>CM028130.1:422232500-423482500 GCA_016271365.2 Neoceratodus forsteri
ACAAAGTAAGATGTTGGTGCATGGTTTAGTAATTTACCTTGTTGCAAAACAAAACTTGAAGGTACCTGTTACTGTGAAAGCAAATTTGACACTACAGAAACATCAGTTCCCTGTAACCAGCTGTCTTGTACAGTCTGGCTTGTTACAGTAGATAGTTGCAGTTGTTTGAACAGTTTACCAGTGCTCTCCGCCAGTAATGTACCTGCCTCTGTGTGCTACCAACATGCACTGCCCCACCTGCAATGTACGTGCCAGTTCAGTACCACTGGCACTGACCTACCTGTAACATATATTTATTTATGTATTTATTTATTTATTTATTGAATTTTGATGACCGGGTAGGCCCACTGGGCCACGGAGGTCCCTTTTTCAGGGGCGACCCGGGAGTTACAGGACAAAACATGGTAAACACTATTTCCTCCACATAGCCACTGTTTGCAATATACCATACCTACTTCCCTCAGTGCACAAACATGCCATGTACTGTACCTGAAAACACTGACCCAGCCACCTGTACTGTATCCCCTATGGTGCTCTACATGTGACATTCTGCTCCTATTGCATGACCTGCTTTGCTTATCCTTGTGATGGACCTGCCAGCAGTTTAACACCTATAATGCACTGCCAACATTGCCCTTGCTTGTTATACCTACCTGCCTTGTATCACCTGATTTGATCCTCTTTCAATGTTTCTGCCACCCCCACACTAATCAGGTTAGTAGTCCAGGCCCCCCACCCCCATGTCCCTTGGTTGTCTAGCCCCCACATTGATTAGTAGTCTGGATTCTTCTCCCTTACATAGATGCACACAATGGTTTTAAGGTAGATCAATAACGTATTCCATGAGAATGTAATGTTTATGTTCATTTGCCTTTTGTTAGCTATAAATGCACAATTGGAAGCAAACAAGTTGTCATTTCTTGTGTCCAAAACAAACAAAAAAAATACGCCCTTGATTAGTATATCAAAACTTCCAGCACAGACTGCAAATGGTGCTCTCATCCCCTTTACCTGTTGTGTTCTTTCTACACTTTGCTCCAATTTGACTGTATCCATGCTCATACCTATCCAGAGCATTTGAATGCACCCCACCCCTTAGTTCCCTAGTTCATTAACCTCCAACACATTGTGGATGTGTATGCCCTGTTATGTTAATGCTTTTAAGAAATGGCATGCTCTTATTTGGCCAACCCAGGTCAGGAAGTCGATCCTTCAATGGGATCTTGGAGAGATGTCTGCAAAGGAAAACTATACATTTAAGAGAATGCAGATGACTAAATGATAATTTAAACAACATGTAAATCAGATTAAAGATTCAAAATATAAAACAGTACTGATCTGATAGGTAAGGAGTGGTGTCCATCTAGACCAGTAAAATAAGAGAGAGGGATAAATAATATTTTGTAGAGGAATAGATTTTTTTTTTTATAGAAACCAGATAAAAGGATAAGAAAATTAAGAAAGTGACTAAAGAAAACAAACTAGTTGATACAATGGTTAAAGTTACAAAGAAAGGTAAAAGTAAAAATGAGGTGTACTCAGAGGGTGGTAGCTGAGCAATACAGTACACACACAACGTGTGTCTCCAGGTTCACAGCTCAGCTGCCTGCCTTTCGTCTACTGTTCACTCATGCTATCACACAGAAAGTAAGTGGTAAGTGTGGAATTGGAACCCAGATCACCACATTCACCACTCAGCACTCTGCCCACTAAGTAAAACTAGCTGCCAACCTCATTTTGCTCCCCTCCCATAATCACCCAGAGAGTGAGTAACAGTTCTGGGGCTTAAGCATAGGTTTACAGCTTCATGGATCTGTGCTCTAACCATGAGGTTCTATGCCTGCTTTCTTGTACTATGTTCCCCATTTCCATCACCCCTGGGTCACACAGTGGTAGTGGGCAAGTGACATACACTAGTCTCCCCATGTTCACAGTTCTGTGCTTTAATCAGTAGGCCACACTGCCTGCCACTTCTACATTGCCCTCAGTGGTCACACAGTGATTAAATGGCAGTTGTGGGATTCACATCTTGTCCTCTGCTCTGACCCTTGGCCAAACTAACTGCCAGCCTGCATCTACTTTCTTGCCGCCAGCCCCCCCCCGTCACACAAAACATGGTGGTTTTTGTTGGATTCAAATAAGGGTTTCAAGGTTTATAACTCTGTGGTCTAACCACTAGGTCAGGTCAGGGCTGGATTAACCTTTTTTGGGCCCACATTTTCACGGGGTGGCAGGTAGGGTGGTGTTCAGATGACCTACCTAGCAACGACAGGGGGCATGGTGCAATAACCAGTGGGGGACAGGTGCCAGTTAGGCCCCTCACACATTTGCACACAGGTACTGTGCACTGACTGCTGTGCGCTTGCTTGAGCAGCCATTGGCCTGCACAAACATGCAAGTTGATTCAGTACAACAGAACTTCTGCTGTGCTGAATCAGCTCACATATTCGAGGTGGTATGCAACTGCTCGAATGTGTGCACGTGCAGAATAACTTGATAAGACTGAAGTAAATAAACACAACCAACAGGTGTGGATGGGGACAATTGTGATATCCAGCCACAACCTGTGGCCTGCCACTTGCCACCACAGTGAGTCCACCAGTGAAGACCTCCTCCTTGAGTCCTCTCCTCCTCCTGAAACTGAACCATCCCAACTTCTGACAAAGTTATTTTTGATACTACCAAGCAAGAGCTCACCTTATCACTGACCAAGTTGTTGCCTGTTTGTGGTATCAGGAAAGTGTGTGTCGTGCAACTTGCGTGGTTTGCTCCTCCCCGTCACGTGATGTTACTGATGACTCAGCTTTAGCATTAGCGCACATAAGGGCAGGCAGGGCACTTACTGTGCAATAAAATAAATAAATACATATAATAATGCCACACCAAAGAACAATCCACAACTTCCACAAGGCATGCAGGTGGTGGCTGCCCCTGAGCTAGTGGGCCTCCTTACAAGTGTGGACCTAGCTCCATTGAGCCATTGGACCAATTGTTAATCTGGTACTGGGCCAGGTTGCCTGCTTTTGTTCCTCCTTCCATGCCCCACTCACACATTATACATTAAGTGGTGATGTAGGATTTAAAATTGGGCCTCAACAGTCACTGCTGTGTGCTCTAGTAACTAAGCCGAAGCACCTGCTTCCTTTTACTCTGCACCCCAGGGTCACATAGAAATGGAGAAAGTGGTAGTGGCCATGTGATTCAAACCTGGACCATAAAGATCACAGCTCTGGCCTCTACCCAGTAGGCCAAATAAGCATAGACCTACAAACACATAATACATCGAAAGATATACACATAAAAGAAGCAACCTGGTTTGTTGGCTAGATCACTGGCTTGGGAACTAGGAGACCCAGGTTTGAATACCACCTCAACCACTTACTGTGTGACTCAAATCAGTTAACCTGTCACTGCTTCTGCACACCCAGCTGTAAAAAGGGAGTAATAGTATACTGATCTCAGCTGGACTGTCCTGGGTGAATAAACTGTAAACCCACCAAAGAAAACACAGAACACTGAGACAAACACACACATATTACTAAGCACACAAACCCCAATGCATACACATATATAGACCCTGATCTGCACAGACGTGATGCTTATACACACATAGACTCCAGTGCTCAGGCATGCACAGATTCCAGTGCTCACACACAGGCTCAGAGACTTGCACACATCATGCACAAGTGTCATACATTCATGTGTACACACTCACAGATCCTGACATGTGTGTACACACACATACCCCAGGGTGCAGGGTGCATGCACACACAGAAAACAATCTGCACTCATACACACAGACCCTGACATTTGAACACAGACCCTGATGTGTGTGCACAAACACACAGACCACCAACACATCCATGCACACGTACACTCTCCAATGGGTATGTTTACACAGAGCATGATGAGCACACACAGACCCTGATGCTTATACATGTACAGACCCCAAAAGGCTTTCACACAGAGTTCCACAATATGTGTGCAAACTGACCTTAATGTGCACACACACACTGATCCCAATATGAGCACACACACACACACACACACACACACACACCAAAAATGCACACAAAGATCTTGATGTTTACACACACACAAACCCTGAAGTAAGTGTACACACACAGCCCTTGACAGGAACATGCACAAATACACTGACAGTGATGCATGTGTACAACACAGAGATCCCAATGTTTACACAAACACACAAATATACTCACACCGACACATGCATACACTTACAAATGCACAAACACCCCAACACTGTTACACAGAAACTTTCTTTTTCTTTCACACACGTACAGTAAAATATATACACACACACACACACACACACACACACACGCACGCACATACTTTATTTACATTTTTTAGTGACCCAGGCACAGTTTACCTCCTGCCTAGCAGACCCAACCCTGACCTTCCACATCTGCAGAGCTTACTTATGATCCTCTAACCCATTGCTTACCCCCTGGGGGACCTTGACATAGTTGGGAAATATCTTCCATTATTCTAGCTAGCATGGTTGGAGAAGCCTCTGCCATGGTCAGAGTGACTGGTAGTAGAAAGGGAGGTCCAAGTGCGCAGGCTCTCATGCTGCAAGTTCCAGGCTATTTTCTCTTTGTATGCCCTCCCTCCTTGGCTTATATCCAAAAGGAGCTATTGGCACTGATCTGGAGGTGGGGAGCTTCTGACACTGCATAGTCTCCAATATCTTCAAGGTACTACCCACTTCCTACCTGCAGGCTGTGCTCATGTAACCGGATGCTCTAGGCCCCCTGGGTAGGCCTTCAATTTCTCTGCATCATGCTTGGGGTGGGGGAATCAAATGGGGCTTATGAACTCAGGTCTGCCACATGGAGTTGTAATGTGCCATCTGCTGGCACCACTGAGCCAGGCCTGTGTACTTTTTAACATTTTTTTGACTACCCTTCACTGCTGACTCTGGCTGATACCACACTCTGCATTTTAATGTAGGTCAATAAAGGCATGGCTTAGGACAGAGAACGGGCAAGTAAGTGGACATGGGAGGCCAACATTTTAAAAAAAGTTAGAACTGGCCAATATCAGGGAGTGGGGAGGGAACAGACAGAACAGGAGTGCAGGAAGCATGTAGTTGGCCCAATGGCCCAATCAACAATCCACCAACAACTATGTGAGCTGAACAGAAATGGGGAAGCCTGCAGTGGGCCTATCAGCTCCGTCCTCTGTTCCAGTTTGATTTTGTTCTGCCATTACCTCCCATCAGCCCTACAAAGAAAACAGCCTTGAAACAGTGCAGACAGCATTCCTGAGATCAGACACAGGTGCTATGACAAGCACAATATTGTCTTGCAGTGTTTTATAAACTGTTATAAGTCGGTGCCTGATACTTTGATGCTTTTAGATTTGAATGCATATTACCTTTCGATTCAGAAGACTTTCTTGCATTAGAGTATAAATGCTAATGTTTTATATAAGAAGGGGAGATCTAGTATAGTCAATTTAATGAAGCACACTGCAAGCAGTGGCAGTATGATATAATGTCTATAAAATTATATTGCTTTAAGTTCAATGAGTTAACAGTTTTTTAAGGGCAAAAAGGTGGAGGTGATGCTATTATAACACTACTAGCCAGCTTAAGTGATGATATTATAAGATTTTTTTTATATCAAGTCTGTTTTGTTACTTTCATCAGCTTGTGCCACTGCTGCATTAAGAAACTGAAGCTGATTCAAAAAAGAATAGAATGGTATTGCTGTATTTATTATACATAGATGCTTGTAGTTTGACATATCTGTTTTCTGTTTTGGGGGTGTTGTAGGTGATGCAATCTTACTCTGTCTTGCTATATCCATTTTCTGTTACAGAACTGTAATCAAGAGCAATATATATGTATAGGCATCTACATATACAGTGCTTCCGTTATTGATCTAATTACCTAGTATAAGCACAACACATAGTCTGCTCCAAGGCATAATGTTCTTCACATCAAGCCAACTCTAGCAAGAAATACAGCAAGATTCTGTAAAGCAAAATTATTCAGTGCTATTTGCTTCATTTCCTTGGTGTATCAGTGAGGCTGAAAGCATCAGTCTGCTCAAATTCGCTATGCAGAGGGAGTAAAGTGATGTTGTCGTCAGCTGCCAGAACTATACTGTACATTTTTTTTCCGCTCTCACTGCAGTCAGGCATATTTTTCCTCCTTTACACACAGCCACTAGTTTGTACTGAGTTCAGGTGAGAGACCCAGAAACATGCTGGGTGATGTACAAATGATGTACAACACGTACTTTCTAGGGGTATTAAGGAGCATCAAATAATGGAAACCCTGATGGCAAAAATGGTGGCAGGCTGTCTTGGAGATTATGTTTTTAGCACCAGTGGTTATGAGTGCCCCACTCATTTTTTCCCTGGACCTGGTCAGCAGCTGGTCTAGCAAAAGATAGGTTTAGCACTTGTCTGTGGCTTCTTTATTTGTGTATTGTCACTGCACTGTCTGTAGCTAATTAATTGATATGCAAAGTACTAAGAGATGAATTTTCTACATGAAGCCAAATTCTATAGCATTCTACGTGACATACATTTTACAGGCAACGAGTGCTCCCAAAGGTTTTCAGAAGTTGGCAGGTCCTGAACAGATTGCTGAAATGATAACACTAGCCTGTCAGCAGTTTAGTATTTACTAGTGAAAAGTGATAAAGTATCATCACAGAAGTATTTGATTTTTTTTTGTAGTTTAATTAAATGTTGTGTGCCGTGTTAAGAACTTGATACAGTATGATTTGCAGTGTTGGTGAAAGAAAAATCAATGACAAGTCTGTCACATACTGTACTTTGGTAATATGTCTTCAAACATGTATTACTTCAGATTTATCCTACGTATTAAATCATTGAACTACAGTACTAGGATTTATTTTCATCTACATAACTCAGTACCTCCCAGATCCTGTATATTAATATATCTTCCCATGGTAGGTAAAAGCTGATTTTATTTAAGAGGAAATGTATATTGTTAGGAGCAACTCCAAACTTGGTAAGCTAATTTTAGAATGTCTGCACTGGAGCAATGTTTTAGAAAAGAGAGAAGCATATGTACAGCCACTTACTATTAATAGGAATAATCAACAAAATCACAAAAATGTTTACTTATATTTTATATACAAAAATCAATGATTATGCACAATCAGTATTTCCCTTCCACAGCTATAATCCCAACAGAACACATTTTTATTCAGTTATATATTTAGCTTCTTCCATCAGGCTGTCCTGATGAACCTAAAAATGAAAGATAATGAAAGATTGCTATCCTTTTTCATATATTTATATGTTAATAGCCTACAGTACCTCTGATTGCTTACAAATATGTTCATAGAGAAGAATCACATACTCAAATAGTGAATTTCTTGAAATTATGAAGCACAGATAGCTTTATTCAGTAATTTATGGGAGGCAGAGATAATGTTGGCAAACAATCAGAAGGCAAGCTGAAAGGACAGACTGTACCCAATCTATGAGCCCTCAATCTAGTCAGAGTTGAAACTCACTTGTTTTGGGGACAGTGATCAGCAGGGCAGGAGCATTAGAGAGCAGGACAACCAGCAAAGTGAACACATCCCCGGCCCTCTGATCACCTAATAGCAAGACAGCTGGAAGCAGTCCCAGGACATTTAAATCCCCAGGGACCATCTGAGAATGGCAAATGATCAGTGGGCAAGCTAAAAGGAGGAAGCTATGCCCATTCTATGAGACCTCCCTCCAAATGGAGCTGAAACTCACTTGTTTTGGGAATAGTGATCAGCAGGGCAGGGCATTAGAGAGTGGGATGACCAGCAAAGTGGATACACCTCCGCCCTCTGATCACCCAATAGGAAGGAAGGAAGCTGGAAGTGGTCCTGGTACATTTAAACCACTGGAGACCACCACAGCATGGCAAATGATCAGCAGGCAAGCTAAAAGGAGGAGACTCTGCCCAAGCTATGAGTCCTCCCACCAATCGGAGCTGAAATTCACTTGTTTTGGGGTAAGTGATCAGCAGGGTGGGAGTGTTAGAGAGCAGGATGACTGGCAAAGTGACCCCCCCACCTTCTGATCACCCAATTAGACAACTTCTAGAACATTCCCAGCAACCCTTGGCAGGTATAAAAAGAAGGAACCACCAAGTGGCCAAGAGGTCCTCCTCCCTGCAGGCTTTGGCATGAAGAACAAATGTGACAAGGACAGCACAGCAGAGTTGGCCCACCAGAGCCAGCCTAATGAGGCATCTGGAAGCCTGACACTCTGCACAGTAGTGTGAAAGTAGGACAAGTGTGGTAGGAGCCCTACTAAACTCTTGCCAGTAAGCACACACTGCTAGAGAGGGATGAGTGGTAGGGTCAAACAGAAATTTGGGAAGAGGTGAAACACCCTATTTAGGGTAATGGTACAAAAGGGTTCAAGGAAAAGAAGAAGCAAGCAGGATAAGCAATAGATATGCTGAGAGGGATGCAGTGCAGTGGCTGTGGGGCCACAGTTTTAAGGGAGATGTTCTGAAGGTTATGGTGCTGTCCCATCCACGTGCACCTATCTGGGCTAGGGGGAAGTTGCTTGAGTCCAGTCCAAGTTGGTTAGGATTCAAGAGGCCCCTTCCCCCACCCAGGGACCACCAAGTCCACCACCGCTGCCTCAAAGGTTGCCAAGGAGGAAGAGCAGCTGGATTACAGTGGGCTTAGAAAGGGTGAGGGTGGTGGGTCAGAAACATATCCCCCAGATGGTACCACTGTGAAACTCCTATGCCACTCTGGTGGGGCTGGACTTTCCCAGGGAAGCATCCACAGTAGTGACCAGGGAGGATGGGGGGGTCCTCCATAGTGGAGACTCCAAGGAGGATGGGCACAGTAGCCAGGAGGAGAAGCAAGCCACTCCTGGTGGGGGATTACATCATGAGGGGGATAGATTTGGGAACAGCAAGAGAGGGGGACCAGGAAGTTAGGTGCCTACCAGGTACCATGGCTCAGAGGGATGGAAAGCAGATCTGGGGATCGCTAGCACAGTAGTACAGGAGGGAGGGCTGTACATCATTGTCCACTTAGGGACTAATGACCTGGCTAGTGATGAGGCTAGCACAGTAGCAGAGGAGTTCAGGGAGTTGGAGAGGAGTCTTAGGCAGGTAGCATGCTCAATGGCCTTTTCTGAAGTATTTCCTGTCTGTGACAGGGGGAGGACTGGGCACTCCATACCAGGAGCTTCAATGCATAGTTGAAGGTGTGGTGCAGAGAGGAGGGGTTTGGCAAAATTGGGACATGGGGTCCCACCTGGAGGGATAAAGGCCTATACAGGGGTGATGGTCTGCATCCTTCTGGGAGGGGAACCAAAGTCCTCAGAGGACAGTTTAGATGCTACAGTGCCAAGCATTTAAATTAACTGAGGGGGGTGGTGGAAGGAAGCAGGGAGATGTAAACTGTCTCCCCCTGGGAGGTTAAAGTAGTCAAGAGGGAGAACCTTAGGGGAGGGAAATCCTTAAAGGTAACTAAAAACAGGAAAAGCAGAGTGGTAGAAATGAAGTGGGAAGGGAATGAAGGCAGAGGAGGTAAGAAGAGTAGGCAAGAAGGAAGAAGGGGGGGTGATGAGAAGGGTGGGAACAGAATTTGGAAGGCCATATGCACAAATGCTCAAAGTCTGGGAAATAGAATCACAGACCTGGTGGCCAGTATGGCAGAGGCTGACCTGGATATGTCTATATTTCTGAGTCATACTGTAATGAGGACCATGACTGGGATATAGCCATACAAAGCTATACTCTGTTCAGGAGGATAGGATGGGTAAGAAAGGGAGAGGAGTGTTTTTTTACATGAGGGACAGCATAAAAGCAACTGAAATGCAGGGAATACAGGGAGAGGCGGAGGCACTGTGGGTCACCCTAGAGATGGGAAATGGAGCTACTATTCACACTGGCATGATCTACAGACCTCCAACACAAGGGATGGAGATGGACCTGGTTCTGGTGGAAGCTCTCTAAAAGATGGCGACTAAGTGGAGGTGTTGTTGGGGGGGACTTCAATCTGCCTGATGCAGTTGAAGCATCCCAGCTGCAGCTTCAGCTAGGAGCAGGGACATCCTGGGATCCCTGCAGGGGGTGTTCCTCAGTCAACTAGTAACAGAGCCCACTCTTGAGGGAGCAATATTGGACCTTGTATTCACCAACGGGGACACTATTGTAGAAGTTATGGTGAGTGGCCACCTGGGGACTAGTGATCACCTTATGGTGTGGTTCAATGTAAGTACTGTGGTAGACTCGAACCACACAAAGGTGAGGGTCCTGGACTTCAGGATGGCTGACATTATAAATATGGGGGAATGCCTCCGGGATGCCCTGGCGGGGGGGAGGACTTGGGTGGAGTGGGGGAACAGTGGGAAAAACTAAAAGGGGCCATAGTAAAGGCAATAAACTTCTGTGTTAGGCTAGTTAACAAAAGGAAAAGGAAAAAGAGACCACTATGGTTCTCAAAAGAAGTGGCTGGGAAGGTTAGAGCAAAAAAGTTAGCATTTAGAAGATATAAGGAGACATAGAGGGTGGAGGATAGGGAAGTGTATCAAGAGAAGCAGAGGGAGGCAAGGAAAGCAGTCAGGAGTGCAAAGGTGCAAAGAGAGGAGAAAATAGCCCAGGCTGTGAAGAAAGAGTACAAGACATTTTTTAGGTGCGTAACCAAAAGGAGAAAGATGGGGGCCGGGATTGTAAGGCTCAGAAGGAAAGCGGGGAGTGTGTGGGGGAGACCAGAAAACAGCAGAAGTCCTGAACAAATATTGTTTTTCAGTATTCGCAGAGGAAGGGGAAGGTGGGGGAACCATAGTTAAGTGACAGGAGCATCGAAGAAAGGGAGGTGGACACCAGTTCATTTACAGAGGAGAGAGTCCGGATGGAACTCATAAATCTGAAAGTGGACAAGGCAATGGGGTCAGATGGGGTACATCCAAAGATACTGAAGGAGTTTAGAGAAGTTCTGGCTGCATCACTGACAGTTCTGTTCAACCACTCACTGGACAGAAACTGGTTCTGGAGGACTGGAGGAGGGCAGATGTAGTCCCACTTCGTAAAAGTGGTAGCAGGGTGGAGTCTGGCAACTACAGGCCAGTCAGCCTAACTTCAGTGGTGAGGAAATTAAAAGAATCACTACTGAAGGAAAGGACTGTGTAATATCCAGAATCCAGTGGCTTACAGTACCTGAGGCAGCATGGAATCACTGGGGGGAGGTCATGTCAAACAAATCTGATAGATTTCTTTGACTGGGTAACCAGGGTGTTAGATCAAGGTGGAGCAGTGGACATGGCCTGCATAGATTTTAATAAGGCCTTTGATACTGTTCCACATAGGACACTCATAAACAAGCTGTGAAGCCTGGGAGTGGGTCCTAAGGTGATAAATTGAGTAAGAAATTTGTTGGGTTATAGCCCAAAGAGGGTAGTGGTAAGCAGAGTTCACTCCAAGGAAGGGAGAGTGACCAGCGGGGTGTCACAAGGGTCAGTACTGGGATCAGTTCTCTTTAATGTCTTTTTTACTGACATTGCAGAGGTATTAGAAGGGAAGGTATGCCATCTTGTAGATGACATAAAGATCTGCAACAGGATAGACACTTCAGTGTGGGGGGGTGAAGAGGGATCTAAGAAAGCTTAAGGAGTGGTCAAGAGCATGGCAACTAAATTTCAATGCAAAGAAGTGCAAAATCATGCACTTGGGGTGCAGGAACCTAGGGGCAGATTACAAGCTGGCGGAGTAGCCAAATAGGAAAGTGACCTGGGGGTGATCACATCTGATGACGTAAAGGTGGCCAAACAGTATGATGAGGCAGAGGGGAGAGCCAGTGGGATGTTAGGGTGCAGAGGGATGGTATCACAAGCAGAAAGAAGGAGGTGGCGTTATCGCTGTACAAATCATTGGTAAGGCCTCATCTAAAGTATTTTGTCCAGCAAAGGAGACTGCATCTCTGGAAGGACATAGACAAAGTAGAGGCAGTCCAGAGGAGGTCAACTAAAATGGTGCAGGGTCTGCACCAAAAGCCTTATGAGGAGAGACTAAAGGACCTCGATGCGTACAACCTGGAGGAGGGGGGATAGGATGGAGACTTTCAAATACCTCATGGGTAGAAATAAGATACAAGAGGGTAGTATTTTTCAGAATAAAAGATGTTCAAGAACAAGAAGTTATGCTATGAAACTAGATGGGGTTTGACTCGGGGGGGGGGGGCATGAGAAAATACTTCTTCACTGAAAGGGTAATGGATGCATGGGACAGCTTCCCAGAGGTGGTGTCGGGGGCAAAAACTGTAACAGAATTCAGGAATGCATGGGATAGGTACAAGGGAACCTTAATGGTTAGGAAAGGGAGGGTAAAAGTCAGAGTTCAGGTCTGTTGTATTACAGTAGGTAGGCAAAAATGGGCAGACTAGGTGGGCCAAGCAGTCCTCATCTGCCATAAAACTCTGTGTCTATGGTGGAAGACTAGGTTTGCTAGCCAAGGCACCTAGCTTCACCTGAGTTCTTTTCTTCTAGGTTGTTTGAAAGGACGGAGCAAAGAACCTCACCAGAGCAAGGAAAAGGATTAAGGCTTCTTTTGGCTAGGCAGATTTACTGTGTGTTATTTTTATTTTGTACTCACAGGGCTTGTTACTGTTTGTTGCTAACATTTTATTGCTTTATTTTTCTCTGATCCAAACTGTTGTTGCTGGGTATACCTTCTGCTGTATTATTACAGGGTGTGCCTACAGGTGTGTGCTTACAGATTACTGCTGTAATCTTCTGATTCAAATTGTCTTTTGCAAGGTATATCTTCGGCTACTGCTTTAGTTTTCTCTGTAGCAAAGTGTTTCTTACAGGGTATATCTTCTGTGAAATTATTACAGGTGGTGCTTTACAGGTTTTACAGTTTCATCTGTCATTAGGATAAGCTTTCAGAGCTACAGCATTTGTTGCTGGCTGATTGTTTCTGCTCTTATCTCCTTGTTTCTTTCATCCGTGATTCTTCTTTTTCGGCAGGGGAAGGACCCAGCCACCCCCCCCAACCACTCCATACTTCACTCCTTTTATAGGGTAGTACAGTCGTCACATTTCCTATAGCAAAGAAGGAAGGGGTGGATCAGAGGGGTATCCACACAGTGACCTCATTTACAGGAGCACTAGTAATTTAACTTGTTATACAAGTTATACAAAAAACAAACAAACAAAATACAAAATCAAACTTTTGCTTTCATTTTCTTCCTTTTAATTATTCTGACCAGGTTATAAACCCAGCAACTTATCTGGAATGGATATCATTAACTGCTAGTAGCAGCTCTAACCACAAATGATTACCACGGCACAGCTGGGGCACAACAGATGGCAGCCAGGGCACTAATACATTGTTACTATGGGGAAAGCTCTGCACCATATGGGGCACCAACTGGGGCACAGCATTTTTTTACCAGGGCACATGCCCTGGTGGGCCCTGGTGTAGAGCCGCCCATGTTAACTGCAGGTACTGTAGAACACTTTTCAGAAGGGCAGTTTACAGGATTTAGGACAGTTGTCTTACATGCTGGGCCATTGGAGAACTAAGGGCTCAGCTCCAGGCAGCACGAGCAGAGATTGCGTGCCTCAAATTGCATATTCAAGAGGAAATATATTATAAGAACCACCCACCATTTCCCCAACATCTAACAGAAGCACCTCGACCATAGGGGGTAACTGGTCTGGGAGGTTGGCAGGTGGTTAGAAGGGACAAATCAAGTGCCCCATCACTCAGTGCTCTTCAACATATCACCTCCACAAACCATATAAAAACTACAGCCAGGTATCTGCCTGTATCTCTGAAATCAAACAAAGGAGCAGAGAACACTGCAGAGCAGAGCACTGCAGCACAGGAGCTAGCACAACAAAACTCACCCAAAACAGGAACCAAAACAAAAAGAGCAAAAAGGAAATCCAAAAAACTTCTGATCATGGGAGACTCCATAATCCAGGGAGTTGATACCTATCTCAAGCCAGGGGTAATGGTCAGATGTCTCCCAGGTACATCAGCATGGAGATACACTGACCGCATTGCTAAAATTGTTCAGGAAGCAGGAGAAAACATTGATGTCCTGGTACACATAGGAACTAATGATCTTGCCAGCCAGTCAGTTGTGGAGACCAAGGAACACCTGACCAGGCTGGTTGACAAAGTATCATCCATTTCGTCTGGCATCTCCTTCTGTGAGATCCTGCCAATCTGGGAGAGGGGGGTGCAGGTGGATGGAAGGTCAGAGAAGGGGAGATAGGGGAGCTAAACATGTGGCTCAAGGGCTGGTGCCAGGAAAAAGGACACAAATTTGTAGGGAACTGACAACAGTTTTGGGAGCGAAAGTTCTTAAAATATGATGGACTGAATCTGACTAAGGAGGGAGTCAGTGCATTGGGGTAGAAGTTTGACGTCTTTGTAGAATACTTAAACTAGCAAATGGGGAGAAGGGTGCAGCACCCCATACGTCGAATGGGAAGAACACCCCTCCCACCTCAGCTAGTGGTCAAACAGGAGTTCAGCATGTTTAGAAACATAGAAACATACTGTAGACTTTGATGGCAGATAAGGACCACTTGTCCCACCCAGTCTGCCCATTTCCCGACCTACTGGATAAGCTGTAGATTTTAGTTAACCAACAGCCTAATTCCTGCCACCCCCCACTACAATTGCCTTATGTCTGTCCCATGCATGTTTGAATTCCCCCACTGTTTTAAACCCAACAACCTCCCCAGAAAGGTGGTTCCATGCATCCATCACTCTCTCCATGAAAAAAAAATGTCCTCGCATTACCCCTGAGCCGTCCCCCCCTCTATCTTTAAATTGTGCCCCCTTGTTCTTACACATCTCTTTTTCTGAAAGATGCTACCGTCCTGGACTTTGTTGATTCCCTTGAGGTACTTGAAAGTTTCTATCATGTCCCCTCGTCCTTCCTTTCATCAAAGGTATACATATTAAGCTCTCTCAGTCTCTCTTCATATGGTTTCTGATGCAGACCCTGCACCATTTCAGTTGCTCCCCTCTGGCCTGCTTCCATCCTGTCTATGTCCTTGCATAGATGAGATCTCCAAAACTGCACACAGTACTCTAGATGGGGTCTCACCAACTGTCTGTACAGAGGGATAACCACTTCCCTTTTTCTACTTCTGATGCCCCTTCCTATGCATCCCAGTATCCCCCTGGCTCTCCTTACTGACTTCTCACATTGCTTACCCACCTTTAGGTCATCTGATACGACTACCTCCAGGTCCCTTTCCATTTTTGTTGTTGTTAGTACATACCCTGCTATTGTGTACTCTTCTCCTGAGTTTTTGTTTCCCAGGTGCATTACTTTGCACTTCCTTGCATTGAATCTAAGTTGCCATATGTCTGACCATTCCTCCAACCTTGCCAAGTCCCTTCTCATCCTTTCTCCCCCCCCCGTGTATCAACTCTGTTACAGATCATTGTGTCATCTGCTAAGAGGCATACCTTTCCCTCCAGACCCTCTGCAATGTCACTTATAAAGTGTTAAAGAGGACTGGAACCTGCACTGAGCCCTGAGGTACTCCACTAGTAACCCCCCTTTCTTCGGAATGTGTTCCATTCACTATTACCTTCTGTGTCCTGTTGTGCAGCCAGTTTGCTACCCAGGCTACCACACTGGGACCCACTCCCAGGCTGGCTAACTTGATTATTAATCTTTTGTGCAAGACTATGTAAAATGCCTTGCTAAAGTGTAGGTAGGCCATATCCACAGCCCCTCCTTGGTCTATTATTTTGGTCACCCAGTCAAAGAAATCAATTAGATTCATCTGACATGACCTTTCTGCTGTAAATCCATGCTGTTGTGGATCCTGTGCCCCGCTGGCCTCTAGGTACTCAACAATTCTTTCTCTCAGAGGTGATTCCATCATTTTCCCTACCACTGAAGTCAAACTTACAGGTCTGTAGTTTCCTGCTTCTGCCTTGCTCCCACTGAAGGGGAATCACATTCGCCCTCCTCCAGTCCTCAGCTACCACCCCGTCCTCCCATGATTTGTTAAAAAGTGTGGTCAGTGGGGTCACTAGGTCCTCCCTTAGTTCTTTTAGGATTCTGGGGTGAATCCTGTCAGGCCCCATTGCTTTGTCCACCTTGAGTTTTAGGAGTTCTTTCAGGACTCTTTCTTCTGTAAATGGACTGGTATCAACACCCCTACCCAGAGTGCTACTATTGTCTGGTTTAGGCAACTCCTTCTCATCTTCTTTTGTGAATACTGAGCAAAAGTATTCATTCAGTATCTCTGCCTTTTCACTGTCTCCCTCCGCCCACCTCCCCCTCTCCTTTATTAATCTTCACTATTCCTCCCTTAACCTTTCTATGCTCCCTAATGTACCTATAAAATGTTTTTATCCCTGTCTCAACTGAGTTGGCTATTTTTTCCTCGGTTTGGGCCTTTGCTATTCTGACTACCTTCCCAGTTCTTTCTGCTTTAATTGATACAGTTCCCTGTCGTGCTCCTTCTGTGATTCCTTATACTTCTGAATGCAGCCTTTTTCTCCTTAACCTTCTCTGCCACCTCTTTTGAGAATCATAGTGTGTTTTTTTACTCTGCTTTGTTTTCTTTATTTTGTTTCACACAAAGGCTTGTTGCCTCTATGATGGCAGTTTTGATTTTTCTCCATTGTTCTTCCACCCCTCCTTTTTGGCCATTTGCTAGTGCATTCCTCAGGTATTCACTCATTTTGCCAAAGTCAGCCCTTCTAAAGTCCAGTATCCTTGTTTTTGTATGGCTTGTCTCCTTGGTTGTGCTTATTGTGAAGCACACTATGCAGTGGTCACTTGTTCCCAGATGTCTACAGACTTCTAAATTTGTGATCCGCTCTCCATTTGAGAGTACCAGGTCTAGTATTGCTCCCTCCCAGGTGGGTTCCAACACTAGCAAAGACCTGCCCCCTGCAGGGCATTGAGAATGACCCTGCTCTTGGATGTGGCTGCAGTACATGTCATCCAGTTAACATCTGGCACATTCAAGTCCCCCATCAACAGTATCTCCCCTTTTTCAGCCATTTTGAGAATGTCCTCTATCATTTTCTTGTCCATTTCCTCCCCTTGATACGGGGGTCTGTATACAACCCCTGTGCAGATTGTGATGCCATTCCCTGTCTCCAAGGTGACCTAGAGTGCCTCTTGTCCTCCCCCTTTACTTTTTAGTTCTGTAGCTTTGATCCCTTCCCTTATGTATAGAGCTACTCCACCTCCTCTTTTACCCTCCCTGTCCCTTCTGTAGACTGTGTACATCCCAGTCATGGTTCTCCGTGTACCATGTTTCCCGTGACCACCACAATATCCAATTGTTCATCTTCCATCAGGGTTACTAGCTCAGGAAGCTTGTTTTCATTTGCATCACCAGGTAAGGAAAAAGGTCCAGCTCCCCATATGACACACAGGGAAAACTCCAGACCTCACCCAACAACTAACACACTGAAATCTGGCCAATGGAAAATCAAGTACACAAATGCTCACAGTCTGGGAAACAAGATCCCAGACATGCAGGCAATAATGACAGAGGCTAAACTGGACATAGTAGCCATTACCGAGACATGGTTTACCAGTAACCACACTTGGGAGACTTCAGTATCTGGCTATGTACTGTTCAGAAGAGACCGAGGTGCAAAAAGGGGGGAGGGGTGGAGTGGCCCTTTATGTCAATGAAAATATCAAAGCTACAGAAATTCAGAATAGACATAAGGAGCCAGAAGAACTGTGGGTCACCCTGGAAACAAGAAAAAGGACAGCCATATGAACTGGGATTGTGTACAGGCCTCCAGACCAGGGGTAGGACATAGACACATGACTGTTAGAAGATATGCAAAACATGACAGCTAAAGAGGAGGTGCTGATAATGGGAGACTTCAATATGCCAGATACAGATTGGTCAATACCAGCAGGAACATCTGCCAGAACTAGACACATGGTATAGATTCCCTGCAGGGAAAGGGCCTCAAATAACTGGTACAACAACCCACAAGAGACAGGGCTACCCTAGATCTAGTATTGACTAACAGGGAAAGGATCTCAGATCTCCAGGTAGAAGGTCATCTGGGGGCCAGTGACCATCACATGGTATGGTTCAATTTGGCCACTAGAACTAAATCATCCCATTCCAAGGCAAAAATATGGCACTTCAGAGGAGCTGACTTTGATAAGATGGCCAACACAGTTAAGCTAGCCCTGGCAAAAAGAAATAAAGATGAGGGGGTACAGGCAAAGTGGGCAAGCATTAAGGATGCAATACTTGAAGCAACATCCTATTGTGTTAGAGAGAAAAGGAAGTGGAAAAGAAGAAGAAAACCACTTTGTTTCTCAAAAACAGTAGCAGAAAAGGTCAAAGCCAAAGGCTGGTCTTCAGGAAATCTAAGGGAACGCAGCAGGATGAAGATAGGGAGGCATACCAAACTTCCCTAAGGGAAGCGGGGAAGGCAGTAAGGCAGGCAAAGGCCCAAACAGAGGAAACACTAGCACAAACAGTAAAAGAAGGTGACAAGACTTTCTATAGATACATTAGTGAAAGGAGACAGTCCAGAGGGGGTATTGCTAAGATCAAAGGGGATAAGGAGGCATGCGAGGAGGAGGAGGACCATGTAAAAGCATCTATCCTAAATAGATACTTCTGCTCAGTATTTACTGAAGAGAAGGTAAGGCAGGGCCCACAGCTCAGCACCATGGACATGGGGGAAGGGAGGTGTGCCCTAGTCCCTTCACAAAAGAAAGGGTCCTACAAGAGCTCGATAAGCTCAGGGTGGACAAGACAATGGGACCTGATGGCATACATCCCAGGGTACTAAAGGAGCTAAGCGTGAAACTAGCAGAGCCATTATCAGAACTGTTTAGTGAGTCTCTGAGCACAGGAGAGGTCCCAGAAGACTGGAGAAGGGCTCATGTGATCCCACTCCACAGGAGTGGTAGCAGGGAGGAGGCAGGGAACTACAGACCAGTCAGTCTTACCTCTGTAGTGGGTAAGATTATGAAGGCACTCCTTAAGGAAAGGACAGTACAACACCTGGAATCCATAGGCAAACAGGATCCAAGACAGCATGGGTTTACAGAAGGAAGGGCCTGTCAAACTAATCTCATAGATTTCTTTGACTGGGTAACCAGAGTGATGGACCAATGGGGAGTAGTTGATGTCACCTACCTTGACTTCAGCAAAGCTTTCGCGATATTGTTCCACATAGAAGATTGATTAATAAGCTGGATAGGCTTGGGGTGGGTCAGAAGTTGGTCAACTGGGTAGCAAACTGGTTGATGGGCAGAAAACGGAGAGTGGTGGTAAACAGTATACAGTCAGAAGAGATGCAAGTCAAAAGTGAGGTACCTCAGGGATCAGTCCTGGGGGCCAGTCCTCTTCAATATCTTCATCAGTGACATTGCAGATGGACTGGAGGGTAAGGTTTGTCTGTTTGCAGATGACACCAAGATCTGCAATAGAGTAGATGATCCAGATGGGGTGGGCAGAATGAGAAGAGATCTGGATAAACTAGCAAAATGGTTGGAAGAGGCATCTGGGGTTTAACGCAAAGAAGTGCAAGATCATGCACATAGGGAAGAGAAACCCTGAAGCCACCTATAGGCTGGAAGGGGAATTGCTGTCAGTCACAAGGGAAGAAAGAGACTTGGGCATCATCATCACCGATGACCTGAAATCATCCAAGCAGACCACTAAAGCAGTAGGTAAAGCTAGAGGGATGTTGGGGTGTATTAGTAGGGGTATCATAAGTCAGAAGAAGGAGGGAGGTAATAATCCCTCTTTACAAGACACTGGTTTGGCCTCATCTGGAGTACTGCATGCAGTACTCGAGGCCACATCCTCACAAGGACATTAATCAGATTGAGGCAGTCCAGAGACTGGCAACCAAAATGGTGCAGGGACTGCATCAGAAAACATATGAGGACAGATTAACGGAGCTCAATATGTATACCCTAGAGCAAAGGAGGGAGAGAGGTGATATGATTGAAACATTCAAACACCTTAAGGGCATTAACAAGGTGAAAAAGTCTAACATATTTCAATATAAGAAAAATAGCAGTACAAGAGGACACAACATGAGATTAGAGGGAGGCCGATTAAGGGGTAATGTGAGGAAGTTCTTTTTCACAGAAAGGGTGGTGGATGCATGGAACAGCCTACCTCAGGAAGTGGTGGATATGAATACAGTGCAGGGCTTCAACAGGCATGGGATAGGCATAAGGGAGCAATACAGATGAGTAAGAATAGATAGGCCATTGACAGAGCAAAGGCCGATGGCACATTCATAAGATAGAAAAATAAATGGGCAGTCTGGGTGGGCCTTGAGGTCCTTATTTGCTGTTAGCTTCTATGTTTCTGTGTTTCTACATTATTGTACCAAATAAACTCATCAATAATGAAGTGCACAACTTTTTTTAACTAGCACAAGGCAACAATGCAACACTAGTAGCATCAGAATGCTTTAATTGTACAACAGATTTACAAATGTTGATGAACAAAATGAATGGAAAGGAATGCTTTGAGTCCTTTTAAATGGGTCTACTTTTACAGTACATTAAAGCACTGTATTTATACCTGTTTTGTTAGATTTTTCACAAGGCATACTGTGCATAACATACAGCATGTAACCTTTCAGTGTACAATAAATGATCTTTTTTTTTGTTTTTTTTTGTTGCAATTAACTTTTTTCATTTATTTGAACAAATACTTCCATTATGGGAACAGAAAAAAATTAATGCAGTTTCAAAATATGATATTACAATTCATTGCTACTGCATAATAAAAAGAAAAATGCACAAAAATGGCATAAATAGGTTCTTTACTTGAGAAATGAACAATTATATTATGAATCATTGGAAAGTTCCTAGTTTGCATAAGTAATACAGCATCTTCATCAATGCTGTACCATAACCCCATTAATGTAAGATGGCATGTTAAGCTATATTATCTTATATTTTACTGGAAAATACAAATATACCAATCACCCCTGGTTTTGTATATTCATTTGTGCCATACACAAGGGGGATGGATGGAAAGAAACAGAAAGGTGATGTTGACATGGACACATTCTAAGAGTTGCCTTTAAACACCAGACACACAAATCCACCAGAGGTGTTCATGTGATTTGGGGTCACTCTTTATAGTACTAAAGGACTATGAGATATCCAAAGAAGAGTGTGTTTTGGGGGAAGTGGGGCATGAGAAAGTGGAACAGGACACTAAAGCCTAAAGGGATAAGGACATGCACAGGAATAGGAAGGATTTCCTTTTTATACAGTGTATTTATGGTGATGAAGCATATCTA
The DNA here is from genome assembly GCA_016271365.2 of Neoceratodus forsteri. Lineage (NCBI taxonomy): Eukaryota > Metazoa > Chordata > Ceratodontiformes > Ceratodontidae > Neoceratodus > Neoceratodus forsteri. Next base: position 422,253,781 of record CM028130.1, read on the forward strand.
TGGTTCTTTGACAGGAGCTATTAGAGGAATTTTCAACAAGCTGTTAAAAAGAGCCTTGGACTTCTCTGTGTGCATTCATGGTGTCCTTAACAATGTGGGACATCCCTACCATGGTGACCAGGGAATGAGTAGCTGACAGCCATTCCATAAAGATAGAGATTTCTGTGGTATACCAAAGGTGAAGAATGAGATATGTTACCAGTAATCCATTTGGGCATGACATGGCTCAGCATCATGTCTCTGCCAGGGATCCCTAGAATAAGAAGGCTTGGTGAGTATGGAAGAGACAGCCCCAGAATAGAAGAAAACAGTTATCAAAAATTGATTTAGTTCTTGGCAGTAGCACAAAACATGTACGAGATCTGCAGCAGGGGTACTACATCTCCAAAAGTTGTCATTGGGAAGTAAACTAAGGGATTTTAGTTGATGGGGATTGCTGTACCACTGGTGTGGTATTTTTTTTTTCAAATTGCAGTTTTATTTATCATTTCATAAAAAGTACATCAACATGACATTCAAACAAACATTAACAACTCTCATAATACAATAGATTTTATACCAATATAAACCATGCGACTAAAAGGGACAACAAACAAGTAACACACTCACCAATTTCCTGGACTTAGTTTCCACTCCTTTGGGAGAGGGGAGATCGGTGGGTGCGGTATACGTGGACCTATCAAAGGCATTTGATTTAGTAAGTCATAGTGTACTGATTGAGAGATTGGGACGCTTGGGAGTGGATGATGAACCATGTGGTTGGTTTAGATCATACCTAGAAGATAGATCTCAATTTGTAATGGTAAATGGACTCAGTTCTAGCATGGGTACTGTTACCAGAGAGGTACCCCAGGGATCTATCTTGGGTCCACTCTTGTTTCTAGTATATTTAAACGATCTACCAGGATTAATAAAATGTTCACAAATAAGACTTTATGCGGACGACACAGTCCTGATTGCATCAGGTAATAATGTGGGTGATTTAGAACAAAAACTACAGAAAGATTTCCTAACCATGCAAAAATATTTTACAAAGCTTGGATTATTGATTAATAATAGAAAAACCCAGACTATGTATTTTGGGTTAGAGAAAAAGGATAGAGCAGTTCCCAACCTGATAATCAAGACACAGGATGGAAAAATATTAGAGCAAACTCAGTCTTATAAATATTTGGGGGTCATAATTGATCAGGAATTGAATTTTGCACAACACGTGACTGAACTTATAAATAAAACAAACTCTAAATTAGGGTAATGAGACATATCACACTGCTTAACAAGGGAAATGCTGACTATGCATAGTAAATCAATTATTCTTCCAGTGATTGATTATGGTAGCCATATTTATAGACACACCTTAAAAAACAGGTACACAGTCTGGATGTTTTATACAATAAATTAGCCAGATTTGTGTTAAAATGTGATCTTGGTACCCATCACTGCGATATGTATACAGAGTTGGGATGGAATTCACTAGAACAGAGGGCAGAGGCCTATTGGTTAACACAGATAAAAGGATTACATAAAAATAAGTTACAAAATTATTTAATCAGTAACCTTAAAAAACCAGATCATGGACTAAATTTACGAAAAACAGGAGCAAGAGATTTTCTAATTCCAAAAATTAAAAATAGATATAGCACAATGACTTTTCAGTACAAAGTTTCAACAAGTCGGAATAGCTCTCCCTTAGGGACCCAAACCTGTCTTTTATAGAATATAAGACTGCAGTGAAACATGAGCTGCGTTTTAAATGTTTATGTGATAGGTAAAGTTTGAATGCCAACATTTATGATGTTTGGCTGTTTAAAACAAAGAAAGAATGTATGTATTTGAATGTATGAGAATTGTATTTGTTTACTGTGTTTATTTATTTTGTTACTGAACAGGTATGCCTTGTAAATAGGGATCTTGTACCCCAATGGCATAATTTTCAGTATAAATAAAATTTTACTACTACTACTACATTTAACACCCTCCTTTTCCACCCCCATCCCTAACCGAGCACCAACCCTCCCATCCAGACTAGGCCTTCTGTTATACTGCTTGTGAACTCATTCAAACCAGAGAAGGATTTAAACCTTGCAATTCATGTCTGGGTATTAATTAATACCTGGCTTATTCAGACTTCTCCATTAGCCCAATGTCTCCTTGGCTAGGATTTTGAGCAATGGCACACTATCTTTCTTACTAGTGTATTCATAGAATGGGAGCCACCTGGCCTTGTGCCTTTTTGTGTGCAACCAAAGTTGGGCAGTTAGATTTTCCATGTCTTTAATTCAGCAACAGCAAGGGTACTATTGTGCAATAGCAGGGATTTTATCTGATGGGCAGTTTTTTGTGACTGCCTTTGCCACTGCCATGATCAGGACATTAAATAAATACCTATGCCCTGAACCCAGTAGCCCAGGAGGAAAGTCCCCCAATACCAAAACTTCATAACTGCCAGGAATTGGGACTTGTAACATGTCCTTAATAGCCTCACCAACCTTCTTCCGGAATGTTCTAAGTCTGGGACAGTGCCAAAAGATGTGTTCATAAGTACCAGGGGTTCTATGTCATAACGGCTATCGTGGAAAGGCGATCACCTTTAGGGAGCTTGTACATAGCCAAAAATAAATTTTGGCAATATACACTTGCGTCGCAGAGCAAAAGCAGCACCAAAGACATAGATATTTTTTGTTTATGAGGGAGTCTGTGCCCCCCATGCCCCCTACTAAAGGATTCTCAACTCCAGGGGGGTGCATGTCAGGGGGGATGCAAAACAAAAAAAGAGTAAATCCTGAACCAGCACAAAAAAACAATGTACCCAGATTAGAACCCGACACCCTCCCAACCCTAGCCTGCCACCAACCCACCATGCCACATGACCAGCTCAGCAACACACCACTGCACTACATCTCACAAATCCTCCCTCCCCTTCTGCCCATTGCATGGCATGCTCGCTCCTCCCACACACGTTTACATATATTGACATCCATTCGCTATATTTACCACCCCCTAGCAGGTCACCCTCACTGTTCAGTAGCCCTGTGAACATGGCGCTGTTATTGAGTCACCCTTTTTGAAAGTGCTCAATAGCGGTCACCCTCATCACAGGATACCATCCTGGTTAGTCTGCAGCCCCTCCAGCAAGCTTCTGAGGGGAACGGATCATAATGCCTGGTTATCACTGGGGTTCTAAAGTAGCTGGAGATCACCTGCCAGTGGAACTCTTTCCAAGATGGAGAAGCCGTGGTCTTCTGAGCTTGTTCCCAAATTTGATCCCATCTACAATCTAGGAGTTTTGATCCCATTTCTTGCTCCCACATTGACTGAATAACTGTTCTTTCTAGTGGTGTACCCTCTCTGGTAAGCTTCTAAATCTTGGAAACCAGGTTTTCCCCTGTTCCTGCCTGTTCCCGTGTGAAGCAGCAAGAAATTGCTTGTGTTCCTGTACCTGGGCCTTACATCCCTTTTTAAAGACTGAGGAAAATAGTGTCTTTCTTGAAGGTAACGGTAAAAGTCTTTGTGAGATGTATCAAATTCCCCCTGTAGGTGTTGATAGCTTTTTATGGTGTTGTCTGTGAAGAACTGATGGATCCTGGCTAGGCCTTGTCTTTCCCATTTACCAAAGATGCTGTTTGTTCTCCTAGGTACAAAATCTCTACAGGATCTCAACTTAGTAAGGTGGTATTTTTTTTTTTTCATCAGATGACTGTGGAGCTCCAGGTAGCTATGGTGTGCATGTCTTCAATACTGAGACCACTCTTCTTCTGAAAGTTGCAAGTTTAAGGAGGTTTGCCATTTTTGTTTTGCTTTATTGGTAGGATCTAGGATAGGCTGCCTATTGAGCTATATTTCTGGGCTGCTGCTTTCCTAGTAAGCTTGCACCAGGATGTGAGTGGAGACATACTGTAGATGATATTCAGTTGTTCTGAGCATTGACTTGGGTGTAACAAGGCTTCTGTATAAGTGTTAAATTATTTACTTGGATCTCTTCTAAGAAATATGTTGCATAATTCTTAAAAATAAAAGACACGCGGTCATAAATTACATTTTATCCTGCACAGTTATACCAAAAATAGTCTTTTTTTTGTATAACTGTGCTCTTCTTTTGTAATTTATTTTTATACCCATGCTTGTCAGTGTGGCTCCCATCTGGCTGGCAATGACCTAGCCCCACCCTTAAACATCTCTGGTGCTTACCTCCTGAGGCAGGGCCCAGCAGGTCTGACCATCCTCTGATGGAGTGCTAACTCTCTTACCCAGATAACCTTCATCGTGGGTGGCTGGGCATCTAAGTTGAGGCCCAAGTGTACCCTCTATAATCCTAGTGCATGCCAGCCCACATGGATGCCAGTATGCATGGAACCCCAAGTGTACATGCACACCAACCATGATCCTACAGAGCTTAGCCAGCATCCTCCTTCCTGTAATGCCTCCACTTCCCTGCCACTTGTGGTAACTGAGGTACAGTAACTTCTCTGTTAAGAAGAACCACTCTGCTGCACTTTTCTGTGTTGTAGATAGTTTATTTCATCTGGATTGCCTGTGTCAAAAGGATCTTGTTTCCAGGGAAAGGTGCGAGCAGTTATATGAGCTCTTTAAGGCCAAGGTTGTGGGCATCCGTAACCAGATTTCCTCCATTACCCAGTTATTGGTCAGCAATGATAAAGAGGGGAGTGCAAGTGGTTTAACAGATGATTGGAGGAATTCCAGCCATTGGATGAGGAGGAGGAGGTCCTTGGCACAATCATGTTTAGGGTATGTTGTTGGCCGGTCCTAAATGCCAACTCTGGGGCCCTCGCAAAAGCTTGAGAGGGCTAGCCTAGGTCCTTGTGTGACAGGACCGTAACTACTAAACTTTCAGTGGTATGGTGCCTCCACCTGGGGACTCAGGCAAAATAACTAATGACCTTCTCCCGTTCTCCAGGAACAATATTTCCACCTCCTGAGCCCCTCCAGACAATTCCCAACAATACAAAATACCCCAAAACAGTCATGAAGACAGTAATTACCATAAGCACTGCAAGTATTTATCACTGGAGGGAGTAGGACTGGCAACTTTGGCTGCAAGAAAATGAGGTTAGGCACTCATACAATACTCTCCAACTTGGAGATTATACTCGTAATACCATTAGTAACACCAAATGCAACTTCCCCCAAATGCTTCCACCCATCTGGTACCAGACCTGTCCCAATGTTTTTTGGGGTACCCCACTACAGTGGCAGGCCTGCGATGTCATGGGTTGGTTGATGTTGGGGCCCTAGATGAACTTACATAAGGCAAAGCAACTTGGAGCAAAAAGCAACCATTTGAAAGCCCCCTGGTGGTGAAATTGTACTTCTCTGTCACTGTGCAGGTGAGAAGGACATCCTTGGCTTCTTTCCACTCAGCAGAACCCTCTAGAGCGCTTGACAGGTGGGAGCTAGAGAAGGAGCTTCTCAGCTAAAGACAAACTACAGCTCTATTGCTCTGGCAGGGACAGTTCAATGAAGACCCCCATCTCACTGGGGTCTCAGGCAACAAACCATGGGGTGCAATATCTTCAAACAGCAATTAGACAAGAGTCTTTTGAAAATCCAAAAGTGAGGTCCTCTGAGATAAAGACAAGCCCCAGACCTTCAAATGTCCTATTCAGAATCTTCACCACCCTCTGCTGGGCTTAGACAGCTTTTGTAGCAAACAGTTTAGCTTCTGTAGCAAACAGTTTGGAAAAATACAACCTGACCTTGTGGCAATCCACTTGCACTCTTTACAAACACTTCCAGTTTCTCTCTTTTGAGTCTTCAGTCCTAGCACTGTGGCTCAGTGCCTACAGGAGTCTCGATCAGCCAACATAATTTGGGGCTTCAGCCTTGGGTGCAGTGTCTCCTGACCTCTCTTCTCCCTGGGGACTGAGTTTTTGATGGGCTCCTGGGGCCATTTATAGCCTTACCAGGCTCCCTGCTGATTGGTTCAACTGTTTCCAGGCAAAAAAGAGTCTTGCCTGTTTTTTTCTCTTCTTCCTTTCTCCTGCAGCAGTGCTGTCCATCATTGTTTTTGTTCCCCCCCCCCGGACCCTGCCACCAGAATTAAAATGCCAGGGCGAAATCTTTTTAGCTGGACCAGTCGTCTTAAAGCCACACAGGGGTGTGGCGGCTTACACATGGGTTCGCAGTGCACAACATGCATTCTGGATAATGCACTCACCACTTGCTTAATGCAGAGCTGGGGCAGATGGTTCCCATACTAACAGGTATAGTAAACTCTACTGTGTGGGAGAGGTTTTTCCTGGTGCCACTTAAAAGGGTGGTGGTGAAGCCCCTCCTTAAGAAGGCACTGTTGGATCATGACATACCTACCAGTTTTCATCTTGTCTCCAACCTTCCATTTTTGGCTAAGGTTGTAGACAAGGTGGTTGTGACCCAGCTGTGAGTCATTTGGAGAAGAATGACCTCTTTGATCCTTTTCAGTCTGGGTTCAGTAGCATGCACAGCACAAATACAGCCATGATCAGGACAAATACAGCCATGATCAGGGTATGCAATGATCTCTTCCTGGCAAGAGATCATAGGAAGAAACCTTCTGTGGCCTTGCTAAATCTTTCTTCATCATTTGACATTGTAGCTCATGCAGTGTTGTTGACCAGAACAATGGCAAAAGTATATATTTGCACACAAAATCACAGAATCTGTGATGAGGTGAAAAAATAATCATACATTTATTGAAAGTGCATACAAAAATATAAAAACAGCACTTATACTTCTAAGCAGGAGATACTGGATGGCCGACCAAACCTCCGCAACATTTCACCTCAAAATGTGAGGCTTCGACAGAAGGCAGTCATATTTAGTAACTGTCAACCTTTTATACTGTCAAAAGTACAGTAATTTACAATTTCATCAATTAGTTAAACATTGTCATTAATTTGCCAAATCATCACTTTTGCAGTTATTCTGTTGTACAAAATAGTAAGGCAGATATGAGGTGCAAAGTGTCTGACTAAAAACAATTATCAATTAACAATTATATGCGTGGCTCAGTTGGTAGCACATCCGCCTCCGGACCAGAAGGTCATGGGTTCTTCTCCCACACCGGGATTGGACTTGCTCCTAAGAATTGCAGGCATCCAAGTGCAGTATTGGGGGGTGCTGTACTGCTGGGGTGTGCTGTCCTTCGGATGAGATGTTAAACTGAGGTCCCTTCTGCGCATCCTGGTGTTGTTCTGGTGGGTGTCCAGGTAGAAGTAAAAGAACCCAGAGAACTCTTTGCAAAGAGCAGGGAATATTCCTGGTGTCCTGGCCAACATTGCCCTTTCCATAAACTGGTTCATGCAATTATCCAGGCCGTGTGTGTGGGTGATGATGTGCGATATGGCCGCCACAACACATTTAGTCACTTCACTACCCGTCTAGCATTGCTTGTAAAGCGCTTTGGGATACTGTGTATGAAAAGCGCTATATAAATACTGATTCTTCTGATTCTTCATCCAAAAGTGCTGATAATGTGACTAAACACCAACATTTTTAAAAACATCAGGAGCCAGATATTCAAAACTTTGCCCTGGGGCTAAATTAGCACTGCCCGGTGTGCTAAATTAGCCAGGAACCAATAACCTGCTATTCAAAAGGGATAGTCCTGGTTCTAAACCTGCTGAATCTAGTGTGCTAAGAAAACTGGGCAAACTGGGCTGGGAGTGCAGTGCAAAAATAGCCTGGGAAATAAGACCACTCTGAATATAGCAACCACGAAGTGGAAACCACAACAGCAGCCCAGTGCACAGTGACGTGAAGGAAGGTAGAAGCGAACCATGACTGTGCTATCAAAGGATTGGATTCAGTAAAGCTGCAAGCACCAGTGCATGTGAAATTCTGAAGAAATGTACCATGTGTCCAAAACGCTGGCGAGGTGCAAACGTTTGCCCCGGGGCAAAAACCTACTATACTCAAAAGTGACTACTTAGGCAGTCTGTGGGCAAACATCCAGATTAGTATCTCATTATGCCCTGACCTGCATGTAGTTTGCCCAGTGCTATTGCAGGGTCCCACAGCTCCACCTGTATGTCAGTCTGGAAGTACAGGGGCTGGCTGGGTCTGTCCACAACTCCACCTGTAGGTCAGTCTGGAAGTGCACGGTGGTAGCTACAGGCTACATTCGTACAGAATTGCATAGAATATTGTGCCTCAGCTGGCCCAGTGGTGCTGAGGGTTGAGGCGCTGGATGCCACACCTCACAGCATGCTGGCGACCTGGGTTCAGGAGCGGACTCGGGGGTCGGCCGGGGGGAGAATGGCTGAGTGTCTGATGATGGCTCGCCTTCTCCGGGGGGAGGAGGGGGGAATTCAACCCAGGTGCACCATGAGCTCTGGCAGAGGCTGGGGGCATGAGAGCACATCTGTACCTCATAGGTTTGATTGGTCATGGGCGGAGGCCTGCAGACCAATCACCTCTAGGGGCTGCATCATCTAGAGGGAGGACGTTGCAGATGTTGGCACTTGCACCTTGACATCAGGGGCTGGCAACATCCCTTACCGAACAGGGAAAAACAGCCCCTCAGAGCTGGGAAGACAGAGTGCCGAGCCGGGTCTCAATGTGCCAGTACCTGTCTCGCACCCCAGGACCCTGACAAGACTTGAAGGATTCGAGGGCTGCCAGACCCCGACCCCGCCTGAGGGGTTTGCTGAGTCTGGATGGAGGGACCGGAGGTTGCAAGGTAGGCACTGGTAGGGGCAGGCTTAATGAGTGACTCCCAATGGAGAGGCTCTGTGGGGCAGTAGGAGGGGAAAAATAGAAATATCAAAAAAAAAAAAAAAGAATATTGTGCCTCAGGGGACTATACAGCACAGGCACAGGTGGTGGTGCTGCATGCAATTGTCAAACTGTAGTTCCTGCTACAGTGGACAGCAGACACTACAGTAACAAGGGTGTCAGTAGTGTGAGGGACACAGCAATGAATATGGTGTGTAGGGCATCAGTGACTGCTGCACTTTACACAGTGACAGGCCCATCTTACAGGTGTGTACTGACAGTGGACATTACTGTTATGCTGTTGTGCAACCCACAAATGCTGTACCACTGGCATGGGATATTCATAGTGACATATACATGGCTGGCTATGTGTACTATGGTGTCTGTACAGATGTGTGGTATGTGGCTGGGGGGTCACATACCATCAGACAGGCACACTGGTGTTGGGGTATCCCCTACACTGGACCATTTGCACTGTGTGGATTGTCACAGCCTTGTGGCAGCACCCAGTATGTGGTGCAGACTGGCCTCCTGTACACCCTCCCCTCAACACCCTCCAAGCCTTCAGTGCTGCATGTGTGTGCTGGATTCTGTTGGTGTCCAATGAAGAGTGGTCTGCAGGTGTGTGCTGTGTGGACACACTGCCATGGTGTCCACTGGGCACTGGGTCACCCCTTAATGCCTGGCATGGCTGGGACCAGTGACAGATGATGGCAACATAGGAGATGCCATCCATGTGCAGCATATTTCTTCCATGTCTGGTTTCTTTGTATGTTTAATATTTACTGGTTAGGGTCAATAAACTGCTGCTGGCAGTCCCTTACAAACTCCATTATTCACACTTGTTTACCCAGATTTAAGATTACCTTTTTCTGGGTGGTAATTTGCACCATGCAATGTGTTGCGCTAAGTCACTCAAAAGCACTTTGCATGGTGCTAATGCACTAGATATAGCATTGCGCCTGTATTTAAGTACATGTCCCCTCTTTTTGCCCCTTGCATACATTATATTTTTGCCTGGCGTTAACACAGTTTGCCTGCACTATTTGACCTTTTGAATATAGCGGACCTACGCAAAACCTGGCTCAAACCCTGTGCAAACAGTTTGCACCCAGTGCAAAGTTTTGAATATTTGGCTCCTAGTGTAAAAAAGGAGGTGCAGATAAGAGAAAATATATGTTGCAAACAGATCACTCTACATGTGTGGTGTAAGAATAAATATAAGAGAAGCCACATTTATATTTCATACATACTGTAGTATCAAAAAGATTCATACATTTACTTTCCAGATGCCACTATATAATCAAAGTGCATAGCCTGACTGTGAAGCCTGAATACAATAAATTATTAGTTCAGGAGAGCAGGAGGGTGGGAAAAGGGAATATAGGAAAGGAGAATCTCATCCCTCCTGACACTAACAAGTATCTATATTTTGAGTGAGCTTAGGTTATAACAAGATCTACATATATAGCGCTGTAGAAAACCTTTTGTTTATGGCATTGTATAGAAAAAGTGTGTTGTTGGTGGATAATGTTGGACTTGATATCCTCAGTGGACCAGACTTGTATCACGGAGACCTGGCTGGACGAGAATGCCACTCCCATTCTGGAGGTGGCAGTACCAGACAGTACTCTGTGATACACGCCTCAAGGGAAGATTGCAAAGGCGGGGGTGGCCATTGTTTTAAATCTAGCCTGCACCTCACAGTGCTAGCTGTTGGTCCCATGAGGTCTTTTGAATGTGTTGCTGCATGAGGGGGTTCTGGTACAGGCTTTAGAGTCCTCCTGCTCTATCGCCCTCTTGGAAGTGATGTTGATTTTTTATGGGAGATCAATGAGCTCATCACCGGCCTGGTATTGGAGTCCCCCAGATGGTTGATTCTGGGGGCCTTCAACACCTGGGTTGACAACGGGCTCTTGGGATTATGAAACAGTCTCCTTAGGAGTATAGAGGCTCTGGGCTTGTCACTGAATGTTAAGACAGCAACCCACTCGTGCGGCCACACATTGGTCCTCATGTTTTCTTTGAGTCTTGATGTTACTGACCTCAGTGTAGATCCAGTAACTTGGTCACATCACAGCACCATGTGGTTCACATTTAGAGACCCCCCTGGATGGTTTTGCTATTGTGGAGATGGTCTGGTACTGCCCTATAAGAGGGGTGTCCTCAGTAGGACTACAGGCGGTGCTGGACCTATCGAGTGTGGGGGCTGCATGTGTGACTGGGAGGGAGGAGGCAGTGGCAGCCGATAATTGGACTGTTGCTGTTGCCTTTGATTCAATTGCACCCATTCATGTCCCCGGCCCCTGTCTACTTACAGAGACCTCCTTGGTATGATGAGTAACTCAGGGTTAAAGACTAGGGGACAGAGGTTAGAGAGATGCTGGAGGAGGTCTGGTCTGATGGAGGACAAATTGGCTCTGAAGTCACATTATGCTGACTATCAGAGGGCAATCTACTGGAAAAAGGCTAATTTTCTGTCTAGGGAGATTGCTGCAGAAAGGAGCATACTAGCTGAGCTCTTACACACAGTAGATGGGCTGTTACAAACTGACTGTCTCCATGTTGGTGGAGGAGGTTCAAGCACTAGGTGCAAAGAGCTTGCCAACAAAGTGTCCTCTGTCTGGGCTGAGATATCTTCCAGCATCAATCAAAAGGGGTCCGGGGTCCTTCCTGAGCTTTGCCGATCCACTCCTCCTGTCTGGAATGAGTTTGAACTAGTTGGGGTGGAAGAGGTGGTGGAAATAGTCTCGAGGTTGTGACCAACATAATGTGATCAGGACCCAGGTCCAACCCACCTTTTCGTTGGATGTTTGGACCTGAATAGACCTGTCATTGTTGGGATTGTTTGAAGTTACTTGAGGAGTGGGGTCTTTCCATCGACCTTGAAAGAGACCCTGGTTAGACCTCTTTTGAAGAAGCCCTCGTTGGACCCAAAGTGTCTCAGTAACTACAGGCCAGTCTCTAACCTCCCATTTTTAGGGAAGGTTATTGAAAAAGTGGTGGCCATCCAGCTCAAAGAACATCTTGCTTCCTCCTCCACCTATGAGTCTTTTCAGTCTGGGTTCCAAGCTGGGCATAGTATGGAGACTGCCCTGGTGAGGGTGCTTAATGATCTCCTGATGGCAAGGGACAGGAGAAAATGTATCATCTTAGTCCTCCTGGACCTCTTGGTGGCATTTGACACTGTGGATCACAAGGTGCTATTTGACCATCTGCAGTTCTGGTGTGGCCTGTCCGCTAATGTTATCAACTAGTTCAGGTTATTCTTGACAGGCAGAGTGCAGAGGGTGACGATGGGATTGGGTTCATCTAACCTAGAGCCTCTGTGCTGGGGGGGTTTCACAGGGTTCAGTATTGTTGTCCTTGCTGTTCATGGTATATATGCTGCCACTGGGAGACAATATCAGGTGGTATGGGCTGGGTTTTCACTGTTATGCAGATGATACCCAGCTATACCTGTCCTGTGCACCTGAATCCCAGATGGCGGCCTCTGTATTTAACAACTGCCTAGAGGAAATTCAGATTTGGATGACCCAAAACTGGCTTAGACTTAACTCTGACAAGACTGAGGTACTGGTGATGGATCTGGGTCATCATGGTGGAAGGGGGGGCAGAAGGATCCCCCCGGTCTAGTGCTGGGGGGAGGTTCCCCTTGTGCCATCCAGTCAAGTAAATAATCTGGGTGTGATTCTTGATGACAGCCTGGCACTTGATGCTCAGGTGTTGGCCATTGTTAAAAGTGGATTTTACCATCTTAGGAACTTTGCCGGATCCGAGCCCTGATTCTGCCTGAGGACCTGACTACACTGGTGCATGCTTTCATCACATCCAGGCTGGACTACTGTAATGCCCTATACCTGGGGTTTTCTGGAAGCAACCTCTGCCAGCTGCAGTTAGTGCAGACCCAGTGGAAAGATTGCTGATACGAGTGATGAGGAGTAACCATATCACTCCAGTCCTCTGTGCATTGCACTGGCTGACAGGTAGGTGGAGGAGTGTTTTCAGGGTAAGGCTTTTGACCTACAAGACCCAGCATGGGAGGGGACCAGTCTATCTGCAAGATCTCCTTGTCCCCTACTGCCCATCCTGGGTGCTCCTTTCTGCCTAGGGTTGCCTCCTGGGAGTTCCCAGGGCTAGGTTGCAGCACTCAGGAGATTGTGTATTTTTTGTTAGTCGCACCTACCCTGTGGAACTCATTGCGGAGGCATCTTAGGGAGGATCCCTCGGTAGAAGCCTTCAAAAAGGGCTTCAAGACCTATTTGTTCCAGAAGGCTTTTAATTGTTAATTTATTCCCTGCTGTTTAAAGGTATAGATAGATCATTTAAATTATTGTTGACTCCCAGATGATCTACTTGTTTGTATTTTGCTATTAATGTACAGAACTCAGAGTCCCTGGAAAGGGGCACTTTATAAATAAAGTATCTAACTAGCATCCCGCAGATTAAGACAACCTTAGGGGAACTTTTGGAAAATGTTGAAAAATTTAAATACTTAGGATTCTGGACTGACTGCAAGCTTTCCTTCTCTGCACACATCGACGAACTTGCAAAAAACAATAAAGCAAAGACTGGGTTTATTCTTCTGTATTAAGCATCAATTAACCCAGGATGCGAAACTATGGTTGGTTCAGATGACAGTTCTCCCTCTACTTGATTATGCAGACTTTCTTTACAGTCATAGCTCTAAATCTGCACTAGTAAAGCTGGATACATTGTACCATAGAGCTCTTAGATTTATGTCAAACAGTCCTTATAATAACCATCACTGCTCACTTTATACTCTTATAGGCTGGACATCTCTAGCTACCAGGAGGTCACAAAACACTTCCCTTTAGGCATATAGAGCCATCTCTAATCAATTTCCTTCCTACATATCTATATTCTTCAAATGTACACCATGTGCCTACCTTCTTAGAAGATATACATACATTTCTCTCGATATTCCCAGGTTAAGATCACATTTTGGTGCATCGCCACTGAGTCATGCATACCTGCTTTATGGAACACACTCCAAAATTCCCTAAAATTGACTCATTTGGTTGGGATACTCCATTTTAAGGCACTCCTAAGACATTATGTAAAAGATGACTTCACTGTTATGTATAATTAATCTTACTTTTACAAGAAATCTTCACATTTCTTACCTTCTTCTAGCACTTGCCCATCCTACTTCCTCCCTTAATGCTTCCTCTTTCCTCCTTTTACCTACTTCCCTGGTATTCTTCTCTACCACCTTCCTCTCTACTATCCCTCCCTGCAACCCCTCCCAGCCCCTCATCTCATCATGCTTTACTTGTCCTACCCTGTGCCCCATCTCCTTACTGTCTCTAAACCAGTGTTTTAACACTGTATCAAATGTAGATTGTTCCTGGTAGAATGAAATGGTTGTAAAAAGTTTATGTATTTATTATATAGTGTATTTTTTATATCCTGTACTTGTATTGTTGATTATCCTTGACCCTTCATATATTAGTCCTTCCAGACCACCTCGTAAATGAGTTTCTCAATGGTGTCTTTCCTGGTAAAATAAAATATAATTGAACTGAAATTGAATTCTATCTATCTATCTATCTATCTATCTATCTATCTATCTATCTATCTACAGTACCTATCTATCTATCGATCTATCTATCTTGGCCAGGGTTGGGGAGCACAGAGGGTTGTCTAGGGTTGTTATGCAGTGATTCTGGCCCATCCACAATGGCAGAGAGCAGTCAGTAGTGCCTGGCTCTTGCTGATCTGCCAATAGCTCTGGACTGCATTGTTCCTCAGGGTTCTGTGCTTTCACCTGTTCTATCCTCAGTGTATATGCTAACAGTGGAAGAGATCATTAGGAACTACACCATGGAGTTTCACTGCTATGCAGATGACATCCAGCTGTATCTGTATTTTGCTCCTGATGGGTTATCCTCTGTGCTGAGATTAGAACAGTGCTTGAAGGACATCATGGTTTGGATGTCCTTCAGTTGGCTGGCTTTGAACACAGCCATGATGACCAAGTTGCTTCTGATGGCTCAGAGATGTAGATATCAGGCATTTGCAGTGGCCTGATGCTCCCCTCCAATGGGGGGGGGGGGTTCTCTTCAGGCTGCAGAAGAGGTTCTCATTCTGGAAATGTTTCTTAATGGACATTTGAAATTTGTTTGGCAGGTGTCTTCTGTGGACAGAAGCTGTTTTTTTTAATTTTAACAGTGTTGCTAGGCTGTGACTATGAATTGATTCTGTTAAGTTAGCTATTCTAGTTAATTCCCTCATTTTTTCCCATCTTAACTACTGCTGTACATTCTAGGCAGGCTTACCCAAGGGTCAACAGAGTCACCTGCAGCTAGTTCAGAATGCTGCAGCGAGACTTCAGACCTCTACCCAGAGGTCAGAGCACATTCCTCCCTCATTATGAGTTCTGGGCTGGCTGCCTCTTAGGTGGTACATTGATTTTTGGGTATTGTTAGTGTTGTTTAATGCCTTGAACAGACTGGGATCCCAATATCTCTGTGATCTTCTGATTCCCCATATCCCATCTAGGGATTTAAGATTTAGTGGGCAGGGTTTGTTGGTTGTTCCTTCTTCTTGACTAAAGTCTGCTGGAGGCAGGGCTTTTTTTGTTCCAGCCTCTACCCCTATGGAATTTGCTCCCTGAAAGGATATGCACTGGCAGATCTGTAATGTCATTTAAGAACAAATTGAAATGTTACCTACTCCTAAGAGCTTTTGACTAACCTGAGCTGTTTAACTTAACTGTTGTGTCCATTTCATGTTTTTAGTATTATATAAGAGGATGGATATTTTGAGTGGATATGATTTGTACTATGGTTCTGTGTTATAATTTATTCATACTGGATTTATTTATTATGTTTACTGTATAGGTGCTCTGAGCCAAGGAGGGGTGCTTTGAATAAATTTAATAAACAAACAAACAAACCCAGTTGACAGTACTGTAGTGGAGAAAGGGACCCTCTTGCCCAAAGTGGAGAGTATCCAATGGGCTACTCGGTCTCCCTTCCCACTGCTGACCCTTTTCTATCCTAGGCTTATTCCTGCACCCAAGTTATTGGCATTACAAGTGGCAGCCGTGTCATGGCACTGACTGGCTGGCTCTGGAGTTTGCTCTTTTAATGGTCACATAAAAATTCTATGTCCCTCCTGGGGTAATCCTTTACAACTGCTTTAGAAATATGGGGAGGGGGGTAAGTTTCAGGTTTATTCATTTCCCATGTTTCATAGCCAAGACATTTAGACACACAGTCATCTGGGTTATTATAAGTATAGTACATAAATATATACATTAAATTAAAAACATAATTTAGACATGATATGAGCAACAGTACAGTTGAGTTCAGAAAAAAAATTTGCTCTCTGGATCTCTCTCTCCTCTCTCTCTCTCTCTCTCTGTCTTGTAAAGCCAAATACCATTAATGGAAACAAGGAGCTGCATAGTGGAAAGGTTTATGAGATCCAAAAAACACGTTAGCGAGTGCTAAATTGACATTTTGCGAGGGCTCATTGATACTAGAAGCCAGCAGTTTGCAGGTGCAAAAATAATTGTGATTACCTGTAAAGGCTGGACAGGAGCTCATTCTAATGAGAGGCAGAGTGATGAATGCAAGTCCCAGAGTCATATTTTTTAGGAACCCCTGAGAACCCAATAAGTACTTGACAGGGCTTGCTTTCTAAGTTGAGAAATGTTGAAAACACTCTTTAACCACTCACAAATAGCTGCAGGACTGGCCAGCACACTCACTGTCCTATAAAAGAACTAAGGAGTGTATCTGCATGCTCACGCAGTAAAATTAAGCAGTGCGAGAGGGAGAACAGATATGCCATCTTCCTTACCGTGGCTTCCTGCTTCTATCCATTTCTTCAGCTGGATGGCCTGTGGGCACTGGAAAGTTTAACTTTCTCTGAGTCACAGAATGAGTATTTTGACTCTGATTGGGTTTAAACCTGTGATCTCTTGTTTCTCATTCCCATGCTCCAACAACTAGACCTCACTACTATCTCACACATTTGTTAAACTGGCAAAAACATTCAAGGATAAGTTGGTTTTATTGTATTCCTTATTAAAATGTTCATCCTAGTAGGAAAGCCCTTGAACATATTGGACAATGATATGCTTTAAAATACTTTGTGGATACTACAGAATGTCACAAAATAATGTATAGCTACTCCAGGGAGTAAATTTAAAAGAAACACAACAAAACATTGCTAGACTGTTCAGTGAGTACAGTGACTGTACATTAGCACAAGATACATTTCCACATACTTGAAGTACTGGCATTTTATATATCTGCTTTGCTCAGTCTGTTGTACTAAACAGCATACAACCTTTTTTCACTGTCAAGGGTATGGTACCCTTATAAGAAGGTACAAATTGCAGTCAAAGAGTTGGTAATGTTGGTTTTGAGAATTGAATTCAGAGAGAGTTTGCCTGCATATGCATTTGTGTTGTCAGGGCAAAATCCTCTTTGAGACTCACAAATGGGTGCAATGTGCATGGTGACGTGCAAATGACATGGTTGAGTCCAATTTGCTCACACTAGGAGGATCCTGTCAGGTAAGGGGATACAGTGGAGTAGAAGAGGTCCTACATTTAGGCAGAGGTCGATCTTTTTTGAACCAGAGATGGAGGTGGGGAGGGCAATGCAGAAAATCAGGGAGGGAGTGTGGTTGGTGGGGAAGCCATGCCTTATCATTCATTTGGAGACAGATGACCTGGAAGGCAATGAAGTGGAGGAAGTCAAGAGGAGGTTCAGGGTACTGGCATGGGGATGCCTGGAGGAGGCTAAATCCTTGGCTTTTTCAGAGGTCTTACCAGTCCCCTGTGCCAGCACTGCTAGACAGAATAGAATCGAGGAATTCAATGACTGGCTAAGGGTATGGTGCAAAGAGGAAGGGTTCACATGTATAGGAGAGTGGGGGGACACATGGAAGGATGAGGATCTGTACTGGAAGGATAGACTGCATCTGAGTGAGAGGGGGCAAGACTACTATGTGGGTGTACAAGGATACACTGATAAGATCTTGGAGTGGTTTAAACTGATAGGGGGGAGTACAAGGCTAGGATGGGAAAGGGATCAATGGGAGGAGAGACTGGACTACCAAGCACTCCCCCACAAGAGGGAGAAGGGCACAGACCAGACATGGTTGAGAGGGAAGGTAGGGGGGTAATTGGTGGAAGAGACTTTCCACAAATGCATAAAGCCTGGGGAATAGGATGGTAGACTTAGAAGCAATAATGAAGGGGAAGGGGCTGGATATTGTAGCCATAATAGAGACTTGGTGGTCTGAGCACCAGGCTTGGGAAGTAGGGGTCCCGGGGTATATTAGGTTATTCAGGAGGGATAGGGCTGATAGGAATGGGGGAGTTGTGCTATACATCAGGAAGGGCAGTAAGTCACGGAAAGGCAGGAAGAGCCTGGGGAAGCAGAAAGCATGTGGGTTACGCTAGAGAGAAAGGCTGTGGGTGATGTAAAGTCCCCCCAGCACAGAGCAAGGAAATGGACATGAAGATTCTGTGGGAGGTTCATCAGATGGTAAAGAAGGGGGAGATTCTACTGGTGAGTGACCTTAACCTCCCAGATATAGACAGGGATATCCCAGTAGCAAGGTCAGCTAGGAACATGGACACCCTACAGACCCTTCAGGGAGCCTTCCTGCACTGCCTGCAGCAGCTGGTCAGGGAGCCCACTAGGGAGGGTAACATACTTGATGTGGTCCTCACCAATGGAGATATTGTGGAGGGAGTTGTGGTGGAGGTCAGCTTAGGAGAAAGTGACCATAACACAGTGGGCTTTAGTGTTAGAGCAGGGTATGAAGTGAGTCAAACCATCACGAAGGTCATGGACTTCATGCGGGCAGATTTTCCCAGGATGAGGGAGGTATTCTGGAATGGAATGAAGGGGGATGGAAGAGATAAAATGGGGTGAAGAGCTATGGAATAAGGTCAAGGGGGGGCTACTTAAAGCCACAGAGAGCTGTATACAGAAGGCGAGAAAGAGCAAAAGAAGTAGGAGGCCACTGTGGTTCAATAGGGAAGTGAGGGGGGCAATAGGAGAGAAGAAAAGGGCATTTAGAGAATATAAGAGGGCACAGGGTAAGGAGGAAAGGGAAACTTACAGTGAGAAACTGAGGGTGGCAGGGCAGAGAATTAAGCAGACAAAAGTAGAAACGGATAAGAGAATTAAACAGAGGAGAAAATTACTAGGCAGGTCAAACCGGGGACACGACTTTCTTTTGGTATATAGAAACATAGAAGTTGATGGCAGATAAGGACCGCAAGGCCCATCCAGTCTGCCCATTTCATTTCCTGCCTTATGAATGTGCCATTGGCCTTTGCTCTGTCAATGGCCTAGCTATTCATACTCATCTGTATTGCTCCTTTATGCCTGTCCCATGCCTGTTTGAAGCCCTACACTGCATTCATATCCACCACTTCCTGAGGTAGACTGTTCCATGGATCCACCACCCTTTCTGTGAAAAAGAACTTCCCTACATTACCCCTTAATCAGCCTTCCTCTAATCTCATGCTGTGTCCTCTTGTCCTGATATTTTTCTTATATTGAAACATGTTAGACTCTTTCACCTTGTTAATGCCCTTAAGGTGTTTGAATGTTTCGATCACATCACCTCTCCCTCCTTTGCTCTAGGGTATACATATGGAGCTTCATTAATCTGTCCTCATATGTTTTCTGATGTGTAGTCCCTGCACCATTTTGGTTGCTCTTCACTGGACTGCCTCAATTTGGTTAATGGCCTTGTGAAGGTGTGGCCTCCAGTACTGCACATAGTACTCCAAATGGGACCTAACCAGTGTCTTGTAAAGAGGGATTATTACCTCCCTCTTCCAACTTGTGATACTCCTACTAATACACCCCAGCATCCCTCTAGCCTTACCTACTGCTTTAGTGGTACATAGGGGAAAGGAGAAAAGCAAGGCAGGTGATAGTAAGGGTAAAGGAGAGGAGGGATTACAAGTGGAAGGGGACTTTGAGAAGGCAGAGGTGCTGAATAAATACTTCAGCTCAGTCTTCATGATAGAGGGTGAAGGGAGGGAACCACTGTTAAGGGGAAAGGGAAGGGAGGACATGGGGGGTGGATCCTAGTCTAATCAGTGAGGGTAAGGTAAGGGAGGAATTGGGTAAGTTGAGGGTGGACAAGGCTATGGGCCCAGATGCCCTGCATTTTAGGGTGCTCTGGGAGCTAAGGGAGGAACTGGCAGCACTGCTAGTGAGATTATTTAACTTGTCCCTAGATACGGGGTGGGTGGGTGACAGAGGATTGGAAGAAGGCAAACATGATGCTATTTCATAAAAGTGGCAGCAGGGAGGAGGCTGGCAATTATCTCCCAGTCAGCCTCACATCGGTGGTGGGTAAGGCAATGGAGGTGATATTGAAAGAAAGGGTGGTTAGCCACTTGGAAGATGGGGGGCTGCAAGACATTTGTCAGCATGGCTTCACTCGGGGATGGTCATGTCAGATTAATCTGATTGAGTTCTTCGATGGGGGTAATGAGGGTGGTTGATCAGGGTTGGGGGGCAGTGGATGTGGCCTACCTGGACTTTGGCAAGGCCTTTGACACTGTGCCCCACAGAAGATTGTTTAATAAGCTGGAGAGTTTGGGGTGGGACAGAAAATAAGGTGGGTGGAGAGCTGGCTGATGGGTAGAAGCCAGAGGGAGGTGGTCAATGGGGTACATTCTGGTGAGGTAGAGGTGATGAGCAGGGTCCCCCAGGTGTCAGTGCTGGGGCCTATTCTGTTTAACATCTACATCAGTGACATAGCAGATGGGCTGCAGGGGAAGGTCTGCCTTTTTGCAGATGACACAACAATCTACAACAGAATGGACACCCCAGAGGGAGTGGAAGCTATGAAGAAAGATCTAAGGTTGCTGGAGGGGTGGTCGGAAACATGGCAGCTGAAATCCAATGCCAAAAAATGCACAGTGACGAACTTGGAGCAGAAGAATCCAAAAACCACATACACACTGGGGGGTGAGGAAATGGTTGCATCTGAGCAGGAAAAGGATTTAGGAATTATAATCACTGATAGCCTTAAGATAGGGACCCAATGCAGCAAGGCAGTGAGCAAAGCAAACAGAATGCTGGCATGCATAGGGAGAGGGATAACTAGTAGAAGAAGGGAGGTGATGATGCCACTCTACAGTTCCATGGTGAGGCCACACCTGGAGTACGGGGTTAAGTTCTGGAGATCACATCTGCACAAGGCCATAGATGGCATGGAAAGGGTACAGAGAAGGGCCACTAAAATGGTGCATTGGCTAAGTGGGAAGACAGATGAGGACAGGTTGAGGGTGTTGGATTTGTACCTGCTGGAGACCAGAAGGGAGAGGGGGGACATGATAGAAACATTCAGATATGTGAAGGGGATCAATAAAGTGGGGGACAGCTTATTCTCGGGTAAGGTGGATGCAAAAACTAGAGGGCATGGACTGAGAGTGGAGGGGGTAGGTTTTAGAGAAACATTAGGAAGCATTACTTCACTGAGAAAGTGGTGGCACCCTGGAACAGTCTACCAGAGGAGGTGGTAGAGGCTGGTACAGTGGAGGTATTCAAGAGGGCATGGGACAAACACGAAGGGTTGTCAAGGGGAAGGAGGGTGAAATCTGTGGGGGGGCAAGTAAAGAAGGAGGGAATGGGTAGACTTGATGGGCTAAGAAGGTTCTTTTCTGCTGACACATATCTATGAATCCCTGAATCTATGTTTCTGAGTGTGGTCACATGGGGTACTTTAAAAGTGAACTAGTGTTTTAGCTACAATTTATCATGTGCTCATAGATGTTATGTTTGACCTTTACTTCTGTTCGAACACTGTGACATTTCAAATATAGCCACCGCCATACACATGCAGCATCTTGAGCACACAAAACTGGCCCTGCGAGTGGGTTCGCGAGTGCTTCCAGCATGTTGTACAGCATTTTTTTTCCCTCCAGATAGGTAAAACTCTTTTCATAGAATTATAATGCTGTGAAAATCTCTTATGATTATCTGCTAGTAAGTGTTGAGAAGAGTTTATAGGCAACAATTAGTTATTATTGATCTATAATATTACCCTAAATTGAATACTTCCTTCTCTTCAGAGGGCTGGTTAAAGAAGTAGAAGATATATTTATCCATGGCTTAATACTAGATACTAAATAGGAGACTATTCGAGTAGTATATGTGACCAGTTTGGATCCCACAAGCTGATATGTCACCATAACTTATCCAATATAAGCACAACATTATGTTAGCTAGATGTGTTGTGAATTTTAAACTTCACCAGTGAAGTGGCAATGAAGCAGCTGAAATTCAACTTCACAAAGCTTCACAAAGTTTCTGTAAACCTTAGGAACTTTGACTTTACCAAAATTGTGAATTTTTTATCATAAAGTGTTTGTTTTTTGGTGAAGTGGCCACTTTGCAAGAACATTTTGGCCAATTTGTCAAAAAATGGCACCTTCACTGGTCAGCAGGTCAGCAGAATTCACAGACTGATTCGGGAAGTGAATTACAGCCACTTCACCCATCACAAATGTTAACTAGATAGGACCATATTTCTGTCTTTGGTTTCGTACTATATGACTGAAATTATAAATAAAAAGTAATGTTTAAAGCATGTTTATATTAGTATTTATGCTTCGGATTTTGACTCATGTTTTAGACATTTTGACAGTATTATTAGCCAAAAAGTCCACATCTGAAACATTTCTTCCTTAGTAGTCTGGCAGATAGTAAATGAGACAGATGCATAGACAGAGCAGAATGACCTATTAATTTAAAATGTATTCTTTTTACATGGAGCAGAGAAAAACACTGATTTCAATGGGGGGAAAACAGATGATTATTTGTTTCTCATGATTTTTCTCTAGTCACATGTCTGCTTCCCTCATGATGGCTCACCATTGCCTGCCTTTTCATAGACTTACATATACCCCCAACCCCCCACACTTATCAAATACCATTTTGTGATGGATTGAAAGTCATGTTAGTAGATCATGGGCCTGTTGGGGGTACTAGCATCATCCTTCTTGGGTCAGTTATTTTCTCTTCTAGAGTTTTCTCCCCATAGGGATGCCAGCCATGCAAAGGTGTGCACACATCAAGGTGTAGCCATGCTAACATCTGGTGGTTTCCCTTCCTCTTTGGTGGCTCAATCTGAGAGCCCCCTAGACTCCTCTAGGTGGTAATTATGTTGTGGGGCACACATCTTTCCTTCCTCAAAGAAGTGCTATCCCTAGGACATTATGTCCTCCCTTTCCAGCAGGTCCTCAATGACTTGTGCCTGCTTCTAAAACCCAGATTGCCTCCCTCACAGGCTGTAGTGCTACCACTGTGCCAGTGGTACATCTTACAAATGACTATTCTTGATGAAAGAGAAGCTAGTCAAGAATAAATACCCTCACTGACTGATTGAGATAAAAAGCTTTGATCGCTGTTCCTGAGGGATCGAAAATGTTTTCTTTTATTTTTTACAGCTGCAACGGGTGGGGCCTGAGCCATCTAGCTTTAACCAGAAAAGGGGACACCAAAGCACAAATTTGGAGTTGCAGTAGTTCCTTCCACAACTCCAAATCAGTGTGCTAATCCCCCCATGGGCATGCTGCTTTTTCTGCCATCACCCGTTGAGTTGCTGAACTCACTGTGGAACATGGCACAGTCTATCATGTCCAAGATGGCCACCAGATCTCAGTGTGCATTTGTGAGTCATCGTGCATGCATGACTTCACCGCAGCAGTTGCGGTGAAGTGGCACATGAGTGATGACTCAAGCATGTGCAGTGATCTCTGGTGGCCATCTTGAACATGGCCGACTGCTGTATTCTACTATTAGTTCAGTGAGTTTGGCTGCAGCCATATCAGCTCTGGCCAGAGTTTTTTTTTTTTTGCTGTGTAATCTTCCACTGTAATTTTAGCGAGAGGAGCTTCTGCTGCTTGACCACAGACTGACAGTTTTACTTGTCGATTACAGTAGAAATCATCCTACTTGAAACAAGTACATTGTGACTAGACCTTTAAGGTGTGTGTCTATTCTTGAAACAGACCTGCTTCTGCTTAAAAGTCAGATTTAAACATGTTATCACAAAAAGCTGAGGTCTTGGGCTGGTAGCTGCGACCAAAGTGTTTAACAATGAATCTCCATTGATTGTGCTTACTGAGAAAAATTGACTAATGTCAGAGGCTTTTAAGGTCAAAAGATCTGCAGTGCCTTCCAGGTGTAGGTTTTAGTGGCTACTTTAGCAACATTGATAAATTCATGATGGTAACATTGAATTAAGTTTATTTTTAGTTACATTAGCATTTGTTTCCCTACATAATTTAAGTATCAGTGTCTGGAATGGTGGTGGAAGGGGTTAAGATATTGTAAGTGTTTCCCCAGCAAGTGTGGTTTCTACAAAGTAAGTAATGCAGGCAGGTGTTCTTTTTCAAATATTATATGTGGTATAGAAGACAAATCATGATATTTTAAGCAGTTGTCATACCTCCAAATTTCCACACCTGCCATTTATTTATTAATTGAAATTGCTTCACCATTTATACATACAGAGCTACAAGAAATCTCATTTACAGATGCAGTCTGGGGAAGGGTAGAATGGATTACAAGGAGACATAAGCACAATAACAGTCAAAGCAGGTAAAAGCAGTATAAAATGCATGAGATGCTAAGCGTAACATATATATTAGTGTAATTACAATAGTAGCTGCAAAATTCAGCAACAAGTGTATAAAGTATAGTACTACTATGGTAGTAATTTAGAACACTTCAGACAAGGCAGCAGAATCAGGTGCAGTCTCAGCTGTATGTGAGCAATAACTTAAGAAAATGTTAAGCTGAGGCAATACCAGTGGGTTGATAGGCACCCAAGGCTAATCTGTTCCATAAATGAGTGCGTCTGTGGCTAAAGGTAAGCTGACCAAAGATTTATAGCAGCTGGGGAGGAGGAACCAGATGCAAGTATGGAAACACAAATTGGGCCCTGAGTTTGGGAAGGGTGTAAGAAGATTATTGGTATAACTGAGAAGTTTGTTAAGGCAGAATTTAAGCCGATATATGCTCAGATGCTGTGAGCATCTGCAAGCAAATCAGGCCATTTTAGACTGCCATACAGAGTACAGTGATGTATTCAGTAGGGGCAGTGGAGTATAAAGTAGCAGAGGGGGTTGTAAAAGGTGTGCAGATTTGTTAGGTGGTATTTTGCAGCAGTGGCGTAGATGATATCACCACAGTAAATTATAGTTAAGAGCTTTCATTTAACTAGGCATATTCTGATACCTTGGTAGAGGCATTTGATCACTCTATAGAGGGCACACAGATTCTTATAAGAATTGCTATACAAACTAAATATGAAAGAAGAAATTGTGGTATTCATTGAGGGTAAATCCTAGATATGTGTACTACTGTACATCATTTAGGATGTACCCATCAGGAGAAGTAATATACAGGTTAAGACAGTCTATTAGGCAGTTTCTGGTACTATTAATCATAGAGACCATTTTAAATTAGTTAAGTGCTAGACTGTTTACTTGGAACCAAGTTGAGAGATTATTATAGTCAGATTGAAGGGAGGCAAAAATGGCAGTAAAGTTGATGCCAGTTGTGAAAAGAATGGTATCATCAGCATGTATATGCAGACTGCAGGATTAGGCAGCAGGGAGCAGTCTTTAATAAAAAAATATTTAATGGGAGATGTCCCAACACAGAACCCTGGAGGACAGTCATTCACACCTACAGTGGGACTGAGAGAGCAGGACCCACAGAAACTGATTGGGAGTGCCCTGTAAAGTAATAGGAAAACCACTTTAGCAAACAGCTGGAAATCCCCAAGTAAAAGAACTTGGTGGACAGAAGAGAGTGATCAACAGTTTCAAATGCCTTGTCAAGATCAAAGAATACAACTTCAGTAATCAAGCCCTTATCCAAGTTAGTGAAGATGTAGTTGGTTAGTTATAGCAAATAAGTGGTAGAATGAGTAGAGTGGAAGCCAGATTGAAAGTTGGTAAAAAAATGAGTCCTGGTATAAAAACTGGACAGTTAATTTGCAACCAGCCTTTCAACAACTTTAGAGGGTAGTGGGAAGAGAGAGCTTGATCTGCAGTTACCCATAGATATTTTGGGGCCACTTTTAAATACTGGGATAATGATTGCATGTTTCCAGTGAGAATGGAAGTTCCCTGATGAGAGGGTGCAGTTGAAACTTGAGCTGGTGGAGAGGCAATGGCAGGTGCACCCAGTTTAAAACATTTGGGGGGCAGGGGGTGTCATTAGACCCTGGGTGCAAACTTTACTTGAAATGAGACAACTTGCAATGAAACTCAGTGGGAGTAATGCAAGAGAAAATAAAAGTAGTGTGCTGTGCTAAATGGATTCTAGAATTTCACCCAGGGGAAGAGAGGACAGATCGATTTCAGTCCATTTACAAAATGGGTGTTGAGTGTGATAGCAACAATGTCAGGCTTAGAACACATTCTTTGATAACTAGGTAACGCCCACTAGCCATAAGTGCCTGTTTTCAGGGGAAACCCTGGAGCACTGGGGAGGTTAAGTGGCTTGTGAGTCACACATGCATGTGGAGGTTGAGGCAATGACATTCAGATCTGTCTGCTGGATCTACCAAGCTCATTCACAGCTCGTTACTCTAACCTAGGTGTCAGCGTGGCTCAGTTGGTAGCACATCCGCCTCTGGACCAGAAGGTCATGGGTTCTCGTCCCACACCGGGATTGGACTTGCACCTAAAAATCACTGGCATCCGAGTGCAGTATTAGGGGGTGCTGTACTGCTGGGGTGTGCCGTCCTTCAGATGAGATGTTAAACTGAGGTCCCTTCTGCCCATCCTGGTGTTGTCCTGGTGGGTGTCCAGGTAGAAGTAAAAGAACCCAGGGCACTCTTCGCAAAGAGTAGGGAACATTCCCGGTGTCCTGGCCAACATTCCCCTTCCCATAAACCGGTTCATGCAATTATCCAGGCTGTGTGTGGGTGATGATGTGCGATATGGCTGCCACCACACATTCAGTCACTTCACTACCAGTCTAGCATTGCTTGTAAAGCGCTTTGGATGTATGAAAAGCGCTATATAAATACTGATTCTTCTTCTTCTTCTTCTTCTAACCTCTAGGCTATACTCTCAGCCCTCATGGCTTAATAAAGTAAGAGTTTAGGAACACCTTCTGAATGGTGAATGGGCTGAAGTTGCTTATTTACTGTGTTATAAAATGCAAAAGGAAATGAGAAGTTTTTAAGGAATTTTAAGTGAAAATAGTTTGCCTTGATTTCCCTCATGGTACTAATACAGTGGATTCAAAGTCTTTGTTGATGAGCATGTCTGAGGAGTCACCAAGGGCATAATAGGCATACCAGGCAGTATTTCTTAACTAAAACATTTTGATGAAGTGAGAGGAGATGCATGAAGATTGGCTTCTCTTATTCTCACTTTTCGATGGGAGAATGAGCTTTACAAATGTACAGGAAGGTAGAGACAAAATGTGATAAGGTTTGCCCAGGATCAGATGAACCGTACACAGAACCCCAGTCTGCATGTGAAATATCAGATAGGAAGTCAGCTAGAAATACATTTCTGAAGGACGTGCATGAACAATGTAAGGGGGAGCCTCAGGGATTTTATCCTATGGACACAGTAAGTAATACAGTTATTGCTGACAAGATCAGGAATGGTACCTGCAGAGTCAGTACAGTGGGGGTGGGACTACAGAATCCAATTAGAGTGTGAGTTATTTGAAGACTGATTTTTATACCTGCTTGGGTGAAATACCATTTGGTGAAAGTTGAGGGCTTTAATTTTGGAATGGACAATCTATGCACTGAGTTTAACAAGCAGGAAAAAAAAAATTCTTGGGGGTGATCCTTTCTTTATACACAATGAAAACAGGTTCATCATCTGCACAGATCTCATTTTAGTTGGCATGGTATATTTTCAGTTACTACAGTTTATCTTAAATTGTCCAAAAAATGAACATCATTATATTCTTCTAACTCAATTAAATTGGTTGTCCCCCTCATCAAGACATTCACTTTACTGGCTTACTTTGATTTATAAAACAGTAAATTACCTAACTTCAATTTATCTGGGGTCTACTTTTACCTAGATATCAATCTCATTATGGAAGAAACTGTTTTTGTTTAGATTCCCCTCTTTCTTGGAACAAACTCCCACCTGAGTTGCAAAATACTCAGACACTACATATTTTTAAACACAACCTGAAGAAAAAGCATTTACAGGAACAATCCATTTGTTGCTTTTTTTATGAATAATACATTTTTATGTTACCTGTTGTATTATTCAACAGATAGTATATAAGTATTTATTTGTTACTATGGGTATGCCCTCAGCATGGTGACACTATTACAGTGAACACGTTGATGCCGACAACATTGACAGTTCACTGTAACAGTCCGTCTGAGACCCCGACACTCTGTCCCCCAGTCCTGCACCCCCTCCCCGAATCAACTCTGACTCAGAGTTGATAATCTCTAAGTTCAGGAGTGTTCGGGGGCCAAAGCCCCCCCGATAGAAAAGGAACCGGGTCTCCTTTTGGATTTATGTCGACTGCAACTTGCGGTCAATATAAATCATTGCTGTGATGTCGGTTGACAAAATAGTGTTGAACCGGCATTGTAGATCCTATACTATGTATGCCTATTAATTTTGTTACATTTGTTTTCTTATTGACTTGGGATGTTCTGCAAATGACACTTGTCCTCATTGAATTTATCCTGTAAACTTATAACTTTTAAATACAAAAAAAACATATATTGTACATGCCATTTTTTGTTTCTGTGTAATTACCTATTCCATATACAGTGCTAACTAGAACAGTCCCAAAATAAGTAATTAGGATTTTTACAGTAGGTCTCTAAGAACTAAGGCATGAAATGTTTCTATCTATAAATACAAGCTCAAAATGTACATGTTTCCAATACATACTGTGTGTGTGTGTGTGTGTGTGTGTGTGTGTATTATGCAGGTGTGATAGCACCAGTATAGTTAGGGATAAGAAAGATATTTAATGTTAAACCTCAATTTTTCCACCTTAATAACTTTGGTGGCATTCAGCAAAAGAGCCCAAAATATGACATGCATAGTCTGGCTGACAGGGTCTCAAGAAGTGAAAAGTTTCATGGTGGTATCTTATGTGGTTTCTGAGATATGGCATGTCAATTTTTAATGAAGTGTGGTGTTTTTTCCTATATATAATAAATGGGTTCCCCTTTTTCCATAGGGAAGCTGTGGTATAATTTGCCGTTATAAAGGAGTGTTTATAATGGCAAACACCTGCACAATTTCCCTCACTCAGCGCATGTGCCCACTACAGTCCACTACTTCCTGACCGCGCCGCTTGCCCTCTCGATGAAAAGTCAACTGCTGTCTGCTACAGCAACTCAGCAGTAAGTTATATTATTTTTTAAGAATTCTGGGCAAATGCACAGTTATGGAGACAAATAGATATTTTTTAAGATTTTAAAACCACATGCATGGTCACCGAAGGAAAACAGAGAGTAGCACCCCTCGGCCAGAACCTCTGTTATTTTATATAATTGCTGTGGCGAAAAAGGGAAACCCAGCAATGATATAAAATAAAATATGGGATGATGAGAGTAAACTCGAAGTTTACACACACCCTCTGGATTAGATGTTTGCACAAACCCCTCTAGCTTTGCTCTTGGGGTTTATGTAGCATCTAACCACTCGGGTGTGTGTAAACTTCTCATTACCCACATCACCCCATACTTTATTCTCTATTTAATACATGTTTTTCTTGTTCTCTAGTATACCCTAGATGGTACACAATTTTTTTCCAGATTTTTTAGGGTAGAGGCAGCCTATGTCAAGTTAATGCCTTTTGAGGGTTTCGTAGAAATACTAATCGATTCCAGAGTTACTAGGATTTTTTTTTCAGAGCATGATCAGTATGATTTTGACTTAACCTTCTAATATGAAAAAAGAATTTTGGGTTGTGAGACCATTTTAAGTTTGCATCACTTAATTGTCAGGATCTGAAAAACTGTTTTTTGGATCTTGATAGCTGCCATCATGTTTTTTCCCCCAACTAGAAAACACAGAAAATATCTAAAAATGATGTATTTATAATGATAAAAAAAACACCTGAACCTAGCTAAATGAGACCTATTTAGCTAGATTCTGGTGTTTGTTTCATAAACTTACAGCCAAAAATACATTTTCTGGGCACCTTAAAATCCTGGACGCCCAGATTAGAGAGAGGAGCTGTTTGGAAACCCTGCTCTCTGTATGATAACAGTGGGACTTTCCTCATTACTGTAGCCAGCGGTGGAGACATACTGCTAGCCTGAGAGCCAGCAGTGAGCCTGCAGTGTCCCTCACACTCCTGTACTCCCCGGTTTCAATTTTGGTTCAAGATGCTATTTAAACTTCTTACTGAAGACCCCAGATCCATTATTTATTAAGGGGATACATGATGGACAGTCATTCAATAGCAGATATATCAGTACGAGTGGCAAGTGAGCTTATGGTTATCATGAGTGGCTCCGTGAAGTGGAGCCACGCGTGATTAAACACCAAGCTCACTTGCCATGAGTGTTGATATATCCACTGTTGAATGACTGCCCATCACGTATCCATTTTATACAATAGGGACTTTTTTTGGTATGATTTGTTTTTAAAGTATGTATGTGGTACCTGTGTTTTTTTTCTGTTGCCGTTCTTTCTGGGTGTTTAGCTCCTCAGATGTCTGATGTAGAGAGGGTACTGATATTTTCTGCTGACGTGTACACAGTATAGATATCTGGTAGCTTTTCTCACTGTGCACACGTCAGCATGCTGATATCAGTATGCAGTGAGAATACAACTATTTATGTAGGGGCATATCAGTTCACCCCTATTGTGTAAACAAAGATTCCTCAGATAGGAGGGAGGACCTGCCTATGATCAGAGGCTAGCTTGGCAGATACCATAGCTCATAGGACTATCACTTGCACCAATTCAAAGTTAAATCACACTTAGTAAATTGGATTCAATGGATTGTTGTTTCCTAGACCCATTTCATTAAAATTTGTTTTGTCCCAGACCCTGTCTTCATAATCTCAAACACAATTTTACCCAAATTGACTAGAAAGTACAAGATAGAAGATCAAAGTGGCCTGAAGCAATGGTGGACTTCTTGTTGAGCTAGGCTACATTCAGTAATTCTCCAAATTTCTTAATATTTAGGGAATAAGTGGATAGAATCAGTTCAACGTTTAGGTAGAACAGAATCAGTGGAAATAGGGATTATTGTTGACATTTCATATTTTTGTTGGTCAGGCTGGGAACTGTTGCTTGTTGCTAATTTCATTACCTGCAGATGTTGGCACCAAAGTGATTGCCCATTCTTATAGCAGGGAAGAAACTACAGTGTTACGACTACATGTATTGCTGTATGACATAAGATATATAGTATCTATCAATCTGTCTGTCTGTCTATCTGAATGCTTACTGTAGAGTAATTGATAATCAGTGAACGTGTACACATTACAGTACATGCTCAGTGACTGTTCAGTCAGAGGCTGGCCACAGAGATGTGAGGAGGGCTGTGAGGATCTCTGGTTCTTTCTCAGGATGGGAGGAGCAGGGTGGTGGGCACTACCTGCTGCAGAGGGGGGCCACTAGACTATCATATCAGGGCAACTCAAATATTATTCTAAAAACAGGCAATATCAGGGAGGAGGGCCACAAGACCACCAGGTCAGGGCAAATTAATAATTATTCTAGTAATGGATGATATTGGGGATCAGGGAGAGAGGGCCACTAGACCACCAGGGAAGGGGGAAAGGATGCTTGCCTTTGCCGCAGGAGCTTGTGGTAAATCCCTCCCACATGCTAGGTGTTTGTTGCATGGGAGTGGTTGCCACAAGTGTTGGGGCTTATGCACCAAGACCCATCCTGTACCTGAATCTGGTGTAGGGTCCCTGGAATACATTGTTTTGGAGCAAGCTGCTATTTGCTGCAGCTTGTGCCGATCTAAGCCCGTTTTGTGAATTGGGCCCATAATGTTCAGTTTACACTATCACTATCAGTCTGCTACCACAGAAATAATGGGGATGTTACAAGCTCAATGTGCACACAATTAGATGGCTTGAACATTTCAGACACACAGTATGTCAACATCAGGTGGCAGGCCTAGTAATACTGTACTAATGACATGGCTCATAATCTGGCAAAAAGAAAAATATTGTGGTTCATCCCATCACATTGAAATGGCTATCATATTTCATATGGGAAGTTTTACATCCTACGTTTGTTTTTTCAACTCTGACTTACAGTGCTGGGAATAATTTTATTTCTGCCGGGCACTAAAATTTTATGAACATTTGCCTCAATTTAGATTTCTGTTATGCCCATCTAATTTTAAAGTACTTGTTCAAACTGAGTCATATTTGGTATATCTAAATTTCTTTGTAATCCTACCGGGTCAATATGTTGTACACTGTACAATGCACGACACTACTGCAAAGTAGAAACAGTGTGGTAGAGAACAGCGAGTGGGTACAAAACTGTGGAAGGATATATGCTTGGTAAAGCACCCTCTCACTCTCCACAGTGCAGAATAAGAATCCTGCTGGGACAGGGGTCTGCTGAGCAGCTGCTGTGGCTCGACAGGATGAGCCACTGGCAGCAAGGGAGGCAGGCAGTGTGTTTGGGACTGGGTTTCAATTCCCAGTCACAGATGCATGAAATGTTACTTTTTTCACACTTCATGGGATTTTTTTACAGATAACCCCCCCCCCCGGAGTTAGATAATTTAGTGGGGAGGGTTTGGAGGCACAGCCCCACCACAACGGGAGGTGCAGCGGGAGCCCCTGTAAAAACAGGACTTATGCCGTTTGCAATATATCGCGCTGTATTGGCAACATGGTATATCTCTGTGCCATAATGTCTTGTGACATTATGACCCCGTGTCCTTTATGATCTCTAACATTAAAGTAAGCTTAAGTATCAGCAGTCAAACATTACAAAATGCTTAACAAAAATTCTACCAATATTTAAACTGCATAATATTCTACCAATATTTAAATTGCACAATTTTAAGCCACTATAACTTTAAATCTTATATCAGCAGTGCATGATAATGTCAAAAATCTTGACCTGTACTGTTTTTATTTAAGTATAACAATAACCAAAAAAAGATTCCAGTGCTCTGTTACTTGCTGTTATTAACTGGTGCCATGCATTCAGAGTCTCATGGGGCAATTTAAATATAAACACTAATCAACACTTGCAGTGCTCAAAATGAGTGAAACACTCACACTAAAAGCAGGCATAAAAAACATCTCCATCCTTTAAATACAAGGCTCCCAGCTTATCCCAAAATGTTAGTACATTGACCATACTCCCATGACCAACAGAGCCATACAGTAGTTCTGCTTGCATCCATGGGGCTGGATTTTCAAAACATGCTATTTTTGGTGCCCAGGAAGGAAAACCTTCCACAAGGACTTTCTGCATGCCCCATATTTTCTATCGCTGAGCTGTTTGTGACTGGGTTTGTGATTTACACCAGCTTGTGGCTGTTTTTCTGGCACAGCTGCCTCAAACTTTTATGCCTGATTGGACCAGGCATAACAGTCTCTGCAGCTGTGCCTGCTGCCCATGTGGCAATTAAGACATGATGCCAATGTGGAGAGATTTCCCACACCTATCCTATTCCATCAGGATTGGCCAACATGTGGAGACTATATTTCCAATTTTACTAGCTAAATGGTTAAACTTCTTGATAAAACACACAGTGTCATTCTCATCTGTGCTTTTGTTCTAAGGTTTTAATAGGGTATCTCTATGCAAATTCCTTGCTCTTTTTAACACCAGTTGTAAAACCTTTTCACCCCATTTCCTGTTTAGAAATCTCTTATTTTGTTTATTAGTATATTTTTTATTTTTTTCTGCAGTTTCCTCTCTGAAGATCTCGGAACCCCCAACAGACATGGCATGCGTGGACACACACACTCAGGGTACCGGCTAGGCACCTTTCGCCCCACTCCTGGCTATCACCGGCATCCCTGTTACCCAAACTATCATCTGTCCTCCACTAGGTGGCAGCCAAGGGCTGAGGAAACCCCTCATCCCTCCTCAGGAGAGGGGAGCTGCCGCATGGCAGCTCAATCCCACACCTCGCCATCCCCCCTGCCAACCCCCAACAACCCAGGCTCATTCCCAAGCCCAGATCTCTGGTGTGGCACAAAGTGTGGTGTCCAGCACCTCAACCCTCAGCAACACCAGGCTGGCAAAAAATCTCTTCTTTAGCTCCTATGATTGTGTGTCAAAATCTTGTATATTTAAGCCATTTTGCTTAAGTCTTAAAAATTGACCATAGGGGATCGATCTTTTAAAAGTTTTGGTTGGGCACTACTGGCTGACAATAAATTTGTTGTCATTGTATACTTTAGGAACCATTTGGTTTTCATCTTATTGGTGTCACTAACAAATAAAGTAGTGTCCAAAAACACTGATCTGGGAGCTATCTTTGCTGTGAGCAAGTCTCAAATTGATGTCATTTGTGTTGAGTCAATGCATAAAATCTTCTGCTTGACATGCTGTGCCATGCCAAACACAAATGACATCAGTAGTAAATTATTAGCACTTGATGATTTTATTAAAAAATTGATTTTTTTGTTCATTGAGCACAGTACTCTCCTCCCATAATCCTGAAAAAAGGTTTGCGTATGAGGAGGCCATGGCCACCCCCAAATTGCTGTACCACAACATTGGAGGTAAAAATCACAATTACATTCAAAGAAGTTGTGTGTAAACACAAATTCCCAACTTTTAGGATTAAATGAATTGGCATTATGTCAGGCAGAGAATCCATATTTAGAAAGTGCCTGCATGCTGCTAGCCCCAAGTTGTGTTGGATTTAGGTAAACAATGACTCTACATTAATGGTGAGCCATATATGTTCACTATGCCATGTGAAAATTCTGCAATTTTTTTTGAACATGTATAGTGTCACAGAAATAAGAATCTAAGCAACCAACACTTCTCTTCAGGAAGAAATCTAAAAACCTGCAGAGGTTTTCACTCAAAGATCCCATCCCATATGGGGTGTTGTGAGGGATTTTTGGGGATCTTGTGAACCTTAGGGAGGATATGAAATAAAGGTCTAACAGGATATTCTGGTGAAAGCTAGGCACATTCAATGTCTGTGATTTCACCCCAGAACTTGCCCTTTCTAATTTTCACTGCCATAAACAATGTAAGTCACTGTGATGTTGCAGGTGTGGCATCACAAGCTTGACAGTATATATGAGTTGCTTTTCCACACAGATAGCCACTCCTGATGAAGATCTACTGGGTAAAGTTCCAGGGCACCTGTTGGTAGTGTTGGTCACTGCTTCTCACTCCAGCAGAACTGCCGTCATTTAATTTATGTCAATAATAAAATCCTTTGGAAATTTACATTACACAAATGTGTCATGTAGATTGTCTTCATAGAAGAACAGAACCAACTGGGTGCAGGCTTTTCTGGACTTCTGTGTACTCAGTATATACCTGCTGCCCCCCACCCCACACACACACATACATGCAGTCCTCCTCCCAGCAGATGCCACTTTTTGCCTAGCCAACTTCTGCTAGCTCATTCTGTCCTGCCACTTTTCAGTGGCACATGGCAAGTGCAAAAAAAACAACTCATGTTGTTTGTGCAGAGTGAGCTGACTCAAGCATTTCTTAATATGTGAAGTGAGCATGCACACCATTTGCAGCTACAGTCTGGCAAATAGTGGGAACTACTTTTAATGTTGGGCCATTTGTGTTAAGAACACAATAGCAATCTGTACTTTACTGTAGTTTGAAAAGGACAAAATTATCCTATAAGAGATACAAGTGTTGTTTTTTCATGGTACAGCAGGTGCTCAATGTATTTGATGATTTCTATCATGATAGCATGCGTTTTTAGCTCAAGACATAATCATTTATCAGATGATGTCTGACTAAGATAAAAATACCCTTTTAGATACAGTTGTTTACTTATTGAATCTAAAGACTATATTTGAAAGTCAGGCACACATATACTTTACACCACTAAGACTCCATTGTGGGTGTGGTCCTAATGTTTAGTCCAGGAAAAAGAAATACTGTATGTTCATCCTCAGTATTTTCCAAGCAGTTTCCTATTGAGCAAACAACAACTTTTTATTTTCTTCCACAGACTTATACTTCGTAGATATAAACCCCCTAATATTTTAACCCAGGGAATACAGGGGAGAAAACTCAGCAGTAGATCTCTCATGACCCAGTACTCTAGTAAATATTCATACACAACACACTCAAAGTAATACAATTTTTAAATAAGAAAATTTGAATCCTAAGGATAAACATCTCTTGTTATGGCCTTAAAGCTCACAGAAGTGGAATAACAAAATGTTTCTCCTTTAGGCAATTGAGAACTAGACAGCAATTGCTGATAATAGCTGCCTTCTTCCTAAAAAAGTTTGTTAGTAGTGCTACAGACCCATTTATAGCCCTTTATACTTCATGAAGGTTTCTTTATTGATTCTAGGCTAAAAAGCTCCATTTTCTAATCCATGTTTAATCTAGAGTTTTTAAAATGAGTAACAGTATTTTAAGCTTAAGATGCTAAGAGATCCCATCCTGCAGTCTTTTAACCCCCTTCCCTCTCTTACCTTTCATTATTTCTCAGCCAATTGCTCTCTCTGTCCCCCCTCCCCATTGTTCTCCCCAGCATCCCTGCTGCTTCTTTGTTACATCATACCTCTGTGGCTTTAAGCATTATTTCCCCTTCATTGTGTTCCTTTCAGGTCAGGACCCCTCCAACACACACACCTTGGGAGCTCCGAAATGCCACCGCTTAGACTAGCAGGTATGAGTCGCCCTCCACTTCCAGCTGAGGCACTCTGGCTCGGGAGCAGTGAACAGCGGATTGAACCTGGTGCCTTTCCACCAGCATACCAGTGCTGACTTGTTTTCTTTCTCATTGCTGTCTGCATTCCACAGTGTCCTTTTGTGTCACAGTGTACTTACACTAAGAATGTGTGCTGGATTTATAGTTAAAGAATTCATAGTTTACCAAAAAAAGTGTCCAGTTTCCCATTTGCAAGTTATACCCAGCTACCCTTAGAGGTCACTGTTTCCTCCTTCTTCACACACTGAATATTCCCCTAACATTCTTTTGCATTGCTCTTGCTTAAGTTTGGGGTGCTTTGGCTTGGGTTTGGGGTGCTTCGGCTCAGAGTGGAGGATGCTGCAGCCTCCTGTTTTAGTGGAGGTGACCCTAACCACCCACATTATCCTACCTCATGCTTTTTCAATAGTTTCACCTAGATACTCTCTCCACCCACATTTTTCTACTCCAAGCTTTTTCCTATCCTGCTACTGTCAAATATCTTGGATTTTAATCTGAACTTCTGCCTCTTCTTTGACCTATCTTTAAGCTTTAATATGGTGCTGGGTATTGTGCTGGCTTGTACTTACATACTTATAGTGCTAGGCATAGACCAATTACTGCTCACTCTCAGGAAGGACACAGGGCAGCCCACAGATCCTCTGTACTCCAGTTTCTCATGTATCTACCCCTAAGCCAACCTTAATCCTACCCTTATCACCATATAGGGTCTTAGAAAAGGGAGAAACTGCTATATGGTTATGGAATATCTCAGAGTCTACAAACATCAGATCTTCCTCCCCACCTTGGGTCACTCCTGAAATTCCTGCTGACCATTAAGTTATTACTCGCTGGGGATATTGAATCTAACCCTAGCCCTCCGTGTCCTAATGTTCCAAGTGTGCCACTGTCTATGGCTATCTGGGCTAATGCCAAATGTCTGAAACTAGTCCACATGAACATTAACAGCCTGAGACCTAAAATGCATGAACTTGAGGCATGGGTAAATATGTAGTCCCCTGACATAATTGCCATTTCCAAAACCTGGCTCAAGCCTAGTATCCAAATGCATGAGGTTGAGCTCCAGGGGTTTAAGTCTTTTAGAGAAGGTAGATGTTGTAGAAAGGGTGGTGGAGTTATCATTTACATAAAAAAACTCCCTAAATGCCTCCCTGGTGGCAATGCCAGACAATGCCCAATCAGATGGCGAGGTGGTGTTCATCAAAATACTGCTTGGTGGGGCTAAGCCCCTGCTAATAGGCTGCATCTACAACCCACCTAAGACTGCAAAAGATGCAGGGGCTACCTCAGTGGGAGAAAATAATCCTTGGTGACTTTAACCTCTACTGGGGTCAGCACACCATTAGTGATGTCAAATCCAGCTTGCTGGAGGCCAACTTGACCCAATTGATCCAAGGACCCACTAGGTTGAACATTAAGTCAGGACACCACACCACATTAGACTGGATTCTTGCTTCCAACCCAACTAGTTTAAAACTGGCTGGGACATTTGTGGACTCCAAAAAGTGACCATGCCCCTATTTTCAGCATCTGGAAAAATGACCATCCCAACCCTCCACCCAGAATTTTTTGGGCTCGGGATTATTCCAATTTCGACACCAGCTCTTTCTTGAAACCCTAGCAGTGGTGGATTGGACTCAAATCAAGTTAGCCCCCGATCTGGACTCAGCCCTTGATTTCCTCATCAATAACTTCCTCTCAGCCACTAATAAGCATACCCCCCAAAACAAATCAGAGTCAAGGGAAAACACTCAAAGTGGCTGTCCAGAGACCTTAAAAAACAAATGAAGATGAGAGACTAAGCCTGGGAAAATTAAAATCTACAAATCTAACTAAGGATTGGGTGGAATATAGAAAATTGAGAAACAAGTGTAAAAAGGAACTAAAATTGTCTGAAAGACAATACCTCCAGAACCTACAAACTAAAAACCTTTCAGACCCTACAAAATTTTGGTCCTAAATGAACTCTCTCCTGAAGGGGAACACCGCCCATGAGAAACGTGACATAGTAGCAAATGGTGTCCACTATACCAGCCCACAAGATGCTGCTAATGCACTAAATGCATTCCTCACTGACCTGGAAAAATTTAAAAATAATCCTTCTGGGCCCCCCCACCCAGAATCATTTACAAGAGGAAACCCCTTACCCTAATTTTTACTTCAAACTTGCAACTAAATCTGAGGTCCAAAAATTACTAAAAAAAAAAATCAAATCCTCTGGCTGTGCTGGGTTTGACAAGCTGGAGCCCATACTCCTCAGAATCACTGCCCACGTCATTGCCTCTCCAGTCTCTTGGCTCCTAAACAGATCACTGCTCGAAGGCAAAGTCCCCACTGTGTGGAAAGTTGCCTTGGTCACTCCTATCCCTAAAGGTGGGAATATTGGGCTTGTTCAGAATTACAGACCAATATCCATCCTCTGCACTCTAAGTAAAGTGTTAGAGGGGATTGTATACCAGTAGGTCCAGGAATATGTTGAATGAAACCATTTACTAACTGAATGACAACATGGTTTAAAAAAAAATCATGGTACCAACATGGCCCTGATTAGCCATACTGGAAATATTTTCATGGCTCTAGATGATGGCCTTCCAACTGGTGTGATCTTTATAGACCTCACCAAAGCATTCGACTTGGTGAATCATCAGCAGGTTATCACTAAACTAACATCTCTTGGTCTTGATCATTTGTCTACTCAATGGTTCATGGACTACCTTGACGGCAGATCACAAATTGTCAGATGGCATGGAGCTAAGTCCGACAAATGCCCTATCACAGATGCAGAAGCAAATGATTTGATACCTTTTAATGGACCAACATAGATGTAACAACAAGAACAAAGTGCTCTAGCTTTTGGACCAACCAGTCCTTCTTCAGAAGCTCATGGCAGTTGTTTAGAAAATACAATACTTATAACAGCTAGATAATGCAGAGAAAAACAGAAAAAAATCCCCATTGGTTTAAAATACTCATTTAAAAAAAAAAAAACCAGAAGATGATGTCAGAGAAGTTAAACAGTACAATACTGCCCTCAGTCCGAATGAACATTGGGTTAAGATGTGCTTGGTAGCAAACATAAAGAATCCTACTGCACATAAATTTAATTGACATAAGATAACACTGCTGAAGCAGATAACTCCCAAATCAAGCCATGAGTGTCACAGTCAGTATAAGGATGTGATTACTGAAAGGCAACCCCACCCAGCTTAAAGACAAACTAAGATAGTTATAGGGCTCATGAAATTACAATGTATGCATTAAAGACAAGAATACCAGTAAAGTTGTCTAAAAACATCAGTGCACACTGTGTGATGTGTAAACCTAGCTAGACATGTCACCCAGCTGTATTCTCAAGCTAAATAAAAGGCCCAAGAAATTACAAAACCTCAGGACTATATAAATGATAATATAAATATAAATTGATAATATTAGTGTTAAACAAAAACCCTAGTAGAGGAACCTCAAAGAATTCAGACCATGCATCCTGATATGTACTGATGTCAATATATACTGAGAATGTAGCAACTACATGTACCACAAGTGTCTAGGGAATCTGAAAAGAGATAAAAGTAATTTATCTCCTCCTGCTCATACAAACAGTACAACTTAACCCACCCCACATCACAATAATGTGGGTGGGGGAGATACATAGCTTAAACGAGATGTTGTCTCTCTCTCTCTCCCCTCCTTTTCTCTCTCTCTCTCTGTCCCCCACAGACACACACACACACACACACACACACACACACACACACACACACACACACACACACACACACACACACACACTCTCAATCTCTCTCCTAGTGAACCTATATTAACTTCAGTCACTGTAATTGTTCCCCAAAGGAATACAACTTGTAATGAAATTCTGAGTAAATTACTACAATATTAGCCTAATGTAAAAAGATATGTGCAGGACCCCCAAGCAAATGAGATCACACATCCCAATATGTACAGAGTTACAAAAATTATATATAACAGTATAAGATAACACTCCTGTATGTACACTAGCAGGCTGGGTAAACTGAATATGGTGCAATGGAATCAATCCCCCACACAGGCAAAGATAAAAAGTAAGGAGAAATTTGTTGTGTGTGAAATGAAAATAGTAACACATTATACTCCATATAGCTAAATAGAGACTTACCTCAATGTGACAGCAAGCCCCACATCTATTATATCACATACCTCACAGCACATACCACACACATACACACACACGCATCCACATCTCACACATGCTGAAGTCCTATAATATGTCAGCTTGAAGAAGAAAAGGTCTGTGGATGTTAATTTCTGTAGTGTCCCATAAAGCCAATATCCAAGTTCATCCCATCTGCTACCATATTGAGATGTAAAATAAGTTTAATCTCAAAAGCTCGTCTCTGTTGTGTGTTTTGAGATTTCCTTTAAGACCATTACTGACATATCTGAGACTGAGTGGTCAGGCTGGGAGAGTGATGCCCACTGGTTTTCAGTCTTCCTTGCTGTAATAGTATGCCTGTGTGAGTTCATCCTAGTGCGGAGCTGTTGCGTGTCTCTCCTACATAACCTGTTTGTGGACATCTGTTGCACTGAATGAAATAAACAACATATCGTGACATGCATGTATAACTCCATGCACCTGGAATTGTCTGTTTTGTGATGTAACCACACAGTCTGAGGTAGAAATTAGCCCACAAGTCTTGCAGGGGCTTGATTGCAGGGTCGTGGTGCCATTGTGTGACATGGTATTCTGTTCCGTGAAAGTTTGTCTAATAATTAGGCTGGATAAATTTGGCGGTTGTTTAAAAGATAGTAGTGGGAGTTCCTTAAAAATACAATTAAGGGTGTCATCCTCACTAAATATTGGGTGGAGATCTTTAATAATCTTACGCAGACGTTCAAGGTCTGGATGATATGTGACTACCAAGGGTATTCTTTCTGTAGCTGTCTTTTCTTTATATTGAAGTAGTTGTTGTCTTGGTACTTTGCTGTCGTTCTGTTATCCTGTCAATTTCCCTGGAAGAGTGTCCCTGCTCCATAAAGGTGTTTTCAACATAGCCAAATGTGTATCTCTGTCATCCTCATTTGAACA
The DNA here is from genome assembly GCA_016271365.2 of Neoceratodus forsteri. Classification (NCBI taxonomy): domain Eukaryota; kingdom Metazoa; phylum Chordata; order Ceratodontiformes; family Ceratodontidae; genus Neoceratodus; species Neoceratodus forsteri. The sequence goes on from CM028130.1 coordinate 422,295,457, forward strand.
AATACGTTGACAACGTGGCTTGACTGTATATGACAGATTTTTTTTGTATGATTAGGTGGTTACTTTTCCTGTGCAGGTATCTCTGTCTGTCTGTTGGCTTCCTGTAAATACATGTATGTAAGGTTCCATCCTTAATGATGACTGTGGTGTCCAGAAAGTTAACTTGTGGTAGAGTACTCCAAGGTAAGCTTTATAGTAGGGTGGAGATTGTTAAGTTTGTGATGAAAATCTTTGAGTGCTTCTGTGCCTTCCGTCCAGATGATAAACAAATCATCAATGTAACGGAAATAAGCCAGTGGTTTGTGGGATACTGCCTTAAAAATCCTCCTCCAAGTCAGCCATAAAGAGGTTAGCATACTGTGGAGCCATTTTGGTGCCCATTGCTGTTCCCATAGTTTGAACATAATGTTTACCATTGAAGTTGAAGTTGTTATGTCTCAAATGAATTCCATAAGTTCCCCACCACTCCAGGGTTGATGTTTTGGTCAGGTCCTTTCATGTATGTATTTAAGGCATGCTGCAATGCCATCTGTGTGTGGAATATTAGTGTAGAGGGATGTTACATCCATTGTCACTAAAATGGTATCAGGTGGTAAATCCTTATAACCAGAAAGTACACGCAACAAGTGCGTAGTGTCCTGGATATAACTGTCTCTTTCCATAACTAGCGGTTTCAAAATGGTCTCTACAAACCCTGAGATCCCCTCAGTCAAGGTACCATTACCAGAGACATGGGTCTCCTGGATTGCCAGGTTTATGTATTTTAGGCAGCATGTAGAATGTCCCTGGCTTTGGTTCAGCAGGAATGAGGTGAGCTAGTTTCTTTCGGACATGGTCAGGAAAAGTTTTAGTTAAGTCACATAGTTCATCTTTATATCTTGTAGTGGGGTCACTCTCCAGTTCTCTGTAGTATGTAAGATCTGTTAGCTGTCTATTAGCTTCAGTAATATAGTCTTCTCTGTTTAAAATCACCACTGCAGAACCTTTATCAGCTTTTTGATGACAATGTTGTGGTTTGATTTCAGTGTCCTATAGCTCTCGTTCCAGTGGAGAGAGGTTATAATGGGTTTGTTTTGCCTGGTAAGGATCTGACCACTGACTTGTTGGCGGAAACAATTAATATAATTGTCTAGTTTTTATTCACCCATTTGAGGGGTAAAATTAGATTCCTTTTCTTATCCATTACATTATTGCTGTTTGCACTGTCTTCACTACCAGTGATTTCTTCCCTGCCATGAAAGAATTCTTTAAGTCTCAATCTACGAAGTACTCCTCTAGTTCACCACAAAACAGTATGTTATCCAGTGGTTTTGTTGGGCAGAAAGTGAGGCCCTTTGAAAGTACATTCAGTTCTCCAGTAGTCAGTGTGTGGTTGGACAAATTAACAACTGAAAGGTGCCCATCAGTATTGTGTTGTTGTTCAGTGACTCCATTATGTGCTTCATGGTTGTTAGAAGTATGGTATGTTGAAGGGCATCTAATTTCCTATTTTTCACAAGCATGGCTTTTCTTAAGGTCCTTTGGTAGTTAATGTGTATCTCGCAAGATGTCTTGAATAGGTTCCCCAGACATCCTTTCCAGAGTGGTTACAATTTCAGCAAACTTTTTGTTAAGAACAACTTTTTGGGCATATGACATGCGAATCCTGTGATTTCTCAGTTTCTCAGAGGTCCTATGACAAAGTTGTTCTGCATAAGTAGAATTGTTTATATTTCTTAATGGATTCCAAATAGTAAGACCTTTAGGGATAATGTTTCTCCTCTTGCACTGGGTTAGAAAATAGATGTCACTGTCTAGCCATGCCAATTTCTTCTTGATGTTATGTAACTGCCATATTCCACGGCTAATTCGGTATCTTCCATGTTGAAATCTTGATTTAGTAGTTGCCGTATTGGTCCTTGCAAGAATAGATCCAGAAGCAAATGATTTGATACCTTTAATGGACCAACATAGATGTAACAACAAGAACAAAGTGCTCTAGCTTCGGACCAACCAGTCCTTCTTCAGAAGCTCATGGCAGTTGTTTAGAAAATACAATACTTATAACAGCTAGATAATGCAGAGAAAACAGAAAAAATCCCCATTGGTTTAAAATACTCATTTAAAAAAAAAAAAAAACAGAAGATGATGTCAGAGAAGTTAAACAGTACAATACTGCCCTCAGTCTGAATGAACCTTGGGTTAAGATGTGCTTGGTGCAACAAACATAAAGAATCCTACTGCACATAAATTTAATTGACATAAGATAACACTGCTGAAGCAGATAACTCCCAAATCAAGCCATGAGTGTCACAGTCAGTATAAGTATGTGATTACTGAAAAGCAACCCCACCCAGCTTAAAGACAAACTAAGATAGTTATAGGGCTCATGAAATTACAATGTATGCATTAAAGACAAGAATACCAGTAAAGTTGACTAAAAAACATCAGTGCACACTGTGTGATGTGTAAAACCTAGCTAGACATGTCACCCAGCTGTATTCTCAAGCTAAATAAAAGGCCCAAGAAATTACAAAAACCTCAGGACTATATAAATGATAATATAAATATAAATTGATAATATTAGTGTTAAACAAAAAACCTAGTAGAGGAACCTCAAAGAATTCAGACCATGCATCCTGATATGTACTGATGTCAATATATACTGAGAATGTAGCAACTACATGTACCACAAGTGTCTAGGGAATCTGAAAAAGAGATAAAAAAGTAATTTATCTCCTCCTGCTCATACAAACAGTACAACCTAACCCACCCGACATCACAATAATGTGGGTGGGGGAGATACATAGCTTAAACGAGATGTTGTCTCTCTCTCTCTCTCCCCCCTCCTTTTCTCTCTCTCTCTCTGGAGAACTGAATGTACTTTCAAAGGGCCTCACTTTCTGCCCAACAAAACCACTGGATAACATACTGTTTTGTGGTGAACTAGAGGAGTACTTCCGTAGATTGAGACTTAAAGAATTCTTTCATGGCAGGGAAGAAATCACTGGTAGTGAAGACAGTGCAAACAGCAATAATGTAATGGATAAGAAAAAGGAATCTGATTTTACCCCTCAAATGGGCGTAACAAAAACTAGACAATTATATTAATTGTTTCCGCCAACAAGTCAGTGGTCAGATCCTTACCAGGCAAAAACAAACCCATTATAACCTCTCTCCACTGGAGCGAGGCTATAGGGACACTGAAATCAAACCACAACATTGTCATCAAAAAGCTGATAAAGGTTCTGCAGTGGTGATTTTAAACAGAGAAGACTATATTACTGAAGCTAATAGACAGCTAACAGATCTTACATACTACAGAGAACTGGAGAGTGACCCCACTACAAGATATAAAGATGAACTATGTGACTTAACTAAAACTTTCCTGACCATGTCCGAAAGAAACTAGCTCACCTCATTCCTGCTGAACCAAAGCCAGGGACATTCTACATGCTGCCTAAAATACATAAACCTGGCAATCCAGGGAGACCCATAGTCTCTGGTAATGGTACCTTGACTGAGGGATCTCAGGGTTTGTAGAGACCATTTGAAACCGCTGGTTATGGAAAGAGACAGTTATATCAGGACACTACCACTTGTTGCGTGTACTTTCTGGTTATAAGATTTACACCTGATACCATTTTAGTGACAATGGATGTAACATCCCTCTACACTAATATTCCACACACAGATGGCATTGCAGCATGCCTTAAATACATACATGAGAAAGGACCTGACCAAAACATCAACCCTGGAGTGGTGGGGAACTTATGGAATTCATTTTGACACATAACAACTTCAACTTCAATGGTAAACATTATGTTCAAACTATGGGAACAGCAATGGGCACCAAATGGCTCCACAGTATGCTAACCTCTTTATGGCTGACTTGGAGGAGGATTTTTAAGGCAGTATCCCACAAACCACTGGCTTATTTCCGTTACATTGATGATTTGTTTATCATCTGGACGGAAGGCACAGATGCACTCAAAGATTTTCATCACAAACTTAACAATCTCCACCCTACTATAAAGCTTACCTTGGAGTACTCTACCACCAAGGTTAACTTTCTGGACACCACAGTCATCATTAAGGATGGAACCTTACATACATGTATTTACAGGAAGCCAACAGACAGACAGAGATACCTGCACAGGCAAAGTAACCACCCTAATCATACAAAAAATCTGTCATATACAGTCAAGCACCGTTGTCAACGTATTTGTTCAAATGAGGATGACAGAGATACACATTTGGCTATGTTGAAAAACACCTTATGGAGCAGGGACACTCTTCCAGGGAAATTGACAGGATAACAGAAGACAGGCACGAAGTACCAAGACAACAACTACTTCAATATAAAGAAAAGACAGCTACAGAAAGAATACCCTTGGTAGTCACATATCATCCAGACCTTGAACGTCTGCGTAAGATTATTAAAGATCTCCACCCAATATTTAGTGAGGATGACACCCTTAATTGTATTTTTAAGGAACTCCCACTACTATCTTTTAAACAACCGCCAAATTTATCCAGCCTAATTATTAGGAGCAAACTTTCACCGGAACAGAATACCATGTCACACAATGGCACACGACCCTGCAATCAACGCCCCTGCAAGACTTGTGGGCTAATTTCTACCTCAGACTGTGTGGTTACATCACAAAACAGACAATTCCAGGTGCATGGGAGTTATACATGCATGTCACGATATGTTGTTTATTTCATTCAGTGCAAGAGAGATGTCCACAAACAGGTTATGTAGGAGACATGCCAACAGCTCCGCACACTAGGATGACTCACACAGGCATACTATTACAGCAAGGAAGACTGAAAAACCAGTGGGCATCACTTCTCCCAGCCTGACCACTCAGTCTCAGATATGTCAGTAATGGTCTTAAAGGAAATCTCAAAAACACACACAGAGACGAGCTTTTGAGATTAAACTTATTTTACATCTCAATATGGTAGCAGATGGGATGAACTTGGATATTGGCTTTATGGGACACTACAGAAATTAACATCCACAGACCTTTTCTTCTTCAAGCTGACATATTATAGGACTTCAGCATGTGTGAGATGTGGATGCGTGTGTGTATGTATGTGTGGGTATGTGCTGTGAGGTATGTGATATAATAGATGTGGGGCTTGCTGTCACATTGAGGTAAGTCTCTATTTAGCTATATGGAGGTATAATGTGTTACTATTTTCATTTCACACACAACAAATTTCTCCTTACTTTTTATCTTTGCCTGTGTGGGGGATTGATTCCATTGCACCATATTCAGTTTACCCAGCCTGCTAGTGTACATACAGTGTTATCTTATACTGTTATATATAATTTTTGTAACTCTGTACATATTGGGATGTGTGATCTCATTTGCTTGGGGGTCCTGCACATATCTTTTTACATTAGGCTAATACTGTAGTAATTTACTCAGAATTTCATTACAAGTTGTATTCCTTTGGGGAACAATTACAGTGACTGAAGTTAATATAGGTTCACTAGGAGAGAGAGATTGAGAGTGTGTATGTGTGTGTGTGTGTGTGTGTGTGTGTGTGGGTGGGTGTGTGTGTGTGTGTGTGTGTGTGTCTCTGTGGGGGACAGAGAGAGAGAGAAAGAGAAGGAGGAGAGAGAGAGAGAGACAACATCTCGTTGTTATAGATTCCCCCACCCACATTATTGTGTTGTGGGGTGGGTTAGTTGTACTGTTTGTATGAGCAGGAGGAGATAAATTACTTTTATCTCTTTTTCAGATTCCCTAGACACTTGTGGTACATGTAGTTGCTACATTCTCAGTATATATTGACATCAGTACATATCAGGATGCATGGTCTGAATTCTTTGAGGTTCCTCTACTAGTTTTTTGTTTAACACTAATATTATCAATTTATATTTATATTATCATTTATATAGTCCTGAGGTTTTTGTAATTCCTTGGGCCTTTTATTTAGCTTGAGAATACAGCTGGGTGACATGTCTAGCTAGGTTTTACACATCACACAGTGTGCACTGATGTTTTTAGTCAACTTTACTGGTATTCTTGTCTTTAATGCATACATTGTAATTTCATGAGCCTATAACTATCTTAGTTTGTCTTTAAGCTGGGTGGGGTTGCCTTTCAGTAATCACATCCTTATACTGACTGTGACACTCATGGCTTGATTTGGGAGTTATCTGCTTCAACAGTGTTATCTTATGTTAATTAAATTTATGTGCAGTAGATTCTTTATGTTTGTTGCACCAAGCACATCTTAACCCAAGGTTCATTCGGACTGAGGGCAGTATTGTACTGTTTAACTTCTCTGACATCATCTTCTGGTTTTTTTTTTTTTTTAAATGAGTATTTTAAACCAATGGGGATTTTTTTCTGTTTTTCTCTGCATTATCTAGCTGTTATAAGTATTGTATTTTCTAAACAACTGCCATGAGCTTCTGAAGAAGGACTGGTTGGTCCGAAAGCTAGAGCACTTTGTTCTTGTTGTTACATCTATGTTGGTCCATTAAAAGGTATCAAATCATTTGCTTCTGGATCTATTCTTGCAAGGACCAATACGGCAACTACTAAATCAAGATTTCTATCACAGATGGTGTCCCCCAAGGTTTGATATTGGGACCGTCCCTATTTTCCATATTTATTAATGATTTGCCTCAACATAGTGGAGGGGCCAAGGTGACCTTATATGCAGATGATGCTGTGCTTTATAGCTCCACCTGAGACACTATCCAACTAAACAACCTTCTTAGTCAAGACATTGGTCTATTTGAGAATTAGTTTCTTGCTAATAAATTAGTTCTAAATAGTAAAAAGACCAAAGCCATGCTATTTCACCCTAAAAGTCTGGGCCCAACGCATTTATATTTATTGTCCCCAGCTCTTTCCAATGGCTCAAAAATTGAAGTGATTGATTGTATCAAATACCTAGGTATATACTGTACTTAGACCAAGACTGCTCCTTTAAGAGCCACATCGACCATCTGACCAAGAAACTCAACCAAAAGTTAGGTCTATTATATCGCCTGAGCCCTTTCCTCACTCGTGAATCCAAACTCAAGGCTTCCACTAGTACACTCCAATCAAGCTTGCTATATGGGGCCCCTTTACTACATTCTGTAAGAAGTTCTGAAATGTAAACACTAAAAATACTGTATCACAGGATAGGGTGCTTTATTGCAGGGGTGCCACCATGGGAGCATCACTGCAAGGTATTATTATCTCTTAGGTGGCCTTCTTTAAAAGGAAGATTATACTAACATACTAAAATGCCAGCAGAATAGGCCTAATGGTCTCTCGGGTCTGCTCGATTTTCAGCACCCACACTGAGGGACGATTTTAGTGTCCCCCCTCTCCCTTGGGTTATACTTTCCCCAGTCCCAGATGTTCCACCTGTATTGCGCCTGGTCAGATTTACCCTCCCCCCCCTGTACCTGTCCCATCCCCCTCTTAAACCCGTCCACAGTCTCCATCTCTACCAGCTCCCTGGGCAGTGCATTCCATGGCTCCACCACCCTTTCAGTGAAATAACATCTCCTCATCTTCCTTCTGAGCCTGCCTCCTTCCAGCTTACACCTGTGACCTCTTGTTGCCCCACCCTCCTTCCTTTGTAGCACCCTGACTGGGCCTCCTTTATTGATCTCTTTCATGTACTTAAAGACCTCTGTCATGCCCCCGTCCCTCCTCTCCTCCAGGGTGTACATGTCGAGCTCCTGGAGCCTCTCCTCATAGGTCTTCTCCCCCAGGACCCAGATCATTTTGGTTGCCCTCCTTTGGACCCTCTCTAGGAGTGTAATGTCCCTCTTTAAATGTGGTCTCCAAAATTGTACACGATAGTCAAGGTATGGCGTAACCAAGCAGTTGTACAGTGGAAGGATCACTTCCATCTTTCTGGAGGTAATCTGCCTGGCGATGCATCCCAGCATCCTATCTGTCCTTGCCGCTTCCCTCCTACAGGTCTCTGAGTTGTTCATCTTGACGTCTACCAATACCCACAGTTCCCTCTCACCCTCCATGACTTGAATCATGTCTCCTCCCAGGGTATACCCCTGGCCTGTATTTCTGACTCCCAGTTGCAGAACCTTGCACTTCCCCACTTTGAATTTGTTTCCATTTTCCTGACCACTTTTCCAGAGCCTCCAGGTCCTCCTGCAAGGCCAACCTCCCCTCCTCCCCATCCACCACTGCACCTAGCTTTGAGTCATCTGCAAAGAGACTCATCACACTCCTGATCCCTCTCTTGTTGTCTGAGATATAGGTGTTGAACAGGAGTGGCCCCAGCATTGACCCCTGGGGAACCCCACTAGTAACCCACCTTGGGGATGAGGCTAACCCTCCAACCACCATCTTCTGAGTCCATATCCATCACTGTGCTTTGCATTATACTCCAGCAAAATGGCACCCCATCTAGCCTAATTAACACATTAGCTCCCAAAAAGAATGGGAGAACACTAAGATCCTCTGGCTGCCAGCTTCTCCATGTCCCCAGTGTTAGGACTTCCCTAGGACTCCAGTCCTATGCTGCCTTTATTCCGCCTGTCTGGAATGGTCTCCCTAGCAGTCTACAGGAATGTACCTCCCTTGGGGGCTTCAGGAATGGTCTTAAAGCCCACCTGTTGGATCTGAGCCTCTGCAACTGCTACCGCTGAGTCTACCAGACTCCCTGCTGCCGATCTAACCTTATTGGTACATCAATCTGATTGTGACTGTCTTGTGTATAATAGTACTTCTACTCCTGTTGATAATGATTGCAATTAACCTGCTACTGTATCATTGACTGGGTCAGTATGTCTATATTGACTGTTAATTGGGAAATGACATGTAGGTATTTTGTTATGTTTATAGATGTACGTAATTAACTCTGGGTCGCCCCTGAAAAAGGGACAGTTTCAGTCTCAGTGGGCCTACCCAATCACCAAAATTTAAATAAATAAATATTATCTAGCATTTCTTTTTCATTCATTTTAGCTTGATGATTATAGGGTTACTCAAGAGAAAGTTTATTTTTTGTGACATGATTACAACCCTTTAGTAATTTAGAATCCTCAGAAAAACTATGTCCATCTTATTTCTTGAATTGACTATTAGGAACCAAAACTGGGGATTGGTTTAAAAACTTAACATATATTTTTAAAGTTTTCAAATGTATACAGTACATACTTTTCTATGTATATTGATATGACATTATCATATCAACCCAACCCTAAACTTTCATTTAGAAGATTAATTTCTTAACCAGAACAGTTCCAGTGGTGTTTCTTGTTAAATAAATTATGTTTAGAAATAGCCAATTTTAGAACTGTTAGGGCTAGAAAATTGTTTTTGAGTGAAAACATTTAATGAGCTTGACATGGTTGTGCCATGTTGATATGGTTTCCATACATTCATGTGCATCAAAATGTATCAATATAATACTGACTTCACTTAATTTTGCTATGAAGATATGTCTTGACACTTAATGGATGGAGACTGTACAAGCATGGTTCAACAATGTGGAGTTCACTCCAAGTTTTTTAATGAAAAAAAAAATGTCCTAACCCTAATTGTTCCAAAGTTAACTGTTTTCATAGGAATTATCTTTAGAAAGGGCTAACTTTGGAATATTTAGGGCTATGAACATCACTTTCTTAAGAAAAAGCTTAGAGTTAAATATGCAGGATTGTGTTATATCAATAAGTTAGTTTTGTTTATTAATTTAATAGAGCGCTCTATCTCATTGCGACTCTAGGCACCTTACCGATACTCAAGCACTATACATAAATTAAAACATACATAAAATATAACAAACACAGCAAATTAAAAAGTTAAATTGCGGAAAAGCTACAGTAAATTAAATAAAAAGGTCTTCAGATCCCTCTTGAAGGCACAAACTGATTGGGCCTCTCTGAGCAAAATGAGGCAGTGAATTCCACAGGGTCGGTGCTACAACAGAAAAAGCCCTGGCACCAGATGACTTCAGATGGACCCTGGGAATAACTAGGAGGCCCTCATTGGCTGACTAGTGGGGATGAGATGAGTGATAGGGCTGTAGGAGGTCTTACAGGTAGCTGGGTCCCAGTCCGTGTAGGGCTTTATAGGTCAGCAACCCACCCTTGAAAATGATCCACCACCTAATAGGGAGCCAGTGCGGAGAGTGCAGCACAGGCATAATATGACATGACCTTGAAAGCCAGTCAACAGCCTGGCTGCCGCATTCTACACTAGCTGTAGGTGAAGATCAGCCCCACTAGCCCTATGTAAAGGGCATTGTAATCATCAAGCCATAATGTCACAAAGGCATGGACTAGTGATGGCAAATCACCCGAGGGAATCAGGTGTTTATTCCTGGTGATGTTTCTAAGATGATAAAAACAACTCTGGACCCAGGCTAACACCTGAGCTTCAAGTGTAAGGCTGCTATTCAGTACAATGCCAAGATTTTTCACCTTAACAGAGGTGAGAAGCTGGGAATCTCCAAGCCTAAGCCCAATGACTCAACCAGCCTGCACACCAACTCTCGGGTGACCAGATTCTACCACCAATACTTCAGTTTTATCTGGATTTAACTTCAACCAGTTGGCACTCATCCAGTCTTGAATTTCAGCAAGGCACCGATTAAAAACCAAGACTGCATCCTGTTGTTCAGGTGCAAAAGACAGGTAAAGCTGAGTATCATCAACATAGCAATGAAAACTCAGTCTGTACCATCTTATAATGTCCCCTAGTGGTAGCATATACACTGCAAACAACATGGGTGACAAGATGGAACCCTGCAGGACCCCACATGGGAGGGGCAGTGGTCTGAAGGAAAAAGCCCCCAAGACTACCCTTTGCATCTTGCCAGTGAGGAAAGAATGGAACTAGTTAAGGACTACACCAGAAAGTCCACAACAAACTTGCAGATGATCCAAAAGTACCCCATGGTCCACGGTGTCAAATGCAGCTGAAAGGTTGAGGAGAACAAGAATAGAACACTCTCCTCTATCCCTCACCACCACGAGATCATTAAGCACCTGAACCAAGGCAGTCTCAGTATCGTGCCTTTTCAAGAAAGCCAACTAGAGAGGGTCATAGATGTTGTAAGTTGACAAACTGGCCTCCAGTTGTAAAGCCACCACATTCTCAATAATCTTCCCCAAAAAAGGTAGGTTAGAGACAGGTCTGTAGTCCTCCAGGCAGTCCTGCACTAATGATGGCTTTTTCAGGAGGGGACTCACCAACACCTTCTTAAGAGGCTCAGGAAAGACCCCCCCCCCACTAAAGAACACTGGACTATATTATTGAAGACTGAGCCGATGGACTCAATATGCCCTTCAAGAAGGCACGGTAGGCCCGGGTCCAAACTACAATAGGTAGGCCTCAACTTCTGGATGACTCAAACAACATCCTCCATTGCCAACTGGTCAAGGTCAGACCAGACAAACAGAATGCATATGACAAACATTGGCTTTCCACTGCAAGCCCCAGTGGAGGGCATCGACTGGATCCCAGTTCTGGTAGAGGAGATCTTATCAGCAAAAAACAGAGCAAACTCATCACACTAAGATTGTGAACAAGCTCAAATGGATTAATAACAAGCTGGACTACACAGCCTGTTGGCAGTCTGAGCTGATCTGGTCTGTTAGTTGTTGCAGCAATCTCCCTGGACAAGAACTCTGCCTTCTTATGGTAAATTGCTGTTTGATACTCTCTATAATGAGACATCAAAATAAGTTTGTGCTCATCAGACCGGGCTCTCCACCAGCACCACTCCAACCTTCGACTCCTTGCCTTTAACTCTCTGAGAGCCCCAACTAACTATGGAGATCTCTGGTGGGAGGGGAGGGGCTGAACATGGACTGGTGCAGTGGAGTTGAGGGTGTCAGTGATGGCCCTATTATAGGTCAACACCAACTCCCCTGGCTCCTCATAAGCACTCATCACACCTGATAGTTTGAGCATCGTCATGAGACCCTCTGGGGTCAAACCTCTTAAAGGGTGGTGCTGGACCATCACTGTAGGGGAGGGTCTATTTGGGGGGGGGGCTTCAAATAAGAACTTCATGGTACAGTGGTCTGACCAAACAAATGGTTCCACTATGAGGCCAATGACCTCCAGTCCCAGTGAGAATACAAGGTCCAGAGAGTGGCCATGTACATGGGTTGCAGAGGTAACCACCTGTGTCAGGCCCAATGATTGCATTAATCGGAGGAAGTCTTGTCCAAACAGCGAGAGTTAATCATCAATCCAAGCATTGAAGTTACTCAGAATTATCCATCTGTGTGACTTCAACACTAGTCCAATGAAGTCCGTGACTTCCTGCAGGAATTCCCTCTCATGTCCCAGGGGACAGTAAATAAGAAAGATCCTGCAAAGGAAGAAGTAGGCTGCTGGTTAACTAGGATCTGCAGCTTATCCAGTAGGTAGGGAAATGGGCAGACTGGGTGGGCCAAGCGGTCCTTATCTGCCGTCAAATTCTATGTTTCTATGTTTCTATAACCTGCACATGCAACTCCTTGAACAGCCACACATTCAAAAGACCTTGCTGTTCCCACTAAGAAAGCTCTGAAATTCAAGGCTGACTTGAAACATATTGTCACACCCCCACCCCATGATCCTTTCTTGGGCAGCGGATCACCAAGAACTCAATAGGAACCACCAATTCCAATACTGGGCCACCATTTTCATCCAACCAGGTCTCAGTGATGAACGCCAGGTCAACTGTAGAAACCAGATCAGCTATAATAGCTGCCTTGTTTCCAGTAGATCTGGCACTGCACAACTCTGCATGAGAAGGATAAGTAGAAGAGGCTGATCCATTGGGTAGCTGTCCACCCAGTGTGGAGCCCTTGGGTATGGGAACCAGACAGGAAGGACCCCTATCATGAACCCATTTCACCCCAGGGCACCTCCTAGAACTCACCACACCAATCTGTCATGCTCCAGCAGCATTCCTCAAAACAGGCCTCACAGACCCTCACCTCCTCCCCCCTCTTCGGTCAATACGCAATGCCCTACAATGTTCATAGATTTTGAATGACAATGAGGGACAATAAAAGGGGTGGAGGTCCTGAAGCTGAGATAGGGAATAGTGCCTTCTCATGAGAGCCACTGACCAACACTTTCTAAATCTACAACTAATTATTATGTAACAAATTAAAACAATATAACCTAAACCACTAATTTTGGTATGCTCCTTAACAGTAGATACTATGTAAAACCCACAATAACTAAGATCCACAGATTAAAAAAAATACAAATTAAAATGTCCACAATAATAACTAAAAATAGAGCATCCAATCATACCATGCACAACCACACACACACACACACACACACACACACACACACCTCAACCCCTCCCAATCCCCAAACAAAATAAAATACAATAGAAGGGAGTCCAAAATTCAAGGGGCAGTCACCAGAATTAGTTACACAGAGCACTCCAGCAGACAGTCCAACCCAGTCACTGAGCAGTAAAGGCTTCAACTAAGCCCGCTAGTAGCAGTTCACAGATGCATCATATGCAAGGCAAAACTTGCAGTTTATAGCAGAACAAGGGACTCTCACCCCCCCCCCGAACTGCATATAACAAGATTAAGATTGTCCCGTCACTATTTGGCCCTCGCATGGCTTATTCTAGTCTAAATCTTCATAAATTCCAGTCTTTCTCAAATGACAACAATACTGACCAAGCAGGTAAAGTAAATCAAGGTATCCTGAGGAGTTCCCAGTTCTAGAGATACCAGGGCTCTCCCACTACCCGACTGACCTCCCAGTATGAGTCTTTCCTCTCAAAGTCCATGAGTCACTTTACCTGAAGATGAATTCTTAGTTTATCCTTTCTCCGTAAAGAGCAACTCCAGTAACCGAAAGCTGCAAACTCAGAGTGTGTGTGTGACCCAGTCCAATGCAGCAGACCCATTTCGATCCAGCATCCAGCATCGGCCAGCACATCCAGAATGCCAAAGTGTTCAGCTGTTTCTCCTCCGACTACACAACATTTGCCATGGTGAAAACAGGCCAGCTCCCCACAGCCACTAATCTGCCAGCCAGCACACCAGCACCTCCTTAGATGGACAGACAGCTTCCCACCAGTACGGTTAAACAGGCTGGCTCTGTGCCACCACCACTCCACCAGCTGGTGATCTGATGCCATTGACAGACTCTGCAGTGACTCCTGGACAGCAAACAGCCTCTGGATCTCCTCACTCTCTGTACTCTCTGCAGAGCTACAATGTAGTAAATCCCATCTGGCAAACCAGCTCTGAAAACTGGGAAATCCCTGACTAAAAATAATACTAACATACTAAGATGCCTGCAGATTTAAGCCAAGTGGTCTATATTGTCTTCTTGAGATGCAGCTTAAAGTTACAACTCTGTAGCTGCCCTCCCTCTATTTTCCTCTATTAGTGGTCCTTCCCTGTAGGTATCCCTGCTAAGGGCTTTCCCCCCACACTCAACCTCCCCATGAACCTGTCCCAGCACTTCTTGAATCCCTCCACTGTACCCATTGCTACTAGCTCCGCTGGCAATGCATTCCATGGTGTCCCACCCTCTCTGTGAAGTAGTGGTGCCTTCCCTCTCCCCTGAATCTACCCCCAACCAATCTCAGGTCATGCCCGTCATAGTCCCCCTCTCCTTACTTGGAGTAGTCCCTCAGTGTTGACCTAATTTATCCCCTTCAAATATTTAAAGACCTCAATCATATCCCCCCAGTCTCTCCTCTCCTCCATAGAGTACATGTTTAACTCCATAAGGTTTTGGTCTGATTCATAAAAACAGAAAATAATTGAGTGACTGCATAGAGAGGATGCAATAGTTCTGAAACATTAATGTTTTTAGTGCAAAAGTGGAAAGCTTATTAATATATGCAGTTGAACATTGCAGGAAACAGGCAGTAGAAGAGATAAATGTAAACTCCTTACACTAGCTCACTCAGGTTCCTGACTAGCACTTCTCCAAACTGAAGCTCAATTCTAGCTAATAATAGTTAAAACAGTAGCATAAAATAACAATAAGGATTACAAAATAAATTAAAAGACTCCCTCCTTTAAGTTGCTGATGAACAGCCGAGCATGGCCACCATCTTTCCTGTAAAGCTGTCATGTATTATTATGTGACACTTAGAAGGAGGCATTCATAGCTCTGTGCCATTTCAAAGATGCATAGCATAAGGCTAAAGCATGTAAGGTTCAAAATATATTTTTTTCTAAAGTAGCATTGTAATCTTTACTATAGACGAATATTAGTTTAAATATACATAAGTGCTTCATCAACATGCCAAGCTCCTGTCAAGCTGAGATCAAGGTGTCATTCAAAAAATGTAATTTGAATGATATATTTTAAAGGGCTAACTTGGGAACTGTTTATGTTTTTAATGAAAGTTTGAATTGAAGTTGACATGTCTGTCATGTTAAAACAATTTTCATGCATCAATACAAATATCAAACTGTTGCACTGAGGTGGGCCATGCTCAATGTAATATTGGTCACTGCATTAGAAAATACCAGTGGCACTACATCAAGGAGAACCACAATGTTTTATTTTTTGGGTTTGGGGTTTGTTGAGTTGTGAAGACATCTAAGTGCAGTGGAAAAGTTGAGGTGGGAGAGAGGGAAGACATCGGGGGGGTGGGGGTGGAGTAAGTTTTCCTTGAAGTGCCACAACTCTTAGGCCAGTCCTTGACTACAGGCATTGATTTTTATGTTGAGTGATCAGCTTTACTTTTCCTTGTTATCAGTAATATAGATTTCTAGTCAATCCAATTTGGAACTCCAAGTCCTCCCCCACACCTAATTTTTATTTTGCTTTGCTTTCAATTTTCCAAAATACATTTTTGAGGTTCTGGCTTGTTTTCCAAAAACAAATCTTCTCTTTAACATGCTAAATGGAACCTATTTATTAAATTGATGTCCATTTCAGCACCAGAAATTCTAGTGCTGTTGATAATTTTGCATAGCAGATATTTCCAAAGGGTTCCTGTAGCATTCACAAATGTGTTATTTATCTGAGTTAACTTGTATTTTTATGCTATAAGATAAATGAGTACCAGAATGAGCTCACATTCACCTTTATTTGTACTTGTAGTGATTTAGTCTTATATAGTATGGTGTTATTTTGGATTTCCTAACACGATTGAAATATTTATTGTGTGCAGTTAGATTTTGGTCTGATTCATAAAAACAGAATAAAAATTGAGTGAATGCATAGACAGGATGCAATAGTTCAGAAACATTAAAGGTTTTTAGTGCAAAAGTGGAAAGCTTATTAATATATGCAGTGGAACATTGCAGAAATCAAATCAAATTTTATTTAATATAGTGCACTTCTCATTTTGACTCGGTGCACTTTACAATAAAAGCAACATTTAAAATATCAGCAAGCAAGTGGTAGAACAATACTTAGATGTATTTAATTAAACTACAAAAGCTAGGTCAAATAAAAAGGATTTCAGCTTTTGTGCACTTGGCGAGGAAGGGAATTCCGGACAACTGGTGCTGCAAAAGAGAAGGTATGTGCTCCAGAAGATTTTAAACAAATCTTAGGTACCCTCCAGAAAACCCTCATCACTGGAGCATGGGGGCGAATGGGGCAGTAAGGAATCAGGAGGTTTTGCAGGTAACCAGGCCTTGGCTGTGCAGGGCTTTATAGGTCAGGAAAAAGACCTTGAAGGTGATCCATCACCTAACTGGTAGCCAGTGCAGAGAGCGCAACACAGGTGTGATGTAACATGACCTTGGCAGCCTGGTCAACAGCCTGGCTGCTGGATTCTGCACCAGCTGTAAGTGGCCCAGATCCATAATCACCAGCCTCAGGTATTGGTCATTGCAGTAGTCCAAATGTGAGGTCATAAAGGTGTGAACCATTGCTGGCAGATCTCCAAATGGAATCAGGTGTTTCACTCTAGCAATATTATTAAGATGAAAAAAGAAGTCTTGACCATGACTGCCACATGAGATTTCACCATCAGCTCACAATCAAGAACCACACCAAGGTTCCTCACCCAATCAGAGGTAAGCAGCTGGGAATTCCCAAGCCTTAGCCCCATGACTAGACCAGCTTGCTCTCCGACCACCTGGTGACCTGATTCCAGCATTAGCACCTCTATCTTGTCTAGGTTCAACTTCAACCAGTTCACCCTCATCCAGTCCTGAATCTCTTCAAGGTAGTAATTAAGAACCAAAATAGGCAGTAAAGTGGTTTCAGACCATTTTAAACATGTTCATGAAAAGGATTTCTTTAATGTTGAGTTTTACTCCTGCTGTCCAACCTAGAGCAGAACTGTGACTAACCACAATTTCATTATGAGCAAAAATAAGAGTATTCAATTATAGCTGACACATTCTTAGTTCTCTATATCTGATGAAAGATTACCCAGATTGGCTTGGACTGAGATGCAAAATGATATTATAACTGAGATCAGTCTAAATTTGGAATATAGTTCAATTTTTACATTTAGTAATAGTGGAATTGATTTAACAAACTTAGATATACAGGATAATTCAGAAATTGCAAGCATATTAGAAACATGGTTCATTCAAGATAATGAGAACCCATTATAATTAAATAAAGAATCAGTGTTTTTTCCAATTCTATAAGTGTATAAAGAATAATATTTCACTGGAATCTGACTTAATGGACTTTAAATATTTGAAGCTCTGCAATATACTGACTGCACTGAGTATTCAATTTATGTATCATATGCATTATCTGTGCAAATATATCACTGCTCCTAAAGAACATATAGTTTGCCCCTGTGACTGAAAATTGATAGATGATCTTACTCATTAAATTATCTACTCCATTCTGAGTATTTATGTACTCTAAGGAGAAAATGCGTACCCATTTTTTATGGATAATGACATACTTCATAGTCACAAACGGTAATACACTCTGTTATGAAGGTAGAAAATTAATGAACATTGTACTTTTTGCATATTCAATTAATCTTGTCATCTTAAAATATTAATTAAAAACAAAGTATAGCTATTTCAATTGATTTTGACTCTTTGCAATTTATTACATGCTAGTATGTTATAGTTTAAGTGAATGGTGATGTTATGTTGTAACGGTAGCATGTTTTGCAACTTTTCAATAAACCTGGATGAGTGAATACTTGAAATTTGATCATATATCATGTATTAGTTTGCATTTTCAGTCCAACTGTAAGAATGTATCAAATTAATAAGCAAAGGAAAGCAGACTGACTACCCCAACAAGCCAATTCCTTATAGGTGGGCTTTCATTCCCACCTGCAGGCTTTCTATAGCTGTAAACCTCTATCCCTTCTTTCAGATGCCACAGATGTTGCTCTCTCTGAAAAATACATATACAACATTAATTGCATCCCTGACATTAGCTGAGAACCAATTTTCCATGTGTTTATTACCCTTTGTGTAAGAACACACTTTCAGAATTTTTGGTTTGCTCTTAACTTTCTGATTATAAAAATGTGTTCCCTAGTTTTTGAAATGTATTTATTTATTGAATTTTGTTGACCCAGTAGGCTCACTGAGACTAGAAGTCCCTTTTTCAGGGATGACTGGGGGGTGAGAGGATGGAGAGATACAGATAGTAACCAACTACAACTTAACCAGATTAAGCTGTTGGTGGTATTTTTAATGAATGGGGGAATTTGGCCAGGACACCTGGGAAATTCCTATACTCACAGGTAGGGAGACTGGCTGTCTGATGTTGAGTCAGTCTGTGCCTGTGTGTACTGGTAGGAGGATGTGGAGGAGCTTGGAGCGATGGCTGTTCCTGTGCCGATTGAAACTGGTGCAGCATAAACCTTTTATGATGCAGAGGGCTGTTTTGAATCTTGTGAATTCATGGCTGAGGAAAAGAAAGTTTTTTTCAGTGGAACTGACTGATAGAACTAGTGCTTTCTGATATGGAAACTCGGCAGCTTTCTGTAAAGGTAGAGCCACCTTTATTACCACCTTTAGTGCCACTTGCTTCTGGACAAGTGATGGAGAATTGAGTTGATATTCTTGATTCTGCTAATTGTTCTACAAAATCTGATTTTCATGTTGTTGATTTGGGTGAGCAAATGGCAATTGGTGGGAGTTGTCAAGAGCCATCCCAGAATATACTGTCTTAGACTATCCCTAATGATCGCTTGGTGGTACCAGACTGACAGGACCTGATTGTCTTTCAGTCTTCTCCCTCTGCGCAATCCAAAGCTACAGTGTTTTCTTTTTTAGCTTCGTCTCCTGGTAAACTTAGAAAAAAATCCTTTGCTGGCCTGCCTCTTGGGCAGATTCGGAATTTGACTTACATGAGCCATTGACCATGGAAAGTTCTCTGAAGGCTGCTGGTTGGGTTCGTTCCCCTACCTCTCATCAATGGACTTCAGGTTTTGCTCCATTGTCAATTCCTGGAGTTTGTCTTCCTAAGGAGGGTCTCCGGCCAGGGGTAAGTTCAGTGCTGGGTGTCCATTCTTCAGTTCCCTGTGCTGGACAAGGTACTGTACTGTCTGACTCTTTACTATCTGATTTTGCCTTTGACTCAGAACCCACGTTTGCACTTTAAAAATGCCTCTCAGGAACATAGCAAGCTTGAAGAACATACCTCGATGGGCATTTCAGATGAGAATGGTGGAAGCTTGAATATGGCTCATCCTCGATTGACTAGTATGGACTCTGGTCAAGATAATGATCATGATACAGGGCACACTGGGACTAATGGTTGGGCTGGGGGGGGCAGAACAGAATGATTGATCCTATGTTTCCTTTTTTCAAAAGAGAGTCTTTTCTGCCAAAAGGCATAATGCTGTCAGATTAATTTATAAGAGTGGTCTTGATGTATTTCCTGACAGGGTTTATGTGGGTAAAACTTTATTGAAGGACAGTTTGAAATTTCATGCAGCTGAGCTTTATGCTCCCATTCATGTATCTAGGGAGAAATCCTTTGATATTAGTTTTAAATTACAGACTGGTTTGGACAAATTTTGGGCACGCTATAACTCTGTTAAAAATACTCCTTTGTGGATAGCTTTTGATGTTATACCTATGTCTAAACCTGCACAGAAAATGGTCACAATACTCTTTTGTAATGAGGGGGTGAGCATTACTAATTTACTGTTTTGGCTTAAGCAGAGATGTACTGTCTTAGGACATCCTGAGGCTATTTTCGATACTGGGAGTATCTGGATGGGTGGTTGGAGGGTATGGATTATTTTACAGGTACTTGATGGGGAGTTGCAGCATCTGACCAATTTCTTTTTTTCAGGGGATGACAGAGGTGTTCTTTTTTATTCAGGCCAACCGAAGAGTTGCTATAAATGTGGGGATATGGGACATATTAGCAATGCATGTTATAAGGTGAAATGTTCTTTATGTGGGAAATTGGGTCATCTAAATTGGCAATGTGCTAATGAATTGCTGTGCAATCTTTGTGGAAAGTCTGGTCATTCTTATGATAATTGTCGGCAAGCTGCACATAGTCAAACTGGGTTTGGTGATGGTGAGGAATAGAGGCTGTTGGTTGCTACAGAGCAGAGGAAACATGCTAACACAGTGTCCCATGCTCTGTCTGTATCTGAACCTACTGTGGTTCTTCATGACAGTGACATTACCCCTGAAAAGTTAAATGACATCCCACAATCTATTCCTCTTATGGACGTGGTAGATGAGAATCTGACTCTGGGGTTTGAGTCTGTTGGTGGTTCCTCCTCTACTGCTACTCAGAGTCAAGCTCCTGTTGAGGTGTTGGTTGTTATAAAGCATGCTATGTCCCCCCGTCCCTTCTACTGCTCCTGTTTCTGCTCCTAGTATTGAGCTTGAGAAGTGGGTTACTAGGAGGTGTACTTGGCAGCAACCTGTCCCGAAGGTACATAAAATCTCGGAAGCCAAAACCTCCAATAGATTTCAGCTTTTGTTTAAAACTGTGATGGTTTCAGGTCCTGAGTCGGAATGTTCCTCGGAAGATTTCAGTCATATTGAAGCCTGTTCTGATTCAGATTATAGTGAGAAAGGGATGATTATAAAAGAGGGGATTTAATTCCGATAAAAAGTAAATCTAAGAAAAAGGGTGTAAGGTCTGGGAAATCGGGTCATAAACCTCCTTGAGCCTCTCACAACTGGTGCATTCCTAAAATTAGTACTATTAGGCGGCTCGTCTGGTGTAGCGGTTAATTTCCGCTTGCGACCGGCGACCGGTTCGGGAACGGACCCAGTCATTGGAGGGCGGCCGGGGAGAAGGATTGAGCGTCCGTTGGACTGCTCTCCTTCTCCGGGGGAAGGGATGGGGTAGCATCCGGGGCGATGGGGACTCCTAGCGGAGGCTAGGAGCACCCACGCTGCCGCGCTCAAAGATTGTAGGAGGTGGGGCGGACGCTGGACGTCATTGCATGACCCCGCCTCCCCGGAAAAAGAGGAAAATGGATGGCTGCTGGCCACCCTCCATGAAGCCCGCCGCAGCTTTGATTAGCCCCCCCAGGCCAGTCCTCCGACCAATTACGGTCTCTGCGGGATGCCTCGCTCTCCCCATCCCGCAGCCCCACCGTGGGGAGCAAGCCACGGGGTATCGGAGGACCTGAGGCCGATGTGGGTGGGTGGAAGCCGTTGGCCCGTGACCGGGCTGAACATTGGGTGGCCGGCAGCTAGGAGGAGGTGGAAAAAAAATGCAAATTAAAAAAAAAAAAAATTAATTACTATTAATGTTAATGGTATAAAAAATAAAAAGAAACGGGGTGGGTTTTTTTGCATCTCATTTCCACCAAAGCTGATATTTTTATGGTGCAGGATACCAGATTGCTTACTACTAAAGAAGTTATACAGGCCCAGTTGGAATGGTATGTTGGCCCTTCGTATTGGTCTTTAGGTTTGGGTGCATGTACGGGGCTTGGGATTTTGTTTTCCATTCAGATTCATCTTATTAAATTATTTGATTTATTATCTGGCAGGGTGATGTTATTGGATTTTCTTTTTGATACTGTTTATTATTGGATGATTAATGTATATGTGCCCCTAACTAAGGCAGCTAGGGTGGAGGTTTTTCAGTTGATTAAGCCTTTTTTAGTTTCCTCACAGAATGTGATTTGGGGAGGTGATTTTAATTGTGGGTTAGTTAAACAGGATAGGGGTAGAGATACTATTACGACTAACATTTTTAATCATTATTTTTAATAAATACCTTGCAGATTGCTAATCTTATTGATGCTTATTATTCTCATACAGATCATAGGGATCTGACTTTTCAATGGGGTTCTCATGCTACCCGTATTGATTTTTTCTTTGTAAGCAAAGGTATGATAATTAGAAGCATGACTACTGAGTTGGTGGAATACTCTGCTCACAAGGAACTTTCTTTGTCAATTTGGGCTTTAGATGCTTATAATGGTCCAGGATTATGGAAATGTAATACTTCCTTATTAAATATGACATCTGTGACCCATCAGATTTTGTATTTGCTTTGTGGTCACAAAATATTGTTTTCTATTTTTGATAATCTCATGCTTTGGTGGGATAATGTTAAATTAGTGTTGGGAACACTCTTACACACTTTAAGTAGGCAGAATATGGATGCCCAGAGAATACGATATCAGAGTTGTTGGAAACGTTGGATGAGCTTAGCGCAGACTACTAAACATAATTTTGATGCTCAGATTAAAGAAGTACAATCTGAGATGAGACTCTTCATGAAAAACAAATGGAGTCATTAACTATGCAGCAAAGATTTGGTAGTAAAGGTCATTTGGATTCTGTATGCCCCTTCTTGAATTGTAAATCTAGGGTACAGAATAAGAAAATGGAAGCAGTGTGGCATGTGCAACATAATGTTGTTACCTCTCAGCAGGATATTTCATTGGAGGTTTCACGATTTTTGGAAATACAGTGTAAGAAACAACATATTGATTTAAATATTATATGCTCCATACATCTGGGTTTCCCTTGGACATGTCGGCAGGGATTACCATTTTTTTATATAAAAAGAGAGATAGGAAATGCTTGGATAATTGGAGACCTATTTGTCTTTTAAATGTTGATTTTAAGATATTGACTAAAGTTTTGACTACTAGATTGTCTTGTATGGCTCAGTATGTTGGTTTGACACATCAATTTTGTATGATCCCTGGTAGACAGTTAACTGATATCCTGCTTTTGTTGAGAGAATGTTTTGAATCTGGGACTCTAGGGACTTCAGAAGGATGGATGGTGTCATTGGATCAAAAGAAGGCATTTGATTCAGTAGATCATGCCTTTCTTTGGTTTGTGTTATGAAAATATGAGGTACCTGATGTCTTTATTTCCTGGTTGCAGCTCGTGTATCATACTGCAGTTGTTCAGCCTTTAGTAAATGGGATTTTGGGGCCTATGATTTCATTTCAGAAGGGGATTTGACAGGGTTGTCCCTTAAGCCCTTTATTATTTGTATTTTGCATGGATCCTTTATTAAGACTTTTGAATGACAGACAATTTTTTTACCATTGTCTATTTTTACTATGAGATTGTCAACTACTGCTGTAGCTTATGCAGATGACTTATGTCTCTTGTTATTTAACACCAGAGCTGTACAGACTGCGGTGGACTTTTGTGATTTCTTTGGGTGGGCTTCAGGGATTTGTATAAATAGGCAGAAAAGTATATATAAATGGGTTGGGTTACATCAGGACTCTATAACAGATATTGTGGGGATACCGGTTGCTGATGTCCCTATTTGAGTGTTGGGGATTGATTTTGATCTGGTTAGGTAGGACTTAATTAACTGGGATATACAGCTATGGCATGGTAGAGAGATGGTTTGTAATTGGAATAAATCTACAATTGGAAAATTGAAAATTGAAAAGGGTTTACTTGATTAAAACTTATCTCTTGCCTGTCTTTTTATTTATCAGTGCAATCTTTCCACCCCGATGGAGAGAGAAATCACATTATTAAGTCTTTTTTTTACTGCTGTTTGGGGGAGCAGATTAAATCCATTAAAAAGAAATATTTTATATTTGAAAGTGAAATATGGTTAAACCTGTGTTTTTTTTTGTTTCTTCATTTTTTATTTATTAATATTAAGCAAGTTTGTCAAAGACTGACCTCTGAATGGATAGTATTGTTTACTTGGAAATTGTTGGCTTGGTTGCTAGGGTGGAAAGATGGCACTCAAAGGGTTTTTCAGACTGTTTCTTTTGCTCCTAGTAGGGACAAAGAAATCAATATGCCACTGTATGGTGCCATGATTAGACCTCACCTTGAGTACTATGCACAGTTTTGGGCACCATATACAAAAGGTAGTATTGACCTCTATGAACAAGTGCAGAGAAGAGCCACCAAAATGGTTAGAAATATAGCAGACCTACATTATGAGCAGACACTGACTGAACTGAGCATGTATTCATTGGTGTACAGAAGACTAAGGGGAGACCTATGCTTGGTATATAGGGAATTCAGAGAGAATAACCTTTGCAAATGTATGGTACTGACTATGAAGGAAATGGGCAGAGAAACAAGACATCATAAGTACCAGTTGAATGGAGAAATGTATAAAACCAACAGAAGAGAGATGTGGCAAAATCAAAGAGTGGTGACAATATAGAACAGCCTATTTGAAGTCATGGTTAGTAGTGAAACCATGGAATCCTTAAAAATGGCACTGGACAACTGTGTAGTAATAAAGAATAATATCCATTTCCATTGAGAAATGTCAAGTTGTATTTGCTAATGCAAACTAATTGTATAGATCCTATGAATCCTACAGTATGAAAACCAATAGTGTATTGGATTAGAGCTAGCATTCCACTGTTCCTATAATACTTTGCAGTTCATGGTTTAGTTCCCAGAAAAAAAACTAAATTATTCTGCATGTTCTGCAGTCATTAGTAAGACTTAGAGGCACCAGTGGTTAGTCCTGTTAGTACCAAATAGAATATGAAAGGCTAACACTATATTAACCATATCCTTCAATTGTTCTTCCAGCTGCTGCTGTTTGCCAATGCACTGCTTACATAAGAAAATGGTTGGAGCTGGATTGTTGGCTGCTCAGTATGCTGACTGGCCATTTATTAAAGTGGAAGGTAACAATGCTGGGCCCCTCAGATTCTGGAAGTCCATGGAAAGAGCTTTCAAATGAGGTACTGGGCTTACCTATAGCTGTTGGCAGTCCTGAGATGTAGACATCTGAATCAGCTGTCAATTAAAATATGAGGGCAGCCATTTTGTGAAATCTTAACACAGAAAATGATGTCACTGAGGGGCAAGCTATATGTTGTTAATTACAGCTTGCCCCTTAGTGACATCACTTTCTGTGTCAAGATTCCATTAAATGGTTGCTCTCTTGTTTTTAACTGACAGCTGATTTATATGTTTATATCTCAGGACTGCTAACAGCTACAGGTAAGCCCTCATTTGAAAGATCTTTTCATGGACTTTCAGAATCTGAGAGACTCATCATTGTTACCATCACCTTTAAAATACATAAAATACTGTAGATGCAGAGAAAGTAGCTGCCCCATCAGCACATCGGTAGCACTACCATTTGTAAAGTAAGGCTTTGTTTCTTAAGTGCCCTTTCCCTGGGGCTCAGGGTGTTGTACAGAATACAGGCAAATGAGAAAGAATTATAGTCGATATAAAAACATATAAAATCATCATTATTAAAAAAAATAACTAAAAAGGAGAACAATACTAAACCCTAAAGGCTTCTCTAAAATGTTACACCTTCAGAACCCTTTTAAAAACTTCCACCGAAGGGGCCTCCCTCAAAGACCTAGGAAGCAAGCTCCACAGGACAGGTGCCACCACCTCAAAGGCATGGTCACCTGAGGTTTTTAGCTGGGGCCTGGGAATCACTAGGAGACCCTCCTCAGCAGAGCGGAGAGAGTGCAAGGGGTAGGCAGGAGTCTGGAGGTCTTGCAGATAGCCAGAACCCATACCATATAGGGCCTTGTAGGTGAGTAAAAACACCTTGAAGGAGATCCTCCATGTTACTGGCAGCCAGTGCAGACTGAATAGAACCAGTGTCACATGACAGGACCTCAGAAGGCCTGTCAGCAACCTGGCTGCTGCGTTCTGCAATAGCTGCAGGCAGCGCAGGACCCCTCCACTGACTCCAAGATATTAAGGATTGCAGTAGCTGAGTCTGGACATCACAAAAGCATGCACTAGTGATGGGGGGTTGCCTGGGGGGATTAAGGCTTTAATCCAGGCGATATTCCTAAAATGGTAAAAACCAATCAGGACAACAGATGACGCCTGAACCTTAAGTGTTATTCCACTGTGTAAGATCATGCCCAGATTTCTCACCTTTGTGGATGCCAGCATCAAGTCTTTTCTAGCTCTTGTATCATCTGACTCCCTCTGGCAGCCAAGCTTGATCACTAGCACCTTCATCTTACCTGGGCTGAGCCTCAACCAGTTATGGGACATCATGTCCTGAATCTCAGCCAAACATTTATTTGGCATTGCCACTGCATCACAAGTCCCAGGTGCAAAAGACATATACAGATGGGTATCAGCTGTGTAACAGTGAAACTCCACATTGTATTATCTGATGATCTCACTCAGGGGCAGAATGTACACTGCAAAGAACATGGGTAAGAGGATCAACCCTTGGGGAACTCCACAAAGCAGGGGTTTAGAATGGGAGGAAAAACTTCCCATCACTACCCTCTGTGTCCTGCCTGTGAGAAAGGACTCAAACCAACTGATGAGAGTGCCAGTGAGTCCACATAGCCCCCTCAGGTATCCAACAACACTACATGATCCACAGTGTCAAATGCTGATGAGAGATCAAGGAGGACAAGTATTGACCACTCCCCTCTATCTCTATCCCTGAGGAGGTCATTTGCACCTTGACCAATGCAGTTTTGATACTGTGTCCAGACCTAAATCCCAACTGGATGGGCCCATAGATGTCAAAGGCTGTGAGATGCGCCTCCAGCTGCAGAGCAACAATTTTCTCAATAACCTTACTCAGGAAGGGAAGGTAGCTTGTCCACAGTCTGGAAGAGTTGAGCCAGTTTGTTCTTCCCTGCAGCAATCTCCCTGGACAGGTAAACTGCCTTCCTGTGTAAGATTGCCCTCTGATACAGTAATGAGTTCTCAGAGTCAGCCTGTCCTCTTCTGACTGTGATTTATACCAATGGCACTCCAATCTCTGACCTTTGCTCTTCATCTCCTTGAGCTCCCCTTCAAGTCTAGGGGACTTAAAATGAGAGGACCTAGGCCATATATGAACTGGCACAACAGAATCAAGCACCGAGGTGACAGCCCTATTATAGGCCATGACTGCCTCACTTAGGCTGACCGTGCAGCAGCACTCACTATTGAGAGGTCCATTACTGTCATTAGGCCCTCCAGGGACAAATTCCCTTAAAAGCTGGTAGCATACCAACTCCACAGGGGAAAGGCTCATGGGGGGGGAGCATGCCTGAATGAGAACCACACCATGCAGTGATCTGACCAGACGACCAGATCAGTCTTGAGATCAGCTGTCTCAAGCCCCATTGAGAACACTAGGTCCAAGGCATGAACTGTGGATGTGGGTGACAGAAGCAACTGCTTGTGCAAAGTCCAGAGATGTCATCAGCTGAAGGAAGTCATGTCCTAACTGCTATGATTCATCATTAATCCAGGCATTAAAGTCACCCAAGACCAACCACCTGGGTGACTCCAACGCTTTCATGGTTCAGGTCTGTGACTTCCTGCAGAAACTTTTTCTCTTGCCACAGAGGCTGGTACACAAGGACTCTGCAGCCTGCACCTGGACCCTCGCACATGGCCATGCATTCAAGCGATAAAGTAGATTCCACTGGGTGCACAGAGAAGTTCAAGTCTGATCTAAAACAAATGGCCATGCCCCGGCCCCTGCATTCCCTCCTTGTGCAGTGTACTACAGATAACCCAGCCAGGACAGACACCTCCAAAACTGGTTCAGCACCTTCTCTCAGCCAGATCTCCATAATGCTAGCCAGATCAACCAAGGAAATTGAGTCCACTATAACTGCTATCTTCTTCCTGATCCATTTCATATTACACAACACTGCCCCGAAGGGGACCAGCAGAGGCTGCTGATCCAATGGCTACCTGCCTGCACGGTCCAGCAGAAGCCCTGTTTATGGGTACCAAACATGTTTGGCATCTCCCAATGTCTCATTTCACCCCAGAGTGCCTCCTGGTCTTGACCACCCCATTGTCACTCTCCAGTTACAACCCACTTACCCCGCTGCCTACCATTCCACCTTTGTTCAATCCTGACCTCCCTACATTGTCTTACAGCCACAGATGACAAAAGGGGATTGGTGAAAGGATGGCGGTCCAGCAGCAGGGATCCCAAATATGTGATCCTATGGGGTCTGAACCCTACGCTCATCCTCTTCCACAGTTATCAACCTAATACATTAAATTACCCAGTCCTTCCCTAAAATGAACAATAAAACAAAATAACATAAAACCCCTAATCTATCGTACTGCTACACACACAATCAACCAATCAGCCAACTCTAATACAAATAAAACCCTAACTCACACACACATATAAAACTTAAAATAACAGAGCAGGAGAATCCCAATAAAATGCTGTTGAGGAGCAATGTCCAAAGAGTTTAACTCCTGTTGAGGAACAATGTCCAAAGAATCAAATGCAAATGAATGTAGAAAGAATTCAGCTATAGATAAACAAGAGTCCTAAACAGTTCACTGGAAGATGCTTGCCAACATTGCTCTCACTAATGCTGGAAGAAAGAAGTAAAACTGATGACTTGACCATAGCAGGAAAACAACGCTGTCACCACTCAAATCCTGAGGGCCGTAAAATGGCTGTAAATGGTCCATCAAACTGCTCTGGTAAAGGCAGAAATCTCTGCCAGTTCAAAGGGAGATGCTGTCTGACATTGCTTTCACCAGTGTTGGGATAGCAGCAGTTTAAATGAGATCAGGAAATGGCACTGTCACCATCTGGGTCCTAATAGCTGTGAAACTGTTAGATACAGGTATTCCAAGAGCTGCTCAAACACACTAAAATAAGATCCCCCTTTGTCTACTAATTTTCTGCAACCAGGGTTTAGGACAGATGTGAATAGTCCTAGGGCTGGGGCAGAGGGAGGAGGACCAAGCATCCAATAGGATGCACTCCTCCTGTGGGAGGGAGGGTTTCCACTGCCACTACATGACCATCAACTGGGTGACCATGGGTGGTGACGCAGGCAGGGAGCACTGTCAGGGATGGGAGGTAATGATCTATTGGAGTAACACGTTGCCATGTCTCTGCATGCACATCTCTATTCACAGCCTGGCTCAGCATCTCCAATGGTGTGGGAAGAAAATTTAGGAGAAAAAAAGCCAGCTGTGTGATAGGATAATTCTCCACTTTTACTCTTGGGCCTCGACACACCGAATGTCCACTAGCCTCCCAAGAACTGTGTGTTTTATGGGGAGTCTAGCCCACTCTGCCTCACCTTGGAGGGCATGTCCAAGTTAAGATGAAGCAGGGTAAGAGGCAGAAAATGTGTGTGTGGGGCTCTGAGGTTGCCATGTTAAGGAGCAAATGGGGGCTGCTTCAGGTAGGTGAATAAAAAAAGATACTTCGAAAATGTCAGCATAAACAGAACCATGACTGCTACACAACAAAAGAAGACACTTGCATCTTATTCTAATGAAACTGTTTTAAAAACAAAATAGCATAAATGTAAAACTAACAACGAACATCAACAATGCAAAAACAGTATGTATAACCATGTACCAAAAACCCATAATTAACTATTTACATCAGAAGTCTGCATATTTACTTTAGTATGCATGCAAAGTATTGAATGTATACCTGCAATGACAGTGGAATTATAAGCATCCAAATAGTTTGAACATTTTAAGACAATTTAACAAATAAATTCAGAAATTTTGAATGCCTGTAACGTGTAATTTACGTAACCAATTATCTCTCTATTTAGCAGTTTCTATGACTCTTCCAAGAAAGTATGCATATTAATTTTTAATTATCTAGCGCCAAAGATGGCTAAGTTATAAACATAGAAATATTTTCCAGAATGTTCACATGAATAATAAATTGCCAGAATGTGGACCCATAAAACATCCATTGTCCTCATCCAAACGCCATGAAAAGTTATGACATTTTATGGCCCCTACCAAACAATATACATGCCAAATTTTAAATGTCTAGATATAATATTGACTGAGATATGACAAATTAAAACGTTTTGGAAAATTCTGAAACAATTTAACAAAATGCTGTGGAATTTCATGAAAATTCTGAAAAATTGGTATTTGCTCATTTTATCCCCCCCTAGGCATAGCACAATCACTGCCAATGAAAGCATTCAGTGCTTGCCTGCAGTCAGTTCCACAAAGGAAGTTGTTACATCAACTCAGCTACCAGGAGATGAAGCCAAGTTAAAACAGTACTGGGTAAGGAAATGTCTTGAGAGGGGAGGCAAAGGGTAGGAAATGGGATGCCCTCTGAAGTAAGAGGGATCAGGCAAGTGAATGGGAGATCCTCTGACAGGAGAGGAGTCAGAACAAGTGGGGTGAACCACAGGGGTGAGTCCTTCAATTGGTACTCTTTATCACCCCTTAAGAAAGTGGGCTACTGAATCTCAAAGTGGTTTTAGCCCTCTAGGCTAATGAAGCACCAGCATTACCTACCTCTGCTGTTTAACTATATCAGTATTGCTTGCAAATTATAAACACTAAATAGCCTATCAACGCTGGGCCCACCACATACACCTCCTTTGGCTTCTTCTGTACTGCTGCTGGTCTTGGTAGCAGTAGCAGACAGCTGGCCTCCTCTGCTGGAATCACTCTCATCCTGAGGTTTCTCTGTTGCTGCAGATGAAAAGTAATGTGAAAGTTAGGACCACCAAAAACAAAATTTAATAGTAACATGCTACAGTTCATTTCAGAGAGACAGCCAGTTGTACTTGAAAAACTATTCCAGAGAGTCATCATAAATGGAACGACCATATGAGAGGTTATATTCTGCCAACCAAGGTAGCTGTATTATGGACCTGGCTTCAACTAAAAGTGATATTAACAGTTATTTACCATACCAGGTTTGCTGACAATGTTGATCTGTGAGGGCAGTGCCACATTTTAGCAAGGGAAAAATTCCATGGTTCACCCAGTGAAGCATTGTGCTCTTAAACCAAGAGAATGGGCATGAGGCCAGTATCTGCTATACTGTATAAACAATGTTAGTGTAAGTGCACAGGATTGGATAGAGTGGAATGCCCCCTGACAACACTAACTGACTAGAGTTTTTTGGCGAGATGTATTGTCTCTTCCAGGAAGGGGAAATTCCTATATGCATTTCCCCACATTTCTCTAATACAGGTGATCCAGCTCAAGCTGTGGGTGTAGAGTGCTATTCTCATCCTCATTGCTCCATTTTCAACATGCCAGATCTGGTTTCCAATCCATCAACATCTGGAATTGGAGCCACCTTTCCCTCTATCTGTGGGTCAGGGGCTGCTGTCACAGGGCGAGGGGTCTCTGGACCTCATGTCCCTACATTTGCATGCATGGCCCATAAAAAGTTAGCCATTGCATGTTCTGGGGTATAGAAATATAGAAACATAGAATTTGATGGCAGATAAGGACTGCTTGGCCCACTTAGTCTGCCCATTTTCCTACCTAACAGATAAGCTGCAGATCCTAGTTAACCAACAGCTTACTTCCTCCTACCCTCCACTAGGACTGCCTTATGTCTGTCCCATGCATTCTTGAATTTCCCCATTGTTCTTGACTCCATGACCTCCTCAGGGAGGCTGTTCCATGCATCCACAACCCTCTCCATGAAAAAATACTTCCTTGCATTACCTCTGAGCTGTCCCCCCTCTTTCTTCAAATTGTGCCCCCTTGTTCTTGCACATCTCTTTTTCTGAAAGATGCTACTCTCTTGGACTTTGTTGATTCTCTTGTGGTACTTGAAAGTTTCTGCTATGTCCCCTCTCTCCCTTCTTTCCTCAAGGGTATACATATTAAGTTCCTTTAGTCTTTCTTCATATGTCTTCTGGTGCAGACCCTGCACCATTTTGGTTGCCCTCCTCTGGACAGCCTCCACTCTGACTATGTCTTTTCGGAGATGGGGTTTCCAGAACTACACAAAGTACTCCAGATGGGGTCTCACCAACTGTCTGTACAGAAGGATAACAACTTCCTATTTTCTACTATTGATGCCTCTCCCTATGCATCCCAATATCCCCCCAGCCTTTCTTACCAGGTCAAAATTGATCATGAATACAAAGAAAACAAAATGTATGAAATTTTCATTAAAAAAAAAGTAGTGATATTATTCATAAACTTTATATTTACACTGAAAATTTAACTAAATTAGAACAGGTTAAGGATTATAGTTATTTGGGAGTGATATTTGATGAGCACATGTCCTTTTCTTCTCATATTACAGAGTTAGTAAAAAAAAAGTGAATAAAAGGGTGGGGACTTTAAGGAGAAGTACAGAATGTTTAACGACAATGGATAGGAAAAAGCTGGCTGATCACTTAATTATTCCAGTGTTAAGATATGGTGAATTGATATATAGGAAAACTAATAAAACACTTTTGGCCAAGCTGGATAAAACTTATTTTCGAGTGGCCAGATATGTACTAAAGGGGAACTATCATACTCATCATTGTTTATTATTGAACAAAGTGAATTGGCTACCTATAGAAATAAATCATTTATGTCATTGGTTAACCATAATTCATAAAATGAAACATCTCTGTTTAAATCATCCAATTTCATTACTACTGTTTCCAGTGAAACAAAATTCTAAAAGGTTATTAACTAGATCAGTTCATTTATATAAGATTACTGTAGAAAAATCACAAAATAAATATGGTGATAGGACTTTAATTTCTCAAGCTGCTAGTTTTTGGAATTCTCTTCCTGTAGATGTAAGGGAAATTATAAATCATTCTACATTTGTTCATACCATAAAGAAATTAAATATCTATGTCTGTAAGTGTTGAATATTTTGATAATGTATTGTAGAAATTGATAATTCTTTTTTATATATATTGATAAAGGAAGTAATTTCCATATATATATATATATATATATATATATATATATATATATATATTATATTTTGTTATTTGATTTTATTTATTGATGTGTTTGTCTATGTATTATTGTAGAACTTTGTATGAACTTAGATATGGATTGCACAGGTCTGTCTTGTAAACTGGACTTTTGTCCAAATGACATGCATTACCTGTATAAAAATAAAATTATACCTACCTACCTACCTACTGACTTCTCACATTGCTTGCCCACTTTTAGGTCATCTGATATAATTACCCCAGGTCCCTTTCCATTTTTACTGTTGTCAGTATCTCACCCCACATTGTGTACTCTTCCCCTGGGTTTTTGTTTCCCAGGTGCATTACCTTACACTTCTTTGCATTGAATCTGAGCTGCCATACATTTGACCATTCCTCCAACCTTGCCAAGTCCCTTCTCATCCTTTCTACTCCATCTTGTGTATCAACTCTGTTGCAGATCTTTGTGTTGTCTGCAAAGACATACTTTTCCTTCCAGTTCCTCTGCAATGTCACTTATAAAGACATTAAAAGGACCAGTCCAAGTACTGAACCCTCGGTACCCCACTAGTAACCCTCCTTTCTTCACTGTGGACTCCGTTTACTACTACCTTTTGCGTCCTGTTGTCTAGCCAATTTTTTATCCAGGCTACCACCTTGGGACCCACTCCAAGGCTGGCTAACTTGTGTATTAATCTTTTTTGTGGGACTGTATCAAATGCCTTGATAAAATCTAGGTAGGCCATGTCCACAGCCCCTCCCTGGTCTACTACTTTGGTCACCCAGTCAAAGAAATCTATTAGATTAGTCTGACATGACCTTCCCATCATGAATCCATGCTGCTTTGGGTCCTGTGCCCCACTGGCCTCTAGGTACTCAACAGTTATTTCCTTCAGAAGTGATTCCATCATTTTCTCTACCACTGAGGTCAAACTAACTGGTCTGTAGTTTCCTGCTTCTGTCCTGCTCCCACTTTTGTGAAGAGGAATCACATCCACCCTCCTTCAGTCCTCAGGTACCATGCCATCCTCCTATGATTTGTTAAAGAGAGTAGTCAGCGTGCCACTAGTTCTACCCTTAGTTCTTTTAGAATTGTTTGGTGTATCCCATCAGGCCCCATTGCTTTGTCCACCTTCAATTTTATTTGTTCTTTCAGAACCCTTTCTTCTGTAAATGTACTGGTATCGACCCCCATCTTCAGAGTGTTTCTCTTGTTTGGTTTAGGTACCTCCCCCTCCTCTTCCTTTGTGAATACTGAGCAGAAATATTCATTCAGTATCCCTACTTTTTCACTGTTACCCTCTGCCCACATTCCCTCCCCTTTATTAAGCCTCAGTATCCCTCCTTTGGTCTTTCTTCACTCCCTAATGTACCTATAAATGGTCTTATCCCCCTTCTTAACAAAGTTAGCTATCCTTTCCTCAGTTTGGGCTTTTGCTATTCTGACTGTCTTCCCTGCCTCTTTCTGCTTTAACTGATAAAGTTCACTGTCCTGCTCCTTCTGTGTTTCCTTATATTGCCTGAATGCTATCCTTTTCTCCTTAACCTTCCCTCTCACCTCTTGTGAGAACCATAGCATTTTTTTCCTTCATTGTGTTTTGTTGATTTGCTTTACACAAAGGCTTGTTGCCTCAGTGATGGCTGTTTTGATTACTTCCCATTGTTCCTCCACCCCTCCTTCTTGCCTGTTTGCTAGTGCTTTTCTGAGGCACTCTCTCATTTTCCCAAAGTCAGCCCTCCTAATACCCAATACTCTTGCTTTTTTAAGGCTTGATTGTATGGCTGTGTTTATCTTGAACCACACTGTTTGGTGGTCACTTGTTCCCAGATGGCTACCCACTTCTAAATCTGAGATTCTTTCTCCGTCCCCATTTGAGAGTGCCAGGTCTAAGATTGCTCCCTCCCGAGTGGGTTCCAATACTAGCTGTCTGAGGCATGCCCCTTGAAGGGCATCAAGAATGACCTTGCTCTTGGATTTGGCTGCAGCAAAGGTGCTCCAGTTAACATCTGGCATATTCAGGTCCCCCATCAACAATATCTCCCCTTTTTCTGACATTCTAAGGATGCCTTCTATCATTTTCTTGTCCATTCCCTCCCCCTGAGGTATGGGTCTGTATACAACCCCCATGTGTATTGTGGTGCCATTTCCTGTCTCCAGGGTGACCCAGAGTGCCTCATCTGCTCCCTGTTTACTGTTTAGTTCTGTTGCTTTGATCCCTTCCTTTACATAGAGAGCTACTCCTCCTCCTCCTCTTTTACCCTCCCTGTCACTCCTGTAGATTGTGTATCCTGGTATGTTGACATCCCAGTCATGGTTCTCTGTGTACCATGTTTCTGTGACTGCCACAATATCCAGGTAACCCTCTTCCATCAAGGCCACTAGTTCAGGGAGCTTATTACACAGACTACGGCATTGGTACTCATCACCCTCCACTTTTTGATGACCTTACCCCTTTTAGCCCCATCCCTGTCCTTACTGCCTTTGCCTTTTTTTACATTTACCTCTGTCCTGCTCCATAATGACTTCTCTACCTTGGTGTTTACCTCACTAATTACCATGTTTTGTGGGGGGGAAGCTGGGATTTCCCTTCTCCTTTTCAGTGCCCCCTTGGCTAGTTTAAATGCTTGCCAATGAAGCATTTAAACCTCTCACCTAGGATCTTGGTTCCTCCCCTGGACAGATGCAGACCATCATGCCAGTATAGGTCTGCATCTCTCCAGGTGGCTCTCCGTCCCCAATGAAGTCAAAACCCTGAGTTCCACACCAGTTTTTTAACCATTCATTGAATTCCCTGGTGAGGAGTACCCTAACATCACCCTTGCCATAGACAGGCAGCACCTCTGAGAAGGTTACCGTATGTGCTACTTGTCTAAGGCCCCTCCCCTACTCTACAAACTCCTCTTGCACTGGTCACATCCCATTCCTAGCCAGGTCATTTGTCCCTAGGTGGACAATGACATCCAGCTCCCTCCCTCATGCAGCTGCTCCCATGATCCTGAGGATTCACTTCCTGCCCTTCCAAGCTGTGGCGCCAGGCAGGCACCTTACCTCCCTCTCCCCTTCCTCCTCACTTCTACCCCTCTAATGATTGAGTCCCCCACCAGGAGTTGTTTCCTTCCCCTGTGGGGTCCCATGCCACCCTTCTGTGGGTCTCCTTTGTGAAGGTTCCCAGCATCCTCCTTGGTCTCCACTGCATGTGCCTCCATAGAGGAACCAATATCCACTGGAAGAGTGTATGAATTGTGGAGAGGTACAGCTGGAGGGATGCAACTCTGTTCCACTACCCTCTCCCTCCCTGAGCCCACCCTGGTCCAGCCTCTCCTAAGGATTCCCTTAAGGTATCCCCTAAGGTTGCTGATGTCCTGCTTTATTTATTTATTTATTGCAATGTTTCACCAGGTAGGCACACTGAGCGACAAGTCGCTCACCTCCCGGTGTGACCTGGGGGGAATGGATACAATAGGAGTGAGACATTAAACATTCAAGTTACAAGATCAACATTAACATACAGTTGTAAGGCAGGTGTTACAAGCAGTGTTACAACAGTGTTGTGCATAATAGGTAGAAAGAGGGGACAATAATAAGTGCCAGGTTAATAAGTAAACAAGTGCTTACGTGAAAGAAAAGGGGGGAAGGAAAGGGAAGGGAGGGGTGAGGTGGGGGAAGGGGAAGAGTCATGTTCAGGTTACATTCAAGTTGCAAGACCAACTTTAACATACAGTTGTAACGAAGGTGTTACAAACAGTGTTAAAACAGTGTTGTGCATATATGTAGAAAGAGTGGACAACAATAAATGCCAGGCTAATGTGAAAGAAAAGGGGGAAAAGGAGAGGAAAGGGTGAGGTGGGAGGAGAGGGAAGAGTCGTGTCCCTGGAGACTCCTTCAGGATGTGAGGAACCCTGCAAGGGGACTGGGGGGACCAGAGAGAAGGGAATAGACAGTGTCCCAGAGAGACCCCTTCAGGATGTGGGGCACCCTGCAAGGGGGCTATGGGGCTAGACAGAAATGGGGATAAGGCTATAGGGATTTAAAGAGGGAGGAGGAGGGGAAAGAGAAGGAGGAGGTGTAACTTAAATACTAGGAGGGGGAATAGGACCTAACCCAAGAGAGAGGACCATTCAGGATGTGGGGTACCATGTCAGAGGGTTGGGGAAAGTCAACAGATAGGGATTAAGAGAGTGATAGGAGAGGGAGAGAGTGAGAATTGAACCCTTGAGGGGGAGATAATTTGTACCTTTGAAGGGGTTGGGGCCTAATCAATAGTACCTCAGGATGCATGGACCAATGGTGAGCATTCGGGGTCCCTTACATTCTGTGAGAGATCAAGGGAGGCCAGTAAAGGGGAGCAATTTGTGGGAAGGGGAGGAGAGCTATAAATTGGGGGGTGGGTGCACAGGGTAAAATGAAGGTGATGGTAGAGGGGTAGGGGGTTGTCCAGTGCTTAGAGGAGGGAATTAGGGAGGGACATGGCAGGAGCAGCTAGGTGTAAGGTAATTATTGAGGGCAGAGCTGATGGAGTAGGCAGAGGATTAATTTCGGATTTGAGGGAGAAGGGAATTCCAGATTTATGGGAAGCAGTGAGAGTAACTGGACTGGCCAATTAGGGTGAATCTGTGGAAGACTACCAGGTTGCTGGAGTCAGTTGATCTAAGGGAATGGGAGGATGGGGAGCTGTTATAAAGGAGCTTGCAGCTAGGAAGCCTTCTACCAGACATACTTATTCCCTGAAATGGAAGCACTTCACTCTGTGGTCTGCTTCTCAGAATATGGATCCATTTACATGTCCTGTGACTGCTGTGTTGGAATACTTGCTTTTCCTGTCTGACTCTGAACTGCAGCATTCCTCTGTTAAGGTGCATTTGGCAGCTATATTAGATTTCTATGCCCCTATTAATGGTCATATGGTTGCCCAATTAGAGATGTCCTGTGTGTGTTTGAGAGCTATTTTTCATGTGCAACTTCCTATCTAGAATGCGGTCACTTCTGGGACCTGAATTTCATTCTTGAGAAATTAACTTTGGCTCCTTTTGAGCATGCTGTGAGTTGTGGCTTAAACTTCCTGTCATGGAAAACATTATTTTTAGTTGAGATGACCTCTTCTTGGAGGATTTCTGAGCTTCAGGCTTTAATGTGTGAGCCTCCATATTTGATTTTCTTTGTAAAGACAGAG
This sequence comes from Neoceratodus forsteri, assembly GCA_016271365.2. Taxonomy (NCBI): domain Eukaryota; kingdom Metazoa; phylum Chordata; order Ceratodontiformes; family Ceratodontidae; genus Neoceratodus; species Neoceratodus forsteri. Next base: position 422,333,556 of record CM028130.1, read on the forward strand.
TCTCTTTGTGTATGAATCTAAATTTCTACTGAAGGTGGTATCAGAATTTACTCTGAATCAAATGATGCATCTTCCTGTACATTATCCTGAGTATACCAACCAGGTGACTCACTACTCCATACTTTGGATGTACATAAAATACTAAGATGCTATAGAGATCACACCAAGCTGCAGAAAGTCCTCTCAGCTTTTTGTTTCATTTGCACCTGTAAAAAGAGGAGCTCCTGGGTCTAAACAATGCCTGTCCAAATGGCTGGTACATAGTATCATGTTCTGTTATAGGAAGAATGGTAAGGAATTTAATGGCGTTATTTGTGGTCACTCTACATGGGCTATGGCCACTTCTGTTGCTTTTTTAAAAAAATGTCCCTGCTGCCGACATATGTGCTGGAGCCATATGGAGCACTGTTCACACTTCCAATAAACATTACAATCTGGACATCGTCTCTTGATGACGTGCTGGTTTTGGGCTTGCTGTACTGCATGGCCTTCTGTCCTGAGTACATATCAGACTGTACCATCCTCCTTGCTGCTTTCTCTTGCTTGGGAGTCATTGCAAATGTGTGGCCTAAAGGAGGAAATACCCTAGATGAAATTAGAACAGTTATGTAGGAACTTACCATAACAGTAGGTCTTCAAGAGAATCTCCTCCATTAGACCATGCAGTACCCTTTCTCCTTCCCCCTTTTGGTTTCAGTGATGGTTATATCAGATGCTGTGCCTAAAGAATTATTCCATGCATCCTGTCCCCCTCCCCTTCTGTGCCTGGTGACAGTCTAATCTCCTAGTTCCTCATGGTTTTACTTGGATTTAATTGTATTTATAGACAGCAAAAAGTCATAGGCACATGTAAGCTGTCTCATGGTAGTAGTAGTAGTAGTAGTCATCAACCAGTCCCTCCAGTGCTAAATGCTTGTCTAACCTATTCTTAATAATATTTAAGGTCCCACTATCCACCACTTCTGACAGTAGACTGTTCCATATATACACTATTCTTTGAGTATAAAACTTCTTACGTTTTTCCATTTTAAAATTTTCATTTTCTAATTGCTAATTGTGACCTCTCAAATTGTAAAGTCTAAATTTAAGATTTATTCCCTGAAATATTTTATTATTTTTTATATTAACAGTGGGTCCCGGCAATGTACCTATTATGCAATGTATTTAATTTGAGTTCTTTTAGTCGATCATAATATGACATATTCTCCAATCCTTTAATTGCCCTTATTTCAGGATATAATTTGTTTTCATGAAAACCTCAGTACAGTGATTATGAAACTTGAGAGATTTTGATATCATGACACCCATCTTTTTCCCTTATTGTTTCCTCCAATATTCTATCCTGTATGAAGTATTTGAATCCTGGATATGATCTCCCAAAGTACATAACTCTGCACTTGGATATATTAAAGGACATGTCCCATTTCCCTGCCCACAACACCAACCTATCCGGGTCTTTCTGGATTGTCCCACACCCCACAATGGTATCCACCCTACCACCCAGCTTGGTGTCATCTGAAAAGACTTCATACCATGACTCCAACTCTCTTCCTATGTCAGAAATATATATACCTTAAATAGGACTGGGTCCAAGATCAATAGCTGTGGCACCCCACTGATCACCTTGATGGATGAGGACAGATGATTGTTTACCATTTCTGTTCTCAATCAAGCAACCAGCTTTCTATCCACTTTATCAGTTTGATATCTAGCTTGAAATCACATAGTTTATTTACTAAGTTCAGATGTGGTACCTTATCAAAAGCCTTTTCAAAATCTAAGTATTTGATGCCTGCCAGTGTTCCATTGTCCAAGTGAGAACTTACTTTCTCGTAAAAGCTCAGCAGATTAGTTGTACATGATTTCCCACAAGTAAAACCATGTTGCTGCTTGTCATCTATTACCAGATTCTAGGTCATTATATAGACTCTGTCCTTATTACAACTTTCCATTATCTCTCCTAATACGCTCATTAGGCTAATAGGTCTATAGTTTCTTGGATTACTCTTTAGGCCCTTTTTGAATATAGGTATCACCTCAGCACTCCTCCAGTCCCTAGGCACCTCACACCTATCTAAGGATTTGTTGAATATATGCAATAAGGAAGCTGCTATTTCATTAGCTATTTCTTTAATTAACCTTGGTCCCATCTCATCTGGTCCTTGTGATTTAGTTATGTCTAATTTGAGTAGCATCTCCAGTATCTCGTGTCTGCCTAATTTCCCCTGTCTCATTGTTTGCTTCTACTGCTCTGTCCAAAAGCTGGGTCCCTAAGGATTTTTGGAATACACTGCTAAAATAATTATTAAATACTTCAACTATTTCACTTTTCTCATAAGTCTCTCTACTGTAGTTGTCCCAAGACTGGTGATGTTTTACTCAGGAGGGACAGGGAGGGAAGAAGAGGAGGAGGAGGAGGAGTAGCTCTGTATGTAAGGGAAGGGAATCAAAGCAACAGAACTAAAGGGTAAACAGGGAGGAGAGGAGGCACTGTGGTTCACCCTGGAGACTGGAAATGGCTCCAAAATCCGCACAGGGGTTGTATACAGACCCCTGTCTCAGGGGGAGGAGATGGACAAAGAAATGATAGAAGGTATCCTTGGGATGGCAGAGAAAGATGAGATATTGCTGATGGGGGACCTGAATATGCCAGATGTTAACTGGAACACCTTTGCTGCAGCCAAATCCAAGAGCAGGGCCATTCTCGATGCCCTACAGGGGGCATGCCTCAGACAGCTAGTTTTGGAACCCACTTAGGAGAAAGCAGTCTTAGACCTGGTACTCTTAAATGGGGACAGAGAGAGGATCTCTGATCTTGAAGTGAGTAGCCATCTGGGAACAAGTGACCACCAGTGTGGTTCATGATAAACTTGGCTGTAGAGTCAAGTCACACAAAAGTGAAGGTACTGGACTTCAGGAGGGCTGATGTTGTCAAAATGGGAGAGTGCCTCAGAAAAGCACTAGCAAACAGGCAAGAAGGTGGAGCAGAGCAACAATGGGGAAACATCAAAACTGCCATCACAGAAGCAACAAGCCTTTGTGTGAAGCAAATAAACAAATCAAAATGAAAGAAAAAAACCCTATGGCTCCCAAAAGAAGTGGCAGGGAAGGTAAGGGAGAAAAAGATAGCATTCAGGAAGTATAAGGAAACACAGAAGGAGCAGGACAGAGAACTGTATCAGTTAAAGAAGAAGGAAGTGGGGAAGGTAGTCAAAATAGCAAAGACCCAAACTGAGGAAAAGATAGCGAACTCAGTTAAGAAGGGGGGTAAAACCTTTTATAGGTACATTAGGGAGAGAAGAAAGACAAAGGGAGGGATACTGAGGCTGAATAAAGAGGAAGGTGGCTGGGCAGAGAGGGACAGTGAAAAAGCAGGGATACTGAATTAATATTTCTGCTCAGTATTAACAATGGAAAACCGGGGAGCCCCCCCAGAGACCTAATCTAGTCAATAGATGCACTCTGGTTAGGGGGTTGATATTAGTCCTTTCACAGAAGACAGGGTTCTGAAAGAACTCTCAAAACTGAAGGTGGATAAAGCAAAGGGGCCTGATGGGATTCACCCCAGAATTCTAAAAGAACTAAGGGAAGAACTAGTAACACCACTGACTACCCTTTTTAATAAATCATGGGAGGATGGTGTGGTACCTGAGGACTGGAGAAGGGTGGATGTGATTCCTCTTCACAAAAGTGGGAGCAAGACAGAGACAGAAAACTACAGACCTGTCAGTTTGACCTCAGTGGTAGGGAAAATGATGGAATCACTTCTAAAGGAAAGAATTGTTGAGTACCTAGAGGCCAGTGGGGCACAGGACCCAAGGCAGCATGGATTCACAGCAGGAAGGTCATGTCAAACAAATCTAATTGATTTCTTTGACTGGGTGACCAAAGTTGTAGACCAGGGAGGGGCTGTGGACAGGGCCTACCTAGTTTTTAGCAAGGCATTTGATGCAGTCCTGCACAAAAGATTAATAAACAAATTAGCCAGCCTGGGAGTGGGTCCTAGGGTGGTAGCCTGCGTAAAACAATGGCTGGACAACAGGACACAGTGGGTAATAGTAAATGGAGTCCACAGTGAAGAAAGGAGGGTTACTAATGGGGTACTGCAGGGTTCAGTACTGGGGACAGTCCTTTTTAATGTCTTTATAAGTAACATTGTGGAGGGACTGGAGGGGAAGGTATGTCTCTTTGTAGATGACACAAAGATCTGCAACAGGGTTGATATACAAGGTGGGGTGGAAAGGATGAAAAGGAGCTTGGCAAGGTTGGAGGAATGGTCAAATGTATGGAGGCTTAAATTCAATGCAAAGAAGTGCAAACTAATGCACTCGGGGAAACAAAAACCCAGGGCAAGAGTACACAATGGAGGGGGGGTGAGATACTGACAACAACAACAAAAATGGAAAGGGACCTAGGGGTAGTCATATCAGATGACCTAAATTTGGGCCAGCAATGTGAGAAGGCAGTAAGGAGGGCTGGGGGGATACTGAGATACATAGGGAGTGGCATCACCACTAGAAAATGGGAAGTTGTTGGCCCTCTGTACAGACAGTTGGTAGGACCACACCTGGAGTACTGTGTACAGTTCTGGAGACCCCATCTCTGCAAAGACATAGACAGGGTGGAGGCTGTCCAGAGGAGGGAAACCAAAATGGTGCAGGGTCTGCACCAGAAGACATATGAAGAAAGACTAAAGGAGCTTAAGATGTATAGCCTTGAGCAAAGGAGGGAGAGGGGGGACATGATAGAAACTTTCAAATACCTCAAGGGAATCAACAAAGTCCAAGAGGGTAGCAACTTTCAAAAAAAGAGATGTGCAAGAACAAGAGGGCACAATTTGAAGATAGAGGGCGGACGGCTCAGAGGTAATGTGAGAAACATAGAAACATAGAATTTGACGGCAGATAAGGACTGCTTGGCCCACCCAGTCTGCCCATTTCCCTACCTAATGGATAAGCTGCAGATCCTAGTTAACCAGCAGCCTACTTCTTTCTACCCCAACCCCCTAGAATTGCCTTTATGACTGTCCCATGCATGCTTGAATTCAACCACTGTTTTGACTCCACAACCTCGTCCGAAGACCGCTCCATGCATCCACAACCCTCTCTGTGAAAAAAAATACTTACGCTTCTGAGCCGCCCTCCTCTCTATCTTCAAATTGTGCCCCCTTGTTCTTGCACACCTCTTTTTTTGAAAGATGCTATCCTCTTGGACTTTGTCGTTTCCCTTGAGGTACTTGAAAGTTTGAAGTATTTCTTCACAGAGAGGGTTGTAGATGCATGGAACAGCCTTCCTGAGGAGGTCATAGAATCAAAAACAGTGGGGGAATTCAAGAATGCATGGGACAGACATAAGGCAATTCTAGTGGGAGGTAGGAGGCTGTTGGTTAAATAGGATCTGCAGCTTATCCGTTAGGTAGTGAAATGGGTAGACTAGGTGGGCCAAGCAGGCCTTAACTGCCATCAAATTCTATGTTTCTATGTTTCTGTAAAATAATAGGGTTGGATTTATCTTTTGCTAGTTTTTCCTCCAGTTCTTTTTTCCATCCTTATTTCTTTTTTGCATATTTTAATGGTATCCTTATGTCTTTTAATATTAGATTCAGTTGGATTAACCATGATTTTGTATAAGCCTTTATTCCTAGACAATAATTTCAGTGTTCTTGGCTTTAGCCAAAGAGGCATTTTCCCTTTTTTATTGTATATGTTCTTTCTTGGTTGGAAGCTCTCCAAGGCTAATCTGCAGCGGGGAACTGAGGAGTGATAGGGATGCCCGTGTTATATACATGTCGATGCTGCACATCATTGTGGGTGGCCCCAAGCTAGCAGAAAGTTTCCAAGTGGTCCTGACACTTAGCGCTTATAGTTCCAAAGGTGTGGCCTAATGGGGGAGATTCTCTCAAAGATCTACTGGTACAGTAAATTCTTATATAACTGTTCTTTCCTATTGCTGTAAAAATGCAAAACAAAACTGCATGTAAGTCTGCTTTGCATTTGAACATTTTTAATTGTTTTATACATGTGCAGTCTTCTTTTGATTATCAAATATTTAGCTTGAACATGTCTTAATTTGTGATATATAAGAAAATGTATAAGCTACTGTATGTGCTGCATTTGTAGTGGGCAGCTCAGGTTGATTTATTTGACAGGGTGTGGTAATTAGTGAATAGAGTGTAGCTTGGGAAAGCATGTGAGGAGATTGTAGTCTCATAATTTCAAATCATGGTGGATTTAGATCATGTCATTATTTTAACACCATTGGGAATGGTTTAATTTGTTGAATTAAACTGCCATTTTACTCCATGCCTGAATGAATCAAAGTGATGTGCTTCCAGCACAGCAACCCTGTTTAATGTTTTTTCTGATCATTGACCACCTGATGTAGTCCTTAAACACAATCTGTAAAAGAAATAATCACCACTGGAGTTTAAGAAAGTATGGGCTTACCCTTGCTGGGATGAGATATACAGTAAGCAGCAGTATTTTATCTGATATGTAGACCTGGAACTTGTTAGCATTACCAGTTATTGTATTTCACTGTTTTAGAGGTAATGTGGGACTGACTTAAAATTCAGTGAATCTTGTCATGTTTGGCAAATGATATCAACTCATAATGTGGTCAGGCTATAGAAATACTGAGAAGAGAAAAAAAGCAGAAGAGAAAAGTCCAGCTCAGCCAGCCTCGATAGAGCAAAAAAGAGTAATTAAGGGGAGGTGCTAAGCTACCAATCTGGCTAATGTATCCAGAATACTGATTGGTAGTAAATAAAGCCCGCTCACCCAGTAAGATATAAAAAACTATCTTTTTTATTTAAATTCTTCTTTATATTTTCTTATAACGTTCAATTTTTTCAAAAACCAAAGACATTGTACAGTGTACTGTTGAAATTCAAACGTTTCAAGCAAAGAGCTCTTCATCAGTGAAGTACACTGCATCTAGTACCCTTTGTGTGTGGACTTGTGCACACCATTTCTCCAAAACAGCTTAGTCGTCTCCTTTCATTTATATCTCGCAGGGGCTAAATTGATATCAAAGCATAATGTGGTCAGGCTATAGAAATACTGTGAAAGCCAAAGCTCATTTGTTAATCAATAAAATAGGCAAGGGAACCCTTATTATACCTCTGTTCATTAAGGAAAGGTTCACATTTTGCAATCTGGTATACTGGAATTGGAATTTAATGTGCATAAAATGTATACTAATAGGTGACTATTCATAGGCATGTAAATATTTAAAGCCTAACCTCTGGCTCATAATACCATTTGATTGTTTTTTTCAACATGTTTCAAAAGTGAAATCTCTTTTGTTAGTTATACTCATCACCCAAACATAGGTACATTCAGAAAGTTATTAAAAGCCACTCCTAATGCTTTTAAAATGGTTGATTTCACTTTTGTGTTCCCCATCCTTCCTATTCAGTCCCTGGGCCATGTCTGCTCATCCCAATCCCTGTGTTTTATGATAAGGCCAGACAGCTCAGCTGCTAGCTGGTGCAAGCATTGCAAACTAACAACCAACCATCCCCATCTTCCTAGAGCTCAGAATCAGTGATACTGTATGTCTTTTTCAAAAACATGAAAAACATGCTTTCTTAGAGATTCTTCTAGTCCAGGGTCAAAATGGTCAGTGCGTGGGCCTCAGATGTGTGCTTTGAATTACAGGATGTTGGCTATTGACTGTATTTGAGGAGCTGCTCTGTGAGCACAAATGAGTACTACAAAAGCAAATTATTCTCATGAGCCAAACTTCAAAATTGCCCTACCTCACATTCTGCATACAGTTGTACTCCCATGGCAATTACGCTGATGTTCTTTCTTCCTCTGTTACTGTACGGTCTGAATAACTGTTTCTCTGGAATCTGAACACCCATTACCCCTGTTCCCACTAATGTTCCTTGTAACTGCCATGGCTTGTTTTTAAAAATGAAATGTTCAAAACTTCTTTATCTTATTCTTTGGAACTCAGTTGTGCCACAAAACAAATATGCTCAGCAAAATGACATTGTGCTTGCACCAGCAGTGATGGTAACAGGTCCACACTACTGGACTATACCAAACACTAAGTTTACCAGCAGGAGAAATGTAATACAATAAAGCAAAAAACCAAAAAAAAAAAGGATACAAATCTTTGTGGACCACATTCATTCATAATGGGCTCTATGCATGAAGGGGCAGAGTGGCTATGCGCCATGCATCTGGGGTGCATAGCCATTCTGCGCCCACTGTGCCACCCAAGTGGCCAACCATGGAAGTCACTAATGGGGTGCACAGCCCCACTGCAAGACTGCACAGAGGGCAGTGCGGTTAGGGCACAATGGGGACGTGCCAGGGGAATGCCTGCACACCACGATATTCACAGAGTCACGGAGGGTTGAGCATGGGGGGTGCACAGTGTGCAGGTGGAAGCCCTGCCATAAAGTCTGCATGCCCCCTGGAATGTCGATCCCCGGCTGCCAACATACAGGTGGAGACTGCTGCCCCCCACACTATGCCGCCTCAGACCAAAGACAGTGAATGGTGGTCTGGGGATGGCCAATTGGGCTCCAGCCTGATTCTTTGCTGCAGCGTGCTGCCCAGTGTCAGCCATATCTCCATGCTCATGGGTGCAAGGGATCCACTGGCAGACCATGTCAGGCATCCCATTGGTTGCCCACCCAACCCATGTATCTTTTCTCCATGCTCCCGTGCACTGAGGGGGCAGGGCCATGGACAGGTCACTGGTGGTCATGAATACTACCAGTGTGCACCTCTCTGTGGGTGTGCAGCTATGTGGGCAGGGGTATGCACAGATTGCGAATACCCCTGACCCATTAGTGCATAGAGCTCATTATGCTTATACAGCGAGGCTGTGTGTGTCTCTTTCTAAGTAAGAATAGACTGTGGCATTTGGGGCTGACAGAACTGTTAAGCTTCATTTTACAGTCCTCTCATCCAAAAACAGCATGAAATAACATTCTCATTCAGTGAGAGACACAGAATACCAGCCATAAAAACATACAACATGAGTCCTCTGATATTCAGAAGTTGTGACAAAAATGTCCTTTCCAATGTAGGAGACTGAAGTAATGGGAAAATTAAAAGTACAGCCTAAACTCTCACTTAGCAGGAAGTTACCATCAACTGAATGATTAGTACAGCTGTCTTCAGGACTCAGGGTTTAAGTCCCATCAAAGATACTTGGGACTTCTGGGTACAGCATGGACCAGACATAAAACATGTCACCTCTGTGACATGCTCAGAGCTCGTAGACTGAGGGCTAGGTAACTGAAACCTAGAATCGATCCTGGATCTCTAGCATAGATGTTAGCTATACTGTTTGAATGAATGAATGAATGAATGAATGAATGAATGAAATTTGGTTTTATATAGCAACCTTCATACATGATAAATCTCAAAGCACTTTAGTGTAATGAGTATGATAATGGTATTGTGGAAACTGCTTGCAGCCATTTGCTGCTATTATGCACTTCTAACACACACACACACTTGAACTGTATCCTGTTTTGTGGATGTGGGTATGATAGCCAGGACACTGGGGTAATGTTCTTACTTTTTGAAAATGTCCCATAGGATTTTTTACTTTTACACCCCTGACAGCCACTACAGATGGACAGAAAGTGTTTCAATTTAGCATTATTGCCAGAATGACAGAACCTCCTAGTATTGCTCTATGGTATCAGCACTGGATATGAGTGCAACTCCTCTGTTTGGGTCTTGAACCCATCTGATCCATAGACGAAATCACCAGCTGAGACATATTGATGCTACAATGACAACCTTTTTAAAATGTTTCATGTTGTAGCTGAAAGAGAAAATCCTTCCTAATAACCCATGATCATTTTAACTATAACCCCTCCACCTAACCCATGATGATGATTTTAAATATTACCCGGGCAACTAACCCACAATAATTTTAATGGTTTTACCCAAATAATAGTATATTGTGTTCTGTTCTGAAAACCATCACAAAGCTATACTTTGTATACAAAGCTATACTTTAATATACTTTGTGACTGGTAATATACTTATTTATGTTCATATTCTTTCTGTGAAGCAAGTGTTGTTATGGTGAATAAGGTGCCATGTAAATTTTGACAATTCCATCCTATAAGGACCCTTTATGCCAACTACATCCCAAAGCATTTTACAGTCCAAGATAGGGAGGGAAGAGAAGGTCGCTGCCATTACAGTCACACAACAGCACAGAGATAGACCATAGTGAAAGTAGAGTGACTTTCTCAGTGTTACCCAGTAAGCAAGTGGAGGCCAAAGGCTTTTAATATGGGTCTCCATAGTCCCAGCTCTGTATTCTAACCACAAGGTCAAACTACCTTCCACAGAGGGATACCACTTGGGCTGCTGTAGTCTTTGATATTTTAAAATACCAATGCAGTGCTGTGGTGGTGAATTGAAGACTTAGCATGCAGCATGAATCACTGTTTGATGCTTATTATCAGGGCCACTAATTTTTGGTTTTCACTGAAAAAAGAAAATCCAGAATTTGAACTATTTGTTCACTGGTAAAAACAAAGAATTTTATGGAACCATTTATACTTGGATAATAAATGTACAAAACATGTATTTTTCGATAAATTATCTCCAATATTATTTTCATTTTGCTTTATTTATTTTGCTATAGATTCATCTCTGTTTCATTCTGGATATTTATACACATAATGAAAGCTATATAGCAGAATCCTGGTAAAATCTAGAAACTGGACTGACAGTCATTGCAAACTATTCAGAATTTCAAACCTTGAAAATGGAATTTGATTAGTTCAATTACAGCAAACCTGAGATCTTGCTTAACATGTAACACACACCCTTATATAGCAAAGCAATATCTAAAGCTCTAATGAAAATGGAGATTTTGAGTACTATACCTTGAAAAAATTACAGCAGTTTCAGCTCAATGCTATCTTAAAAGGGTTGGCTTTGTAAGAATGGGACTTTAGAGATAATTGGAAATAGAAAATGTACTTTGTGCTGTTTTCTCTGCTGGAGCTCATTTACAACACAGTACTCATTAGCTGAGTGACATAATATTGAAGCATACCGAATTGTATGTATGTTGTTGCTGACTCTGCTCTGAGCTCTCATCACAGCAACTTTCTGTGAGAAACAGGTGATGTCATTTTGGTCTAAGCAGTTTTCTTCTTTCTAAAAAGAAATATTGAACCTGATGGTATATACAACTAATTGTTTCACTATTACAGTACCCCTCCTAATTCTAATTAATAATTTGTAAGTGCATAATGCTCTCTCATTGGATACTGTACCAAGCATTAATGGCCTGGAAATGCCCAGTACAGTTTACAAAACCACAGTGCAAGCTGGCCTCTCAAAATGAAAAGAAGAGATAACTATAAGTAAAACAAACAAGAATTTGTCAATGCTGAATGTTGGCTTGCTGGTATTGGCATTGGTAGTGCAGGAGTTAGACAGATGCATCATAGGAATGGCAGTGAAGTATTGAACTGATGCCAACCCACCCCCACCCTGCAGAGATTGACAAGCAGTAGGGTGTCCCTTTGGGTGTTTGGTAGTGCAGTGCGGGAAAACATGTCGGGCAGGATGTGAGAAATGACAGCTGCACAGTTCATGAGGAGGTGGAAAAAAATGCCAGTGTTGAAAATGTGGCATGTAAATATACCAAATTTGCGAAGCTACTAGGGTGCGTGGGAAATATGCAATGCACGCTTGCAACACTGCCATTTTATGGGCATTCGGCACCAAATTTTCAACATAGGCATTTTAGCACATCTGCTCATGTACAGTGTTACTGTTATTTCCTCAAAGTGTCCCAAGAAGTGATTTCGCACAGTGACCACACTATTCTGCGCCGGAAATGCGAAAACACATTTTGGGCATGATATGTCAAATGACAGCTATACTGTTCATCAAGAGGTGTAGAAATATGGCAATGGTGAAAATCCAGACTGAAAATATCGCAAATGCACGACGGTACGGGCGTGCATGCAATCTGCCAACGCATGCTCGCAACACAGGTATTTTATGGAGTATCATCACCAAATTTTCAACATAGGCATTTTGGGTCCTCTGTTCATGAACTGTGTCACTGTCATTTTCATAATCTGGCCCAAACACTGATTTCCCACAGCGACTGTGCTATTGTACGCCGGAAGTGCAGAAACACATTTCAGGCAGGATGTGGAAAATGACAGCTGTACTGTTCACAAGGAGGTGTATAAAAATGACAATGCTGAAAATCTGGCAGTAAAATATTGTGAATTCGCGAAGTTACGAGCCTGCATAGCAACTGCTCAGCCCATGCTCGTAAAACAGGCATTTGTTGGATTTTTTCCACCAAATTTGGAACTTAGGCTTTTTAAGAGGGCACCTCATGAACACCACCACTGTCATTTCATTAATGGGCCCCGAAAGGTGATTTCATGCAGTGACTGCGAAATCACCTTTCGAGGCCGATAAATGCCATGACAGTGACAGAATTCATGAGGAGGGGCCCCAAAAACCCCATGTTGAAAATTTGGTGCAAAAAGTCCAAGAAATGCCTGAGATATGCAACAAAGTTGAAAAAACCCTGTTCACTCCATTATACAGCTTACTGTAATTTCCTCAGTTCGCGGTCTGCTTTGAAGAGTGCAGACGTATTCCCGGTCCACTGAAGATCGTGTGCCAGACTCGGAGGTATGGGGTGGGGGGTGAGGGAGGCAGCGCGCAGTGGTTGGGTGCGGGTGGTGGGGGAGGGCGGACCTAGACTATGAGGGACCGTTTTCATATTCTAGGTACAGAAAATGTTGCAGGACAGTTTTGGCACGCTGGGGTGGGCTCCCAGCATGCCACCTAAGTGGGTTTGGGAGATTTAGTAGCTGATGGGGAATTGGGCACCCTCGTCGGCACACAACACGGGGGGGGTTAATGCCGCCAGGAGATTGGGCACCCCCGCCGCAAACAAAGTCGGAGGGAGTGCGAGCGAGGGGATTGGGCACCCCTCAGCATTCAACAGTTGGGTGATGCTGACGGGGAGTGGGCCCGGCCGGCGGTCACATAGGGAGGCGCTTAGTCACCCGCCATGCGGGGCTTCGCCAGCCATGTTTATTGGAAATGTTTGTCGGAAAGGCACGATGGGAGGGTAGTCTTTATGCCGCTGCATGACGAGCTTGTCTCTGATTGCAGCGGCACTTTGTTTACAAGTTTTGTCCACTTTCCATAATGTTGGTGTCAGCGCTAGCATGCTGGCTTATTGGGGAATGAGGGACGCACCTACCGATGCGTGCCCTGCATTCACCCAACAGCAGCCGCGCCTTCAAATCTCCACTCTCCCAATATGTTGACCTGCTCGCAAGCGCGGCAAGCCAACATAAAAAGGGATTAAACTTATAATCTCAATAACACTCCTATATGCATGAATCTCTTAGTACTTAATCCTCTGATTGAGGTTATGTAGTAGCAGCAGTAGTAGTAAATATCTATTTTTAAACAGGATGAAATGATTAGGACCCAGAGGCCCTATTTACAAGTGTGTCCTCTGGTAGTACTTTATGTGTTACTTAGTAACAAAAGCATGATGCACAATATAAGGCAATACACTTAATAATAACAAACTTCACAAAACTTCTCAGTCAGTCAAATGAAATAAATCAACTCCACTCATTACACAAAATAGTTTAAATAAATCGCATTCACCTTACATACTCTCGTTAGCTTTCTCTTTGAAAATGTTTAATTTTGCTGGTTTCCTAATACTGTATCTGGAGATACCTGTTCCAAGTTTCAAGTTTCAAGAATTAAATAATCAAGGGTATGCAGAGCAAAATTAGTCTCAGTTTTAGGTACAGTAAGACTGCTGTTACAAGATCTCTCAGTTGATGTCTTTTTGAATTACTATCAACACACTTGACTGTTACTCCTGACACTATAATACTGGTTATTTTGTATACCGTAAATGCCTAATTTATCTCTTCTTATTGACAGAGAGGCCGAGGGCAGCTTTTCATATAATTGACAGTTATGGAGTTTTGACTGATTTAAATAAAATCTGGCCATCATATGATAAATTATGCCTAACCAAGCAAGAGAATATTTATGGTCATTCCAAGATACAAAATGTCCATATTCTATAATGGGTAGGATAAGCTGAGTCACTGAGTCCTTGCATTTCTAGTTAGGGCATAGGCATTTCTCCTATGTGCCCCAAGTATGCAATTTACATCTTCACAATATTATTTATATGTTTATTGAATTTTAATGAACTGTCCACCAACACCCCAGATTCTGTTTGTTCTCCAGTTATTAATCTGATATTAAGCCCATCAACCCTCTTCTGGGGAAGTGTAGAAAACAACATAGATTGGGTTTTATCTGGAGAGGAGTGGTCCATATTCCTTAAGTCAATTTTCCAACTTGTAAGTCTTTCTATAGCTTTGATTCCATTTCACTTTTATTTTTTGCTGATGCAACATGGACTGTGTCATTCTCCTATAACCTCATTATTGAATTATTGTTTTTGTCAAATCATTGATGTATATTAAAAGCACCAATGGTCCCAAGATGGACCCTTGAGGAACCCCTCTTGACAGTATGCCCTTACATGATTTCACATTTGCCAATATGACAGTTTGTGAGCTCCCTCCCAGGTAATCCTTGAACCAGCTCAAAGGCTCTGATGCCACTCCTATGGATGCCATTCTATGAATTAGTAGAGTATAATTTTCTAGGATAAAAACTTTGAGAGGTCAGTAAACACTGCACCTACCACCTCAACACTATTCAATGCTCCCGGCCACAATATTTGAAAATTCAAGGAGTATTGTTCTCTTCAACCTCCCATCCCTAAACTCTGACTATTGGTTTGCCAGCAAAGTGTTGGTCTCCAGGTATACCATCAGCTGATTGCTGACCATCCTCTCCAACAATTATGAGAGGATCAACAGCAATGTCACAGGACTGTAGTTGGATAGATTATTTCTTCCCCATTTTAATAATAGATACCACCCTAGAACACTTCTACTATTCTGAAAGCTTACCCTCCATGATACTTGTGCTAAATAATTTAGTCAATGTAGGACATATAATGTGAGATGCCACTTTCCAGAATTTTGCTTTAATTTGATCTAAATGAGGATATTTATTGCAACTGAGTCTTTTAAGTTCCTTCAGTAATTCTTTAGTTTTGATAATTCTATAGTAAAATTGTGGACCATTGAGATTGTTGCAACAGTATCATTTTCCCCCCAAATTTAGATTGCAATTTTGAATTTCTATAACTGCAAGGTGACAAAAATATTTATTTAGAATATTAACTGTGGTGCTAATAGGTTGGTAAAGCACATTTTCATAAGCAAAGTTCACCCTGCTTTCAAGTCCTTTATTGAGTCAAACCTTCCTATCAAATTCCAATATGATGCAGGATTTGTGGTGCTTTCTGTCTTTTTTATTGTAATCCTTTTTTGGCTCTATGAATATATGTTTTGCATTGATTTCTCAATATTTTGCAACTAGACCAGTTATTAGGATTTAAAGTACAATTGGCTTTCTTCCACATCTGGTCATTTAATCAATTTGTTGTTAATATTTTCTGTGACTCATGGCCTATGAGAGTTTCTTGGTTTTTAATTTTTTTTTTTATTCTTTTTTTGCTTTCTTTTTATCCCCCCCCCCCCGGCCTGCAGCACTCCACTCTTCAGGCGTTGCCATCTGTATGTCCTGCCTCCTGCCTTACCTTTTGAGCGGTCCATCCCCCATGAAGCCTTGGATCTACCCCCCAGATGGGGTCAAGGTGGGGCCTGTACACCTCGTACTTCTTGTTTCATCAGGATGCTGGTTCAGAGGCAGGCAGGAGGTGTTGGGGATCAGGGCAGGCGCTCTGGTGCTGCCGGCCATTTTCTGCTTTTCATTTGTCTGTGGTGTGCCAATCCAATAATTAGTGAGGATGAAACCCTTAACTGTATTTTTCAAGAACTACCACTACTATCTTTTAAACAACCACCTAATTTAGCCAACCTGGTTATTAGGAGTCAACTAGAATCGGAACAGAATACCATGACATCATATGGTACACGACGCTGTCATCAACGCACATGTAAGACATGTAACCTCATTTCCACTTCAGACTGTGTGGTTACATCACAAAACAGACTATTCAGGATACAGGGGAATTATACATGTACATCAAGTAATGTGGTCTATTTTATCCAATGCAAGAAATGTCCTCGCACAGGTTATGTGGGGGAGACAAGCCAACTACTCCGCACTAGAATGAATTCACAGACATTCTATTAATCACAAGAAGATTGAAAAACCAGTAGCCCAGCACTTCTCCCAGGATGACCACTCAATCAAAGATATGTCTGTGATGGTCTTAAAAGGACATTACAACAGTTCACAACAGAGACGGGCTTCTGAAATTAGACTTATTTTACTTCTCAATATGGTGGCGGAGGGACTGAATATTGATGTTGGTTATATGACACATTATTCCACTTAAACTTACACAGACCTTTACTTTAAAAGATGGACATAAATACTTTAGTTCTTCAGCGGGCCTTTGATTTTGTAAGTTTATGGTTATCTACATGTTGACTTCTCACCTTAACACTGTGGTGAGTGCGTTTGAGTGTGTGTGTGTATACTGATGTATGTGTGTATGTGTGTGTTTTGTGTGTGTTTGGTATGTGTTGGGTTTTTGTGTGTTGTGGGTATGGTGTGTGTGTGTGTGTTTTTGTTTGTTGCGTGTGGTGTGGTGTGTGTGGATTGTGTTTGTTATATTTGCTGTGTGTTGTGGTTGTGTGGGGTGTGCAGGGGTGTGTGTGTGTGTGTGTGTGTGTATGGGGTGTGGTGTGGTGTATGTACACACATATGTGTGGGGGGAGTGTAGCATGGGGCAATTGTTATGTGGCTAGGACACTTAGTTTGCACATATAGTATACATTTACTTCCTTCTACTAGTTGTCAGTGGTTGGATTACACACTGTCACATTTTTAAATCTGCTCATATTAAGATGCATATCTCATTTAATTGGGAGTTCATAAAAGGTGTAATTCCTTTGGGTTTTCATTTAGATTCCTTAGACTGATTCTGTGCATTTTTGTTATACACGGACTCTGTGTTGAAATCTGCACTTATCAGGCTCATGGTCTCATTTTCTTGGGGGTCCTTGACAAGTATTTTTTTATTTGGCACTTACACTTACAAGTGACACTATCATGCATTATGTATATATGTGTATGTTAATTTGAGGCTTGTTTTCAACTTGCTGTTATACCTAATTTCAGGATTTTGTCTCTCATTATCTGTTCTTTAATATACCAGGACAATTGGAATGTAAGTTGTAAGCTCATCTTACATGTATTAGAGAGAATGCCACACCAAGGTTTTTTTTATCACAAGAATGCTTTCTTGGCATACTGAGACATTTTAGAATTTATGTGACAAGAACTCTCTGGCTGTAGAGAATTCTTGATAACCTTTGCCCTTCTGAGGCTCCTCAGTTAAAGGCATACTGGTGTTAATTAGCTTCTCTGACATAATCTTCTGTTATGTTTTAAATGTATATGTTAAACCAATGAGAATTATTTCTGTTTTTTTAATATAATCTGGTGTTAATAGTATGGGATATTTGAAATAACTGCCACAAAGCTTCTGAAGAAGGACCTGGTTGGTTCAAAAGCTAGAGCACTTTGTTCTTTTCTGTAACATCCATGTTGGTCCAATAAAATGTATCAAATCATTTGTTTCTGGATCCATTGTTCATTAAAGAACTTTTTTTGATATTCTAAGTAATGGTCTGCCTAACATGGTTTAAACCTGATTCCAGCTTCTCACCTTTTGGTCCTTTCCATGCTTCATTAAAGTCTCCTAATAATACCAATGATACAATACATTAATGGTCCCAGGTTTTGTCGCTTCCCCCAACAGCACCACCAGCCGAGACTTAATCCCCAGGAAATATCTTTTAGTGGCTTCATTACTTTTTCTTCATAACAATGTTTCATAAAGGACTAGTTATGGAATTAGAAAGAGGAACACAAGAATTACAAATGGAAACAGGCCTGGGTAAGCCCTTCTTGTCTGTCCACCACTATCAGTTGATATATCCCTGTATCCCATAATACTTAGATGGTTGTCCAGCCTCCTGTTACAATACTGTAATTAAAGACTAATGACTATATCATCACTATAACATTGTGAGCCTAAGAGATCAGGAAAAGATTAGCAGTAAGAAAAGTTCATTTCCACCCCGGAAAATCTTGGGAATGTATTTTTTTTACTTAATCACAGTGGAACCCATTTTCATTCCCTATTGAGCCAGAACTGGTCACACTGTTTCACCACCATGCAATTCTACCATAGAAACAAAATGGACACCTCCCTCCAGATGGTGGCGTCTTCTAGCACCAAAAGTGCAATGCGAATGAACAATTCAGTTGTCAGAGGGCTAAAATGTAATTTGCACACTCTAGTAGGCAGGCACATGCTAGCAATCAGGTTGCAGCATGGCCTTGTGTCAAGTGAATGGTGTAATGCCATACTGTGACCCAGATGGATGATTATTACCAGGGTTACCCTGGCCCCCACCCAAGAGTTTCCTCCCACTTTAAAGCAGCAGTGTTGGACAGTCTACAAAAATGTAATCATATAGTTTTAGTTAACAAAAATGTACTTCTGATATCCTTAAATTAATCATCAGTGTATATTTGTAATTTTTTCATATATTGTAAAAGAGCTGTTATAGCAAATTTTGTAATTAATGACTCGGATCATTAAAGATGCCAAAAAGTGCAAAGTGATGCACATAGGGGCCAAGAACCTAAGGGCAGAGTACATAGGAAAGGTTCAGGTAACTGCTTCAGAAGAAGAGAAGGATCTGGGGGTGGTAATTACTAGTGACCTGAAACATTCCACTCAATACAAGAAGGCTGTGACGAAGGCTAACAGAATGTTAGGGTGTATTGCAAGGGGATTCAGTAATAGGCAGAGCAAGGTTATTTCACCATTGCACAGGTCATTGGTAAGACTGCATTTGGAATATGGAGTGAGATACTGGTATCCGTACGTTAAGAATGACATTAACATGCTGGAGGGGGCTCAGAGGACAGCAACTAGAATGATCAAGGGGAAGAAGGATAAGTCTTATAAGGAGAGGCTGGGAGCCATAAGGATGTACTCCCTGGAAGAGAGGAGGCAGGGAGGTGATATGATAGAGACCTTCAAGTACATTAAGGGAATTAACAGAGTGGAAATGGAGTGTCTCTTCAAAAGAAGTAACAAGACAACCATTGGGTGGCACAGCCTAAAACTGATGGGGAAGATTGACAAGGGAAGAAAGCATTTTTTTACAGAGAGGGTGGTGATCACCTGGAATGAGCTGACTGAAGAGGTTGTGGCAAGCAAAGACAATGGGTAGGGTTACCACCTTTTAAGAAGCCCAAAGTGGGACGTTTCTTACTGAAACAAGATTTTTCGCAGGACAGTATGTAACCGTAACCAGTACAACAGACTTGTTTTCTTGATATAATCAGAATTAAGGCCAAGTATTGTGATTTCTTAGTTGCTTCTATTGTTTCTTATCATTTTAAGGTATTTTAGTTAATGTATGACAGTTTTTCGCAACATTCAGTGAAAAATTAGAAAATATTTTTACTACTACAAAGTCAGGACATGTAGTATTTTTCATGTTTTTTTGCAGGACACAGCTGCCCAAATCAGGACTGTCCTGCGAAAATAGGGACAGGTGGTGATCCTAACAATGGGTACATTCAGGAGAGCCTGGGACAAACACAGAGGGAACCCTTGGGACCAAGTAAGGTGAGAGGGAGGGGGGAGGGAGGGGCAGGGTCATTGGCATAAGTTGTAAGGCCAGGACCCTGCATCATATATTGAGCAGACATGGTAGACTGAGAGGTCTTCTTCTGCTAGCTATTTTCATATGTTCATAAGATGGCCACCTCTTGCCAGTTTTAAAAATCTTTCACCAAGGTTACCTGTTAAATGTTCATGCTAGATATATACTGTGGATTTATTAGGATGGTGCTACCACATTTTTCTGAAGGCACACAGCACATCACTGTACAAAGATATTTAATTTTTGCACTGTGGGCATGGCAGTGGAGTGAAAATGTTAAAACTTTCAAAATCCCATATCATAATTTCAGAATGAAAGAAAACATAAAAAAACATGTAAACTGATTTTTTTTTTTGCCAGATAAACATTATTTCTGAAATAATAATAACAATAATAATGAATTTTACAAACGAATACTGTTGTTTTAATCCAGCCTATGCATTTGGTATCCATGAGGGCCAGTGGATCCCACCTCTGTGCCCCGATGGCAAGACACCTAGTGGTACAGTGTCCCTCCCACACCTACTCCATCAGATAGCAAAAAGTCTAAGGCTTCAGTAGAAGCTCATCTAGCACCAGTGAATCTCTTCACCTGCATATCCAATGGTCAGCATCTCCATCATGATCCTTGCTGAGGGCTACCAAACACAGTTGCAGCACTGTGCCCCACCCCCCCATTCTTCAAGGTTTTACCGGACAGCAAGTCAGAGAGAGTGCAGGAGACTGCAGCTAGGGTTGCAAGGAATGCCATGCTTTTGTGCATGATCTTGTGGGCCTTTTCTGATAGATTGCAAAGACATTTGTGACTCTTGGGAAGGGGTTGCAACCCCTGATGAGCACAGTTGAACAAGGTTGCAGGGTTGCTGGTGCAAAATATTTTCAGCCACCACTTATAAAATGGGTATGAACACTAAAGGCATACAACTGGTCTAAAAGAATCACATGACTGTTGATTTAGCGATATGCATAGTCAGCCTGGTCCTCAGCCTAATCACGTCATATGCCATCAAATTTAAAAAGCAAACCAAATTTGAAGCCATTTTTCCTTACTAAGCCCTTCAGTTCTTTATTCCTGGCAACATGCCCATTTGCTGCCTACCGACATTTATGTCAACCCACCAGTTTTGTACGCAGCACTTTGCTTACTAGAGTATTAGATTGGTGGCTACCCAATTATTCTATCTTTCCCCAGATCCCCTTTCCACTGCTAAACCTTCTCTTGTAGCCCATTGCAGCATTTGGCCTTGGCTGTGAGGAACATGGATGGTGGTCTCCAAGTAATGTCAGTGGGTACTGCAAAAGGATATACTTATGTCCCACCTTTCCTCCCTCCCTCCTTCCAGAGAGAGAGTGTCTGCCATGGCCCAGGGAGTGTGACTCCAGTCTCCAGGCCCTTACATGACAGTGAGACAGCAAGAGACACTCCACACTTACTTGCCTGTGCCTGCTTTTGTTGCACTAGTACCTTACTCGACAGTGCAGAGTGACACCACTGAATAACAGGGATTGTCCCAGCAAAATATTTAGAAAATTAGGAAAGCTGTACACTTGCAAAATTAAGAATTTCAAATGATAAGCTGCCTGGGATTTCCCTGAGAATCAACAGAATAATTATATATTCCTGTCATCCTAGAAGTATTTATATTTAAATAAAGAGGTCTATATATGGTATTAAAGGACAGAATACTGTAAATAGTATACATTTTTTGGGGTGTCAGTATAGTACACAGTCAGCAAAAGAAAATGATAAAGAACCCAAACACTTAATTTTAAATTATCTGAGGTACACAAACACAGTTTGGAAAAGTATTCAGTGATGAATATGACATTTCAAATAAAATATAAATGCTCATGTGTTTAAATATAACAGAGGTATTTTTAAAAGGAGAAGATGAAGGTGCAATGTATTTTCTACTGGGTCTGCATCTCCCTGATTGCATCAAAACTGACAATCCTATTTTCTAAGGGTACTGAGTTTCTGAGACAGTTTCCATAATTTTGGTAGCTTGCATCAAACAAGTGACAGATTTGTCTAAAAGAGACATGCATTAAAAAAAAAAGTGTGTCAAGAAAATGAAGCAAGCATCATGCCTTAGATGCAAGCTCTGTATTTTGCATCCAAACTCCTGGACCATATAAAAGATAGTCAAATGGTGTAGGCAAATCCATTTTGAAAATATGGGGGGATGGATTTGGTGTAAAAAGTCTGCCTAGTATCTATAGAACTAACCTTGGACCTGAAGTCCCCACCACACACGCACATCACATTCAAGTATACTGCCAACAAAGTAGAGGGTATCCTATATCATACTAACATACTAAAATGCCAGCAGAATAGGCCTAATGGTCTTTCGTGTCTGCTCGTTTGGTCAGCCCCCACCCTGGGTGCTGACCTTGCTGTCCCCCTCGCCTTCTCTGGCTTCTCCCTTCCCAGTTCCGGATATTCTTGCTGCATTGGATTTTGCTTCCAGAACCCTTCCCCTGTACCTGTCCCACCCCCTCTTGAACCCCTCCACTGTCTCTGCCTCCACCAGCCCCTAGGCAGTGCATTCCATGCTCCACCACACTCTCAGTGAAGTAGCACCTCCTCCTTTCTCCCTGAATCTTCCCCATCCAGCTTCCACCCATGCCTCTAGTGGCCCCTTCCTCCTTCCTTCAAGCACCCTGACTGTTCCTCCCTATTTACCCTCTTCATGTACCTGAAAACCTCTATCATGTCCCCCAGTCCCTTCTCTCTTCCAATGTGTACATATTTAGCTCTTCAAGCCTCTCCTTATAGGTCCTGTCCCCAAGCCCCAAATCATTTTGGTTGCCCTCCTCTGGACCCTCTCCAGGAGGTTAATGTCCCTTTTAAGTGTGGCCTCCCAAACTGCACTGAGTACTCAAGGTGCGGCCTCACAAGCAGTTACACGGAGGGAGTATCACTTCCTCCTCTGGAGGCGATCCCCTAGAGATGCATCCCAGCATCCTGTTGGCCTTGGCTGCTGCCCTCCTACAAGTCTCAGAGTTGTTCATCTTGACATCCACCACCACCCCCAGGTCCCTCTCAGCCATCGAGACTTGTAGCATTTCCCCCCCAGGGTGTACACTTGGCCTGGGTTTCTGGCCCCCAGGTGGAGTACCTTGCATTTCCCTGCATTGAACCTCAGCTTCTACTTTCTAGACCATCTTTCCAGAGCCTCCAGGTCCCCCATCAGCAGATTAAAAAAGATGTGGTTATGAGTAGTGTAATAATTATTTAATGACCATAATGTATTTATCACAAAATGTACAAATGTGCAGCATATGTTAAATACAGAGGTACTTTAATTGTTTTCTTTTTTGATTTTTGTTCATTTTTGCTCCAACCACATGTACAATGGTTCTTTGTCCCCAGATACCCCCCCCCCAACAAAAAAACACAGACAACTGTCTTTTGGGTGTTAATGTTGGCAATCAATTCACTGATCATCTCAAATCATTCTTCACAATTTACATTTTCCATTTCATTCTCATACATTATTGCAATTTTTATATGCTTCACTTCATTATTCCATTTACTGTATTAAATCATTACCCTTTTTATACAACTCATATTGTACACATTTTTCAATCTCCATCTTTTCCTTGTTCTTCTCCACCGCCAGATGTACATCATGGGGGTCTTCTCATGATTCCAGTGTACACCAGCACCCTTCTTCTGGTCATCATCTCGTAGTGGCCTTGTTGGTCTGCCTCTTCCTCCCTTCCCCCCTCTTTCCCCCCCCACACTTCTTTTTTCCATTAGCCTGCCTCCAGCTTGCTCAGGATGGTGGGCTCCCCCCCCTTTCCTTTCCTAGCATCTGTTTTCCCTCCTCCATGCTTCTATACAATCAGATATTTCTGAATGAAAAAGGTCTGCTCCCATTCCCGAGAGGTGTACCCCATCCCCCCTGTAAAACTCATCCTCCTGCTCCTCTATCCTCCTATGTATCACTTTGCCTCCCATCCCCTTAAACAAGGCCCCTATCCTATAGTTCATGCGCTTCTGCACCTTGTCAATGGCCTTATGGCTGCGGGCATTCCTCCAGACCCTTCTGGGGACCAATGTCAGACCAGACCAACGTGATGCTTGGCCACCATTGCTTTACTTTGGTAATGTCCTCTTTGATCTGATAAAATATCTCAAGTCAAGAGCTGGTCCCCAAATAATTTTCTCCTAGATGGATGATTATCATGTCCAGCTTCAGCTAGCCATCGCTCATCTCCCACAATGTGGGTAACAGTTGGTTCCACCTCATCTCTCTCTGACTCCTCTCTATGTTATCTTACACTGCCGGCCCCCTGCTCTCCTTGCTGCTCTTCTCTTGGCCCAAAATATGAACGAATGCCCACAGATCCATATTTCCCATCATCTCTTGTGTCCTGTTCAAGCAAAACACATTATGGTAAGAAGTGGCAATGTGAATTCCACTCCCCCCTCTCGCTCACCCACCTTTTCCTTTCTCTGCCCTCACCCCACTGTACATTGTCTTAGCCTCTATCCCCACCCCCCCAGCCTGCCCGTCCCCCCCCCCTATTAATAATCCCCAGTTACCTGTAAAGGAAAAGGATAAGTTTAGTGGCTGTATTATCCTATTTTTCTCACATATCGCTTGTAACAAGTTGAGGCCCAACACCCCATCTCTTTTATTTCCACCTCAGATCTCCATTTCTTTGCATCTACTGAGGCCACCCTGATCCTAAATGAGTGAGTGGAAAAACACCTGGGATCCTCCCCTACGAACTCCATTTCTTTCTTCAGCAGGGCCATCACTTGCACTGCCATTACTGTTTTTTCGGTATCCCGTGATATTAGCACTGGGGAATGGGTGCCTACAATAATGGTGACCCACTCCACATCGCATTTCAGGGACAGCTACGATAGGGTAGGGTGGCCGGATGGGGATGTGTGAGAATACAGCAACAGGATGTCACTATATGCATGCGCGTGGGGGGGGGAGCGGGCATGCACAGCGAGGGGTGGGAGAGTATGTGAGGGGTGGTGCCACAGTGGGTTGCTGAGCTGACTTTGTGGTGTGGTGGGTGGGTTTGCAGCATTGGTCAGCAGGGTACTGGATTCGGGTCCAGATGCTGGTGCGTTTTTGTTGTGCTATGCCGAACCTTTTTTTTTTTTTTTTTATGTTTTCATCCACCCCAACATGCACCCACCCCCCCGTAGTTGAGAATCCTTAAGTGGGGGGTATGGAGGCAAAGCCCCCCCCCATGAAACATTAAAAACCGAAGTCCCTGGCACCCTTTTGCTGTGCGCCGGGGTGTCAGAGTGCCAAAATAAATTTTCGGCACTCTTGACTTCTTGATAACGGCAATCACCTTTAGGCTTTCACTGTTATCACATAGATCCAGTTTTCCATCCACATGTACAAACAATGGTCCAGTCTGTTGGGATTGCGCTGTTGCATATGCAAACAGTGCTCGGATAGGACATATGCCACACCTCTCCCTTTGTTGTAGCGTTCTGCTGACCCCTTTTCCCTCATGATCTGTTTTTGACCTTCTCAGATATCCCTTGATTTCTTGCCCTCCCCATGATGTCTCGTCCCACTGTAGTCCACCTGGTAATCCTCTTTCTCCCTGGCCTACCACCTAGTTGACCCGAAATGCTCCATGAAACATTACTGCAAAGATGGCTTCAAACAGTTTGGCCTTGTCCATAGATCTGCATATCAGGTGCAGTCTCCCCAGCAAGCATTCCAAAATGGCCTCGGACACCAGCCTTCTCCTGTCTATAGCCTTCCCCTTTAAATGCATCCACCCCTGTATCATTCTTTTCACCAGAATAGATCTACAGAGATCCACCCACCCCCTCAAGCTACACACCATACTAATTGCTGCTAGGTGAACCCCCATGATTGCGTGCGCCATACAGCCTTTCTATCTGTCCACTACAAATCTGCCCATTTAGTCTTCCATAACCACCCCACTTACCTCTACTCCTTGCCCCTCTCTGAAGGCCTGAAACAAATGCCAAGACCCCTCATATGCCTTTAGTGTTCTGGGCAACCAAGAGTTACGGAACAGCTATTTGGCTCGCTCCAGCCAATCTCCCAGACTTTCGCTGGCGTCTCCTTTGCCTCTGCTTTTGGGGCAAAGACTCGGAACCTGTCCAGCTGCAGATGGGAGAGACTGTCAGCTATAGTGTTCTGTATTCCTTCAATATGCTTAGCTCTAAATGACAGGTAAAGCTGCAAGTGTTGGAGTACCAACTGTCTTAACACCCTAGTCACCCTTTGCGATCTGGCTGTCTTTCTGTTCAGCACCTCCACCACTGCCTTGTTGTCACACCAGAAAGCGACTTTCTGATTCCTAAGTTCCTCCCCCTACAGCAGTCTACAGACCCAAATATGGAAGATTTCCAGAAAAATAATGTCCTTTATAATCCCCTTAACTTTCCATTGAGCCAGCCATGGCTGAGAACACCATTTACCCCTAAAATAATCCCCCTCCCACTGCATCTGTGTACAATTCCAGGTCAGTATTAAATACCCAGTCATCCTGCCAAAATGTCTTCCCATTGAACTCCCTCAGAAATTGCTCCCATATTGCCAGGTCATTCTGCATGCTGTTTGCTATATCTATCCAATTGTGGGGCCTTGAAGCTCCCCTGTTTGCCCATGCCAGGCGCCGTGTAAATGCACGTCTTAGGCCAATTGCCTGACAGGCAAAATTGAGGTGCCCTAGTGACTGTTGTACTTGCTTTAACTGTATCTTCCTGTGCTCTTTTATATCCTTAAACAACTGCTGTAGTCTATCTATTTTGGTCTCGGGCAAACAAAATACTTGTGCCTCCGTGTCTATCTCTATCCCTAGAAACACAATTGCCTGATATGGGCCTTCAGTTTTCTCTGGTGATAAAGGCACCCCTACTTCCTGACAAAATTCCTGGAAACATGCCAGCATGTATTCAATCTCCTCCTTGCCATCCCCAATTAACAAAAAAATGTCCAGGTACTATTACAAGGGGGGGGGGGGATGAGGGTGCGGGGAAGGGAAACCATCAGGGCCAGGATAAATGGTTCAGATAAGAGAGGGTTAAAGGGGACACCTACTCAGAGGGGGTTTGAGTTAAGTGGGCAAAATAGCAAGGGAGGCAGAAAGGGGAGGGTGACAAGGGGTCTCTAATAAAACAGGAAGACTCCCATGAAATTGCGATCATGAATAAAGTGGGGGAGGGGCTCAGAGGGCATAGTGGAGGTAACCATAAGGATGATGGCGGTGTTAAGGTTCTGTTACTGGGAGACTCGATGATTAAGGGTATCCATTGGGAGGGACAGGGGATGGATGCCATAGCCAGGTGAAGGTAGTGAGTATCTCTGGGCTGACAGTGCACAGAGCAAAGTTCATGGTGTATGAAATGGTTAGGGATTGTGGAGAAAACCGATTTCCTGGTGCATTTGGGAACTAATGATCTAGAGGGAAATAGCATTATGGAAATCCAAGCAAGGTTCCAAGAACTTGCCAGAGTCTGTCGGGATAATGGATGCAACATTTCCTTTTCGGAGATATTGCCAGTACCAAAGGCCTCAGTGGAGAAAAAAATGAAGCTCACAGAGGTTAATGAATGGCTCAGGAAGTGGGGTGAGGAGAATGGGTTGGGGGTGTTAGGGAACTGGAATGGAGTTTGGGAGGATAAGGGACTATATGTCAAGGACAGGTTTCATCTTGCCCCATTAGGGAAGGAAGTCCTTAAACAGGGGATGGCTGACTACATACAAGAAAGGTGGGGTTTAAACTTGTAAGGGGGGGAAGGGATACGGGAGGGCTGACCAGAAGCCTCCCTCCAGATGAGGGAGTAGCCTTCAAGCCCAAGGGGAGGGGAAACAGACTGGAGGTGGAGGTTTCAGGAGGAGCAGGGGAGGATGGAAGTATAAGGAATCTGGGTGGGGTTAAACCAAAAGGATCAGGGATAAGGGTGGGGGTTAGTGTTAGTAAATGCCAGAGCTTGGGAAACAAGTTGCCAGAGTTCCAGGCCATGCTGTTCGGGGTGGATGTGGCGGCAGTCACAGCGTGGGCCAACAAAAACCATGACTGGGACCTAAATGTACGGGGGTACACTATGCTTAGGAAGGATAGAAAGGAGGGCAGAGGGGGTGGAGTGGCTATGTTCATTAGAGATGACATAGAAATTGCTATGGTAGAAGAGGCAGAGGGATACGTGGAGGCCTTATGTGTCACCTTACGATCCCCAGCAGGAGATAAGGTCAAGCTGGGAGTAGCATATAGGCCCCCCGGAATGAGTGATGTTCTGGAGGATGGTTTGCTGGACAACATCATTGCCCAGTGTGGTCCAAAAGGGGAAGGAGTGGTGTTGATGGGGGCCCTTAATATGCCAGGTACAAACTGGGGAACCATGTCCTCTAAGGTGGCCAAGGAGCAGAGGCTGCTGGATGGCTTCCAGGATGTGTTCTTAACACAGCATGTGATGGAGCCCACAAGGGAGGGCATGTCCTGGATGTGGTTCTGGCAGATGGGGATCTGTGTAGGGACATGGTTGTACAGGACCCCCTGACTGGGAGTGACCACAATACTGTCTGGTTTCAAATAAGCATTGGGGAGTGGGGTGAGATCTAGGACACTGGCAGTGGACTTCAGGGGGCAGACTTTATGGGCATGGGAAATATTCTCAAGGATCACTTGAAGGGGATTACCTCAACAACAAGTGTGGAAAGGAGATGGAGGTCATAAAACGGGACTTCATGAGGCAGTCAGGATCTGCGCTAAGTTGAAACGTAAGGGAGCAAGGTCACATAAACCATGCTGGTGGTCCAGTGAGGTCCAGGTAGCAGCAGAGAAAAGAAGGCGACTACAAAAATATAAAACAACAAGAGGGATAGGTATAAGGAAATGTACCAGCTTGCATCTAGAAAAGTCACCCGTATGGTGAGGGAGCTAAGTCCAGTAAAGAGCACGCTGGCACAGGGATACATGGAGGGAAAAGGGTTCTTCCAGTACATTGGGAGGCGGAGAAAAACTAAGGGCCATCTCAGCAGATTGAGATCAGAAGGAGGGTGGGTGGAAGAGAGCGAGGGACCAGGCAGAGGTATTTAATGAGTACTTTGCCTCTGTGTTCACTAGTGAGGGGATGGGATATCTACAAAGCAAGGCACAAAGGGATAGAAGCGGCAGGAGTGGGATCAGGGAGCAACAGAAATGGAGCAAAGGGAGGGAAAGGTACCCCAGGGGTGTCACATCTGGATAAGGATAAAAAGACCAGTAATGTGGAGGGGACGGATGATGCCATCCCCACCAAAAGGGTGTGGTTTGCCCTCAAGGCCCTAAAGAAAGACAAATCTCCTGGGCCGGATGGCATTCATCCGAGAGTACTATGGGAATTGGCGGACATACTGGCTGCACCCCTGGCGGAGCTTTTCAACATGTCACTTGAGACAGGGAGGGTACCTAGGGATTGGCGAGAGGCACATGTGGTACCAATCCATAAAGGGGGGTCGAAGGAAGTACCAGGAAACTATAGACCCATCACCTCGGTGGTGGGAAAATTAATGGAGATATACTAAAGGAAGGATTGGGGTTTACTTGGAGGAGGTGGAGGTCTGGATAGTCGGCAGCATGGGTTTGTGCCAGGTAGATCATGTCAAACCAACCTTGTGGAGTTCTATGAATGGGTAACATCAGAACTGGACAGAGGTAAGCCTGTGGATGTATTATTCTTGGACTTCAGCAAGGCGTTTGACTCTGTCCCCCAATGGTCTGGTGGAGAAACTGATGGGGTTAGGGTAGGCCTTTGATGGTCAGATGGATTGAAAACTGGATAGCTGGACGACTCAGAGAGTAGTGGTCTGTGGGGAGCTCTCGAACCCTACAGAGGTTGGTAGTGGGGTACCACAGGGCTCGGTCCTGGGTCCAATCCTGTTTAATGCATACATATCAGACATCAGGGATGGTATAGGGTGTGAAATGAGTCTCTTCATGGATGACTCCAAGATGGGAGCAGTAGTTGAGGGAGAAGAGGGAGGTTGGCCCTGCAAAGGACCTGGACACCCTGGAAGCTGGGCTCACACATGGAAATTAAATTTCAATATCACCAAGTGCAAGGTGTTGCATCTCGGTCGGGAAACCCTAAACACAGGTACACCCTGGGAGGGAGGTGCTGGAAGCCTCAACAGGGGAAAAGACCTAGGGGTCATGGTGGATACATGTATGAATAACACTGAGCAGTGCAGGAGGCAGCTAGCAAGGCAAACAGGATGTTGGGATGCATCGCAAGGGGATCACCTCTAGGAGCAAGGAAGTGATTCTGCCGCTGTACAATGGACTGGTTAGACCACACCTTGAGTACTGTGTACAGTACTGGAGACCACACTGAAGAGGGACATACAGCTCCTGGAGAGGTACAGAGGAGGGCAACAAAGATGATATAGAGGGCAAGGGATTTGACTTACGAGGACAGACTTGAGGAGCTCTGCCTGTTTTCATTGGAGGAGAGGAGAGACAGGGGACATGATTGAGGTCTTCAAAGTACCTCAAGGGAATAAATAGGGTAAACATGGAGGGATCTTTAGACTAAAGCAGGGAGGCATCACCAGAGGGCATGGTTTGAAGTTGGAAGGTGGAAGGGTGAGGGGAAAGAGGAGGAGGTTTTTCACTGAGGGTGGTGGACCCTTGGAATGCTCTGCCTGGTGAGCTGGTTCAGAGATCCACAGTGGAAGCTTTAAGAGGGGTGGGACAGACACAGAAAGTGGATGTATCAGATGATGCCTGTCCCGGGGGTGGGGATGGATGATAGGGGTTTCTGGAGCACAAGGGATGGGAGGGTCTCGGCACCCAACTAAGGATCTAGGTTCGAGCAGACTTGATAGACCATAAGGCCTAATCTGCTGGCAAACAGTATGTTAGTATGTTAGTGTATTACTGCTCAAAAGCTGTACTTCTGTTGAAACACCCATTGCAACCACGTGCTGAACATTTTGAAAGTAGCACAAGCAATGGAACATCCCATGGGCATAGCCTTGTTGAAGTAATACGCCCCAACCAATCTGGAGACCGAGTAACTCCCAGTCCTCCTGCCACACCGGCAGCAGCCGAAATGCTGCCTCTAAATAAGTCTTGGCCAGTCACGCCCCCTGTGTTGCCCATATTACCTAAACCGCCTCCTCCAGTGTGGCATACATCACTGTGCTATCCTCCTCCCTTATATAATTGTTGACTGACCCCTTCTGGAAAAGACAAATGATGGATGACCCTTAACTCCCCGGGCTCCTTCTTAGGTACAAGGCCTAGGGGAGACACCCTAAAGTTCTGAAATGGAGGAGCCTGGAATGACCCCTCCACCCTCCCCGCTGATATTTCTTTCTGAATCTTTTGAAGTAAAATATTTTCCTTCCCTTTTATTGAACCCAGGTACCTAGCCCTGGTCCCCACCCATTGCCCAGAAACTCTCAAATAAGATTTGAGCAGCATCTGAATCTGGGTAACCTCTCAGCCCTTTCTCCAAAGCTAATAAATTGATTGGTGATCTTGCCATCCAGAAACCATGCCCTTCTCCCACCCCCTTCCTGTTATCATCTTCCCTATTGTTGATACCCCCTCCCCCTGCCCCAGGCCTGTCCTCTAGAAACCCAATGATCGGCACAAAAGGACTGCCTAGCCTGGCCACTCCCATTGTACCCTGCTCTGAAATTGACCCAGTTGCTTCTGCAATTGGACGCCAGGCGTATCCCACCACATTTTGAACAAGCATGGTGGAAACGACAATGAGGCCAGAAGCAGAAAGCCTTATTGTATCCCAACAACATTTCTGCACCAGGGTCATCTTTCTATCCCTACCCCCTTCATTGCTACCCTTCCCTGTCATGCAGTCCAACTACAAGGCTGACTGCTTGGTGTCCCCACGGACATCCCCAAATGTGGCTATCTGCTGCCAGAATTGCTTTTCCTAATGAAGCCAAGTGTTATCCCCCCTCATTTTGTATGCTTTCCTTATGATCAAGGAATATGTAAGCAATGGCATGCCTAGCTCTGGTTTCTGTTCTAACACTATGGCCATATAAGTTGTAAACCCCATTGACCATGAGTCCCAGTTCCTTCCCTTTATGTTTTTGTCCTCTTCACTCTCTTCCAACAGCACCACTGCTGCTGCCATATCTTTTTTACCAATGCTCTCTTTTTCATCGTAGTTAGTAACCGCCTCTTTACTAACTAGGGCAAACACAACCACATACTCCCCCTTCCATATCTTTTCCTTTGTGGCCAATGGTACATGCTCCCCAATCCTCATCCCTGGGGATCCTATTTCCCTGGTGCCCATGCTTCCCTGTGTCCCAGACCTCTCATCCGAAACTGCCTCTGTCCCTTTTCCTTTCTTTAACTCGGAAAGAGCCTTTTCAAACTGTCCCAACCCATCTTCCCCCCATGGACCCAATCATCTGTTCCACATACTCTTTTATGCTTCTACCCACTGTGGGGCCTTCATTACCTGTGTTTGGCTGTGGGTCAGGCCCAGAGCCCACCCCTGGGGCCACTGGTACATATGGCACTCTGTCTTCTGGGTCTTAGGGTCCAGCTGGAGGTATGACTGGGGCAGGTGGGTCCACGGAGGCCAGCAGTGGCATAGGGGCTGGGTCAGGCACTGGAATAGGCACCAGTTCTGGGATGGGTCCAGAAGCGGGCACCAGCACAGGGAAGGAGGGACTGGGGCAACTGGGGCTGGGGTCGGCCTCACTGAAGGTTTCTTGCTGCTCTTCCCCCCCCCCATCTGCCTTCTCCTTCTCCCCTTTCCCCTTTAGTGTACCTTCTGCCAGCTCCCATATTTTATTTGCCTTATCCACAAGGTCCACTATGGCTCAGTAAGCATCCTCCTTCACCATCTTATTCTTCCTGGGTGCCATAACCTTTGCTTAGCAGATGTAATCAGAAAACACATGTTAAACCATGTACCCTTATATTAAATTCATGTACTACCTGGGCCTTCAACCACTCTGTCACAGTAAACCTCCACCTTTCATCTATATCTGCCCCAAAATACCCAATCTCTAGCAGCGTTAAGTAGCCTTCCTTTGATACGCCCTACTGCGTTTTGTTTTTTTTGTTTGTTTTTTTAACATATGCCCAGTCCCTTTGTTATCTATTGTATTGCCGGACTCTTGGCATTTTACAATTCTGTCCCAGGGTTATCACCCTATAGGCCCTGTTAATGTCTTCCTATCAGCTCCGTATAGTTAATGGGTTCACTGCCCAGGGCTGTTGTCACAGAACCAATGTGTCTCATATGAGTCAGCCAGCCCATTAGCATGCCTTCTGAATACCCAAAACAGTGAATCTTCCACAATAGTGCCCATGCCCCAAGCTTGCTCATACATTGTCTATTCCATTCTGCAAACTCCCTCTTACCCACATAACTTCCTTGTGCGATATATATATATCCCCACCCACATGATGGTTGCCCTGTTGACCCTCTGCAAACTGGCGGTGCCAGTCACATGCATCCACCCAAGATGGTGGCCCTTGCATGTCGACCCGTATCCTCCCTCATAATCGCACACCTTGCCGACCCTCCACAAAATGGCAGCACAGCTGCACGCATCCACACAAGATGGCGGCCCTTGCATGTTGGCCCACAGCCTCCCTCTTAGCAGCACTCCAGAAAGACCCCCAGGACACCTCACACCACTCACCAATCTCCATATCTCTTTGCCTGGATGCCCAAAACTGAAGAAACCACCACAAGCACGGCCTCTCGGTGCCCCATTCTTTTTTCCCATATCCAAAAAAACGAACCAAAACAACTGCAAAACCTGGTCCTTTTGTAAAACCTGATGCACCTCGTGCCCAGAGAAACCTCCATTCTAAACTGCAGACCTTGGCCTCTTGTGAACCTAGTTGCACCTAAAACTATGGGAAATGGGAACTCCGCCTACTTGGGCTATGTGGCTGGGTGTTTGTGTTTGTCTCTGTCAATAGTTTAGTTTTGTGGATTTTCATGTGTTTTGGCTTGGAGGAACTAGACCATTCTTGGATATATGATCTATGAAAGTTTCCTGGACTAAGAAACTGGAAAACATCACCAGCAGATATTGGGATTCTCATTATAAATCAACTTTTTTGGAAGTCATCACAATCAAAGTAAGTACAGCTAAGAAATTCTACAAGCTCTGACCTAGGAAGTGCAAACTGAATCCACATTTCCATCTACCTTGGTGCTAAAGGGAACTGCATGTCTTTGAGAACCATTCACAACTATTTAAACAAAGGGAAGACACTGACAAAGGGTTTTAACTTCCTGCATATGCCCCAGGCCAGTGTTCCAGGAGTTTAACACATCCTTTGTCTTGTTACAGTAGATCAAACAGTTTACTGGTCATTTTCCTGTGAATTTGATTATTTTACATCATTTGGCATTGGGGCAAATCCTCCCTCTGGGAGGCACACCACCGAAATTGATCTGTCCCTGCTCATGTGTGAGCCTTGGGTTTACCCATGTAAACCTCCTCCTGTCTTTTCTGTCTCTCTCCTTTTGTTATCCACTGTGTCAACTTCCTCTCTCCTCCTACCCCACGCAACCCCCCACTGTAAGCATCTAGACATCCTACCTTCATTATGGAACCATGGCAAATACCCTTTATTTCTATCTGAGGGACCCCATTACTAAGGACTGGGTGCAAATGACTGCCCTGGCTGGAAAAATCATATTTGAGCACCTGTCGTTAGCAACCCTCCTTTGTTGGGACCCTAGGTGACAGCACTGTATCCAAACCTGCATCATGCAGAGGAAAGACGTTACATGGTATGAGCTATGGGAGATATCCCTCAAACTGCTGCTCCTCCTACTTCTCATGTCTGGTGGGATCCACCCAAACCCTGGCCCTGGCTCAAACATTAAGATAAAGCCTGCAAAAATGAAAATGGGCTATCCATTGTTACCCTAAATATCTGCAGCCTCCTTCCTAAGCTGGCATCTCTTCAAGCCTTTATTGGACAACATAATCCTGACATACTTGTAATTGTTGAGACCTGGCTAACACCTAGCACTCCAGATCATGCAATCTCGCTCCAAGGCTACAACCTCTTCAGACTTGACCGGGTAAAAAGAAAGGGGGGCGGATGTGTTATCTATATAAAGGACTACCTCTCATGCCACCTTACCAGTTTCTCCCCAGAAAACACCCTAGTACAACTTCTCCCTGTCAAGCTTCTCCTTGGTGCCCATAACAAAGTGCTTACCATGGCTGCAGTCTATATCCCCCCTAAAGACCCACGAGCCGGGCTCCAGTCTATCCTTGAATTTGCAAGATTACAACCTCCTGACTCGAGCTCCTCCTTCTCAGTGATTTCAATATAAATTGGCTTGCCTCAGATATCGGACCCAGCAGGGATACTATCCTAGCAACCAACCTAACACAGATGGTCAACTCCCCTACTAGAAAAAACTACAAGACTGGAACCAGCACTCTCATTGACTGGATTCTTACTAATCGCCCGGACCGGATAAAAAACACCACCGTTCTCTCCGACTCCCTCAGTGACCACTCCCCTGTGATCTGTATCTGGACAAATAAATTCCACAAACCACCTCCTAAAACCATCCTAAGTCAAATGCTACCGCATGGAAACCTTGCTAAGCTAAAGACCTGCCTCCTACAACAAGACTGGTCCCTTGTCTACAATACGCTGGATATGGACGCTGCCCTAGACTTCTTCATTAAAACTTTCAACACTGCCTGTGACACCTACTCACCTTTCAAAAAATGTAAAATCAAAGCCCTCTCTGATCCCTGGCTAACAGCCAAACTACTGGCTCAGCTTAAAGCACGTGACCATCTTTGGGCTATAGCCAGGGCCACAGGCTCCATAACAGACTCACTTAACTATAAACAGGCGCGCAACCTATGCACTTCACAAATCAGGCAAATGAAGAGCTCCTATTTCAAGAATGCTCTAGAAACCACCTGGGGTGACGGGAGATCCATCTGGGACAATATACGTAATATTACGGGCAAACAGTCTAAATCCTCTCCCACAGCAATGAACATTGATGGCTCCACTACCCGTGACCCTAGGACTATGGCCAATGCCCTAAATAAAACCTTCACTGACCTCAGTGGTCTCCTCTCACCAGACTTCTTCCAGGACTTGTCAGTTCCAAAACTCGTATCCCAAACCACCTCACCAGACAAACCGCTATTTCATTTTAAAATAGTTAAGACACATAAACCTACAGATACATAAAAAGTCTGCTCTAAATCTAGAAATAGCAGTGACACCATTGATCTAAAACTTCTGTCCCTCACCTTGGAAGAAGTGATCCACCCCCTCACCAAAATTCTCAACCTCTCCCTGTGCCAAAGTCAATTCCCCAACACATGGAAGGCCGCTATAGTCACACCAGTACATAAAGGGGGCGGCAAATCCACACCAGGGAACTATCGGCCCATATCTATACTTCCACCCCTCTCCAAAGCTCTTGAACGGATCGTGGAGGATCAACTATCAGACTACTAGCAAAAGTATGATCTACTCTGCATTCAGCAACACAGATTTAGGAAAGGACACAGTACATCGATGGCCCTACTTGATTTCTCTAGTGAAACTCACAAAGCCTTGGATAAGGGTTATTTAACCGGAGCTGTTTTCATAGACCTCACAAAGGCCTTTGACACTGTTCACCATAGCCTTCTAATCTCTCTTCTGCTCAACATTGGGCTAGCCGAGGGACCTGGAGCCTGGGTAAAAAGTTACCTGGCACAACGTTCTCAAACAGTAAAAATCTCTGAGGTTCTCTCTGACTCCAAACCGGTCCTCTCTGGTGTCCCCCAGGGCTCAATTTTAGGTCCTCTCCTCTTCAGCCTATTTCTAAACTTGCTTCCCAAATCCTGCCCTGAAAAATTAATACTCTATGCTGATGACGCTGTAATTCTCTCCTCCCATAAGGATCCAAATCCACTATGACAGAGCTTGCAGCTTGCTTTCTCATGTGTTGAAAAGTGGTTCCTTGAGCACAAACTGGTACTAAATCAAAAAAAAACAAAAGTCATGCTTTTCGCCAGTCATCAAAATAGAAATAGACATACTCCACTCATCATAAAAACTTCTCTTGGAAACACACTAGAACAAGAGAACACCTTCAGATACCTTGGTACCACTTTTGACGAATGTCTTACTTTTGCGGCCCATATCGATAACACTGCAAAAACAGTGCACCAACGCATTGGAATTTTGTACCGGAACCGTCAATTTTTCAACCAAGTTGCCTTGAGGATTGCTGTTCAAAGCTCCATCATCTCAATCATAGACTATGGTCTAATTGTCTATGGCTCAGCTACTACCACTGCACTAAAGCGCATCTCAGCAGCACTAAACAAAACCTGTCGACTCCTCACTGGAGCACAGAGACGGACCCACACTTGTGACCTCTACACGGAAACCGGTTGGTTGCATCTTTCCAATTGCCTCATGTATCTCACCTGCGTGGCGGCAAAAAAATCAATCTTGGGACTCACTCCTCCATGTATCTGGGACCTGCTCTGCCTGAACAATGGTACTCGTACCACCAGAAGATCTGAACACCAACCTTTCCTTGTCTCTAGATGCCGGACTGCTCAGGCACAAAGATCTTTTACATACCGTGCCCCTACCTGGTACAATGCCCTTAACCTGCCCTCCCTATCCTCCACAACATTGGGAACTTTCAAATCCATACTTTACACTCACCTCACAGCCTCCAGCTCCTGTGACTGCTTTGACTAAAGTCTCCTCCCACTGAGTGCACTTACATTTGTTTCACTCAACCACCATGGTCTCCTCTTTGACAAAGACAACCTGAGTACCACTAACCTGGTTCTGTCTACTCCTAAACTTCTTATTTCTCCCTCTCAAGCTCTCCAATCCTTATTCCTTGCCCTTGACACTGCCTCTGAGTTCCTTTTTCTTTTCTGTACATAAATGTTACTGTTTAAGTTGGGGCCTTGTTAAATGGCTTGCTGATTGTTTGTAACACTGTCTACTATGTTTTTGTACTTAATGATGTGGAACCTTTGTAAAAGAACCTTGGCTCAAAGGTATTAATTCCTAGAACAATAAACTTCAAAACCAAGCCCTCTCCACAAACCCAAGAAACAAAAACTCAGACTCTCTGCAACAAAACCCTTCTGGCAACCTCCACTCTCACTCCCTCCTTCCCTCCCCATCCCCATGTTTGGTGCAGCTTCCACAACTGCATGGCCACTCCCAAACAATTCAGACCCCACACCCCGTGGCCCTGGGAGACTAACTTGGACCTGATCCAGCACTCGCAATAATGCATTCCTTTTATTTCTTTTATAAACACTGTGCTTGTTTGTATTTTTTTTTTTAAACTCTCGGTCTCCTCCTATTACCCCCGGACCACATGGCCCATGCCTGTAGCCGAATGGGCTGACAACAACACAGCAAACACCGGTGTGCAAAATGCAAATTTTCAGCATAACACATGGTCATACCCCTTAGTGCTTGCCCTCGTCCAAACAAAAAACCCCGCTTTACCTGGATACTGTAGTCCTTCTGCTTGTTACCTTTGGAATACCAGATTGCCGTGGCTCAGGGTTGGCTCTCTCCTTGAAACCAATCTCAATCTCGAAACTAGTGTAATTAATCCTATGTTCTTGAAATAAGTTTTTTTTTTTGAGCTGTGCACAAGCAGAATGCTAGAATTTGTAACACTGGCTTTTAACAGCCAAGTTGATTGTCAAACAAATGTCCTTCTT
This sequence comes from Neoceratodus forsteri, assembly GCA_016271365.2. NCBI lineage: Eukaryota > Metazoa > Chordata > Ceratodontiformes > Ceratodontidae > Neoceratodus > Neoceratodus forsteri. Next base: position 422,372,094 of record CM028130.1, read on the forward strand.
CCAGAAAAAACTAAAGGAGCAAAATTGTGAGCCCAGGCCACTCTAGCTTACCCTTTTAAACCCCCTGGGTTCTCTCTCTCTCTCTCTCTCTCCTTTAGCCAATCCTACTATCTCTAGGTTGGCCAAGGCCCCACCCCCTCATGCTGAGGTCATCAGAGCCCTTTACCTTAAACCTTCTAAATTGGTCCCTCCCACCCCTCATTTTTCCTTCTTCTTTTGTCCATCCCCTTTCCCTTCCCAGCTACCCCCCCCCCTTTTGAGACACCCATCTACATGTTGGCTAGGGACCCAGGGACAATCAGGTCTGCCCCTTTTAATTGGGCAACCCACTTTATCAGCCATCTGCAAAATCCCAGTGCTTTCCACTAGAAGGTAAGCATCTAGTCAGGATATGACTTGGTACTCAACTCCCTACCATCAAGTTCCCTAGAGCTTGTCTCCTCTGAGGAAGCCTCCCCTGCAACTCATCCAGGACATATCCAGCTGGCATGATAGGAGGAGATGTGTAGACCCTGAGACTCTGAGTTACCCAGCTGGGGAAGTGTAGTGCAGGGACATCCTCTACTGAGTCCTTTCCCCTTTATACTTTTCCTTGCAATCCTCTCCTAACAACCCCTGTGGTGATCTTGGAAGGGGTGGCACCAAGCAACATACACGGCCCCCCATGCTAGTCCCTAAATATTCTGCTACTGCCACTGTTATCTCCCCTGGTCACAGGGCAGCAGTGCAGCAGGGGATTCTACCTTCCCCAGAATCCATACAGTCCTTTTCCCAGTGGCCCACCACATGTAATATCCCAAGCCAGGACACAACCCCATGATGTCTGCATACAGAAGCATGCAACTCCCCAGCTGTCACACAACCTGGTTGGCCAAAGGCACTACATTCCTTAATAGTTTTTTATAGATATTTAAAGCAGCATATTTTTTAGTGGGCAAAGCATTTCATCATATAGTCTTTTAACATTTATACACTATGTTTCTGACAAATAGATTCATCACAGTACAGTTTCATTTATTTCAGATGTTTTTAAAACAGCTTTTATTACTAATTTTACAATTAGCAACTTAAGTCATTAAAGATGGCCACCACCAGCAATTTTTAAAAAGCCCTTCCTCAAGGTTTTTTTTTTTCTTGGCATGCTGGATTCATAATGTGGATGTAGTAGTAGGATGCTAGTACACATTCCTGATGATATACAGCACAGCACCACACCAAAAATGTTTAATTTATTCATAGCGGGCATGGCTGGAGAGCTGTTTGTTTTAAAAAACTTCAAAACCAATATCTCCATTAAATGGAGTGGAAGAAAAAATTGATGCATTGGTGTTTTTGCTAGAAGTACCTTATTGCCAAAAACTGCAGGCAACACATGCAGTACATTCATACGGGAGGCAGCATAGCATACTGGTTAAGTGCGCTGAGCTGCAAATCTGGATAATTGGGTTTGAATCCCATAGCCACCACTTACATGCTGTGTGAGCATGAGCAAGTCAATTAACTTCCTTGTGCTCCTAGAATGCACCTGGAAGCATGCCTTGACTTAATGTGCCTTTCCTAGCCAAAAAATGTTAAAACAAATTAATAAAAAACTAAATAAACTTCATAAGGAAGTCCTTGAAAATGTAGGCACTAACTTTACAAATTTCTTTCTAAGAGCAAAATCCTTTGGAAAGCATAGACCCTGTATCACTACCTAATTTGCTACACCAGCATTTTGGGGTAAATCAGGATTCTCTCACCCTTTGGTATGTCTCCTTTAACAGAAATATCTTCTGCCAAGCAGAGAGGAATGAAGGTCAATTTCTAGTCTCCAAATCAAATCTCCAGTAATATATACAATTAAGATGGTTATAACTGTTTCCTGTTTCTATTTCATTGCCAGTAGCACTGCACCCATTTTTTCTTTTATACATTTTTGTTATTGATATTAACAGCCTTTACCTAGGTAGTTAGATCAGATTTCACTTCCTCTGTTCTAATGTTATTGCATCTTACATTTGACATCACTGGCACTGAGCACTAATTATATCAGGTGATAATATGTACAACCAGAGTCATCGTGCTAAATATATCAGGCGCTAATATTAATTGCTATATAGTATATAAGGGCTGCTGACATACAGTGGCACAAAAAACATCTTTCATAGTGGGATAATACATACAGTACAACAGTATCTGTTGCTTTGTCATGGCCATACCCCCGGCTTTCCCACCACTGTCTGTTCTACATTGGCCTGGGCTGACTATCCCCAGCTGGAAAAATACTTCTCTTCTGAGCTGTTTGCTAGGCAAATTGCTTGAAGCAGGTTCCTCAGGTATTCTAGCTGAGCACTTGCAATAGCCCACACCAACTTACTGACTGAAAGCCATAGACTCTTCTCTATTACAACAGTGCAGATGAGCCAGAAGAATAGGTCAGCTTGCTTTTGTCTGTTATGCTCCTAAATATTGAACTCCAAGCCGCCTGCAATGAGTACATATATGTGTACACACACACACACACACACACATATATATATATATATATATATATATATATATATGTGTATATATATATATATTTATATGTATATAGGGGATACATGATAGGCAGCAGAGATATGGAAATAATCTCACTCCTGCAGAGTGAGATATGCATACCTCACGATGCAGGAGTGAGATTATTTTCCATATCTCATTGCTGCCCATCATGTGTTCCATTTATGCAATAGGGTAGGAGTGCAGTTTTGTGGTCATTATGTTGAGAAACTGTTGGAATTGAGTGCAAAGGAATGTGTTATTTTCTTTCTGTGTGTTGCTCTGCTGTTATCGGGCTGTATTATGAATGGGGACTGCGTTTGTTTACGAATGGAAGTGGTTTGTGATTGGTTGCCATTGCGTGGTTGTGGTTTTAATTGGTTGTGGTTGTGGAACAAATGTGTACAATAGGTTGTTCAGCATGTAATGTGATTGGTTGGCTGTTATGATTGTTACTGGAAACTGTGTTTATTGGTTGTGGATATGTAGTGGGCATAGCTTTGTGGTTAGAAACAGTTCCAGGATGGCTGTGTGCTGCGTTGCATTTTTATTATTTCATTATAGTGTTATTTTTATTTTAATTAGTTTATTTGTGATTCGTGCGACTTTATTTTTAACAGTTTGGTGCTTTAGTAGTTGTATGGAACTGCATGTAATGGAGTTCATGGATTACAGCGTCGGAGTGGACAAATATCTGCTGCTTCTCAGGTACTGGTGCTTCATTTGGTATTGATTTCTGAGGGAATTTGCTGTCTAGTTCACATTTCTGTTGTCCAGTGCCTTTCAAGTGTTGTGGATTTACAGTTGTGTTGTCCTTCCGGAATGTAGCTAGATCTAGAAGTGGCTCGTCGTCCTGCTCAAATAGCAAGTAACTTTCAATGATTTCTTCCTCTTCGGCTACAGATATAACACTTTTTCCAGTGTTTAACATGTTTTTGTTCTACCTGTCACAATAATTTGTACTGCTGTATAGGTTTTATTATTATTTGGACTGTAGTGGATTTGGATGCACTGCTTTGTGCTGCAGCTAACCTTGTAGCAAATACTCACTGTGGAGTATGTATTTTGTTAAGTGGCATTCAATGGTATACAGCTGTATAATTAGGAGCACGGGTATCTTGTTTTTTTTATGCAACATTGATATGTTTCTACAGGTGACTTAAATGCTTGTTAATTAGCAATACAATGTAGTGTCTGTACTTCTCTTGGTAATGAAGGTCAAGTGAGAATATGAGTTTGTGACGTAGCAACTGTGTGTGTAAATGTAAATAATCTCACAGTTGCTATGTCACCAGGATTTATCTCACTCCAGTGAGAATGTGTTTTTATTTACAACGTTTATCACCCACACCTATTGTATAAATAAATATATATATATATATATATATATATATATATTGTCTCTGTCTTACAGGTCATATCCCCCTCCCTTCCCCTGAATAAATGAAACAGAAAACATGCTTGGTGGAAATGGCCACAGATCTGTATTTGTTGAACAGCCAATTAGATTTAGAACTGATAAACTGATGAGATTATATGTATTACAAATATTGATAACTCTGGTGTGATGTACACAGCAAGGTTGTCATTACTAATCATTTGATAATATCAATCGATCAGTTAATCAATATAGGCCTTCTACTTCCCTTTGGAGGGGACCAACATTCTAGATGCAACCTTGCAAGGGACTCTGGCCTCTGAGACATAAGGGTGGCTCTTCATGGGCCAGTCTTGAATGCACCATTCCCCCAACAGGGGGTGCTGCTGACTGTGGGCCAAAGCTCAAGAGTTATCCTCTGTCTATGGCAGGCACCCCTGTGGTACCAGCTGCCATGGCCTCATGTCTCCCAGCCTCAGGAAAATCTGCTTGACAAGGTATGAGATACCCTGTTAACCCCTCTGTACAATCCTGCGAGACTACCATGCTGCCAGTCTTGAAAGACTACCATGATGCCATCACACCTGCATAACTGTGACAACCTTCCTATTTAATCACATACTACTAGCACCCTATCAGAAAAGGCCAAAAAACTGAAAACCTGGGGGGAAGAGTAAAATTCCTTCCCAACCACTAATGCAATCCCCCATAGTGGGACACTGGATTCCCTACCGCATGACTCATCACCCCTGCTTTTTTGAGAAGAGGGATTGGGAGGGTATCTGCTAGGCAGGGAGAAACTGGAAAGAAGTCATAATCTTTGCTACACTAGCTTATATCAATAATGTTCCTTCCCTTCAACAGGTAGTAGCTCCCATCTCCTGGGAACCCTGCCTACCTGCCTGCCCCTAGTGAGATGAAGCTCCCCCCCCACCTCCTCAGCTGTCATCTGGTGGTGTGCCCACAGAAACACTACACCTGCTGATATACACTGCAGGCTCCTCCATTAAGGAATTGCTGCTTCTCTCTAGTATTTGCTTCTTTACTTAATTGTCTTTTACTACTGCTACCATTTATGGAGTGAACTTGTATCACATCGTGCACTTTATGTACTGATGAGTGCTATCCCCTACCTCTTGTGACCGATGTTGCCACCACATTCGCTATATATTATATCTAGGGTGGTCTTGGTTGTATTTAAGTTTCTGCTATGCTTAATGTGTCCTGCTGTTTGTTATATTTATAAATGTTATCAACTGTAATCACATTACCCTGACTTGTATTGTCATATTACCACTGTTTTGTATTATCATCTGGTTATTGTTTTTATTGTATTCTTCCAGGTCATGCCTGAAATTAGGCATCTTTATTCCCAGCACACTTACCAGGTGAACAAAAACAAACAAACACATTTTGTTTCTGATGGTACTGCAACCTTCTTCTAATGTGAAGTATCTTAGGATACAAGGCCTTACATGGAATAGTACACAACTACTGTCTATGTTGGACCTCATGATCTCACTGGTACCCTTCAGGGCACCTTGGGCCATAGTTCAGAGGGTACTGGAGCATCATCTTGTGAAGTTACTTGTGGCTGGTTGTTGTAATAATTATAACACCAGCAAAATGGAATAAGCTTCTTTCTTTCATTGTCATGGCCCAAAGTGTTGGCTCTTTTAAAGACAGATTGAAGACCTCCCTTTTCAGTTTCTACATCTGAAGTAAACAGCTTAGGGTTAGGATTGCTAATAAATTTGTTACTGCACTGTTTTTTTTTACATTACTGTATATATATTGTATAACACCCTGAGTGATGCATAAGAAGGGCACTTCATAAATGTAGACATCTATCTGTCTGCCTCTCTGTCTGTCTGTATATCTGAAAAATTCAATATAAAATAAAATTGAATTGCATTACATTGAGCTATGTTGTTACTCTCAAAATCCTTAGTAAAGAATAGGATAGTTATAATAACTATATCTCCCTCCCATTTTTATATTTACGTTGTTATCATGAAAGAACAAATCTACCCCTTACTACTGAATGTCCCTTCTGCTGAATGAATTATGTCTCCCTTTGTTCCATTAATTACTGGAAGTTTGATCTGGGATTATAGAAGGGGAACTATGGATTACTTGTAAAATGTCAAGAACAAATGCAGGAACCTTATTGGTTGTGGCATGTCACCTGACCATGAAATGTCATGATCTGGTTTCCAGTCTTCTTTCTATGTGTAAACTTTTTTTTGTTTTACACCAAATTCATTTTATAGGCACTATAATACACTTCAGGATATGCATTAAAACATTTGTGATGTTCTTCTCAGGATTTGTGAAGACCCTCTACTTTTGGCCTCCTGTTTACAAAACTAGTGGGGCACGCATCACAAATTCTTTAATACACATCCTGTAGTATATTACTGCTTACTCATTGTTTAGAATTGCTTAATGTTCATGTTTCACATAACATTGTTGAAGACTGAAAAGGTGATCACAAAATGAAAAGGGAGGTCATGGAATCAATAAATAACATGCTGAAAAGAGACTGCAAATATGAAAAGAGTAAACCAATCTGAACAAGTTTTTTTTTTGTTTCTTAGGTGATGAGGAGTAACTGAGTAGATTGTTATATCAATAAAGACAATTTGAGATAGATGGTTAGCAAAATGTGTTCAAATTTAGAAATTCTGCTGTTTAGTAAATACAGCACTTCATCATGAGTAGTAGCTTAATTCATGAGTATGAAGACAGGATGACTATAAGCCTACAAGGTTTGTTTTCTGTTGTTTTTAAAAAGTACTCCATGTTACAGTGAACATGCTGCATCTATACCTTTTGTGCCATTTTTATATTGCCCTTTTCATCTGTCTTGCATTTTGAGTCTGCTTGAGCATTCTTAGTCATTAAATAATGAAAGACAAGCCCCATTAAATACTCTACTTTTCTTCAGTATTTTCAGCTGTTGTGCATCCCCAATGCTGAGTGTCACTTTTCTTGTGATTAAGAAGAACTAGCATGTTATAGACTGTTTCCTGGACTTTTGAGACACTAGGGATATCAGGGTTAACGCCAGGCTGCCCAACTAAATCTCTAACATGGTATACACAAATGAAGTGTGCCACTAAATAAATGGCTTTGGAAACAAACAAACAAAAATAGGCCTCCGGGACCAACTATGGTTGCTGAACAAAAGAGCATAATGAAGCATACATTCAAGCAGTAGATGTGTTGTACCTCAACCTTAACAAGGCATTTGATTCTGTTCCACATATCTGGCCGATTAAAAAAGCTGACTGACTTGAGGTGGGGGCAAAACTGACCAGGTGTATAGAGAATTGGCTGGGGGCAAGATGCAGAGAGTGGTTGGCAATCAAATGTACTCAGAACCCAGGGGAGTTGCATGCAGTGCACTGTAGGGATTGGTTCTGGAAATGGTGCTCTTCAATATCTTCACTTTTAATACACTGCAAGAGAGGGGATCCAGAATAAGGTATGTCTCTTTGCTGAAGACACTGAGACCTATGGTAGAGGGGGCATTGAGAAGGGAGCCACAGAAATGAAGAGACCTGGCAAAATTGGAAAGGTAGTCTAGGTTATGGCAAAACAATACATGTAAAAAGGTGCACAATAATACACATTGGTAGAAAGAAACCTAAAATGAACTCATGAATGAGGGTGTAGGGTGGTATAAGAAACAAAGGAGAGAGACTTGGGGGTCAGCATTAGTGACAGCCTTAAGTCCATCACTCCATGCAACAAAACATATGGGAAGGCAACACAGGATGTTGAGATGTATAGGAAGGAGATTTGGAAGGAGAGTATACTGCCCCAGTACAGGTCCCTGGTAAGGCTGTACCCGGAGTACTGCACACAGTTCTGGAGTCTGTGCCTCAAGAAAGATGGAGATCACATAGAGACCATGCAAAGAAGAGATGCAAACATGATACAGGGGCAGCAGGGGAGGTCACACTGTATGAGAAAATGATGGCAGACCCTAATGTGTGTACACTGGAGGCCACATGAGAAAGGAGGGCTGTGATGACTGAGACATTAAGTTCTTGTGAGGGATCAGCAGGGTGGATAGTAATAACTTATTCACGAGGAATAAGGACACAGTGGCTAAAGGACATGGGTGGATATTGATGGGGAGATTCAGGAGGGCTATTAGGAGACATGCAGCTTGACAGAGAAATTGACTGGATGGACCTCTGGGTATTTTCTGCTGACACAATATATGTTTCTGTGTATATTAAATGTTTAATCATGAATTGCTGACTTACTTTTTTAATTATGTATCATAATGTCTTAGAATCATACATGCTTTACAAAAGCAGGAACACAGGCTAAACTGTCACAGCCCATAGTTTACTAAAACAGTAAAAAGGGAGAAAAGGACATTGAAAGCAACCACTCACTGAGGCAGACAGAAATTTGTTTCACAGATGCCCTCCTTTACAGGGTTTTCTAACCAAATTACATTGATTACTAATAGATGTCATAAGTCTGTCCAGAGATGTTGTGGGGAATTTTACAAACAGTTATTGTAGAACAAGCAGATGGTTCTCCACACTATCCCCTGCACAGCACTCATGGGGGGCTTCTTGCAGAGCGGTGTTTGAAGATATAACCTAAAGTATTGCTCATGATAGGATGGTGGCATCAGTATAATCAGAGACACGTTGTCTATGTACTTGTCATATGCCTTGATCACCAGACTATTATTTTTGGTATAGCTTTAAGAATCAAAATGTTTTCACATATAGAGAAATCTTCTGTCAATCCTTTTCTCCCACAGATACAGTACTTGGTATATTATAAACTCTGCCATGGAAAATATTATGCCACAGATAAACAAACATATCATGTAGACCAAACTTGAAGACTTGAGTGGGTCATAAGGATTTATGACTAAAGTCACTGGTAATATTTGCAAAGAAACAGAAATTAAAATGTAAAAACAAACTGTGTTACAGGTAAGCATGAGCTATTGACCAGTAGGCTTGAAGCTCATAAGCAGATTAGTACAGTAGTATGTTTTGTTTTAATGCCAAGCATTTATTTAGTAAAATTAAAAAAATGCTGGATTTTCCATATTTCTGACTAAACTATATTATAACCCATACTAAAGCCATTTTTTTTCAAATTCAAACACATCATTCAGTGTCTATTTTGTTTTTCATATAGGATGTCTCTCAGAGGACAAAGGTGTTCACTCCAGAAACTATGCATCCGATCCTTTGTGTTAGTATATATCTTATAGTCATTAGGCTTCAAACATACTGACAAGCAACCAATAAATTACTACTTTATCTTTCTTTGATTAATCCACAGTAGGAAAATCCATTCTTTAAACAGAACACTATTCTAAGGTCCCTTTTTAGTGGTTGTTCATGTGGAAATTAAAGACCCAGTTACACTATTTGAAAAGTGTACAGAATATGCATAATGTACTTGCCAACATTCCCTTTCAGTGAGTAAAAATGGTACTGTACCTGTACTTCTAAAATTTTCTAGGTCCACGTCTGGGATATTACTGACATAAAACAGCTTTAACGATTGCCTGTTTACAATGCATTGTAAAGTGCTTTGCCAAACAGTGGATGTGAAAACACAGCAGATTATCATACTGAAAGTGTTCCACTGCCTGAAATTTGTGTGTGTGTGTGTGTGATGGGGGGGGCATATAAGTCTCACCTGTCTTGCTATGAATTGTAGCATAGTTTCTGGAATATTTATGTATTACCTCCAGCAACCAAGGTAACACCGTCACAAATTTAAAGATATGGGGCAGGATTCACAAAGAAAGTCAAAATTCCCACAGCTGCGGGAAAAAGGCTTGCTTTAGTGTGGAAATGCAGTTGCGCTGTATTCTCAAAGAAAACCAGCGCAGCTGTGGATTTCTGCAAAAAGTGCCACAGGTGTGGCAATTTAGCTGCCACAGGACTTGCGCAAGTGCTGCGCATCCGCAGCTGCAGAGGCTGTGAAGTCACAGCAATAGGGAACCGCAGTAGCTGAAGCAGCAGACTGTAACAGTGCTGCTATAATATGAAGCTGACAGCACGCACAGAGACCTGCAACCAGTCCGCAGCTGGGACCACAGCAGCACCACAGGTACCAGCAATACTTTGGCACCACAGTGGCTGACTGTCCCTGCTGGTTGTCCCTCCCTGGGGTGTTCCTGTGGCCTGCGGGAGAAGCACTCGCTGCTGACTGGTCAGGCTCTACTGCTTGTGGGGCTCTGTCATGGGCTGCGCTAGGCCTAGTGGTTGTTGCCTGTTGTCATATCATGGCAGTGTATGTTTTCAGTGCTGTAACATCAGCCACTGCTATACTGTCTGAGATGCTATTACCTGTGGTACACCTACACCTTAATGTATTCCAATTGCTGGGGCACTACTGCAGTGTGCTGAGGGAGAGTTATACCTCATTCCACTGTGTGTAACATTCTTTCCTCAGCTGTGGAAATAAAACTGGCTGTGAATAGTCTTTCAGGGGCTGTGCCTTACTTATCTTACACCTTTTTGTCCTCAGGGACTTCCGCAACTGCACTTTTTTCCACTGTCCGTAGTGTTTTATTACGCAACTGCGGAGGTTTTTGTGAATAGCACTTGGAGCAATCTCCCCTTTTTTTCCATAGCTGAGGAAGTTTTGGGGACTTAGGAAAGGTTTTGTACCTTCTGAAGGCTTTGAGAATCCTGCCCATAGTATATTAACTTTTTGCTCTTATCATCCTCATCTATTTTCCTAGATATGATTTTGTGAAGAAGCAGCAGCAGCAGTTACTGAACTATTTCACAATCAGTGGTGTAATGTGCTGTTTAAACTTCTTGGAAAGAACAAATTGATTTGTTTTATTTTTTATTGACTGGGTAGGTGCACTAGGCAAACAAATACCTATTTTCAGGCACAACCCGGGACAGTATAATATACACATTATAGAAAGTGATTTCAAAGGAATGACAATACTGTACTGTCAAATCAAGACAAAAATTACAATAAATTATGCAGGGAAAACATTGTAAGATTCAGGCTAAAAGTAATACATAACAGCAGGTATAAATAACAATAAATGTGCATCCAGTTTAAAAACATTGACAGAGAGATAGCTGTAATAAATATCACTAAACAAAGGAAACAAGTTAGGGGCAAGCACACTTAAACATCCTGAGAAGATGGTCATAGTACTGTCTACAAAACGAGGGAACCCAGGGACTATGTCTAATCTCTGTAGGAAAGGAATTCCATAAGGATGGTGCAGAGTAACCAAAAGAGTACTCCCCACCCTCATTCTAAGTTTTGGGATTTCAAGCAGGGCATTGATTCCAGGCCTTAGGGGATAATTGCTGCAAGATGGTTTGAGGAGGGGGACAATAGTCAGAGGCATACAATGTTTGTAGGATGTTAAAAGTGACACCCATTAATGCAATGTCATAAGTATAGGAAGGGGAAGCCAGTCAAGCCTTTTGTAGAGTGAGCAGTGATGAGCCAGTTTAAGAGATGCCAGGGTAAGTTGGCAGATATTGTTATATGCAACATCCCAGTTGGAGAAGGTTGTTTTGGAGTCTGATATAAAAACAGGAGCACCATAAAGGAGTTTAGGTAGCAGCATACCTTTGACAATAGCTAATCTGCCCTGTTAAGTAGGTTTCGACTGACTTTGTGGAGACACCTAGCATGGTGTTCATGGATTTCAGTAAAATATCAGCTGAAGAGGACTACTGTAGGCTAAAGTAAGAAAAAGTTCATTCTGAATCAGGCTGTGGAACTCTGACATTCTTGCTGAGTTGACAGAGTATAGGAGTTCAAGATACTGTGGCTTCTTAACCAAGGCCTAGCAATATAGAGGATAAAAAAACAAAGCATATTTTATTATTTTTTTCAAACATCTGTGTAGAATGTAATGCTTGTCAAAGGTCCTAGGTTGTCAACACTGGGGATGATGTGCTATGTCTACCTAATAGTTACAGCACAGGGGGTCACAGAACAACCCTTCTCTACACTGATGCATCAATTTGCCTCAATTCTGCCATAGAGAGACAAGCACATAGATGAAATGGTAGTTGTAATTCCTTGCACCTCCAACCCATGGCCTCTCAATTATAACAGATATGCCATTTGTGATAGTGACTTTGTGATGTGGATGCCATTCTACTGGTAAATGGACTGATAGCACCATGACATATTTCATATAGGTTACTAAGCAGCCATCAGATCACAATGGATTGTGTCAATTGTGGGCCTGGGTCTGGGCCTAATTGATTCCAGTGACACAGAGGTAAATAGCCTACATTGCCATTGAAGAGGCTGAGAACATGATAGCTCATTTCTTATAACCCCATAGTTATAGTGTTACATGTATTTTTAATCTGTTGTTGATATGTTGGCATAATTCTTTTTAAGGCTGGATGTTTGGGTCAGATCGAGACATATTTGTTCTTGTTACATTAAAGAGCAAGTATCTACTAAAATACAATGTATAAAACCAATATATTAGTAGAACTTGCATTTAACATTCATGTTTCTAGGTATTAGTCAGTATCCCCATTATTAGTAATTTAAATATTTCCCATTGAAATCTACCTGTCCAGGCTGTGTGTGGGTGTTGATGTGTGATATGGCTGCCACTACATATTCAATCACTTCACTACCAATCTAGCATTGTTTGCAAAGCACTTTGAGGTATATTGTATATGAAAAGCACTATATAAATGCTGATTCTTCTTCTTCTACTACCTGATGATGCAGGGGTAGTGCTGCTACCTCTGAACCTGGTGGGTCTGGGCTGATGGTGGGCTGGCGGGAAGGGGAGATTTGAGTGTTCCACAGGTGCTTATCTCCCCTGGGGTAAGAGGTTGTCTGGTGTTTGATGAATGAATGCCCCCAGGGGATCCACAAGGGGTGAGGTGTGGAGGCTCAGGTTGAAAATGGAAGGAAATATGTTTATTGTTGTGGAAGACTGTTGCATGTACATAAGAAGCACATTGGAGTTGGTATTTAGTGGAAGGGGCAGAATGCAGAAAAATTCATTAGCGCTGAGCAGGATTAAAATGGGCACTCACAGGACACAGACTTCCAAATAAGCTATCTACACAATCACTAGAATTGATCTCTGGAGGAGTCTGGACAACTCCATTGCCCCTACTGGTGGGGGTAAGACACAATAAGTGCTATTATAAGTGAACAAGGTAAGCTGAATATGGAAAGTGGTGGGGCTGCGATGTCCCTCTGATTGGGGCAGGAGTGAGTGAGGGAAAATAAGAGCAATAAAAATAATTCACATTAAAAAATAGTTATTACACTGTTTGCTTCAAAACATCTGCCTGTCAGCTATTGATGTCACAGTTGCTGTGTTTCTGAATAACAATTTGTTTTTATTTCAAGCACTGTGATGTCACAAGTGCACTATGAAGTGAGAAAATCCTTCATGTCGACTTATTCATTTAAGAGATAAGAGATAGTCTTGTTTACTGTGTGACCTGGTTGAAGGGAAAGAGGAGGAGATGCAGTAAATCTACAGGCTAGAAGATCAGGAACAAAGAAACACAGGAGAACTGCACTATCAATACTTGTGGTACTGTTCAACAAAGCATACAGGCCCATGACAAGACAAAAAATAGGTGCACACCTACTATCCCTCTCCTCTAATAGGAAGAGAAGCAAAAGGGTGCAAACCAATCAGTGTTTATTCCACAAATGGGTTCTGCAGCCACAAAAACTGCTTGCTGTCCTACAGTACAGAACAAGCAAAAAAATAAATAAATAATACCCCAATGTGTTACATCTCACTGATATTTCTTCAGGGTGTGTGTGTGTGTGGGGGGGGGGGCTGGACACCATTTCTTATATTTTATAGCCATTTTTTTAAGATGTTCATACAGATAATACATAAATGACACTGTGCACATACTTGTTACTATTAGGGGCATCCCTAACACATCATGGGTCAATTACTGTATTCAAAGCTTTAGCACCACACAAAGTGACCTGTGTCTTGAATCTGGACTTATCACAGGGCTTCCTATATTCAAAGAATCAATTTGCACAGTGTAAATTTGGTTGCACAGAGGCACAAAGTTATGGACTGCACACATGCAGACCACTGGGGGTTCACATTCAGTGCACTAAACTAAATTCACAGTACTGTGATGGCACTATGGGTTGTTTTGTGCTGTGTAAATTAAAGTATTTAAAGGCATGTTATAACACAGACTTCAGTATGGAGGACACTTTCAATCTGCCCATACATAATACCTGAGACTAGGAATACTTGAAAAAGCATAGGCGTAAATTGTTATATGATAGTCCTTACTGCACACAGGGTATTTGTGTGACTGTGAATCAGACAGATTATTTTGTACGTTCTGATGTGCATGTCATGAAAATACAGTACCACAATCCACAATCAAACTACATGTACTGACAGATATAAATGATTCAAAGGCATGAACTGCCCTCATACCATAATACAGAAGTACCTATCATACATTGCTTGGTACTGTGTAGTACTGCAGCTCCAACAGCCATATGTTAACACTGGGCTCTGTCCCAGCCTCCTAGTAATCCAAGGACTAAAGTCCATTAATGAGACTGAAATGGCCACATAATGAGCTGATGACACCTTAGCACTATGACTGGAGAATGAGCTCATTTGTATAGTGACATTTGAATATAGTCTGTTTGTGCAGTAGCTTAATTCATTTGGGACGCGCAAACTAATACTTGGTGCCTGGGCTGCTTGTTCACTATTCATTATCATTCTCTTCATTGATCAGCAGGGTGATGCGCTTTGTGATTCTACAAATCAGTTACAGCCTTGTTTTGTGCTGTGCTCTGGGGATGTATTTATAGAGGGAAGGAAGCCCCCGGTGTAGTAGCACTCACTTGTAGCCACAGTAGTCAAAGCATGATGTGCTAGCAAGGTAAACACACAAAAGAAAACATGATATGAGAAAAAAATGCTGGAGTCAAGTTTTGGAATGAAGTGCAGTTTATTCACACCAGAGTATTCATACATGCTTGGTGCACTCTGTTTGCTATGCACATGCATGAATAGACCATCTTTTGTCGCTAAATTGCCTTGTAGAATGAACTTTGTGTGATGCTAACTTTGACCTTTGAATAAAAGACCATATGTATGTTAAATAAACCCAATCGATAAATATAGAATAAATGATAAGGAACTGTGAGTTTCAAGGCTGTAATACCATCAAGGAGTACTGTTGCCATCGTAACTGTAAGAGTGAAGCTCAGGTGGTTTGTAATTGTCACCAGAACCACAAAATGGGATTTTAACCCTTGTCATTTTATACTTGGATTGTTTTTCCTTTTTTGTATTATTTTGCATAACATTGGATTGATCAGTTTAACAACAGTTTAAAATGGTCACATACGAATGAAGCTATTTTCTTGTCATCAGAATCTGAATAAACCAGCTTTACTGCTGGGCACAATTTTACCTCTGCTGGTGGAATTCAGGGACAATTATGCTTCTGCTTCTGTGAAATGTTGTGAAATGTCACCAACATTTAAATTTCAGTTAATTCCATTTAATTTTAAAACTACATTTCAAAATTGCACCGACCATGGCACATTTGCAATTTTGTAATATCTATATCATAGATATGTGTACCAAGTTTAATATGTCTAGCATTAAATGGTGCTGAGTTATAAGATGGCAAAATCTGCTAATTTTTGAATTAAATTTTGCAAGTATATACAGTAAACTGCATATATTTAAGTCCCTATAATTTTAAAACTTTATTGATTGTGGAAGGTTCATAGATACATAAAAATAAGTTTTTCCAATTCCTTAAACTCTTGCTTATAGAATGGCTGAGTTATAAGCTGCCAACAATGGCAAAACAACAGAAGTAATTAAAGTTGATTTTCATAAGCTTTTTGGAAAATTGTGGAATTTTGTAACTATTTTGTGGAAGACAAATCTCTAAACGTTCCCTAGCTATACACTTGAACTGCTGTAGAGAAGGAAACAAAAGGCTGGTTAGAGTGGTAATAAAGTAGCATTCATTGGAGGTTCCATAGAAAAAGTATATTGGTACTCAGCATCAGCTGCCCTCATGTCAATCAATATTTTGGGTAAAGAACCATCGTGAATAGTCAAGACCATAACTTTACACTTCCCTGTCTTTTTGCAGCAGCTAACCACTAGCACATATGGACTAAATGGCTCATGGAGGCACACAGACGCAAAAGCATTGTTTCTGTACAATACCACCTGTTGCCTCTTTAACAAACTTCAGAAGATGGCATGCAGTCATGTACTGTCCCAACTGTAGCTGCAGCTAAGTTAGTCATGAGTCATTAGGTTTCTTATATTTACAGTTGCAAGTTGCTACTATAATAAAATATTTGAACCATAATTTCAAATTCTTTGCCTTTATTTACATTAGTTGCTGCCAGAGTTGGGACAGTACATGAGTGTACAACATCTTATCTTGTGTGATAAAAGCAGGGACCAGCAACCCCATGTCTTGCACCAGATCCAGCAATGATTATATGCATACCTGTCTTGTATGGAATGACTGTTTAACAACCCTGAAGATGACAATGCATATTTTATCATTTGAAAACAGTGACACAACTTACACCACAAATTGTAACTAGTGACTGAAGCCATTGCGACAGAAGCATCCAGATACTTAAGTCATTATGGAATATGTTGTTGAGCACCACTGTAGCAGGAATGTTGGAGGAGCATTGCATGATCATGATGCTAGCACAGCTAAGGCAATTTGTTTGCCTGCAGTACAGGTAAAATTAATGTGATTGATAGTCCAAAGAAGATGAACCGAGGAAGTACAGTTATGTCAATGAAAAGGGCAGCTGGGAGATTTAAATGGAAGGATAGGAAGGCAGCTAATACAAGGATTGTAAAATTATGAACCCCTGTATTTTGAAATCTCTCTGCATTTAGCCATTTCCGAGATCCTTCAAATAAAGTTATGTATGCATATGTTCAGGTATCTAGCTCCACAGATTACTGTGTTGTAAGCAGAGAAATATTTTCAGAAAAGTTTACAAACTAATAAATAGCAAGTCTTTGAGCAACTATAACTTCAACACTGTTTATTAGTGCTACGTAAAATTTTCAAATTCTGACAGAATGGAATTCTGCAGAATTTTGGAAAATTTCACAGAATTCCATCAGCAGCAGAATTCCAACAGTTTGCATGCAAAATCGTTTTTGCAGATTAACAATTCACAGTTTATGTACACAGAAATTATACCATGTTTTATGTGATCCACACAATATTATTCCATAGTTTACATAGAAATGCTTTTCAGAATTCTACAGAAATCCACAGAATTAAAAAAAAAAAGATTTCAGAAAGGCATTTTGGAAGTGGAATTGCCATTCCACATGAATTCTGCTGGTGAAATTCTATATTGTACACAGCCCTACTGCTCATACAAATGTCATTGAAAGTCAGAATTCCCTTATGACTCCATTCAAAAAGTCAGCATAGCAACTGCCAGGTCTCTAGCTACAGTCACACACCCAAAAAAAGTAAATGAAAGAAAAATGTCTCTTGCTGCAAAACTGTCTGAGTCATAACAGTATAAACAGATTTGCAAAATTTCATGAAATTTGTGAAATTCTACAAATAGTTTGTGAAAGTTGAATTTGCTAATGTTTGCCCAGCTCATGTGACATCAACTTAGAATATTCTAGAGTAAGTGTTAGTTTGAAGGACACATGCATTCTAAAAAGTCAATTATTCATAGCTCTGAGAAATCACAACTATGAATTAAAGGATTTCTGAAGCTACAGCTGTGAATGATAGCAAAAAAGTATATACAGTGGATTTGAGCCAGGATACAACAAAGTACCGTGCAGTGATGGTTTGGCATACCTGCACTTTATTTTATTAAATATGTTTAGAAATAACTGCCTTGGTGTGTGTACAATTTCTCTTTAGCTTTTTCTGCAAGCAGACATGTTCATTGACTTGGGGGAGGGGGCCCTCTTCCTGTTCTCAAGATAGGCAATACTCCTATCTCTGATCTTGCTGCAGTGGCCTCATCTTTTAGTTAGGTTTTCACCTTCTGTGTCCGTTACCTCCTCTTATCTTCCTCCTCCTCTTCCTCCTCTCCCTATCTCTCAACCTCTCTTCCCTCTCACTTTTCTTTACCGATCCTACTACCCCACCTCCCTTTTTTTCTCACCAATTTCCCCTGCTGCTCTTAAGGCCCTTATGGCTCTAAATCCACACAAGGGTGGGAGTCCTGCTAGTCTTGACCCCAGACTCTTGTATCTCTCTACTCATGCCATTACCATCCTCCCAATTACTTACCTTCTCAACCTCTCTTTCTCCTTATTTTGTGTCCCTAACTGTTGGAAGTTGGCTACTGTTATTCCCCTTCCAAATGGGGTAACTTCTCTTCCCCTAGTAACTTCTGTCCTATCTCTTTCCTCCCCAGTCTGGCCAAACTCCAGGAACACCTTATTCACTACAAGTTACAGTATCCCCTTTTCTTGACTTACCCTCCTTCTTCATCCCTTTCCAGTCTGTCTTTAAAAAGTCATACTCCATCTCCACCTCTCTCAGGCTCACTAATACTATCCTCTCTAGCATGGTTCAGGGCCCTGTCACCTCTGCCATTTTTGTCAACTTTTGACACTGTTGCCCACCCCATTTTACAGGAGAAGTTTACAGCAGTTGGACTCTCTGCCTCCCCCATTGAGTGTTTCCAATCCTACTTTAAGGGCAGGTCACAAGCTATCCATTTTAGCGACTTTCTCCCTTCCCCACCCACTCCCAATCAGTTCAGGCATTCTCCAAGGGTCTGTCCTTGGCCCAATGATTGTCTCCATCTTTCTAAATAACCCCCCCACTGCCTGCTCCTCTGGGTCCATTCATATGTACACAGATGATACAGTACTCTTTACTTCTGGTTCCTGTGCCCTTGACCTCAAGAACCAGCTCCAACTGGATTTTAAAAACATCCAGCTCTGCTTTTGAGAAAATCGGTTATCCCTCAATGCCAAGAAAATATTCCCTATGGGCTGGATTCATGAAGCTTCAGAAAGACCCGCAGCTGTGGGTAAACTGCAGCACAAGTGGATTGCCACTTGCAGAGCCATAGGTTACCCACGGTGGCAGGTATTCACAAAGGTGGAGCCGGATTACGACTGGCTCCATGGGTTCTGGCTGCTTGCAGAGGGTATCTCCAGGAAGATGGCTGCAGTTTCAGGAATGTGCTATGGCTGGAGGGAGTAGCCGTAGCACCCTCCACAACTGCTGCAGCTGTGGATCACAACTGCTGCAGCTGCGGGTGATTATAGTCCACAACAGCAGTTGCAGAGTGGGACTTAGGATTCAAACGCTTCTTGAATCCTGCCCTATGACTTTTGGTACCAGCAGAGGCTTGCTAGAGTTTTGTTTCCTTCCTTCCTTCCTTCCTTTCTTCCTTCCTTCCTCTTGATGGTGTAGCTGTTAAAGATGTCTCTTCCTTCAGGTACTTCTGGGTATGGCTGTATTGCCACCTTGATTTTTCAGCTCACATGGATGTTATCCACAAGAAACTCTACCCCAAACTTGGAGCACTTTACAGAAGTAAGAAAAGCACCCCACTTCCTGTATGCAAAGAAATACTCACTAGGATGATGATTCCAATTTTCAAGTATGGAGACATTGTTTACAGTGCTGCACCTAAGTCCACTATAGCGGGACTGGACCCCACTCTTTCACTCTTTCTGTTGATTTGCCCTTGACAAATCCCCTGCATACTCACCACTGTTTTTGAACATCTTCCTCTCCTTCCCCTCTCTTGATGCCAAGTGCCTTCCCACTGTGCTTTCTTTATCAGCAAATTCTGGTTTGGCTCCCTTCCCTCATATCTTGCTTTTCTCATTTCCTACCCACCTTCAACCACTTACTCCCTTTGCAATATTTGCTTTTACTGTTTCACTCTCCCACCAATGAAATGTGCAGCAGGCCAAGCTTCCTTTTCCTTCCTGTTCACTGAACTATGGGTCCTTCTCCCACCTTCCATTCAGTCTGCTCCTTCCTTTCTCATTCTGAAATCTATTCTCTGTTATTTCTCTATTCACTTTGGCAGTTGCTTCTGATATTGGGGCAGATTCATGCCATCTGCCTTCCACTACACACTGGGTGGGATATTCAAAGGAGTTGCACATGGCACAACAGTGTTGCGCCATGCATAACCCACTGATGTGCCCCAGCATGATATTCAAAGGTGTAGGTTGTGCAGCACAATCCCCGATGCACCAGGGTGCACCAGTAATGTATGCGGCACAAGTGCAGGGGGCATGCCCATGCATATGCAGTGTAGACTGATATTCAGCCCGGGATGTGCAGCGCATATGCGGGCACAAACACACCTTGCGCTGCACGGGGGGGGCACAAAGATGTGCCCATAAAAACAGGAACAAGCTGGGGGACACCCACAGGTGGGCCACCTTATTACTGGGTGCAACACGGCAGCTGCCTGCCGTGGGTGGCCACCCGACATCCCAGGATACAGTCTGGGCCTCGTGCCCCCCCCTCACCCGATCACGTGCATATACATATTATAGGCCTGGTGGTCCAGTGGACCCGTACTCCTGCCTGATTGTGAGCATATGTGACTAAACACTATCCCTGGTGGTCCAGTGGACCCAATCCCCTGCCTGATCATGGGCATAGGTGTTTAGAAACTGTCCCTGGTGGTCCAGTGGATCTGATCTCCTGCCCAATCATGGGCAAACATGGAAAAGAACCCTGGTGGTCCAGTGGTACCCCCTCCACCCCACCCGCCCACTGAGCCCCGCCACCCTGCACCCCCCCAGTCAGTGTTGGGTGGCAGCACCTCGATGCAAGCTGCCTGGCCACCTGCCGACTGACAGCGCACAGTACGGCTGTACACCTAATTGATCCACCTCGTGGGCCAATGGGCATGCAGACCATACTGTACTACATAGTCCCGATTTGTGAATGTGCTGACTCATAGCTCCATCCCATCCCACAGGCTGGAAGCATCCAGACCATACTACAATATTCTGCTAGCCTGTCAAGGAGACTCCAGGACTGTGCTGTGTAACTCACTACTGCCAGTGCACTAGACAGGCATTTACTTCATTATTTAAAGAATTTCTGCTACTTAAAATGGAATGCTTCCCTTACTCGTAGCATCTGCATTAGTACCCTCCCTGATGCATAAACAAATGTAGAACAATGATTAGCAAAGAGCACCGATAACTAACAACAAGTCTCATAGTCTTAAAACAATCATGACATCCACAACAGCTCTTTCAAATCAGTCCAAGTGTTACTGAAGTGTGATTACAATATTCATTCTCTGTGACTGTCAGTTGCTACAAATTGTTTTCCATCACTTCTTTCACTATTTTGTCTGTGCATATTTAGTGAGTTCTTCAGTAGGAACATTTTACACCATTTTCAGAGAAGTTCCCTTTAGAATGGAGTGACAGATCCAGTAAGGGCTATTTCAATTTGTGCCTCAATATTAGAGAAAGGTGGGTGTTTTCCAATAATTAAGTATTATTAGACAATGTTTCCATTTAGCTCAATGTGATATTCTGGATGGTGACCAGTTTTGTTCAGCTGTGTCTTTCTTCTGGTTACCTGATCTGAAAGTCATTATTCAATTACAGTCCATTATCCATCATTGTAATGGACAGACTAAACACTTTGCATTTATTTATTTCCCATCCATGTCACAAACATGTGTTATGTGTATGGTTTATAGGATGAGCTGAGTGCACTGGATTGGAAACATTGGTTTTGAGCATTATTTTGGAATTCTAGAGCTGAAAGGAGGGTTAAATGTGTCAAGTGGCAATAGTTTGAGAAATCTGAATGGGAAACTAAGTGATTCATTTATTATTGCTTTTGCGTTGTTTCTGTTGTGTTATTTTTAATTCACTGAGTAAAAGAAAGGCTCTTTCTCATGTGAAAGCAGTATCCTCTGCTTGAATCTTTGTAGATCCCTGGGTGTGCACAGCAAAATTTGGTGTTTGAGCAGAATGGGCATGGTGGGTTGTAAACTCACAAAGTCTAGTGAACAACAACTTTTCTTCACATTTGATATCTTCTACTCATATCTGTTGCTCGGTGCCTGGGCCAAGGTTGATAGTTTGCTTAGTAAACCCCACACAGCTGCCACTTCAGGAAAATGCAGTTTCCTTCTCACCAAAATGGTTCTTACAGTTTTCAGCTATGCAGATGTGGTCTATGGCACTGCTCCCTCTTCTTCCCTCACCAGACTGGATGCTTTGTAAAATGCATTCTGCTACTTCACTACCAACTCACCCTCTCATACTCATCAGTGATCTTTCTGCTCCTTCCTTTCTGTCTTCTCCCTCATTCATGTTTCCAGTCCCACTGTATTTCTTTCATCTGTAAATACTGAATTGGGTCCCTCCCCTCTTACCTCTCCTCATTCCTCTCTGCCATCCCCTCTTCCTCCTACTCTGTCTGCTCCAGGGATCCTCGCAGCTTCTACCTTCCCCAACCATACTCCTCTGCTGGGTAGTCTGCCTTCTCCTATCATGTCTACTCCCTCTGAAACCTGCTTCCCTCCTCACTCCACCTCTGCTCCTTGCTCTCAGCCCTTAGACACCAACTAAGGCTTCTCCCAGATCCCTACTGCTATTGACAGCCCTCCACCTGGCCTTCTCCCAGTCCTGGCCTCCCCTCCTGCAAATACCCTTTCCCCACTCATGATTTTTGCTCTTACCAGTGAACTGAAACTGCCTGTTTTTATTCATCTGCACTGCCAAAGCACTGTCACTTCATTAGCAGGCACTGTGCACTTTAATTAGCTCTTGTCTTCATTGTACACTGCCCTCTATGCTAATTTTATGGTCTGCTTCTTTTGTCATGATGTTATTCTCCTACTTGTTCTGTATTATTTTATTGTACTTTGTAATTTGTCTCTGCAATTGCATTTCATGGCTTGATGTAATTTTATTATTCTGTACTTCACTTTCCTTCTCCCCCGGGATGCACTTGGAAACAAATCTCAGCTCATTATGCCTTTCATAGTTATCAGTTTTTAAATAAATAAATTAATTCTCCTCTTCCTCCTCCTCATACCCTCCATCTTTTGCCTCTAAAATCCCTTCAGCTTTCTTTTCCCAGAGTTGCTATCCGCCAGCTGCCATATACAGTTTGAACAACATCCTTTGTCTCTTCTTTCTGGGTATGGGCCTAGCCTATTTCTCATCACCTTGTTCTTATTGCCTCACCAAGGAATTCAATATAAAAACAATTACTTCCTGCTGTAACTCCACACAGCCTCCTAGTCATTTCCCTTGCTGAACAGTCCTTTACTGACTAAAGTTGGGGAAATGTCCCAGAGCCAGCTATGGTCAGATTCAACTTGGGGCCTGAATATTTAATTCAGATCTACCAGTTTGGCTCAATCACTTTGACTCCCAGTGCAGTAATTGGCATAAGGTAAAACAGGCTACATATGGGGGCCTGAGGTCAGAAATGAGTATGCATTTCGGTAGTGAGGCTGGTTCTGGTGTGGATTACTGTTTACAGTGTTGTGTCGGCATCTGCAAAACTGGCTAAGACTGCCAGAACCAATTGTATGCTACATTAATAGGTACTATTCACTGCTTTTCTCAAGGCATATATAAACAGCATAGTTTTTGACTCTCTGTTTACCACATGCCAAGTACTATATTTTCTCATGCAGCACCATTAATTTTAGAATGATATTTTTTACATTTTGATTATCATTTCATATGATGTTCTCTATGAATTTGATTTCTATTATGTTTTATAAATTAGATAACTACATATATGATGATGTTAATATAATACAGAAATGCATTTTTATTAATTTCCATGTAACTATTTTTATTTAGATAAAACAATATGATTTGTGAAAATAAATGTGTTCTGTGTTTAGAACTAGTTTGCTTCTATGTTTTTTATTTTAATATCATTTTATTATTATTTATTTTTATTTCTATACCGAGACAAATAGTTGTATGTTAGCATAATAGTATGCATGATTGGGATGATGTAGAATATTTTAAATAATGGTGTGTGTCATTCAAGTGGGTTCCGTTTGAAGGGTTATGGTAAGGGTTGCTTACTGTGAACTTTTGAGACTTGTCCATATAGTCACAGAAGATTAATAAGTTTTTTGCAGCACACACCACTACATATACTGTCTGGGCCTGGCATGCCTAGATGATGAGAAGTGTTATGGAATGTTATCTTTGTGCTTTAATTCTTGTTGTAAGTCTTCCAAAGTCAGCATCTCCTACAAGGGAGAATGGCTGAAAATCAAGAACCATCATCACTCTGCAATTAGTTGTGAAATGAGTTCCAGGATACTAGTTTTGTACTTCTGACAATACTTTCAGTGGAGCATGAACCTATAAGTCACAGGAAAATAAATTTATTGGAGTAGATGATAGAAGTAAAATATAATACTTTTTATACTTTGAATGTATTTTTTATTTATATGATGAGAAAACATGATTTCTGAATGAACACACAGTGAGCCATGAAGATGATAATAAATAGCACTATGTATAGTGCCTCAAGGTGGACAGGCAATTTTCTGTACTCATGGAACACAGGTGTGGTGGCACTGGCAGTAGTAGCTGGTGTCATGTTGTTTGTGATAAACTCATGAAGAGTCACGGAGATGATTAGGTACCCATAACATTTGAAGATGTTGCATTCTTTTTGTCTTGACAGAGTGCAACATGCAAACAATATCTGAGAAGGTGATGGGTACCTATTTTATTGTACCTTCCCTGTGTAGTGTGCAGCTAGGGTAGAAGGTGGTATCACACACACTGCAGTGATGAATGATGAGAAAATCATGATCAATGATGGAGGATGGTGGAGGATAATAATAATGAAGAGTATTTTTTTTCTGTGAAGCCAAAGTCCTGCTATGGTTTTTACTTTAATGCAATTAGCCAAAACCCTTCTATGTTTTTTTTTTTAAGTAATTATTATAGTAAGTGATTCTTCTTAAGTTTGGTATTACTGCATTTATATGCCAATAAAATGATATTTTAGTGGATTCTTCATGTCATCTGTACAGAATCCATTTTGATATTTTAGGTACAGTGGACTAGTGGCAGTGGAGGGGGTCAGGGTACCTCAGACAGGAACAGGGAACCAAGACAATGAATGTGAGATGATTTCTTTGTTTGGCCGCTGTGGTATGAAGTGCCTTCAGAAGGGACTGGGCAGGTTATCAGATATGATATGAAGCAGCTAATATAATCTGAGATAATATATGAATTATGACAACATAATCAGATATGATATATGAGATGATAGTCAGATATAATCTATGATATATGTATATATGCAGAGAATTTGATATGATATGACATTACATGATATATGATACAATAATACAATCTGATGTGATTTAGAAGAAGATAATACAATCTAATAAATTCTGATATAACCTGATATAGAATCTGATTTAAAATCAGATAATATGATATAACATATAAGGTATGATAAAATAAAATCCCAGCTGCCTGCCCTTGAGCAGGGCTGCTTCAGCTCCCCCACGGTCGGCAGGCACCCAGCCAGCCACCAACCGAGACCGGGACACTCACCTGCAGCTGCTTGGAAGCTGCCTGCCATTGAACAGGGCTGCTTCAGCTCCCCCATGGCCAGCAGGCACCCAGCAAGCCACCGACCGAGACCAGGATGCCCGCCTGCAGCTCCTTGGAAGGTACGGCAACAGCGCATCCAATCGGAACACGAGCGCTTCCAGCAAACCCGCTCTAATTGGCCAGGACTTTTCCCCTGCTTTTGCCACCTAGCACTTTTTACAAATAGATTTTAGATAGAACTAAGCACATTTCAAGTGTCTAATAGAAGGTTTTTTTTTGGCTAGTTTTCCATCAGCAGGTTATACAGACCTGCCACTAGAGGGATTCTTGTTCTTTCATTAAAACCAAAAGTCTACGCTCTGAAAGACACAGTTGCTTTACTTGCTATATACTTTCCTTCCTGACCTCGAGATCCTCTCGAACCGGTTAAGACTTCCCTGAATCATGGGACTGCTGACAGCCATGCCATTAGCCCACAGTATCTGTACCGCACCCTGATTGGATGCTGTCTTGCCTCCTGTGCGGGGATTGGCTCTTGAGCCAGCGAAAACTTTGATCTGCTCGGGGCTGCTGCACCCATTCATTTCTATTGCAAACAGCTGAAATTTTATGCCTGCCCCCCCCCCAACCTTAACTTTATAGACCTTCCTCCACATCCCCGGCAGCTCCGCCCCCCCACTCATGCTCCATTAGGTACCTGTTTTGGGACTCCCTACCCCATCTTTTTAGTCGCCACCTCCCATTCCCTGGCTGCCTGGCCTTCCTGGCTGTATCGTCACTTCCCACTGATCCAGCTACTGCTCTTCGCCCCCTTCTCCTAGCCCCACCATCCTGTCTTAACCCCTCCCTCCCTCCCTCCGCCTGCCCGAATCCTACCTTAATCATGCGCCTCCACCGTTCTCTACCCTCTATTCTATTTCTTCTTGCCTGTCTTCCTCCCTACTGCACACCCCAAAATCCTGCTTTCCCTCCCTCCCCCACAGCTTCCACATTCCTACATCCTTCCTTCACATAGGCATGCTGCACATTGGTCACTGCCCCTTGCCCAGGGTCCATCCTACCACCATGAAACTGTCCTACACCCACACTGGTCCTAGCCCTCCACTCTGGTCCCCCCTGTCTACGCTTACTCTTACCCACTATCGTTGATGCTCGGCAATTTCCTGAGACGCTAGCAGGTGAAAGCATTCCCTTAAAGAAATACGCAGCAACTTCTTGAGGCTAGTCCTCCTCCTCCTAATGCTGTCAGGCAACATGAACCCAAACCCTGGCCCATTCTGATCTAAAGCCACTAATCTGAGCAAGTCTTTGGGTGCCCTCTCATTCATATCAATCAACATCTGCAGCCTCCTTCCTAAAATGGATGCCCTACAGGCCTTCACCAGCCAGCACTGCCCTGACATCCTGGCAGTTCTCGAAACCTGGCTCACGCCATCAGTACCAGACCATGCAATCAACCTTCCTGGCTACAACATCTTTAGGCTGGCTCGCCTCTCCAAAAGAGGTAGGGGCTGCGCTCTCTACCTAAAAGACTCCATACAGGGGCACCACATCATTACCTCACTCCAACCCACAACTGCTCAGATACTGCCAGTGAGAATCCTCCTCGGAGCCCAAAACAAAACCCTCACTGTTGTCACCATCTACATCCCTCCCAAAGAACAGGGAACTGGTCTAACAGCTGTTCTTGACTTTGTAAAGTCACTCCCACCAGACACCGAATCCATCCTCCTAGGCGACTTCAACATCAACTGACCTGCGGCTGATGCTGGTGCACACTGGGATACCATTGCTGCAGCAAACCTCACACAAATGGTTGACTCACCAACCAGGAAAAATTACAGGACTGGCACCAGCACACTCTTGGACTGGATCCTTACCAGTCACCCATCGCAGATATCTAACACTAATGTCCTCCCTGACTCTCTCAGTGATCACTCCCCTGTTAGCTGCACCTGGTCAAATAAATTCATCAAACAACCACCAAAACTATCACCAGCAGGGTTCTACCCAGTGGTCACCTTCCTCGACTCAAATCCACCTCCTCCATCAAGACTGGTCCCCTATCTTCAATGCAACCAAAACGCGCTGCCCTTGACCACTTCATAAACATCTTCACTGTGGCCTGTGACACGTATGCTCCTATTAAGAAACGCAAAGTCAAATCACTCAGTAACCCTTGGCTCACAGGTGACTTCCTCAGGATACTAAAAACAAGAGACCACCTATGGGAGCTGGCCAGAAACTCTGGAAGGCAAAACGACATCTAAAGCTACAAATGTGCCCACAATGACTGCACCAAAACCATCCGGCAAATGAAGTCCGCCTACTATAAGCATGCCCTCACAAACTCCTGGGGCAATAGTTTGGTATTCTGGAAGAACATAAAGGAACTCACCGGGAATCCACCCAAACCCCCTCCATCAATACTCAACATCAACAGAACCACAACCCTCAACCCAAAAACCATTGTGGATACCTTTAACAAAGCCTTTACCGACCTCAGAACTGTCCTACCCCAGGACTGCTTCAAAAATGGTGAAGCCCCTCTGTCCACAATGAACACTACTCCCACCAGCTCCCCCCGCTTCTACTTCAAAGCATTCAAGGCTCACCAAGTACGCAAATATGTTACCAAAGCCCTTGGTAAATCAAGATTCAGTAATGACTCACATGATCTCAAAATCCTGTCTCTCGCACTTGATGAAGTGCTTAGTCCTCTGACCAGAATTTTCAACCTCTCCCTCAGCTTTGGCCAGTTCCTGGACTGATGGAAATCTGTCACTGTCACCCCAGTCCATAAAAGTGGTGACAAAACTGCCCACGATAACTACAGACCTATCTCCCCACTACCCCCGCTCTACAAGGCACTAGAATGCATCGTCTCAGACCAGCTCACAGAATACCTGGATACGTACAACATCCTGTGCAAGCAACAACACGGGTTCCACAAAGGTCACAGCACCTCCACAGCCCTACTTGTATTCACAGGCGCAATCCACAATGCACTTGACTCCAGTGCACTACTAGGCTCAATCTACATTGACTTAACTAAAGCCTTTGACACCGTCAATCACAGTCTCCTGCTTGTCCAGCTTCAGAACACTGGGCTTTCAACTGACTCCATTGGCTGGTTTAAGAGCTACCTTGAAGACCGGTCCCAAACAGTAAGAATCACTGATACACTCTCTCACCCTAGACTGGTCTGCTCTGGAGTACCCCAGGGCTCCATTCTGGGACCCCTCCTCTTCAGCCTATTCTTAAATACGTTACCGGACAGCTGCCCAGAACAAATAATTCTCTACGCCGACAATGCTGTGATCCTCACCTTGGACCCTGATCCAATCCAATTACAAAATAAACTTCAGCAGGCCTTCTCCTCCTTCGAATCCTGGTTCCTAAATCATAAACTGCTTCTTAATCAGAAAAAAAAACAAGTCTATGGTCTTCTGCAGCCCCCACAACAAAAACTAACAACTCCACCTCTCCATTGCAACTGAACAAGGAGCCATCCTAGAGCAAACACAATAGTTCAAGTACCTCGGCATCACCCTTGATCCCCACCTCTCATACGCTGTCCATATCAGCAATGTTGCAAAGTCTGCCAATGCGAGGTTAGGCATATTATTCCAGCACAGGAAACACCTAACCCCAGAAGCACTGTCAGTGGCCGTCCAAAGCTCCATCATCAGCATCATAGACTATGGTCTTATCATATATGGGTCTGCAACTACCACTGCTCTCAAACGTATTGCAACCTCCCTGAATAAGGCCTGTCGTCTCATCACTGGCTGACATTGCTGTACCCACACATGTGACCTTTATCCCCAATCTGGATGGCTTCAACTGGACAAACGCAGAAAATACCAAACCTGCATCACGGCCAAGAAAATGATAATGGGGCTTGCTCCACCTGGTGTCTGTGCCCTCCTTAAGCCTAGACATAGGAACATCACTACAAGGAGATACAATTCCCATCTACTACATATCCCACGATGTTGCACGACCCAAGGACAAAGATCATTCACCTATCGGGCATCCAACTGGCTCAACTCTCTTGGCAGTGGCATACCGACCGCTCCAACACTTGGCCTTTTTACGTCCAAGCTGCACCTCTCACTGCTTGTATCCTGCAATTTTCCATCTTAACATTTCCACCATTCCAGCTGCAAATGTCCTAGCACCCAGCACTTACAATCAGTCTTTTCACCCCTAGCACCTTACCTGTAGTATTCCCTCAACAAGGCCCCCTGGCTGCACTGTCTCCCACCCTTACCCACCTCCCCTCCATATCTCCACTCCTGCCCCCACCCCAACCACCTCCCGTAATCCCCCTTACCCCCTGCACCTCCTTCCTCCCCTCGATCTCCTACCCTCACTTCCCCCACCACCCACCCCTTCCTTGTCTTGCTCATAGCTCAAGTCTTTGTACTGGTTATTACATGTCTGTAAGTCAATGACTATATGTTTGTAACTAAAAATGATGACTGTTGCACACGCTGACATGGAACCTTTGTAAAAGAGCCTTGGCTCAAAGGTATTGTAATACTAAAATGAAATAAATAAATAAAATAAATAAAAAATAAATAAATATAATGTGATATGATATATATGTAGCTGATAAATAACCTGATATCTTATCATTGAATATAAGTTATGGTTATAAAATAATATAATTGGATATAATTTGACATGATACATGAGAAGATAATAGGATCTAATTTAATATATGGCATATGACAATATAATCTGATATACTTTGATCTATGACAAGATAATATGATATGTACTGTATTATATAAGATAAAGTTTACTCTGATATGATAAATGAGAAGATAATATGATACAATGTAATATAAGGTATGGTTATAAAATACTATAATCTGATATAAACTGACATGATATATGAGAAGATAATATGATCTGATTTAATATATGGTATATGATAATATAATCTGATATACTATGATCTATGACAAGAAAATATAATATATACTACATTATGTACAATAATGTCTACTCTGATGCGATAAATGAGAAAATAATATAATATGATACAATGTGTTAAATATATGGGGCAGGATTCACAAAGAAGGTGCTCCTGGCGCAAGCCAGATGCGCCGAGCCCAAGCAGTGGCATTCACAAAGGGATGCGCCGTGCCAAGCAACAACTGCAACACCACTGTGAATCACCACAGGACACAACGGTGCATCCATAGAAGCGCCGGCGCACCCAGGCAGACAGCCCTGCAGCCATACGGGGGAGCCAGTAGAACAACTGGAGCAAAACAGCAGGGCAGGAGGAGCAAATACAGAGCCATTACAAACAGACCCACAGACACAGGTGTAGAGTAAAACATGTTTCATAAACGTAATGGCCATAGAAACTGTACAGATCAAATACCAGAAAAGGAACATCATCAACAACAACATCAACAACGACATCCACAGAAGGGGATGAGGCGGAGCAGGGATGCGTAGGAGGACAGGAAAAGGAACAGAAACAGGGAACAGGGTAGGGCAACTATTTACACAGGAAGGCCCCCAGTCAGTGGCAGGGGGCACTAGCGGCGCAGTGCTATGCCATGCAGCACCCTGGCACGGCCCAGAAGGTGCAGCACGAAGCCCCGCAGGGAAGCTGACAGGTGCCAAACAATCTGAGTAAGAGGGCACAGGGGTGCCTGGATGGCCACATGGATCCTCTGGTCCACATCCACTGGCACAGCGCCACCACCATCACCACCTGGAGCAGTACGGCGATCATGGACACCTACAGAAAACAACAGAAGGAACACACACTGAGGGCCAGGACGTGGAACACAACCCCGCCCACCACAGCCCAAACACCAGAAAGACTGCAACCATGTAAAGCGGTACTCACCCACCCATGGAGGGGCACCAGGCCTGGCACCTATGTATCAGTGATGATGCAAATCAGCAGCATCCATGGCATGTTGCCTGGCCCCTGGACCTGCAAAACACAACACACACACACAGCACCATGAGTGAACACTGCTACAGTGAAGGATGCAAGTCCCCAGCCACCCCACCCTGCCAGCATGTGGCCATGCAGCAAACAGCGATGCCAGTATCTGAGGCACCTGGTGTAGGTGGGAACGCACAGCCATGCCCGTTCCCCCCAGCAACAGGGCAAAGCAACACAGGAGCACCATGGGGGCAGTGATAGACACACACAGCATATGCCACAGAAGGATACAGCTAGAGAACACCTACCTGGTCATGGCAGTGCACCCCTGTGTACACGGTACCGCAGTCATACCAGCCTCTCCGGGTCCCACCTCTGGAGGTCGCCACAGTCAGCCTGGACTGCTCACCTGTGTATGGAATGCAAGTACGCTGCACAATCCGTGAAGCAATGGTGGTCCACACCCTGGCCCTGGGCTCATGGAGGTCCTCCTGTCCAAACAGGTGGCCCTCCACAGCCATGACCTGTGCCACTAGGTGTAACAGCTCCAAATGTGTCCAGTTCATGGCCCTAGGCACCATTCTCCCAGCTCCCAGGCATCCTACACTGTGTACATGCAGTGGCAAGGTGCAATCAGGGAATGCATTGTCCACCGACTGTTATGCGCCACGTGCAACAGTGATACACGTGCAGCACACCACGCACTGAATGTGAAGCGCTATTGGCCGCTGCAGAAGGAGCTGTGCATGCGCACGCCACCACGCAATGGCACCACTTGGCAAGGACACGATCGCACATGCCCTGTGCGCATGCTGGCACCATGTTGCTCATGGAATATGCCAGTAACGTGTACCGTGCATAGTGCATGATCCATGGGGATGGACGGATTGCAGCCTGGGTGGTGCATTGTGGGACAAGCTGCATGATATGGTACACAGCACCGCGCTTGTCAAGCATGCTATGGCGCACCGGATAATGGTGTAACGGCGCATAATGGAATATGCGCTGTACAACATGTACAACAAATGCGTGGGGGGATGTACCGTATGGACATCCCAAAGCCATGCAGATGTGCCACCCAGACCACACATGCGCTGGCAGTGTACCGTACTGTCGGTGGTGCATCACACAGATGCTCCGTGCAAAGTGAGATGAGCTGGAAGCAATTATGCAGTTCAGAGAGAATGCACCCCAAACAGCCTCATCATCCATGCATGGGCATCTCAGCCAATTAGCATCTCATTAACAGGTGCTCAGGCCTCATTTGCATGCCCTGATCCATACATGCTCCCAATTCAGCAGGCTGAGACCAGGGTACTGAGAGGAGTCAGTGCCTACAGGGTGAGTACACTGCCACAATCACAGGGCTACAGCACACACTGGTGTGCCTGCATCCGAGTGTGCAGAGCTGATGGTGCCCCAATACACCACATGTGGGACCGGACCACCATCAGGTGGGCACCACAGCAACATGTGATGTACAACTGCAGGGACGTATCCATGGGGTGACATTGGACAGGTCCCTGCTGAGGCCACAGTGGAGGACCGTGTCACTGGGATGAACACAGCACAGCATGTGCTGGGCTCCGCTGCATGATGGATGGCAGCGTGCCGTGGTGGTGCACTGCAGGGGGGGGTGCAACATGTATGGGGGACAACATATAGTACACAGAGACACGGGGATGGTACAGATGGCTGGGGCTGGACTGCACTGTGAGGTGCATGCAGTGCTATGACACATGTATGTACTCCGCACAGTGCAACACCTGTGCAGGCACAGTGTCATCACTGCCAGCAAGTACACCACCTCTGTGCAAACACTGTGTGCCACCACATGGCAGTCCCCCTCCACCCTGCAGCCAACACAGTGGTGGCACCCAGGTATGATGGTGCACCATGGTGGTGGGACACACACAGCAGGGGTATTGGGAAACACACACATGGTGGATGGATCGGTGTCACACACCCTGTGGTGGCTACATGGTACCCCTGCTGTGTCCTGGGTGCCATGTGTGGCACATGCACAGTCCCTCATGGACCACACACCATGGTGCATGTCCACCTGTGCTAGGCAGCCCATGCATAGACCATGGTACAGGCCACTGGCACCACAGACCATGGTGAGCCTGCAGACAGTGGGAGCTTGGTGTGGGACTGTGTGTACACCTGGGTGGGTCTGACACAAGATTGCTTCTACCCACAGTGTATAGAATGTCCGGGGAGTCAGGTGCCACTGGCAGGTGGCGACAAAACTTCACACGAGATGAGGAGAGGGCACTCATTGAGGCATGCCATCTATGCCTGGATGTACTCACTGGCAGGGGTAGCAGCAGGACGGTGCATGCAGTGGGCTGGGAGGAGGTGGCCAGGCATGTGAACACGTTCGCATCATACAACCGCACAGTGCAGGAGTGCAGGAAGCATTGGAATGATGGGTGATGGAGGGCCAAGGAGAGGGTGGCCAGCATCCAGGCCTCCCTGCAGCGGACAGGGGGTGGACCTGGCTCGGTGGCACCCCTCACCCCTAATGAGGCCCTGCTGGCTACCAGTGTGTCAGGGATGTCCATGCATGGCGTCCCTGGGGGTGGTTTCCAGATGGGGGCAGCCTGTTGCAGCATGGTGAGTAGCTGTGCACCCTGTCCACACCTGCCATGGACAGGCATGCATACCCGGTGGTGTGTGGCTGACTGTGCATTGTGCCATGTGCATCTTGTGCATTAACCACGTCTCCCTTGCTGTCTTCCACAGCTCAATCGCAACTCCATGGAGCGGATGTGGCTGACGGCACAGCCCCCATACGCAATGATGTGGGCCCACCCCATGGGGCCATTGACAGTGATGTAGTTGTGTCCACGCTCCACACACCACCGGTCATGGCACCTGTGGCAGAGGGCCCCTGCAGAGCCCTCCACCAATGATGGCGGTACTGCAGGTGGGTACATCACATGGTTGTGGGGCCTGGCTGGGTTGTCTGACGGTAACTCAGAGGATGTGGTGGACATAGTGGATGCACTCATTGTGCTTGCCAGTGGCATGCAGGGTGAGGGCATTAGCACCGACGCATGTTCCACCATCAGCTGCACCACTGCCATGGGTGACTGCAGTGCACACAGCTTGGGACCCTGGGTGCCAACGGTGTTCCCACTGTGCTGGACACTGGTGCAGTGGTGGCATGTATGCCTGAGGCTGTGTGTGCCATGCCCCCGGCACCACCGCTGCCTAGCACAGTGCTGGCAGCATAAGTGGAATCCAGGCAGGGCACCAGTGGGCATGCACCCGCTACAGTGGGACCACAGGATGACATGCATGGACAGCAAGTAACTGTGCCCAGCTATGATACGCACACAGCACAGCCTGACAGGGTGCATCCACTGCCCATGGATGACCCTGGTGAGGCTACCATTCCCCGGTTCAGCAGCACCACCCACATGCCACATCACCTGCAGAAGACATGGGTGTCTACGTTGACCTGTTGTGGGCAACTGTGGACGGTCAGGAGGCACTCTGGGCAGAGTTCCATAGTCATCGGGCTGTCATGGTCCAGGAGCATGAGTCCGCGGCAGCGTGGCATACTCAGATGCTGGCTGAGACATGCCTCATGTGGGTGGGCATGACTGCAGCCATGGAGTGGATCACAGCTGCTGCAGAGGCAGTGGCTGCATCCACAGCATGCCATGGACAGCGTGCGTCCAGTCGGACACCCAGGAGCACATCCCGGACACCCCGTTGATGTGAGCAGGTGGGCTCCCTGCTGCTGACCCCATCACCACTGGCATCCTCCCCCACCAGCCATGGCTCAGCCAGGGGGCATGGTTGGGCCACCCCACTGAGCACCCAGTGACAGTCTCAGTGCAACACCCCTGTGGGGTCCCTGGGGACACCCTCTGTGGCTGGTGGTGGCACCCCGATCACCAGCGGCTGTGGCAGAGGCTGCCCTCATGTCTGTGGTGGTCATAGGGTGACCCTGTGATGTCGATGCCCAGGGGCCTGTGGTGGTGGGTGGTATGGTTGTGCACACTGTCCATCCTGTGAGAGGTGCCAGTGTCACTGTGCGTGGTGGTCTCCAGCCACACAGTTGACCTGGCACACCCCCGTGTCACCTGTGCTTGTGCACCTGTGTGTGTGCTGCAGTTGTGCCATGTGTCACAGGTATGATGAGTGTGTTATGGTGCATGGAGTGCCCATGTGCCGGCTGTAGTGCACACTGACCCATGATGGTGTGGGCATGGCCTGGTTCTGGTGTGGTGTATGCAGTGTGTGTGTGTGTGTGTGATTGTGTGTCCCACCATGTGCATGCACCCGCATGTGCACCCCGGTGTGGCACACGGTGCCTGCCTTGCCCCTGCCACATTGTGCCTACACTGTGGTGCCCACACCTGCACATGCACCAACCTGCATACTCACGTGCGTGTCCCGAAGAGTTCCTCTACCACTCTGTTGCGGTATGCCCGTGCCCTGGCCACCAGCCTTGGATGCCTGTGCCCATGTCCGTCGTTGGCTCCATGTTCCTCCGGGTGTTCCCCTGCTGCACCCTCCCCACCCTCCTCCTCCTCCTCCTCCCCGGAACTGTTGCCCTCACTGGCCTTGGCAGGTATCCCATGGTCTTGGGCCATGTTGTGTAGCATACAGCAGGCCAGGAATATGCCACAGGCCTTCTCAGGGCTGTACTGTAGGGCACCACCTGACCAGCACAGGCACCAGAAATGCATCTTTAGCATGCTGAAGACACGCTCGACGATGGCATGCATCATGGCATGTGCCTCATTGTAGCATTCCTCTGCCACTTTTCTGGGTCGTTGGAAGGGGGTGAGGAGCCAGGGATGCACTGGGTATGCAGCATCACCTGTGGGGGTAGATGTGTCTCCATTAGTTAATAGTGTTACACTGTGGTGTGTGACCTGACTCCATCCTGCCCTATATTGTGTGCCCCTGTCCTGCCCCCCCACCCATGCTGCCTCATGCCTGGCAGTCCTGCTTCCCCTGCCCCTGCCTGCCCCCATCCATCCTAGGGCACACATTGGGACCATGCCACCATGCTGCTGCCCCAGCACCATTCCACATCCCTGCTGGCCCAATGCCCCCAAGCCTGCGGTCCCCCACCCACGGCCCACCTCAGGTGTCCTGGGCATGGTGGCCCCCCCTGGGCTGCTGGCGCACAGTCATATGTACCTAACAGGTGTCCAGTTTGGATGTTCCCAGCCTTGAACCTTTCACAGAGCACTGACTTGTGCCATATGTATGCATCATGTGCGCTCCCAGGGTGTGTTGCATAGACACTGGTGATGCACTCCGTGGCATCACACAACACCTGGCAGTTCACTGAGTGGTACCCCTTGCAATTCACATATGTGACACCCTCCTCACCAGGTAGTGCGTGGATTACCACATGGGTGCAGTCGATGGCCCCATGACACCTGGCATGCGTGCCGCCCTGTGGAACCCCTGCATGGCTTCTGTCCGCTCTGCCAGTGTGCCGGGGAATCTGATGTATTCTGAAGCATGCGATAGCAGTGTGTTGAGGAACTGTGTGAGGAGACAGGACGTTGAGGCATGTGATATGCCAGTGATGTCCCCTATAGGCCTCTGGAAGGTTCCCATGGCGAGCAGGCACATGACCGTTGTCACCTTGGTCTTCACCTTGATGGCGTGTCCTCGTGCAGTGGGTGCCTGCATCACATCATGGCACAGCTCACATAGCTGCCTCAGTATGGCCCTGTTGAGGTGGTATCACCCAACTGTCTCCATTTCTGTCAGCTACTTGAAGGATAGCTGGGCACGGTACCACCGTGGATCCGGCCGCCTATGGTTACTTCTGGTGCCCTGCCTCCTCCTCCTCCTGATTGGGGCACCAGCAACGGTGACTGCTGCTGGGTTCATCCCCTCTGTTGCTGTAGCCCTGTGGTGTGGCTTGCTGTCTGTGCCCCTCTCTCTCTCTCTCTCTCTTTCTCTCTCTCTCTATTATGACTTCCCCTCTGTGTGTGTCCTGCTGTTGCCGTTCCATTGATGGCCTGCTGGTGTGCTGGACTTAAGTCTCCTTCTTTTGTACTTATCTTTTTAGGGCACATCCTGGCTTTGCGCTGGAGTTGCTCCATTGCTGCTCCTTGGTTTTGCTCTGTGGATAGGGATGCACAGTGTATGCATGGGTACACCCCCTGTACATGCGCCACAGGTCATTACGTTGCATTTGTGGCACATGTCTTTTGGTGCAGGGCATCTCGTTCGCACCGGCGCTTCCTCCCTGTGCCTGAATCACCTTCAGGCACATTTCTGACTTGTGCCGGGGCATCTGAGATGCACCAGGCACATCTGTTTTGTGAATCCTGCCCACAATATGATTACGTAATATAATTATCACCAGACATGATACACGAGCAGGCAATATAATTTGATATACCTGTATTTGAATATAATATATGCCACATAATGTAATTCCGTATGTGATCATTTTTAATATGTTGTATCTGCTATTGTGTGTATTATTATTTTTCTATTTATGTGCCAAGAAAACATGGGAGAATGGTGTATTCTGGATTGCTCAAGATGGTTTCATTCCCAGGTGCATGGGGCAACTAGCAGAGAAGGTTGCTTGCATGGCAGTGGGAACAGTGCATTTCTGTGGACTAATGAACATGGCCTATTTGGCTGCACTGTCATGCATACAGAAGCACTTGTCCTCATAGCTTCAGAAGCATGAGTTCCAGTCCCTGTTCCACAAGGAACAGCTCCAGTCTTCATTGACTCCACTTGCAGAACTAGTACTTGGTGGAACTCTCATGGTGGAATAATTCTTTGCTCATTTCCTCTTCCTGAATCTATTATCTTCCTGTTCTTGTTTTCATGTTTTCTACATTATCAGCATTAGCAACACCTGCACAGAAGATAACATGATGCGAGTGCTGCCAGATGTTACCTATAATGACTCACAGTAGTTGTCAATAGTTCTTAGATGCCTACATGACTCATCCACATCCA
This sequence comes from Neoceratodus forsteri, assembly GCA_016271365.2. Classification (NCBI taxonomy): domain Eukaryota; kingdom Metazoa; phylum Chordata; order Ceratodontiformes; family Ceratodontidae; genus Neoceratodus; species Neoceratodus forsteri. The sequence goes on from CM028130.1 coordinate 422,410,488, forward strand.
CTGCATGACAAGCCGCAGTGCTGTATGACCCAAAAGGTGATAAGGAAGCTTTACACCATCGGACCACCCTCCCTAGAGACAAACCACAAACCACCCCACTGAGACACTTTCTGACCTTGCAACTGACACATCAGTCTATTATGCTTTTCACTCACTGGCTGATTGGCAGACTCACACAGGTAAAAACTAAAGAGATGAGTTTATGTTCACTGCTGCACCAGTAGTAGTCTGTAAAAAAAAACAATTGTTTGTCAAATAAATCCTTAACCACCTATCCAGTACCTTTCTCATTCTGTTAAATTCAACCTTCTCTACTCCTACTGTGATAGGCAACAATCAAAAATATGGATTTTTGCACCATCTACACCTCACGCAGACAGTAATAAAAACATCCATCAAATATTTTTTTTTTTTAAATTCCTCCCACTCCTTTTCCCAGTCTGCTAAGTACACTCTGCTCTGCACTTCTACTATATGAAAGGCCTGCAGCTGCCAGTCCAGTAGACTTAGAATCTGCACTCTCTTCTCTTGTTTTCATCATGGGCTTACTAGCCTGCCATCGTGAAACTACATTTAAATATAGTGAGAATTAACTAACTGAAAGGATAATGCATGATTCTCTGATTTCTAAAATGTTCTGATCAAAAGTAATTATTTTTCACATAAAAGGGCCTCCTTCAAACAACAGACCATTCCCTGCAAGAGACAGAGGGAAAGAGCACTAGAAAGGACAATGAGAAGTATGCAGCATGCAAAGTTCTCAGTCTCCAGGATTGCTGATTGTCCTAGCAAATCACGTGACCTGACACCAATTTTGACATGCTCAGTGTATACTCCCTTTTAGAAGTGCTACCTCATGACAACAAAGTCTAGAAATGATGAAACGAACATGAACTGCTTAAGAAACTAGACACTCCCTGTTAGGTATGATTGCTTGCATAGTAATCTCCTACTCCTGAACTGGGTGATGCCATATGCAACACTGTACAGTAGATAAACATAAGCAGGCAAGACAAGCCATTACATAAGCACTGAGCCCTTCCCATGAACCCTCCATCAGAGTACTCTTTGGTAAGTGAAGGCCACCCTATCAAAAGCTACTACTAAATGAATTTGTCTGTTAGATAGCAGGTAAGGACTGTAGGGCATAGTTATATACAAATTTTTTACAATATACAATGGGCTGTACCAGTACACAAAAGCATTGGGAACTCATTCTTTCATGAAACTGTATTATATATAAGTAACAAAATAGTTATAGGAATGTGTACTCCAAGGTTTTATTGTAATGTACAGTACTGAATGCAGTTTGTTTTGTATTTCCACTTCTTCAGGAATGACTGAAAATGGCACTTACTGACCAGTCTCCACCATAATAAATAATGACAAAATGTAAATAAATTGAGAGATGGTCACTAGTCGAAGACAAATAGCCCTTGTTTCAACATGCGCCTGGAAACCTGCATCATTGGCATATAATGTCTTGAGCCCAGCTCAGCACATTGCCCTGTAATTCAAGTCCATGACTCTAAGATGTAGATTTTCATTACACTAATGCACTAAGTTACCACGTCAGCAACCTAATCATGAATAATAGCAATCACAGGAACAGGGCACAAATTGTTTCAAAACTATGGATCAGAAATCACAGTCTATGTGGTTTGATGTGTATATTGATCAGCTGTTCTGCTAATATGCAAAACAAAGTATATAAGTTCATGTTAACCAAAACATTGAGTAAGAAAAATTATATCAGTCTGGGTTAGCTGCAGTTGATGTACATCAGAGTATCAGACTTCTGTAATTTATAGCAAAATGCTATGCAGTGTTAGGTATTTTGTCCTCCCAGTAAAATGTCTGAACTGCATCACAGCACTTATGAACAGTATTTTACAAGATGTACAGGTTTTATATGGACGTGGATGTTGTTTGTTCCTTTATTCCCCGGCTACTACTAAGTAATCCTTAAAAGCCAGGACATTGACAGTTGCTACTGAGAACTCTCATGTCCCATTAATTCACACCCACTCAGCCTTGTAAAAGAAGTGCTGGCATCCATGAGGTTTCATTTATTCACACATTTGATCATGAGGCTGATCAAAGATGGGGAAATAAATGCTGAGATGAAGGATAGTAACCTGCATATTAAGGCTAACGGTCCATGCTAGCATGTTCCATGAGTCTTAGGGCACTGATTAAAAAAAAAAATAGATTCTTCTATTTTTTGTCAATTGCAAACATTGATTTGGAATAGGGTGCATAGAGAAGTGTACTCCCTTTCAGAAGTACTGACAGGGCCAACTTTAGAGGCTGGTAATCTAAGCAGCAGGAATACTGGGTCAGTGCTGCATACTGAGACTGTTTCGGTGTTTAACTCCTGGACAGTCTGCATAATTGTATAGCTGTTCAGTGAAATGTCCCTTATGCTATAAGACAAGAGTGACATCGTACTGTATGCAGTTTGGGAGAGAGAATCTCACAGCAAAGCAGAGCAGTGTAAAGTGCCCTAACTGTGTGACATGATACAAATAGACCATCAGAGCCATTTCATGAAGTACTATAAACGTATTACAGTCCCTCAAGTTACTGTAGCTAGCTTAATTAATAATTTTAAATTCTATTTTTTTAAAGGAATGGCACTAACACTCCTCAACTCCTACACTTTTCAACTGGAATAATTTACTTTTATACCATCACACAGGATGAATGTATGCAGTACCATGCATCCTGGGGTTCTAAATGCTGATTGACTGAAATAACTTAAGTGATTTATAATGAACATTATGAATGTATTATTATCCAGAATGAAAGCATAAATGGTTGATGATATTAGAGGTTGAGTTAATTAATTATCATTGTTGTGGATGTTTTGCACAAATGCAGCATAATGGAATTAGATTATGAATTGTAAGTGTGAGTGAGTGGACCTCATATCACCATATGCATTGGGGCAGAAGTTTGACTTCTTTGCAGAATATTTAAACTAGCAAATGGGGAGAGGGGTGCAGCACCCCATACGTCGAATGGGAAGAACACCCCTCCCCCCTCAGCTAGTGGTCAAACAGGAATTCAGCGTGTTTGCCATTCATTTGCATCACCAGGTAAGAAAAAAGGTTTGTCTCCCCATACGATGCACAGGGGTAATGCCAAACTTCACCCAACAACTAACACACCAAAATCTGGCCAATGGAAAATCATGTACACAAATGCTCACAGCCTGGGAAATAAGATCCCAGACCTGCAGGCAATAATGTCAGAGGCTAAACTGGACATAGTAGCAATTAGTGAGGCGTGGTTTACCAGTAACCACACTTGGAGACTTCAGTACCTGGCTATGTATTGTTCAGAAGAGACGAGGTGCAAAAGGGGAGGGTGGCCCTGTATGTTAATGAAAATATCAAAGCTACAGAAATTCAGAATACACATAAGGAGCCAGAAGAACTGTGGGTCACCCTGGAAACAGGAAATGGAACAGCCATAAGAACTGGGGTTGTCTACAGGCCCCCAGACCAGAGGAGGACATAGACACATTACTGTTAGAAGATATACAAAACATGACAGCTAAAGGGAGGTTCTGATAATGGGAGACTTCAACATGCCAGATACAGATTGATCAATACCAGCAGGAACATCTGCCAGAACTAGACTCATAGTGGATTCCCTGCAGGGAGGGCCTCAAACAACTGGTACAGCAACCCACAGAGACAGGGCTATCCTAGATCTAGTACTGACTAACAAAGAAGGGATCACAGATCTCCAGGTAGAAGGTCACCTGGGGCCAGTGACCATCACATGGTATGGTTCAATTTGGCTACTACATCTAAATCTTCCATTCCAAAGCAAAAATATGGGACTTCAGAGGAGCTGACTTTGATAAGATGGCCAACAGAGTTAAGCTAGCCCTGGCAAAAGAAACACAGGTGAGGAGGTACAGGCAAAGTGGGCAAGCATTAAGGATACAATACTTGAAGCAACATCCCATTGTGTTAGACAGAAAGGAAGTGCAAAGAAGAAGGAAACCACTTTGGTTCTCAAATACAGTAGCAGAAAAGGTCAGAGCCAAAGGCTGGCCTTCAGAAAATATAAGGGAACACAGCGGGATGAAGATAGGAGGCATACCAAACTGCCCTAAGGGAAGCAGGTAAGGCAGTAAGGCAGGCAAAGTCCCAAACTGAAACACTAGCACGAACAGTAAAGAAGGTGACAAGACTTTCTATAGATACATTAGTGAAAGGAGAAAGTCCAGAGGGGTATTGCTAAGCTTAATGGAGAAAGGGAGCATGTGAGGAGGAGGACCCTGTAAAGGCATCTATCCTAAATAGATACTTTTGCTCAGTATTTACTGAAGAGAGGTGGGCAGGGCCCACAGCTCAACATCATGGACACAGGGGAAGGAGGTGAGCACTACTCCTTTCACAAAGAAAGGGTCCTACAAAGCTTGCTAAGCTCAGGGTGGATAAGGCAATGGGACCTGATGGCATACATCCCAGGGTACTTAAGGAGCTAAAGGAGGAACTAGCAGAGCCATTAGCAGAATTGTTTAGTGAGTCTCTGAGCACAGGAGAGGTCCCAGAAGACTGGAGAAGGGCTCATGTGATCCCTCCACAAGAGTGGTAGCAGGGAGGAGGCAGGGAACTACAGACCGGTCAGTCTTACACTCAGTAGTGGGCAAAATTATGGAGGCACTCCTTAAGGAAAGGATAGTGCAACACCTGGAATCCATAGGGCACAGGATCCAAGACAGCATGGGTTTACAAAGGAAGGTCCTGTCAAACTAATCTCATAGATTTCTTTGACTGGGTAACCAGAGTGGTGGACCAAGGGGAGCAGTTGATGTCGCCTACCTTGACTTAGCAAAGCTTTTGACACTGTTCCACATAGAAGATTGATAAATAAGCTAGGTAGGCTCGGTGGGTCAGTTGGTCAACTGGGTGGCAAACTGGTTGACTGGCAGAAAACAGAGAGTGGTGGTAAATGGTATACAGTCAGAAGATGCAAGTCACAAGTGGGGTACCTCAGGGATCAGTCCTGGGGCCAGTCCTATTCAACATCTTCATTAGTGACCCGCAGATGGACTAGAGGGTAAGGCTTGTCTGTTTGCAGATGACACCAAGATCTGCAACAGAGTAGATGATCCAGATGGGGTGGGCAGAATGAGAAGAGATCTGGATAAACTAGCAGAATGGTCAGAAGAGTGGCAACTGGGATTTAATGCAAAGAAGTGCAAAATCATGCACATAGAGAGAGAAACCCTGAAGCCACTTATAGGCTGGGAGGGAGTTGCTAGCAGTCACAAAGGAAGAAAGAGACTTGGGCATCATCATCACTGATGACCTAAAATCATCCAAGCAGACCTCTAAAGCAATAGGTAAGGCTAGGGGGTGTTAGGGTGTATTAGTAGGGTATCACATGTCGTAAGAGGGAGGTAATAATCCTCTGTACAAGACATTGGTTAGGCCCCATCTGAGTACTGCGGCAGTATTGGAGGCCACACCTTCACAAGGACATTAACCAAATTGAGGCAGTCCAGAGAAGGGCAACCAAAATGGTGCAGGGACTGCATCAGAAGACATATGAGGACAGATTAACGGAGCTCAATATGTATACCCTTGAGCAAAGGAGGGAGAGAGGTGATTGATCGAGACATTTAAACACCTTAAGGGCATTAACAAGGTGAAAGAGTCTAACATGTTTAAATATAAGAAAAATAGCAGGACAAGAGGACACAGCATGAGATTAGAGGGAGGCCGATTAAGGGGAATGTGAGAAATTCTTTTCACAGAAAGGGTGGTAGATGCATGGAATGGCCTACCACAAAGTGGTGGCTATGAATACAGTGCAGGGCTTCAAACAGGCATGGGATAGGCATAAGGGAGCAATACAAATGACTATGAATAGATAGGTCACTGACAGAGCAAAGGCCGATGGCACATTTACAAGGTAGAAAAAGAAATGGGCAGACTGGATGGGCCTTGCGGTCCTTATCTGCCGTCAACTTCTATGTTTCTATGTTTCTATATGTCATTTGAAAGGTCCCCCTCACACATGCACAAACTTTTAGCAGCACAAAAAATGTTTTTTTTTTAAATGTCTATGTCTTTAATTTCAATTTGTAAATAATTTAGTGCACAACAATCATGGTAACATGCATAATTTGTGCTGTTAAACTGTGTGGGTTCAACTCCATCTAGAAGCCTGGGTAATAGCATGTCTAGCAGTAAACTAGAGACATAATGATTCCGTTATAAAATCTCAAACTACAAGTTTTCAAAATGTGGTCCACTAATGTCGCCAAAAAGCTAAAATATTTTCATAAGGCTATTGCAACCAACATGATAATGGTGCAGCAGCCCACAGTTACTGAATGCTACTAGTTCCAGAAATTATGTTTGCTCATTACTGTCAATCTTTCTGGATAAGGTTTAAAATTAGGCAGACAATATTAAGTATTTGTATTCATTTTCTTAAATTTATGTTTATTGTTTTTACATAATGCAAAACATCATGGGTTGGATTCGTAAAACTCTCAAAAATCCTGCAGCTACGGGAAAAACTTGGTGCAGGTGTATAGCCACCTGTGGCTTAAATATTTGTAAATACAAAATTCAGACTCCTCTTTGTATGCAGTACTTTCCTTGACAATCCCTTCAACTTACATAAAAAATGACAGCATAACTTTTAGATATAAGGCATTTATGTAACCTTCCAATACAGAGATTTACAATAAGTAATCATAGCTTAAACATACTCAAACATGTCGGTCTGCTGGTGCAGTGGTAGCACTATAGCCTGTGATGATGATGACTGGCATTTGCGAATGAGCCCAGTGCGTCAGAGTGTCGACTGGGGTAGGAAGGATGAACATCCCATAGACAGCTCTCTTCCTCTGGGGGAAGGGTCATGGCTTCCCAGCATATCAGCAAAACCCAGCAGAGGTTGGGTGTGCAACTGCCAGAGCCACTCTCAAGGGGGGTAGCAGCAGATGTATGTAGGTCAGGTGCAGGAGTGTGCCAACCTCATTGATATCATTAAGGAGAGGGGACATGATAGAAACTTTAAGTACCTCAGTGGAATCAACAAAGTCCAAGAGGTAGCATCTTTCAGAAAAGAGATGTGCAAGAACAAGGGACACAATTTAAAGATGGGGGCGGTTCTGGGGCAATGTGAGGAAGTATTTTTTCACAGAGAGGGTAGTGGATGCATGGAACAGCCTTCCTGAGGAGGTTGTGGGGTCTAAAACTGTGGGAGAATTCAAGAATGCATGGGACAGACATAAGGCAGTTCTTGTGGGGGGAGAAATAGGCTGTTGGTTAACCAGGATCTGCGGCCTATCCTGTAGGTAGAGAAATGGGCAGACTAGGTGGGCCAAGCGGTCCTTATCTACCGTCAAAGTCTATGTTTCTATGTTTCTATTACACATCCACAACTCCAGGGGAAACTTACAAGGGAAGAACCACTGGGATGGCTGCACCATGAAGCCTCTGGACCTCCACCTGAATGATGACCCAGGCACAAGTCACAGCTGGAACCTCAGGTAGATTTCAGTCCCTCCTCTCAGGGAGCCCCACTGCAGGGGGGAAAGCTATGGACCTCCAGTCTCGGCAGCCTCAGTGGGATGCCAGGTGTGAGGTCTGGGAGCTGAAGAGGGGTACATCCCCTCACGTCAAGACGAGGTGCATAAACTGAGTTGAAAAAGAAATGTACTCGGAGATTGCATATACTGGGAACTGGAAACTACATTAAAATTGACCTATGCATGGCTTGCAGTAGCAGGAGATAAAACACTCAAGATAGCTGTTGACAATAAAGAAATGGCAGCTGCCATGCAGCCAGCACAATTGTTCTACAGACAAGTGTCTCTCCTCCCACTTGCTATATATGAAGCAGTTTCTCAAAGTGTCTTGAGTAACCTAATAAAGAAACAGAAGGCATTGTCCAGAGACTAAACATAGTAATGTTCCTGGATAATAATAGTTACAGTACAAGCAATGCTGTAATGCAGTCTCAGAAGCACACACTCCTCACTGATGATCTAGCCCATGCAATCCCCTAACAAGAACAGAGGTCTGTTACTCATTATTCAGTCTCCTTCAGATTCTTCTTTATCTGGTGCTGCTCAGTCTCTTTTCTGGATGCAAATTTATTTACAAGATTTTCCACCATCCTGCCCACATCTCTCAACTCCAAATATTGCTTTGATTTACCACCATATACAGTATGGCCCAGAGGTGGGCAGGCTGAAAAAGAAGTGTCCAACTCCCAGGCCAAGAGATGCTGGCAGACCAGATCAAAATGTTTCCTCCAGACCCTGGTTTGGAAGGAAAGGTCAGGATATATTTTCACATTTGCATCCTTTATGTCAATTGAGAACACTGTCCAGGCTGCCACTAGGAAACAATCTCTCTATTTGTTTTAAGCAGTATTATTCCAGTGTGGATTCGGGGATTAGGAGGCCACTCATGTTTTTTTTTTTACTGTAAGCTTTTTTGAACCCTAGTGGTTCAAAGTCCTCTGGCAGATGCAGTTTTCCCAAAAGCCAAGTCCAGCAGGTCCCCCCAAGAACTACTCCTAGCTTCAGATTTCCCATCTCACCTCATTTTCCAGGGCCTTGAGGTGGCCCTGGACATGTGATTGCTCTTTTACCACATTTGCCTCTGTGGCAAGTGTGCATGTCAGATAGGTTTCTGTATTAGTGACTCTCGCAGTCATGTCCTGAATTTTCATTTCATGGGCCTCCAGTTTTTGTTTCTCCACAGTGATGCACAGACAGAATACATAATAGGAAATAATGTGACACATAGTAAAAAGGGGAAGTAAAAACATAATGCAATTGAAAGCATTGCATAGCTAGTATATTGAAGCATAGAAACACAGAAACTGATGGCTGAAAAGGACAACAAGGACCACCCAGTCTGCCCATGTTCCGTACCCACTGGAAAAACCATAGACACTTCTTGATCTCAGGCTTTACCCTCTCTTTCTTATTGCTAGGGTGTCCATATGCCTATCCAATGCATTTTTAAATCCCCTACCAAATTTGCTCCCACTGCCTCCCCTGGGAGGCTGTTCTAGGCATTCACCACCCTTTCCATGAAGAAATACTTCCTCACATTACCCCTTAGTCTGCCCCTTCCAGCCTCATGTCATGACCCCTTGTTCTAAAACATCTTCTTTTCTGAAAGATGCTACCCTCCTGTACCTTGTTTATGCCCTTGAAATATTTGAAGGCCCCTGTCCTATCCCCCCTCTTTCACCGCTCTTCCAGGGTATACTTATTGATGTCCTCCAGTCTCTCCTCATATGATTTTTGGTGCAGGCCCTGCACCATTTTTGTTGCCCTTCTCTGAACTGCCTTTACCCTGTCTGTGTCCTTTCAGAGATGTGGCTTCTAGAACTGGATACAGTACTCCATATAAGATCTCACTAATGATTTGCACAGTGGTATCACCACCTCCTTTGTTCTGCTGGTGATACCTCTTCCAGTGCACCCCAGTATCCCACTAGTGCTCCCCACAGCCTTGGCACATTGATATGCCTCCTTCAGGTCATCAGATAAGATTACCCCTAGGTCTCTTTCTTGTTTGGTGGCTGTCAGTATCTCCTCCCATCATGTAATCCTCCCCTGGGTTCCCATGTCCAAAATGCATGTCTTTGCATTGAATCTTAACTGCTACACTCTAGACCATTCCTCTGATTTACCTAGGTCCCTCCTCATTTGTTCCACCCCTCCTGGAGTGTCCACCTAGTTACAGATTTTAGTGTCATCTGAAAAGAGGCATACCTTCTCTCACAGACCATCTGCAATGTCACTTATGAAGACATTAAATTGGACTGGCCACAGAACTGATCCCTATGGCACCCCTCTGGTCACCCTCCTTTCCTCAGATTGAGCTCCATTTACCACCGCCCTCTGTATTACATCCCTCAAACAATTTCTTACCCAGTTTACTATCTTGGGACCCATTCCCAGGCTGCCCACTTGTTTACATCCTCTTATGTGGAACAGTGTTGAAGGCCTTCCTGAAATCCAGGTAGGCCACATCCACCACTCCCCCTGATCCACTTCCCTGGTCATTGAGTCAAAGAAATCTATCAGATTTATCTGACATAACCTTCCCGCTGTGAATTCATGCTGACTCGGATCCTGTGCACTGCTGTCTTCTAGATGTTTCACAATCCTTTCTTTTAACAGTGATTCCATAATTTACCCCACCACTGAGGTCAGGTTGACTGGTCTAAAGTTTCCAGCCTCCTCCTTGCTCCCACTTTGGTGATGAAGGACTACATCTGCCTTCCTCCAGTCCCCAAGAGCCACTCCTGTTTCCAATGATTCATTGAGCAGGGCTACCAGTGGTGCTCTCAGCACCTCCCTAAGCCCCTTTAATATTCTAGAATGTATCCTGTCTGGTCCCATTGCCTTGTCCACTTTCAATTTTAGCCAGTTCTTTTAGGACCCTCTCCTCCATAAATGGACTGGTGACCAAATCCCTCCAATTTTTGCTCCTGTTGGTTAATTGTGGTCCCTCTCCTTCCCCTTCTTCTGTGAATACTGAATAAAAATATTTGTTTAGGATTGTTGCTTTTTCCAGGTCCCCTTCCCCACACACCCTTTCTTCCCCCCTTAAGCCTTACAATCCCACCCTTGATCTTTCTCCTTTCACTTACATACCTATAAAATGTCTTGTCCCATTTCTATGTCTGGGTTATTATTTTCCTCTGCTTGTACTTTTGCACTTCTGACTGCCTTTCCTGCCTCCCTCCATTTCTCCCAATACACTACCGTGTCCTCCTCCTCCTCCTTCTGCCTTTTCTTGTACTTCCAGAAAGTCAACTTTTTTGCTCTTACTTTCGTAGCCATTTTCTTTGAGAACCATAGTGGTTTTCTTTTTCTTTTGCCTTTATTTATTTGCCTAATGCAGAGATTTTTTGCCTCTACTATGGCTCCTTTTAGATGGGTTCACTGTTCATCAACTCCCCCTCAGTGCTTCCTCCCTGTCTGCTAGTGCTGTCTTGAGACATACCTCCAACTTTGCAAAGTCTGCCCTCCTGAAGTCTGGGACCCTTACTTTTGTGTAATTTAACTCTGCCACTGTACTCAAGCAGGGGATATATGTTGCGTAGCATAAATTCACAGTATAGTATGCTAAATAAAGTAGTTATGAGTATATTTCAAGACACTAGAGGCATCACGAGGTTCGAGACTTATTTGCCCATACAAACACTGATACAATGGATGTCAAGATATACTTTAGAAACATTGAGACTAGTCAAGGAATCAAGATTTTAGAGTGTGTTGCAGCTTATTCTAGAACACAGGGATGAGTCAGCTACTTTTTCCAAAAAGAGTCCAATACTGTACCTCTGTAGTTCAAGGAGAATAACACTGTTTCTCCTCAGTTTATATGGACTGAGGGTTTTATGAAACAGTGCCATAATGTACGGTGGTAGGTCATCCTGTAGGGCCTTGTAGTTCCACAGATAAAGTTTTTTCAACCACCTTGTGGACAGGGAGGGCCAGCCTATAGCAGAATAAAGAGTACCATGATGGGCCCTGGGAGATAGGCTGGTTATAAACTGGAGGGTGATGTGGTAGAGCATGTCCAACTTAGTCAAATGTGTGTGTCAGTACTACCTCCGTAAATCAGGTCAATGTGTTTTGAATCAGTAGGAATGTGGCTTTTTCCAATCTTCTCCATGCATCAGCAGTGAATCAGAATTTGTTCCTATAGTAGAATCTTTATCTATCTGTTTATTTGGTTTTTCATAACTGGGAGGTACACAAGACAGTAATATGCCTATTTTCAGTCAAAGTCTGGCTAATCTAAATTGGAGTTTCTTGCATAAGATATAAGTCTTTTTGGTGAAGGACAGTTTACTATGTCACCAAAGACCCGGATACATGTTAGTGTCCACCATCTCAAGAATCACCCCTTACAGTGATGTTGGAGACATGGGATGTATCTGAGGATGAATTACAATTTGGGGTGGATAGCATGATCTTGTTTTTTGAGTAACAGGTTGGTATGGAATAGAATGCACTATAGTGAGTTAAATATAGGCTGAAGGTCAGCTGTAACAAAGTCTATGATAGTTCTTCAGATGTATAATGCAGTCATTGTCTTTATAAATGAGCTCATAGCTCAAAGGTATTGTAATCCAAGATCTAAATAAATAAATGCAATTGTGCCTTGTGTATATTAGTCCTGAGGTCATTTATGTCAGTCATAAAGAGCAGTGGACCTTGGATTGACCACTGGAGGACTCCTTTTGATAGAAGACAACAACTGAGAAGCCGCATGGGATATACTATATTGGACTAGAAATCTGCAACTGATCTCTCTTACTTACATCTGAGGGAAGTTTTCCTTACTTTACAGTCTTACATTGGTATTGCTTTGTGTTTAATTTCGTTTTTAAATCAGGAAGGGGGTTTTCAAAACTACTCATCTTGTGAGCAACTTCAGAAGGGTTGAAATAACTGCATATTTGATTTTCCTTTGTGGCTAACTGGACTGTCTACTAGTATTCTGTAACAGTTTGCATCAAATTACTTTTAAATAGTTGACAAATCAGTTACTGGAGATTAGCTGAATTACTATAAAGGGCAGTACTCACCAGGGTGGTGGAGCAGTGGTGTATTTGATTGTTTCTAACAGTCACCAGTGGTTGTGGACTACCCATCCACCCTTCCCACACCCCACCCCAGGCATGATGTTTCCTTTATAGCCAAGGTTCTGACATCACTTCTTCAACAGGTCTTGGGGCAGAACTGTCAAATTCTTAATAACCCAGCACAGTGCATAAAGGGTAAGAACACACCACACAAAGGAAGAAAAAATATATACATATTACATATTGTATATTATAAGGGAGAAGGACATGTGGGGAGTGGTGCAATACACTGGCTGTGGGGCAGCAGTTTTCCAGGAGACATTCTGGAAACTGCGTTGCTGTCCTATTTGCAGGCAACTGTCAGCTCTGAGGAAGGAGGTAGCCCACCTCAGGCTGAACTGGCAAGGACTAAGGAGGCCTCCCCCACCCAAAGAGCACCACTGCCACAGAGGCTTCCAAGTACGAAGAGCAGGTGGACCACAGTGGGTTCTGGGAGGGTACAGGTGGTGGAACAGAGGCGAAGCCCCCTAGTTTTACCTCTACACAAACCATATGACAGTCTGGCAGAGCAAGGTTCCTCTATGATGGCACCCTCAGTGGGGAAGGAAACAGCTTCTGATAGGGGACTCAATTGTTAGAGGGGTAGACCTGGGGAAGGGAGAGAAGAGGGAAGTAAGGTGCCTGCCTGGTGCCATGGCTTGGAGGGACAAGAAGCGAATCCTTAGGATTGCAGAAGCAGCATCACAGGAGAGGGAACTAGATATCATTGTCCACCTTGGGACAAATGACCTAGCTAGACATGGGATCAGTGCAGTGCAGGATGAAATTGTGGAGTTGGGAAGGGGCCTCAGAGAGGTAGCAAGCACAGTTACCTTCTCAGAGGTGCTGCCAGTCCATGTCAGGGGTGAGGCTAGGGTACTACACACCATGCAGTTTAATGAATGGTTGCAAAACTGGTGCAGAGCACAGGGCTTTGGCTTCATTGGGGACTGGGGGTACACGTGGAGAGATGAAGGTTTATACTGGTACGATGGTCTGCATCTGTCCATGAAGGGAACCAAGATCCTAAGTGACAGGTTTAAATGCTTCCTTGGCAAGCTTTTAAACTAGCCATGGGGGGACATGCTAATAAGATGCTGGAAATTTCAAGCCTCCCCCCACAAAACATGACGGGTAGTAAGGTAAACACTGAGGTACAGTGCTCAGCAGAGGGCAGGACAGGGGTAAATGGAAAAATTAGACAAGGGCAAAAAGAGCAGGCATGGGGGAAAAAAGGATATAGCCAACATTAAATGGAGGGCAATGAGTACCAATGCCCGTAGTCTGGGAAACAAGCTTCCTGAGTTAGTAGCCTTGATGGAAGATGAACACTTGGATATTGTGGCAGTCACAGAAACATGGTACACAGGAAACCATGACTGGGATGTCAACATACCAGGGTACACAGTCTACAGAAGGAACAGGGAGGGGAAAAGAGGAGGTGGAGTAGCTCTATACATAAGGGAAGGGATCAAAGCTACATAACTAAAAAGTAAAGGGGGAGGACAAGAGGCACTCTGGGTCACCTTGGAGACAGGGAATGGCATCACAATCTGCACAGGGGTTGTATACAGACCCTCATCTCAAGGGGAGGAAATGGACAAGTAAATGATAGAGGACATTCTCAAAATGGCTAAAAAAAGGGAGATACTGTTAATGGGGACCTGAATATGCCAGATGTTAACTGGATGACATGTACTGCAGCCATATCCAAGAGCAGGGTCATTCTCGATGCCCTGCAGGGGGCAGGCCTTAGACAGCTAGTGTTGGAACCCACTCGGGAGGAAGCAATACTAGACCTGGTACTCTCAAATGAAGAGAGGATCACAAATTTAGAAGTCGGTAGACATCTGAGAACAAGCGACCACTGCACAGTGTGCTTCACAATAAGCACAACCATGGAGACAAGCCATACAAAAACAAGCATACTGGACTTTAGAAGGGCTGACTTTGGCAAAACGGGTGAATACCTGAGGAATACACTGGCAAATGGGCAAAAAGGAGGGGTGGAAGAACAATGGAGAAAAATCAAAACTGCCATCATAGAGGCAACAAGCCTTAGTGTGAAACAGATAAAGAAAACAAAGCGGAGTCAAAAACCGCTATGGTTCTCAAAAGAGGTGGCAGGGAAGGTTAAGGAGAAAAAGGCTGCATTCAAAAAGTATAAGGCATCACAGAAGAAGCACGACAGGGAACTGTATCAATTAAAGCAGAAAGAAGTGGGGAAGGCAGTCAGAATAGCAAACACCCAAACTGAGGAAAAAATAGCCAAGTCAGTTAAGAAGGGGGATAAAACCTTTTATAGGTACATTAGGGAGCATAGAAAGGTTAAGGGAGGAATAGTGAAGATTAATAAGGGAGAGGGGAGGTGGGCAGAGGGAGACAGTGAAAAGGCAGAGATACTGAATGAATACTTTTGCTCAGTATTCACAAAAGAAGATGAGGAGGAGTTACCTAAATCAGACAATAGAAGCACTCTGGGTAGGGGGGTTGACACCAGCCCATTCACAGAAGAAAGAGTCCTGAAAGAACTCCTAAAACTCAAGGTGGACAAAGCAATGGGGCCTGATGGGATTCACCCCAGAATCCTAAAAGAACTAAGGGAGGACCTAGTGACACCACTGACCACTCTTTTTAACAAATCATGGGAGGATGGGGTGGTACCTGAGGACTGGAGGAGGGCAGATGTGATTCCCCTTCACAAAAGTGGGAGCAAGGTAGAAGCAGGAAACTACAGACCTGTAAGTTTGACCTCAGTGGTAGGGAAAATGATGGAATCACGTCTGAAAGAAAGAATTGTTGAGTACCTAGAGGCCAGCAGCGCACAGGACCCAACGCAGCATGGATTTATAGCAGGAAGGTCATGTCAGATGAATCTAATAGATTTCTTTGACTGGGTGACCAAAGTAATAGACCAGGGAGGGGCTGTGGATATGGCCTACCTAGACTTTAGCAAGGCATTTGACACAGTCCCGCACAAAAGATTAATAATCAAGTTAGCCAGCTTGGGAGTGGGTCCCAGGGTGGTAGCCTGAGTTGCAAACTGGCTGCACAACAGGACACAGAAGGTAATAGTGAGTGGCACACATTCCAAAGAAAGGGGGGTCACTAGTGAAGTACCTCAGGGCTCAGTACTGGGTCCAGTCCTCTTTAACATCTTTATAGGTGACATTGCAGAGGGTCTGGAGGGAAAGGTATGCCTCTTTGCAGATGATACAAAGATCTGTAAAGAGTTGATACACAAGGGGGGGTAGAAAGGATGAGAAGGGACTTGGCAAGGTTGGAGGAATGGTCAGACATATGGCAACTTAGATTCAATGCAAAGAAGTGCAAAGTAATGCACCTGGGAAACAAAAACCCAGGAGAAGAGTACACAATAGCAGGAGAGGTACTAACAACAACAAAAATGGAACGGAACTCGGGGGTAGTCATATCGGATGATCTAAAGGTGGGTAAGCAATGTGAGAAGTCAGTGAGGAGAGCCAGGGGGATACTGGGATGCATAAGAAGGGGCATCACAAGTAGAAAAAGGGAAGTGGTTATCCCTCTGTCCAGATTGTTGGTGAGACCCCATCTGGAGTACTGTGTGCAGTTTTGGAGACCTCATCTACACAAGGACATAGACAGGATGGAAGCAGTCCAGAGGAGGGCAACTAAAATGGTGCAGAGTCTGCATCAGAAATCAAATGAAGAGAGGTGGAGAGAGCTTAATATGTATACCCTTGATGAAAGGAGGGACAGGGGGGACATGATAGAAATGTTCAAGTACCTCAAGGGAATCAACAAAGTCCAGGAGGGTAGCATCTTTCAGAAAAAGAGATGTGTAAGAACAAGGGGACACAATTTAAAGATAGAGGGGGGACGGCTCAGGGATAATGTAAGGAAATCTTTTTTCATGGAGGGAGTAGTGGTTGCATGGAACTGCCTTCCTGGGGAGGTCGTTGGGGCTAAAACAGTGGGGGAATTCAAACATGCATGAGACAGATACAAGGCAATTGTAGTGGGGGGTAGCAGGAAGTAGGCTGTTGGTTAACTGGAATCTGCAGCTTATCCAGTAGGTAGAGAAATGGGCAGACTGGGTGGGCCAAGTGGTCCTTATCTGCCATCAAAGTCTATGTTTCTTCTATGTTTCTAAGAGCACAGGAGGAGGAGAGACCTTCTACTTTTATTTGTTGCTCATGTCCCGTTAAATACTTGGAGAACCAGGGCAGGAAAGACACACTAACACCTTCCCTGGAGAGTTTCTGCAGTAGTATGGTGTGTTTGACAGTGTTGAAGGCTTTGCTGAGGTGTAGGAAAATTGCATCACTGAAGAGTTTTTGATCTGGCATTGTGAACCAGTCTCTGGTGACCTTGACCAGAGCAGTGGGTGGATGTACTATATTAAGAACATAAGAACATAAGAATGGTGTCAGCAGATGGGGACCACTTGATCCATCTAGTCTGCCCAAGGTGGCTATACCCCTCCTCTGTAATTATTCCAGCCAAGCTGTCCACACTGTCTGTCACACACTATCTTAAATTCTCTTACTGTTTTAGCTGCCACCATCTGTGCTGGTGAGCTGTTCCATGGCTGTATCGCCCTCTCTGTGAAGAAGTACTTTCTGTAGTTACTCCTGAACTTGCCTCCCACCAGACTCAAATTGTGCCCCCTTGTCTGAGTTCCCTTGTTTTCTTGGAAGAGGTTCTCCATCTTTATTGCCTTGACGTTTTGAATGTTTCTATCATGTCACCTCTGTTTCTTCTCTGTTCTAGTGAGTACAACTTCAGTTCCATGAGCCTAAGTTTCATATGTCTCATGGTGCTGCCCCTGCACCATTTTAGTGACCCTTCTCTGCATTGTCTCTAATCTGTCTTTGTTCTTTTTCAGGTGTGGTCTCCAGAACTGGACACAGTATTCCAGATGTGGCCTCACCAAGGATCTGTAAAGTGGCATGATTCTCTTGCTTTCTGCTTGTAATGCCCCTACCTATGCATCCTAGGATGCCACTTACTCTCTGTGCCACTTTTTCACACTGTTTTGTGACTTTTAAGTCATTGGTGATGAGTACTCCCAGGTCCCTTTCCATCTTTGTTACCTCCAATTGGTACCCATCCAGTGTGTACTTTACTTCTGGGGTTTGCTTTCCTAGGTGCATGACCTTGCATTTCTTGGTGTTAAACTTTAACTGCCATAGTTTTGACCACTCCTCTAGTTTCCTGATGTCGGCCACCATGCTTGCTGCCCCCTCATGTGTGTCCACCCTGTTGAAGAGCTTTGTATCATTTACAAACAGGCATACCTTTCCCTCCAATAACTGCAATATCACTGATGAATATGTTGAAGAGTATTGGACCCAGCACTGACCCCTGTGGCATGCCACTGGTCACCTCCCCTTCCTGTGATATAGGCCCATTTATCAAGACTGTCTGTTTTCTATTTGTAACCCCCCTACAAATGGGGGTTCCCAAAAGACTTCCAGGAGCTTGCTTGAATGCTCCAAGCCTGAATGGTGTTTGGCATTTAAGCCATTTATCAGTGAGTGTTTTTAGAACCTCTGGTACTGTCTCTTTAAGAGCTGTCTGCTTGCAGACATAATTAGTTTGTATGGGGGACTGTGTGTTTCTTTGATTGAGTACCACTCAAGCTGCTGCCAATTCACTTCATTTTTGCAGTCACTAGGAGTGCAAAGAGAACCTATCTGAAAGATGTAACTGTTTGCCAGAAATTATTTAGAGTAATAATGAAATTACAGTTTGTCTAACCTGCTTTCTTTGCAGTCAGAACTGTGTCTGCTAGTTCCCCATTCTAGTTTTGAACTGCTGAACTGGACCAATCAGTGTGGGGTAAGCTAGCTCTAAAATGGTGCCTTGGACGAATCAGAACTTGGACTCATAATCTGAGCCAGCCACAAGAGGATTGTATGGGCAGTGACTCTGGGAAATGTAGTTTAGAACTTCAGTGCCTTTTGGACCAACAGCAGCAGTCTATTGTGAGTGACAGCCAATCCAGTCAAGAACTGGGAGGAACTCAAAGGAAGTGCCGGTTTTGTCGGTTGGAGTTTGAGTTGAGCTTTGGCAGTGAAGAAGGAAGGAGCCCTGTGCTTTTCAGTGTGCAGTTTTAGTCAAAAACGTGTAAGGCCCAGAGTCCCGGTCTGCAGCTTGTTAGGACTGAATCCGTCCTGTGAAGAGAATCAAAGGATATCTGAAGAGTAGAAACCAGGCTCACCCTGTAGAAGACTGGAGGAATTGCTGAAAATTGCACTCGGTCTGTCAGGAACTGAATCTGCTGTGTGTTCTCCCGGGTATTGTGCAGTAATTGCGATCGGGATACAGATGCAGCCTGCCTGGTATAGTGCTTTCTTTTATATGGATGTGTGAAGAGGTTTGTGTACCCCAAGTGAGCCCTGCTGACATTGAAGGACCCTATCTTATTTGGAGGTCGTGAGTACTAATTCAGGGTGCTCCTGTTGAATTGCCACATTAAATCCAAATGGAATTACTGTACTGCTGACTGTTTAATTCTCCTTTTCTCTGTGTGAAAGGGCCCCTACCAGCTACCACGGTTTGGACTAGCCACTAGGGCTTGGGTACCAGGGACAGTAACTGATAGGGATAGGCCTGTGCACAGAGCCATAGGTAGATTATTAGAGTGATAAGCTAATTAACCTGATTTCCCCCTGTCCTTGTTATATCCCCCTAAATAAATCAGAGCTGCTTGTTTCAGCAAAGTTATACTGCCTGTGGTATTTGTCTATGTTAAAGTACTGTACTGTGATTGTTGCACTGTATCTCATTTCACAGGAGGTCCCAGTGCCAGAACCAGACCTGGGGGTAAGTGTATACTGTGAAGGTAATTCTGATATATTGTGTGGGCCACTAGTGGGAAGAAAGGGGGGTTGCAGTGTCCCAGAAGGCTGTGACCAAGTTAGTTTAACTATTGCAAACCCTGACCTCTGGGTGGAGGCACCCGCCATTGGATCCAGGCCCCTCAACCTGTTAGTGGCAAATCAGGCGGGGGTAGTAGCCCCTGGGATAGCACCATCTAGAAGTTTACATCTTGGAGCTCACCGCTGGGATTGTGTGTCCTCTGGTAGCCATATTCGAACCACTGTTAAGAAAAAAATGGGTACCCGACAGAAGTGGCTGTGCACCGGCTGGTGGAGTGGTGTACTAGGAGAGATCGACCCCAAAATGCTATGCTTATCCTGGACATCCCCTGGGTATCAATACGGACACTGTGCAGGAGTACTTTCCAAGGTGGAAGGTTTACAAAACCCTGTGGTGGGTCGGCATGCTAATCTGCTCACCCACACTTTCCTGGCCCTAGTAGAGTTTAAGGATCCCATAGATAGCTCCAAAGTGCCACAGACCATTACCCCAGAGGGCCCTCACTGCTTGGAGGTGATAACTAAGGACAGTAAAGACCGGGGGAATCAGCCCCCACCACTATCTGAAACTTTGAGGAGAAATTTGCTGAATGGTTGCTGGGAGAGGGAAAACTGTGGAGGACTTGAAGAAACTATTCTTGCCACCTGGGGGTGTTCCTCCCCCAACACCCTCTCCCGCTCCAGTGCCCGTAATGGTGGCTGAACCAATGCAGACTTCTATTTCTGCACCTGCCATTAGTCACGACTCTTACTGAAGGTTGAGGATCTTCTCTGGCACCCTCCCAACCCCCCAAGGGGAGGATGACTGGGAGACCTGGATAGACTATGTTTCCCCCCAAGTGCTAGAATGGCAATGCTCGGAAGGCGGCGAAAAGAGGGTTAGTGAGAGCCTCCGAGGTCCTGCCCTGGCTACCATCCGTGCTAAGCGGCCAGTAACCCTGGAGCGACTGCACAGGCCTATCTTGAGGCCTTGGAGAATGTGTATGGGAGCCCAGATTCTGATGAGGACCTATGGTGGAGAGTAAGAAATGCACAACAGTACCAAGGGAGTTGTTGTCTGTGTATGTCTCTCGGCTGGAAAAATTGTTGCAAGAATGCCTCAGAAAGGGTAGTTTGCCAGCGATTGAACTGGACCGAACCAGACTGGACAGAATCCTTAAGTCTGCCCCCTTCTCAGAACTGCTGTTGCTCAGTTACGCCTGGAAAATCGACTGGAATCCACCCTCCTATGATGAGTTAATGAGAGAAATTGAGGAGTTGAGAAAAGCGACCTCGGAGGTACCTGCCAACAGCTGTGGCTACGACCAGAGTGACTGAGGTGACCCATCAAGTGAAGTTCAGGGGCAGAGGTTGACAGTCAATGAGTGCTCTGACAAGGAAAAAGATATGTCACAATGGGGCGAACTGTTGAGAGAGATCCGGGAATTCAAAAGCAGTCCCTTTATGAAGGCCACGCCTGCAAGTACAGGCCCTGACCTATATCCGACTGCATCTGCTATGGGGTGGGGTACCCACCCATGTATCTCCTGCTGATAACAGCTCCAAACTCAATTCCTTGACCATGGAAGTGGAGAAACTGACGAGATGTCTCCAAATGCTTATCACGCCGCAGACAGAGATGGCACCCAGGTTTCCAGTTAGTAATACCCCCGCCCTGGCTCCCAGTGTGGTGCCTCGGCCAGCTCAAACTCCAGAAAGTGTGTTTTGCTATAATTGTGGGAAAGATGGGCACATGAAAAGGGAATACCAGTCCCCAAAAGACACTGACAAAGTTGCATATAGGCTACAAGGAGAGCTTCGGAGAAGAAATCAGTGGTTAAGAGGTGCACGACATGATCCCAGTGAGGGCACCAAAAATGCTAATTCACATCCTTTTGTGGCAAGGTCAGTTGCCCAGGCCCCCACTACCGCCTCTCCAGACTGGTCCAGAATAGTGGGTCCCTCCATGGAGACCACTGTAAAGGTGAATGGAGTGTCTACAAGAGCTGTATTAGACAGTGGCTCCCAAGTGACAATTATGTTCCAGGATTGGTATCAGAAGCATTTGTCAGACGTACCCTTACAACCATTAGAAGGACTGCATGTATGGGGGTTAAGTGAGAAGGCCTACCCTATTCGGGTATATCCAAATTTGGCTGTCTTTCCCCACCTCCGTGGCTGGAGTGGCGAACAAGTGAGACCCTAGCCTTAGTGTGTCCCCCACTGGACTGTATGATGGTGTCCTTTGTTGATTGGAACAAATGCTCATATGTTCGGAAGGCTGGCACAGTTGTGTTATGAAAACAGGGTCAAAGACTAGTAGAGCTTTAAGAGTTCGGCTTTAATTAAGAAGGCCTATGAGGCACAGAGAGATGCTGAAAAACAGAACCAGAGGAACCGGTCGGAATTGTATGGAAGAAGGATCCTGAGTCTCTGATCCTGGCGCCAAATGCCCAGTGTACCTTACAGGAGAGGTCCATATCAGAAAGGATGTTAGAATAAAATATTAATGTTGGATGCACCAGGTGATGGAAAATTGCCAGAGGGACTGCTGGTCAAGCCTAGTATTTTGCCGCTAGAGCCCATGCTTATGCCAGAAGGGTAATGGTCCAAGTTCATAATGTGTCTGAAAGAGACATTCGAGTAAACAGAGGTTGCATCCTGGCTAATGTGCATTGTGCAGACACTGCAGTGCTACCCAGCAGCAAGAGTTCAAGGAAGAATGACAGAGTAACGCTTGACTTGTTTGATTTCGGCGACTCCCCGCTGCCAGCTGAATGGAAAGTGAGGATTAGTGAGAAGCTTGCCCAGAGAGACCAGGTGTTTTCTTTAAAGGAATGGGATGTAGGATGCGTGCAAGGAGCTGAGCACAATATCCGGCTGCATGACGAAAGACCATTTCGTGAGAGGTCTCGACGCCTGGCACCTGCTGACATAGATGATGTGAGGCGGCATCTGCAAGAGATGTTAGCTGCTGGTGTAATACAAGAATCCAGAAGCCCTTATGCTTCCCCATTGTGGTAGTGAGGAAAAAGAATGGAACAGTAAGGATGTGTGTGGATTATCGCACCTTAAACGGTGGACTATCCTGATCAGTACACAATGCCCCGCATTCAGGATGCTTTGGACTGCCTAAAGCGGGAGCAAGTGGTTCTCTGTGCTGGATCTCCGCAGTGGGTACTACCAGATCCCGATGGCCCAGAGGACCATCAGAAGACAGCCTTTTATCTGTCCGCTTGGCTTCTATGAATTCAGGAGGATGCCTCAAGGGATTTCAGGTGCCCCAGCCACTTTTCAGCGATTGATGGAGCGTGCAGTGGGGACATGAACTACTAGAGTGCCTGGTATACCTAGATGATGTTATTGTGTTTGGCAGCTCACTGGAGGAACATGAGAGCAGATTATTTAAGGTATTGGACCGACTGGAGGACTTTGGCCTTAAACTTTCCATTGATAAGTGTCAATTCTTTCAAACATCAGTAAAGTATGTGGGACACATAGTATCCACCGAGGGAATAGAGACCGACCCAAGTAAAGTTGAGGCCTTGACCACAGCCCAAAAATCTAACAGAACTGCAAAGATTCCTGGGATTCTGTGGTTATTATCAGCGCTTCATCAAGGACTATTCAAGAGTGATCCGCCCTTTACTTAACCTTACTCAAGGGTATCCCCCAACCTACAAAAAATACCAAAAGTCAGCGCCCCTCAAGACTGAAAGAGTGTATTTTCATCCGAGTGAAGTATTTGGGGCCCGCTGGACTCCTGATTGTGAGACTGCTTTTCATGAGATCATATATCAACTTACCCATGCTCCAGTGCTGGCCTATGCCGATCCAAGAAAACCTTCGTCCTGCACACTAGATGCTAGCTTGCAAGGGTTGGGGGCTGTGTTGTACCAAAACACGAGAATGGCCTGAGACCAGTGGCCTTTGCCAGTAGAGCCTGACCCCATCCGAAAAGAACTATCCTGTACATAAGTTAGAGTTCCTAGCTTTGAAGTGGGCTATTGTTGACCAATTCCATGAGTACTTGTATGGGGCTAAAATACTAATAAAACTGACAATAATCCTTTGACCTATGTGCAGACCTCAGCTAAGTTGGATGCCACTGGCCATAGGTGGCTTTCTCATTATCTACATATGACTATGCTCTCGAATACCGAGCAGGTCTGAACCACATAGATGCTGATGCTCTCCCGGAGGCCTGTTCCCAGAATGATTGGGTTCGATTAGCAGAACCTGACATTCGAGCACTCTGCCGGAAGTTTGACAGGAGGAACAAATGTCCACAGACGCAGTGGACTGCATGGTGGATTGCTTAGGGCCTCTGAGAATTGCATACCTGCTGCTTGTGCCACTTTTCTGCAATAGACATTGGTGCACTGCCTCAGCTGGACAATGACAGTATTCGGCGGCTCAATCCCGCGATCCCATGATCAAAGCAGCTTAGAAGCCTCTATGCAGGAAAAGATGTGTCCAAATTCGCTCCACTGATTTGAGAACTGCACTGTTATACAAAGAAGGTCCTAAGTTGAAACTGATCAATAAACTGTTACAGAGAAACAGTAGACAGAGGGGACAAGTAGACAAACAACAACTAGTGCTTCCCTGCCTTTCGAGACTCAGTACTGAGGTCCTTGCACAACCACATGGGGCACCTTGGTATAGACAGAACACTTGACTTGGTGAGATCCAGATTCTATTGGCCTAAGATGGGGGCTGATGTGGGCAACACATTCGAACTTGTAGTAAGCAACACAGAGGAAAGCTTTAGCCCCAGAGGCTGCCCCCTTATTATCACCACCAGTGCACCCATGGAGCTGGTCTGTATTGATTTTCTGAGTTTGGAGTCAGATCAAAGAAATATCAGTAATGTGTTGGTGGTCACTGACCATTTCACGAGATATGCCAAGCTTTCCCCACCAAAGACCAGAAAGCATCCACTGTGGCCAAAGTACTTGTAGAAAACTTTTTGTTCACTATGGGGCTCACAAAGAATCCATTCTGATCAAGGAGAGACTTTGAGAGTCGTCTGATCAAAGAGATGCTTCTCTGTGGGGAGTCGAAGTCCAGAACCACTCCTTACCACCCCAGGGGACCCACAGCCTGAACGTTTCAACCGCACTTTGCTAGATATGCTAGGCACCCTGCACCCAAAGGACAAGCCTAGATGGAGCCAACAAATTAGCACCCTGGTACATGCTTATAACTGCACCAAAAGTGATGCCACTGGATTCTCCCCTACACCTGATGTTTGGAAGAGAAGCTCGACTACCAGTAGATGTGTGTTTTGGGGTCTCTCTGATGGGGTTCAAGCTGACAACTATTTACAGTATGTGCAAAGTTAAAGGCCCAGCTAACTCATGTGTACCAACTGGCTCATACCATGGCTGCCAAAAGAAATCTGGCCAACAAAGAAAGGTATGATAAAAAGGTGAAAGCACAGGAACTCCAGGAGGGAGATCGGGTATTGCTAAGAAATCTGGGACTGCATGGCAAGCACAAGATTGCTGACAGATGGCACCATCTCCCTCACATTGTAGTGGGCAAACTAGATGATCTGCCAGTGTACAAAGTAAGGCCTGAGAATAATTCAAAAGATGTAAAAACAATGCATAGAAATCATTTACTGCCCATTGGACAAATCTTAATTGAGTCTGAGCCCCTAGAAGATGCCCCTCTGGACCAGTGACTAGAGCTGCTGCTAAGAAAGATCAAGAAAGTCTGCACCTACAGAAGCAAAGTTAAAGTGTTCCCTCCACAAGTCCCAGTTGAGCATGACTGTCAGTCCATATTGGAAGAAAGTGAGAGTGACTTTGAATACTATCCTTCTTACGAACTGAGTCAATTGTTTGGGGCAATCCCTAGTCAATACTGGAGATGAAGCTGGGCCTTCTGGACTGTCTAAGCCCCAGCTTCATCCTGGAGCCAATGCTCCCAGAAAGTGAAGTGCAAAGCATCAGATCAGATGAAATGGAATCATTGTGCATGGTTGAACTGTTTGAGCTTTAGGGAGAAAATGATAGATTGGGGCAGACTGGTGATACACCGAACAAGAAGGGTATTTTGAGTGCCCTGACAGTCCACTGCCAGTGTCCGAAAGCTCTCCATGCGAGCCAAATGTTGTGGACTCAGAAACTGTAACTCCTGGAGCTGAAAGTGCCCAAGTTCTAGCCTCTCTACCCCATGGAGACTCCCCTGACAAGTGAGGACAATGCTGAAAATGAGGCTCAGAGTGCAGAGACTATAACAGTTCCCCCTAGAAAGACTGGTCGAGCTGTAAAGCCTGTGGTGCACCTCAGTTATGATTCACTTGGGAGGCCTGTGGACTTGCATCTCAATGTTGTCCATAAAGGAGTGTATGTGTCCCCGAGCTCATTGCCCAAACTGAGCATCAGTGCTAACTCCAAGTTACTTGTGTTGCCCTCTAAGTATGGTGCCCTTGCCCCATCCAGCTCCAAGGTAACTGATAGGGAAGGGCCCCCTCTCTTCAGGTTTCATGTACAAGAGGTAATAACTTGAGTTATGGTACAATGTGTATGTAATACTGTGTAAAGAGTGACGTACTGCAATGTTTCAGAAATGTGTTCTTGGTAAAATGATATATTGACTGATGATTACATGTGCGAGCCTAATGCAAATGTATATGGTTGCAGTTGAAACTTATGGGGGTACTTGCTTGACGTGGAGCGTCAAGCTTTCCCAAACCAGGAAGGGTGTAACCCCTGCAAGTGAGGGTTCCCAAAGACTTCAGGAGCTTGTAAGATGCTCCAAGCCTGAATAGTGTTTGGCATTTAAGCCATTTATCAGTGAGTGTTTTAGAACCTCTGGTACTGTCTCTTTAAGAGCTGTCTGCTTGCAGACATAATTAGTTGTATGGGGACTGTGTGTTTCTTTGATTGAGTACCACTCAAGCTGCTGCCAATTCACTTCATTTTTGCAGTCACTAGGAGTGCAAAGGAACCTATCTGAAAGATGTAACTGTTTGCCAGAAATTATTTAGAGTAATAATGAAATTACAGTTTGTCTAACCTGCTTTCTTTGCAGTCAGAACTGTGTCTGCTAGTTCCCATTCTAGTTTTGAACTGCTGAACTGGACCAATCAGTGTGGGGTAAGCTAGCTCTAAAATGGTGCCTTGGACAGAATCAGAACTTGGACTCATAATCTGAGCCAGCCACAAGAGGATTGTATGGGCAGTGACTCTGGGAAATGTAGTTTAGACTTCAGTGCCTTTTGGACCAAAAGCAGCAGTCTATTGTGAGTGACAGCCAATCCAGTCAAGAACTGGGAGGAACTCAAAGGAAGTGCCGGTTTTGTCGGTTGGAGTTTGAGTTGAGCTTTGGCAGTGAAGAAGGAAGGAGCCCTGTGCTTTTCAGTGTGCAGTTTTAGTCAAAAAGCGTGTGTAAGGCCCAGAGTCCCGTCTGCAGCTTGTTAGGACTGAATCCGTCCTGTGAAGAGAATCAAAGGATATCTGAAGAGTAGAAACCAGGCTCACCCTGTAGAAGACTGGAGGAATTGCTGAAATTACACTCGGTCTGTCAGGAACTGAATCTGCTGTGTGTTCTCCGGGTATTGTGCAGTAATTGCGATCGGGATACAGATGCAGCCTGCCTGGTATAGTGCTTTCTTTTATATGGATGTGTGAAGAGGTTTGTGTACCCCAAGTGAGCCCTGCTGACATTGAAGGACCCTATCTTATTTGGAGGTCGTGAGTACTAATTCAGGGTCGCTCCTGTTGAATTGCCACATTAAATCCAAATGGAATTACTGTACTGCTGACTGTTTAATTCTCCTTTTCTCTGTGTGAAAGGGCCCTACCAGCTGCCACGGTTTGGACTAGCCACTAGGGCTTGGGTACCCAGGGACAGTAACTGATAGGGATAGGCCTGTGCACAGAGCCATAGGTAGATTATTAGAGTGATAAGCTAATTAACCTGATTTCCCTGTCCTTGTTATATCCCCTAAATAAATCAGAGCTGCTTGTTTCAGCAAAGTTATACTGCCTGTGGTATTTGTCTATGTTAAAGTACTGTACTGTGATTGTTGCACTGTATCTCATTTCACAGGAGGTCCCAGTGCCGGAACCAGACCTGGGGTAAGTGTATATGTGAAGGTAATTCTGATATATTGTGTGGGCCACTAGTGGGAAGAAAGGGGGGTTGCAGTGTCCCAGAGGGCTGTGACCAAGTTAGTTTAACTATTGCAAACCCTGACCTCTGGGTGGAGGCACCAGCCATTGGATCCAGGCCCCTCAACCTGTTAGTGGCAAATCAGGCAGGGGTAGTAGCCCCTGGGATAGCGCCATCTAGGGGTTACATATTCCATAGCCAATTCCTAACCCAACTGACTATCCTGTGCCCAAACCCTGTGTGCTCCAGCTTATTTCCCAGCCTCCTGTGGGGGGTGGTGTCAAAGGCTTTACTGAAGTCTAGGTACACGATGTCCACCGAACCACCCTGGTCCATTGTTTTGGTAACTCTAAAGCCTTATTGCAAAGGGATGATGATGTTAATTAGTTCAAGATATTCACACAGGTGTTTGTTCACTGATTTTTCCAATAATTTTGCAAGGACCAGAAGTATTGAAATAGGTCTATAGTTATTAAGGTTGCTCACATCTCCCTATCTAAATAAATGAATAATATGAGCCATTTTCTATAATACATGAAGAACATTATGGGTAAATGAAACATTAAAAAGGTAGGTGATTGAGGCAGTGAAAAAAAGAGATCCCAAGCTGAGGAAGAGAGGGTCCAGATTGTCAGCCCCTGCATTTTTTGCATCTAACTTTTAGATGAGCTGGTCAAATAGTTTGTAGGAGATTTACTTAAAGTGAAAAGGGGCATTAACATTGGACACATTCTCTGGTTGCACAGTGATTGAAAGGGATAAGACACTATGTAAGCAATAAGACATGGCTGGATGTTGGTAGTAATAAGATACCTGCACACCCAGGGGTGTAGTGAGGCATGATGTATTGGGCTGAGTGTGGGCTTTCATTTTTGAAATAGGTTGAATTATAAAATGATGGTGTTGCTGCTAGCTAAACTGGTCCTTCCACCTGCTGAGACTAGATTTTATTTATTAGTTTGATTTAGGTAATTTGACCTAAGGTGGATTCTGTAGTTGTAGTTTTCTTTTATTCTAGTTCCCATGACTTCTCCAAACAACTCTTGTTTTGAAAAAAAATAAAAATAAAACAAATGCAAAATAGTGGTAGGTGTTTGTCTAGTACTCTAGTCTAGTCTGATTAGAAGACCAGTGTGAGAGAGACAGCATGGAAGAGAGAGAGGGAGAGACTCAGATGGGTTCTAGATGTCATCAGGCCAGAGAGTGAAAGAGGTGCAAACCAACATTTTGTTTCTCTGCTCCTGTCTTTAGTTGGTGCATATACTTTGAATCCAGGGCTGTTTCTTTTTTTAATCAATACTGTCATTCACTTTAGTTATATAGGATGGAGTTGGTGTAGGTGACCGATGATTTAGCCGTGACAGAGAGAGCTCCTGGGATGGGTCCAGCATGTCATCATGCCAGTAAGTGAATGCAGCTGAGAGAATAGCAATCAGGTGTTTATGTGCTCCTTTCTACTGTTGGGACATTTACATCATGTTGAGCTCTGTTTCTTTTTGTTGTTGTTTTATCTAGATTAATTCACTTTGCTAATGGAGAGTGTGTGTGTGTGTGTGTCTGTTGAAAAAGCAGGCTATTTATAGTGAGTAACCCTAAAATGGTTTTAGTAATGAGTAACAATCGCACTCAGAATGTTAGGAAATTCAGCTAAACAAATATGATAAAGTGTCTCCTCAACCCTCATGCTTACTTTCACATCTGCTTGCTGTCATGCACAGTATGATGGCATTGGCACAAAAGAACAGAATTTTTTTTACTGGTTATATACTGTAGATGTGACCCAGTGAGAAAAAATGGCTACACAATTAATTTTCTTAACATTGTATGGCTGCGTACTGACTTGTAATGAGGCTAAATACTAGGATGACTGTGGGTAGTAGCGCATCACTGCATGGTCAGGTGCCTGGTTCTAGCCAATAAGGTTTTTAGGGTTTCAGTGCCCATTTTATAAAGTGGAGTCATCAAAGGCCAGTCCTGCAGAGGCACAGTGGGTGTTTTGCACTTCCAGGGTACTTTGTTTTTTATTGCTAACCGTGTTGTCTTATTGGTGATGACGGGGTAGTGGCTTCCCTTTAAATGATTTTACTGCTTTCCAGAATTTGGCCAAATTGTTTTTGTTCTCTTCTACTTGGTTCAAGTAGCAATTATCCTTTGCATTTTGGATTAGCTTAGTGCAGTGATTCCATTTTTGCCTAACGATAGCCCAATCAAGTGTTAATTTAGCTCCAGCTTTGCCAGTGTTTGTCCTTGTCTCTTAAGGATGCCTTTAGCTCCTGATTATACAAGGGACAGTTTTCTTTTACACCATGAATCGGGGGCAGCCTACTGATGATGTCCAGGAGAAATTTGGTTAAAAATTTCACTAGCCAAATCCACTGATGTGGCTTGGTAGAATTTCTGCCAGTTGATAGATGCTAGGTCTTATAAGAAGGTGGGCTTGCAGAAATTGGTAAAACACCTTTTTTGTATTAACTTAACCTGTGATGCAGCTTTCTTTAGGCTCCTGGCACATGCAGCAGAATTATATTCACTAATATGATTTTCAAAGACTGCAGTGTGAGTAATTTTTTGTGACCTGTTCATTGGATTATATATGATACATTCAAAGTGGAGGGAGAGGGGGATGGACCACATAGAAACAGCAGAAACATTAGGGGGGAGGGAGATAAACACAAATCCATTCACAGAGGAAAGAGTCCTGAGGTAACTTGCAAATATGTAAGTGGACAAGACTATAGGGCCTGATAGGATACACCCAAGGGTGCTAAGGGAGCTCAGGGAGGTGCTATCTGCACCTCTGACAACTCTATTCAACAACTCACTGGAAACAAGACTGGTTTCAGAGGACTGGATGAGGGCAGATATAATCCTGCTCCATAAGAGCTGCAGCATGCAGGAGGCGACAACTATAGGTGGGTCAGCCTAATGTCAGTGGTTGGGAAGGTAATGGAAATACAACTGAAAAAAAGGCTAGTGGAGTATTTTGAATCCAGCATATTACATGACCAAAGGCATCATGGATTCATTGGAGGAAGGTCATGTTAGAGGAATCGGATTGATTTCTTTGATTGGGTAACCGTGGAAATAGATCAGGGTAGGGCAGTAGATGTGGCCTACTAGACTTCAGCAAGCCCTTGGACACTGTATCAACAGGCTTATAAGGAAACCGGGCAGTTTAGGATTGGGACCCAAGGTGGTAAACTGGGTAATGAACTGGTTGATGGATTGGCAACAGAGGGTGGTGGTACATGGCATTCACTTTGATGAGGAGACAGTGATCAGTGGGGTATCTCAGGGCTCAGTGCTTGGACCAATGTTTTCAATGTATTTATAACAAACATTGTAGAACAACTGAAAGGGAAGGTTTGTCTCTTTGTAGATGACACCAAAATCTGCAATAGGGTAGATACTCTGAAGGGGTGTGTATGTGTGTGTGGAGAAAATGAATTGAGAGTGAGAAAACTTGAGGCATGGTTGAAGGTATGGCAGGTGGGTTTCAATGTAGAAAAGTGCAATATCATGCACCTAGGGCTCAGAAAGCCAAGGACATTGCATACAATGTGAGTAGGTATTGATTTTACAAAGCAGGAAGATACCTTCAGTTTGTCATGTCTGATGACCTCAAGGTGGTGGGGTAGTGCAGCAAGGAAGTAGTCAAGGTCTGTGGGGTGCTGGGGTGTATAGGGAGGGAAGCCACCAGCAGAAAGAGAGAGGTGATGTTACCACTGTATTGATCATTGGTGAGATCCCACCTGGTGTAGTATGTCCAGTTCTTGCAACAATGTCCCAGAAAGGACATAGACAGGGGATAGACTGCCTAGAAGAAGCCAACTAAAATGGTGCAGGGTTTGCATCAAAAGCCCTATGAGGAGAGACTGAGTGATCTCAATATGTACACACAGAAGGGGGAGAAGGGGACATGATAGAGACCAAAAAGTACCTCAGAGGGGTGAACAAGATACAGGAGGGGAGTATTTTTCTAAGGAGAAGGTGCTCCAGGACAAGATGGCATGCAATAAAGCTGGAAGGGGGGAATTTTTGGGAGGGATGTGAGGAAGTACTTTTTCACTGAAACAGTAGTGGACACCTGGCATAGACTACCAGCGAAGGTGGCGGGAGCAAAAACAGTTGTGTGTTTCAAGCATGCATGGGAAAAGCACAATGTAATCTTAGTAGAGAAGTGTGGGGAGGGGGAGTAGCTGGAGAATAGATTAGGTTCTGTGGTGACTGTATAAGCAGTGACAAACTGGGCTGACTAGGTGGGCCAAGCAGTCCTCATTTACCAACCAATTCTGTGTTTCTATGTTTCTATATATAGGTCTTGTGTGTTCAGTTAAGAGCTGGGTTAAGTCAAGTTCACAGCCGATTTATCCATGAGCCAGTCCAAATTTAGAGCACTAAGAATGTGCTGTGACAGAAGTGTTGAACAGAGTGCTTGGGGAACTTTGCCAAAAAATGCAAAGGCTGTTATAATGCATATGAAGTCCAGATGACAGTGGTGCAGTAGCCCACAGTGACCGAAGGCTGCTAGTTCAAAAAATGATGTCCGCTCATGACCAGAGATGTGTGAAGTTTGGAAATCTTCACATCACCTGAACGTCATGAAATTTCCTGACTTTACAAAGCACTTTGTGAAGTTCTTCCTTTCACAACCTAGATTAAACTGGTTGCATCTGCACTTATGACAAATGTTGTCTCTTCAAAACCTTTAGAAAACTGTGGGGTGTCGGTGGGGGTGGCAGAAAATTCTCCAACCTGCATCAGCATGACTTTGTAAAAATATTTCTGACACTTCCAGTTAACCTCTGATTTAGATTTCAGACATTTTGGTAGTTCTTAAAGCATTTATACTAGAATAAAAAAAAACATATATATATATATCTACTGTAGAATATATTTCGCCTACTCTGCCAACACAGCCTGGAATGCAATACCTCCTCATCTCCTCTCTTGCCCTCCTCTATCACCATTCAAAAAATCGCTTGCTCTGCAGCTGCTCAAACCTCCTACCTGCATTTGTTTTTGCTAACCCCTGCTTTCTCTGTACCCTATTTACTCTCAAACTAATAATCTTAGGTGCATTTTTCAAAGCATGCTTACTCTCTGCTCTATTATGTGCAACCTAATCCTATTTTTTTTCTGTATTCTGCTGATGAAATGTCAATTGCATCTACTACATTGAACTTTTGTAAATATGTATATTTATCTGTAAATATGTATATCTCACTGTATATAATTTTGTAATTTATGTATTTTATTTACTCACTGTTGCAACTTTTGTTATCTTGCCTAGCCCCCTGACTTTTTAGTACACTCATTGCTGTTTAGCTGCATCAACTGTTCGCTGATTGTATATCTGCTGTTCATAACATTTGCTGCTCATTATTTGTATTCTTGTCCTGTGTATTTTATTGTATTGTATTGTTTGCCCAGGTTACTCCTAAAAAAGGGACTGCATGGTCTCAGTGAGCTCACCTGGTTACCAAAATTAAAATAAATAAATAGAATATGCAAACACAACTATTTTATTTTCATTGCTTAATCCATACAGTACAAGTGCTGTTTGGAACTATGAAATTCTGCTTCCCCCAGAACTCTGCCTATGTATCTATTGTTTTGTACTGTGAAAAATCACAAAAAAAATGCAGAATTGTGCTTATTGATGTGAAATTCTGCAGAACTTAACACAATTCTGCTGTCTTCTCCCACAAGTTTTCTACAGAACATGTTTCCATGATTTAATAAAAAAGGTGGTTTATAGTTAAAGCCTGCAGTTTTCTTTAATAAAAGAATTCAGTTCACTATACAGAATTATACAAAATTCACTGCAAAATTTCACCATGCTTTTCAAAAACCAAATTGTGATTTTCTCTGAATTCTGACAGCATCATTCTACATTCTGCACAACTCTAATCTGTACATAAAACTATTATTACACTGAATTTTTTATAGTTTTTAATTCTTTTTTAGCTTTCAGGACTACAGCATAGTGAAAAAAAATACAAGTGTACAGTTTTATTATTTTCCACAGAGTAATATCTAGTTTTTTTTTAGTTAGTTGTTTAACCAGGAGTAGCACACTAAGCTGAAAGCTTTTTTACAGGAGCAACTTGGGAGCACAGGGAAGTTAAGGGACTTGCTCAAGGTCACACAGTATGCAAGTGGAAGCTGTGGGATTCTAACCCAGGTCTGGTCTACTGGATGTCAACAGATTTGCGACTCAGAGCCTTAAACCACTGCGCTATATTGCCTCCCTATATATATATATATATATATATATGTATAAACTTCATTTGTTGTCCAATAGTTGTATACCCAATGTTATATTAAGTATGGTAGACAAAATAGAGTAGCACTCAGTTTTATGTATTTGCATTTTGCTTTGCTCAAACAGCTCAAAAATAATACTGAATATCTACAAAAATGGAGTTCCCTTCAAAAATAAGGCTTAAACCGTGGTGCACTGTACCTGGTAAGGTTTATGTGTCCTTACTTCTATGCCAGCTGCACATTTGTAGATTCAAATAAAAAAATATGAGTTCTACTTTTCAGATTTTACATCACAGTTTAGATCTTCATAAATTAAGATTTATTCAACTGCAAACTGAATGCTGTACAACTTTTCCTGGGTGAAAGTCAATCCATATTTTAGCTTCTCATGTCACACTTTTGGCTGCACTTACTTTGCACTGAGTGCATTATGATTAACTTTTGATAGCACAGGTTAAATGGCGCTGTTTTATTCTGCTTTACAAACCTATATCAGTTTTATATGCTTATCTAGTTAGCCTAATGCTGTCTGTCCATGGAATAAATGCTTTATAATCACAGTAAGAGCTCTCTCTCTCTCTCTCTCTCTCTCTCTCTCTCTGTTTTACTGAACTACTGTAAATTATCAAATTTATTAGTGAACCACTAAAATATAAAATGAAACATACTGTAGCAGCCATGCAGTATAGTTCTATTATTACAATGGTCACATTTAAAATTTCCTTCTCTCAAATGTCTCTTTTCCTTAACACGTAGTTTTCCAGTATTTATGTACATTATTATAACTTTTGAGTGAACTCAGCTGGAGCAATTGGTATCCTGCTTTTCTTAACACAAGGTACTGTATGTCACAAACCCACTCCTGAGGACTGTGTTCACTGAACTCACTGTGCCCTCTCCTATATGCAATCCATGGCAGTGGAGTCAGGAAATACCCTCCTTATATCCTTTTAGAGTACTCGTTGATTTCACAAGTGAACACTCACCACGCGGGCCCAGTGCTTCCTCTCTATCTGGGTAAGGGTAAAATAAAGTTTTGAGTTTGTAGCCAGGTGAGAAACATCCTTGGTTGCTGCAGTGGAGAAGAACACAGGTGGTATCAGCTCTTCAGGGCTGTCCTCATAACCCTGCTTGTGTCTTCTCCCACAGGGATGCAGGAACCTGGTTTAAACCCCACAAACCCCTCCAAAGACTTTGTGTACTTTTACTATTTTAGGCCCCCAGATTCCTTTCCAAGATCCTAGTTTCAGTAGTATGTGACACCTTAGCACTAAAAGGCATGTTACAGATTGAAAAAACCTTCCCCAAACCTTCACACATAACAAACCACTCTGAGGCAGATACTTTAAAATAAAGGCAAGTGCTTTAACTGATTATTTAAATAATTACCATATGAACATACAGACAAATGATTTAGATATTTGGTTACATGATAACTTCACACAAAAGTTGGAAAATACATTGAAAATGGACTAGTGAAGTAACAGGATAATTTCTACCTTTTCTGTAGAGAAGTCAGAGTCCAGAAAATAAGTGAGTTCTGCAAAGTCTCTCTTTCTCTCTGCTGTGTCTCAGAGTCCAAGTTTTCTTGCAGTGTCTTCAGTGGTGTTTGCCAGACTTGCACTACGTCAGGAAGTTTGGCTTAAGCTCAGAGTCTCTGTTTTGGAGATCATATATAGTAATTTCTGCAGCCTGCAATACTGGTTTGGGATTGGCTAGGCCTTAATATTTTCAGGTCCAACTATTCATCTCTAGGCCAACATGGGTCTTGCTCGCTCTTTCCAAGTTGCAAGTGAAACAAATTTATCAGTATTTTTATTTGCTCACTGCCCCAATTTCTTGGCTGGCCTTTGATCTACACTATCCTTTCTGACTCTATAAAAAATGGAAATAGCCTGTGGCAGTTCCTAGAACTTAACAATAGGTTTTGTAGATTGGGCATCTGCATAACCCTTCGATAAAACCATTTCTCTTTGGAATTCACAGTTTTAACGTAGAGGAGATGGCCCTTCAATCTCCTATCATTTTATGAAATCTTCTTGTTTGATAAGCTGCTAGGAAACTCCAATCCCTTGTTTACATTTCAACTCCTGTTTACCCCTTTGGCAAGACTTTTGTCCCAGGCAAAATGAGATGTCAGACACTGGAATACACAACAGCTCTTCCCATGTATCTTTTCACAAAACTGTCCTCTTTTCTGACAAACCTTAATGTCCTGGCCTTCTGGGAAATTAAACATAAAGAAATTGTACAGAAATATGACAGACATATGACTTAAGTGGCCAAATCACCACATCCTTCCATCATAAGACTGAACCTGTGGGAACACTCCCATATTGTATGGCAGGGTTGTCACAATTTGGTCACTGTTCTAATTGGTGAGATAGGCCATCTGCGTTTGCATTGACAGACCCTGCCCTGTGCATAATGGTCTTGTCATAGGCCTGTTGGGCAATACTCCACCTGAGGAGCCATCCATTTGTTTTGCCCATCTGATTTAACCGCACCAGAGGGTTGTGGTCACTGAGGTATGGCTCACATTTCTTCTGGGCCCATACCAGCCAAGAGCATTCCTTTTTTGCTGTGGGGTATGCCTGCTTCAGGGAAGTAGCTTCTTGCTCAGTCACACTATTGGGTGGTCTTTTCTCTGATTGGATGTCTAGATGAGGACTGCTCAAATCCCCACATCTGAGGCATCCATCTGTACCACAAACTGCCTAATGTAATCTTGACTGGCCAGCACAGGGCACTGCACAGTGCCATCTTTAGCTGTGTGAAGGCTCTTTCACAGGCTGGCTGCCAGTCTACCTTTTTGGGCTGTCTTTTCTTTAGCAAGCTAGATAGGGGAGCTGCCAGGGTACTGTAATTGGGCACAAAGTTTTGGTAGTACCCTGCAGGCCCTATGAAACTCGTAACTTGCTTTTGGGTTTCAGGCATGAACCACACCTATATTGCTTCAATCTTTGCTTGGTTGGGGTGGAGCTGCCTCTGCCATACTACTTAACCTAGGCATGCCACCTCTGCCATAGGCACCTGGCACTTTTCAGCCTTTATAGTGAGCTCTGCCACCTATATCCTGCCCGACACTTCCTTCAGATGGGATAGGTATTCATTCCAGCTGGTACTGAAGATGGCAGTATCATCCAGATAAGCCACTGCATACTCTTTAGTACCTTGTAACACACGGTTGACCAACCTTTGGAATATGGCAGGGGCATTCTTCATTCTAAAAGGCATTACCTGGAATTTGAATAATCCTTTTGAAGTGATGAAAGCTGACCATTCTTTAGTCCTGGCAGCTCCACCTGCCAATATACTTTTGTTAAGTCAGTTGTGGTAAAGTATGTCACCCCTTCCAACTTGTCTAGTAGCTTGTCTGTGGCATTGGGTGGGCATCAGACTTCTTGACTGCGTTGAGTCCATGACAGTCCACACAGAAGCAAAAAGAACCATCTGGCTTGGGGACAAGGACTACAGGTGAGGCCCAGGGACTGGGGGTTTTCTGGATTACTCCTAAATCCAGCATTTCCTCCACCTCCCTCCGAATATCCTTTAGAACAACCTCAGACACCCGATAGGCTGTCTATCAAATGGGCGCTTGCTTCCCCGTGTCTGTGTCATGGGTTGCTAAGGGGGTTTGTCCAGGCTTGGCCGTAAATAAAGGGCAGAGTCCTCTAAAACTTCTTTCACTTCCTTGGTCTGTTTCAGGGTCAACTGGGGTGACATCTTTATTGTCTCCACAGATGACTCCCACTTGCTTTCCTCTAGGAAGTCAAGGAGGGGGTCTTCCTCATCTGTTCCCATCCCCAGGACTACACACTGCAAACACTATGTCAGCCCTATTTACAAATGGCTTCATCATATTGACATGGTACATCCTATGGGTATGTCTCCTGTCAGGCAGTTCCACAATATAGTGCACATCATTGACCTGTCAGACTACCTTCTATGGTCCCACACACTTGGTCTATAGCTTGTCCTTCCGGACTGGAATTAGGATCATCACTTTCTGGCCTGAGCTGTACGAGCGAGCTCTGGCTCCATGATCATACCAAACCTTTAGTTTCTGCTTGGCAGCTGACAGGTTGCTTTGGCCACCCCCATAAGCTCTTTCAGCTTCTCCCAAAACTTAAGGACATACTCCACTATGAGAGTTCCCTGGGTAGAATGCTTGCCTTCCCAGTCTTCCTGGATCAAGTCTAGGGGCCCGTGCACCCTATATCCATATAAGTGTTCAAAGGGGGAGAATCCTATTGAATCTTGGAGCACCTACCTGTATGTGAGCAACAGATGGGGAAGGTATTTCTCCCAGTCCCTCCCATGCTGTTCAGCAAATGCTTGGAGCATCAATTTTTGGGTACCATTAAAATGTTCCACAAGCCCATTGGCTTGTGGGTGATAAGGTGTTGTGTGCCTCTGCACCACCCCACACTTCTTCCACAAACACTTCATCAAGTTCTGACATGAAGTTACCCCCTTGATCAAAGATAACCTTCTGTGGAAACCCGACATGGGAGAAAATCCCTAGCAAGGCAAATGCCACTTTATCTGGCTTAATTGAGGAGAAGACAACCACCTCTGGGTATTGGGTAGTGAAATTGACCACCGTCAGGATAAACCTTTTCCTGGAGGAGCTTGGGGTATTCAAGGGTCCCACAGTATCCATTCCTACCTTCTGGAATGGCTCCTCCATAATGGGAAAGGGAATTAGGGTAGCTTTTGTGTTACTACCTGCCTTCACTATCTGCTGGCACCAGTGACAATACCTGCAATATTCCTTCACCTGCTGGGTGAAGTTGGGCCAATAGAAATTTTGGGCTAATTGCCGCATGGTGTGAGTGATGCCTAGATGGCTGGACATGGGGATATCATGAGCTATATTGAGCAACTGCTCACGATACCCCTGGGGAACGACAAGCTGCCTGCCCATCACCCTTCCATCTGTCCTCAAGTCCTATGTATACATTAGTCCATTGTCTCAAAACACCCTATGTCTCATGTCACCTCTGTGTGTCCCATCAGATTTGGCACAAGACCTCAACCTCTCCAAACTAGAGTCAGTCCTCTGAACAGCTGCAAAATCTTCACATTTTCCCAAAGCATAGGACATGTCCACCTCAGTTCCTAAACTAGGGTCCTAAGCTCTAACATCAGGGCATTCAGAGTCACTGCCATCCCCTAACTTTCTAACCATTTGTTACCCCTCCCACTCCAGAGTAATCTTCTGTAGCTGTTTGGTGAATGCCTACTTCTGGAAAACCTACTTCCCTTTCACTATTCTTTCTTTCTGGAGACACAGGTTGGGGAACCAGCCTTTTATCCTTTTCCACAGGGGCTCCTGTGGGGTTCAGGGAATTAGAAGTGGCTTGAGCTGTCTTACTGCAGGTAACCGCACACCACCCCCCTGCTGGAGATTGTTCTCTATAATCACATCCAGGGTGATGTTGTCTGCCACTGCTACTTTGTTACACCCTCTCTCCTGTCTCACCCCAATCTAGGAGAACACTAGGTAGTGGTAGGGTTTTCTCCTCCCCAGCATATTCCCACACAGTTATAAACTGATTTAGTGTAAGTTGTTCAGGCCCAACCAAATCCCCTTTTAACAGGGTAAGAGATGCACCAGTGTCCTGTAACCCTTGGGTCTGCACCCCATTTATAGTAACTGGGTGTATGTGCTCTCTCATGTTTACAGGCATATACAGTGCACCCACATCTTTTCAAGGGACACCTTGTCCACTCTGTGCCATTTTAGGAAACTGTCTAGTCAGATGCCCTGGCTGCTTACAAAACCAACATTCATCACCTTTTTTATCCAAGAAATTCCTTTTTGGTAACTTGGGGCTTCCCCCTTTCTGCAGAGGCAGTGAGGGTTTTAGCTGCCCAGAAGGCACACTTTTCCCTTTTACCCCTGTAGCAGCTGCTCCCCTGCATCCTTCCAGAGCAGGCCTTCTCCTGGCATAATGATCCGAGAGCTCAGCAGCTTGCTGTGCTGTTTTAGGATCCCGGTCCTCCAGCCAGGTTTTCAGCTCCACTGGGCAAACTGAAAAGAACTGTTCCATTAACACAACTTCCTCAAATTTCCCGACAGAGTTTGCTTCCATCCCCTCCAACCAACATTTCAAAAACTGTCTTTGCTTTGTGGTGAGTTCCTCAATGCTCATTTTGGAGCTCTTGCAGAGCTTCTAGAAATTGACCCGGTAGACCTCAGGAATTAGTTCATACTTTTTCAGTAATGCAGTTTTGAGTTTTTCATAGTCTTTACTGTCCTCATTGTCCATTTGGTCTAGCGTCTCATTCCCCTTGCCCATAAGCAGTGTGGATAGCTGAAAGCTCAGGCCTCCTTGGGTATCTGGGCCTGGATACAGACCTTTTGGAACTAATTCAAAAATGTATCCATATCCTCCCCCTCTTTAAATTCTGCTATTAATTTGGAATTTAATTTATACCCCAGCCCTGGAGTTTCAGGTTCACTTCTGCCACTTACCTGCCCTGGTGCTGGCAGTTGAAGCTTCAGCCGCTCCATTTTGAACGCTCTTTGACACTGTTTGTCCTCCATCTAGAACTCTCATTGGCACTGTTTGTCCTCCATATCCATTTCAAGTCTCTTCTGCTTGAGTTCCCTCTGCATCTCTAGTTCAAGCCACTTCTGCTCCCTTTCTTGCTGGGCTTCCATCTGCTGCTGAGCTTGTAGGGCAAGCTGTCTATCCTGTATGGCAAGCTGTACTCTCTGCAAGTCCAACTGAAGCTTCAGCTTCTCCAGCTCCCCATCTGTGGTAGACTATACTTGGTGCCATGGCTCTGGGTTCCCTCTGGTCTTGCTGTCCTCCTCCCTGGGACTGGACACTGCTATGTCCCTAGACACCACACCCAAGTTCTGGTCCATTCCAGTCACTGGATATGACTCGAGGTGCTGGGCAGCCACTTGCTCATCGGCTGCCACAAGAGTGTCCATGAGGTTCTTTTTGCTTCACCTCTCACAATAGACACCTCTTTCCTGATACAACTGCCTTAGCTGGTCTGTAGTGCAATCATTGTACTTGGAAGTCCTCTTCTCATCTAACTACTGCTACACTAGCTTACACCATAAAAAAAGAAAAAAGAAAAACAGGGTAGGGAACTTTATACTGTATGCAAATTTTTTTTTTTTAAATCTCTTCCGTTTGTACTTGGATTGTTTACTGTTCACCAGTCTGATACACTGGCCTAGAATCTGAGTGCTATGCCACCAGTATCTGTCAAGAACCCATTCCAGTGGGCCAGGTCCACTGAACTCACAGTGCCCTCCCCTAAGTGCAGTCTGTGACAGGGGAGTCAGGAAATACCCTCTTCTTGTCCTTTTCGAGTGCTCACTGATTTCACAACTGAACACTCTCCACGAGGGCCAAGGGCTTCCTCTCTGTCTGGGTAAGGGTAAAATATAGTTTCAGGTCTATAACCAGGTGAGAACCCTCCTTTGTTGCTGCACTGGGGAAGAACCCAGTCTTTAAGAGTTCTTCTGGGTTGGCCTCATAACCCTGCTTGTGTCTTCTCCCACAGGGGTGCAGGAACCTGGTTTATACCCCACAAACCCCTCCAGAGACCTTGCATACTTTCCCTACTTTAGGCCACCAGATTCCTTTTGAGGATCCTAGTTTCAGTAGCATGGGACACCTTAGTGCTAACAGGTGTGTTACAGATTGAGTAAACCTTCCCAAAACCTTCACACACAACAAACCACACCCAGGCAGATACTTTAAAATAAAAGCAAGTTGTTTTTACTGATTATTTAAATAATTACCATATGAACATACAGACAAATGATTTAGATATTTGGTAACAGGATAAGTACAAAAAAAAGTTGGAAAATATATTCAAAACAGACTAGTGGATTAACTGGATAATTTCTACCTTTTCTCTAGAGAAATCAGAGTCCAGAAATAAGTGAGTTCTGCAAAGTCTCTCTTTCTCTCTGCTGTGTCTCAGAGTCCTAGTTTTCTTGTAGTGTCTTCAGTGGTATCTGGCAGTCTTGCACTGTGTCAGGAAATTTGGCTTAAGCTCAGAGTCTCTGTTTTGGAGAACTTATATAGCCATTTCTTCAGCCTGCAATACTGGTCTGGGATTGGCTAGGCCTTAATATTTTCAGGTCCAACTGTTCATCTCTAGATCATAAGGGGTCTCTCTAGCTCTTTCCAAATTGCAAGTGAAATAAATTTATCAACATTTTTATTTGTTCACTCCAATTTCTTGGCTGGCCTTTAATCTACACTATCCTTCCTGATTCTATAAAAAAATGGAAGTACCCATGGCAGTTCCTAGAACTTAACATTCTGTTTTCTAGACTGGGCATCTGCATAATCCTGGTGTAAAACCATTTCTCTTTGGAATTTAAAGTATTAATATGAGGAGATGGCCCTCCAAAATCCTGTCATTTTATGAAATCTTCCTGTTTGATAAGCTGCCAGGAAACTCCAATCCCTTGTTTACATTTCAACTCCTGTTTACCCCTTAGGCAAGACTTTTGTCCCAGTCAAGGGGACATGTCAGACACTGGAATACATATCAGCTCTTCCCATGTACCTTTTCAGAAAAGTAGCCTCTTTTCTCACAAACCTTAATGTCCTGGCCTTTTGGAAAATTAAACATAAAGAAATTGTACAGAAATATGACAACCATATGACACCAGAGGCCAAATCACCACACTGTATGCTGACAGATAGCAGATAGTAGAAGGGGAATCACATCAGGGTCATGGTATAAAAGATCTGTACTTTAGTGAAGTATACATTTTTGATGCTTGTATTCTAAAGTCGAATAGAGATATACTAGATTCATAACAATATCACATACAACTTGGAGTAATCTTTGAAATGTGTACAATAAGCTAATAAATGTTTGAAACTGCATTAACAGCTATGAACTTGTTTTACTGTTTCTATAAGTTTGCTACTGAAAGTATGAACAGACTTATGCTCATTAGATGAAATTCAGTTATGTAACAGTTTTGGTGTAGGCCTGTAAGATCAAAACCAGGAGTGCAGTTTTACAGTATCAAGTCAAGTCCTCATGAGAAAGCTAGCATGGTTGGAAACAGCACAGAAAAAACTGCAAAAGTCAAATCCGCGAATCCAGAATACAGCTGGTGAAGGAAAAATAAGTAAGTTACAAAATTTCACTGGAGTGGTGGTCCATGGTGGCATGGTGTTTTAATAGTAAATTTTACTTTCCCTGAAATCTGCGCCAGTAATCTGGATGTGCAGTGTTGAGTTTCGAGGCTTTGTCAGCGCTGTTTGTGCCGTGCTGGTTTTCCTCTCAATGACTTGACATGGAGCCCAGTTTTACATATATTACACACAGAATATTTGCATTTGTTCTAGCTTTTACCAGGTAGAAGGATATAAAAAAGTACTAGAAATTATGAGCTGCTTGATCATGTGAAAAAGATAAATACTAAGGTTGAATTAAATTTTATTTTTCCAATTTTTGCACAGTTTTTGTTTCTGCAGAAATAATTGGATTTAGTCATTTTCACATGAATGGTGAAAATCTTGTGAAAATTATGTTTTGTTGCACAAACCAATTTAGGAAAAACATTATTTTTGCACAGATATGGCAGGTTTATTGCAAACACTTCAATTTTCACACACTTATTTTCTGCCAACATTATGTCATTTTTGCAGAAATAACTCAGTGAAAATGCATAAGCAATTTTGTACCAGCCCTAATAAATGCATTTGAACTGAGTTTGGGCACCACAGAGGCAACCTTGAAAAAACATAATCATTACATACAGTTTAGATTACATACTTACCATCCACTTAATTATTTATGACATTTCCATGAAAACATGTTTCTCTGTTACTTGACCTTTGCTCTAGCTGAATATCTACAAGTGACATCTACAACTGGTTTATGTAGAACTGTTTTTGATGTCATGGAGAATGATGGCACACACAATTCAGATTATATACTTACCATCTACTTAATTACTTATGACATTTCCACAAAAATGTGTTTCTCTGTTAGTTGGCCTTTTCTCTAGCTGAATGTCTACAAGTGACATCTACAACTGGTTTCGATAGAACTGTTTATGATGTCATGGAAAATGATGGTATCATTTGTAAACAAGCAGCAAAAGCAGATGAAGACCACATGACAGTGATCCAGTTTTCATGCAAATGGAAAGATCACTAGATGAACTACAGGATATGAATTATAAATTAAATTATGTATGAATATTATGGGACCGATTCATAGGCTCAGTATGAGGAACAGCAGATCTGGGAGCAAACAGCCTTCCTGTTTCAACTCACCATGTTTCAGCTATCCACAAAGCTCAGATTTAGTCATAGGGGGAAGAGTTCATCAGCCATTAGTCACAGTGCAAATTAAGGCTTCCAGATATTAATGAGTGAAAACTTGGTTTGCGTCATTCAACATCTGCTCTATGACACCCATATCCTTCTTTGGGTTGCACAGTACCACTTACATGTCCTGTGACAGTCACACATGGCTGGAGTAGGGCACCACCATTTAAGTGTTCCCCCTATCCTTGTCCCTCACCCTGAGGCCCACTTGTGGGTAATGTTGCAGTCAGTCATCCTGGCCTCCTCTTTAGCTTCTGGGTGTCAAGTTTCCTCCCTCCCTAACAGCAACTCATATCCAAGTCTCTCTTGTTCAGTGGATCCCCCCATTTTCTAGCCCTCTTAGCCTCTGAGCATATTTGTTTCCCTGGTTCCTCAGTGACGTATATCACCCACCAGCTCCTGTACTTTTCTGTGCTGTAGTGGCACCCTATAGAACTCATTGTACAGTAGCTGTTCTACTTTTAGGGTGTCACTAAAGGTGCAACCGCATCTTGCAAGAGTTGCCA
Source organism: Neoceratodus forsteri (assembly GCA_016271365.2). Classification (NCBI taxonomy): domain Eukaryota; kingdom Metazoa; phylum Chordata; order Ceratodontiformes; family Ceratodontidae; genus Neoceratodus; species Neoceratodus forsteri. Next base: position 422,455,236 of record CM028130.1, read on the forward strand.
TGCATTGTGGATGACCCTGCAGACTGTTCGCATGGCAACCCCAGCCCAACCCCCACCCAGTTTTATGTCTGTTCTTGACTGGACAGGGAATGACTGTGACCGCTCACCTTTGCAGATAGCTTGATGGGCAACAGGAAAAGTACTTTTTTAGTTTTTAAAGAAAACATGTGGACCAAGGTAGTCAAAGCCTGTTAACACACAAAAATGAGTAAGTGCTTTGCTAACAGTGAATAGTGCCCCAAGAGGCAGGAGACTCACTAAATGTGCCATATCAGAAGACACAATTAGTAAGGCACTTACCAGTTTGTGAGCAGTACTAACTGATGTCAGTGTGCCTATGCCAAAGCAGCTTATTCTGCTTGCATATAAACACCCTAGCATAGGCAAAGGTTTGGAGAGGCATTAAATAGCTGTTAGTGCCTAGCTGGCCTGGTGGTACTGAGGGTTGAGGGACTAGATGCCACACCTGACTCAGTGCCAGTGAACTGGGTTCTGGAATGAACTCAGGTAGCCGGGGGCCAGCTGCAGGGGAGAAGATGGAGTGTTCATGGAGGGAGGACTGCTGTCTCTGTCAAACGGCTGCCACCATATGGAAGCCTGGTGGCAGTGCAGGATGGGAGCAGCAGAAAAGGGTGGGTGCTGTGAGACTGTATAGCAAGGCTCCACATGTGCATACTGACATATGTACTGCACAAGGGTTCTAGGGACAAAGTGCTGGGAAATAGTGGTGAGGCAGGTGTTAACAACGCTCTTCTCACCAGTCCTCCACCCAACTCTATGCCAGCTAACTGCACAGCCAAGACTGGATTGTGCTTTGGGGTGGAGGATAGCCCTCCCTCTCCTGATCCCACCAAAGGGGTAAACCATGGGAGTTTTGCGGCCATAGAGGTAAGCCTGTGGAGGTTTTGGTCTGTGGGGGTTGGCAGGGACAAGGTTGAAGGGATCCCAAGCCAGCCTTGGCCAAGGAGATACAGAATAAATTCAATGTTCAATTCAATTCAATCTTTATTTATAAAAAGTGCCTTTCTTTCAACCAAGGCACTTGTACATACCAAAAACAAATATAATAAATAATCAGAACAAAACAGTAAGTTCATAAAATCCCACAATTAAAACTCTATGAGTTACAGCAGCAGCCTAAACATCTGGGTATGCCAGATCAAATAAATACACTTTTGGTGCAGTTTTAAAGCCCTGGATGGTCAGGCAATTTCACACCCGACAAGGTAGAGAATTCCACAGGGTGGGGGCCACAAAACCAAAAGACTGGGCCCCAGATGTCTTCAAACAGACCCTGGAAATCTCTAGTAATCCCTCATTGGTGGATTGGAAAGGGAGGAAGGGACAGTAAGGGTGAAGGAGATCTTGCAAGTAACTAGGTCCCTGATTTTGTAGGGCTTTATAGGTCAGCAAACCAACCTTGAAGATGATCTGCCACTGAACTGGCAGACAGTGCAGTCTGTAGAGCACAGGCATTATATGACGGGTCCTAGAAGTACCAGTCAATAGTCTGACTGCCACATTCTGCACCAGCTGCAGGTGGCAGATATCAACCCCCGGTAGCCCTAGGTAAAGGGGGTTGCAGTAGTCAAGGCGGGAGGTAACGAAGGTGTGGATCAGTGTTGGAAGATCTTCAGGGGGAGCCAGGTGTTTCACCCAAGTGATATTCCTCAGATGGTAAAAAGAGGTTTTGATGACTGCCAACACCTGAGATTTAAGGGTTAGGCCATCATCAAAAATAACGCGCAGATTCTGCACCCGGTCTGAGGTAGTCTGCTGAACACCCCTGAACCATAGTCCGATGGGAAGTCCTGCCAACATACCCACCTCTGGATGACCTGGGTCCACAACCAGCACCTCAGTTTTAGCTGAGTTCCACAGCAGCCAACTAGAACTCATCCAATCCTGGATCACGGCTAGACATTTGTTAAATACCAAGAGAGACACATCCTGACTGGGTATAAAGGACATGTACAGCTGAGTATCATCTGCATAACAGTGAAAACTGGGACTGTACCACCTAATAATCTCTCCTAACAGCAGCATATACACTGCAAACAACATGGGTGACAAGATGGAGCCCTGCGGCACCCCGGCAGGATAGGGGGGGAGAGAGACCGAGGAATAAATCCCAGACACTACTCTGTGAGTCCTACCCTCGAGAAAAGATCGAAACCATCTGAGGACCGTACCAGACAGTCCAAAGATACACCGCAGATACACTGCAAGAGCTTCAACAGCACACCATGGTCTATGGTGTCAAATGCTGTAGAGAGATCAAGGAGGACCAAGATGGAATGGGTTTTCCAATCTCTCGCTATTAGGAGATCATTTAGTACCCGGACAAGGGCCATCTCGGTACTATGTATTTTCCTAAATCCTGACTGGAGAGAATCATAGACACTATGGCTGGTCAAATGATCATCCAGTTGCAACGCAACCACCTTCTCAATAACCTTACCCACAAAGGGTAGGTTAGAGACAGGTCTGTAGTTCGCCAAGCAGTCTGGGTCAATGGAGGGCTTTTTAAGGAGGGGCCGAACAACCACCTCCTTTAGGGGATCCAGAAAGATTTCCATCTCCAACAGCCTCCAGACTATCTCAGCTAGGACCGGGATGATCTCAACCACACACCCTACCAGAAGGAGTGTAGGGCTCAGATCCAAACTACAGCTGGTTGGTCGCAACGTCTGGATGATCATCACAATGTCAACGATTGAGGGTCGGCCAAAGTCAGACCAGGTAAACTGGCACCCGATATCTCCTGCCAACCACTGCAGCTACCATTAGAGGGAGCCAGACAGATGCCGGATCTGATGGTGGCAACCTGATCTGTGAAGAACCGAGCAAACTCATCACACCGTTCTTGCGAAAAAGATCCCCCAGGCTGGAGACAGATTAGATTGCACAATCTGTCCGCAGTCCAGAAGAGCTGAGCTGGTCGGTTCTGTGCAGCAGCAATCTCCCCGGACAGGAATTCTGCGTTCTTATGGGTGATTGCTGATTGATAGATCACATAATGGTCCATCAATTTAAGTCTGTCACACTCCAGATCTGATTTTCCACCATCTCTGCTCTAGCCTTCATCCCACTCTCTTCAACTCCTTCAAGGTCTCATTAAACCAAGGAGACCTTGAATGGAGGGTGAAGGGGCAAACACGAACAGGTGCTATGGAATCCAGGGCCGCTACCACTGCCTTATTATAAGCAAGTACTAGATCCCCAGATCCATGCATTCACTTGGTGCACCCAATGGATCCAGCAGTGCCATTAGGCCATCTGGGGTAACACCCCTCAAAGGACTGTACCGGACCATCTCTGTAGGGGCTGGCCTACTGGGGGGAGCCACAAAACTGTACCCAATGGTGTGATGGTCAGACCACATGACTGGCTCCACCACCAAGTCAGATATCTCCATCCCCAGATGGAACACCAAGTCCAATGAATGACCAATATGGGTCAAAGAGGTAACAACCTGTGGGTTGAAGAGGTAACAACCTGTGTAAGGCCCAGCGAACTCATTAGCTGGAGGAAGTCTTGACCCAATTGTGAAAGTTCATCGTCGACCCAGACATTAAAATCCCCCAGGATCAGCCATCTGGGGGATCCCAATGCCAGGTCGACAATGAAGTCTGCAACTTCCTGAAGGAAAACTTTCTCATCTCCAGGTGGATAGTAGATGAGTAGAATCCTGCACCCTACACCCTTGCCCATAATACATTCAGAGGAGTTGGTGATCCCCACTGGAACCTCCACAAGATTCAGTTCTGATCTAAAACAGATGGCTACACCCCCGCCCTATGATCCATCCTTGGGTGGTGTATCACCGAGTACCCAGCTGGAACTGCTGAAGCCAACAGAGGACCAGCATTTTCATCCAGCCAGGTCTTGGTGATGTAAGCCACGTCTGATGACTCAACAAGATCCGCTATTAAAGCAGTTTTTTTCTTAATAGAACTGGCATTGCATAACACCACCCGAGTAGGATGAGTGACCAACAAAGACCTTGTTTCTTGCCTGTGGAAAGCAGAGCCCTGAGTATGGAAACCGAGGACTACTTTTCTGGACCCATTTCACCCCAGGCATCTCCTTGTTCTCACTATCCCAATCCGCCCACTCCTTTCCATTACCTCACCAGACCCAGATCCTGCCCTCCTCCTCCTAACTATCTCCAGAGTCCAACACCACTTATACACTTCTGGGGACAGTGGAGGACAATTAAACAGATGGAGGTCCCAGAGCCTGGAGGGGGAATGATGCCTGACCATCACTGCACCTTCCCAGCACATTTTCTCAGCACGCAGCAAATATCCCACAAATACAAATTAACCCCCAATCCCCCAACCAAAACCCAAAACCCAAAAAAGAAAACAAAATAAAGTAAATAACACAAAGTGTTTATAGCAAAAAAAATAGACTTTTAGTGCCATGCTTTTTACCACCTTACCAAACCGGGAGGTTGTTGGCGTAATTCTTAGATAGTGGTGACTGAGGGGGTGTAAGGACCACTGTACTAACAGGGTATCCATGAACACATTTGAACAGGCAATTGGGTGTGTGTCGGTGGTCAACCAGACTACCAGGATATCAGTATATTCATATAGGCTGAGCAATCAATGGGTGGGGGAACACTGGACTACCAGAGTACCCATGAATACATAAGGATGAGTGATCAGGAGGTGGGGGACCACTAGACTACCAGGTTATCAGTGAATACATACAGATGGGTGATCAGAGAGGTGGGGATGACGTGACTACCACGGTATCAGTGTATAAATACAGGTTGGGTAATCAGGGGTGGGAGGAACACTGGTCTACCAGAAAAGATTTATACATGTTTGTACAGGCACTGTGGGGGTGACTCAATATGTGTTTGTTCCTGGCCTTTAATAAGGGGGGAAGGGGAAAATTGTTTAACCAGGAAAGGCACACTAAGCCAGAGGTTGTTTCCAGGTGCAACCTGGGAGCACAAGGAAGTTAAATGACTTGCTCAGGGTCAAACAGTATGCAAGTGGGGACTGATGGGATTCAGACCCAAGTCTCCAGGTTTGCAGCTTAGTGCCCTTAACCACTTCACTATACTGCCTCCTATAAGGTCTGAATCGGATGTAAATGACCCCATAGCACCTTGCCAGTGTTATGGGGTCATTTGCATGAGAAAGTACAAATATGCCAAATTGCTCCATAGATGCAATTGCCATTTGTGGGCCCTAACTGCTTGTTTGCTCCTGGCAGTGCCATATCTCCCCAGTGGGCACATACTTTATGTGGACAGTGAGGAGTTGTGGGTTGTAGAAGCAATTGTAATAGTGTCTGACTCATGTGGAACATGCCATTAGTCCTTGCTATGTGCTTTGGGTAAATGGTGGGCAGGTGGCTAGGGCATACCTGGAGTTCTGTCCAACTCGGGTGGTGTTATGCAATGCCAGATCCATTGTGAACAAGACTGCTATTGTTGCAGACTTGGTGGGTACAGTGAATCTGGCTTGCATCACTGACTTTCTAGCTGGATGGTAATGCTGGCCCGTGCTTTCGAGCGGCAGTTCCGGACAGGTATTCGGTGATACCAGTCCGGATGGATCGCCAGGGGTGGGGGGTTGCGGTCTGTTTTAAGGCCGAATTGGATCTCACTAGTGTCGCAGTTGAGGAGACCAGATCATTCGAATGTGTCGTTGTGGCAGGTGGGGGCTTTAGGCTGGCTCTCATCTATCATCCACCCGGAGACTAGAAGCTATTCCTTAAGGAAGTGGTGGACTTCGTGGTTGACCTGGTGTTTGAGTCACCCAGGCTGATGGTGCTGGGTGACTTTAATGCCTGGATCGATGGCAAACTCTCACAATTTGGACAGTATTTCCTCCAGTTGATGAATTCATTGGGCCTCTCACAGGTGGTTACCTCTGCCACTCATAAACATGGCCATTCCCTTGACCTGGTCTTCCTCCTGGGGATGGAAGCCTCCGACGTGGGGGTGGAACCCGTCAGATGGTCTGACCATTACACTGTGAGATTCAATTTTGCACCCTCTCGTGAGTCAGCCCCATGGAAGATGGTGGCATCGCCCTTTACGGATGTGACACCCGATGGCCTAACTGCGGTGCTTGATCTATCAGGATTTCCCGTGGTGAGCTTGGATCCAGAGATTTTGGTTCTGGGTTATAATAAGGCCATTACCTCTGCTCTGGATTCCATTGCTCCAATCCGTGTGCGTCCTCTCTCCCTTTGCCCTCGGTCGCCACGGTTTGACGGGGACTTGAGGGAGATGCGGAGACTAGGACACAGGTTAGAGAGGTTCTGGCGGAAATCCGGCTTAGAGGCCGACCATCTTAGACTGCTAGAGCACTACTGACTCTATCAGTCAGCAATTGCCCATAAGAAGGCAGTATTCCTGTCTGGGGAAATTGCTGCTGCTCAGAACCGACCGGCCCAGCTCTTTTGAACCCTAGACAGGCTGTGCAACACAGCCTGTCTACAGGTTCATAGACCTTTTTCACAACTGCAGTGTGAGGAGATTGTTCAGTTCTTTGCAGATAAGGTGGATGACATCAGGGCGGAAACCCCCGCAGCACTCTCTGTGGGAATTGCCGTGGACCAGCCCCCGGTCATAATCCCTCTTTTTTCCTGGAGTTCCTTGGAAAGGCCAAAAATTGACGATGTTATGAGGATTGTCCAGGGTATGCGCACTACATGCTGTAGTTTAGAACCGGGTCCTACAGCCCTGATTATGAGCTGTGGGGAGGTTATCATCTCAGTTCTGGCGCAGATAGTCTGGTGCTCTTTAGACTCTGGTGAGTACCCCAGCTCCCTGAAGGAGGCAGTCATGACACCAGTGTTGAAGAAGGCTTCTTTGGACCCAGACTCTCTCACTAACTATAGGCCTATCTCTAACCTTCCCTTTGTGGGGAAGGTAATTGAGAAAGTAGTGGCTGCTCAGTTGGACAACCATTTGACCATCCATAGCATCTACGACCCTCTTCAGTCGGGTTTTGGAAAGAGCCACAGCACCGAGACTGCGCTGGTTCAGGTGCTCAATGATCTCTTGATGGCGAGAGACCAGAAAAAATGGTCCATTTTGGTTCTGCTTGATCTGTCATTAGCATTTAACACCGTAGACCATGGGGTGCTGCTTGAGTACCTGAGATGCATCTGTGAGCTTTCAGGTTTGGTTCACAGATGGTTCACTTCTTTCCTCACTGGTAGAACTCAGAGGGTGGTGTCGGGGGTGTTTTCCTCCGAGCCTACCTCTCTGTCATGTGGGCGTCTCAGGGATCAGTGCTGTCTCCCATGTTGTTTGCAGTGTACATGCTTCCCCTCGGAGACATTATAAGACAGTATGGGCTGGAGTTTCATTATTATGCCGATGATACCTAGCTCTACTTGTCTTTTGCACCAGACCAGAATGGAGCACTCTTGGTGTTTAGTAACTGCCTTGGCGAGATCCAAGGTTGGATGAGATCCAGCTGGCTGAAGTTGAATTCTGGGAAGACGGAGGTGATGGTTGTGGATCCTGGTCGCCGGATAGGGGGGTGGGGAGCAAATCATCCCACAGGTTTATTCCTTGGGGATGTTGAGCTCCCTATCTCTGAACAGGTGCACAACCTAGGGGTGATTTTTGATGACCAGCTGACATTACGTTCTCAGGTGTCGGCTGTCATTAAGTTATCCTTTTACCATCTGAGGAACATCGCTAGGATCAAGCACCTTGTTCCATCTGGGGACTTGCCTACACTGATCCACACCTTTGTGACCTTGCATTTGGATTATTGCAACTCCCTTTACTTTGGGCTTCCAGGGGTTGATATCCGTCGCTTGCAGCTGGTGCAGAACTCCACAGCCCGGTTGTTAATGGGGATTCCTCATTCCTCCCACATTACACCGGTGCTGCGGGAACTGCACTGGCTGCTGGTTCAGTGGCGGATCACCTTTAAAGTCGGTTTACTGACTTATGAAGCCCTACACCAGGGGTTCTCAAATGGTGGAAGCGCCTCCCGGGAGGCATAAGCTGCCTCCAGGGAGGCGGAGACGTGATTCTGATTTGCGTTCTACCGCGGCTGTACACTCTGCACCTCTGATCCCTACCAAGTCCAATTTTGTATGTGCTAGCAGCTAGAGGTAGTAGGCAGGGGGATTCTGAGCCAGCCAATGACAGTGCAAGACAAGATCTCCGGCAAACCAATAGGAAGCCCAACATATGTGTCCAATCATAGAGAGGTGGCTGTAGCCAATCAGTATTGTGCATTTGCAGCCAATCATCACCCGGCTTCCTCAACCAATGAGCAGCTTCGTAACGTGCGATGTCGTCATCAATCCCAGAAATAAAATGCCATGCCATGTGTGTGGTGGAACGGAGACTCCGATGGGAATTTCTATTGTGTTTTTTTTTTTGTTGGATCCCCTGCAAGTTGCCGTCGCTTTCCACTACTCGTCTTCCGACTCTTGAAGCCGCCACCTGCCGACTCCGCCTGTCAACTACTGCCGCCCTTCAGCTGCTACAGTCGCCGTCGTGGAACGCCGATCGCCGCAGACAGAGCTCCTGAGCCTACTTGTGACATCCACTGTCCTAGCAGAGCCTTTTGCAGACCGGATCCTTCCCCAGACTTCAGGTAAGAATACTACTCTGCAGTCAAATGCATTCTTCATTTTGGAAGCTCCAGTGGGGTTTGGTCTGGCTGGCCTCATTGGGAGGTTGTGGGGCGCTGCCTGGATGGCCTCACTGGGAGGTGGGTGGGTGGGGTATGCTGCCTGATGGCCTGACTGGGAGGTGGGGTGTGCCTGATGGCCTGACTGGGAGGTGGGGGTGCTGCCTGATGGCCTGACTGGGAGGTGGGGAGGGTGCTGCCTGATGGCATGACTGGGAGGTGGGGGTGCTGCCTGATGCCCTGCCTGATGTGCCTCATGCCTCTCATGTGGGGAGGAACTGTATTGCCTCACAGCTGATCTGGCCTGAGTGGAGTTTGGGGGGTGCTGCCTGATGCCCTGCCTGATGTGCCTCATGCCTCTCATGTGGGGGAGGAACTGTATTGCCTCACAGCTGATCTGGCCTGAGTGGGAGTTTTGGGGGGGTGCTGCCTGATGCCCTGCCTGATGTGCCTCATGCCTCTCATGTGGGAGAAGGAACTGTATTGCCTCACAGCTGATCTGGCCTGAGTGGGAGTTTGGGGGTGCTGCCTGATGCCTGCCTGATGTGCCTCATGTCTCTCTATGTGGGAGGAACTGTATTGCCTCACAGCTGATCTGGCCTGAGTGGGAGCTTGGGGGCTGATGCCTCTTATGGGGGGTGATGCCTCTTGTGGGGTGTGATGCCTCAGTTGGGTCTGGTAGCTTGAGCAGGTGTTCGATGTGGTGGTTGTGGGGGGGAGGACTGATGCCTCTCAGCTGGTCTGTTCTCAAGCAGGGATTTGCAGTGGTGGGGAGGTGCCTGTACTGCCTCGCAGCTGGTCCAGCCTGAGTGGGGGTTTGGGGACAGTTACACGAAATGCCTCTTGGCTGCTTTGCCCAGGGGTAATGCTGCTGCTAACAGAGCCTGGGGGGGGGAATGCATTTCATGGTAGTGGTGATGCTGCTTCAGTGACAGCTCAAGCAGGTGTTTGATGTGGTGACTGGGGGGAGACTCTGTTGCCTCTTAGCAGGGATTTGTCATGGTGGTGGCAGGTGGGGAAGGGATTGACTGTAATATCCCGCAGCTGGTCTGGCCTGAGTGGATGGTGGTGGTGTCACGCATGAGCCTGAGCAGGGGGAATGGGTGAAACCGTGTTGGGGGGCATGCCCCTTAGCTGGTTTGCCCAGGATGGTAATGCTAAGCTGCATGATGTCTCTCGGGTTGTGCCATTTTATTCTTGGTTGGGCTGTTTCAGCAGTGGCCCCAGAGCCGGGGGGGGGGGTCACACAAGATGCCTTTCTATGCTGTGCAAGCCTGAAATGGCACCTATCCTTTTTATATGGTTGTTGAATGAGAACTCCTCTTTTAGGGTGGGACACTTTGGAGTGAAGGGCCTGCTCGTCTTGCTTGGGTGTGGGGGACCTTCCCTAGGTCTGTTCAAGGAGTGCCCATATCCTCCACTCACACCTATGGCATACAACTGCAAAGCAGCTGCATCTGACTGAACCACCAGTTTATGTGGTGGTGTGTTGAAACGGTGGCATGTGGTTTATATGTGATGCTTTTGTGTGGGGTTCAAATGTTAGTTTTCATAACTGATGTTGGGATGGGGGTAGCCCGTGTGTTTGGGCAGGGGTTTTGGAATGAATAACCTGATGCTGTTGCCTACTACCCATGTAAGTCCAATTTACAACATTGGAGCTAACAGAAAAGGAAATTGTGGTAATCATAATTTTTCCTGTTCTCCCGCTGACACCCAGTTCTGTCTGAGGAAAAGAAACCTACATCTGGCCTGTATGGTGGGAGTGGGGCGGGAGTGAAGGACCTGCTGGACAAGTTTTTGGAGTGATTTGCTGGATGTGTTTTTGACGAAGGACCTGCTGGCGTGGCACCAGTGCCACTGGGTAGCTACTGAGGCATCAGTCCTACCTTAGGAAGGAAGTGCTTTTATTTGTTTTGTTTGGCATCCTTGTCTCATTTATACTTGTTGCTGCTGCTGGCCCAATATGATTTGGGCCATTACTGAAATAGTGTTGTCCTTGTGCTGAGAGATTTAAGTGTCAGTATCAGTGTGGCTCAGTTGGTAGCATCACCTCTGGACCAGAGGGTCGTGGGTTCTGATCCCACACTGGGATTGGAATCGTAAACAAGCTGGCACCATTGCAGTATTCCAGGGGTGCTGTGCTGCACTAGTGCTGTCCTTTGGATGAGACGTTAAAACCGCGGTCCCTTGGCTTCTACCCATCCTGGTGTTGTCCTGGTGGGTGTCCAGGTGGAAGAAAAAGTCATAGAACCTGTGGCATTCTTTGCAAAGAGTAGGCAGAGGATATTCCCAGTGTGTGGGCCAATATTCCCCTTCACATAACTGATCCATGCAATTGTCAATGATTGCGAATAGGCCTGCATCTGGGGGAGCATATAGGATGTATTTTGGGGGTGTGGGGTTGAAATGGCGCATGGCTTTTTGCTTATTTATTTTTTTGATTTGGGCTGGGTGGAATTAGACTTGTTTCCTGCAGATTTAAAATGGTGCTGTTGTGCATATGTGATGCCTCTGACTTGTAATGCATGGTTTTAAATGACACACTTTCTTTTGTCTTTCTGATGTGGGTGGTGAATGAGGCCAGCATTTTTGGGGGGGGGCTTTGAAGCGAGGGTCGGCTAGCTTTGCTTAGGCTCTTACCACATATATCTCCCCATTGACAATGTTGGAGCTAACAGAAAGGAAATTATGGTAGTGACAGAATTTCTCTTATCCTCCTCGCATACTCAATGCCTTTTACTAGTTTAAAAAGACCTGGTATGGATCTGGCCTTGGGATGGTGGGCTTGGACTCTGAGCAAAAGGATTTGCTGGACTCTGGAGGACACAAAGGACCTGCACTAAAGTCTGAATGCACATTACATTTATCTGCATGGCTAGCACCTTTGACATGAAGGACAGATGAGACGTAGCAGAGCAGTTTTGAGAAGTAAAATGAAGGGCATCCCTCCTGGCTGGTCACGTGTCTGAGTGGTAAGGATGGAGTGCTGTTTTGGGACTATGGCTGCAGACTGCAGCTTGTGATGCTGGGCCTCTGTGTGTATGAATGCCTGTGTTTTGCAATTCAAGGCAGTCTGGGGTTTCAAAGTGCTGCACGGTGGTCACTCTGCTGTGGTCCTGCCTGAACTTTGTGGGGGGGGGGATGATTACAAAGTGCTTGTTCTGATCTGGTCCTGCCAGAGCTTTGTTGGGGTGGCTGATTACATCTTACAAAGTACTGCTGCTGCGTAGCTGCAGTCCTGCACTAATGATCCGGTCCTACTGGAGATCTGTCAGGAGGTACATTTACAAGGTGACGCAAAGCAACAATCTTGATCCTGCCAGAGCTGCTACTAGCAGTTGCCTGATTAAAAAGGGATGCGCCTGCCCAGTCTTGATATTTCAGATATTGCTTTTTTATGGCTTCTTCTTTCTTCAAAATGTGCTTCAATTAATAAGTGATGTTCTTCTAGTCAGTGTGCCTCAGTTGGTGGTACATCTGCCTGTGGACCAGAGGGTTGTGTGTTCTCGTCCCACACCAGGATTGGATGCGTGCCAAAAACACTGGCATCCAAGTGCTGTATTTGAGGGGGGGGAGTACTACTGGGAGTTCCGCCTTTCGGATGCGATGTCAAACTGAGCTCTTCTTCTAACCTCCTGGTGGGTGTCCAGGTGAAAGTAAATCAATGCACTCTTTGCAAAAGTAGGGTTCAGTTCCGTATTCCCCTTGTTTACCATAAAATAGGTTCATGCAATTGTCCAGGCTGTGTCTGGATGCTGATGTGCAATATGGTCACCACTTCAAATTCGGTCACTGCACTACCAGTCTACCATTGCTTGTTCAGTGCTTTGGGATACACTGCATATGAAAAGTGCTAAATTCTTCTTCTTCTTCTTCTTCTTCTTCTTCGGTATTGTGTCTGTAGCAGTTGTACTGTAGCAGTTCTGGCGGAACATTTGGGCATGCCCAGGATGGTCTGTCCACAGACTGGCTTAATTGATGTCAACTTCTCATCAATATGAATTTTTCATTGCATTGTAGACCAAGAATGGATCACTTTTTGATTGGAAGGAAACGTGTGCATGAGGAGATGGAACCTGTTGGGCAGAGAGAACCTCAAGCAAAACGCAATGCCAGAAGATATGAGGACTATCTGAAACTAGGATTCACCTGGATCGGGACCAGTGATGCACCACGACCCCAGTGTGTGGTGCGTGCTGAGGTTCTGGCACAAGACAGTATGTGGCCCTGCAAGCTACGGCGTCATCTGGAAACAAAGCACCCCAGCTTACTTTCAAAACCAGTGGAGTTCTTCAAAAGAAAACTGAGTGAACTGCGAGGCCAAAAAAAAGTTGTGGAGCACCATGGGACTGTTCCTGCAAAAGCTGTTGAAGCGTCATATCTTCTATCTCTGAGAATTGCCAAAGCTGAGAAGCCACACAACATTGGAGAAGAGCTAATTCCTGCTGCGAAGGAAATGTGTTCAGTGATGCTTGGAGAGAAAGCAGCTGCACAGCTGGAAGCAATCCCTCTTTCAAACGACACAGTTTGCCGTCGTATTGAGGACATGTCTGCAGATGTGAAGCGTCAGATCGTAGATTCCATTCATCAGAGCCCATTCTTCTCTCTGCAGATAGATGAGTCCACTGATATAGCAGATGCTGCACAGCTTCTTGTGTATGCTCGGTATGCCATGGACACAGATCTTCGGGAGAAGTTTCTATTCTGCCATGCACTTCCTACGAGAGCAACTGGGGAAGAGCTGTTTCGTCTGCTGAATGCTTTCATTGAGAATGAAGGCCTTGATTGGAGTCGTTGTGTTGGTATCTGCAGTGATGGAGCTCATGCAATGACTGGAAGACACAGTGGGATGGTGACCAGGGTACAAGCAGTGGCTCCCAATGCTCTCTGGAACCACTGCATGATTCACAGGGAAGCTCTGGCAGCCAAGAGGATGCCAGGTGAACTCAACAAAGTTTTGACTGATGCAGTGAAAGCCGTGAACTTAATCAAGGCACAAGCAGTGAATTCCAGACTGTTTTCGGTACTGTGTGAAGAGATGGGAGTGAAACACACACAGCTGCTCTTGCACACTGAGGTCCGCTGGTTGTCCCGGGGGAAAGTGCTGACCCGCCTCTATGAACTGCATGATGAAGTCTGCATATTTCTTGCAGACTGTAACTCTCCACTTGTGGAACATTTCCACAATCAACAGTGGCTTGCTTTGCTTGCATACTTGGCAGATATCTTTGACAGACTAAACTCTCTTAATCTGTCACTTCAAGGATGGGATGCCAGTGTTTTCACAGTCAGGGACAAGATCAAGGCATTTGGTTCCAAGCTTGAACTTTGGTCCCACAGGTGCAACAAGGATCAGTTGCCACATTTCCAACCTTGGAGGATTTTCTTCAGGAACATGAACTTTCAGTTGACTGTGTCAAAGCAGTAATTACAGAACATTTATGTGGGTTGCAAGGCAAGCTACAAGACTACTTCCCTGAACATAGCAGAGAGGACAGTGACCAGTGGGTCAGGAATCCCTTCATTTTCAAGCCAAGCTCTGCAGACTCCTTATCGCCAGAAGAACAGGAGAGCTTCATTGACCTGGCTACAGACCCAACACTGAAGGTACTTATGCCTTTTGCCTCAACACATCTTTGCGAATCTGGATTTTCAGCACTGACTGCAATAAAAACAAAGTATCGGGCCCGTCTTAAAGTTGAAGATGACTTGCGCCTCTACCTTTCAAATGTAAAACCAAGAATATTACAGCTGACTGCGCAAAAACAGGCTCACAGGTTGCCCTCTTAACAGACTGGCATTATTTGATTAACAGGCAGCAGAATTTACAATACATTTTACTACACAACAATAAACACACTTCTTATTTAACAGTGGGTGTGTGTGCTTTTGTGAGTTATTCATCATTACTGGTATCTGGCAAGGTACAGTGGTAATCATGCAAAAGGTGACCAGAGGCGCAATTTAGTCTATGTGCAGTGCGCTAATTGTCAATTTTTATGCCATTACCGCTGAATGCAAATGAGGTCATGACTCATGGGGAGGCCTGGAAGTCTTCCAAGTCCAGTAGGGGAGGCTCGCCATGGCAAGGTCTGAGAACCCTTGCCCTACATGGACTAAGCCCTGACTACCTGAAAGAGCTTCTGGTTTCTTACCTCCCAGAGCAACCGCTCCGCTCAGCCAATGAGGGGTTGCTGGAGATTCCGAGGGTAGTTTTAAAATCTTCTGGGGCCCAGGCTTTTGTGTTCGTGGCACCGACCCTCTGGAATTCTCTACCCCATTGGATTAGAGAGTGCATGACTGTGGGGGATTTTAAACAAGCACTGAAATCTTTTTTATGGAATAAGGCATATGGGGATGGTGCCGACATGGATCGATTGAATTTGTTTTAGCTATTTTATCAGGTTGTTTTATTGTGAATTTATTTTAAATATGTACTGCGCCTTGATTTTGAAAGGCGCATTATAAATAAAGATTATTATTATTATTATATGTTCCAATATATCAGAAATTTGCTCCTGGCACTTACTGTATGTGCTCCTGGAGAAAATCGTTTGCAAGCACAATCCAGGGTATTTGAATACTCAGAACAAGCAGAGGCAGCACTCCTAAACCCTTTTTAACTTAAGTTTTAAAACAACATGTAGCACCCAGTGAAGAGACAACAAATTCAAACCCACAGCACTAACACCTTAGTTAGTGCCGTGGGTTTGAATGTGTTATATCTCCACTGGGTGTTACATGTTGTTATTTTAAAACCTAAGTTCAAAAGGTTTAAGGATTGCTGCCTTTGTCTGTTTTGTTTGGCAAGCACCCACTCATTTTTCTGAGCGCAGTCCAACTTATGTTTGTTTTTATTTGAATATTCAACCTGTACTGTACAGATATTTAAAGTACTTGACATTTCAGAACTGTTTTTATTTTAAGTGTAGTTACATCCCAAGTCAAATATCAGAAATGGATGTTGCTATACCCACTGGGTCATTGAGAATTAGTGTTTGGAGTTTGGAGTTTATTCTTAGCAATATCTTCCATTTGTGAAGGGCGTAATACACTGGCCCTTAACTCTGTTTCTTGTACTTGGCATAAATCTTACCCCGAAGTGGGTAGAGGGATTAAATGGGGGGAGGGACAATATAGGGTAAAAGGAGGCATTAGTTTATTAATAGTGTGTACGGGGAAGTGTAGTAATTCTATACTCCAACCTTCTACATTTATTGACTCTTATGGGATAGATTACTGGTTTAAGGGGGGAGGGATGAGCGTGAATATTTAAGGTGCTGTGGTAGGGAGGGGAGGAATTGTTTGGGATTCGCCACTAAGTAAATATGGAATGGTACACCAGATAAGACTTCTTCCTGAGGAAGAGCTAAAGGATACCGTGCCTTTACTGGCTACTGTTGGGGCATGACAGGTGTGCTAAAGTTTTGTTCCTGGAATGTTAAAGGTGCTCAATCCCCCACCAAAAGGGCCAAGATACTGTTGCATCTTTGCAAACTTAATACGGATGTAGCCTTTATCCAGGAGACGCATTTAACCGGTTCACAAACCAATAGTTTAAGGAGAATGTGGGTGGGGCATGTACTTGGTACTGGGTTAGACTCTTG
Organism: Neoceratodus forsteri; assembly: GCA_016271365.2. Classification (NCBI taxonomy): domain Eukaryota; kingdom Metazoa; phylum Chordata; order Ceratodontiformes; family Ceratodontidae; genus Neoceratodus; species Neoceratodus forsteri. The sequence goes on from CM028130.1 coordinate 422,471,482, forward strand.
TAGAAATGGTGTCGTGGTACTAATTGCACGACGTGTACCTTTTCGACTGTTGCAGTCGATAAGTGACTCACAAGGTAGATATATACTTTTGAGAGCAATATTAGGCCATACAGAAATGGTACTGGGATCTGTTTATGGTCCAGTCGGAGATGATCCCCAATTCTTTACAAGTCTTACATATAATTTGGCGTCATGGTCCAGCTTCCCCATCTTACTTATGGAGATTGGAACATGGTTATCAGTAATATCCTGATAGGTCAAAACAAGGTATGCCCCATACACTCCAGCTCAATTGGCCCTTAAAGATTTTATGAAAACTCTGGGTCTTGTGGATCCATGGAGGCTCTTTTCCCTCTACCGAGACTATTCATTTACTCCTTTCCTCATAACACATTTTCAAGAATTGACTTCTTTTTGGGGATTGAGCATCTTGCTAGGGTTCAGAGCTGCGTTTATCTTTCCAAAGTGATTTCTGACCACCATCCAACCATTTTGCAATGGTCCACACCTCTTCTACTAATCAGATTAAGGTCTGGAGATTTAATCCCCAGCTGCTTAGGTCCCAGAGTATAGTCAAACTTTACAAGGTATATAATAAACTTTCAGGACACGAATGCGGGTCCATGCTGAAATTAGATGTGCTCTGGGGCGTTGAAATGTTCGCTATGGCGAGATTATCGGTTGGCCTCTATTAGGAAAAGAAAATTTTACTAGAATCTTCCTTACTTTTACAGCAAATCAGAGTTTTGAACAGTCCCTATCCTCCCAATCATGCCCCACAGAATTCGAAAAATTAGAAAGTCTTGATTCCAATATAATACTCTCTTGGTGACAAGGTGGAATACCTCACTTTAAAACAAAGGCTACTTACTTGATCAGGGGATAAGCGGAAACTATTGGCCCTAAGGCTTAGAGCACAGGTGATGTACAGGATAGTAGCCACTATTCAGGACCCAACGGGCAAATATCTCACTATATCTGAGGAGATAGCCTCTTGCTTTAAAGCATACTATCAGTCTCTATATTCCTGCCCTTCTCAATCTCCTAAGAATATCACACTAGATCTTTTTCTACAGGATATAGAACTTCCAAAGTTATCTCAGCACCAAATAGCCCTTTTGCAAGCTCCCCTAAATATAAACGAAATACATGAGGCAATTGAAGCTCTACCTGTTGATAAAGCCCCGGGCCCAGATGGTTACACAGCTAATTTTTATAAGGCATTCAAATCTCAATTGGGCACAATTTTGCTCGACACATACAACTATATTTACAGCCACGGCCTCTCAGACTGTAGCCTCATGGAGGCTACTATCGTGGTGTTGCCTAAACCAGACAGAGATCCCACCTTAGCATTGAGTTATCGCCCAATTTCACTAATAAATGTGGATATGAAGATCCTTGCTAAAATCTTGGCCAATAGGCTGGCCAAGGTTTGGCTTACATTATTAAGCCCTGAACAAGTTGGTTTTGTGGCCGGGCGTCTATCATCGGATCATCTGCAGAAAATCTCTCATCTTATTTCCGCAGCAAGGGACTCCCAGACTCCAGCTGCTTTAGTTTCCCTTGACGCGGAAAAAGCCTTTGACCGGGTCTCATGGGATTATCTGTTTGAATTATTACCTAGATATAGAATTCCCTTGCAGTTTATAAAATGGATCAAAATCCTTTACTCCCACCCTTCTGCTAGGGTATTATGCAATGGGGTCATGTCATCATCCTTCCCTCTTCAGAGGAACGAGGCAAGGTTGCCCCCTGTCCCCTTATTTGTTTAATTTATTTCTGGAACCCCTCATTAGGAGGATTAACCAATCCACATTAATATCCAGTATTCCGATTCAACGATTCCAATATAAATTGTCGGTGTATGCCGATGACATTATGCTTCATATCACAAATCCACCCACGTCTATAATAGCCACCCTTAATATTATCCAAGAATTCGGTGAACTCTCCAACTATAAATTAAATGTAGCCAAATCAGAGGTAATGCCTCTGAATAGCTACACTCTAAAAGCAGATACGGAACATCTTGGCCTTACTTGGGTAAAAGATAAAATAAAATATCTGGGCATATTCCTGTCGCAATCCGTAAACAAGATGCAACAATACAACTTGGACCCATTACTCACGCATATCAAGATGGACCTTAATCGTTGGGTATTGCTTCCTATTTCTCTCTGGGACCGCATCAATATTATAAAAATGAACGTCTTGCCCCGTTTGTTGTATCCCCTTTAAATGCTAAACTTATTTCTTCCTCACTCATGGTTCTCCAAGTGCACAGCATTATTTCTAAATTTATTTGGAAAAATAAATCACCTCGAAGAGCAATTTCTAAACTGCAGAGGGCCAAAGAACATGGTGGACTCCAAGTTCCCAATATCTACCACTACTTACTATTGAATTGTGCCATAGTTTCTCGATGGCTAAAACCCACAGAAGATCCCCCACTATGGTCACAAATAGAACAGTCAATATGCAGCACTGCTGGAATTGATATCAAGAGCCTCCCTTATCTTATGGCTAATAAAGTGCCTAAATCGTGTAAATCTACGCCAATTATGGCTTTGATACGGATACATACCCAGATGAATAAAACATTTGGGCTTTCATTGACGAAGGATGTGTCCCAACCCCTCTTCAAAAATCCCAATTTCAAAATAGGGGGTAAGGTTATTACCACGGCCCTCTGGCCGCTGGACTGTGAAATCACAGTGGCAGACCTAATCGAAAATGGTAAATTATTTGCCTTCTCAACTTTTAGTACAAAATATAAAGTACCTGCTTCCTTTTGTTTTAAATACCTTCAAATTTCCCATGTTCTAACACAGTATTTTGGTAGCGGCCTTTGGGACCGGTTTATGGTTGGTCCTATACTCAGTTCACTTTCCGGGAGACCCCCGTCCCATTATGTCACCTTCTACTATAAGGCACTTCAAGCATGCTGTCGTGAACAAGATGGTGCACAACATTACACGTGGGATTGGTCCTTCCCTTCCACCTCTCAAACACCCCATCAATGGCAACGTATCTGGAAAAGACTATATAAGGATATTCGGTGGGATCGATATAGGTTGCTTCAATTTTATGTGCTGCATGATCTATATTACACGCCAGTAAAACTCAATAAGATGGGGCACCATACATTGGAATTGTGCTCCAGATGTGGTTCTCAGAGGGGTACACTTCTTCATATTCTCTGGGAATGTGACAAGTTACCCCATTTTGGCTGTCATCAGATCTAAATTGGACCCCATACTTGGGCTCCAGAATGCTTTCAGACCAGAAATCTGCATACTGGGTGATTCAGGTGAAACTCTTGTAGGCATTCAAAGGCAACATATGACACTGATATCTTTCTGCGCCAAGAAAATCTTACTGCGCCATTGGTTAGATCAGCAAATCCCCTCATATGCAGAATGGCATAAGGAGATATTATTTGCTTTGCAAGCAGAATATTTTATAGCTAATATGTCCAAACATAGTGAAAAATACCTGAGAATATGGGCACCTTTATACACCCTACTATCTGCCTAGGGGAGCCCTGATCCGGACCCGATCTTGTGGCAGTCCGGGATGGTTAATGGTTTAGTCTTTTTTTTACTCCTCTTTACCTGACGGTGTGGCTATTCCTTTTATTGCTTCGGAAGAAAACTTGTCCTCGTATACATTATAGTGGCGAAATGGGTGGGTTGGGTAAGGGTATACTAGTTTTTGTTTGTTGGGGGTTATATGGTACTTTGTTATGAGAGTCAGATACTCTTGTTAGATAAAGCTAATCCTATCGGAATTTTTTAGTCTTGGTTATAAATGTCGGTAAACATTGTAATTCACAGTTGGTGTACAAACTAAGATATACAATGCTTAGATATATACTACTTGTTGTCTGTATAATAGTTTGCACAGGAGATCTGCATATTGTACGACAAATACATATTGTATCTTATATACTACAATAAAGCATATTAAATTAAAAAAAAAAAAAAGAAATGGATGTTGCAAGGCATTCTAAGCTGCAAGTAATCAACTTAACTGCCAGAGTGTTCTTCTCAAAACACAATGGCCCCATTTCTAAAAGTGACCAACTGTGCTGTGCAAAGCATAGCATACCATGCTAACTACTGTGCTGCTGCTTGGAAGACATATTTGTACGTGCAGAGAGACCCAGTCTAACACATGCAGCTTGCACAAATATAGGGCTATGGTATCGCCATGCAAAGGGTAGAAGCGCAGCCCACCACAGTCCACTGCTGGCAACAGACACCCAGGAGTAAACAGAGCTAGCATGTCCTTCACTGGTTAGCACCTTTTCTCCTAGCTGCCAGTTTCATCCACCAATATTCTAGTGACTTACATTAATAAGGCATGCAAGGTGCTATGAAACCATTTGTATGCTATTTTGTGGCGGTTAGTAGCTCTTCGCACTGCCTGTCTGCCTTCATACACCCGAGGTATTGTGCAAAGTGTCAGTCATTGTCCTGCCCCTGACCTGAATGCATGTAGAATAAAATCCCTGGTACTAGCGGCATCTTCACCTGCCCTAATCCTCTGTCATGTACAATCCCTGGTGCTAGTGATATCCCTCTCACCTGATCCCCTTAATGTACTATCCCTGGTGCTAGTTATACCCCACTCCAACAAGTATCCCCTGTTAAATGCAATCCCTGATGCTAGTGGTGCCCCCTCCTGCCATGATCCCCATCAAGATAGTTATATTTTTACATTCACTTGCTGGTAGTCAGGTGCCCCCTCCTTCCCCTATTGCCTATTAGCGTAATAGAACATTCCTTTGGTTTCTCCCCAGTAGCCTGCTGCCCCATTGCAACCCACCATCAGATGGCAGCCATCAACTACTTACTGCTCACTTACCTGGCTGGCCACCATCTGTGCCACACAAGTCCTGTAGTGATATACCAAAATGTATATTAATACAAGACTAGTGAATGGTAAAGTAACTAAGTCTGCTCAAAATATATGCATGATTTTGAACCAGACACTGGAATAGGCTCTTGTTAATGTGAAACATTTAAAGACTGAAAATAAAACAAAGTAAAAAAAAACTATATAACATGAAAGTTCAATGGAATTGTTATAGACATGTAACCTGTCTATGTTGGGGAGCTGCCTTAGGGCTTTGTTAATGGCTGACTCATCTCCTGACACTGGATTTATGAGCTGTTTGGGTTTATTAGATGCCTGCAGTATCAGGGGTGAGACATTTAGTGTTATGAGGTATAAAACCAGGTGCTTCAGGAACTAAAACAGTGATCTGCAATAGTGGCAGAAGCACACTTGGGTCTGGTAGCAATCACAGAGACATGGGCCAAGCAGTACCATGACTGAAATCTGACCATCCCCAGCATTTACATTGCTTAGTACTGTATAGGGTGCAAAGAAAGATGGAAGGGCAGCACTGTAAGTAAGAAAGGGTACAAAGGTCATGCAGGTCAGGGGTAGCATGGTGATCAAATGGACAGAGATAGTGTTGGTACTGGTAGTTACAAATGGGGGAGGAACTGCAGGACAGGAATGGCATACTGATCACTGGCACAGAAAGAGGCAGCAGGGAGGAAATTAGGGGGTAACATTAAAAGGGCCACAAAATATGTGTAGGTTCTGCTAATGGGCAACTTTAGTATGTCAGATATACACTTAAGGATCCCAGTAGTGACAAGAAGTTGGAATCAGTTGCTTGTAGAAGTGTTCCCAGAGGAATTCATGGCCTAAATGATCATGTAGTCTACAAGTGAGGGGGCCATCCTTGACTTAGTCCTGATGAATGGTAATAACATTGAGGAGACTGCAGTAGTGCAGGATTAACTGGGAACCAGTGACCATCAGTTGGCATGGTTTACTGCTGTATTAGAAGTGGAGAGAAAGAAGTCACAGACAAATATCTTGGACTTTAACAGGGTGTACTTCAGCAGATGTGGGAATTGTTGCAAGAAAAGCTAGAACTGTTGAAGGCAGTAGAGTGAGTACAAAATACAGTAAATGGAAAGTGATAAAGGAAGCCATACTGGAGGTCACGCATCACTCTACCAGAGAAATAGGTAAAATAAGAAGCGCATAAACCTACTGTGGTTCACACAGCAGGTAGGAAAAGCTGTGAGGAAAAACAACCAGGACAAAAGGTGAGTGAGGCCAGCAAGGGTTTGAGGAGGGCAAAGTCTAACACAAATCTTAGAATAGTGATGAGGATAAAAAGGGCACTAAAATGTTCTTTTATTGCATATGTGAGAAAACAAAATCAAAAGGGAATGTCAGACTGAAGAAGGAGGAAGGATGGGAGGAGTATAAAGGGAAGGTAGACAAACTGAATCAATTATTTTGTTTAGTTTTTACTCTAGAGGGTAAAGGGCCATTATCAGACTATGTAGTCATGAGAAGGGTTATCAGCAAGGTTCTGATCTAGAGTATAGGGTGCTAAAGGAAATGAATACATTTAAAGTACACAAGTCAACTGGCCCAGATGGACTGCATCCCCGGTAGCTAAAAGGAGATAGGGAGGGTCCTATTGTACCTGAACCACAGGCTGAGCTCCATAACATTTTACTGGAGATGGGGGTGGTACATAGGGACTGGAGGACAGAATATGTAGTTTCCCTGCACAAGAGCAGAAGCAGGAAGGATCCTGGGAATTACAGACCTGTATGTTTAATGTCCATAGTGGAGAAGATGCTAGGAACCCTAAAAAACAGAGACTGATGGAGTTCCTGGAGGTGAACAGACCTCAGGATTTTAGACATCATGAGTTTACATGGGGAGGTTGTGTTAGATGAACCTGATTGACTTGTTTAATTGGGAGATGAGGGTAGTGGACAATGGGCAGGTGGAGGACATACTGTACCTTGATTTCAGAAAGCTTTCAACACTGTCCCACATGTATGCCAGGCTGAGAAGTTAGGGGACCTGGAGCTGTGTAGAAAAATCACAATGCTGGTGAAAAATTGGTTAAATAACAAACTATTGGGTGTTCCTAAATGATGAATACTCAGAGTTTGGGGAGGTCACCAGTGGGGTGCTGCAGGGATCTGTCTTTGGAGCAGCATGGGAAGAGGGGTGCAGCACCCCATACGTTGAATGGGAAGAACACCCTTCCCCCCTCAGCTAGTGGTCAAACAGGGATTCAGCATGTTTGCAGTTCATTTGCATCACCAGGTAAGAAAAAAGTTTTGTCTCCCCATATGACGCACAAGGGTAATGCCAAACCTCACCCAACAACTAACACACCGAAATCTGGCCAATGGAAAATCATGTACACAAATGCTCACAGCCTGGGAAATAAGATCCAAGACCTGCAGGCAATAATGTCAGAGGCTAAACTGGACATAGTAGCAATTAGTGAGACGTGGTTTACCAGTAACCACACTTGGGAGACTTCAGTACCTGGCTATGTATTGTTCAGAAGAGACTGAGGTGCAAAAAGGGGGGGAGGAGTGGCCCTGTATGTCAATGAAAATATCAAATCTACAGAAATTCAGAATACACATAAGGAGCCAGAAGAACTGTGGGTCACCCTGGAAACAGGAAATGGGACAGCCAAAAGAACTGGGGTTGTCTACAGGCCCCCAGACCAGGTGGAGGACATAGACACATTACTGTTAGAAGATATACAAAACATGACAGCTAAAGGGGAGGTTCTGATAATGGTAGACTTCAACATGCCGGATACAGATTGGTCAGTACCAGCAGGAACATCTGCCAGAACTAGACACATAGTGGATTCCCTGCAGGGGGAGGGCCTCAAACAACTGGTACAGCAACCCACAAGAGACAGGGCTATCCTAGATCTAGTACTGACTAACAGGTAGGGATCACAGATCTCCAGGTAGAAGGTCACCTGGGGGCCAGTGACCATCACATGGTATGGTTCAATTTGGCTACTACATCTAAATCATCCCATTCCAAGGCAAAAATATGGGACTTCAGAGGAGCTGACTTTGATAAGATGGCCAACAGAGTTAAGCTAGCCCTGGCAAAAAAGAAACACAGGTAAGGGGGTACAGGCAAAGTGGGCAAGCATTAAGGATGCAATACTTGAAGCAACATCCCATTGTGTTAGACAGAAAAGGAAGTGCAAAAGAAGAAGGAAACCACTTTGGTTCTCAAATACAGTAGCAGAAAAGGTCAGAGCCAAAAGGCTGGCCTTCAGGAAATATAAGGGAACACAGCAGGATGAAGATAGGGAGGCATACCAAACTGCCTTAAGGAAGCAGGAGAGGCAGTAAGGCAGGCAAAGTCCCAAACTGAGGAAACACTAGTGACGAACAGTAAAAGAAGGTAACAAGACTCTCTATAGATGCAATAGTGAAAGGAGAAAGTCCAGAGGGGTATTGCTGTTTAATGGAGAAAAGGAGCATGTGAGGAGGAGGACCCTGTAAAGGCATCTATCCTAAATAGATACTTTTGCTCAGCATTTACTGAAGAGAAGGTAGGAGCAGGGCCCACAGCTCAGCATCATGGACACAGGGGAGGGAGGTGAGCACTACTCCTTCACAAAAGAAAGGGTCCTCAAGAGCTTGCTAAGCTCAGGTGGATAAGGCAATGGGACCTGATGGCAACATCCCAGGGTACTTAAGGAGCTAAAGGAGGAACTAGCAGAGCCATTAGCAGAACTGTTTAGTGAGTCTCTGAGCACAGGAGAGGTCCCAGAAGACTGGAGAAGGCTCATGTGATCCCGCTCCACAAGAGTGGTAGCAGGGAGGAGGCAGGGAACTACAGACCAGTCAGTCTTACCTCAGTAGTGGGCAAGATTATGGAGGCACTCCTTAAGGAAAGGATAGATTGCAACACCTGGAATCGATAGGGCACAGGGATCCAAGACAGCATGGGTTTACAAAAGGAAGGTCCTGTCAAACTAATCTCATAGATTTCTTTGACTGGGTAACCAGGTGGTGGGACCAAGGGGAGCAGTTGATGTCACCTACCTTGACTAGCAAAGCTTTTGACACTGTTCCACATAGAAGATTGATAAATAAGCTGGGTAGGCTCGGGTTGGGTCAGAAGTTGGTCAACTGGGTGGCAAACTGGTTGACGGGCAGAAAACAGAGAGTGGTGATAAATGGTATACAGTCAGAAGAGATGCAAGTCACAAGTGGGTACCTCCAGGATTAGTCCTGGGGCCAGTCCTCTTCAACATCTTCATTAGTGACCTTGCAGATGAGACTAGAGGGTAAGGCTTTGTCTGTTTGCAGATGACACCAAGATCTGCAACAGAGTAGATGATCCAGATAGGGTGGGCAGAACGAGAAGAGATCTGGATAAACTAGCAAAAATGGTCAGAAGAGTGGCAACTGGGTTTTAATGCAAAAAAGTGCAAGATCATGCACATAGGGAAGAGGAACCCTGAAGCCACCTATAGGCTGGGAGGGAGTTGCTAGCAGTCACAAAGGAAGAAAGAGACTTGGCATCATCATCACTGATGACCTGAAATCATCCAAACAGACCCCAAAACAGTAGGTAAGGCTAGGGGTGTTAGGGTGCAATAAATAGGGGTATCACAAGTCGTAAGAGGAGGTAATAATCCTCTTTACAAGACACCACAGGGGGGCTCCATCTGGGAGTACTGTGCAGTATTGAGGCCACACCTTCTCACAAGGACATTAACCAAATTGAGGCAGTCCAGAGAAGGGCAACAAAATGGTGCAGGACTGCATCAGAAGACATATGAGGACAGATTAACAGAGCTCAATATGTATACCCTTGAGCAAAGGAGGAGAGAGGTGATATGATCGAGGCATTCAAACACCTAAGGCATTAACAAGGTAAAAGAGTCTAACATGTTTAAATATAAGAAAAATAGCAGGACAAGAGGACACAGCATGAGATTAGAGGGGGCTGATTAAGGGGAATGTGAGGAAATCTTTTTCACGGAAAAGGTGGTGGATGCATGGAATGGCTTACCTCAAGAAGTGGTGGCTATGAATACAGTGCAGGGCTTCAAACAGGAATGGGATAGGCATAAGGGAGCAATACAAATGAGTATGAATAGATAGGCCACTGACAGAGCAAAGGCCGATGGCACATTTATAAGGTAGAAAAAGAAATGGGCAGACTGGATGGGCCTTGCGGTCCTTATCTGCCGTCAACTTCTATGTTTCTAAGTCCTTTTCAACATTTTTATTTGTGATATTTTAGCGGAGACCCAAGGGAAGATCTGCCTCTTCCTAGATGATACAAAGATGTGTGGAAGAGATGAGAGTGAGGGGGTATGAAATATGAAATAGGATCTAGAAAGGGTGGAAAAGTGGTCAAGGGTTTGGCATTTAAAATTCAATGTCATGAAGTGCAGGGTAATGCACACTGGAGAAAGAAATCCAAAAAATTCATAAAAATTGGGGGGAGGGGAAGTTTCTGTGAGGAGTACAACAGAGGAAGGGGGCCAGGGGTTAATAATGTTAGAACATTGGCATTGGGGAGGGCAGATATGGTGCTGTAATGTATAGGACGGGGGTTTAGCAGCTGGAATGAAGTAATTATGCCAGTAGAAAGGTCTCTGGCTCATCCTCACCTGGAGTACTGTGTGAAATTCTGGAATCCACACTTGAACATGTTATAGACAAGGTAGAAGCAGAACTGATTAGGGTACCAGCAATTATCCAGGGACAGCAGAATAAGACATACATAGAGATGTTATCAAATATCAAGTACTGCACATGCTGGAAGCAAGAAGAGAGGGGGTATGATAGAGACAGGCAGATACCTCCACATAATTAACATAGTAGACAGTGATGAATTGTTTATGCAGAGTGAGAACACCAGCACATGGGAAACACAGTGAAACTGCTGAGGGAGGGAATTTAAGTGGGATGACAAAGAACATTTCTTCATGGAAAAGGTGGTGGAGGGGTGAAAAAGACTGCCAAGGGAAGTAGTCTGTGAGAAATCAGTAAGGCTTTCAAACATGGATGGAATAGGCATATGGGGATGATGAAGACAGCAGCAAAAAGGGAGGGAAGGAGTGATGGGAAATTGAAGGACCACTAGAGTCCTCACAAGGTAAATATTTGATGGGGAGGGCTAGGGGAATTAATGGGCAGCAGAGTCTTTTTCTGGAAAGGGCATATCTGTTTCTGTGAATGGAACATGGAGTGGATGATGGAGTATCCTGTGGTCCATCCTTTTGAGGATGGCAGGGAGAACCAGTGAGTACAGATGAGGTGGGCTAAGAGAAATGAAACCACCACCTTCAAGGAGAGAGAGGTGGTTCTGCTCAGCTATGAAAGGCAGTTTCACTGGTGTACTGTCTGATTTTATTTGGGAAGTCACAGATCTCCAGAAGGAAGCAATGTTTCCTAGTCAGCCACAGCATTTCCATATTCCCTAAACCAGTCAGCTGGCCATCAGTTTGTCAAGAGCTTTCCTGACTGTGACAAGGAACTCTCCAATTGTGATGCAGCAGCCACCTTGTGAACTCTGAAGCAGCAAGTAGCCCACAAATGTGAAGGACTTTGAACCAAACAACATGTGATTCTGGGATGGGGTCTCAAGGAACGCATGTTTATTTCCAGTGCCCCATTGAGAGTATGGTCCCTAGATACAATAAAACTGTTATTACATGTTCTCAATGGGTTTGACTTTAACCATTTTTTTTGTAAATTATTTTTATTAGTTTTGCAGGAAGAAACCTTACAACCTTTAGCACAGTAGCAGTTGTACACGTGGGTTGTTATACATTCTTGCAAAAGGCCATGAGAAGTTGTCTATCCAGGGTAAGACCACATGTGAAGGGAGCATTCTAGTAGTCTACTGCGAAGCAATAATCCAAAAATCTAACTATACACATAATTACTGCATGATGCAAAATGAGAGACCTTTTCTCACAGATGATATTTCACAGTCCTTACTGGCCTACTATTTAGCCTTGTGGTCCTCGTCCTAGAAAAGGTAAAAAGTAAAAGCAACATAAAGTATTATAGACCCTCATCCAGAACAAATCTTGTATCCAAAGGAGTAAATATAACATGCAACTATGGTGGCCTAACAACCAGTCTTCATTTACTGGCAACATTATGAGAGTTAGCAATATAACCTTAGTAAAACATTTCTAGATCTAAGTAGAACTATAAAAGTCAAGCAGATCCCCCCACCATGAGTTGTATAGTAATAGAGCAAATACATTGCTAGAACAAGCATTTTATGTCCCAATGAGTGTCCAACATTGGGTTTTACAGAAGCCCCTACGGGAATGAGACTTGAACCACTGAGGATCCATGTTACAAGCTTGAGTGTAGATTACCGATGGGCCTTTGGTTGAGAAGCAGGTGAATGCTATGTGACAGGTGTCATCTTAGATGCCAGGTTCAAATTGAAATGCAACAGTTTATTTCAACATTTAGCTGGGTTGAGAAATTTACTCTCATGCTAGTGGCACATCGCCGCCTCTATGTGTATCTCTAGCAGTCCCACCATGGCTCTCTCCTTCCCCCAATCCTAACCCCTACTCACTATTGTCCAGTTGGTGGAAATAAAATGCCCAAAGTAAAAGTTCAAATGGCCTCATCTTCTGCAGGTGCATCAGTTTCTCCAAAGTCCAGCTTTATTTTCCTCGTTAGCTTGCTGGCATCTTGAGGATTCACAAATATATATTGCTTACTAGCATAAACCACTCAAAGGTGGGAAGGGTATTGCAGGAAATTAGGAACTTCTAATGCTTTTAGTTGTGAGGGAATGTTGTCTATTATACAATGCAAGAAAATGTCCAGGGATCTGATTGGTCAGTGTGTGCCTGAGACAGTGAGGTTATCTGAACATGACCTCACTGTATCAAGTGCAGGCACACATATGACCACACAACAAACTTCAGAATCATGCATCCCCTCCAAAAGTTATGGCAGATCCAAGGTGCCACTGTAAACACTTTAGCCCCCCTTGACGACCTTAGGATGCCATTCTCCTCCTTCTCTACCCACACACATTTTTTTTAAACTCCTGCTTCACTACTAGCCTTGTCTAACCTTTAGAAATGTCAAACAGGTGTGCAAACAAAAATTAATTAGTCCATGGAGTCTCTGTCACTGATCACTGCTCGGCAACCAGCTTCCATGATTCCTGCTTGAAAAGCCACCTTCTAAGTTCCCAGCTCCTTTACCGTTAAATAAAAGATAAAATCTCCCCCACCAAATGACAGTCTGCTCTCCTCCACCACAGAAACCAAATGAAATACATTTAATTTTCAGGGCTGTTTTCTTCCCTGAACCCAGTGGCTTCAGTAAACCACAGACAACCTAACTGCTGGTCATGCGGTTCATTGATGCCGCTTGGTTCGGAGAAAAAAAGGCACCTTGAAAAGTAAATTTATTTCATCTGCTTCAAGTGTTGTACATCATTCAACTGTGACCTGCTGAAACAAAATAAAGCCATACTTCTAGCAGAACACACTCGTGGTTCCCACTGCCAGTAGCCAGCAAAACCACCGTGATCCTTCCATCACCTCAACGGCCATGGTAGTCCACACCATAAGAAAGCATTGAATCAGTTACAAATTTAAAAGAAATTACAGGGGCAGACACAATAAAGGCTATCACAGAGACAAGCATAAACACAGAACTGTCCATGGACAGAGAAAAAATACTGCACAAGAAAACCTGTGGAGAGAAAAAACCAAGACGGTATATGGCAGCACCATCTCGTGGGCAAAAGAGAAACTATGGACTATTTTTCCTAAACATGTTCTTACACTCAGCAAAAACAAAGAAAAAAACTCATTTTAAACATATGTTTTGAGTCTGGTTTTGTTTTTCTTTACAAGCGAGCCATTGTATTAATAACAATAATGCACGACAGAGTGTGGGTTGTGCTGGGATAACCTCACTTCTCGGGTGTTGGATGCACTCAGCCTTCAGCCTTGTACCCAACCACCCAAGGCATGAGGTTATCCCAGCACAACCCACACCCTGTCATGCATTATTGCTTAAATGCCTTGCACCTTGCACAGGTGGCATATGTCCAGATAGAGGGATATCTTCTCTCCCTCCATTGTCTGAAGACAGCCGACACTGCACATTGCTGCCAACACCCTATCAAATTCTTGGACTCCTTTAAGCACTATTAGGAGAGTTCTTGGTCTAGTGGTGGGGTCCAGTCTCTTATGGGGAGTTATTCTATAGGTTCCATGGATCTCAAGTGCTGGATTGAGTTTAATATTGTGGCCCAACCATTTACTCACAAAGTCCCTGGGGTCCTCCCCTTTATCAACTTCTGGGAGGCTAAGACATCTGGTGTTTCTAGCCCTAATTACATTTTAAGGCACATCTAGCTGATACCAGAGGGCTCAGTTTTCTTTGATGAGCCCTGTTGTGCTTATTGTGGTGTACAAAGCAGAGTTCTTCTGCCTCTTGGCTTCTGAAACAGTCACAGCAGACTGGGGTCATACATTTGTAAATGGCCCTAAAAATCTGATACCTTCTGGTCCAAAGTGATCAATCTTTGTTCTAGGTCTTGTACTGCTAAAATGACATTACCATTTGTTACTACTGCTCCTTTCTTGCTCATGCTGAGTCCAGGTTGCTGCTGGCCTCTTTTCCCTTCCACCTTCTGGAATGATTTAATAAAGCTTTCTCATCTCAGCTCAACTCTGGAGTCTCTCAAACATTTGCTGGAATAGTGCAGAAGGTAATCCACCTACTTGAATTACTTTTACTTAGCAATAATATAAGACTTTCAAGAGTTGTCTGGGGAGAGCAATCTAAACACATCTGATTCTGCAGGCAGCTAGCTCCTCCCCTGACTTTATCCTTTTGAAATGTCTTTATTCACTGGACTGGGAATTAGGACTGGGTGAAACTGGAACTCCTACTAGTGGAATTCATGTAAAATTACAATTATGCTTCCATGTCATTGTACCAGTTTCCACAGAGATTTCAAGAAATTCTCGCAAAATTTAATTTTCCATTATTTCCATCTAATTTTAAAATGACTCATCCAAATGCCACCATATCTGACATATTTGCAGATCTGTGCTGCATGTACTGTATACGTATGTGCCAATTGTCAGATATTTGGTTTTAAAGGGGGTTAAGGTATAAGCAGCCAAACATTTGGAAAGTTTTATACTTCTCAAGTATGTAACCTGGGAAAGCATAATCCCCTGTAACATTATAACAAAAGAACACAGTGCCACTGTGTGAGAGGTTTGTAGACCCTAAAAGGAGTCTAAGTGAAGCTGCAAACTGGATTCCTTGATCATAATTCCTCCTGAATGAGGAAAGGTAGCCCGCTGGCCCTGGGGAACAAGTGGCTGGCAACCCCCAGGCAGGAATTTCCCAAGTCTTCAATCCCCATTTCTTCCAGGTGGTTGGAGCCCCCCCCCCCAGAGGGGGTTCCGCTGAAATGAGACTAGAACCAAAAGTCTCTGGGTTTTGGGAGCTCTCTGGCAGCTCCCCATTGGCAGAAACACTGTCCTCTCTCAGAATTAATATGCATTAGGCTACCTCAATGCCTGATTGGTCATTCAAAAGGATGTCAAGTATTTCCCCAGCTTTTTCCCCCACAAATCCATTTGTCAGCCCCAAAAGCCTTCTTGACAAATTTTGGCTTCTGATAGGCTGTGCAGGGATCACAAGGCTACAAACATGGCTGCTGACACCACAGTTCTACAGGCAGTCACTCAGTGTCCCAATTCAATGCAGTCAAACTAAATATTTTTATTTTTCCATTTCCCCACAGTTCACTAGCAGGCTTTTCCCCCTATCATCTTCTGCAGAGTTTAACATTTTTCTTTAGGCCCCCTGCCTGTCACTAGCACCAAAAACTACTTCCGCCAGGTGCTAGGCAAGCTCCCTCATTAATTTTCAGTTGCCCCTCACTTTCCACCCTTGGTGCAGCCAGTATAAACATTTTTATTTAACCAAAACCTCATGATCTGGTTGCAGTCTCTTCTCACTTTCCTACAATTGCCAGATTTAAAATTTGCATTTTTCCTCCCTGCTTGTCGCTGCTGCCAAAACTCAGCACCCCCAGGCAGCAGATAAGCTCCTTATTACTATTCATGGCTCCCTCATTCATATGCATGAGCCTGGGAGCAGTGTGATTGGCGCTCCTTAACTAAAAATAAAGAGGCTTCTCTTGTGCCTCCTTCAGGTCTCCAGTCCCTGATTAACTTAACAGGGGGACTGGGACCTCCCAAACTGCCTGCGTTCCACTGCAATTAAGGTTGGAAAATGACTATGTGCTTCTGTGCACGCACAGGCTGCCGCCACTAATTTTAAACTCCAGGCAGCTTAGCAGCCCCACAGTTTAACTCCTCTGACCCCTTTTTTAAGTGACAAAGCTTACAGGGGCTGGAAGGAGACTCCAGCAGCAATACAGGGACTCGAGACAGGAACTGGGCAGGATCAGAGGATCCGGGGGAACAAGAGAATGGGGCAGCCCTGAGGCGCAAAAGGTAAGCACCCAAAAGGAGGGGGTTACACTCAACCTCCCCTTAATGCTTGGCATCCACGCCAAGCCCATGACATAGCCTTGCATTCCATCAATGGCATTCAAACGAACCTTTAAACATTTAACATCCTGATCTACACACATTATTTCCTAACTAGAATAGCTAACCAACACAGCCTGATCTAGACAAGTACCAACAATCTGCACAATAATAACCATTCACTGAACAGATTCTTAGCTTTAACAGAGGTTACCATCCCCTAGGGACCCTTGGCATTCACAGCTTTTAGGCTGGCACAGATGTTATTCACATTTCTCCCTTTAGCCACTAGGGGGCAATCATTCCCCTAAACCTCATTGACCAGCGATGAGCAGCCTAGTCAGAATTGGCACCAAAACACTTTACCAGTACCTTTCCATAGCTTTTAACCATTTTTAAGGGTCCCCACCATTTTAGTGAGGTGGGGGGGTCCATGCTAGGCATGACTAGCAACAGGCGATCCCAGGGGTGCCTCCATTTATGTAGCCCTGGCACCATGTCTTTGAGGGTTACTATCCCTGCCTAGGCAGCCACTAACCAGGTTGAGGGGCCTGGGTTCCCATTTTGCTGTTTTGGGTGTTCTATCCCAAGTTAAAAAATAAACTAGCGTGGTGACTCCACCCAGAGTACATTTTAAGTGGGTCATATATTTAGCAGTACAACTCCCTGGGATGCTGTATCAACCTACCTTCCTATCCAGTCACTCCAACACATGGATTACATAAACCAAAACCCCAATTTTAATACTATGAGTTAAAGACTTGTGCTAATAATATGTTCACTAAAAATAAGCTCACGAGTCAAAGTTTTCCAGAAACAGATAACCACCTTTTATTAAAGGGGAAGGGTTAGGAATGGGTAAAAGGAGTAGAGGTTAAGCAGACATTTTCATTTGGCAATTTGCATTTAGTGATTAGATTTTAGCACAATCATTTCCCCTTTAAATTCAAAACACAGTTCAAGGTTTACAACTGCCAACCCTGTGACTAACTATCTGCTGCAAGTTTTTACATTTTCACAAACCCCAACTGGTACCAGTCTTGATCCCTAAAAGTCCTAGCTGGGTACCCATTGCTAATTCGTTGCTGGCCTGTAGAGCAGCTGGATGGCTGGCATTGGTAGACTTTCAAACAAATCAGATTTAACTTTTACTCTTTCCTTAATTACTTTTACTGCTTGCAACTTTAGGATTTTACTACACCACTATGTATAACTTGAGAGCAACTATATACAGCCCCCCCCTCCAGGTGCAGGACAAGCCCTGCCTTTACTCATAGTTCTGAAGACAGTCTCAGGTGGCATTGGGACTATAGCTCTAGGGTAGGTGGAACAGCAGAACCTGAGAACTCTGGTAGCTGGAGACATGAAGATGTAAGGCAGGCACCTTAAAACTCAGCCCTTTTGACTTGTATAAAGGTCTAGCAGCTTGTCCCCTTCAGCCTGCTTTTAGGCCAGATGCAGAGCACAACTGCAAGGTTTTCCAGGCCACAAAGGAACCCAGATCCAGGAGTGATCCCACAGTCTGGCTCCCTCAATGGGTCAAGAGTGCCCTAGCACTCAGGTATGTGCCCGTGGCTCTCTGTGGCCCATTCTGCCCCACTCTATAGGGATTGACTGTTTCCCTACCTGACTCTGGATTGTAAAAGGAGCAGATTTTCAGTTCTGACAGCTCCAGATCAATTTGAAGACTTTAATGTTGAATTTTAGTCACATCTGGTTGCTGAAGACGTCCTCAGCCATGCTACCAGTGGGGCAGCTGTGGCCCTTTTCATACAGAACATAGTCTCTGGATTCTTACTGAGCACCCGGTATCAGTGAGACTTGGGCAAATTCAAACTGGGCTCCTCTGAGGACCTTGAACTTGGCACTACTTGAACACATTCTTCTTCAACCAGTCCCTTAACTCAGACATTAATTTTTTCCTCACTGTGCAGGTCCTCTCAAACCAGTAGAGGCCATCTCTTCTCCTTCTGCAGACTGCCTGTTTTTCCTGGCTAAGTCTCCCCATGTCAGGGAGACTCCCATACCAGGTTTCCGTAAACCAGATCCATTTTCCAAACACCAAAAACTATCCATTTTCCTTTTCCTTAGACTAATGTCCTTCCCATTTTCTATGACATTAAGTCCAACCAGGGTACAGACAGAACCTTTTTCCTTCCTTGAACCTTTTATCCTTGCTTCTCTTCATTCAGGTGTATAATTTCTCACTGCCCTTTCAGACTCAGTTGCCCCTCGCTTTTCGACCCTGGTGCAGCCAGTATAAACATTTTTATTTACTCAACACCCCATGGTCTGGTGGCAGTCCCTTCTCCCTTTCACACAATTGCCAGATTTAAAATTTTCATTTTCCTCCCTATCTGTCACTGCCACCAAAACTCACCATCCCAGGCAGCAGACAGGTTCCTTATTAATATGCATGGCTCCCTCATTCATATGCTTTAGCCCGGGAGCAGTGCAGTTGTCATGCCTTAACTAAAAGATAAAGAGGCTTCTCCTGTGCCTCCTTCAGGTCTCCAGTCCCTGATTAACTTAACAGGGGGAACAGGAACTCCCAAACTGCCTCCATTCCACCAGAATCACAGTCAGAAAATGACTATGTGATTCCATGCATGCACAGGTGGCAGCCCCTCATTTTAAACTCCAGACAGTGTGGCAGCCCAATAGTTCAGCTCCCCTGGACATATTTTAAGTTGCAAATCAATGTAGAGGCCAGAAGGAGACTCCAGGGGTAACACAGGGACTTGGGCCAGGAGCGGAGGAGGATCCAGGGGAACAGGAGAATGGGGCAGCCATGAGGTGCAAAAAGTAAGCCTCTAAAACAGTGGGGGTTTCATAAGTATGTAATTTTTTTTCTCTCTTGCATAAAGAATGTCTGTGTTATAAGCAGCCAAAAATTGCAAAATAACATCAGCAATTAGTGTCAACTTTCATGAGTTTTCATTTAAGATGTGGAATTTTGTGGCAACCATATTCAGGAATTTTTGCCAAGTAATGCACCTGACCTGCTGTGAAAGTGGAAAAGGCTGGGTAGAACAGTAATAAGGTTGGATGTATAGGGGACTGTATTGTAAATGTAGCAAGAGAGTTGGATGGGACACTGCAGGACCATAATTCTATTGACTATGAGGTGATTTGCCTGCATTCCATTCAGGTCAAATGAGTGTGATCCAAAGCTGCGCTACAGCTAGTGTGAAGAGCTGACTGATGTCCACATAGTACTAAGGAGTACAAGTTCTGAGGATTTGAGAGTGTCATTTATTGAATTAGGAATTTTCTACAGAGAAAAGATATGAGGAGTGATCTTCTCCAAGGTCCTCATGGCCCTGGGACTTATAAGTAATGATAGTGACGGACATCTCACAAGCTGACTTTTGATAGATTCTGTTGAAAGAGTGAGGGTTTTCTTTTTCTGGCCAGCTAAAGGACATTCTGTAGCAGGAAATGCCTGCATGCTCAGGATTGGTTGCAGCTGTTCCATGAGGGAGGATATACTGGCTATGTCTTGGGACAGGACAGTCAGGGGAATTTAATGTAAAGGGTAGAGGTTAGAAAGACAGGTTATGCAGGGGGTCACAGGTGGCAGGAATTAGGTGCATGATTTTTCCAAGAGAAGAACAGCTGATCAGGGTAGCACAATAATAGTAGACCCACAGTTAGAGTAAATAAGCTTAGAGGGACAACGGTTCTGATTTGAGAGCAGGTCATATAAGAATCACATCCAGGAAAACTGATGAGCCAGAGAGTCTAATACACTTTGACATCCAGGACTTAGAGGCACTCAAAGAAATCTAGTAGAGTGAAGAACATGATTGGGGCAGCAAGATGGAGGCATTCTAGCTAGTTCAATGGAATAGGTCTAACAGGTAAAAGAGTAAGAGGCTCTCATTTTTCAGAGAGTGTATCACTGAAGAACAAGGAAGATATCATGGCCAAGCAGTAACACTGAGTTCATCTTGTCAAGCTAAGAGAAAATGGGTGGGGTGGGGTGGAATAGTCAGCCAGGAAGGACTACAGGAATGAAAGGTGTGCTCAGATTATCAGATGCGGTGGTGATAGTACTTGTGAACGTTACATTTGTCAAGTAGAATTCTGGTGGCATTACCAATGACAGCATGTCAAGAAAGCAGTCCCCACTGAATCATACCCAAAGTATAAATGATAGTTAATATCCTCTCGGATCTGTCCACAGTGGAATTAAAGTCAGCTGCAACAGGAAGAAATAGGCAAAATTCAACTGGTGAACAAGGATTCCTCCAAACAATAAATATTTAATTTCTTTTAATTTAATTCAGTGCTTTTAAAGCTTTGGCCACTGTAACAATTCCTGATGACTTTTTGCTAGCTCACCACAGCTTTATCAAGGGAAAGTTGTCCTGTGTGTAAATATACTCAAAACAATTATTTTACTCATTGGTACAAGCAATGGTTCACATAAACAACAAATTTATTTGTCTAATAGGTCAGTTTGTAATTCACTAACCTTTTCATATTGCTTTCAACAACATGGCTTAATACAGCAATAATACCATAGTGTGTTGGGTTTAAGAGGTAGTAACAGGACCAGGGGGCCAATAAACACCAAGGCTGAAGGCCGAAGTAAGACTCAGAGGGGTCTCTTTTCTCAACACGGTGTCACTGGTAATGCCAGCAGAATTCTGCTTGACAAATGTATTTTACACACAGTAGACTAGGACTATGATGTTATCATCATTATACTGGAAAAGTGACTCATAAGCAGAAAATACAAGGGAGGTTGCTGTTTAAAATTCATTTTACTGTATCACATGTGTAAAACAGTTGAAAGCAGACCACAGAACATTTTGTATCAGAAAACCTTTTTAAAAGTCAAAACTTTGTTCACAACATTGTTAGAACAGTTGATAGCAGAGAATATAACAATGGCTGTTCCTGTACTTACAATTGGTTTCAGTACATGTAAAGTGGAGCTACAGTAAAACTGGCTTGTTCAGAGAGAATGAGTGAAATGACTCTTGCAGAGCTACAGCATCAGAGTGAAACAACACATTAAAACATTTAAACAGAAGTTTAAATAATAGGTCTAGCAGTTGAAAACAAGTTTAAATAATAGTTACAAGAGTAAAATTATGGGCAAACAGTTCATTTCCCGAAGTAGACAGGGCTATGTTTAGCCACTATCCCATTATTCAGTCTTACCAAAGAGAATACAGAGACGCTATCCCATTATTCAGTCTACTCTCTCATTATCAGAGAATAATGGGACAGTATCTCTGCATTCTGATTGGCTCAGAGTGATCTTTTCCAAGATTATATTACATTGTCATTAAACAAAATGCACGGCTCCTGCATGTGCTGCAGCCTTCTCCCTCACAGTGTTGAAGAATGAGGTTTCTCCTCAGCATTTAAACTGCTGTCGCCTCCCCCATCATAGCATCCATGTAACTTGCTAGCAGCTGATGTCACCCTGTGATGTGGTGCTGCACTCAAGATGAGTGCTAATGTAGCAGGTGAATAGCTCTCCCTAAAGAGAATGTCACAACCTCCCAGTTAACCATAACTGTTCCTTTTCTTTTTACCAGTTTGTTTTGTTTCACTTGTATATACTCTCTCAACATTTATTTTATAAACCATGTTACTATAGGTTCCAATCATTGGTGGGTATTATTCAGAAAACTGTCTAGCTTGGTGGGAGGTCAGCAGTTAGATGCTCAAGGTCACCATGGAGCAGGAATGGATTTACATGGACCCTGTTATTCCACCCATTGAACCATAATGATCTAAACACACACAAGGAACTCTGCATCTCTTCTATGTCTATATACAATGTCACTTCACTAAATATAAGAACAAACTTTAGGGTATACATAATAAAAAGAAACATCTACACAGATTGATGTTGTCTCATTTCATTACATACAGTACAAATTGTTCTGTTCTATACTATATCTAGAAAACTGCAAACTTTTAAGTAACTGCAAAATAAGAGAGAACATAACTGGGACATCAAGATGGACGAATTCTAGTTAGTCCAATGGGATAAGTCCAACAGGAAAAAAGAGAAGATGGCTCTCTTTTTTAGGGAGTGTGTTACTGAAGAACAAGGAAAACATCATGGCCAAGCAGTTCTACTGAGTCCATATGGTTATCCTAAGAGAAAAATGGGGTGAGGTGGGAATAGTCACCCAGGAAGGACTACAGAAATGAAAACAGGTCAGCTCAGATTATCAGATGCAGTGGTAAGTGTTTTGTGAAAGTTACATTTCTCAAGCAGAATTCTTGTGGCATTATCAATGACACCACCATTAATTCTGAGGAAATGTTGCTTTGTTAATAATGTTCAGGATTTCAATTTTTAATTTAAACTAGTGAAACAAGTTTCACCAGAAATGTTTGATTCCATGGTTCCTTAACATTGGGTAGGCATGCCAAATTTCAGGTCTAAATTTAAACTTGAGATAGCATTTGCTGTTCTTGGGTCTTTTTAATTATTTCACTCTCTTCTTCAGCCTTGTTTAGTGTTTCAGAAAATTGTTGTTGTGAGCCTCTTGGTCCTGCTACAACAGCTACAAGCTCTGCATACTCTTATTTCCTACTCATCCTGCAGTTCTTGGATGATATGATGAATGGCTTCTAACATTCATTATTATCAGAATAAAAAACACCCTAAGATCATCTGTGACCAGTGCACTTTGGCATGCTTCCACAGCCAGCCTGATATCTGAATGCTCTGTTGAGTCAGAAGTCTTGACATCTGTCACTTGGTCATGCCAACTGTTGGTCTCAACAGGCCTCACAAACATATCTAGACACTGTTGTTCTCTATTTCCTTTCATGCACTCTTCCCAGAATTTGTCTATGTTCAGAACTCCATGTCTGGTTTTACACATCCACCTTTGTAAGAAACGAGATTCATTAACATTACCAGATTAAGTACATAAGGGCTATGCACAAATGAGTGCAAGCTGCGTGCAAATCGAGCATAACTTGACAGTGCACCTATGTGGCCCTGGAAAGGCACAGGGTACACAGATTCATGACCACAAGCACCTGCATGGCACCTGTCCATGGCCCTGCACACGGTGCATAGCTGGACCAGGGCTACACATGGGCAGAGTGCCAGACACAGGTGGGCATCCAATTTGATGCACATCCTGGGTCCCCGAGAGGAGCCCTTGCACTGTGGGTGTTGGGGGGAGGGTGGGAAGGGGTAGGTCTAGGACTTTAAAACCACAGGCACTTACCCAAAATGCCACCCCAGCCCCCAGCTGCCTGGTGGGCTGATGCAACAAGGAGGGGCAAATCCCAGTCCCACTGCAGCCTGTGTGTGATATCCGTGGGGGCACACAATAGGTTATGGCAGGGTCCCCGAGGCATAGCTCACACACCCTGGAGCATGGCACTCCAAGCCATTCTCCTTTCTGGATTATGGTATTCTCATATACAGTGCTGCATCCACCTCTGCACTCAGCAGACTCCGGCTCACACTAAACAAAGCCTGCTGCTTCATCCTCAGCTGTGTGATCGTTTCACCCTACACCTGCTCCCTCTACAGGGCCACAAATTGGCTAAACCTAGACAATAGGATCAGGTTTCACACCTGCCTAATGGCCAAAAAGATTGTGCTAGGTCTCAGCCCCCCCCCCCCGCTTTCTCCTCACTTATTTACTCGGCATCAGCAGTCAGAACTACCCGTAACTCGGGCAAGCCGTGGCTACAGGTACTCCACTGCTGGACCTCCCAATTCCAAAGATCATTCAGTTACAAGGCCCCTTCCTGGATGAACTCACTCCAAAGCCATATAACTAACAAAAAAAGGCTTGGCCCTTTTAAATCCTAGTTAAGGGAACACTTCAATCCTTGTGATTGCCCCTAACACTTCCCCCCTTTTTTTTCTCTCTTTCTCTTTCTCTCTGTCCTCACCCTGCCACAATTACCCTGACTATGTTCCCCTATGTTCCCCCTCCCCAGACCCCTGGTCAGCGCATACCTAATTATGACTGTTATTTTCATTAAACTGACTAGTTAGGTCCTCTTGCCTAAATGCTCTGATGTTACTTTATGACCATCAGGCTACTACACATCCATTTGCAAATATATGGCTGTGCTAAAGTACTGAAACTTCTGTTATCCTTGTCTGATAGCCACTTACTGAACACCTTTGTACTCCTATGCCTGTACTAATGTATTGTAATCCGTAATTATGTTATTTCTGTACTTTTTATGTCTGACATGGAACGTTTGTAAATGAATCTTTGACTCAAAGGTCTTTCTGAATTTTGCAATAAAAAAAAATTGTGCATGCTGCGTAGCACAGCCACACCCCTTGGCATGACCCCGGAACCACCCCTGGTATGATACGACATATTCGGCTGGGGGATCCAGCACACAACTGGCTGGACCCCCACTGCATGGATTTTCCCTGTAGGGCTGCCTATGCACAGCAGTTACACAGCATGTAGGCTTCATGAATAGACCCCATGGAGAATAACAAATTTTACTTTTCCAAATGTGAGCTCCAGACACATGCTACCATGTTGCTCCAAGCATGCCCCTTCTAATTTTTTACAACTTATTTACCCAGGATAGCCCAACTGAGATTCAGTATCTAATTTTCAGTGTGATCCTGCTCTTACCCATTTCTGTAGCGAGTGGAGTTAAGGAATGGGAGATTAATTGACTTATCAAAGTTATATGCTGAGGGCAGTATTTGACTCTTGTGGAGTTTGAACCTGTGATCTCTTTATTCAAGTGCTCCAACCACCAGACCATAGCACAAACTGGTGGATTATATGTCAAAGGTTATCACTGCATTTTTTGCTATATGAACAAATCCAGTGTTGTTTTGAAATGTTATAACATTTGCCCAAATGCATTCTATGAGGCATTACTTGCATCCTTACAGCAGTTAGTGCTCTCCTTATCTTTACGTTTCTAAGTTCCACCAGTTATAGTGGAATATATTTTTTAATTCTTATATAGTATGATACAAATTTTGATTCATTAATCTTTTGTAGTAATCATTGCTTTTCTTGCAGTAGAAATCTTTCTATAAGACTTTCCATTACCACTTTCTCCAGATTATTTCAATTTGTAGTTATTATACCACTCTTACCGAACAAATAAATTAAGCAGTTTGTCCAATTAGGTAGATCATAATTAATTATACTACATTACATTTACCTTTGAGTTAGCTTTGGTAATCTGTGGTTAGATTGCCTTATAATGTTTCATCTATAATTTATAGCTCTAAATTTGCTTTTCAAAGATATTGAGTGCCAGACTAATTTAGCTCAGTGTTGAGCTGCTGAGGTAGACAATTGCTAAATACTTCTCATTTAGAAGCTGCACCACCTTCATTTCTCAAACATTCCATAGTTCTCAGCATACTGTATTACAAGCTCTCAGTTTTGTCTTTCAAAACTTGACTATTGCTGATAATTATAGCTGCTACACAGGCTGTTTGAATAAATTGGCAATGGCAAAATATAATCATGACAATGTGATTACACATATAATGCCAAAGTTCATATGACCTACCCTGACATCTGTGCAGCTTATACATTAATCACTGATGGTTTCCTAAATCGATTGCAGCCATGCCTGTCTATGGAGATTTGCATTAACATTCTAGTTCCACATCTAGAAGTGCCCCAACACAAGAACAGGCCCACCTACTGTCGCTTGTCCCTGATGATCTAAAAAATATAGTTGTGGAGACAGTGGCAGTTTCCAGCCAACAGTACAGTTCAATCATCCCTGAAAGGGCTGATGTCAGATCTTCCTAGTACGGTTTACCCTGTTTTACATAGCTAGGATAAATAGAGCATGGCCACATTTCTAACACTTATACAACTATCCCTTCTCACATAAAATATGTATTTCTTTTGAAAGTATTTAAGATAAATCAAACATAGAAACATAGAAACATAGAAACATAGACTTTGATGGCAGATAAGGACCACTTGGCCCACCCAGTCTGCCCATTTCCCTACCTACTGGATAAGCTGCAGATTCTAGTTAACCAACAGCCTACTTCCTGCAACCCCCCACTATAATTGCCTTGTGTCTGTCCCATGCATGTTTGAATTCCCCCACTGTTTTAGACCCAACAACCTCCTCAGGAAGACTGTTCCATGTATCCAACACTCTCCGTGAAAAAAAATTTCCTCACATTACCCCTGAGCCGTCCCCCCTCTATCTTTAAATTGTGCCCCCCTTGTTCTTACACATCTCTTTTTCTGAAAGATGCTACCCTCCTGGACTTTGTTGATTTCCTTGAGGTACTTGAATGTTTCTATCATGTCCCCCCATCCCTCCTTTCATCAAGAGTATACATATTAAGCTTTCTCAGTCTCTCTTCATATGGTTTCTGCTGCAGACCCTGCACCATTTTAGTTGCCCTCCTCTGGACTGCTTCCATCCTGTCTATGTCCTTGCGTGGATGAGGTCTCCAAAACTGCACATAGTACTCCAGATGGGGTCTCACCAACTGTCTTTACAGAGGGATAACCACTTCCTTTTTTCTACTTGTGATGCCCCTTCCTATGCATCCCAGTATCCCCCTGGCTCTCCTTACCGACTTTTCACATTGCTTACCCACCTTTAGGTCATCTGATATGACTACCCCCAGGTCCCTTTCCATTTTTGTAGTTGTTAGTACCTACCCTGCTATTGTGTACTCTTCTCCTTGGTTTTTGTTTCCCAGGTGCATTGATTTGCACTTCTTTGCATTGAATCTAAGTTGCCATATGTCTGACCATTCCTCCAACCTTGCCAAGTCCCTTCTCATCTTTTCTACCCCCTCTTGTGTATCAACTCTGTTACAGATCTTTGTGTCATCTGCAAAGAGACATACTTTTCCTTCCAGTCCCTCTGCAATGTCACTTATATAGACATTGAAGAGGACCAGTCCTAAAGCAACAACAAAATGGAAAGGGACCTGGGGGTAGTCATATCAGATGACCTAAAGGTGGGCAAGCAATGTGAGAGGGCAGCAAGGAGGGCTGGGGGGATACTGAGATGCATAGGGAGAGGCATCACCAGTAGAAAACAGGAAGTTATTATCCCTCTGTACAGACAGCTGGTGAGACCCCATCTGGAGTACTGTGTGCAGTTCTGGAGACCCAATCTCTGCAAAGACATAGACAGGATGGAAGCTGTCCAGAGGAGAGCAACTAAAATGGTGCAGGGTCTGCACCGGAAGACATATGAAGAGAGACTTAAGGAGCTTAATATGTATAGCCTCGAGGAAAAAGGGAGAGGGAGGACATGATAGAAACTTTCAAGTACCTCAAGGGAATCAACAAAGTCCAAGAGGGTAGCATCTTTCAAAAAAGGGTGTGCAAAAACAAGGGGGCACAATTTGAAAGATGGGGGGGGCAGCTCAGAGGTAATTTAAGGAGTATTTTTTCACAGAGAGGGTTGTGGATGCATGGAACGGCCTTCCGGAGGAGGTTGTGGAGTCAAAAACAGTGGTGGAATTCAAGCATGCATGGGACAGTCATAAGGCAATTCTAGGGGTTGGGGGTAGGAAGAATTAGGCTGCTGGTTAACTAGGATCTGCAGCTTATCCACTAGGTAAGGAAATTGGCAGACTGGGTGGGCCAAGCGGTCCTTATCTGAGATCAAATTCAAATTCAAATTTTATGTAATGCCCTATATTTCTCTATACTTAGCCTTCCTAAGCTTTTTTGTTATCTTCCATGGCTGCAGTCAACTGGTTATGTATTGTAATGCTCTTTGGGATACAGTGTACATGAAAGGCTCTGTATAAAACCAAATTCCTTTTTTTCTGCCTTTCATTTACTTGAGAAACCATCTTATTAAATGTTTTTGCCAGTTTCAGTGTACTTAATGTATGCATTTGACAGAGAAGCTGTCTGTTTTTGTAACCCTACAATATTTAGGATTACTTCAGTCAGCCCTCTGCTGCACCTTGGTTTAGGAGGTTGGCTTTGAGTGAAGGTTGTAGCCCCATAACAGTTAGAAGTATCATTAAACATATTTAAAGATATATTTCTCAGTCACAGAAACATGGAGAGGAAACCTAGACTGAAGACAGAAAAAGGACCCTGTTCCATTTTGTCAGCCCAACTCTACCTATAGTATTATGCAAATGCCCTAGTGATCACTCAGTCTCCTTTTTATGTCAGTCTCACCTACTGTCCTCACTAGCTCCATGTGTCTGTTCCACCCTTGATTGAATGCCCCCCACCCACCACTGATTTGATGCAGACCAAACTCTCTGGCAACCTGTTCCACTTATCCATCATCCTCTCTGTAAAGAAATACAAGGTCCAATTTTCAAAGCCCTTAGACTGATGCAAGGTGCCTGCATTAAACATAAATGGTGCAAGTGGCACCTTGCATCAGAAATGTACCCTGAGCTATTCACAAAAGCAGCCTGTGTCAAACACAGGCTACATGCACCAAAGGGGACTTGTACCAGCCTTGCACCACAAAATGGGCTGTGGCATGGTGCTGGGGGGCTTGTGGCTGATGCAGGCTAACATATCCCAGAGAGAAGGATTCACAAAACTCTCCTAGAGGGAGAATTTCTAAGTACCATTAGACTAGTCAAGGCTGGCCTAAGGGTACTTATAGATATCCCTCTGGGAGAGTGTAGCACTTTGCAGCAGTGTGCTGTGGTCCCCCCTCCCAAGTTCCAATCCCCTGTTATCATAAATTAAATAACCCTGGTGATTTAGTGATCCCCCTCCCCAATCCCCCATGTTCTGATAATAGGTTAATAAAAAAAAATTTCCCCCTCCCCAATCTCCAAGGTCCCCAAAAATAAGTTATTAAAAAAATCCCCAGGTGGTCTAGTGGATACCCTCCTTGATCCCCCATGCCCCTAATATAAATTTACAGTTCTAATTCCCTGGTGATCTAGCACCTCCCCCCAAGCCCTGATCACCTGTTATGAAGTAACACAACATCACTGGTGGTCTAGTGATCTACACCCCCACCCTGGCAGGCAGTGTCCCACTACATCTGTCCCCATTCCCAAACCAAGCCAATGACTGGCACAGCCCACTGCTCACCCCCACAGCCAGACGCTGACTGAGCTTTCAATAAGCACAATAAAGTATTCAGTAGATAACCATTAATTGACAGCAAGATTCCCCAAACCAGGGAATTTTTGTAATAGCTTATTTTTGGGGCCACTGGGGATCATGGGGGGGTCCACTAGACCACCAGGAGACTTTTTTAAAATAACTTATTTTCAGGGACATAAGGGATTGGCAGTGTCCACTAGACCACCAGGGGATATTATTTATAACTAATTTCAGGGACATCAGGGATTGGGGGAGTGCCGCTAGACACCAGGGACTAGCTAGAATGGTGCATAGCCACCCCACAGCTTGTGGCACACCCTCAGGATGTGCCATCTGTTTGGCACATGGCCATGGTTGCTGCAACCACTGGAGTTTGCCACCAGGACCCTGCCCAATAGAGGGATGGGCACAGGGTCGCTGGTTCACCAGGCTTTGATGCAAGCTACCTTTGGTGGCAGCTTGCATCGATCTAAGGGATCTTTGAGAATTGAGCCCATACTCTCTTACATCCTTCATGTATCTCCCTCCCACCAGCTTCTTTGAGTTCCCCTTGTGTCCATGTTTCTGCTCATTGTGAACAGTTCACCAGTATTTACCTGTTTATTCCATGAAGAAGCTTGAATGTTTCAATCATATCCCTTCTCTCTCTTCCAGTCTCCTTTGTATACATGTTGAGATCCTCAAGTCTTGCCTTGTAGGAATTCTCTTGCTGAACCTGCATAATTTTTGTTGCCCTCCTCTGCACTGTCTCAACCCTATCCTTGTATTTTCTCAAATGCAGACTCCAGGACTGCATGCATAACTCAAAATGTGGCTGCACCTGAGATTTGTACAGGTGTAGGATCACCTCCTTTATTCCACTGTTGATCCCCCTGCCCATGCACACTAGTATCCTATTTTCTTCCCCATTACTTTTTTGCTCTGTACAGATTGCTTTAATTTGTCTGCTGTTAGATCCCCTAGATCATTATGCAGTCATTTTTTTTCTATGAAAAATAATTTCCATTCAGTATGCTGTCTTTGTTTTTCTGACTCCATATACATTACTGTACATAACATCACGATTGTTTGTCTTGCATTCCAGTTCCCACACATTTGGTCATTTTCTCCAGCCTTTTCACTCTATGACACAAAAATCTAAATTCTGGAAATAAAATCTGGTTGATGCTTTAGTCAGAGTATTACACACAGACACACACACACACACACACACACACACACACAGTCTTTGCAATGAAAGGTCCTCATAATTGGGCACACAAAGTTATCTACACAATAATATAGCTATAAATTTCATAGCTTTACACTTTCTCAAACCTTCTACTGACAAAGACACTTTGGGTAGATTCTAAATTTCTTCCCACTCCATAAAAAGTGTTCAGAATAATTTGAATTGCATGTAGCTAGATTTTGGGAAATAATTCTTGAGATAAAAATTCAGCATCACGGTTATGGAAGTCAGTTTAATAAACTCACACTGTTAGTTAATGATAATATTGTCCATATTTATTATACAAAATAAGAAAGGTGACAAAGAGCATTCTACTGGTTTTGTACATGCTCTGCGTGATTTTTCAAAAATGCATGTGCAAAACATTAGGCCAATAGGATGACTGCTTTTTGTCACCTTTGTTATTTTGTACAGTAAATATTGACATCTGTATCATTAACTACCTTTGTGGAGTTTATTAAACTGACTTCCAGTGATGCCAAACCTTTAGCTCAAGAGTGTTTCAGTTTTGTGACGGTGCCAGTGGTCTCTTCTGAGTCACCTTTTGATGCAGGAATACCTTGGGAAATCAACAAAAATATAGCTAAATTGTAAAATTATACCTAAGTAAATGTTAATTGTAATTATCGTATATCTTCTAATTGAAGCTGTGGCTCATAGAACATTTTGCTGTTTCTTATCACAGCTTCAGTTAGAAGGTGGCTTCTATTGGAGAGCAGCTTTTATCTAAACAGCAGCGCTGCAGGGTCAAGGTCTGCTGGATGATGAAGTTGGGATAAAATAAAAATGTATTTATATCAGTTGTATTATTTTTTATCTCAGTGACATCATACCATTTTTCAGTTATAAAGTTTGATTTCCCCTGTCACATGAGTTTTCTCTTACCTAGAGATGTTGTGAAATAAAATTTCCCTGGTGAAATTGTTGCAAAATTGTGCAGATTATTTTGGCGAAATTGCAAAATGTTGCCTGTAATTTTCCCCGCAAATGGGCATTATTATTATCATACCCCTGGGGGTCTAGTGGTCCCACACCCTGGCCAATCATCAGCCCATATTTAAAGATAAAGAATCTCCCTGGTGTCTAGTGGTCCCCCCCCCACTGATCACCAGCCCAAATTGAAGAAAGCCCCCCCACCGAGATTTATCCTCATTATTGTCCCATCCCCAATCTGTAAAAATTGTAATAAATTCTGGTCCCCACTCCCTGAGCACTTCAGTGAAAGAGCACGTGCTCAGTCGAGCTGCTGGCCATGAAGGTGAGTGCAGAGCTGTGCCACTGGCCCAATTGGGGTTCTGGGGGGAGAGGGGGTAGGTGCTATCTGATTATAGGGTGGGGGTGGGGGTCCACTAGACACCAGAGAGTGGATACTGGAATTTATTTAAATTTTCACAGATTGGAGGATGGGGAAATAATGATGGTAAATCTTGGGCGGGGGGCTTTCTTCAGTTTGGGCTGGTGATTGGCTGGGAGGACAACTGGACAGCGGGTCATGCATGGGCTGCAGGGACAATTTAAGTGATACAGTAGAACCCCAATTATCTGAACTACTTGGGAGACATCTGATTGGTTCAGATAACTGGGAGTTCGTAAGAGCAAGGTTCCCTATTTTGCTCTGATACAGAGCACCTCAGTCATACCACGAACTCACCTCATGAACAATGCTCAGATTACAGTTTCTGACACTGCTAGGATCACAGTACTGTATCTAACTCCACTTGCTGCCGTATAAAACACAGTACTGTATAATGTGAAAAAGTCAACTTTGCTCTTACTGTGCTTGTGACCGCATGTCATCTAGCAACTCCACATACCCACAGTACTGTACTGTCTTTCTGCTTTATCATCTTGGTGCAGTATTGCTCACCTTGTTGTCTGTGGTGTTGGTGGTTGTGGCATTTTTTTTTCATAATTTTGTTGTCTGCAACGACCACATAGACAGAAAACCAGAAAGCAAACCAGTAACACAGACTGTATATTGAAAAAATGGAAACATTGGAGACACTGAAAATGCTCCCAATAGTGGAGCTTCTTTTCAAATTTTTCACAGCTTCTTTTCTTTATTGTAAACTCTACCCCAAGCAGTGCAAGAAAAGCACAGGTACAGTGCAACACATGTTCACACTGTACACTTGGCGAACCTGCCACATGCCATGCTAAACCACACACTCACCTCACCACCTGGTCTCACCACACCAAGCTGCCACACACAGTATATGGATTTCCTGCTCTTTACAATATACATAATGCAGTAGAGGAGGAACGGGACAATGATGCCTACCTGATCACTAGAAACATGTAGTACAGTATAATTTTATAAAGGACCCAATCAACCTGACTGTACTTAAATAGTGAAATGTCACTCATGAGCAGCAAATTTCATCATTTTGTAGGTGAAGTTTCACCCATGGAGCACATTTTGCATTTCGCTACAATGAGAAATTTCATGAAATGCACAAATTTCATAAAATAATCCACATAACAAAATGTGTTAATTTCGCACAACACTGCTCTTACCTCTCATTGCTGTAGCAGACATAGTAGGTGAGCAGAGGTATGTATTTAACCTTTCAGCTAGCTGATGCAGATTACTGAGCAACAGCAAGCAGTGGGGATCAAAATGAGCAACAATGAGATAAGCAAAGTTAAAAATAAAGTGCACTAAAAAAGTAAAACTAAATATAAACATTAACTAGCATTAATGTTTGCTGCAGTACACCAGAGTGTGACAGCACAGCATACCAAGAACACATAATAAGGAGTAGTCATTCTCTAATACAAGCCACAGCTACAATTGGAGCGCAGCTTATATTAACAAGTCTAGTATCTGATGTTGCTTCAATTGGAGGGTGACTTGCATTAGATGGCAACAACTATTAGAAGACAAACATATGTTTATATAAGCTTATACAACTAAAGGAAGTGCAGGTTACAGTGGTAGCCAGAGATATGTTGCAGTATATCTAGATATTTATGGATAGTTCACAGGGCATCCCATTCTTTTCAAAGGGTTTTCCTATGATATTTCTGGATACATCTAAATATTTACTGGGATATATCTCTGGCTACCATTGTATTTGCCAAGTCTTCAGACAATGTCATAATTATTTGTGGTCCATTACATTTAAATAGTTTGTGTATGCCAGGGAACAAAATAGTGTAATGCCAAGGTACACCCTCATGCTTCACATCATTAAAACATATGGAACGGTAAAGTAATAAACCATGCAGTGCTTTGATAATTCCTTAACCGTCTCCCTCTTGATATGATTATGAAAGTTATAGAGACTATATTGGTGACATTCAAGGTCAGCTGGTTGATGCAGAACCAGAATTTGGACAAATCTTTCTTGAGTTGTGCAGACAGATCAGGGGCATAAGTATCAATCTCATAAAGAACCATGTCATCCATATACATGTTAATGTATTATGAGCAGCAAGCCTATGGAAGGTCATTTAGAAAAATCCAGAACAGGACACTGGCAAAGACAGAGCCTTAGGGAATACCTGAACTGACTGTGAGAGGGTGAGTGTGGCATCGACAAGGACAGCTTACGACTTGTCTGTCAGGTAAAAGTCAAACCATTTAATCACAGTGTTATACTGTCCAGCACCAGAATGCTTGTCCAGTAGGAGTTTGAGCAACTGTGTCAAAGGCCTTTGCCAGGCTGATAGCAATATCACTGGTGATTTGTCCCTGGTCCATCCCTTTCAGGATAATACCAATGAGTCTCAGGACAGACAACATAGTAGAGTGGAGTTTGAAACTATAGAAACATAGAAAATGATGGCAGAAAAAGGTCATTGGTCCATCCAGTCTGCCCATAAGACTCTATCCTACCCCAGGACCTAGTGTTTATCTGGAGGTATGTTTTTCCCACTATACCCCTCAACACATATGCTTTTCCTGCCTTATTGCTAACTCCTCAGTCACAATTAAGACCTTAGCTGTGTCCCAACCATGTTTGAAGACATCAATGATTTTATCACCCACCCCCTCAGCCAGTAGGCTGTTGCAAGGCTGAAACACTCACTCCATCAAAAAGCATTTCCTTGACCAGCCCACCAGGGCAGCAGTACAGCTACTACTTGTGATGCTGATGACCCAGGTTCAGAAGTGAACCTGGGAGACAGAGAGCTGGCCAGGGGGAGGAAGATTTAGTATCCTGTGGACTGCCCTCCTTCTCTGGGGGAAGGGTGGGGAAGCACCTGTTGTCTGATTGGCCCTTAGTGGAGACTAGGGGTCCAGCAGCTTGAACTCACATGCCTGGGAAGCATGTCAGACATTTAGCTATGCACCATAATGCCATTGCATGCCATGCCTCCCTGGGGAGCAAGCTCACAAAATTATCAAGCTGAGCAGGAGGACGTCTGCCACTGCCAAGCCCCATGCAGTGGACCAAGGTACTGTGTCCCTGGCTCACCTTAGGTCTCCAATCAGGGAATACTGGCCCCTTCCCAATGGCCCCACCCTGGGGGGGTAAGCCAGGATGCACTCCAAGGCAGAAGGTAAGTCCTGGGGGAATAGGGGTGGCAGGTGGTGGACCGAACGAGAGCCAATCTGTAAAGAAGAAGCATTTCCTCATGTCCCTCATGAATCTCTTTCCCCCAGTAAGCTACCACTCATGCCTCCATGTTCTAGATTTGTTATATCTGGTGAATGGTATACCATCACTGCATCAAAACCCTGATGGCAAAGACCACCACAGCAACAGGATTCGGCCAAAATCTGCCTGTCACTGTGATGGTCTCCCATGGACAAGGGATTGCCTTGTAGGGTGTTTCGCTCCCCCGTCCAACTCTGACTTGGAGTTGGAATCCTAGAAACTGGGGTGTGAAGGGGCACAGCCCCCCACTGGAAACAAGAGGCATCCCCGACACTGCATTGCTGACACTCTGTGATGCGGCTGTCACTGTAGGGGATATCTCCATAGCTGCTGTCGCTGTGGCATGGTAAAACCCTGGTGAACACTTCTTTGCTTTTTACCTTGATCATTCCTTTCAGGAACTTGAACATCTCTATCATGTCTCCCCTCTCCTTTCTGGCCTCCAGATAGTACATGTTCAATGCCTTATACTGGTCCTTATAGGAGCTGTTTTGCAGGCCATTAATCATTTTGGTTGCTCTATGCTGTGACTTTTCTAGCCTCCCCTTGTTGTTTGTTAGGTGAAGACTCAAGAATTGGGCACAGTATTCCAATCGGCATCTCATGAGCAATCTAAAAAGACATAGTATTACTTCTTGAGTAGTAAGCGGTAGTAAATTACACTAGTAGGGCCTGGGAAAAGCAAAGGGTTCAAAGGAGGAGGAGAAATTGGACAGTATGCTTAGTTACTGAGGTATTATAAATAATAATCTATCATCAGCAATCCATTCAGAATGCTTACATTTTGAAAAATGGGTTATGGAATATAATACATATTTCTTAGGCAAGCACAGTGTAATTAATATTCTGGGTGAATTAAGAAAGTAAAATATAACACTGCAGAAAAAAAATGACCTTGTAACTGTGAGTAACAAGCAGTTCTAAGTTTTGCTTATTTTGGGTATTTAGCAGTCACATCAATGGAGTTACAGTTATTATCAGTTTTTAGGCTATCTCCTGAGGAAGCCTTTATGACATAGGTAAAACACTAAGGAAGATATATGCCTGTTATAAGATAGTAAACAATAAAAGAGAGAAGCTGAATACTGAAGATGTGATGGCTAGTTCTAATTTAGCAGCACCCACCCCCCTTTTTTAATTCTTGATTACTCATTTTGCATTTGGTGTGGCAGCTTATATTATGAATCTTTTCATTGCCTGTAGTACTTCCATGTTTCACAGGGAACCCTCTTTTTTCAAAATGAGTGCTTACCATCAAAACAGAACAAAGTCTGTTGTTTAGCAAACTGCGACAATCAAGTGAATGTGACCTCTCTAAGAAAGAAAAAAATGAGATAGAGACAAGTTAAAAGGAAAGTATTGGTAAGGAAGAACCATTTTAATTAATTTCCACTAAAGAAATCCTGTCCTGTTACTGCATGATGGCCTAAATTGCTTGATATTGATTTTAATTTAGATTAACTCTGTTCCCTCCTTTTTTAATGGCAGAAATGTTTCAGAGGTACAACAATGTTGTACAAAGAAAATCATGGTTGAAAACATATTGCACATAGATTATGTTTCTGCACATGTAATAAACCATATGGATGCCCATAAAATATGCATAGTTAAACCTTTGAAAATATTTGATAGTTTCCAGCACATAACAAAAGCTAGTAATATACATCTGAAGACAAATTGCATCAGCCATGCTCTGCAAGTTCATTTGTTGGATGTTAAACTAAACAAAAATCACGTTACTGCTTCCATTTAACATGACAAATGATAAATGTAGCATTTACAACAGTGAACTGAAGAATTAGAATCATATCTTGCAGCCCCCTAGCCCTGAGCCTGAATTTAAGAATACTACTGTTTTAAAAGACATATTCTAGTTTTAAAATACAGTGAGTATTTAGGTAAAATTGTCTCCTGTCAAATACTTAGCCAGTGCCTCTTGAAAAGCATCTTTTAAACACTGACCCATAGCTACAATGATATGATACAATGTTTTGTGATTATTTACAGTACTTCGTCATTTTAGTCCAAGCAGTATGGGAAATCTAAAAAGCCCCATGATTTGCTTTTTAATTTCAAGGCATTTACTAGTCCCAGCAAGATCTCACACCACTTTCTCAGGCTCATCATCATAAGCCTAAGATATATGGTTTCAAAATGCCAGTCTAGATATCCATGGGCTTACCCCCATAAATACTTATCCATGTGCAGACCTAGTGCTTAACACAATGCCAAGTTCCATTTGTGCCATAATTACTAGCTAATTCATATTCAGCAACCACTGAGGGCTTGGAGGTTCGCACTCAGCCTTTAATCCAGAGATTTATCATTTTCTTGTATGTGCTGTGGATGTTTACATTGACAAATGTGGTCATATGGAATACAGATTACTACTCAGAAAACATACCTACCTGATTAATCTTTTAATGTTACACTAGACTTTCCCTAGTGTAAACGGCTACTAATGCCATAGTGAAAATATTGAATAAAATGTTTACAGTAGGTTCAATTCATTTTATACAATGTTTTACATTTCTTATAGTTATGTTTTCCATGTTTTTTCTATTAAGTAAATTTTCATGAAAGACATTTTGTTAACTAGCATAAAGTCTTTTTTTGTCAATATCCAAAACTATAACATGCTGTTTCAGATTAGAGTTGCTCAGATATTTCTTCCATAACATTCACTGGAAATTAATTTTACATGAGAAAAATGTAAAGATCGTGGCACACACAGCGGTACTTGGAAGGAAGAAAGATTTTATTTAAAACCTCAACTCTTCATAAAACTTCATAGTATAGGTTGGACAGGAACAAGCAGGAATAGAGGTTTGAAATAAAATTGTTTCTCCTTCTAAGTACTGATGTGTGCACTGTTATCTTTTTATTATTCTCACTACTCAGCCCAACTTCTCTGTACCTAACTGCTGCCCCTTTCTTGCTAAAAGAGTGAGCAGCTTGCCATCATTGACTGTTGTAGATATTTATTTTATCAAATAGATAAGAGTGACAGAAGGATTTGATTGGCTATTGAACATTCAAACTCATGCAGTTATCTTACAATAATTGCTTGGGGTTGACCCCAGTAAAAGGAAACTGGCTTGGTTTAATCCCCCGAAACACAGCAATTAAACATATTTCTCTAGTTGTATTGTTAAAAGCTGTTTTAAAAGGGCAATAAGACACTTAACAGATGAATAATTATGATCAGTAATCTCGCTTTTCAAGTGAAGTTCTGGGCTCCTTATTATAAAAAAAAGTATACTGAGGAGTCAAGAGTGTGCATTGTAGGGTCACCAAAATAATTAGGGCTGTGGGTGGCAAAAGTTATGAAGAGAGAGTGAAGGCCCTTAATATGTTTGTAAACCTGCCAAACTGTTCATGATTTGCTGCAGATAATTTGTTGACAAGCATAACAACTATAAGGTTTCTTGACAAACTACCTGCAGCAAATCATGAACAATTTGGCAGGTTAACAAAGAGTTAATGGGGAGTTATGGAGGTTTAACCCAGGCATTGGAGTCTGATGGAAACATTTAAAATGATCCATATGAAATTAATGTCAAATTCAACAACTTCCTTGGGGACCTTTCAAAGTACAGGGATAGGGTCAAGATACCACAATGGGTAAAATTAACTTGGATCACACTCAACAAGTTTCTCATCTCATATTCGGCTTTTATATTTTGTTTGTTTAATAGTTACTTAAATATCTTGAACTGCCACGTCCTCATTTCAACCTTGGACCAGATAGCCTTGATTCTGGATTACTTTAAATAGATAAGGATGTACTGGCAGAACCCATCTCAAAAGTATTAAAACATCATTTAAGGCCAAACTATGAAATTACTATTGAGATATGATCTTCTGACATCAGTTAAACATAGGTTCCACTGGCAACATATCACAAATACTTCCTTGGTGAGGTTCACAAACAACTTTCATAAAGCATT
Organism: Neoceratodus forsteri; assembly: GCA_016271365.2. NCBI lineage: Eukaryota > Metazoa > Chordata > Ceratodontiformes > Ceratodontidae > Neoceratodus > Neoceratodus forsteri. The sequence continues at coordinate 422,510,733 of CM028130.1, forward strand.
AAATGCTGTCAATTTTCTTGCTGATGTGTTTGGGGACCTCACCGAGACATTCGGCCTAGAGCAGCATAATCTGCTTTTGAATTCTTTAATACAAATGTATTTTTCAAATGAGGTTGTATCTTTGTTTACACATTATTTGAGTGGCAGGATCCAAAAAACTTACTTTCAGAATATTAAGTTCTGATGTTCATACTGTTACATGTGGAATCCCACAGGGCTCAATCCTTTAGCTTCTGTTATGTTCCCTCTTTCTTAACACTGCATCGCCTGCATACCCTTCAACTCATATGATCCTGTTTACAGATGATGCAGTGATATACAACAAGGGGGAAAACATTGGTGAACTTAACCAACTTCTACAAACAGACATTAGGCTTTTGAAGAATTGGTTCCCTTTGTACAGTTTGGTTCTAAACACAAAAATGATGAATGCCATGGTCTTCTCAGGCCCCCCTAAAAAAATCTACCTATTCTTTTTAACTGTTTCATAGTAAATGTGAATAGACTGAGTTAGTAAATAAATTAAGGCATTTAGGAGTTACCCTGGACAGCACCATCTCCTATGAACCATATGTCAACCATCTTGTCAGAGCTATACATGAAAGACTAGGAGGACTTTATCGAATTAAAAATGTTCTCTACTGAATATAGGAAGACATTGACAACTAGACTTCCCTCCTCTTAATTGACAATGGCATGCTGGCTTATCTCTCAGCAGGTGTGGGGGGTGCTATCTAGGGTAAGGATATTATATAATTCTGTCCTTAGTTTTCAAACTAACAAATCTACTAATATTCATCACAGTTTTTTATATGATCTTGCTGATTGTCTTGTCAGTGGAGGACAGAATGAAACGTAAGGCCTTAGATTTCATTCATGAAGTAGCCCTAGATCTATTGCCTCTTGGTATATAATCAATTGTCCATCTTTCTCAAGACACAAGGGACATCAGATCGCAATCACAAAGGCAATTCCATATCCCTTTTATGAATAGCAGTCAGAGACAACGGTCCCTATTGTATAGGGCTACAGCATGGTATAATAATTTGCCAGTTAGTGTACCTTGAATCAAAACCATTGGGTGTTTTAAATTTGTACACAGAGAAGTTTTGTCTGCTCAATCTAATCATCATTGCTTTTTGTAATTTGCTGTAACTGACTTGTCATATTTATAAGTAATGTTTTGTGTACAACTGGACTCACATGAAAAGGGCTAATTTAGCTCACTTTGTCTTCCAGTATAACAAATAAATGCAATGAATGGTTACCCTGGAGAAAAGGAAGCTAAGACGGGACATGGTCTTAGACTTTCATGTATTGAATGGTATTGACTAGGCTGAACATACAGAGTTGTCTGATTTGGTGTGCTCCATTAGGGTATGATGCCACACTCTGAAGTTTACAGGTGGTAAATACTGTGTGCTTGTATGAGAAACTTCTTCTCCCAGAGAGTGGTTAACCTATGAAATAGCCCGCTAGCAGAGACAGGAGCTATAAAGACACAATAGGCCTTTAATGTCAACCTGGACACATTTCTGTTCACCAAGGAATTGCAGGGTACTTCTGATAGAAGGGGATCTCCATGCATTAATACATGTTGCCACAGAATGTTTATTGTTCCCTGCTGACAAAGTGGGATAGGAGGTCCTGATAAACCTGGATTATGTACATTCTGACCTATAGTTATTTTGCAAGTAGCACACCTAAGGTGTACATTTATTTGGCATACTTACTTACCCTGATCATTTTTGAGTAGGTTGCCCTTGTAAACACCGATCAGGGCTTTTAACATTTATTTGCCTGTGTAGCATGTTGTGGGCATTGAGCCTTGATATTTAATAATAAAGCCTTTTGTTATCTCACTGAAGTCCGGAGTGGTGCTGGTTTTGCTGTCTGTTGTTGCCCTTGTAAACATGTCTTGTGCCTAGTGGGCCATACCCAGTTACCAAACAATAAAAACACATTGAGAGAATAGGATTTTCCTAATAATCTTTTACCTGATCCATAAATATATTTAATGGCTATGAGACCAGACAGTGACATTTCCTTGTTACTTCAGGTGCCAGCTTGCTTCTTCCATTGTAGACATGTTGGCCAAAGAGTTTGGTTGAAGTGCTCCCAATAAAGAAAATGCAGGCTCAATCCATAGTCAGTAGGTGTGTGGGGCTCCAAACTGGGATACAACTGGATGCCCCATTGGACATCCCCACACCTAACAGCTATCCACTAATGGCCTCTTACAGTAGTTGTCATGGGAGGAGTCTCTCAGGTAGCTAAGGTGCATTGCAAATGAGTCCTCTGCTTTTATCACCTGACGTTTGACAACCACTGCAACTGTTGATGGTACAGTGTACCCTCAGCAGCCATGGGCACAGATGCTATTGTCTGACTCATCCCCCAGCACTGATGGGTACCTCAAGGCCTGCTTGTAATTCCAGCAGTGTTTGTTGACTTTGATCCCTCAGCATCATCTATTTATTTATTAATGGTATCAGAATTATAAACCTTGGAGTCAGAGACTCTTTCACAAAGGCTCCATGTCATGGTAAGACACAGATACAATAAACAGTCTGATGTAACAACACATATACACAATTATGCTAGGGTAGCAATAATACAAAGCAGTAAGCAATAGTGCAATTTATGTATAAGCAGAGTCTGAGCGGTAAGGAAGCTGAACATGGTATGGTGGCCCTGTGGTCACTTATCCCTAACCCCTGCCTAAATTTGCTTTGGTGTCCAGTGGATCCCCATTCCCTCAGCGTATTCCCCACCATGTATATTTTAGACTTTAATCTGGTCCCTCACTGATCTACATCCCCCTTTAGCTCCTCATTTTTGCTACATTCCTTTGTGGATCCTCCTAGAACTTCTTTTTCACAGTTCTAACTTATGGGTGCCACAAAAGGTCCTAACAACCACTGTAAAAGTTGTTATGCTTTGAGTATGACCATGCAACCTATTTGCATGGAATCCCATGCCCTCTTCCTGCATGGTTTCAAGACAGTTCTTATCTGTGCAGGGACGTATTATACCACCCTTTCTGCAGGTGGTTTAGTGGTCTCAGGCAAAACACTGCAGCACAATTGCCGGCACATTGATTTTGCATTATTCCCTTGAATCTATGAATCAAGCCCTGATTATTTTTAGTTCCTCATGGTTTACCTAGTTTCTTCCTTTCCACAACTTGAAGGTCTCTGTCATGTTGCCCATCTCCAGTTTGGCATTCAGTGAATACATGCTCCATGCCCTAAGCCAGTCCTCATAGGATCTGCCCTGTTCGAAATAAATAATTTTGCTGACCCTTTGCTGTACCATCTCCGGCCTGTCTAATGTTTCCTCAGGCGGAGACTCTTGAACGGGGCACAGTATTTCAGATGTGCCCGTGCCAAGCCAAGTCATAGGTTTTTAGGCAAGTGATGAGCTCAGCAGAAATCTAGGGGAAGTTGTAGCATTTTACATATGACCACTGAAGGGAGATATGCACTTTACTTATGTGGCCCACATAGTTTGACTTTAGAATGGAAATATACAAGGTCCTTATCTAGATCAGGAGACACAATGATGTGGGACCAGTTGGTGTGGGTAAAATGATTCAGCAGGGCATCCAGATCTAGAGACCTGCGTGATCTGGACAAAATGACCTTGGGAGCGACTTGGGACAGTGCGCCTTACAAACCCAGCAAACCATCCTGTGTTCACTGAGTGCATCATGGAGGATGCCAGATTGAATGATCCAGTGAGAATGTGAGGAGAGTACTGAAATGACTAAAGTATAGTTGGCAGAGGAGGGATTGCGGTGGATAGGTTCACACATGAGTTAAGCAAGATAGAAGAACTGTATATCTTGGAGGAGTATTTTAGAGGCTAAATATTTACATTATGCTATTAAAGTCACCTAAGATTATGTGCTCATTGGGGAAGGCAGCAGAGGAGATGGAGGATAGAAGGTCAAGGAGGGTGCCTGCTTTAATAATAAGAAAGGCAGTAGACCCTGGCAACAAATACTGGTAAATAGGAGGGTAAGGCAACCTTGCCAAGGACTTGATTATAAGAAGTGGCAACTGAGAATCTAAACATGATTAAAACTGAGACTAATATACATAGCAACACCAGCCCCTCTCTTGTCACAGTCCTGCCTGTGTATTGTATAGTCTGAGATAGCAATGTCTGAGTTGCAGATTCTAGAACTGAGTCAGGATTCAGTCACGAGCAGGATATCAGGCTTGCAGGCAGCTGGTGCTGGATCTCACTATGGACAAGGCATTTCTGGAGCTGGCATTGACCATTGGAGATATAGTTTCAGACATCTGGGTAGAAGGGTAGCTGGGGTCCAGCGACCACCCCATATTGTGGTTTAGCTTGGAGAAAGGGACTCAGTCGCGAGTCACACAATGGTAAAGGTTTTAGATTTCAGGAGGGTAGACTTCACCGAAATGGGGAGATGTATCAGAGTAGCCCTGGAGAAGAGGGAGGTAAGAGGGGCATTGAAGAGCAGTGGGGGCAACTAAAAAGGAGCCATAGTGGAAGTGACAAACCAATGCATCAAGTTGGTGTCCAAAGGGAAGAGAAGGAGGAAGCCATTATGGTTCTCTAAAGAGGTGGCAGACAAAGTAAGGGCTAAAAGGGTAAGTTTCAGGAAGTATAAGGGAACCGAAAGGGCGGAAGACAGAGAGGCGTACCTTGAGTTTCTAAGGGAAGTGGGGAAGGATGTTAAGAATGCAAAGGCACAAACCGAGGAGGGATTAGCGCAGATGGCGAAGAAAAGGGAAGAAACATTCTATAGGTACATCAGTGAAAGAAGTAAAACCAGGAGAAGGAATGTAAGGATTAAAGGGGAGGAGTGAGAGTGTAAGGAGGGAGACCAAGACAAGGCTGAAATACTGAAAAAATACTTCTGTTCAGTCTTCACTGAGGAGGGGGAGGGTCAGAGACCACAGCTGGGTAACAGATGCAAAGGGGGACAGAGGTAGACACCAGTTCATTAACAGTGGAGAGAGTTCTGAAAGCACTCACAAAACTGAAGGTGGACAAAGCTATGGGATCAATTGGCATACACCCAAGGATATTAAGGGAACTGGGAAGTGAACTAGCAGTGCCTCTGGCAGCCATATTCATCAAGTCACTCAACACAGGTGGTTCCAGAGGACTGGAGGAGGGCACATGTAGTCCCTCTGCACAAAAGCAGCAGTAGGGAGGAGGCAGGGAACTACAGGCTGGTAACCTCACCTTAGTGGTTGGGAAGATCATGGAGGCACTGCTGAAAGAAAGGATAGTGGCACACCTGGAATCCAGTGGTGCCCAGGATCTGAGACAACATGGATTCACAGCAGGAAGGTCATGTCAAATGAATCTTATAGATTTTTTTTGATTGGGTGACAAACAAAATAGATCAGGGAGGGGCAGTGGACATCACCTACCTTGATTTCAGCAAAGCCTTCAACATCATCCCACACAGAAGGCTGGTTAATAATATGGGTAGTCTGGGCATGGGGCACAAGGTTAGTAACTGGCTGATGGACTGGAGGCAGAGGTTGATGATAAATGGGATCCAATCTGGGGAGATGTGGGTGACCAGTGGGGAACCTCAGGGATTGATCCTGAGACCAGTCCTGTTCAATGTCTTCATTAGCAACATTGCGAAAGGACTGGAAGGAAAGATCTGCCTGTTTTCCAATGACACCAAGATTTGCAACATGGTGGATATGCCAGATGAGGTAGAGAAAATGAGGAGGGACTTGGGGAAGCCTGAAAAATAGTCTGAGGTGTGGCAACTGAGGTTCAATGAAAAGATCTGAAAAATAATGCACCTGGGAAGAGAGAACCCTGGGGAGAGCTACAGAATGGGGGGGTGCTGACGATCACCAAGGTGGAAAGGGACCTGGGGGTTATAATTTTTGATGACCTAAAGGTGTCCAAGCAGAGCACAAAGGCTGCAGGGAGGGCCAGTGGCATGTTGGAGTGCATAGGCAGAGGTATCACTAGTAGAAGGTGGGAGGTGGTGATGCCATTGTATTAAACACTAGTAAGGCCTCACCCAAAGTACCGTGTGCAGTTATGGAGGCCACACCAGCACAAGGACATGGACAGGGTGAAGGTGGTCCAGAGAAAGGTGACCAAGATGGTACATGGCTTGCACCACAAAACATATGAGGAGAGATTAAAGGACCTCAATATGTGCTCACTGGAGGAAAGGAGGGAGCGGGGGGACATGAAAGAGACTTTCAAGTACCTCAAGGGCATAAACAAGGTGTGGAGGAGACATCTTCCAGTGTAGAAGGAATACAAGAACTAGGGACATGCTATGAAATTGGAGGGAGTAGATTAAGAGGGAATGTGAGACAATCTTTCTTCATGGAGAGGGTGGTGGACACATGGAATAGTCTGACACAAGAAGTGGTGGGAATTTGCACAGTGGTGGGTTTTAAACATGCCTGGAACAGGCACAAGGGAACCTTGAGGTGGGAGGGAGTAATGAAAAACCACTGACCAGATAGGGTCAGAGGCTGCATATAAGTATAGGGCTTATGGGCAGACTGGATGGGCCTAGTGGTCCTTATCTGCTGACAATTTCTATGTTTCTATGTTGTAGGGAAATGCTCAAGGCCTACGGTGCTTAATATTTATTATTGTTTTATTTTATTATTTGTATTTAATGTTAGGCACAAGGCTTTAAGCATTCAGAGGATAATACAAAGGTTCTTGGGGACTGGGGGAGAGAAGGGAGACAAGGGGGAGGCAGAGGGCTAGGATTAAGCTTGATAACCCTACAGAGGAGTAGCAATAGTTACACTTGCATCATTCTCTAAAGTATTTTCTCTTCATATAGCTACAAGTAGATAGCAGAATTATCCTTCCCCAATGGCGAACATAACACAACACAACATGACAAAACACAACATAACATGACACAGCACAGCACCCCAGCAGACAGAATCTGTGTTCAGCCCCACAGGGCAGACACTTAAGCATATATAACTTCACTGATATTCCTATAGAAACATAGGCAGAAGAAGAGGAACAAAAGAAGAGGACCTCCCACTCTGCTCTTACATAGGAATTTCTCTTCCTAACTCTGATCTCAAAAGCAACTGACTTTTGCTCCTGAGTGTTATTTATGCAGAATGCCAGGCCAGTCTCTCTGTAGATGCACTGGAGCACATGGCAATAGGAGCTCTAACCCTTAACCCCTGAGGTGCAAGCAGGCAACCTCTCTGATTTGTAGGAGTCCATCAGGACACCCGAGGTTCATGAACCTCTTTTCATGTAGTAGCTTCTTTCTCTGTAACCACCAGTCACCTTGGTGACCTTGGGTTGAATCTCACTGACCACCCCAATGTCTCTCCCACATCGATGAGCCCAGAACTACACCCACTACTCTAGATGTGTCCAAAACAGTGCTTGTAAAGTGGTAAGACCACCTCCCTAACAACTAACTGCATACAATAATAATTATAATGTAATAACTGAAGGCCAATAGAGAGTCTACAAGAACCACAGCACTGCAATGACCTTGGTCAGATTAGCAACAGACATCTATGATTCTATTAGCGGAAGCCCTATTTCTGGTGACATCTTTGTGATCAGTCCAAGGACTTTGATTTTGTTAAGCAAATGCAGGCACTCACCTGATATTAAAAAGCAAATTTTTATTTATTATCCTAGGAGAGGATAACGAAAAAGAGAGGGAAAGCATGTTCACAAGCAATAACTGACAAGTGACAAGCCACCTCTTAACCCTAAAAAAGGGTCATTCTGGACCCCAAAACATTATGGCAGTCAAGGTGATTGGAATGACTGTTAGAATAAATACAGATTTACTTTTTTAACATTGGCAGAGTGAGCTATTTTTTCCAGTGTTTCCATTTAATAGATTTAGTCAACTTGCATTAGGACACATTACTTTCATATAGAAGTTGTTTGCTCTTTTATACAACTTGAGACTAAGTTGGATCTTTTTCTGGTGTTTGATTTGATTAACCATGCTCTTCTTCAAGAGAAGTTCTCTGATCTAGGTACTATCATTATCATTATTTATCTTGATTTGTTGTGTCTCTTATTTGTTTATTTACTTTGTACAGAGCCCACAGCCTCAGGGACTGGGCATCCTTTTAAATAAAAATTGCCTTGCCTTGCCCTTACCATGTTCACCTGTACATGGTTTGTAAATTATCTACAGCTTAGGCAACAGTAGATAATATTTGGGTCAGAGATCTGTATTGTAATGCAAAAGCAACCAGCACTCCCAAAGCTCAGTCCTTGCATCTCTGTTGTTCTCTATTTGTTAATAACATTCCAAAGATATGTCTCTATATAAAAGTCATCACGCATGCCAATGATACTGTGTTGTGCTTGTCCAATCATAAACAGACTTTCAAAATTGGTTACAAGTAGGTTATAGCAGTTGTAATCTGGGTTAATACAAAACAAGCTGATACTTAATCATTCCAAACCAAAGTAGTGATCTCAGATCTGCCAGAAGCTTGGCAAACATGAAAACTCCCTTACTATTACAAATACTGACTGTTGTATTTTCACCTCCGTTGTAACATTGAAGTATACTGTGCCTCTTCTGAATCACCAGTTAACTCTATCTCCCCATATTAATACTATAACAAAAAAGTAAACAAAAAATTCAGTTTCGTATGTGGTACAGTAGTAAGAATCATCTATCATTTCAAGACAAAAGAATAGTTGCAAAATTAGATTTATTCCTATATTAGAAGATTATCACTTTTTTTTAACAATTTTCCTACTATCACTTTTAGTAAATATATGTTCCAAAAAACTTCATTAATGTTCCAGTAAGGGTCAAAGTGACAAAAGTTGGGAAATGAGGTGTTAGGGTTTCCCTTACACTCCACCCTCCCAAACCAGACAGAAGAGCAGGTGTGGGGTATGCCTTGGGCTTCTCAAGCTCAACACTTACCCTACTCCATCTGTAAATAGGCTCAGATATGTACACTTTATGAGAATGGGGTGAGTGTTAGGCTTGAGAAGCCCAAGACACACCCCACACCTGCTCTCCTGCCTGGTTTGGAGAGTGGGGTGTTAGGGAAACCTTAACATACCATTTCCCAATATACATCACTTTGACCCTAACTGGAGCATTAACAAAGTTTTTTGCAACTTATTTCTTTACTTTTTGAGATAGTATAATAGTATCCTTATTTTACTGTGAGAAAGCAGGGTCCTTCAGACCCTGCACTCCCACCCTCCATAGATACATATATATATATATATATATATATATATATATATAATGGTAACACAGTAGTGCTACCATAGTTAGGGTTGAGGAGCCATTTCTATGTTAAACCCAAAATTTTGCACCTTAATAACTTTGAAACTGTTTGACAGATTTAGCTGAAATTTGGAATACACAATCAAGAACCATAGGCCTTGGGATCCACCAAGTTTTGTACCGGTTGGGTACACGGCTGCAGAATTATTAAGCGTGATCTGCACACGCGTTTACGCTTTTTCTGGAATTCTACAGTTGCACATACAGGTCGCACGGTTTGTGCGACCAGCCCAAAATCTTCAGGGAACATGCAGCTGTGGTCCCCAATGTGCCTTTCAAAGATTTGGTGAAAAATATTAAATGGTTCAAAAGTTATTCAAAAAACAATTTCCCATTATAAGTCAATGGGAAAAGTTAACAAAAAGTTCGACAGTGCCGCAAATGCATTTTTACTTTCGCAAATGGCCCTGTTACTTTCGCAAATCCACCATTTTGTTTTCAGTTAATGATCAGAAAAATGCTTGGCATTTAAATTTGGGACCCTCTAGCAACCTAATTCTTTTTGTATTCACCTAGTCGGACCCTGAGGATGCTAGCCATGTCTTTATTTTGGGGTAAAACACCCCAGAAATATGTTTTTCAAATTTCTGGAAAAAGTACTTTCGTAAAGTACTTTCATGCTCAAGAAAAGTGTCACAATTTTTGCAAAAGCTTTTCGAAATTAGGCAAGTAGTTTTCTAGTCTGTGGGAAAATGATAGCAATTCTTTGGCACTCGCTGCAAAAGAGCAGGTTGGGAGTTTTGGGCTGACATTTGGAGGGAACACAGCCGACATCTCACAGATGTGTCTTTCAGTGTTGTGTTGAAAAAATATTACATGGCGGCAAAGTTACAGCACTCCAAAGTTGACAGTTTTTCCCATAGGATAACATTACGGCACCCGACGCATTACAGGAATCCTTTGGCACCCTGCTGCAAAATAACGGTTTGGTCTTTTTTCCTGAAATTTGGAGGGAAGACAGCCAGCAGCCCACATATGTGCCTTTCAGTGGTTTGGTAAAAAAAATATTACAGGGAGGCAAAGTTATGGTGCTCCGAACTTCTCTTTTTTCCCCATAAGATAACATTACGGCGTTCGCCACGCCTTTCAGGGACGTATTTCAGAAGCAGTGCGAGAATACGGACTTTTCATGGAAAAGTACTTAGCCCCTAATGGGGCTAAGTACAAAACAGCCAGGACAGTCATAAATCATATGACTTTTAAATTTTTTTCCTACGTCGTATGATTCCTGAGATATAACCTATTTAGTATTCCAAGTCCTCATTTTCTGCTCTGATACCCATTATTATGCATACATTCTTTGTACTCACTGTCTTTCTCTATGCAGGTTTTGGGGAAAACCAGTCTGTGCACTTACATTACTGTTACCGTTGCCCGTTCTGCTTGTGGTTCCGTACCCGTTTCACTTACCATTGACGTCTACGCCACCATGTGCGTTATCCTTTGCGTTTTTATTTGCGCTTGCGTTTCTGTTATTTTTTGCCATTTGTGTCTAGAGTACTGTTTCTCTTTCTGTTTCACTTTGCATTACCATGCCCATTGACATTTCCGTTTGCAGGCAGCATGTTACTATGTGACAACACATTACATGGCAGACCATTCCCGTCTACGCCACCGTGTGTGTTACCCTTTCTGTTCTCATTTGCGCTTGCGTTACCATGTGCGCCACTGTTAGTGCTTCTGTTTGCATTGCTGTTCCTGTTACTATGCCTCAAGACAACACGTGGCGGGGCCCCGCGCTCCTGCTGCCGCATTACGTGGCGGGGCGTGGGGCCTCAATTGCGCTCCCGCCTCTGCATTACATTCACTATTTCTCATTATCATTCTCAAAAAGAAGAAATTAGAGGCAAAAAACTCTGTTTAATGCATTAGTTAGGGTTGTTCCACAGTGACAAAAGTGAGAAAATTCGGTGTTGGGTTCAAAACCCCCTTGGACCCCTACCCACCCCAACCAGCATTGGGATGTGCATTGGGATTGTCAGTCCTAACTCTCACCCCATTCTCTATACTTCTGCTGCTTTACACATGTGATGGGGTGAGAGTGGGGCTGCTAACTAATGCACACCCAATGCCGGTTGGGGTGGGTAGGTCCAAGGGGTTTCAACCCAACACTGAATTTCTCACTTTGTCGCTAGAACAACCCTAACTAATGCATAAATGGAGTTTTTTGCCTCTAATATATATATATATATAGAGAGAGAGAGAGAGAGAGAGAGAGAGATCGAGTGAGCTGTGGAAGCGCAGGGCCCTCTGGGCCCTGTGCTTCCATTTACATGACAACAGTGACCAAATTGTTAGCATAGCCTGCTTACTACCCTACCTCATGTACCCACTACAGAAAATGTTTGAATCACTGCCAAAACCTAATTCTGTGCAACTACAATGCCATTCTGTGCCATAGTTGTGAAAACACATTTTGGGCAGGATTTGAAAAATGACAGCTGTGACATACATGAGGTGGGGTAATAAGAAGGCTATGTTGAAAATCTTGGATAAAAAAAATTTACATTTCTGAAGTTATGAGCAGGCATAGTGAAATTGCAACAAACGGTCTTAACTTTGACATTCTTTTCATATTTTGACCCCAAATTTTTCAACACAGTGTTCTTATGACCCCACCTCATAAACCCCATAGGTGAAAATGTTTGAATCCATGCCAAAATGCCATTCCATGCCACAGGTGCAAAAACATGTTTCCGACAGGATGTGAAAAATGAGAGTTATAATGTTCATGAGGCGGTGTGAAAAAAATGGCTATGTTGAAAATTTAGAGTCAAAATATTGAAAATTAACAAAGTTATGCGAGTGAGTAGAAAGATTTACATGAACATGCATAACTCGGCCATTATTAGGCATTTTTTCACCAAATTTTTAACATGGCCTTTTTGGGACCCCTCCTCATGAACACTGGTGGTGAAATTTTGTTATTCAGTCCCAAAAATTGATTTCACGCAGAGACTGTAAAATTACCTTCCAATCAATCAATCAGTCAATTTTTATTTAACCAGATGGAACACCCTTGAGGAAAATTAATTCACAAGGTGGGCCTGGGAAAGGTTCACAAGTAATACAAGTAAACAAAAATATAGTACATAGATAATCCTGGCACAGCAGTAAGACCATACATAATACATACTCTCAAGGTACAATTTACAGAGTGTATACGTAAAAAAAAATAATAGGCAATACATTGAGATGTCAAGGTGCATACATACAAGTGCAGAAAAGTCAAGGCAATGGTCAAGTTACCAGAAGGATACTGCAGGAAATGGCACTGACAAAGGGGAACCCTGTATGGCAGTAAGGTACAGAGATGAATGCCATAGATGGGGACAAGGGGTTAGAGGGAAAAAAGAAAAAGGGGAGGATTTGGTGTAGCAGATACAGAGTAATGGATAGAAAATTATAGGTGATGATAGGAAAGGCATATAATGGGGGCAGCAGGAAAGTTTAAGAGTAACAGGTACAGTCGTTCTGCAAAGAGTGCCTGAGGAGGGTTTTGAAGTTTGCAAGACTGACAAGGGAATTAAATTGAAGAGTGTTTTGTAGTTTATTTCATATGGTGGGCAGAGCATAGCTTATAGAGTGGGAGCCATGATGGGTTCTGCCTCTTGGAATAGCTAATGAGATGAAGGAATATTTTCTAAGCGAATAGCTCCTGCTAGCTATGGTCAACAGCTAACAAATTTAATCAGAGAGTTTATTAGTTAAGGCTCTGTAAGTCCAAGTGACCACATTTTTTAGACATCTAGTTTTAAGTGAATGCCAACCCAATAAGGCATAAAGGGAGCAGTGGTGTGTATTGAAGGAAGCACCAGTAATAAACCTTATGGCCCTATGGTACAAAGTGTCCAATTTGGCCAATGCAGAGCTGGGTCCATGACTATAAATGATGTCTGCGTAGTCTAAAAGTGGTAGGAAGGTTGATTGCACCAGCTTGATTTTGGCATGTTGTGTGAGTAGGTGCTTGATTCTGAAAAGCAGGCCTGGGACTGAGTAATGAAATGACAGTGCCAGTGTTCAAAGGTCTTGTTGGAAATTTCATGAAAAAATCCCCCCAAAAATGGCAAAGTTATGAACATAAGTTCAAAATGCCTTTGGAATACATTATATGGCACTTTCCTTGATTCCTCAGTTCACAGTTTGGCTTTGAAGAGTGCAGACACTTCTCAGTCCATAGAAGATAGCCTATGACTCCTGGTGGTCAGTATAGGGTAAGGGGTGGGGTGGTGGGTGCTCAGTGGGAGGGTTGGGATGGGAGGGGATGGTTGGGAAGATGAGGGACCATTGTTGTTTTTCAGGTTAAAAACATAAAAAGATGTGACGCTGTTTTATTTTTTCAGGATTAAATTTGAAAAAATATTTAGGGACACCAGGAGTGGCATCCCCAGTGTCCCACACTACTGGGGGGAGCTCTAAATGCTGCAAAGGGATTGGGCCCCCAATGTTGGCAAATAAATAAAACATGGGCTGCAGGAAGGGGGCATCTGACACCAGAGGTGGACATGCCAGTGTCAGATTACTTATAAATAAATAAGAAAGGAACTATGGGACAGCGATTGTAGGGTGGGGGGTGCCAATAGACACCAAGGAAATATTGGGACAACTATTGGAGGGTGGGGTGTGCCACTAGATACCAGGTAAACATCTGGGATAATGTTGGGTGGGTGGGGAGGGCCACTATACAGCAGGGTAACATTAGGGACAATGACTGGAGTTGGGGAGGGTCACTAGACACCAGAGAATATATGAGGACAGTGATTGAGGAGTGAGGGGTGGTAATAGACACCAGGCAAAACAAGAGGGCTCACGTTACTGCAGCTGGCAGCAGGAGTTCAGCTGTGGCTACAGAAATAAATAAAATGCAATGTTCTTACATAGAGAACACGGGGGAAGGCTCCTCTCACTAAGCTGGGAACCCAGGATTTTGGGTGCCTAGAAAAAGTATTTCAGGCCCTAATTGGGAAAAACAAGCACCAGAATCTACTGTAGCTAAACGGGGCCTGTTTAGCTAGATTCTGGTGTTTCTTTTGTAAAGTGACAACATTTTTATTTATTTTGCACACTTTTTAGTTGCTGAGAGAAAACCAAGATGGCGGCTCATGAAAAATAATTTTTATGTCATGAAAAAGGATTTTATTTTCACGAAAAAGGAATAGGTCTAATGAGAAATAATCTTTTTTCGTGAGATTAAATCCTTTGTTGAACTTTTTACCTCTGTCCTGGAAAGTGATCTTTCCATAGTAAATAATGTGAACTTAAAAACTAAATAACTTTGCAACAGATTAAAATTTTTTTTACCAAACAAATGCTGGCAGTTCTGTTACCCAAGTTCTTTCTACCATAAAAAAAATAACTCCAAAATTCTACATAGTCTAGGCACAAGGGGATGAGGAAAAAACTGCAAAAAGTGATGACTTTTAACTTTTTTACACTATCCGAATCTCAAAATTTGCACATCCAACCTGAATTAAACCTACCCCACAGGACAGCATATACCAAATTTTGTGCAAATCCATTGAATGGTTTCAAAGTTATTAAAGTGCAAAATTTGAGGTTTAACATTAAACAGGCTACTCATCCCTAACTATAGGGGCACAACCCTGTCCCTATAATATACAGTTTATAACTTGCTCTCAAAGCCAGAACTCACACATCAGCTCTTTATAGCAGCCTTGATCTTTTATCACCCATTCTGTGAATTCAATATATTAGTTATGCTATGATTTTTAATAATATTACTAGCTAACAGTCAATTAAATTTAGTAATCTGTTTTGACCAGGTCAGACTACCCACCACCGAAAAGGTTGTGTACATCCCTACTAAAGCTTCAAGACAAATATAGTAATTTAAGAAAAGGGGAGAGACCTTATTAAAAATTTGCTTCTAAACTAACAGTTTAAACTCATACATAATCCTGAGCCTCATAAAGGCTCATTTTAAAACTTAAATTCTATTAGTACTTACCAGAAAAGGCACAATGCACTCATGGCTTGTAGAGTTAGATTCCTTTTGGTTAGTATGTATTACCATGATTTAAATGTTCATTTAACAGTATTTTTTTTAGAAAACAGTTGTTTTCCTGTAATTTTATACATGAGTGTTCAATGCAATACTCTGTCAATATGTACTGTATTGTTTACACAATTAGTACTACTGTGTCTAAGACATATTTCTTTTTATTGTAATTTCTGTTTCCCCCAGGCATGGCTGAAAATGGGTTGTGTGACCCAGAGCACTGTTCCTGGTAAGGCAAAATAAATAAATTAAAATTGAGAATGATCTGCAATGTAAAGTTTCACAAAAATATAGGAATTTGGCAGTATACAGTAGCACAGCTAGCAGACAAAATAGTAGATGATATCATCTTCTGACGTCAATTATACAGTATTTCAAATTAGAACTTCATGTTACTTCATCATTTATTTCTAAAACCACTGGCACAAAAGGATCTTGACTCTTTTTTAATTAATCCGTGCCTGTGAATATTATCAAGATAATACCATAATCATTTGCTTGTGTCACCATTATCCTTTCTTTAACAATAGGCTACAATGTCACAAGCAGGCACATACAAACTGAGTTTGAAAACAAACAATAGCAGTCAATGACCTCTGAGAGGTAATGATTAAAGTTGCTCACTGGGAGGATAACCTAGACTGTAGCCAGTTTGGGCCTGGACCCTATTGGGCATATCAGATATCCAGGTAATCCATCCTTTGCAAGAGAAATCAAACTGAGGTCCCTTCTGCCCACCTTTGTTCACTGTCCAGGTGGATGTAAAAGATCTCATGGCACTTATCAAAGTCACAAAGTCCCGCACAAGGTCCATATGCAACCAAGAACTTGACCCATGGCAACCTGTCAGTTACTTACTGTAGAACAAGTTTGGCCAAGTGTTCTTTTGTATCCAGAGCCCCGCAATGGTTAAATGAATTATCTGTGCCACTTCTGGGGCCCTCCACGACTGGATATTTCAAAAGGGAGCTTCTGAAGGCACTGTCACCTGGCACCTCATGTAGTTGCCCCAAGCAATTACACCACCCAATTTCACCTGGCAACTGCACCACTCTCACCTCGCTCTAACTTATCTACTTAATTACTGAAGCAGGTTGAAAGGTCTCTAGCTCCAACCATGCTGCTGTCCCCACGCTAATACTATGCTCCTACTGTCTTTGAATCCCAAATGCCTGACAGTGTCATAAGAGCTGCTAAGTCTGAATTCATGGAAAGTCTTGCTCCACTATTTTATCCTGTTTGCTCTGACAATGCCTACACTGGTTGCCACTTCTGGTTGACTGATATCTATTGTAATCTTCCATTGTTTATGTACCAAAGCATATTGTAGAGATTTTGTTTATGATGAGGAACCTTTGCAAATGAGCATGTCTGCTCAGAGGTATTCATCTGATTGCAAAATTAAATAAATAAATAAAAAAGAGCAAGGAAGTTTCCTTGGTGTAATTACCCCAAATTCCTCCTGCCAATAAAACAGGTCCATGCTACCCACCCACCCCAAACAAGGAGCTTTACTAGCTTTGGGTGCCTTTCCTGGTCAAACAGTTCCTAATAAAACTGAATAAAATGTTTTTGACTAAGTGTTTATGACTACCTGCCTGACTATGAACACAAAAAATATGGGCAGATCGGGATCTAGATTCAGTAATACCCTCATTGTGGGATTCGTTTTTGTTAGTGGTCAAAGCATGTTTATAACACATCACTGTTGGATTTACTCTGATCTTACTGAAACTGGTTACCAATTAAAACAAGATTTAAAGGGGATGGGAAATTGGTACTATTTGGCAACAGTAAGTAATGTTAATATTTACTTAAATGAGATACATACCTCAAAATTATCCATATTTAACTGCACCTGAAAAGACATTGATGTGAAAAAAATGTTCTTATTTTCCATTAGTGGACAACATTCTACACAGTTGTCTTCACATAACCAATGCAGAAAGGGAAAAAAAAACGAATATGTTGCAGGTGATACCTTTTATTGGACTAACAAACTTATTTCTGAGACTAGCTTTCGAGAGATAATACTCTCTTCTTCAGGTCAGTGAAAACACAGCTGAATAGCATGTCACATATATAGGTTAGATGTGGATTCAAGACACAGAATAGAAGTTTGCATATCAAAGCAATACAGTCAATTCACATTTCTAATAAACAGGCAGGAAGAATCACAATTTCAATGTACTCTGTCTGTTGAAGAGCCCACCTTATAAGATCAATGGGCAGTAACATTTTAGTCTGGAACATCAATTCACATTTGTAAACAAACAACTGGAAGAATCCTATTTTCATTAAAGGGTACTTATTGAAAGAGCCAACCTTATGATCAAAGTGAGTTATAGTTACATTTTAGTCTGGGGAGGGAGCTGCTGTGGTGGAAAGAAGAATCATCTGAAGTATTGTTTTTGCCTTTATCTCTGGCAATGTGCTAAAAAAAACATTATGTTTCTTAAGTCCATTTTCTTTAGTGTCAAAAAATTTAATCATTTTTAGTTCAAAATATTTGCCACTCCTGACTGTTTTTGAAGTTAGCTTTTAACATTCTGACAGTAAAATCATTGATGGAGTGGCCTGCTCTTGAGAAATGTTCCCCTATTAGTGTATTTTCATTTTTGTGGGTGATTGTGAATCTGTGGTGATTCATTCTTGTTTTGAGCTTCTGTCCAGTTTCACCAATATAACAACCATCCTCACATTTTCTACTTTGTATCATGTATACTACATTGCTAGAAGAACATGAATATGAGTTTTGGATTTTAAATGTTTTTCCATTATGAATGACAGATGTCTCAGGACAGATATGTGTTAATAGTTTGCAACAAAGTGCCTTGCATGGTTTTGTACTTTTGTCACCTAGCTGGAGGTCTGTGGGAAGTTTGTTTCACACTAGTTTCTGCTTCAGGTTTGGTGGTTGGTGGACAGCAAGCACTGGTGGAGTGGGAAATGTATTTTTAGAGTCTCATCTTCAGACAGTAGTGGTTGTAAATCTTTTATTGTTTTCCATAGTTTTTTCCAGTTCTGGATTGTAGGTTCCTATCAGAGGTGTGTGTTCAGATGTTATGTGTGGCTTATACATTAGTAGTTCTTCTCTAGGTATGCAGACATCAGAATGGATATTCCTATCAATGGTGCTGGATTTATATCCCTTCCACCTGAAGGGTACTTTTAGTGTACTAAGATGTCTGTCCTTGCCCTCCTGGTTAGAACAAATGTGGTGGTACTGGATGGCCTGACTGAATACAGTATTATGGATGTTTTGGTATGTGAGGGATGGAACCTCATGCTGTGAAGGTAACTGCATCTGTCTGTAGGTTTTCTGTATACAGATGTTTGCAATGTTCCATTTTTTTGTGTGAGTGTAGTATCCAGGAAATGCACACACTTTGAGTAAAGAATTTGGAATTTTATGGAAGGATGGAATTTACTGAAGCTGTCAAAAAATTGTTTCAGGTTTTCCTCTCCTGCTGTCCATATCATAAAGGTATCATCAATATATTAATAATATTTTAATGGTTTATGGTGTTGTGTACTGAGGAAATTTTCTTCTAGATCTGCCATGAAGAGGTTTGAGTACTGTGGTGCCATCCTGGTGCCCATAGCCATCCCCATATTTTGAAGGTAAATATCAGTGTTGAAGCTGAAATAATTGTGTGTAAAAATGTATTCAGTAAGTTTGGCTATCATATCCGGTGGATATTTGCTGTCTGTGGTTGCTTTTTGTAGGTATTCATAGCATGCCCTTATGCCGTCTTTGTGGGGAATGTTGCTGTATAAGGATTCAACATCCATTTTGACCAAAACAGTGTTGGGAGGTAACTGGTCAATACTTTTCAGTTTGTTTAAAAAGTATGTTGTATCCTGTATGAAGTTGTTTGTGTTTCACACCAGTGGTCTGAGTATACTCTCTATGAGTCCAGAAATCCACTCCATTAGTTTACCAATTCCTGATATGGTTAGTCTGCCAGGGTTTCCAGATTTTGAATTTTTGGTAGCATGTAGTAGGTTCCTAGTGTTGGACTTGTTGGTATCAGATTTTCCAGTTCATCGTGTGTATGTTCTGGAAATGTGCTAATTAGTTGTTTTAATTCTTTAATTCATTTTTTTTGTGGGGTCTGAGATCAGCTTCCTGTAGTAGGTGTTACCCAAGAGTTGTCTGTAACCTTTCTGTATGTAGTTTGGAGTTGTTACTATGTTACAGTTTGTGTACAGGATGCTAACAAGAGCAGTGACCTATCAAAACCAAGCTCAGAGTTCTGTACATAAGCCGTGGCATACAGTAGTGCCAACCATGATGCAATGAAGTACTTTTAAGTAAATGACATGTCACATAATACTGCATGACAAGAGGGTTTTTTTGTCATTCAGTTACCCTGTTCCCACAGTTTACTGCAGCACTCTGCAGTTAGTTGTACTGCAGTAATACTGCAAGGTATTGCATTGTATCCTGCCTCCAATTAGAACTCCAGATTACTGGTTCCATGAAGGAAACTGTAACGCACAGTAATATTCCTGATTAAAAACAAAATGTAAAATACAGTTCTTCACATCACATTTTATTCAGGAACAGTTAAAAAGACAGCTTGCCTGATTAAGGGGTAAGCCCTGTAGTCAACAGGACCCCCCCAATCAAACCAGTGCTCAGAGAGGGTGGGAAGAGGGGGAACCTGGCCAAACATCAGAAAAGGACAAGAATAAATTGAAAATATAGGAGGAAAATGTAAGAGGTGGGGTTAGATAAGGTCACTGAGGGGGAGGGGTGGGGTTTGATGATGTCACAACCAAAAAATGAGTATGATTGGTAGAAGAAAAGAGAGAGAGAGGGCCAAGTGAGGTGGCTTTATAAAGCTGGGCAAGAGGAGAGGAGCCCGCAAATTTTGCTCTCTTGTTTGATCCCACCTACCAACCCTAAAGGAAAAGGGTAAGATGAGGGAGCGGAAGAAAATGAGGGTGTCTGTTGATGGTGTACAGCAGGTTGCAGGGTCATGCTGAAGGTGGACAGCATGAAAAGGAATAACTAGACAAAGAGGGAGAAGAAAGAAAAGAGGAGGGTGGAGGGGCATTAGCAGACACATAGGGTCTTCAGGACCTTGAAACAGAGGAAGGGTATGAGTGTGCACTCATACCTGGACATAAAAGAAAATGAGGAGACTGGCCCCTGGCTGTACATCCGGGGAGAACATGTATTGTGACTGGACTGTAATAATGATATGGATGATTGGATTCATATAAATATGTTGTAAATATCGATGGATGATTTAAAATGTGGTGCAAAATAATTGCCAACTGAGCATCCATACAATAGTTGTCTGTGTATTATTTGAAGAGGGGGGCCTGGGGACAATGGGTCATTTCGTAATATAAATATCATTTCTGAAAATGGGGACGTTATAAATAGGCTTTTATTAGAAATAATTTCCTGTCCTCTTTAAGTATATTTTAGCTAAGATGATATACAAAATACTTGGTACTCTTCCAGTCTAGCTGAGTTACTAAAGCTTCAGTATGTTCAACTAATCTTGTGCTCATCTAGCAACAATCTGCTCTGTGTCCCAAATATGAGAGTTACAGTGGGCCAGTGGGCCTTTAGATTCTTTGCTTCAGAGTTATGGAAATTTATTTCCCTATATATAAGGCAGACTCAAATTCTTGGGACCTTAAAAAACAAGTTTAGAAATGAGTTGATTAATTGCTTACAAATGTAAATGCTTTGAATGAACTCTGTTGTGGGACAATATTTTTCTCTCTCTTTTTTTTTTTTTTTTGCTTTATTTGCTCTTGTGCATCCTCTACATCATTTCATTAAAAGGAACTTGCTTCCAGAGAGCTTTCTCAGTAAACTAAAACAATAAATACAATAAAAAGAAATAAAGACAGTTTCACTAGCCAGAGTCGGGGGATTGATTAAAGCTGCACTGTAGAGTTAAGAAGACTAGAAGCTGACATATATGGTTAGCATTTAAAATGGAATCACAAATAGAAATAAGAACATACTTGGAAAAACAAATACTGCAAGATAAAGTAGAATAAAAATAATCAAATGTGCAACCTTCCACCAAAAATGCAACCTGTTTAGATTTAAATGTGGTAGTAGGGGAGTAACCAAAGGGGACTGAAGTAATCAGGCAGGGAAGGGGTAATGCAATTAGGGAACAAAGCTGCAAGAAGGAACTAACCAAAATGGAAGGCAGGTATGTCAGGAGGCGAAGGCAGACACTAAAGCACTAGGGTGGGAGCAATGTAGAAGCAGATGTGCTACTATACTGTATTTCACTGTGGAGAAGGCACATTTAAGTGTATGAGCTGAGATGCCCCAAATACCCTAAATTTGAAACACTGTATATGAAGGGCACTTTACAAAATCAAATTCTACTGATTGAAAGATGGATGACCAAATTTCAAGTAAAACCTTGACATTTTTCACATCATAATTCACTCAAAACATTACAGCCCTAAATCCAGTATGTGTGCAGGCTTGACTTACCTTCTGGCAGTATAGTAAGAAATGTTTTACTGCCAGTGACCTTTCTAAAAAGAACATATGACCAGAAGTCTTTAATGAGCAGGGTGGCTAGTTTAAGAGCTTACTGCAGTGAAAGACAGCTGTTTGATTTTGGCACTGCTGGTTGTGTTAGGAATTCTAAATGTGGCAACAGCAGGTTTCTGAGCATGAATACATCAAGCAGAGGCACTGTTCTTAGAAGTGGTTGCCTTCTGGGAACAGTTAAAAAACTAATGTAGGGAGCTTTGACATACTTCAGGAGCTGTGTTTGACACAAGGAGGACATATCTGTAGGGAAGCCTGCAGTGACTTTCCAGTCTATCACCTTCAGTTGGTCTGTATATGGACACTCAGATTTTTAAGGGCATGTTATCATTTTAAATGTTGCTACAGCAATCAAGCACTAATTCAATAAGATTGGAAGCTACAGTGCAGCAAATATGGGATATATAAGACAGCTTTTATTGGTCCTTGCTCTATCTTAGCAATGTTCGAATGTTCACAGACTGATAAATTAGGTAAGCTGCAGTATGTTTGAAAACACATTTTGTGTACATGATAAGGAGTATGCTGAGTTGACCAGTGTTCCCAAGATGTCCAGACTACTTGCAAAGTATGTTCTTTCTGTATAATAGAAAGCCATTAGGAGAGGGCAGTAGTGGACTGTATACTATGGAGTCAAAAGTCAATGCCCCACAGGGGACTAGATGTTTTCAAATTGAAATTTATCTGACAGTGCCTCTAAAAATACCATGCTTCTGCTGCTGGCAATGAAGTGGGGCTGGATCACAATAAAATCCTAATAGGCATCATTTACTCCCCACTGCTGCATTGAAATGATTTTCCAGGTTTCTGCAACAAATTTACTTTTAGTCTTGGCAGGACTCAAATCTCTGAAGATTAAAAAATTCAGGGGCCCGGTACACATTCACAGTTGGAGATGGTGCCGTTTCAGAGTGCAAAGAGGCATCCCTTTCTGTAGCCTTGAGAACTGCCGTACCCAAACCCCAGATGCAGCAGCCAGGGGAAGATCCCCCTCAGTGATTAAGTTTCAATGCAGATGTGACCACAATGTGTCTTTCTCCCTACTTACATGTTGGTGAGAACCACCCACTGAGGTTTGGGTATGGCAGAGCCCAGTCATGTGTCACTTCATGGGCCTGTTACATGGTGCCCTGCCCAGCCATACACAGAGACTGTGGCAAGAAGTGTTACCACCTCAGGTGTCCCCGTACCTTCCATACCTATACCTTAAGGTCCACATGCTGGCTGAGCCATTTTTAATTTTCATTTGTTTTAAGCATTTCTTTGTTTCTAGCATTATTTCAAACTTTCACCAAAAAATCTCCTAATTAGGAACTCAAGTTTTCTTCAGTGATGCTATTGTGACTTTTTTCATTTGGAATGTAGTTGCACTTGATTGTCATATACTGACCTTTTTCATTTTTCCTGCTTGAGATTTCTAATGGTGCATATCTATGGGCTGGATAAATGTTGTACTCAGAGGCAAAAAGATCAATTTCACATTGGACAGGTTTATGTGAGAGTGTGCACTACAATTATTCAAAAGCATAGCGATCCTCCTTCTGTGTCTCGACATTTGAGTGTTAATCGTCAGTAGCCAGTGAGTGAAAATCTTAGCTGTCATTCACTAATTAGAGTTAGCCTTCTGCTCCAGAGTCAGTAGCGTCATCTTTTTTTTCTCTATCGTAGTGGTTACTATAGGTTCAAGAAGGAAGCTGACAAAGCTACTTACTTGATTTCTGTAGTACATTACTGTGTCTGATTAATTCAGTTAACATTAGTTGAGAAGTTAAGGTGGACTATTTAAGGTGGGCAACAATTTCTGAAAATGATAGAAAATGTGCACTTCGAGCCTTGGAAGAACTAAAAATCAATGGGAAAAGACAAACAAGTGCATTTAACCAAATTTTGCACTTATATATAATGCACTGAAGAGGAATATTTAACATTGGCAAAATAGGGGAAAAAATGGGACATGAGAAAATTGTGCATTTAAGCAGGATGTGCATTTATTTGATGTGCACATATGTGAGTTCCACTGTACCTGATAAGGATTATCCTTTTACTGTTTTGTGTATTTGTATCAAGTGTATACATTTGTAACTGGTTGCAAACAGGACTGTCCTATAAATGGCTTCAGTCCCTGAGACCCTTTTATCTTGTATAAAAGTCAACAAATATTATTTGATTTGAGCATCACTAGACCTGGCCTGGGATCCTCCTTTCATATACCCCGTGGTCCCTTTCCCACCCATAAACCCCCCTGGAGACTAATACTCATTTCCTGCCTTTGCTCACTCTTACAGTAACTCTTGCCTCCAAATCAATGGCCTATGTCTATCAGGCCTCAAAGAATATATTTCACTCAACTAAAAGGATGACCAGAAGGCAAAACCATCAAGGAGAAAGCAATCAAGGCAGCCCAGGTCAGAGTGGGAGGACAAGGGGACTTTATCTGTCCCAGCTCTGCCCTCCATTATTTATATTACAACCTCATCCATTATCTCAAGAAAGGCCATGTTGCTGTGTAGCAACCTGGTTTTCTGCCTAATAGGGCTGCTGGAGGGGCATGTGAGCTCCACTGCTCCTTCAGAACTCCACTGCAACCCCTGCTCTAAGTGTCACATGCTAGGCCAATGGATGTATGCCAGTGTAAGCCCAATCAATAAGGGTCTGCTCATTCCTTTCAGCATGACACCCCCACCTCCAGGGTCACCTGGCATTGGTTATGTCTCAGAAGAAAGTGATCTCCTTTCCTGAGGCAATAGGCATCCAGGACAGATGTCCGACCTCCAGCTAGCCATTCAGCACTAGATTTCAAAGACTTGCAGTGCAAACCTAAGTCATCTGGATGGCAAGCAGTAGTGCCACCACTGTGGTAGTTGGTTGCTCTTTTTTGATTTTTCATGTTCCTCACTAGTCATTCATTATGTAGCAATGCAATCAATCAAACAGCCAGTGCTCTAACACAGGAATTAGTAGTACAAGGTGACAGAAGGATGGAGCATTTCAATATAGATTTAAATTTCAAATGTGCAAGAGCACATGTTATTAAACTTTACAGGCTTTCTTCACCCAGATGCCCCAGTGCTTCATATCACACAGAAATCTAATAAGGGAGCAAGCGATCCCTGGTGGTCTAGTGTCCCTCCCAAATGTTCCAATGAGGTGGTCTAATTGCTGATGCCCAGTGGAACCCCTACCCCTATCCTTGTTCCCCCACATGGGACTTGCTTTGTCATGGCCCCTTTCTGATCCCAGTTTGACCTCAAGGCAATATGGAGCTGCTGCTTGCCTGCTTCAGGCAGTTCTAAAGTGGATGAAGTTCTGTGGTGTTCAGGTGACTGTGTTAGCTCTATGAGGTGTCTGATTATAACACAGTGCTTCATTTGCCTGCTGACCCTTCTAATAACTGTTGCTATTTTGCAGGAAAAGGCTTGCAACTCAGCTGTGTATGGCACAAAGGGGGCAAGTTAGAACTTTTGAAACATGGTCATTGCAACTACTTTTTGAGATGAAATTGCAATTGTGTATCAGGCCGCAGAATTTCAGGATAATTTGTATGAAAACAGATTACTTTCACTTAGATTTCATCTGTCATTGCTGCTTTTCCTGTTTTGAAAATATAAACTCTGCTTGTGGTGTCAGAGTCATTTCCATTGCATAAAGCTGTTGTGACAGACAAAATATTATAATTTACAAAACAAATAAGCAAGTGGAATAGATTATGTCTTTGGGAAAAGAACCCTTTTTAATGAAACCATATCCTATAATAAAAAAAGGATTGTCTTCAAACTCTGATGGGGGAGATATTGGGAAGGAAGATAATGTGACTGAGCTCTGCTGATATGGACTGTGACTTTTTTAAGCAATGGCATACAAAAGGGTATTTATTGCTAGGGATAAGCACATGCTTTGGACACTCAGCACCAGATTCCATTGAGTATCTTACATTCCTTTTAAAAAAATGCCACTGTCTTATAACAATACATACATCAGAGTACCTTATTGTGATTATCAAAAGGATGGTACATTTTGTTATATTTGAAACAGTGTAATATACTGTAGTTTATAAAGTTAAGTAATTCTGACTAAAAGTGCCCAACAATAGAATACTCCCTACCTGGGAATTAAGACCAGCACATATGCTATTATGTCAGAATAATGGTGCTGGAATGGTGATCATATTCAACATTTTCCATTTCATGGATTATCCTTCCCATTTTATAATCACTTTAGATTTAAGAATGGTCTATGCCTTTTTAATAGTGATGTCAAGGCAGAGCCAACCCTCTAGCATGGTCATAGAGCTACTGCCTGCTATGCCAAATCACAGGTCCAGGAGCAGACTCGGGTTGCTTGGGGCTGACTGCTGGGGGTGTGTGGATTTAGCATCCCTAGAACAGTTCTTCTCCCCCAGGGAGGAGGGTGAATGTGTCTCATTAAGAGGCTGCCACCTAGAGGAATACAGGTGGCAGTGCATCAGGACTGCAAATGGAAGGGACCTTTCATTTTATTTATTTATTTATTTATTTATTTATTTAGCTTTTTTTGACCGGGTAAGTGCACTAGACAAATCCTGCCTATTTTCAGGCATGACCCGGGGGAGGGGGATACAGATGAATGGCAACTGACCTTGAACCAGATTAAGCTGTTGGTGGTATTTTTAGTGAATGAGGGAAATTTGGCCAGGACACCGGGGAAATTCCCCTACTTTTTTCGATAAGTGCCATGGGATCTTTAACATCCACCTGAACTACCACCAATCCAGGCAGATGGGACCTCGGTTTAACGTCTCATCCGAAAGACGGCACCTCAGAAATGCAGCACCCCTCTCATGCTGCATTACAGTGTCAGTACTGGGATATTAACCCAAGTGCCAGATGTGGGAACTGAACCCACAGCCCTCTGATCTCCCGGCCTCAGAGGCGAGTGTGCTACCTACTGAGCCACTGACACTGCTGATACCAGGTGGGCATCTCCATGGAGATGGAGCTTGCACATCATGTCAGACCATGCACTGTGGGCCCAAGGAGTAAACATGCCAGAGAAACCCTCTGATCTCAGCTGGAGGATTGTCCAGTCCCTCACATGCTCTACACAAGCATTTGAGCACCTCCGCAGCCCTGTGGCAGAGGTGATGGATTGAACATAAGTCTCAGAGAAGCCAGGAGATGGATCCAGGGGAACCAATCTGAATGAAAGCAAGTTGAGGGAGTGATGAAGATAAAATACTGATTAAAAAAATAGTGATGTTAAGGCATCAGGTTTATGTTGAGGATGAGAGTAGTGAAGATGGAGTAGAAGAATACAAAGGCCTCTTTTCATTGCATATGTTTGGCATATTTGATTCATCTTGACAATACATTCTAAATTGCTATATAAGGATCTTTTTTGTCTTATTATGGTAAGCAAGTGGCCAGTTGCTGCAATATAGCTATACTGCATGTGCTGTAGATGATATTTACATTTTCTCCTGCATGCCACATTAGTCCACAGTGCTCATAGGAGGTCATAGGTGCAGTACAGGTGCATGAGTTGATCAAAAGGAAATTGCCACCATAATCCAAGGGAAAGAAGTGTACAGGTTCTCCTGCTAGAATAAACACATGGGGTCAGATTTTCAAAGATCCAAATGTGCCGCAAGGACCTTGCATCAAAGAAGAATGACCCAAGGGGCACCTTGCAACACACATTGCACCAAACCCAATTTTGGAAGGTAGTCTGTGGCATAGCTGGGGCTCCCTGTGCCAGGCCAGCCTTTGCCATGCCTGTGGCACAGATCTAGGTGTGCCATGGTGGTAGGGGATTTGTGGCAGATGCAGGCTGCCACATCCCCAAATCTGGAATTTATAAAACTGATCACCAGGACAAAGGGTTAAGTACCATTAGACCAGCCAAGGGCTGGTCTAACAGTACATAGACATCCATTGGGAGGGCTGGCAAGCAAGTGCAACTGTGCCCCCCCAAACCTGAGCTGCCGGTAACCTAACTGGTTACAAATAACCCAATCTAGTGCTCCCCATGTGCTGTAATGTACATTATCACTCCAAAACAGGTAGGCCCTGGTGTTCTAGTGCCCCTCCTCAATCCCCAATATGCCACAATGTACACCACTGTATATCAACAGGCATTCCCCCATGATTCCCTCCCAAAGCCCAAGTATGCCAGTAATACAACATAATATTGCTACCCAGTCATTCCCTGGTGATCTAGGGTCCCTGCCCCCTCCCTGATATGCCCAAATAGGGCACAGCCCCAACATCCCATCCTGTTGGTCTAGAGTTCCCCAACCCCCCCCCAGCAAGTCCTGGCTACCAAACTGCTCCCCATCCCAAACTCCTGACTGGTAGCTGGCATATGTCCTTCCTCACACCACTATAGTTGATTGAATGAACTGTCAGAGCATGTACTATATACAGTACGCACTCTGCCAGTTCTTTTGGCATCTGCCTGTGGTGGTGTGATTAGGGTTGTGCCAGGCACCTGATTGGGATTCAGGATGGGGTGGTAGCCAGGATCTGGTGGGGTGGAGGGCCATTAGACCACCAGGACAGGATGTTGGGGCTGTACCATATTTGGTCATACTGGCCTAGGGAAGGGGACCCTAGATCTCCAGGGAATGACTAGGTAGCAATACTATGTTGTATTACTGGAATACTGGGGCTTGGCGGAATCATGGGGAATGCCTATTGATATACAGTGGTGTACATTATGGCATGTCAGAGACTGGAGGGGGCACTAGATCACCAGGGACTACCTGTTTTGGAGTGATTATGTGCAGTATGGCACATGGGGGGAACTAGATCGGGTTATTTGTACCCAGTTAGGTTACTGGCAGCTCAGGGTTTGGGAGGGACTTAGCCTTGTTCCTTTCCAAGGGTGTAGCTGCCGCCCCACTGTTCCACAGCTGTTGTGTCACACATCATGGGTGTGACATCTGTTTGGCACACTGCCACTACAAGCTGTGGGACTTTGGTGCCAGGACTCTGTCAGATGAAAAATTGAGTGCAGGGTCCCGGATGTACTGGCACACAGCACAAACTGCCATTTTTGCAACTTGCATCTGTGCTTTGGAAATCCTGCCCCATTCATTTTCGGCCTCCCCTAAAATAGCATCCTTCTTTTTATACATTTCCAGAAGGATTGCAAATTATGGGAACAGTAGCAGAAAGAATATCATGATGAGTACATTTTAGTGTTGCAAGTGAAGAATGTAAGTGGAGTTGTAAACATTTTGGAAGAGTGGGAGATGTAATCTTCTTGAGGGTATACATACATTTAAGTGGGATGGGTTTAACACTGAAGAAGAGCTTAGATGGTACATCTAGGGAAAGATGGGGTGGATATTTCAGGAAGTGAGAACATTTTGGAGGAGATGGTGGTGTGGGAATAGATGGAGTAACCTTGAAATCATCCTGTTGATGCACTTTCACCTGAGTCTCGGGTGTCTGCAATAGGCAACAGTAGTGCTTTTCACTATCTGCAGAACATTACAAGACTGAAGCCCTTATTTAACAGTGGAGTTCGTATTAATTAGTACATGTATTACATTGTGCATATACAGTACTATTGTAATGTGCTCTATGCATATTTACCAGGAAGTCTGTTCCAGTCCCTAAGGATGACACACAATGCAGCCAACAGTCATTTGGCATACACCTGGATGTCAGCACACATAACTTTACCTGTGTGGTTGAAGCTCAACTTTAAAGGGTATGATTTTGACATATATAGCTCGATTTTCAAAGCCCTATGAATGCCGCAAGCCTCTGGTGCACTGACTGTTTGGCGCATGGGGCTTGCTGCATTCTCCTGGCTGGCAGTCGGGATTTTCGGTCCCCGAGCACCAAATGCCACAAGCTAGAGCAGCTTTCCCTGGTCTAACTTGCAGCATTTGAGGAACCTTTTTTTATGAGGTTTGCACCAAATCTTTGGTGCAAACTGCCATACATTGAGGAAACTGTTACAACTGTGCCTGATGTACTAAAATCAGATGCAGTTGAGTCAAAGGAGTTTGGTGCAGTAGCACCAGAAAATGGTTTTGACGCATGGCTTGATGCAAGCCCTGTGTCACCCTTTGAAAATCAAGCCCATAATGTCCTAGATGGACTGGGTCCCTGTAACCCAAGGCTTTGCATGGCTGTTATCCTTTAAGCTTGGCATGGATCCAGTTTGTTTCAGATGGTGTCATTTCTGAAGGTTTTTTCAAATGAATAAAACAAAGGTAATCCTTTTATTCTTCTTGGGACATGCTTTTGGCTGTTCTAAGATCTAGGCTGAGAGATGCTACATAAATTAACTTTATCTATATCTTTATATTCTAAAAGGGTTATGAATTTCAGGAGGGGCATAAGTAGGGGTATACGGCAGCAGGCAGCAGGATTAGATGAAGTGAAGAAGTAGATTTGAACTGTGATTTCTTTCTGTATATCATCATAACATGATGATGATGATGATGATGATTGTTGTTA
Source organism: Neoceratodus forsteri (assembly GCA_016271365.2). NCBI lineage: Eukaryota > Metazoa > Chordata > Ceratodontiformes > Ceratodontidae > Neoceratodus > Neoceratodus forsteri. The sequence continues at coordinate 422,541,059 of CM028130.1, forward strand.
TTTCCTACTGCCATCCTACAAGCACTTAAAGTGTCATACAAAGAGACAACAAAAGTTGTAAATCCAGTCCACAATAACTACAGTAAAAAGTATTAGAGTGCTCCATTGTTAATTCATACAGAATGTATCCTATCCAAGTTTTAACTGATCAATAATAAATGAAAAGTATGCATTACCATGGGATACTATCATGTTGTTGGGGGTATTATGAGACATGAGGCATTGCTAAGTGCCTTCATCTGCCTGAAAGTGATGATGTCACACTATGGCAAACACCCTGGAGTGAAATATGATTATGAAATGGGTCCTTTGAGGATTTTTTGAATAAAAAAGTAATTAGTTCCAATGTCTTATGATACATGAGATTATCATTGCCAAGAAAGCTTTCAGTAAAACAGGATTCAGGATGTTTCATATCCATTTCATTATGATTAGAATAAAGTATAATACTGCTATATGGAAGACTGTAGCATATTTTATGGTTGTGAATAAATGTCAATCAGTTTGAGTTTGGAACAGTAGAATTTAAGATTAAACTGTTAGCATACATCTTAATAAACATTAGCTGTTGTATGGCTACTTGCGCAGGCAAATAACATTGTATATTTTTTCTTTCATGAAAATGCAATTTTATTGATACTGGGAGCAAATAAACACAGTGGGTCTGTGCACAAAGGTGGGCTGGGTATGTACAATGCACATGTACCCAGCCTGCATAGTTATGCACCCGCAGACAGGGCCCGGCATTCACTATTGCCAGCCACCTGTCTATGGCACTGGTGCTCTGCTGCATGGGGGTAGATCACAGCTGTGTGTGGGTGGATCACAGGGCACAGGTAGGCATCCAATGGGAAATTTCACCTGGGTCCTGCAGTAGATTCCCTGTTGCTTGCATGCAGGGGATCCTGGGAAGGTATGGAACTGAGATTTTCAAACACTCATGAGTGTGTGCCCAAATGGCTGCCCCCAGCCCTCCCCGTCAGCCCAATGAGCTGGTGCATCAATGTGGAGGGGGTTCCTGGACTGCCTCAGTAGGCGGGTTTCTGATGGGGGGGCACATAGCAGTTGTGGCAGGGTCCACCCTTGCATAACTTGTGCCCCCCAGCCAGCACAACATGACAACTCTGTGCATTGGTGAATGGCATGGAGAGGGGCATGCACCCTGTCATGCCCCTGGACTGCTTATGGTGTGTATCTGTGCAGGCAATCAGGGGATCGAGTGCAAACTAGATTATGCACCAGCTGTGAATGCAGTTGATGGTCTGCTGGACCCTTGCTGCACAACATTCAGACTTAGAGTTGCCTACACACCTCAGATATGTGGTGTGTAGGCAATCTGCCCTATCATGCATATGGCCAAATATTTGGCTATCAGTAGTTGGCTTGATCAGTTTTATTGGGTACTGGCACAAGAGTAGGGGAAGGTGTGGTACATCAGTAGTTACAGCATTATTTAAAACAGACTTTAAATATTTTTCAAATAATATAACTTATAGGTTCTTCTAAAAAAGGGATATATGTTGCCACTTAAATATTGGAGAGAGGCAATGTGTAAGGAATAATCCATGGTCGGGTGTGTGGCAGTATTGAAATAACTGGACAACCTGGGTGGGTTGTGCACCTGTAGCCTTCAGCCACCCAAAAAGGGAATTATTATATCATTGATGCACAACTGGAATTGAGCATTACACTTATTCATAGCATAATCAAAGGTGTTATAAAAGGCTTTAACATTGTATTAGCTAGCCGTGTAGTATAGCATAGAGGTTACTGTAACAAGCTGTGAATGAGTTTGGTAAATTCAGAAGACCTGGGTTTGAATCCCACAACTTCCACTTTCATACTGTGTGACTCTGGGCAAGTCACATAACCTCCCCAGTGCTGCCAGGTCACCCCTGAAAACATGCCTTGTGCTTAGTGGACCCTACCCACTTACCAATAAAATAAAAAGTAAAAGTTTGGCAAGGATACAGATCTCCCAATAGTGCTATTTCTAAAGTCTGCTAAAAAAATAAACATAATAAAAATAAGAATTACATTGTACCCTTCAGAGAGCATCACAATGAAACAATATGCCCATCACAGAATGAGACATATAATACTGATCATTAACATGGTGGGACATATTTTCAAAACCACCAAAAGTGCTGAATGGGCTTAATTATGGAAAACATAAACCTAATTAATATGTTTTAGGAGGTCTTAAATGTATTCAGCAATGATGAATTCCTCAAGAATTTGACGTCAGCATTCCACAGTCAAGGTACAGATCATGTCAGACAAATTGGTTTGATTACTTCAGCTTAGTAATAAAGGCTGTTGATAAGGGTCAGTTAGTATATGTACTATACCTGGATTTTAGCAAAGCATTCAGCTCAGTCCAACACAGGAGGCTAGCCAGAAAACCGGGGGACCTAGGGTCTGGGGACGGATTAACACAGTGTATGAAAAACTGGCTGGTTCAACCATCCAGGAACAGTTAGCTATCAACTAGAATTAGGCAACATTTCATTCTCTGCATTACTATATATTCTCTTTGCAGTATATCCAGCCATAAAGCTAACATCAGTCTTACCATCCAGTGCCTCCTCATGCCAAATATGGAGTAAAACCCACAAACTGATTGGGTGGAAAAGAAATATTTCTATATATTCAGCTATAACAGGTAATTATATTTCCCCCATCCATTAAAACAGCCAACTTTCAGCATTGGGTGATGCTGAGCTTGATCACTTGTCCAGTTGTTATGACCATGCGTTATTCATATCCTTTCAACAAATCCAAACAAGTTATAACATTTCTAATCTACATTTCTTTCATGAGTTGCAAATTAGACACTTCATCTACAGAAATAATAACAGATTTAATATGCAAGACATTTCCCCCATCTTAGCTCTTTTGGTCACTTGTTCACCATCAAAAAAAACTTAATGTCCTGAATTCACTGCACTGTTCTCTCTTCATTAGGACAAAACATAACCTATTTACTATAAAGACCAAATGGAAAAGAGACTTGACCATCAAGATGCTGAACAACAGATGGGGTGAAATTCTGAGCTCTCCATTTCAAGACTTGAAACATCCAAGTTAAAGCAAAGACAATATAACATTCAACGGTGCACGTACTACACTCCTGCTAAACGTAATAAACAAAAGCCTGATATTGCTGATATGTGTCCGAGGGGCAAAAACTATACTGGCACATTGATTCATATGTTTGTTCATTGCCCCTGCATTCAACAATATTGGCATGAGATCTTAAGCATCATTTCCAAAAGTACCATGATAAACCTATCATTGATGCAAAAACAATTCATTTTGAAATATACAGGGCCAGTAAACTTCCAACCCCATAATAAACATTCCTTCATCTTGCACTAATTACTGCTCCACCCCCCAAAAAAAAAGTCATCCTTTTAAATATTAAAACGTGAAAAAATCTGGAAGTTTGTCAGTTGATAAGTCTAAAGATCGACTTAAAGATAAAAATGATACAGTATCATTATAAGAGAACCCGGACCTGAATGGTGCATAGACACAAATGTTTGTAGGGGATAGAAATTTCAAAGACTATGATGTCATAATATTGTCATAGTATATTTTAATACTGACTCCAATTACAGGGTACAAATGTAATAATTAAAGTTGTCTATGTTATGCGATGAATACAACATACTTTGAATCTATGCATTTTATACCTACCTCCTATTGGTATTTATATTTTCTTTTTGATCATTGAGAATGTGATTTCTGTGTTATGCCATTTTTTCATCCAACCTGTATCTCAGAACATATGTCCTTCTAAAACAGATTTTTGTGATGAATGTGTACATTTATTAATAATCAGTAAAGACTAATAGAAAAAGAACTGTCTCGGAAGGAGCAAACAGAGAGTTGTAGATTATTGTTTTATTTTAGTCTTTGGTAACTGGGTAGGCCCACTAGTCACACGTGCCTGTTTTCAGGCGTGACCTGGGAGCACTGGGGAGGTTAAGTGACTTGTTCAGAGTCACACAGTATACAAGTGGAGGTTGTGGGAATCAAACCCAGATCTACTGGATGTACCAAGCTCATTCACAGCTTGTTACTCTAACCTCTTGGCTATACAAGTAAAACTTGGAGATGTCATCTTTGATAGTAGAACAGTAAGATCTGGAGTCCATCAAGGATCCATCCTGGGACCACTATTGTTTAGCATCTTTCTGAATAAGTTCCTGAAGTCCTCTCATGGCAATATCCTACTATATGCAGATGATGCCGTAATATGTACTAGTAACCCACATCCAAAACACCTTCAGGACCAGCTACAGCAACGCTTCGCATCTGCCTGAAAATGGTTCACTGACCGAAAGCTAATACTGAACTACTGTACAAAAAAAACAAAGACCATGCTGTTCTCTAGCATCTGCAGCAAACATAAGTCCTTCACCCTTATCAATGATGATGGTGTGATCACCCCTGGAACAAGTACAACATTTTAAATATCTGGGTATAACCATTGACTCCATGCTGTTCTACATCTAGCACACAGATTCAACTGTGAAAGCAATAAACAGGCAAATAGGCATGCTTTACAGGCATAGATGCAAGCCTGACCCCTGAAGCACTGAACCTAGCCATACATACTTCTGTTATCCCATTCACTGATTATGGCATTGTCATCTATGGATCTGCCTCAGACATAGCCCCCCGGCATATCAAAATAGCTCAAAATAAAGTCTGCCACCTTCTAACTGGGAGAGAACACCAAACTCATGCATGTGACCTATATACAGTATCCAGGCCAACTGTCTCCAATTCAGCAATAGACTCAGATATCAAACATACCTGCTCACCAAAAAAGTCAACCTAGGTATGATGCCACCTGGTGTTCAATCCCTTCTGGTGTCATCGTTAAACCCTCATACTACCAGACATTCCAGCAGTCAAATTTTCAGAACTTCTAGATGCTGTACCTTGCTTGGATAGCGTGCTTTCGCCTATAGAGCCCCACTCTGGATAAATGCACTATAATCAGACATTTCCAAAGCAATAAAGTTGGGCTCCTTTAAGTGCTTACTTTGGCAGCATTTAGATGCCGAGGCTACCTGTGACTGCTACCACTAGGCACTACCAAATTCTACCACACCTGCTTCTTATGGGTATCCCCCCCGACCTTCACCTACTCTAGTTACAACTCTTACTTGCACTTATTTTGCACTTACCTCTGGGGCCCTCCTGCCCCACCTACCTTCTCCCCCTCTCCTCCCCTATACCCACCCCCCTACCACCCCACCTCCTCCTCACTTCTCCTCCTCCCTCTCTTCCTTTATGGCCTTCTGCCTGTTTCACTCTGTATTTAGTAAACTAGTAACAATTAGACTCAGGCATACATTGTACAGTGCCTCTGCTGTATGTAAGATGTACCTATGATCACTGTTAGTGTCATTTCACTTTATTTTATCTAATCTCCTGAATCTTCATCTCTCTTCTGATTACACATAAATGTATTTAGGCCTGGTGACACTTGCAATGTAACTATTGTAAATGTTAACCTGACTATGTTATCATTCTGTCATGGAGCCTATGTAAAGAGTGTCTGCTCAAAGGTCTTGAATCCAAGATGTTAATAAACAAATAAAAAATAAATAAATAAATACTACCAGCCCCTAGTAAGTGGGGAACACTTGGGAGTATGAGAGGTAACAAGCAATGTACTACAGGGTTTTGTCTTTGGACTGGTACTTTTTAACATCTTTGTGACATATTGGAGAAAATATAGGGTAAAATATGATTTACTGCTGACAGCACTAAGCTCTGCAGCACAGTGGCCAGTGAAGAGGGTATTTGGGACATGAAGAAGGCTTTGGAGAGGTTGGTGAGATGACCCAGGGCCTGTCAACTAGGATTCAATGCATCAAAAGTGCAAAATCATGTACATACTGTAGGTGTCAAAAATTCCAAAACTGAGTGCCGGATGGGGGATGGTAAGGGTAGCATGGACAGAGGAAGAAAAGGATTTGGGGGTAATTATATCTGAATGCTTAGGGTTAACTGCACAATGCAATGAAGCAATGGGGAAAGCAAATATGATGCTTGAGTGCATATGCAAGAGGTTTAGTAGCTGATGAAAGGAGGTTATACCCTCCTGTACAGATCTCTTTTAAGGCCACATCTGGAGCATTGCATGTAGTTCTGGAGCTTGTGCCTTAGAATGGTCAAGGACAAGGTAGAATTGGTTTAAAGCAGGGTTTCTCAAATGATGAGGCGAGCCTCCTTGGGGAGGCCCCAGCACGTTCCAGGAGAGGCTCAAGCAAATCTGAAAAAGTACTGGATATACATTTTGAGTTTTAAATATTTTGTGTGAATGGGTGTGGCAAACTGAAAGAGGATTATAGTAGGTGAATTTATGTATTTATTTACAAATCGATGACCAGGAAAGGTAGACTGAGCCAAGGCTCATTTCATATGTAATTTCTGTGAATGCCACACATGTCTGGGGAAGGGGGGAGAAGGGCTCAAACCAGAAGAATTCACACGTAGACAGATCTTTATTACAAATATCTGATTCCTTTATTATAAATAATGGCACAATTCCTCTATGTTTCACCAATAAATCATTGGCTTCCTCAGGAGGTGCCTTTTAATAATACCTTAAAAAAGACATAAATATATATAAATTATCTATCTACATCACTTATCTTATATACAAAATAAGTTCCAATTTATTGTTAGGTCACTCACTTCTATCCATTAATGTGAGTCAGTAGTATTCACTTTAGATTACCAAAATCAGTGTAGTTTCTAAAGTGGAAACAAATAAAAGATAAATGAGACTAATCCATACACAGATATTGTTCAATACCCTTTACATATTCACAGTGTATTGCTCCTATTATATATTTAATAGTCTCATATGATTTTACAGCAATATGTGTTATCTTAATAAAATTCTCTTATTAATAAAAACTCATGTTTTTTTTAATTATCCTTTATCTTATTCGGCCTCTTATTTCTCTGCACATCATAATTTAGAAAACTGGTAAATAACCCCTTTTATGGTCAATTCTGTAAAGACATAATCATACATATTCAAAAATCAACAATGTCGTTTTTTTACATATATATATGTATACACCATCGCTATACAAGTCACATGCTAAGTTTCATACTAAGTTTCATTCATGCTCAACCAGACCTCCTTGATTTATGTTGCAACAATATTTAAACCCCAACATAACATCCTCACATTTGATTACATTACTCTACTTCAAACATTTTCTTTGTTTCAGCTTTTCCAAAAGAAAACGCCAGTTTTTAATGGCCTTATTTCCTAACGTTATGCTGGCATAGATCACTAATTAGCCATTATGATTTGCAGTCTGTTTAAAATGAACTCTCCTTAACAAGCTTATCACCAGCTCTAAACTTACATTCTTTCTCTAATGGCTACATTTCCGAACCTCTCACTAACTGTGATTTACAAGTCAGCCACTACCTTTTGCTTTGTTTTACTACTATTTCCATTACCGCTTTCTCTGGCAAGCTCAAACTGCGTTCTTTCTATATTCGTCTACCGTGAACTCTAAGCAAAACAGGTAATGCCCTTCAGTCATTAAATCTGCACTCATATTACTACTTCTCTCATTTATTTCATTTTAAAACTTTGAAAGTCAATAACATTCCTGAACCCATTGAAACTATATGTTATCCCTTTCTTATTGTAAATTGCAAAAATGCCATCATAGCCTACCTTTGCTTCTGGCATATATGTCCACGCTGTGGCTTGATTTGTGCTAAATGGGTTCAAGCGTGTTTAAACCTTCTTTTTATACACCTGTCCACCTGGGTTTACGTCATCACTTAGATCATTCATTCAATCATACTCATCTCACCTTAAAGATACATGATTGATTTTGTAATTTATAAACATTTTCAAGTTGTTTTTTTATGTTTTTCTTAAGTTGTTTAAGTTTTTTTTAAATCCCTTATTATGTATATATTAATTATCTTATCCTTAAGTGACAAATACTTGGCATTGTTCTATACCAAATTAATTTTCACTATATATATATTTCCCAATGTGTCTCCACTCGAGTCCCTCCACTGTGAGGCTGAGGGACCCCCGATCTCAGATTTATCCTTTCCTTAAGGGATACATAATAAGCATCAATCTATACCATGCTAGTTGTTACTACACTCAGGTTTCCTAATATATCTCCACTCGAGTCCCTCCACCGTGAAACCAAGAGACATACGGTCTCCAATTTTTTTTTACTATTTGTAATGAATACTACCAACTAAATAGTCACTCTGATTACAAAATGATTCTATACATTTCATCCCACTCTACTTTTTGTTTATACTCAAATCCTACCAGTTTTCGATTTGCACATCGCACACAACTGTTATACATTCTATCCTTTTTTCTGAAATAATAAAGTCATTCATACTGATCTCTCCTTAAAGGGACATGATTCATTTTGTAATTTATGAATATTTTCTAATTGCTTTTTTAAGCTTTTTTTAAAAGGTCCCTTATTTATATTTCATTTGTCCTTTCCTTGAGTGACACATACTAAACATTATTAATTTTCACTGCTTACGAATTTCCCAATGTATCACTGCTCAAATCCCTTCATTATAACACTGAGGGATACCTGATCTTGAACTTGCCCTTTCCTTAAGTGACACTTACTGGGCATTAGTCTATACCAAATTAATTTTCACTACATACGGATTTTCCAATATGTCTCTATTTAAATCCCTCCACTATGACCCCAAGGGACATCCAGTCTCTAGATTTAATTCCTTCTAATAAATATTAACTAAATAAAAACTTTTACTGAGTAATTCCATACACTTCCTCCCATTATTGTTGTTTTTCATGCTCGAATCCCACCACCTTTTAGTTTACAAATCTCACAAATCTGTTGTGCATTCTCTTTTTTTTAAAGTAAAGATGTCATTTAAGTTTCAAACATGCTGATCCTATTATATTTTTCAAATTCTGATATATTTCTATTCCAATCCCTGTACTTGAACACTAAAAAGAACATAATGTTTAAATATAAACTGCCCTTTCTAGTTGATTCTACCAATCACTGCTATATAATTATTCTTTACTCCTCTTCTTACTTCACTCTTCCTTGTACTCAAATCCCACCACTTCTTAATTACTAATCACTTAACCCTAATTTACTTTCTTATTGTTTTTAATATTATTATGTAATAATGTTAATTAAATATTGTTTCATTTCTTAGGTCCTTGCTGTTGCTATATGTTCCTTATCTCACATTGATGTTTCCTCATCTCCTGCAACAGTTCCAATTAATGTCCTTATTCATCCCCTACCCTGGGATTCAAAGATCCCATTTCATAAATCCACTTAGTTTCTGCTCTCTCTAAAATTTTAGTATAGTCTCCACCTGTGGAGACACATTGGGAAATACGTATATAGTGAAAATTAATTTGGTATAGAACAATGCCAAGTATTTGTCACATAAGGATAAGATAATTAAAATATACATAATAAGGGATTTTAAAACATAGAAACATAGACTTTGATGGCAGATAAGGACCGCTTAGCCCATCTAGTCTGCCCATTTCCCTACCTACAGGATAGGCCGCAGATCCTAGTTAACCAACAGCCTATTTCTTCCTACCCCCCACAAGAATTGCCTTATGTCTGTCCCATGCATTCTTGAATTCTCCCACAGTTTTAGACCCCACAACCTCCTCAGGAAGGATGTTCCATGCACCCACTACCCTCTCTGTGAAATAATACTTTCTCACATTGCCCCTGAACTGCCCCCCCTATCTTTAAATTGTGTCCCCTTGTTCTTGCACGTCTCTTTTTCTGAAAGATGCTACCCTCTTGGACTTTGTTGATTCCACTGAGGTACTTAAAAGTTTCTATCATGTCCCCCCTCTCCCTTCTTTCCTCAAGGGTATACATATTAAGCTCCTTTAGTCTTTCCTCATACGGCTTCTCTTGCAGATGCTGCACCATTTTAGTTGCAGTCCTCTGGAATGCCTCTATCCTGTCTAAGTCCTTGTGGAGATGGGGTCTCCAGAACTGGACACAGTACTCCAGATGGGGTCTCACCAACTGTCTGTACAGAGGGATAACAACTTTCCATTTTCTGCTGCTGATGCCTCTCCCTATGCATCCCAGTATACCCCCAGCCCTCCCTACTACCTTCTCACATTGCTTGCTAACCTTAAGGTCATCTGATATGATTATCCCCAGGTCCCTTTCCTTTTTTGTTGTTGTTATTACTACCTTCCCCGCCATGGTTTATTCTTCCCCTGGGTTCCTGTTTCCCAGGTGCATCATTTTGCACTTCTTTGCATTGAATCCTAGCTGCCATACTTCTGACCATTCCTCCAACCTTGCCAAGTCCCTTCTCATCCTTTCCACGCCTCCTTGTGTATCAACCCTGTTGCAGATCTTTGTGTCATCTGCAAAGAGGCATACTTTTCCTTCCAGGCCCTCTGCAATGTCACTTGTGAAGACATTAAAAGGACTGGACCCAATACTGAACCCTGCGGTACCCACCAGTAACCCACTTTCTTCAGAGTGGACTCCATTTACAATTACCTTCTGTGCCCTGTTGTCCAGCCAATGTTTTGCACAGGCTACCACCCTGGGACCCACTCCCAGGCTGGTTAATTTGACTATTAATCTTTTGTGTGGGACTGTGTCAAATGCCTTGCTAAAGTCTAGGTAGGCCATGTCCACAGCCACTCCCTGGTCTACTACTTTGGTCACCCAGTCAAAGAAATCTATTAGATTCATCTGACATGACCTTCCCACTGTGAATCCATGCTACCTTGGGTCCTGTGACCCCACTGGCCTCTAGGTACTCAACTATTCTTTCTTTCAGAAGTGACTCCATCACTTTCCCTACCACAGAGGTCAGACTGACAGGTCTGTAGTTTCCTGCCTCTGTCTTGGTCCCACTTTTGTGAAGGGGAATCACATCCGCCTTCTTCCAGTCTTGGGGTACCACACCATCCTCCCATGATTTATTAAAAAGAGTAGCCAGTGGTTTCACTAGTTCCCCACTTAATTCTTTTAGAATTCTGGGGTGAATTCCATCAGGCCCCATTGCTTTGTCCACCTTCAGTTTTAGGAGTTCTTGCAGAACCTTTTCTTCTGTGAAAGGACTGGAATCGACCCCTATCAAGAGTGCTTCCTTAATTTGATTAGGCACTTCCCTCCTCTTTGTGAATACTGAGCAGAAATATTCATTCAGTATCCCTGCTTTTCACTGTCCCCTCTGCCCACCCACCTTGCTCATTCTATTCAGCCTCACTATCCCTCCTTTGTCTTTCTATGCTCGCTGATGTACCTATAAAAGGTTTTATCCCCTTCTTAACTGAGTTGGCTATCTTTTCCTCAGTTTGGGCCTTTGCTATTATGACTTCCCTCCCTGCTTCCTTCTTCCTTAACTGGTACAGCTCTCTGTCCTGCTCCTTCTGTGTTTCCTTATACTTCCGGAATGCTATCTTTTTCTTCCTGACTTTCACAGCCACCTCTTTTGAGAACCATAGTGGCTTTTTCTTTTGTTTTGATTTGTTTATTTGCTTCATTCAAAACTTAAACAACTTAAGAAAAACGTAAAAAAAAACTTGAAAATGTTTATAAATTACAAAATCAATCATGTACTTTTAAGGTGAGATGAGTATGAATGAATGATCTAAGTGATGATGTAAACCCAGGTGGACAGGTGTATAAAAGAAGGATTTAACATGCTTGAACCCATTTAGCACAAATTGAGCCATAGCGTGGATGTATATGCGAGAAGCAAAGGTAGGCTATGATGGAATTTTTGCAGTTTACAACAAGAAAGGGATAACATATAGTTTCAATGGGTTCTGGAATGTTATTGACTTTCAAAGTTTTAAAATGAAATAAATGTTAGCGGAAGAATGAATGAGAGAAGTAATAATATGAGTGGAGATCTAATGACTGAAGGGCATTACCTGTTTTGCTTAGAGGTCACGGTAAACGAATATGGAAAGAATGCAGTTTGAGTTTGTCAGAGAAAGCGGTAAAGGAAATAGTAGTAAAACAAAATGAAAGGTAGTGGCTGACTTGTAAATCACAGTTAGTGAGAGGTTCGGAAATGTAGCCATTAGAGAAAGAATGTAAGTTTAGAGCTGGTAATAAGCTTGTTAAGGAGAGTTCATTTTAAATGGACTGCAAACCATAATGGCTAATTAATGATTTATGCCAGCATAACGTTAGGAAATAAGGCCATTAAAAACTGACATTTTGTTTTGGAAAGCTGAAACAAAGGAAATGTTTGAAGTAGAGTAATGTAATCAAATGTGAGGATGTTATGTTGGGGTTAAAATATTGTTGCAACATAAATCAAGGAGGTCTGGTTGAGCATGAATGAAACTTAGTATGAAACTTAGCATGTGACTTGTATAACGATGGTGTATATATATATATATATATATATATAAAAACGACATTGTTGATTTTGAATATGCATGATTATGTCTTTACAGAATTGCCCATAAAAGGGGTTATTTACCAGTTTTCTGAATTATGATGTGCAGAGAAATAAGGGGCTGAATAAGGTAAAGGGTAATCAAAAAAAAACATGAGTTTTTATTAATAAGAGAATTATTAAGATAACACATATTGTTGTAAAATCATATGAGACTATTAAATATATAATAGGAGAAATACATTGTGAATATGTAAAGGGTATTGAACAATATCTGTGCATGGATTAGTCTCATTTATGTTTTATTTGTTTCCACTTTAGAAACTACACTGATTTTGGTAATCTAAAGTGAGTAATACTGATTCACATTAATGGATAGAAGTGAGTGACCTAATAATGCATTGGAACTTATTTTGTATATAAGATAAGTGATGAAGATAGATAATTTACATATATTTATGTCTTTTTTAAGGTATTATTAAAAGGCACCTCCTGAGGAAGCCAATGATTTATTGGTGAAACGTAGAGGAATTGTGCCATTATTTATAATAAAGGAATCAGATACTTGTAATAAAGAAGATCTGTCTACGTGTGAATTCTTCTGGTTTGCGCTCTTCTCCCGCCTTCCCCAGACATGTGTGGGGTTCACAGAAATTAGATTAAAGAACACATCTGAGGAGGCAGCAGAACTAAGGACTTCAAGTTCTGAATAACTATATTTACATTTCCCGTGGTTTTCCAGGATTATTTCCTGGACCATTTTGTCATTTCATATGTACCCTGGGAAGTGTAGGGAGTGAATACAATTCAAAAGGTAACTGCAGAACAGCCAAGCAATACAAAATGAGTAATAGAGCAAACAAACAGGAGTAATGAACAAATAATGAGAGGTAACAATTGACCGATCAGACTGATGGCAGAACAACCTAAATACAAGAGATAAGCAGAGAGGCACTAGGAGCAAGAGCTGGAGGGAGTAAAAAGGATACAGTACCTGAGAGGTTGCTTAAGAACAGGGTAAGAGGGGGAGAGGCAGAGGTGGGTAGGAAGGTTATTTCAGATAGAGGGGAAACTGACAGAGAATGCAGTCTGTCCCATAAAAGTACTGCAACAAGGGGAAACAATGGTTCAAGAGTCAAAACAAAGGAGCAAGTAGGCTGGCCTGGGGAGGTGGTTTAGAAGTGGGGGGGGTTACAATATGCTGAATAAAAAGAGAGCCAACTACTCAAAGGAGTTTCACTTTATTCCTGGTGTACTGTGGAAAGTATGTCATTTTTCTATGGGGAGGCCCAACATTATTTCAATATTTAGGGGATGCTCAAGATATTTTCCATGGCTTGGGGGAGGCTCACTATGACAAAGTCTGAGGACTAAGGGTTAAAAAAAGGTAACAAAAATGATTCCGGGGCAACCAAAGAGGTCATATGAGGAGAGACTGGACAGTTTGGATATGTAAACACTGGGGGACAGAAGGGAAAGAGGGGATATGTTGGAGACAAATTTGTGTAGTAAAAAAGTGGATGGTATTCAACTGTTATCCTAAAGTGGAAACACCACAGAAACACAAGGAAATTGCTGGTGGTAGGGAAGGGGTAGGTTTAGAAAGGATATCAAGAAGTATGTTTTTCATAGAACAGGTGGTAGACAATTAGACCAGGCTACCCAGTGAGGTAGTCAATACTAAAACTGTGATGGGCATCAAATGGGGGTGGAACAAACATAGGGGTTTGGTGAGGACCATGGGGGAGAGTGGCTCAGGGAAGGGCCAAGGACCAGCAGGGTTCATGGAGCATATTTAACTCTAGGTAGGTATCTGAACACACTGAATAGGTCACTAAACCTTCTTCTGTCATCAGTTGTTCTCTGTTGTCTATTGGAAAATTCCCTATCCCTGGCCATTTATAGGCAAGTGGATGGCTCCACCAGTAGGAACTAATCTGACGACTTTACAGGGTGCATTAAAATGCACTGTACTGGAAAGGAGGGTTAAAAAGGGTAATGTAGGATGGACCAAGTGTTTGGTAGTCATTGTATGTCAACATTAATGCCTTGATGTCCATCAGGTAGCTGGTAAACTGTAACATCACTATAAGTATTAAAACCAAGGTAATAGACCAAGTTCAGAACAAAATCCCCATTCCTCAAAACTTGCCAGTGCTTAAGTTCCAAATCAGACTCCCTGTCAGAAATCATTTGCATGTTTTGAATATCAACTTACATACATTAATACATATCAGAATATTAATTACTCTGGGTGGGCAAAATTTAAAATGTCATGATGTTTATCTGGATGTGCATCTGGGTCAGAGTCTAAATTAGTTCTGATTAGTTTTAACTCAAAAATGTTAAGTATTTAATGTACCTGAAAATATGCACACAATACAATGTAAACATGAAAAATAAAGTATTTTTTAACCCTGAAGACAGTTTCTCTATGGTATGAAAGGATATTTACCAAAAATAAGCAGAACTCAAATACATACCTTTCAAAAATGTTTGCATATTAAGCCTTTATTGAGGACATTTTCATGAAAACAGAATCTGTGTTCCTAGGATTAAGAAACACCATGTGACAGGGCATTGATTATTTAAGCAATGAAGTATGACAGGCCATGGGTTATTGGGAGACTTACACATCTCTTGTGCCATGTGCCGGGGTACCTTATTTACCCATGTGCAAAACAGATTTTAAATAAATTCATTTTTATTTGATTTTTTTAGTAAATGCCCTTCCCTAGCCATGGGTTAATGCAGAATTTATCCAGGGATAAAGACAGTACCTGACCAATCAGGTTACAGGATTTTTTTTATGTCTGTTGTATAATTCAGCATTACTCATGACCCACCACAAGAAGCAGGGGTTAATTCCCCAATAACCCATGCACTGTTGTGCCTTATTGCTTAAATAACCCCACTCCCCACTTAGCTACAAGGCAAAGGACATAGCCAAGGGCCTTCACACTCCTGAGGTGTGAGTTATTACAGTGCAAGCCACAAACCCTGGAGAATGGATGTGGCATTGTACTTCTAAAATTGATCTAAGAAATGAAAAAAAAAGGCTAAGCATTTTAAAGGTGGAAATGAAACTGTCTTTTGTTTGTCTAAGTGGTAGTAAAACTTTATTTTTTCAGAGGATAAAACTGTTAGGCCCAAATAAGGTCCAGTTCTCAAAGCTGTACTGCTGTACAAAATGATGCAAAATTAGTGAAAATACTTCATATATATGCATGAACATAAAAAAAAAAAATAATGATTCATGCACAAATAGAAAATTTTTGCCTCAAGACCAGACATTCTCACTTTCAAGCATCAGATGTAGAGATTTTTGAGTTGGACATTGGAACATGGCCAATTGCACTGCACAGAGCTTTGCACAATGTGCTAAATGGCACATTGCCGTAGAGGACATATATTCATAAATACATTATAATTAATGAGTTTCACTTTCTACAGTGGGGAAACCCGTGACATAATTTGCCATTATAAAGGAGTATTTATAATGGCAAACACATGCCGGGTTTCCCTCGCTCTGCACATTCCCAGCGACAGCTCTTATTCTGAGCGCTCACCACCGTGCCATCTTGCCCAAACCACACCACCACTCTAACTCAGTGGTAAGTTACTTTTTCTGTTTTTTCACTCACTACACTGCATAAAACTACTAGAGGGGAAAAATTTAAATCAAATGTAACTATGACAAACGACCGTGGACAAAGGCAACTGAACTGCAACCGCACCAATCAGTTTAGTTTATATAATTGCTGTGGCAAGAAAGCAAAACCCAGCAATTATAAAACATAAAATATAGGGTGGTGTGTATATGAGAATTTTACATACACCCTATGTGTTGGTTGCCACCACCCCATATTTTATTCTGTTTGTAGACCTGTCCTGTGTGCAGTGCATGTGTGAATATAGGAGCAATGGTAGCACTGCACAAAGTGACAAGGCACAGAACACAGCCTTCTGCTGGCCATCTGGACACTAAGATGCAAAAGGAGCTAACACATACAAAATAGATTAGCATCTGTGTGCCTGGCTACAGTATTTAAATGCTAACATAGTAATATAATAATGACCTCATAAGGCATAGAAGATGTTCATTAGAAATGCAGTGAATTTATAATTCACCACTGAAGTTGATGGAAAGTCATGGAACTTTGTAACTTGCAGTGTCCACCAACCTCACACCAACTTTGCCAATGATTTTTTAATTCAAAAAATAAATAAAAAGTACACTCCTAACCTCTGGGTCAGATACTCCAACTTCTCCAACCATGCCACACAGCTCAAAATGATATCCCCCATCCGTCCACCTGCTAGGCCCTCACCTCTATCCTCCCCCTTGTTACCACCTTAATTTTGTATAAAATTAATTATTTTCCACCCACCCAGAAACTCCAGTTCCCCCCACACCCCCATTCCACTAAATGATGAAAGAAACCACCCCACTCTTTACCACTCTCTTGCAAATTAAACCTCATCTTCTTCCCCAAATGTCTGCAATTAACAGTAGCACAGTAAACTTTTAAATACCTGTAAAAGAGAAAACTATCCGCTGTCAGAGCAAGCATCTTCACTCTTCTGTGTTGTGCACCATATGAATGATAAGTGACATATATCCAAGTAGTAATACCTGATTGGCTGGCATGGTGGGAGGGGACAGGTGTCTACATCAAAGAAGAGGAGGTGGGAATTCTTAGTTTAAAAAAAAAAAAGTAAGTATGTGACTTTATGTAGATCTTCATGAGTGAAGTGCTATGGCACTTCACCTGGTGAAAGCTACATGTAATGGCACTTTGCCAGCACTTTCACTGGCAAAGTGCCGCTATGCATAAAGTTTGCTGGACAAAGTAGACACTTCACTGGGTGGTGAACTATGTAAGCTGCAGTTCACGAAGTTGGGAAGCTTTACAAAAAATTTTGCAAAGCAAAGTTTCCCAGCTTTCCACACCACTAGCACTACTGGGCTATTTGCAAGTCATTATGAGGCCATTATTAGCTCTGCACAATACCTCCAGTTGTTCTATGCTTGGAGGTATTGTCTAGAGCCCATTCAGTGGCAACCACCCTCACCTGATTAAGATCATAACAATTGTAATAGCTCCAAGGTGATTTCTGGTGCCAATGTTTTCCTTGACCCACACCAAATCCTTACCAGAATTAAATTCAGTATTAAAACACTCCATGGTAGGATAGTGGACTCCTTCCTCACCCGATCCTGACCTTGCTAAAATATTGGCATGTAGGCACTCCCTGCTACCAGTGGTTCCACCCACCCTTATCTGATCCAAGTCATGTTACCCACCCCTGGTAGTTTAGTGGCATCACCCTCGCCACCAGTGACGCGGGGTGTGCACCACTGTGCATAGTGATAAAAGTAGGCTTTCAATAGCAATAACTTGCATGGTGCTGACAGTCTGTTACTGTAGCTGAAATACTTACAAAATGGTACTGTTTCCACATGCAGCACCAATGCAGTTCTCTCCATAGGTACTAGGCTCTAGCTACCTATCTGTTTTGCTCTGCATTAACTATGCCTTTCATTATGGTGTTAATGTGCATTCAGAAACTGGAGCAGGCAAAAAACAGTTAGCGTGGTGAAAATGCTGTTCTCCTGGCACTGACTGTTCCAATATGCTGTCCTTATTGATGTAATGTTGTTGAAAGAAGTGGCACCAACAATCAGTCACAATGCACCATTTTCCCAACCTATGTTTGAATGTCACTTATCCTGTAACTACTATTAGTAGTAAAATATGGTTTATGATGGCAAACCAGTGAGACTCACATGCAATGGCCTCCAAGATCACTTTTAATAATAACAAATATCTTATATTTCAATGGCTCTAAGGTATTAACTACAAATAAATTTTACATAAAATAAACAAGACAGTTGACATGACATTAATTGCATAATGACGGAAACATATTTGCAGGAACACGTTTCTACAAGATTTTAAGTAATCCATTAGCCACGATTTCAGGATTTGAAAATAGAGGCAGTTTTTGTCAGATGGGCATATGTACAAAGGGAGAGTATTCCAAGCCCTTTGGTCACTTTTTGAAAATGCTGTTCAACTGGATTTTGCAAGGAAATTAGAAACAGAAAAAAATATATACTTTGGGGACCTTAAACCAGGATAAGAAACCCCTCTGGAATCCATCTCAAGTTTCAAGTATAAGGAAGAATTGTGATAGTCCCAGGGAACATTCCGAATAAAATAAGAAAGTCTGTTGTTAAGGATATTGTAATATACAGTACAGTACACAATGCAGGTTAAAAAGGAAACTTTCATGCAGCATGCTAACCCACAAATGAAAGTCACTGGGTCATTTTAGAAGGCTTTCCAGGGGCCAAAGCCTCCTGAAATGACCCAGAAATCTACATAATAATGGATATAATCCCCTACTTCTTGTATGTATACACAATATCAAACATTTTTTTGTATCTTCTTGGAAGTTTTGTGTAACAAAACCAATGAATTTATTTAAATTCTTTTTACCGAGAGTAGCAAAATACAGTATACTGTCATTTTTCCTAATTGTACCAAGAGTAGTAAAACATAATTCTTATTAACAGTATCTTATATACTGGGTTTTAAATGGTAGAAGACCATTTGGTCCATAAAAACCATCCCCCACCTTAGTGGGTCCATTTGACCTCGTTTTGTTCTAATAATGTATCAATCTCCTTTTTAAATGCCAACAGGGATTCATTGTTTACTAGTCTGCTTGGAAGTGTGTTCCATATTCTACCTGCTCAATTTAAAAATGTGAAGTATCAACTATTTCTTTTGACTGTTCTAACTTTTATTTGCATCATATGGCCTCTCAATCCTGTTGTTTTTTTTTTGTAACTATACCCATCTCATCCAATAGTTTCTTATTTTATTTTTATTTTAGTCTTTGGTAACCAGGCAAGGCCCACTAGGCACAAGTGCCTGTTTTCAGGGGCGACCTCGGAGCACTGGGTGGTTAAGTGACTTGCTCAGAGTCACACAGTATGCAAGTGGAGGATGTGAGAATCAAACTCAGTTCTGGTCTGCTGGATGTACCAAGCTCATTCACACCTTGTTCCTCTAACCTCTAGGCTATACTGCCAGCCCATCTTATCTTTTATAATGCTATACATAGTCATCAGGTCCCCCCTTATTCTTCTCTGTTCTAGTACAAATAATCCTGTTTTTTTCAATCTGTCATTATATCCACATTTTCCTAATGATCCTATCATTTTTGTGTATCTTATATGTACTGCCTCATCTTTTGATTTCTCCCTGTGTGTAGGGGCTCCAAAGCAATGACCCGTAATCCATTTGTGGCCTAATATATGTTTTATACAAGGGTAAGAGACATCCTACGGATCTATTTACAAAACTTCTCTTAATATTTCATGTCATATAGTTTGCTTTTGTATAGCATATGTTCTTTGTTTTTAAAACTTAATTTATCTCTTATAATCCCTCAGTCCTTTTCCTATTGAGTACTTCTTAATGTGTTTCTATCAAGTGTATATTTTTGGGTTTTATTTTTTTTCCTAAATGCATAACCAAACATTTATTGACACTGAATGGCATATGATTTTCTTGTGCCCATGTTTTGATTTTTATTAAGTCCTCTACCATAATGCCTTGCTGCTCTGGTGTTCCAGCTGGTCTCCCTAGTTTGATGTCATCTGCAAACTTAATCACCTGATTGGATATATTGTGATGCAAGTCACTAATATATATGGAAAAGCAAGCTAGACCCAGCACAGATCCCTGTGGGACACCACTAAGCACTTCAATCGGATCTGAAAATTCCCCATGATTCTGTTTGTGTTCTGTTTTGCAGCCAGCTCCTTGTTCAAGAAATAATATGACTGTCTAAACCCATTTTTGATAGTCATTCATTATGTGGAACTTTGTCAGATGCTTTCTGGAAACCAAAAAGTAAAACATCCATGGAAATATTGTTAAGTTTTTATATATGTATTCATAGAAACACAAGTGGTTAGTAACACATGCCCTGTTTTTCCTAAACCCATGCTGTTTGCTGTCCAGTGTCCACATAACCCAAGACCTCCACTGTCCACATAACCCAAGACCTCCAGATTGTTTTCTATTTTATTCTTGAGAATGGTTTCAGCAATTTTTCCCAGAATCGTAGTGAAGCTTACTGGTCTGTAATTAGAGGTTTCTGTTCTCTTGCCCTTTTTGAATAGTGACACCACTATTGCCTGCCTCCAGTCCCCAGGGACATCTCCCATTTCAAAAGAGACATTATAAATTATAGCCAAAGGTTCTGAGATTAAAGATCCAACCTCCTTCAAGTATCTGGGGTTCAATTTATCAGGGCCCACAGACTTATGGGACTTTAGCTGTTTTAAGAATCCTTCTATTTCCTTTGGGTTGTAGCTAGATTTCGATTCTGGCAAATATTTACCTCAGTATTTGTGATATAACCCTTTTTATTTTGATCCAAAGTACTTGTTAAAGATATTTGCCATATATTTGGATCCCTTAACTTCCGTGTCCTAGTCTCTCAGTGGACCCACTTGATCACTACCCTTTCGCTGTTGACTTAGGTATGTATAGAAACATTTACTGTTATCCTTTCTGTATGCCATATTTACTTCGACTGTCCTCCTTTCTTTTCTTATTGTTTTGTTTTAGGATTTTTAGGACTTTTTTATAATTTATATGTGCTTCCACTGAACCTGTCTCTTTCATTTTATTAAATGCCTTTTGCTTTTGTATGCTTAGGTTTAACACTTTGTGCACCATGGCATTTTTTTACCCCTTCTATTATACATTTTTCTATTCGGTACGTACTTCTCCTCCAACTCTAGGAGTTTATTTTTTAATGTTTTCCACATTTGATCTACATTTTTACCCTCTAAATCTTTCTTCCTATTGCATTTTCTTAATTCCTGCTCAATTTGTACAAAATGTGCTTTATTATAGTTTTTAACAACTGTTTTCCATTTTATATACATCTGGTATATTTTTATATAAAATTTGATGGTATTATGATCACTGTAACTAAGATGTTCCCGTACTTGTATTTTGTGTATTAAGTCTTCTCTATTTGTTATTAATAGATGTAATATATTTTCCCTTCAGGTTGGCCTATGTATTAACTGTTTCAATCCTACCATATCCAACATTTAAATAAACTGCCCGCCACTATAATTTGTATATATTCATTCTGACCAATTTATCTCAGGCTAGTTAAAATCACCTGTGATTATAATGTCTCTTTCAATTGCCATGTTCTCAATTTTCTGGTTTATAAGGGCATCTAGTTTTCAGTTAACACTTGGTGGTCTGTAATTTACTCCAAATACCAATTTTTTGTCCGAGCTTCCTTGAATGGTAGTCCATAGTGATGCCACTCCTTCATGTTCTGCTACTTTACTATATGGTTTGCTTTGTAATATGTCCCTAATATACAGTACATAGCAACCCCACCTCACTTTTTACCTTTTATTGGTGTTGAGTACACCTATAACCATCTATGTTTATGTTTCAATTTCCTTCTGGGTCCCACCATGTTTCAGTTAGCATGCAAATGTCTACATTTTTATTTAACATTTTGGCCTCCAATTCAGATTTTTTTGTAATATTTAAGCTTCTGGCATTTAGTTACTTGATATTCTTTTCCTACTTTTTATTGTTTTTATCAACTTGTCCCTTAACTTTGTTCTTTCTGTCCCCCTCCCCATTGTCCTTAGTTTAAATTCAAATCAACTATTCATTTCAAATCCAAACCTAGTCTCTGACCCCCCTTTTTACTTATTTACTTTATTATGTTAAGTATTCGTTTCTGTTCATATATTTTTACTTGTACTTGCTTTCGATGGTAACAATAAGTCTGCACTGGTGTGACTCATGATTACTGCGTATGTACCTCTGAGTAGAGTGTGGAGTTGTCCAACTTAAAAAGTAAAACAAAGTTCAGTATTTCTGACAAACCAGAGTACTGTGCAAAATTGCCATTGTGTACTAAAAGCTTGTCCATTTGAATTGTTTTCTAAATTAGTTTCTCAACATCCCTATGTCAGCAACACATACCACACACTATAATTACAATATGGTAAAAGAAGTGAACATTGAAAATAAGTTGACACCCCTAAAGCTCTTTGTTCGAAGTAAGTGCCTCGTACTGACATGTTTTTCATGCATTTGGTTAGTACACTGTTTATTGAATCATGGTACTGTATTCTGTACCCAGCAGCTGTCTTTCCTCTGTGTACTTACAACTGTTTAACCCAGGCCAGACATGATATTGCCATTCTTGTAACATACTGTCCCTTTTTGTTTGTTATTTTGCAGTTGTAGCTAAGTTGCTGTCACTACACGACACTGCAGTGACCTGTCAGTTTTAATCTTACTACAGTAGCTCAGTTCAGATCATAACATTTAAGATCATCATCCTCCAGCAAGGCTATATGATGGCCTATGTACATACATACATACTATATATGCAGTATGAGTATAGCAATATACAAAAATAGAAAAGAAAGAACACCTTTGGTTAATTTTATTCTATTTACTCTTCCCCAACAAACTTAGTGGGTAGAACAATTTTACTCTTTTTTCTGCTAGGTACTCATGAAAATACAGGGATTTTTAAGTGCAGGTGGCAATAGGAACCTGAAGTAAAACACACATGAGGGTTATTTAGCTTTGTACAGTGATACAAATGGTTTAAGAAGGCATTATCCACAGGAACACACAATGACAGCACGATCAGAATTCAATTCAGTACATTATCTAACAAAATACATAGAAAGGTGCATGGTAAGTCCATATAGTGCAAGCCAGCCTGGTGGTGCTGAGGGTTGAGGTGCTGGATGCCACACCTCACGCTGCACCGGCGACCTGGGTTCAAGAGCGAGCCCAGGTGCTGCGGGTCTGCAGGAGAGGGAGTTGGATCGAGCATCCAGAGGACTGCTTTCCTCTCCTGGGGAGGGATTCAGGGGGTTTTCTGGTACATTAGTGGCCCCTGGTGGAGACTGGGGGGTACTACATGTGTGGGACAAAGAATTAGGGGATGAGCATGGCAGGCATCTATGAGGGTAGCCTGTGTGCTGACGCCATTGCACACCATGCTTGTGGGGGAAAAGACCACCATTGGTGAGATGACAGTGGCCCCAGGGGAATCACTCACATCCCAAACACTGGCCCAGATGCACCCAGATCTCTCTCCATGGCTGACCCATTGACAACAGGTAAGGCACTTCACACCTAGGGAGTCAGTCACCGGTGGGAGGGTGGAATCAGCCCCAGAGATGGTACCGAGGGTCGAGTCTGCCTGTGGTTGTTTGGGGGAGGAGACCATGGGAGATGTGGGGGGTTCAGGCTGGGAGTAGAGTGAATTCTGAGTGGGCACTCCTGAAGGATGCCCGGGGGTGTAGGTGTACAAAGAAAGTTAAAAAAAAAAAAAGTACATATAGTGCAAAACTGAAGAAGTGCAATAAAAAGGTGCTATTGTATAATTACAAACGAGGATTAAAGCCCTGCCGTCCCCTGCCAGCATGTAAAACCCTAGAAATTATACATATAGATTTGCAAAACCAACTTTCTGGTAGAGATGGAGGGACACAGACTTTTAAAGACACAAAACAAAAAGAATTTTCATCTAGGACTTAGAAGCAGTATTTCTAGATTTTAGAGTTGTTGGTTTTAATTTGTTTGTAACAATGGGTGTACACTGTTTTGTAATGTTGGTGCCCTGTCTGATGCTGCTCTGACTATAATTCCACTTTTGGCATCATATTTGGAGGCTTCATCACTACTGTGGGCACTTACTGAGCAGGGGCTAAGGTACTTGAACTTACAATCCATTGGCCTCCAAACCAAGATTTTTCCACCAAGCTAAAGTTGGATTTCCCTTAGCTGAGTTGCTGTAGTAAGTGATCCCTATATTCTTCAGCCTAGTTACTGATTTACCTATACTTTTTGTATCACTCCATCAGAGTATATACACTCTGTTTAGCTTTAATATAAGAGTTCCAATATGCTATATTTGGCCTGAATGTAAAGAGGTCCAAATATGTTCAATTAAAATTGTGATTTAAAACAAAATTTCTCATTCTTAATTTATCCTATGCCATTTCTGACATTTTCATATTTTAAAAAGTATATATCCATCTTTTACATGTAACCAACCTCTCTGTTCACTCAACTCAAGGCCAGTTACCGGAAGGCTATAAAAGGGTTATGTTTGACCCTGAGAGTTGTCCTCTAGAGGTGTCCCTTGCTTGCATGAAGACAGGATTGCAGGATGTTTGTATACAGGATGCTCTAGCTCAGCTAGAAGTAGGAAATCTCTGACATGAATAATCTTGACCCTACCCTCTTCCAAAACTTTATAAGAGGGCTAGTCAAGTGGGCAAGGTGTATGTGTCCTACTAGAGAGAACAGCAAGTGGGAATCCAATGCCACAGCTGCAACCCAGGAAGGTGCTGTGGTCCCAAGGATGGTGGCAGGCACCCTGGGTCTGGGTGGCACTGGTTCCTGTCAGGATCTCTGGAATTCCAGCAGGAGGTGCAGGAGGATGGGTCTCCTAAGAGGGCCTTGAGGACTAAAGAACCAGGTAGGGTACCAGAGAGAGTGGAGGGCCACCCTTCTAGGGTGGTTGCCAGGACCCTTGTGGATCCACTCCCACCAGGAACAATCCAACAGAGCTCAAAAGTTAAATGTAGCAACCATTCATGATGGCCATGTGTAAGTAAGCCTTGCAGTAAAAACATCCTATTAGGCCTTAGCTATGTAGTGAAGTATTTCCCCTAGAATGGGCATCACAAGGAGGGGACCTGTCAAAAGTTCAGGTCTGTAAGTCTCCATGAGAGGCGCCAGGCATGAAAGCTTTTATCTTTGGGCCATTATGGCTATCAGTACACTGTCAGAAGGAGGCAGGTACAGTCACAGCCAAAGGCATGGTCAGAAATTTCCTGAAATTTCTGTGATATTTATAGAGAAATCTGCTTTCTCCATTTACACAGCAGCGGCAGCAGAGAGAAACTCTAATTATCAACTTTAGTAGTAATGTCATAATAGTGACTTGCTGTTCAATTTAATATTGTCCTTCAAGGGCAGGATGAGACATGTTCAAACATGGGATTGCCCCAGGGATAGTGCTCGCCTACCTAGAAGTATGCCATATACAAATGATCTTGGGAGTACCAGGGCTCCAGGGAGGTCAGGGAGTGTATAAAGTGCAAATGTCTTTGGATCACATCCATTGATAATTATTTTTTTATGTATTTTATTTAGCTTTTGTTAACCTGGTAAGTACACTAGACAAGTTATATGCCTATTTTCAGGAATGATCCGGGAGAGTACAAACAGGTAATACAGGGTACAACAATACAGCAAAAGTTAGGTGAACAATTACATCTCATACTAGTTGAAACGATTACATATATACTTTGTGGTTAGGTACAATGAGTCGATAAAGCAGGGGGCAATATACAGTGCAGGTAGAGTAAGACAGTGATGATAGAATACATAGTGAGTTGACATTGAACAACATTGACTATCTGAAGCATAAAAGAGGTGCAGAAGGAGAGCTGGACAGGGAAATCGGCAACCGATTTGGTTTAGTTAAATTGTGGTTCCTGGAGCAGAGTGCCATAGGGACTACGGTGTCCAGGGCTTCGAGCTAAGGAGGCTTTAAGCATTCACAACATGAGGCCAGCTTAAGGTGCTCCCACAAGGAGGTCCAAAGGCTTTTGTGGGAAGGGGCGGTGCGGACCTGCTCAGGGAAGGAGTTCCAGAGCCTAGGAGCATGAACTGCATAATCTCTATCACCCATAAGGGTGCAGGTTGAGGGTACATTTAGTATCCCTGGGCCCTTAAGGGGTAGCATGAGCAGTCAGCTGGGGAGAGGAGCTGAACCAACCCCGAAGGGTGTGCTGGTGCTGATCACTTTGCTCACATGGTACCCTATACCAAAGTTTAGGTGATTGGTCGGGGATAGCCAGCCTAATTTATGATAGAGTTCACAGTGATGGGTGAGGCGGGGGGTGGCCAGAGCGAAATGGCAAATGTTGTTGTATGTCGTATACCATCTAGTAAGGAGGGCTTTTGAGGTGCGCACAAATAGTTGGAGTCCATAGCTTAGGGAAGGGAGTGCACCCCTGGCAAGCAGAGCCGGAAGCAGCAGGGGTGAGGCTGTGTTTGGCCCTATAGGCAGGCCCCAGCTTGCAGTTTAATTTTTGCAGACGTTGAGGATGTGACTCCCTAGGTCCAGTTGGGGGTCAAGCTTCACCCCGAGATATTTGACGGAGGTCATAGTGTGAAGGGAAGTACCGTCTGCGCAGTTGATTAGTAGAGGGACTGGAGAGGTGCGTATTTTGGCTGATGAGCCGAATAGCATGACTTGCGTTTTTTTTTGGTTGAGGACCAGCTTCTGTTTGGTGAGCCAAGCCTGAATATTCATGAAGTCCTCAGATAGATGGAGGTTTAGGGTGGCTGTGTCTCGGGAGTGGGCAAGGAGGACCAGGTCATCCGCGTATAGGGTGACCCTGCATCTGGTAACTACATCTGGGAGATTGTTAATAAACAGGGAGAAGAGAAGGGGTCCCAGTACAGAGCCCTGGGGGATGCCAGAGGTCACCGGCAGGGGATCAGAGAGGGCTTTGTTGAATTTGGTTAACTGTTCTCTTCCATGCAGGTAGTCAATTACCCATTTCAGGGCCTGAGGGGACAGGCCAAGGGACCTCATCTGAGTGCAAAGCAGGTCATGGTCAACAAGGTCAAAGGCCTTGGATAGGTCAATAAACACTGCTCCAGAGAGTTTACCCTGGTCCATGGCTGCTCTGACACTGGAGGAGACAGAGATCAGAGCAGTGGTTGTGCTGTGCCCTTTGCGAAAGCCATGCTGGGTGGGAGACAGCAGTTCGTGAGTTTGGATATACTCCAACAGTTGATTAGCTACCACCTTTTCAAGGAGCTTGCTGATGGCTGAAAGGATGGCGATTGGATGGTAGTTGTCGGGGACTTTGGGGTTTCCCTGCTTTAGTATGGGGACAACCCTGGCTACCTTCCAGATATCTGGAATCTCCCTCATGGTAAGGGACAGGTTAAAGATGTGGGCCACCGGGGATGCACTATAGGGGGCACCAAGTTTGAGGAGCCTGGGCTCCAGGTTGTCAAGGCCAGGACTGGTGTACTGGGAGAGGCCAGTGAGAAGAGACAAAACCTCATTTTCCAACACCGCCTTAAGGAGGAAGGGAGGTCTGGGAGGGTCGGCACCTGCCAGTCCATGGGTGCAGGGCAGTTGTGGCCCCTGGCCGTAGTGATATGTGGGGAGATGGCAGATAGGTCAGTGAAGTGGGAGTTGAGAGCATTTGCAATCATGTGTGGATTGTTGCAGGAAGCTCCCCCAATAATCATGTCGTTAACTCCAGAGTTGGAGTGACCGCCGACCAGGGTTTTGATATTACCCCAGAACTTTTTAGGGTCATTAGCTGATCTGAGAAGAGCAGTTTTACAGAAATCACTTTTGGCCACCCTGGTGGCTTTTTTGCACTCATTTCTGAGTTTTCTGTATTGTTGTAGCAGGGTCTGGTTGGGAGAGCATTTGTAGTGGGCCCAGCACTTATCCCTCACTCGCATAAGAGCAAGAAGGCTCCCTTGCAGCCACTTTGTGGCTGACCCCCTGACTCTCCATCTTATGAAAGGGGCATGCTTGTCTTGCAGCTCCCCGAAGCAGCTGAGAAACAGAGTTATGGCAGTGGAGGGATCAGGGGCTCTGTACACTCCTGACCAGTCCGTGAGCCTTAGTTCCTCCATGAACGCATCCGGATCAAACCTGATGAAGTTTCGGATGTGGATGACTTTGTGAGGAACCTTTAGGGAGGGGATTTTCCAAACACAGAAGACCAGGGAGTGGTCTGAGATGGAGACAGATAGTATCCCTACAGAGGAGATCCTGTCAGGGCGGTTAGACAGGATCCAGTCCAGTAGGGAGCTGGAAGATCCATTAGCCGACCGTCGGGTAGGCTCCTGTACGAGTTGTGTCAGGGTGTGGGTGGCAAGCAGGGACTCAAACTGTTTAACATTTCCTCCGGCCCAGTTTAGGTTCACGTCACCCAGGATTAAGAGTTCATTGTCACCAGTCCTGTGACTAATGGTGTCCAGGAGATGGGTGAGGCCCTGGAGCCCTCCCTTTGGGGGGTTATAGGTGCACACCACATGTAATTTCTTTGCATTGCCAAGTAGGAACACAATGTGAAGCAGCTCACAGGGAGACAGCAACGATGGTTGGTGATTCACCAGAGATACTTTAAGGTGGCTCCTGTAGTATATTAGGATGCCTCAACCCCTCTTTTTCCCATTCCTGTCCAGCTGTAGGAACTCATAACCTTGTAGCCCACAGGCTGAGTCAGGAATCGAGGGTTTGAGCCAGGTCTCCATTATGCCAAGTATGTTGGGCTTATAGAGAGAGACCCAGGCGACGAGCTCATCCAGGTTGGGAAGTAGACTCCGAATGTTAAGATGAGCCACTTTCAACCACTTGCCCAGCCGCCATTTCCGAGGAATTTCAGAGGCCGGGGGGATGGGGCCGGTGTTGGGTTCAATGTCTCCAGCCAAGGCTAGGATCAGTAGGAAAAGACACAGGAGGTACCCTCTGGGGGAGAAACACCAGGTCAAGGGCTTACGGGCTAGCCGCCGCCTGACCCTGGTATGATACAGTATGAATCCTGGTACCAGTCCACTTGTGGGGTAGCAGGAACTCGCCGCGTCAGCCAGGTGATTAAAGAAGGTGTAGTCTATCACTTCAAGGGGGGGACCATACATGGTCACCACACATGCCAGGGGCAGTTGCAATATAGAGGGACACCAGTCCCAGGAAGGATTGCGGGGCAGGGGGGGGCAGTGTGTTACCCCTGGGGGCCTTGGGAGAGTCCATTTTTGAGGCAGGGCCCAGCTGTTCACCAGAACCCCACGTCAGGGGGATGCGTTGAGTAGGGGTACCTAAGGGGGAAAAGAGAAAGCTAAACCAGTAAGGACCTATGGTCAAGTAAATTATAAATATATACAATATAAATATATACAGTATATATGTCTTATGAGCAGGGGCAGACCTAGAGATACTAATGTCGGGAATGTTCCAGGGAAAAAATGCCTTGTGATGGTGCAGATGGAAATCAGAGCCCTAGTTGGATAATAAGGGTACAATGTGATGCACCTTGTACTTTACTATGGAAATGAAGTGAATGGAGTAACTGAGAGGGAATTGCCCTTAGAATGTACCATCTTACAAGAGCAAAGTAAACTCACCCAGCCTGATCCCAGCTCCATGTTTGGTCTCAGTTGTTTTGTGGTCTCTTGTTATTGGTGCCCCAAGATATTGGTTTTTGGTGCCTGTACTCTAGCACCTTGGGCCCGAGGCAGTAGAAGTGTTTGTGCAGGTACAGATTCTATGATGTAAGGCATGTACTCCTCTGATGAGACTGCGACCAGATATCCCTAGACACTGGGGAAGGGGGTGCCTGGCCCTTACAGTCATTGGTTCTTAAAACAATTGATGGCACCAAGAAGCCCCAAGACAGTACTTTGCCTTTCATGCTCTGGATTACCAAAGGCAAATATGATTTCACTGTATGGAGAGGGCTACAGTGTTCTCCAAACATTATGGGGGACCAGTTTTGTGGTATATGTTTTAAACGAACTAGTGCACTCAGGGGCTAACCAGACCTACTACAGCTGAAATCATTTTTTTTTTCATTTGCTAAGGAGTAATGAAAGGATAGGAAATATTTCCTATTTCCAGCCTCATGCTGGGGGCAAAGAATGTACTGATTAATGCAGATTAATCTGCTGGTTGATGAGGGATGGGAGCTCATGGTTCTAGTTGGCTAGTTTTCTACTTGCTTGCCACACCATAAACTTACTATAATTCATCTTTTACCTGGACTTTTGCTTTGGGTCCATGAGTGCTGAGATTAGTGGCATGGGGCCAATACCCCACAAACAAAAATAGCACAGTCAACAACCCCACAGGCAAAATGCTAAATACAAATATAAGGTCAGTAAAAACACCGACCGACACCAAAATGCTGCAGAAACAATAAGCCACATAGGAAAATATTAGAGTTCACCCCCACACCCACCGAAATTAATGTAATCAGATCTGAGGGGGTTGGACCTTGGGGATGAGGAGAAACTCGGGAAGGGGGAAAATCTGTTTCTAAAAAATATTAATACATGTCCAATATCGGGAGACAGGGAACCAAACTCTGGTCCCCAGACTCCACCTCTCCAGGTGCTAGTGCCTTAGACACACCACTGCAGAACAGCTTGATCTGGCATCATACCTGAAGCTACTTCAGCCCTTCCTCTTCTCTACGGACAGTGACGGGTAGCAGTAATTTACTAACGCTATTCTACCTCTGTCGCTGTCATTTTTTCTGGCTTTTTACAGCACAGTTTATACCTTGCTGTTATTGCAGCACTATATTGGTACCAGATTAACTTATCTGAGCTTAGCTTAGTTTATCTTTAGTTTGTTAACAGGCTGGCCACCACCTTGCTCAGCACCACCTCCACTTTTAGTGCCTGACAATCTATTTTACCTTTAATCTGCTGGTAGACTAGTAAATGGTGTGAATTGTGGCTAGGACATCAGGGACATTCCAGTTCTGTTTTTTAAGAAGTACTAAGCGATCTTTAACACCCTCTTGAACAACCACCAGAACAGGTAGACTGGATGTCAATTTAACATCTCATCTATAGAGATGTTGTAAAGTTTTAATTCACCGGAGAAGTTAAGGTGAATTTGCCAAATTGGCTTTCACAAGTAATATCACAAATTTTTTTCTATTTAATAGGAAATTCTCCTTTGGCAACTTTGCCCTTGGGGTACACCAATGTGAAGTTGGGTCAAAATTAAGCTACTGGAGCTGGCCCGGTGGTGTAGAGGGCTCAGGTGCCTTGTGCACCTTAACTCTTACTATGCCAGTGACCCGAGTTCAGGAACAATCTTGGGATGCCAGGGGTTGGCTGGGGGGAGAGGAATGAGCATCCAGAGGACTTCTGTTCTCTCCCGGGGGGAGGGAGGGTTATGGCTCCAGTCTTCAATGACACCCAGTGGAGGTTGGATGTACACCAGTCTGGACCACCACAGTATGGGGAAGAAGTGACAGTGGACATCCATGGGTTGGGTGCAGGAGCACACCCGTCCCTCACTGGATGTCATTGCACATCCACACCTCCATCACATAAGAAAACCTACATGAGAAAACCCCTCTGGTGATGAGCACTATGATGCCCTGACCTCCACCCAAATTATGCCCCAGGCTGTCCATGGCTGGGGAATTGTTGATCTCTGTCTCTCTCCCCTCTAGCTCCCTGGGGGTCCCACCACAGGGGGCAAGCTGCAAGCATCACTGGCCTATGAAGGGTCTGGTGGGGGATGCTGGAACAGGAGGTAACAGAGCTGAGCTACCCCCCCCTCCGCTGACCCAGGGGCGCAGAAACAGAATTAAAAAATAAATGAAGCTACTGATGCACAGATGTCTCAAGGTCAGCAGTCCCTTCCCTCCCACTCCATAGCAGCCCAAAGACCCTGTACCACCCCAATTCCCCCATGATACCACCACCACAGACTGCATCTACTCATCAATCTCAGAAGCAATTCTAACATTTTCTGACCTGTCCATGATCCAGGTACACTCTTCATTGCCAGTGTGACATGCTGGTAAATACCTGGCATGTTACAACCACTGCAGTTGGGCTTAGGATAACCCCCCCCCAGCCAAAGTTGAATACAACCCCAGGTACCTGTGCCCAGTGTGCTGTAATGCACAGATAGGAGCTACTAGCTATTTGGCCACTGGTCCACATTTCCGTACTGGTAACCTATCATCCTGATCAGGCTCAGTGTGACCACCACCAGGAGTCATGGGGACATGGGCCACTTCCTCCTTGACCACTGTTCCTGATTCAGAGATTTTACTGCTTCTCAGACTGATCCTTTTGTCACCACCTCCACATCACCCACTAGCATGGATGCCACAGATGTAGCAGAGAATAACTTGGCAACATGAATGCCACCACCACTTCTACCAACTACTCCTTTGCTGCTACAACCAGCCCTGATGCCCATGGATGAAGCTGCTGCAGAGAAACTTTCTTAGGTGCAACAATATTTTGCCCCACAGAACTTATGCATCTTTCTGGCACCTTTCCCTTTACTCAAGCTTCTCTTTCCAGTCATATTATATATTTAAATGTTTAATATTGCAGGAAAAAAAAAGCACTGCTGTAAAACTAAATGCCAGCAGAATAAAATAACACCTCACAAGAGGGATCAGCAGTGTGATCTGAATCTGGACAGAACAGTTTACTGAACTAACAGTAGCTACAGTAAAACTACCCAAAAAAGGGTTTCTTTTTACAGTTTTTTTTAATACAGCAGGGATAAACAAGGCACATGTGATGGGGTAATTTAAAACAAGTTACTGCAATAATACCATTACTTCAGGAACTAAAAAAAAGTATACACAGTCCGTATGGAAACAGACCAGCAAATAATTCACCCCACAAAACTGTACTACAGAAATAAATAACAAATACCAGATCACAGACAAAAATTTAGAAGAAAGACTGAGGGAAACAAATCAGACTAGTACAGGGCTGCCTTGCTAGCTAACAAAAAAACTCTCTTCCCCACACAGCACTGCTTCACTAGATGGAACAAGGCCATTACTTTAAACTAAATAAATCTGTAGATCTACAAACAAAAAATGTAAGCTAACGGCACAAGGCACTGTAGATATTTTTTGTGAGCAATTTGGTTCAAAATACTCTACTTTAAAAGTAGTTTTAAAGGATTTTGCTCAGTTAAGCAAGGACAGACTTCTCTCCAACTCTGTCTTCTTAAGGATGTACTGAATATAGGCATACAGCTTATTTCAGTACCAAGTGACCTCCAATCCCATGATATGTTGGAAACTTCACCTGTGGGCCTAACATCTCTTAACTTTGGTCAACCTTGCCAGCAAAGTTAGCAAATTCGCCATTCATGAAGTTACCCTATATTGCAAATTGGAACTCCACAGGGTGGATTCAACTTTATGAATTGCAGCAAATTCATGAATTAATCAACAAAGTGAAGTTATCAAACTTCACACACCTCTACTTGTCTGAAAGACATTATATTACAGCAGAACTTTGTCCCCCAATACCATGTTGTATGGTTACTTACAGCTGTGTATGGGTGGCCTGCCACCTGCAGAGCTCGTAACACCACTTCCTGAACCACGTGGGGCCCAATTGTTAGAGGGCCTAGAGAGGTCCTATGACTAAATTTCCATGAGCAACTCACGGATGTGGGGGAAAAAATCCCCACACAGGCAAAAATGCTATTTTCAGCTTTACTCGTGGATGGCATTTTCTGTTTTTTTGCACAGATACTATGCCTGGTCATATCAGGTGTATCATCTACACATGCATGCACACACACACACATAGAAACATAGAAACATAGAATTTGACGGCAGATAAGGACTTCTTGGCCCACCCAGTCTGCCCATTTCCCTGCCTGATGGATAAGCTGTAGATCCCAGTTAACCAGCAGCCTACTTCTTCCTGCCCCCACCCCCTAGAATTGCCTTATGACTGTCCCATGCATGCTTGAATTCCACCACTGTTTTTGACTCCACAACCTCCTCTGGAAGGCCGCTCCATACATCCACAACCCTCTCTGTGAAAAAATACTTCCTTAAATTACCTCTGAGCTGCCCCTTCTATCTTCAAATTGTGCCCCTTGTTCTTGCACACCGCTTTTTGAAAGATGCTACCTCTTGGACTTGTTGATTCCTTGAGGTACTTGAAAGTTTCTATCATGTCCCCTCTCTCCTCCTTTCCTCGAGGCTACTACAATTAAGCTCCTGTCCTCTTCATATGTCTTCCGGTGCAGACCCTGCACCATTTTAGTTGCCCTCCTCTGGACAGCTTCCATCCTGTCTATGTCTTTATGGAGATTGGTCTCCAGAACTGCATCAGTACTCCAGATGTGGTCTCACCAGCTGTCTGTACAGAGGAATAATAACTTTTGTTTTCTACTGGTGATGCCTCCCTATGCATCTCAGTATCCCCCAGCCCTCCTTGCTGCCCTCTCACATTGCTTGCCCACCTTAGGTCATCTGATATGACTACCCCAGGTCCCATTCCATTTTTGTTGTTGTTAGTATCTCACCCCCATTGTGTACTCTTCCCTGGTTTTGTTTCCCAGGTGCATTACCTTGCACTTCTTAGCATTGAATCTAAGCTGCCATACATTTGACCATTCCTCTAACCTTGCCAAGTCCCTTCTCATCCTTTCCACCCCACCTTGTATCAACTCTGTTGCAGATCTTTGTGTCATCTGCAAAGAGACATATTTTCCTTCTAGTCCATCTGCAATGTCGCTTATAAAGACATTGAAGAGGACCGTCCTAATACTCTGTCCTATGCGTACCCCACTACTAACCCCCTTTTTCAGAGTGGATTCCATTTACTATTACTCTTGTGTCCTATTCTCCAGCCAATTCTTTACCCAGGCTGTCATCTTGGGACCCACTCTCAGGCTGGTTAACTTGTATATTAATCTTTTGTGTGGGACTGTGTCAAATGCCTTGCTAAAGTCCAGGTAGGCCATGTCCACAGCCCCTCCCTGATCAACTACTTTGGTCACCCAGTCAAAGAAATCTATCAGATTTGTCTGGCATGACCTTCCCACTGTGAATAAATGCTGCCTTGGGTCCTGTGCCCCTCTGGCCTCTAGATACTCAACAATTCTTTCCTTCAGAAGTGATTCCATCATTTTCCCTACCACTGAGGTTAAACTAACAGGTCTGTAGTTTCCTACTTCTGCCTTGCTCCCACTTTGTGAAGGGGAATCACATCTGCCCTCCTCCAGTCCTCAGGTACCACCCCATCCTCCCATGATTTGTTAAAGAGGTAGTCAGTGGTGTCACTAGTTCTACCCTTAGTTCTTTTAGAATTCTGGGATGAATCCCATCAGGCCCCATTGCTTTGTCCACCTTCAGTTTTAAGAGCTCTTTCAGAACTCTTTCTTCTGTAAATGGACTGGTATCAACTTCTGTATCCAGAGTGTTTCTACTGTTTGTTTTAGGTACCTCCCCCTCTTCCTTTGTAAATACTGAGCAAAAATATTTGTTTAGTATCTCTGCCTTTTCACAGTCACCATCTTCCCACCCTCCCTTCCTCTTTATTAAGCCTCACTATCCTTCTCACACACAATTCTGCATGCTGTCATACCTGCCTGCTGCCATACCTGCAGAAAAGGTTGCAAATGGTAACCCTTTCAAAATCCATGCATGTGGCAAAAATTATCCATGCATGTGGCAAAAATTATGATTATGCAAGGGAATTCTTCCTTGTACAACTTTTATGCCACTCGTGCACTTTTGCCACTTTTAAAACTCCAGCTGCTGGTGCTTGCTAGAGGTCTACTTTCAGCTACAGACCTTGCCCAACCTTACATATCCTCCAAGGTCTGATAGGATTAGGATCCAAGGTGTAAGGCTGCAGGCTCAGCTAATCAAGATTTCTGTACCTGTTGGCCCAATTAATACATGAGCTGCATTGATTAAAAAATATAATGTAAAAATGAGTTTGCCATAGTGCTGTATGGATGGCAGAGTATGCTGGCACTTTCCTTAGAGTGGCCTCATGGTTGCTAAGGAGATTGGTACCCTGGGGTATGCTTGGTGAAATGATCTCTCAGGGCCTCCAGGTACAATCATTACTTTTAAGATGTATACTGAACATTGGATTTACTTTTACAAAATTCAAACATTATAGGTATGACCTAAAATTAGGGCAAATGTGTTACGTTCTTTCTTTAAAGGATTGACCTACTTTAAAATATTGCCAGTTTCAGCTGATGCCACTTTGGATCAAAGCTTATTTCACAAATCCTTCACTCTTTTGGAAAAATACTTCTAAAGTCTTAGCAGAATTCAAAAAACACGGGGTCTCCCGCATCTATATTAATTGTTGTGTGCACATACCTTACAGTGTAAAATTTTATCGAAAGTTTTGTACTATTTGGAGAACCTTGGTGCTATTCTTCTGAAGTGTGGTGTTGACCTACCCCATGGTCACTGGGGTCTTGTGCTTTTAATAAATCTGAAATCTTCTTTCTGAATCTTCCTCCTTTTGTTACCTATTTGCATACTCTAGTTCTCTCATCATTTGCATTCTTGCATATCTATATATTTTATGTAATATGGTGAACTGAACACTGTAATCAAGATGAAGCTTTACCAAGTAACTTTACAATGACTTTGTTATATCACTTTACTTATCATAATTATCTTGATTTAACCATCAGTTTTATTTGTTTTATTCACAGCATTTACATGGGAAAAATTTAGGATTTAATCCATTATTCTTTGTTAGGGGTTGTGTCATGCACTACCTTGATAGCATTCAGTTTTGGCATGGGTACTAGTTCTCCATGTGACCTGTGTTGCAAATGGCCAAAAAGTGTCACACTGTGAAATGCCTTGTGTTTTTAAAGGTCTCAAAATGCAATAGAGGACACTTGGGAAGCTGCAGTTTTACTACTACTGGGGATGAGGAGTAAGCATGAAGTATTCTCCCTGATTTGCTTAAAAAATGTCAGATTTTTTAAAGAAACTTCCCCAAACCAACATGCCTGCCAGAGTTACCAGCAATGTGCAAGTGACACCCACAGACTACCTTTATCTCCTGCATTCATGCTAGGAAGCAGAAAATGTATACAGTCTGTTTCCTTCCTCTTTGTTTCCATCATTTATTCAGCTAAAGCAACTAACAGAACAAAGTTCTGAGTAAAAACAAAGCTAGAAGGCTGGGTCTTTAAAGCAGGGTAGCACTGTGTGGGATTTTTAAATTCAGATAGAATAAAATTGCACAGAATTTGGGAATAGAGTGACAATTCTGAAAGGTAGCAATAATACCCAACAGGGTGGGTAGTATTGGGCAATACCGGACCGCCAAGGGGTGTAATGAGGCCCGACGCTGCAGGTGGAGGGCCTTATAGCTCCTGGAAGGTCCAGTATTGCCCATACCACCCACCCTGGAGGGTA
Source organism: Neoceratodus forsteri (assembly GCA_016271365.2). NCBI lineage: Eukaryota > Metazoa > Chordata > Ceratodontiformes > Ceratodontidae > Neoceratodus > Neoceratodus forsteri. The sequence continues at coordinate 422,578,584 of CM028130.1, forward strand.
TTATTGGGCTTAGAAAATGGGCTGTCTGTAAAGTTGTTGTTTTTTTTTTTGTAATATTCAAGAATAAAATGTTTTTTTTTAAAAGGCTAAACATCGTCTTACAGTTGCTTGAGTAGTAAAGTAGTCCCTCTACTGGTATTCTTGACAATACTTGCCAGTAGAGGGCAGCACAGCATTTGACTGTTTTGTTACTGCTATGTACAGTACTTCACATTTTGGGAACTGGACCCATTTCCCCCCTCCCATACACACACAGACACACACACACTCACTCACTCGCATTCCATTTTGTTTTAATTTCCCTTAGTGAAAGAGAAACACACCGAGGTTGTCTTTTGTTTTATTTATGTTTGTAATCCTGAAGGATACTGGAGCATGGGAAGTACCGTGATTGGGAAGGGCAATGGAACTCAGAAGAGGTACCCCATTTATTTTTTAATCATGATTGAAGCTGCTTTGTGGAGTGCAGGAGAGGTACTGAAAAGATAACATTTCTTTCCAAGGTTGTCCTCTTTTTTGGTAATGTTTGCAACAGGATCAGAAAGGGTAGTGCAATGCAACTGAAGTACTGTGACAGGGAAAGGCAATGAAGTTCAGGAGATGTACTGTTTATCTTTTTCATCTCAAAGCTGCTTTGTGGAGTATAGGAGAGGTACTGGAAAGGTACTGGTTCTTTCCATTATGGTCAAGCTACTTTGTTTTTCTCCCCTTTCTTTTTGTTGTCAATGAACATAAACAGCGATAAGGCCAGAACAGTGGTATTAGTAACTTCCGGGAGTAGCGCTGAAATGAACCACCACGTGAAACATCATACAAACCATTAACCACTGGCTTGGTGGCTCTGTTTAAAAGAAAAAAAAATATGTTTTTTGCTTTTCATTGAATGTGCATTTTGCATTTGTATGACAGATGTCTCTGGCTTGTGGAATTTGAGTCCGTGACTGTCTGAAGTCAGTGAGCAGTGGCAGCAGCACGGGGTTTATTCATAGAAGAAATAAAAAAAAAAAACTAAGAAATTAAAGAATGCTTTATGACAAGGAAAATATGTTGATTGCTTTGTTTTGGGCAGTTACTGGGTGGTGGTGTCTTGGCTAAGTAGTAACTATGTATTAGGGGAAGGGTCTCACATGCTCTCTCGCTACGGGTAAAAAAAAATGGTGGCAGTTTCAAATTGTGTGCCCAGTGTTTCAGCCAATGACAAAGCAGGCTGGGCACAAGAATATGTGGCTAGGCATGAGGCAGGTTTGGGCTGGGACATTTTATTTGGTGGGTATCTATTGAAAGTTAATGTAACCCTGTCCAAAGGGTACTAGCCAATCAGATGCCTTCAAATAAAAAGCCCATTTTCTAAGTAGAATTTAAACTATAGATTAATAATTTGAGGATTTTATAAACTGCAGATTAGGTTTCTGCAAATCTCAGAAAACTATTTTGTGGGTTACATAATCCACAAAAAACTAAGCCACTGTTTCAATTAAAATTGTTTCACAATTCTGCAGTACCTATTGAAAAATTCCAAACAGCATTTGAACAAATAGAATAATCATTTTGCCTGAATCACACTTACAGAATTTCACATTTTATACAGCTCTAGAACAGGGGCAGTGTCACTGCTTGTGATACTGGTGACTAAGTCAGGATCATCAGATGGCTAGCAGTGGGAGAAGGACTGACCATTTCAAAGGATGATATCCTCCAGGGAGGGAGGGTTGTGCAGTCAGTTGCATTACCACCACCTGGGTGGCTACAGGTCATGGTGTAGTTTTGAATGCCTGTAGCTTGCACAGGGAAGGGAGAGCAGGTTTGCCAAGGTATCAGGCTTGCTGGCACCTTGAGACACAAGGATGCTTTTGGTGGGTGGGGGAAATATGGGGGAAAATGGCACCAGCAGGATAGATGAAGCTTTGACTGACCTTCATAGCCAGATTATTCCCATTCCTCCTGGCCTCTGGTATGGCCCTGGAAGGATTGTTGCTGTGAGTGACTGGATAAATGAAATTTCACTGCCAGAGTACAGTAGGCAGGACCTGCTACAGTCAAATCTGGAAGGGGGTAATAAAGCAATATGTTGCAGGGGTCCTGGGGGTCCAGTGAAGCACCGTCAAGAGCAGCTCCAAGGTCAGGTAGGTGACACTAGCTTGAGAACCAAGGAAGGTAGAAAGAATTTAAAAAGGCACCAGATACCACTATTTGTAAACACATTTCCCACATTTCTCTGCTAAACATGCCTTTGCACTCCCTAGCTTTTGAATCATCATTGAAACAATGGGCTGGATTTTCAAAGCGTGTTGCAGGGCTTATGTCAAGCTCTGCACCATGACACTTAGCATCTGGCAGTGCGCTGAACCCCTTTGTGACAATTGCACACAATTTTAGTACACTGGGCATAGTTTCAGCACTTTTCCCACTTTACAGCCGCTTGTGCCTAATATTTGGTGCAAGCCCCATAAAAAGGGTACCCAGGATTGACACAAGCTAGGCTAGCAAAAATCTTGGTTAACTTGCAGCAATTGGCAATTGGAATAGAAAATCTCAATTGCCAGCTGGATGAATGCCACAAGTTTTGTGTGCTGTATGTATGGGGCACTGGAGCATTCAACATTCGCAAGCATTTGAAAATCCTGACCAGTGTCTCCAGTTTGTCAGATGTGCACCACTTGGTTTCCTTTGAATCTCCACTTCTAAAAATCCCATTAAAGGACATATGCATGCCTGCTTGTGATTTCCCATAATACAATACAATTACATCTGATATGGAAGTACACATTCCAATGACTCATTATTGCAGAATATTCTAGATGCACAGCATGGGATTTTGATTGCAAACCTGCTTATCATTTTGGTTTTAACCCTTAACTCCTTGAAATTGCAATACATTTTATTTATTTATTTAAATTGTGGTGACAAGGTGGGCCCACTGAGACCATTACAGTCCCTTTTTCAAGGGTGACCCAGAATTAATTACAAATAACACAGTAGATCATACATATTGCACAGTAGATCATTAACAAACATTGGTACAAATGTGAGTACATCAGGTAAGTTACATTTGATAGACAAAAGGGACAGAAGGGGGACATCATACAATGCAAGGGGTTTATTCATGGAAATAAGGCAGATAAATTGAGGGACTACATCAATAAATCAGGGGAATTGGAATGGTAGGCTCAGTGACACACAGAACTGCAAGAAGGGACCTGAAGCACAGGATCTGATGGTAGGTAATAGTTGGGCAGAACAAAATTATTCTTTTTTTGAGAACAGGGTTCTTAGTTTTTCATCAGGTTCTCTGACTACTGTAAGTAACACACCTGTGATGCTGTCTAATGTAATGCCTATTCACTTTGGCCCCTATGTACTAATGGGTGGAGTGGCTATGCACCATGTATCTTGGGCACGTAGCCACCCTGCACCCATTGCACCCCCCACGTGGGATGCACTAGCGGGGGACATGCATCACCTATGCACCCAATCCCCTGGCCATGAGAATGGCAATATGCCAGTGGTGGGCAAGGGGTGGGATGGAACTACATGCCATGCACTACGGTGTGTAGTGCTGGCCACAGGGGTGCAGAGGAGGGCACAAGGTATGACGGGAACCCTGCTATAAGCCCCCTGCACACACCACACACACACACACACACACACACTACTACTGTTCACTGCCTGGATGGGGTGGTTGGCCCACACTGCCAGTGGGACCACTGCTGTCAGACCACCCCATGGCCACCCAGCACACATCGATGTGCAGCATCTACCTGGCACCCCCCACCACACTCACACAGGCACTGGCCCATGGATGCTGCCCCCCAAATGGCACCACCAGTCAACCTCTGCTCTGGGCCACCCAGGCATGTTGTGGGGTACAGTGCTCCCCGCACCAACAACAGAGTCCCCACCCAGTCACAGTGACCCACTCCAGGGCTGCATCACAGAATGGCCAGTGGCATTGCCCTCTACACCCCACCTCAGCCACAGGCTGTAGGTCTTCCATGGGGCATGCTGCCAATGCATGCCCCACTGTGTAGGGGATCCATTCTGTGTCCCAGTCTGGGTAACCAATTGGATGCCCAGCTTGGTCCACATCCCTGCCCCCAGCTGTCCTGTGGAGTCCTGTGTACCTGGAGGCAGGGCTGTGGACAGGTGGCTGGCATTCATGAATGCCATTGGTGTGCACCTGTCTGTGGGTGCACAGCTACGTTGGTGGGGTATGCACTGATTCCATGCACCCCTACCCCAATAGTGCATAGGGGCCATTGAATATGGCCACATTGCCATCCCACACAAAAGATTAATATACAAATTAGCCAGCCTGGGAGTGCGTCCCAAGATGATAGCCTGGATAAAAGAATTGGCTGGAGAATAGGACACAGAGGGTAATAGTAAATGGAGTACACTCTGAAGAATGGAGGGTTACTAGTGGGGTACCACAGGGTTCAGTATTAGGACCGGTCCTCTTCAATGTCTTTATAAGCAACATTGCAGAGGGACTGGAAGGAAAAGTATGTCTCTTTGCAGATGACACAAAGATCTGCAACAGAGTTGTTGCACAAAGTGGGGTGGAAAGGATGAGAAGGGACTTGGCAAGGTTAGAGGAATGGTCAAATGTATGGCAGCTTAGATTCAATGCTAGGAACTACAAGATAATGCACCTAGGAAACAAAAACCCAGGGGAAGAGTACACAATGGGTGGTGAGATACTAACAACAACAAAAATGGAAAGGGACCTGGGGGTAGTCATATCAGATGACTTAAAGGTGGGCAAGCAATGTGAGAGGGCAGTAAGGAGGGCTGTGGGGATACTGGGATGCATAGGGAGAGGCATCACCAGTAGAACACAGGAAGTTGTTATCCTTCTGTACAGACAGCTGGTGAGACCCCATCTGGAGTACTGTGTTCAGTTCTGGAGACCCAATCTCCGCAAGGACATAGACAGGATGGAAGCTGTCCAGAGGAGGGCAACAAAATTGGTGCAGGGTCTGTACTGGAAGACATATGAAGAGAGACTAAAGGAGCTTAATTTGTATAGCCTTGAGGAAAGGAGGGAGATGGGGGACATGATAGAAACTTTCAAGTACCTCAAGGGAATCAACAAAGTCCAAGAGGGTAGCATCTTTCAAAAAAAGAGGTGTGCAAGAACAAGGGAGCACAATTTGAAGATAGTGAGGGGTGGCTCAGAGGTAATGTAAGGAAGTATTTTTTCACAGAGAGGGTTGTGGATGCATGGAACGGTTTTCCAGAGGAGGTTGTGGAGTCAAAAACAGTGGTTGAATTCAAGCATGCATGTGACAGTCATAAGGCAATTCTAGGGGGTGGGGGTAGAAAGAAGTAGGCTGCTGGTTAACTAGGATCTGCAGCTTATCCATTAGGTATGGAAATGGGCAGACTGGGTGGGCCAAGCGGTTCTTATCTGCCATCAAATTCTATGTTTCTATGTTAATTGTGTAGTAAGACTGACTTGATTTGAGTGGCAACAGCTCAGTACTATTGAATGCCATAGTGAGGAAATATTGAGGAAATGAATACTTTTAATTGTATTGTTAAAATATACCTTTACTGGGCAGCTCTTGGAGCAAGTATTCAAGAGTTACACAAGTTGGTTTGATGAAGAACTTTCCAGGGTGCTTTAGTTAGGGCTCTGTGTTTAACACTCCTGCTCTTCCAAAAGTGACATTTTTGAATATATGCAAAGCAGATGCTGTGATAGTTTTATGTCTCATTTGAAGGATGACACCTCAAACAGCACAACACCTCCTACAAACCAAGCTGGAAATCAAGCAGATGGAAGTTCAGTCATTTCCTAAGGCATGACTTGAACTTCTGTGATCTTCTGGCAGGAAGGCAGGAACTCTTCCTGCTGTTTGCCCAACACCTCTGATTTTTCATGAATTTGTGATATTACATCAGTGCACTATTATCTCAAAAACAGACTATATGATATTTTATTTTAACAAGAGATGAAGTACAGAATCATTCTCCTTGCTAGATATAATTTGTGCCTGCAGCATATGCATGTTGCTGAATGCAAAAAGAGAATGCTGTAAGATAGCTCTTTTATCTTTACTGTATTTTGTTTACATGTACAGACACATAGACACAACTTACATCCATCTACTTCTAGATGTAGTGATTCCTAGTGTACATAATGTATTTTGCATTTAGTGTCAAAAGAATTACTGAGAGTAGTATTTACTGGGAAGTCTAGCTATATGTTGAAGTCAGGAACATACAGTAATATTACAGGAGTACTGAATAACATTTATCCCCTAATCGGTTTAGCTTATTGCAGCCAATTTGAAAAGTGCTTACTTGCACACAGTTCACATATGTGGTACAAAAACACTTTAGCCCCTAATTGGTTTAGCTTATTGCAGCCAATCTAAAAAGGGCTTACTTGCACACAATTCACATTTGTGGTACCAAAAAAAAAAACTCCTGATCTTGCATTTTGCAGTACATTTAAAAATGGTTTAAATGACATTCTCAATCATGGACTGCACAAGCTATTATTGCAGATAGATTTGCATTAAATGAATGAAAAATTTCATGGCAAGTTGGCTGATAGCCCGTGGAACTATATTAAAGAATATAGTTCAGATGTTTAGTTGATGTAGAGGGCCTCCTAAAGAATGTATTTGTACAGGGGAACAAGATGAGGATATGAAAATGAGGGCTGTCTCTAGGAAAGTACTGTAAAATGAAGACAGTCTTAGAAATTCCCAGGACATATCCATTATCCAACATGCGCAGGAGTCAGATATTGAACAATTCATTAACTTTTCTCATCAAAACAGAGTGTACAAATGTAGATCCCGAAAATTCAAATGGGGCTAGAAAGTAGGAAGAGGCTGGAGGCTGTATTCCATCTACATAAAGAAATATTTGCTTTACAGTGGATTGTTTTTTTAGACAGTCCCCATCTGCTACTGTCATGTCATTTATCACAGAGAATCTATAGACTAGGAGAACAATTCGTCACCTCCCTTCAATGTCTAATTAATTGGACATGAGCCATCTCACTCAAGTGCTGTAAAATGGGAGCATCAAACCAATCAAATAGAATTGCATTTCCTAATATGGAGAAGATGTGACATTGCATAAATGTGTTTTTAAAGGCTAACCAAAATGTCACGAGGCTACATCACAATTCAGACATTAGCTATAGCTGAACTGAGGGTAACAAATTGAGAGTCCTAATCTCAGTTGCTTGGGCTGGTGGCACAACATCTGTGGAGTTTCCTGTAGCAAAGGTGCAAAGTAAAAATTGCAGATCTAGATGTTAGAGAGTGAAAATGACATTAGCATCAGCAAACTTGGTGGAATGTGCATGTGAAATGGTTGCAGCACAGCATTTTGCCAGGTGAAGAGTACAGTGTCACACTGTTACCCAATCTGCCTGGCACCAACTTGGGCATCCTGCTTGGATGTTTATCCCTCATTAACCCCCACATTATTCAGGGCCACAATGGGCCAGTGTTTCTCCCTCCCTTTTTAATGACCCAATGGCCAGATCCCTGGTAGCCTAGAAACCCCACCATTACCCGGGGAATGTTGAGTCACTGGTCCCCAGTGCTTTTCTGGTGTGCCATTTTTCTGGTGGCTGCCTCTGTGCCTCCTCCTCAATCCTGGCTTAATTATCCTACTGCTGTGCTTTGTTGCAACACTGTGTTTTTTATTACCACCTGGCTTTATAGGGTGATAGTTCCTGCTTCTTTACCAATGTTCAAGAATGATTCAATTTCCTAGTGTGCTATTGTTTTGTTGTCTTTTATATGATATGTACACTGCTCATATATATCACAGTTCTGGCCTGATAATAGAGTTTTCCCTATTTTGACTTTTGGTGGGTGTTAAGAAGGGGTTTTTCTCTCCTCCCATACTACCAACTTGCTTAGGTTTCACATGAAGGGAATTGGTGGTCCTTATTGTGTGCATATATTTTACCAAGATTAGTGTGTTCCTATTTCTTGGATCTGACTGTTGTATTTTGTCTCTTTGGAAAAATTCTGCTATGATTATTATGCTAAAAATAATTAAAAGTGATAACCTTGGCAGTGTGGGGAGACTGTGCAGGAAACTGTGATCACCATTTACTGTACATAGCATCCCCCCACATTCTTTCTCCACAAGGCTGCACATGATTCAATATTTGTGACTGAACAAGAAGGGGTCACAAACATACAGAAAAGGCAGACACCAGCAACTTGCATGAAGAGCTTTAATTGATTTTAAGCACACAGCACAAGTGAAGAAATCATATATAGCAGCAATAAATAACAGAATAGTAGCACCCCAGAACCAAGAAGAGCCCCAGAAGAGGCAGCTTTGCATTGAAAATACTTTATGCTTTGGACTGGTGGCAGAAGAAAGTTAAAGAATAAGGTTTTGGACATATTCAGGCTAAATACAAAAACAAATACTGACTGGTGCACGTCATAACAAAAATATACTTTATAAAATATGATATCAATTATATAAACAAGAAATTAAAATGAGTATGGGGAAGGAAAATGGGAAAAGAAACAGACTAGAAGAGGGAGGGGACAGAAAAGCAAAAGAATGATGTTGAAATAATAGAAGTGAAAGAAAAGAGAATACAAAGTAATAATGAATAAAAAAAGCCCTCAAATTGGTGGACCCTTATAAGTCTTAGTATAAATAACCCCATGAGGAAGAATCGTCTCTGAGTTGAAACACTGGGGTAACACTGCCTTCATGTGTGTACTGTGTTGGATCTACCCTTAATTTGCAATGTGCATTGAATAAATTGTACTGCATGGAGATCCTGAGTGCTGCTTTCTTTTTTGGTTGTTGATTTATGTTGAGACTGGCCGTCTCTTTGAATGAGCACTGACCCTTTTGCTCTGTAGTTTGCACACTAACTTTTGGAACTTGTGCTTTAAGTCTTAGTATAAGCTGAGGGATGCCCACTAATGCACAGTTACAGAAAGACCCAAGAATCATAGATTATTTTCAGCATTCATTCAGAAATCCAAAATAATTTATTTTAAGAACAGTTTCAGGGGTCACTATTTCAAAACTAAGTCCATACCATGCGCCTGATCTAATGTCACCCAATGGTGCATGGACGGCTGGATCTGGTGCCATAGAAAAGTAATCAAAATACTAAGATAAACAGCCAGTTCTGATGCAGATAAATAAACAGAATATAACCTAGAAATTAACAAAGAATAAATGGTACTGGTCTCCAATACTGAACACTAGTAGTCACAAATTCAATTTATTTTTGGTTTTTCCGATCTGATTCTCTGGCAGCTCACTCCATCCCATCATTATAATGAATTTCCATTACCCCATCCTCAATATGGTGGCCAGTTGTTACCCTCCACTCACCTCCGCTACTGGCCGAGGTCTCCAGCACTTCTACTGTTTTTGTTTTTAAAACTGACTCACTTACATATTGTGTGCTCCCTCTCATTTGTGTGGAGGAGATATCATTGATGATGTTGCAGCAGGATACACAAAGAAACATTCATTAAACAGATATTGACATGACTGTTTCAGTTAGTAGGATAAATCTAGAACCCCCTCAAAGATGTTCTATCAACTGACAAGAGTCATATTGCCCTCAGCCTTCAACTTTGGACACTCTAACAATTGTCAGTCAATAGAACACCCTTCAGTGGTTCTAGATTTATACTATTGACCTCAATGCTTGTCAATATTTGTAAAATATTATATTACTCTCATCATCATATTAATTTATAATATATTAAACAAATTCCATAAAAATAAAATAAAAGATTCTATAAGATAATCATAATGTAAAAAATAGTTGTAGAATCTATAGTGTTGCAAGGGAGAATACTGTAAATGGCATGAGGTAAAATAAAGAGTCAAAGACTACAGTGGGTTATATACAGCATGTTTAGGTCAGCAATGAATGGTAACTAGTACTGTAGCTCACGTATGGTAGTGGTGGTCTAGTGGGGTTTTCCCCCTTGTCACAGCACCACAAACAGTAGTCCACAACATGTGCATGCTGGTAGCAACTGCCTCAAGCAAGGTTCAGTAATTTATATTAACTGCTGATCTCAGGGCATTTCTATCCCCCACACACACACAGTCTGTTTTACCCTAAGCCAATTATTGCATTGGTAGCTGAAATGATTTGGCAAATTTGTCAAAGCTGCACTGAATTTTCAGTTCCCAACTCTCACTTCTCCCACCCTTCATTTTGGGAATACGTTGTATAGACTTGCTTATGCAAATTAACACTTCCACATCCAGTGTTGCCTTAGTGTGGGTGTATGGGATTGACAGAACAAGGAAAAAGGGTCTGTGATTTGGCTGATAATCCCTTTGTGTCGCTTCTTCCCCTAGTAGGGTGACCCAGACAGACTGGTACTCATGTTTCCTCTTCACTGTTACTGCTGTATTAGAGTTATATTCACCAATGGAAATTTATAGGATGCTTTGCAAGAGGAGCATGCACTGGAGGATTAGGTAGAGAGGGGGAAGTGCCATAGGGTGATCAGACTAGAGACTGGCTTCCATTGTGAGAAGCAAAAGAACATACAGATGGCTGAAGAAGTGCAGAGTCCCAAGTAAAGGAGCAAAAAAAAAAAAATCTGTCTGTCTGTCTATCTGTCTGTCTGTCTATCTATCTATTCATTGCAAAAAACTTTGTTAATGCACTATTTAGGGTTAAAGTGATGAAAGTAGGGAAATGTGTATTACGGTTTCCAACCCTAACATCCCACTGCCACTCTACAGGCAGCCATAGGCGTGGGATGTGTCTTGGGGTTATCAACCCTAATGGTCTGCCCAGTCCATCAATTAATAAGCTGAGATGGATATAGTACATGGCCTCTATGCACTATTGGGGTGGAGGTATGCAGAATCCACATGTACCCCACCTGCGTAGCAGCTCACCTGTGGACAGGTGCACACTGGTGGTATTCACAACTGCTGGTCACTTGTCAGTGGCCATGCCCCCCTGGTGCACAGGACTTCACAGGGCAACCAGGGGTGGGGTCGCAGACCCAGCAAGGCATCCACTCAGATGCCTGGACCAGGTCACAGAGTGGATCCCTTGTCCGGTAGGGCACAGGTCTGGGTGTGTGAATAGCATTGGTGGCCACCTGGACCCACATGACCATGTCCTGGCTGGTGGCCTCTCACATCACTGAGCCCCTGGAGTAGGGGCACCACCTTCACACTGCAGTACCTCCTGGACAACACATGGGGCAGCAGGCCCCCACCCACCCTCCATCATGGCCCAGACCCACACAACCAAAACCCAGTCCAGCAACCCCCCCACCCACAGCAGTAGGTGGTGCCACCCACCTGCATCGAACACTCCACCACACATCCGACAGAGGTGGTGCCACAGACAGCAGCCCCAGTCCTCACTATCATCCTTGTGGGCTGGGTGGCTCTAATGTCTGATTCCTGGGTGATGGTGACAGGAGGGGCATGTTCAGGGGGCATGTAGTACATTATGGCAGGGTCTCCCCTGCCATAGGCTATGCCGTCCTCCACACCCCCGCAGCCACACTGTGCACCATAGTGCATGGCGTGTAGTGCTGGTCCACCCCTCACTCACCCCTGGCAAGTTGCTCTTCACAAGGCTAGGAGATCAGGCATGTAGGTGCTGTGTGCCCCCCTTGATGCATCCCATGTGGGGTGCACATAGGATGCGGAGTGGCTGCACACTCCAGCTATGTGTGCATAGCCACTCTGCCCCAATAGTGCATAAGGCCATATAAGAATAGGGTGAGCATTAGGGCTGACAGCTCCAAGGCATACCCTATGCTGGTTACTGCCTATATAGGGTGTGAATGGGGTGTTAGGGTTGGAAACTCTAATGCCACCTTTCACTACTTTTGTCACTTTAACCCTAAGTAGTGCATTAACAAAGTTTTTTTAAAATAAATTTACTTTTTGAGATAATATAATCATATCCTTAAATTTGAGGTTTAACACAGAAACCCCTGCTCAACCCTAACTATAGTAGTGCTATCGCACTGCTATTATAGATACATATATCTATTAGTCATACACAGTAAATAAGGAAGGAAGAAATGTGTGCCTTTGTTTTTTTCTTGACATTAACAATGAAGTGTCTCTTAAAATTTAATAATTTGATATGCTCTTTTCTACATTTAGCAATAAATCTCAAACATGTTTATGTAACCCTTATTTTATACTCACTTGACCTTTCTATATTTCCTCCTTTGTAGAGCATTCAATAAAGTAATTCCATTCCTTCAAGTTTGTCTCAGACATGGAGATACATCCTGATATGACTACAGATGCATTGGAAGTGTGAGACAATAACGTTAAGTAACACAGCATCTTCAGTGGCTGCAGTAGTGAGCTGTGCTTGAAAGTTAAACCTGCAGTACTAACGAATCAATAAAAAAAATTACCTTTTCTGTTTTGTCACCCCAGAACCATAGGTGTGCTCATATCCCATAACATTCATTTGATACCAAAGCTGAGGTTGGGAAAGGCTCAAAAACACATTATTAATTAGAACAATTATCCAACATTTATCAGAACTTTGAGAACCTTTTCAGATTGTTGTAGCTTTAAATAAAAAACTTCCAAACTTTATATTAACTCCTAATCTACTGACTGTGAAAAGTGATATAGCTACAACAACTTCAAATAGTAATAATATGCTTTGTGTCATACCTATTTGTTGCTACAGATATATTGTGTAATATCAATGATCCCTTAATAAAGCCATGGCTCACTGGGTTCTTCCGTCACTACCAGCCTTCCATATTGTTTTGTTTTTCTTCTCCACAATATTTTCACATGGTGAATACAGTGTACATTGAGCTCTGAATCACTTTAACAGAATGATCATATTGTTTCAGAACTTACAGAACTGATCCTGATATGGACCTTTTTAGAATGTGGCCCAGGTTTGGGGATGTTTTGAATTTATCTGATGAAATAAAAAAAAGAAACTAGTGTGGCCTCAAGACCCTGCAACAAATATTGGAGAACAAACTATTCTGTCAAGGACAATGAGTCAGTCATAAAGAACACAGGGGAGTGAGGTGACTCACAATGAGTTTGGTATACATTCTACTTTTTTTAAATATAACATAAAGTCCACCAACTTGTCACAAAAATTTTTCACATGAGCCACATCCTCAGGGTGAAGTGAAGAGTCCCTCTTTTCTTCATTAACAAATACTATAACTTGCTTGCCAGCTTTGTTTAATTCTGAATTTTTCCTCTTGCCAGAGAAATGGAGGTATGTAACTGTTTGTGCATTGCCTAGACATTCATCCATATCTGCACTCACAAGGAAGAGCAATGATCAAAAAACCAAAAAAAACACAAATCTCTGGGAGACAAAAAATGTATATTTTTAAATTATTTTCTGTTCCAGTCCAGCCAACCTCGGTTTAAACAAAAATTAATAGTTTAAAGGGAGTAGCCCAATTTCAGTTGTGGCATAGCTAAACAAACTTGAGCAGATTGGAACATAATGAGCCCACTCACTAAGTATATCAAAAAATTCTCTATTTTTTTATTTAATATTTACACAGTTCAAAACAGTGTAGTTTCTGTCATATGTTTCTGATTATTATCCTTCATCAGTGGTACACTTGTTTTGTTACTACATGTGACCCCTTTCAATTCACCTATTTCTTTTTTAGATGCATTTTCAAAAATATTGCATTATCCTCATGTTCAGTATGTTTATTTTTCTTGTCAGTTCTTTTTTCATTTTGGTGCTTGCTTTTTTCTTTTGTTTTATGTGTATTATCTCTGCTCCAGCACAGCATGACCTCCTGCTTTAAATGACAAAGAAAGCAGGAGGCCATGCTGTGCTTGAGCAGAGATAATACACATTAAACAAAATTAAAAAAGCAAGCACCAAAATGTGAAAAGAACTGACAAGAAAAACAAGCATACTGAACATGAGGACAATGCAGTATTTTTGAAAATGCATTTAAAAAAGAAACAGATGAATTGAAAGGGGTCACATGTAGTAACAAAACAAGTGTACCACTGATGAAGGATAATAATCCAAAACATATGACAGCAACTATACTGTTTTCAACTGTGTAAATATTAAATAAAAAAGAGAGAATTTTTTGATATATTAGGTGAGTTGGCTCATTATGTTTCAATCTGCTCAATATTTTTAAATTGGAAAGGTAAGTGACCATAGAGAAGCCCAAGTACTATAGGTCTAAACTATGACCACTTGTAGGTTGCACTCAATAGCCTTTTGTTAATCATTCTCAGTATATTAGCATATTTCAGAAGAGAAAAACTCACCACTCCAAAACATAATTAGTTCATCATAAAGTGACACCTTTGTTGCAAAAGTAAAACAAACACCAAGATGTACTGAACAAAAATGTAGGTGGCTAACCTGTCGACAACTGTTCCTACCAGTTTCAGTGAAAACTGATTTAATTAAGCGATTGATAATAACTGTGTCACCTTTTTATATACCAAATGTTATAAGTTACCCAATCAATATATTATGCAGATATTTCATCAAAAGTACCCAGTTGACAATTAATTCTAAATAGCAATTAATTTCCAAATAAAGTATATAACCTAATTTACTATATCATATAAAGTAATCCAATGATTGTGAGAAAATCAATTTTTCCCAGTCCTATATAGCATGTATTTACTGTGTAGTTGCCTTAAAGCAACAGTGTAATGAAATTGGGCAAACAATGTGACCCTCATTTTCCACTATGAAAGATTCCAGACGTCTTCCAGTTTTATTGGGTGGTAAAATGTTCTAGTTCCACAAAATGCATTCTTTTTTGTTAATAAAAAAATGTCCACCACATGTGACATAGAAATAGTATTGTAGACCTGGCAACAGTTAGGATAGAGAAACTAAAAAAACTAATGGGGCTCAATTTTCAGAGCCCTAAGAATGTTACATGCCCCTGGTGTGCCGATCATTGGCACATGGGGCTTGTAGTAGTGTCCCAGCTGGCAATTAGAATTTTCAATCCTGAGCACCAAATGTCACAAGTTAGACCAGCCTTTCTCCTGGTCTACTGTAACTTGTGCTATTGGGGGATCTTTTATGGAGTTTTGGCGCAAGCTGCCATAAAGTGTCACAGCTGTCGCAATTGTGCCCAATGTACTAAAATCAGGTGCAGTTACATCAAAGGAATTTGGTGCAGCTACACCACAGAACAGGCATGATGATGGGCTTGACACCAACTCTGCATCACCCTTTGAAAATTGATCCCATGGTGTGCAGAATAGAAAGTATCTAGAAAAGTAGGATTGACAGTTATGCTAAAGTTTATAGGAATTGTTGCTGAAACTAGCTTTTGGAAAAAAAAATTGTTGCACTACTGCTTTAAATACAGATTAAAGAGAAAAGCTAATAGTTAAAATACCCTTTCATTTATAGCAGGTGTGCAAGCAATCCTTACACAGCAGTGTCTTCTGAAAATGTACAACTGTATGGATTTGTGCAATTTTTATTCAGTGTTGGTATGCTTGTTCAGCTGTATTGTTGCATCAGTGTTTTAACCTTTGTATTAATTGCTAACACCAATGGCAACATTCTTCTCTTCATTTGTTCCCATGAACGAAGACCTGAATTTAAATAATTTTTTGGTGCAGGGCCTAAGATTACTGGCACTGTCATTTGGACAGCACTGAGGATCTTCACTGAGGGTATCTCCACCACTGGGCCACACCATTGGAACTGTACACCATTGGCATCAGGACCACTCAGAAACTTTTGCTAGCTGGGGACCACCCATGATAATATTCATCATAGGTGTCTATATAATGTGGGTGGCCCCACTGCTCCTCAGTTCTTTCTTCCACCACGGACAACTTGTCAGATCTGCAGAGAAACAACACCATTGTTTCTTTGCTTTTATTATTTTTCTAATTCAACTTAACTTATTGATCTTCTCCCTGTAAAACACTGTTGAAAGTAACTTTAATAAGATTTTGTACCTATGGTTAGAAGATCTACAAGGATGATGATCACACTGCTTGAGTTTGTTGTTTGAGCCTGTACCATAACATCAGGACCTACAAGAAC
This sequence comes from Neoceratodus forsteri, assembly GCA_016271365.2. Lineage (NCBI taxonomy): Eukaryota > Metazoa > Chordata > Ceratodontiformes > Ceratodontidae > Neoceratodus > Neoceratodus forsteri. Next base: position 422,594,620 of record CM028130.1, read on the forward strand.
AGCTAGGGATTCAACAATGGTGCAAGGAGACACAGGTAGAGGGCTTCAGAAACCTTCATCATCATCAAGACATGGAAACTCAAGCCATGGCCATGGGTGCTAAGCTAGCTTCTACCTCATGCTCAACTACTACCAGTAAGGAAGCTCCCAGGCATTTATCAATGCTGTAACCACCACGGTCATCAAGGACTTTGACAAGGGAAAGGATTAGTCATTGTTGAAGTCCTCCTTTTCTAGCCATCACCACAAGCACAGGGATAAAACTCCTACTTCATTGGTGAGGTTGAAATCTCCACTAAAGTAGGGCAAGTCTGGGTTATTGGGGGGTGGTTGGGAAGGAGTGGGATCAAGCATCCAAGCAGACACTGTCCTCCTCTGGGGGGGAAGAAGCCTCATCCTACAGCACTACTGCTAGCTGTTGATGCATGGGTGGTAGAGTGCTCGGTACACAGAGAGGGAGGGACTTTGCACTGCATATTGCGCAAGCGTGCCATTACATGTTCTTGTCAGGGATTGCATCCCAAACACTGGTGTCCCTGTGAGGTTTGGCACCATGAGGATCAAAAAGAGAATGGGGAAACTAATAAAGAAAAAAATCCCCACCTCTGCCCATAGCTCTATGAAGTGTGGTAAATCCAGAGTGAAAGACAGGTATATCTGCCGTACCAGAATGGAGGGAGCTCAGAAACAGAATACATATATATATGAAAAAGAAGGGGAATTTCTCATCAGGGGTACATGGGACTGATCATTTTTAAGTGCTTGCCCAGGTGGAGTTTCGATGTCATTTGTGTAAGTCATATTGTATGTACATTTTTAATTGTGGGTACCATGCTTTTAGTACTAGCGAATATGGATATATATTTTTTTTTAACTATAATGTTTATTCATTTTTGGTGGTGTTCAATCTAATACACATTTTCACAAACTGCCATACATTGTAATACAGTTCTTAATCTGCAGTACAATGTTTGCTAGGTACAGTACATCCATCCAGAGAGTGAGAGAGAGGTATATAACTATGAAACTAAGAATTAAGGATTAAAGGGGATAGACAGGACTAAGACAGGGCCCTCCAGCATTGTGGAGGCACTGTAAAATTCAGTAGGAGGTAAGGGCCTGAAGTTCCACCCCCTCTCAATCCATCAGTGCCTTGGTCTGTTTGAGGAATCATAAGCTGAATGTGATGGGCTGACTGGTATGTCCCATGAGGGTATCTTCCCTAGTGGGGAGAATCAGGGAACTAGATCATTGTTCATTGGTTCATAAAGGTGTGGGTTTAATTTTTTAATTGGACTGTCATGCTCTCCATTTTATAAATGTTGTTTACCATGTTTTCCCAGCTACGAATTGTTGGGGGGTGAAGGTTGAAGGCACAGCCTCATAATAGTTTTCTTTGCTGCAGCTAGGAGTATACTTATCAAATATGTATGATATTTTGTTTTGTTTGTCTGGGAAAATGCAGCAGGATGGCAATTTTCAGTCTCAGACACCCTAGACTGGGAAAAAGATCCTCCAATACATGTCCCACACCTCCTCCTAGAAAGGGGTTAGTATAGGGCAGTACCAGAACACACAGGCATGAGTTGCTACCTCACAGCCACAATGTCTCTAGTTGGAGGAGTCCCTTGAGGACAAATATTTCACTATGATTGTGGAGTGTGGAAAACTGCATCACTACTTTGCACCAGAACTCTCTCCAGCTGTAAGTTCCAGTCATCTGGTGTTGTCTGCTCCAGATCCAAAACCAGTCCTCCAGGGTCAATTCCAACATTAACTCTGCCTTCCAGTTGGATTGAACCACTCCCATCCAAGCTGTCAGTGTGAGTGCCATGGTCTTATAGAGGCATGATAGCAGGTGTTTAGGGGAGGGCTCAACCTGTATCTGAACAAGTAATTTAAATATGGGAGGTATTTCTCGATTTGTAATATCTAGATCTAGGGTGTTGTTTAAGAACTGGCATATCTTGAGGTATTTATAGAAATCTGTTTGAGGGAGGGAGTGTTCTGTCCGCAACTGTGCAATGGACTTCAGTACACCGTTATGGTAAAAATGAAAGCTGTTAACCAGACCCCTCCCCAACCAACCTCTAAACCCCTGGTCAAGACTTGCTGGGACAAAGTTCGTATCTCGTACCAGGATTCCCATCCATGCAGCCCCCCACAAGAGCTCCCGTCTTTTCAGATGCTTTGTCCATTGGGAGATCAAGCTCCCTGTGTGCAGGGGAGGGCTCCTCTACCTCATCTGCCCAATTGGGTTGAAAAAACAGGGTTTTATCTAATGTTGTTGGTGAAAGAGCCCATTGGACTGAAACCAATTCCAGCACCCTCCACCAGGGGCAAACCAGCTAATCATATGTGTAAGAAACACAGCCAAAGCATATGTATACAAGTTGGGCAAGGCTAGTCTGCCCTGTTCCCTAGGCAACTGTAACTTATGCAGGGCCACCCTAGGTCTGCCACCCTGCCACAGATACATAGAGATTATCATATTCCATCTATTTATGTCCCCTTTGTGTTATAAATTATGGGATATTTTGTATTAAGTATAGTATTCTGGGTAAAATGTTTATTTGAATTGATTGAATTCTACTAATCAGGGAGAGGGGCAGATGAATCCAATGCTACAAATCCTCTCATATCTGATGGTACAAAGGGCCATAATTTTGAGAGTAGGTATTAGTAGGATTCAATGCAAGGTATATACCCAGGTACTTAATCTGGCTGCAGTCCCACCGATATGGGTGGTGTTGTTTCAAGGTTGTGTTTTTTTATCTTTGTTTTACCAGAAGAGAGACACTAAGCTGAAAGCTTGTTTACAGGTGCAACCTGGGAGCACAAGAAAGTTAAGTGACTTGTCAGGGTCACACAGTATGCAAGTGGTGGCTGTGGGATTCAGACCCAGGTCTCCAAGTTTGCAGCTCACAGCCTTAAACCACTGCACTATACTGCCTCCATTAGGTTAGGGATGGGGAGCTCTGCACGATTAGAACCAGTTGTGTTTTCAGTCATCTGGAAGCCCTCCTCCAGAGCCACCAGGGATGACTCTGGATCTGTGATGTAATGCAAGAGATCGTCGGCTTAGTAAGCCAGCTTGTGCTGATATCCATTGATTGTGTATCCATGGAACGGAGGTAACTGTCTAAGGTATTGTGCTATAGGTTCTGTGTATAAGGCAAAGAGATGAGGGGAAAGGGTACAGCCCTGGCGAGTACCCCTTGACAAGGGGAAATGGGTAGAATGTGATCCATTGACTTTGGCCATGTCCTCAGTAAGCATATAAAAGCCTTTAATATTATCCAGGAATGGTTGAGAGAAGCCAAACTTAGAGAGAGTTGCCTGTAAAAAAGGCCAGGAGACCCAGTCAAAGGCCTTCTGAGCATCAATGATCATTATTAGTGATGTTTTATGGAGATAGGTATGACTTATATATAAAGTTATTTTGATATTATCTGTTGTTTGTCTGGATTTAATAAAACCAAATTGGTCTGGCTGTATTAATGTTGGAAGAATGTCATCTAAACGATGTGCTATAATGCTTGTATAAATTTTATTGTCCTGATTTAGCACTGACATTGGCCAATATGATTAACAAAGGTGAGGGGTTTGTTGGGTTTTAATATAGCTGATATTGTGGCCTGTCTCCATGAGAAAGGATAATCCGCAGTAGTATGACTTTCCTGAAGGGCTGCCAGAAGTGTGTCTTTTAATAAGTTAAATGCACTTTTATAAAATTCTGCCCCATAACCGTCTGGACCAGTGCTCTTCCCCAAAATATGGATATGTTTTGCACATTGATAGCTCTTTATCTATGCTATTTGCTGTTTATGCACAATAAAATAAAATATGTTCAACTCAACATTTTTTAGAGTGCTCAACTCAGCTTTTTGTGCTTGGTAAATCCTTGTCATCGTCTACTCTGGTGATTACAACTACAGCACCCCTGACCGTTATTTAGATACCAAGGTCGGGGTCTGGCTCTAGTGCTGCCTTACCTACTATGGGTGGTAAGCAGATCCCCATTAGGTTCTGTCCCTTCAACATCAGTATTCCCAGATCCTTCACTGGGCACCCTTGACTCCCAGGTTGTGCTGGCTTCATTCTCTGAACTAATCAGATACCTGTTACTTTCACTTCCACCTGTGTTGGCTACTGCCTCATGGAATGGACATCCTCTGTTGGTACCATTGTCATTGATGGAATCTAAAAGTACACTGATTATTCCTGTGCCATAGCCATTGCCTCCATTGCGGACTCCCTCAATAGACCCTGTTGTCATTTCAGATGATCATGAGGTGGAATATAATCCTGATGTCTTAATATGGAGGAGGATTTGGAGGATGAAGAGAGGAATAATGATCCCTATGAGAGGGTTTGATTTCCTGCTTTTAATCCAGTGAGAACTCGGTGGTTTATACTCCCAGGTCTCCTCCTGAAGATCCCTCATTGCAGGCTTTGCTCAGACAAATCCAGCATGTCAGGTTGAGGAGGAAGACTCCAGTAAATGAAATGTAATGCAGTTTTTGGAGGTGCCCGCTAAACCATCCATTGTAGTGCCTCCAGTATATCCTGCATTAGAGGATGCTACCTTAGCTGCCTGGCACAGGCCTAATACTCTGCCTTCAGGGCATAGAAAGGCTCATAAACAGTACCCTACTCCATCTTTTAACCCTTATTATGCTTTACAGCCTAAAACTGATTCAATGGTTAGCATGACTACTCATGATCACTAGACACATGAGTACTTTGTAACTTGACAAAGAATCCAGGAAGTTGGATGTTATGGGCCTACTGTAAGAATGAACTGCATGCCTCTGCATTCTTAAATATCAATTGTAATGTTTTTAAAGTGCTTTCAACATATTTTATTTGCTCACCAAGAGAACAACCTGTCCATATGTATTATAAGTGCAGTAACTGTTATTTCTTATGTCCAGCTACTGTTTTACTGCCTGTCTTATTTGATGGTTTCTCAGAAAATCCCTTAGACATTTTCAGACCAGCTGGCAGAATCCTGGGTGAGTGCTGATGTCATTCAAGCAACAATTACATCATTTTCCTCAAGGTCCTGGCAGCTCAATACATACAGAGTATGTTACATTATGACATTCACAAATCAGCCTTAGCTTTCAATTTTCTGAAGGTGGCCTTTATGTATTGAATTATTCAAGTAAAGCACCATGAATAATTACCTGGCAATTTCCCTATGCTGATCATTAACACTTTGTGCTCAGTATCACCCTTCCCCCCCACCCTGCAAAAAAAATAACAGCCTAACAGGTTCTTATCAATAACATTTTTGTTTCATTTGTTCTCTTCCAGCCCTGAATGAACCCCCCGAAGCTTCCTCCTTATTTAAAATAAAGTAATTGTCCACTAAAAATGACTGATTAATCTGTAATGCTGCATTGATAAAATTCAACAGGCAAAGGTTCTCAGACAATTAAAAGTAAACAGAGGTTGCCATTTTACAATCCGATGTACAGAAGTGTGTGTGTGCGTGTGTGTGTGTATTGAGCTGCCAGGACCTTGAGGAAAATTGTTAGTGTTGCCAGAATGACATCAGCACTCATCCAAGATTCTGCTTGCAGATCTAAAAATGGCTGAGGGATTTTTTGTGAAACCATGTTAGGAGAACATTAAAATAGTATATGTAGATGGCAGTTTCTTCATTCTTTATTCTATTTTGGTAACCAGGTACGAAACATAGAAACATAGAAGTTGACAGCAGATAAGGATTGCAAGGCCCATCCAGTCTGCCTATTCTTTTTACCTTATGAATGTGCCATAGGCCTTTACTCTGTAAATGGCTTATTTATTCATACTTATCTGTATTGCTCCCTTGTGCCTATCCCATGCAAGTATGAAGTCCTGCACTATATTCAAATCCACTACTTCCTGAGGTAGGCTGTTCCATGCATCCACCACCCTTTCTGTGAAAAATAATTTCTTCACATTACCCCTTAATCGGCCTCCCTTTAATCTCATGCTGTGTCCTCTTGTCTTGCTATTTTTCTTATACTGAAAGGCCGCTAAGCACAAGTGCCTGTTTTCAGGGGTGACCTGGGAGCACTGGGGTGGTGATGTGACTTGTTCAGAGTCTCACAGTATGTGCCAAGCTAATTCGCAGCTCATTAGTTCTAGTTCAAGTTCAAATTTATTACAGGAAATAACTAAATTGAGCAAGCTCATTCATAAGGAGGTCCAGGTACAAAGACAGTAACATCAAGAACATATATAAACTCATACATCAGGTTTGTTAGAACCAACTACAGTAACATGATATGAACAAGGTGCAGTTGGACGAGAAACAAACAATTATACTTACACTGGCTAATACAAACAGAGTAACTAACTATACAATAAGTGCAGCCTATGCAGATCAAGTCAACCACTTTTAGAGCAGAGGAGACAGAGACAGTGCCTAGAAAAGGCTCTGAGGATTTTTTTTTTTAATAAAGGGCGTGATGAATTTGTCCGTTAGTGGCTAAGTGTCAGTAGGCTGAAGGGTAGTCAGGACAGGTGGGATGACAAAGGTGCAGAGAGGAAGGGGGCGGCAAGGGTGGCTGGTAGGTAACGGGTAGGGCAAGTGTGGTGGGGATAGTAGGGTGGTGTGTTGCAGAGGGGATCTGTGTGGGAGTAGTGGGGGTGAGGGCATGGCAGCAGTTGATAGGGCAGGGGAAGCAGGGATGGTGGGATGAGGGGACAGAGGGTAAAGGACAGGAAATGTGGAGGAGGGCTGGAGGGACTGGGATGCAAATGGTGGGGGCGAGGTGGAGCAGGGACCGATAAGCTTTAGGGGCAGTGGCATACCACTTCATAGGCTTCCCTGGCCAATGTCTTAAAGCAATTTAATGACACAAGTTCAGTTAGCCTCAGTGTAGCTTGCAGCTGGGTCTAAGTTAATGGAAGTACAAAGCTAATAGCACCTCTGCCCTGTTTAGTGCATGTCCTCAACATGTCTAGGAGTATAAGGTCGAAGTTCCATAAGGAGTAGGTGCTGAGTGACAAATGTACGAGCAATCAGATACAGTGAGGCAGGCTGTCCATCAGTAGTTTCAAGGTCTACCTACCTAAAGTACACTAACCTCAAGGCTATACTGCCATCTGTAATTAATAGGGCCTGGTTGTCATCTTGTTAGGGAAAAAGAGTGAAATTTTCAATATGTTTATAATATATCTGCAGTTGATCTTTAAGCCTACAAATTGCAAATGACCAGGCATGCATAGTTTAATATGATGCCTCTGATGCTTCTGCCAGAGCTGCTTCCTCTGGCATATACCTTCAGAGATAGTCATGGCTCAGGGTAGGTGGATCTGTTACTGATATACAACAAACTGTGCTGAGTAGCTCTTTCAGGGGCTCCAAGCCATTTGGGAGTGATGTTAAAAATGTTCTATGTGAGCTTTAGTCCTCCAGGGTGACATTAAGATCAAGCAAATTTCTGAACCCTCAACCTGCCAGGGGGTGTGGTAGAGGCTTATTCCATAGGTCTGCAGCCTGTGGTGGCTATGCCTCTTGTCAGCAGTCCTGAGGTCATGGAGGGTGGTCCCATTCTGGGTCCCTCCCTCCTGGTGCCCATTCAAAGGCACCCAAAGGTATCAGTCGAGGCAGCAATGCTGCCCCCAGGACCTTCTTACTCCCCACTTTCTCCCCTCCACTATTATCTCCCAGGCTGAAAGTAGGGGCAAAGATCTCCCTTCATCTGTGAAAATGGAGGGAGATCACAACAGCCAATTGGGTTCTGGAAATAATGGAAAAGGGGCATGCTCTGGAGTTGCTGTCTACCCCCTCCCATTCATCTTCCACCTCCATCTAATTATCCTCTTTCAAACTTTTCCCTTTTGCTAGAGGAAGTTCAATCATTCCTACACATGCAAGCTGTCAAACCCATTTATCCCCAAGATAGAAACAAAGAGTTCTATTTCAGATACTTCCTGGTTCTGAAGTGGACAGGAGATCTACATCCTGTATTGCACCTCAGATACCTAAACCATTTCATTGAATACAAAAAGTTTAAAATGGTATCTCTTCAAGCTCTCCTCAACCTGTTGCAAAAAGGTGATTGGCTGTGTGCCCTGGACATGAAGGATGTATACTTTCATGTCAAGATTTCCGAGTGCCTTAGGCAATACCTTGCTTTATACTGGAGGGTAGCCATTAGAGTTCTGAGTCTTGGCTTTTGGCTTGTCTTTGGCACCATGGGTATTTACCAAATGCTTAACTGTTGTGGCAGCAGCCCAATGTCTTCCCATATCTGGATGAATGACTCCTGAAGGCTCCATCCAGGGAAGAGGTTCAGTGCACATTGTCCAAAATGAGACAGTTGTTCAAGAAACTGGATGTATGTTCTGAAATCCATACTAGTTCCTTGTCAGCACCTCCAATATACTGGGTAAGTGCTAGACATGGGAGTAAGCAGTGCTTTCCTTCCTACAAACAGAGCAGAGGCTCTTGCTGCCCAGGCCCAACTGATGCATAAGGGTCATTATGTGTCTGCTCAGATGATGCTACATCTCCTTGTACTAATGGCTGCTGCCATAGTAATGTTTCCCACTACCAAGCTCTATATGTGCATACCACAATGGATTCTTCAGGTACAATGGGATCAGTTGATGGATGTGCTGGAACAAAACACCCTCATCACTTCCCCTCTGCCATGCTCTGGTTTGGTGGATGGATCACCAGCAGTAGAATTTCTGAGCTTCAAGTTCTAATGCATGAGCCTCCTTACTTGATTTTCCACAAGGACAGGGAGTTTGCAGACCAAGGTCACTTATTTTACCCAACATGGACTCCAGTGTCACATTGAATCAGACCATAAACCTTCCTGTGTATTATCCTGAGCATGCTAACAAGGGTGAGGCATTGTTCCATACAGTTGATGTGCATAGAATACTGCATTTATATCTTGATCTCACTAAAGACTACATGAGGCCCTCTCAGCACCTTGTCTTGCTCACCCCTGGAAAAGAGGGGGCCCCTATGACTAAACACTGCCTGTCCAAATGGCTGGCTTACAGTACTGAGTTCCAGATGCTGTGCATGGCCACTCTACACATGGCATGGTGTTCCATTCTTCTGCCCAACTCCAGCGCAGATCCTCACAATTTATGCCTCAGGGTTGGGATAGGATACCCAGCTCTGTTCCTTTCAGAACCAAGAGTCTTGGACCCATCTGAATTCAGAGTTCCACATTAATATTCTGGAGAAGTGGGCGATTTTGCTTGGTCTCCAGGCCTTCATGGAATACCTCAGCCTTACTAGTTCGGACAAACAACGTTAGTGCTATGCATTACATAAACAGGCAAGAGGGCGCTCACTCTTGTCCCTTTTGCAAGGAAGTGATGAGAACGTGGTACTTGGCGATATCTCACAGCCGGCTCCACCCATTCAGAGCACTGGCATTAGTGCACCCGGTCATCAGGGTACCAAGTTGTGATTTCACCGACTGCTGTTTTTGTAGGGGGATGTGCCCCCACACCCACTCATTAATATTCTAACTCCAAAGGGGGGCTGAACCTCAGGGAGGGGGCACGAATCCCAAAATCGGTGCCCTGATATACCAGCACACTAATGCCAGTGCTCAAATGGTCAGAAAGGCTCATAACCTTCAGATATCAGTCGTGTTTCTCCCAGATGTTGAAAACATCTTGGCAGACAGGCTAAGCCAATCTCAGTTTCTGGTACATGAATAGGAATTTCTGACCACCATGGTACATGATCTTTTCGCAAGATGGATTTATCCATAATTGGACGTTTTTTGCATCCCCACACAATGCAAAACTATGCATTACTGCTGAATTGCTCCAGGACCTGGAATTTTTTTGGCAAGATGCATTGTACCTTTCCTGAAAAGGGAGGCTGCATTGTGCATTTCTTCTGATCCCTGTAATTCAGAAGGTTATGCTCAACCTGAGGGCAGAGCATGCTGCCCTAATACTTGTGGTCCCCTTTTGGCCTCACCAGATCTGGTTCCAACTTCTGTAGCATCTGGCAGTGAAGTGCCCTGTTTAGCTCCCCCTTTGTCAGGGTCTGCTGTCATAGGATCGGGGGGTCCCTGGTCTATCCAGATCTGTGGTCCCTGCATCTGCATGCATGGCTCCTGTAGACATAGTCATTGTCCATTTTTGGGTCCCCCACAGGTGACAGCTGTCTTGCTAGTGGCTAGAAAACCTTCCACGAGACACACCTATTCTTTGAAATGGAAATGCTTTTCCATATGGTGTGCTTCCCATTCTGAGGACCCATTTACATGTCCTGTTAATACTGTAATGACATTCCTTCTGTCCCTATTAGACTTGGCATTTGGCTGCTATTTTGGCTTTCCATGCCTCTGTTGATGTGTGCACGGTGGGACAACTACAAGTGTCCTACACATTTTTTAAAGAGTATTCTGCACGTGTCTACTGATTTATAAACTGGTTCCACCTTGGGACCTCAACTATACACTTGAAAAGTTGACTCTGGCTCTATTTGAGCCTGCCACAGTCTATGAAATGCATTTCTTTTCATGGAAATTACATTTTAGTAGCCATTACTTTTGCTCATAGGATTTCTGTGAGCTTCAGACTCTAAAGCAAGAGCCTCCTTACTTGATTTTCCACAAGGACAGGGTGCCTTTGCAGGCCAGTCCCCAATTTCTACAGTACCTGCGCAATCTCTGATTTAACATTGAATTAGACCATAAACCTTTATGTGTATTATCCTGGGCACACTAATAAGGGTGAGTCATTTTATTTCATACACTTTATGCACATGGAACACTGTGTTTCCATCTTTATCTCACTAAGGCTCTTTGGCTTGTTTGCATCAGGAAAAGAGGGTGTCCCTCTAATTTAACAATGGCTATCCAAATGGCTGTCTCACTGTATTGAGTTTTGTTTTAGAAAGTAAGGTAAGAAACTTCCTACTGCTGTGTGTGGCAACTCTACACATGGTTTGGCAATTTCTGTTGCCTTCTTTCAGAATGTTTCTGCAGCTGACATAAGTGATGCTGTCTCATGAGTCACTGTTAATACTTAAACTAAGCACTATAATCTAGACATCATCTCTTGTAGATATGCTAGCTTTGGTCTTGTGGTATTGCAAGGTCTTCTGTCTGGATTGCATATTAGACTTTGCCATTCATCCTGGGTACCTTGTGTACTGCTTGGGAATCATTCCAAGGTATTGCTCAATGGAGATGTTTTCAGTGAAGATAGAACAGTTACTTACTATTGCCTCTATGCATTAATGGGCGGAGTGGCTGTGCGTCACATAGCATTTCCCACACCCATTGCATGGGATGCACTAATGGGGGTGCGCAACAAATATGTGCCCGATCCCCTTGGCCGCATGTAGAGTAACGTGCTGGGAGTGGGTGAGGGGCAGGCCGGCACTACATGCCATACACTAAGGCATGTAGTTCTGACAATGGGGGTGTGGAGGAGGGTGCAGGGTACAACAGGGAGAACCTTGCCATAAGCCTCCTACACATCCCATGCACACTACTGTTCACCGCCTGGATGGGGAAGTTAGCCTACACTGCCAATGGGACCATTGCTTCCAGACCACTCCATGGCCACCTGTTGCCACCCAGCATACATCATTGCACGGCATCTACCTGGTGCCCCCCCACCCACCATACTCACACAGGCACTGGCCTAAGGATGCTGCCTGCCCCAAATGACACTGTTGGTCAACCCCTGCCCCGGGCCACCCAGGCATGTTGTGGAGTACAGTGCCCCCTGTACCACCACCAGACCACCCCACCCTGTCTCTGCAACCCACTCCAGGGCCACATCACGGGACATTCAGAGGCATTGCCCTCTTCTCACTGCCACAACTGCCGTCCGTTGGTCTTTCATGGGGTGCACTGCTAATGTGCACCCTGCTGTGGAGGTGATCCACTCTGTGACCCAGTCCAGGCATCCAGTTGGATGCCAGGTCGGCATCCCCACCCTGGCTGCCCTGCAGAGTTCTGCATGTCAGTGGGGCTGCAGACAGGTGGTGGCTGGCAAGAATACCGGGCCGGTGTGCACCTGTCTGCGGGTGTGCAGCTTCACGGGTGGGGTATGCTCTAACTCCATGTACCTCTGCCCCAATAGTGCATGGGGTCTATAACAGTAGATGTTAGAGAGAATCATCATTGGGCCACAGCACACCCACCATCCTGCCTTCATTTTCTGACATATTTGCTGACCGGTTTGTAAACTTCCTTGCTTGGAGGTGTCCATATGTGCCTTGTGTATGTATACTATTTTCAAGTCCCATGCCTCTCCTTGTGTGCCTGGAACTGGTTTGGTCTCCTCGTTCCTCACAGTATGAGGCCCTTCGAGCCTGTGTCTGGTGAGGAACTGAGGAGCCACCCATATTATTTAGGCACTGATGTTGCACATCACCATGTGGGGCCCCCAGCTAGTAAATGTTTCTGAGTTGTCCTGACACTGATGAGCTTCTGACTGAACCATGTCACCCACATGATATTGTGATGTGCTTCCTTTGAGCCACCAGGAAGCTTTACTCTCTGCTTTTGAGAGTAAAAGCAAAGGTTTAAAATGTCACTTTCTTTGTAGCTCTCCTGAAAATATTTATGAGCATGAATTTAATTTTTGTAGTGACACTTAAAATCCAATCCTTCACATGTATATACTGTATATTCATGGGATGGTGGGTGAAAGCTGCAAAGAAAAAATCTATTTAAACCTCCTGACACTTTTGCAAGTGTTCCTTTCTGGAAATGAGGTAGCCTGCAATCAAGGTATCAAGCAGCTGAATTTCGCACACTTTACAAATTCACATGCCACATCACAGTCAAAACAGCACTTCAAAGCTCACGAGAACCGATTAACTCATGTACAGTCTTTGAGAAGACTGATGGTTTTTTGACTAACTGTCTTTGGGAAGGGAATGCTATTGACATTTTGAATATAACATAAACTCTGTTTTTATGTTTTAATATATTGTAACTGTGAAACTGGGCATGTGTGAAATCTTTCTAATGACCCTGGTGTATTTTTAGCTCTGCTTTCCTTGAAACACTCTTATTTATTTTACTCATTTAAGCCCTCTTTGTAATGCAGTCTTTTTTCTGCCTCGGGGTTAGTGTCTCCAAATGTTTAGGGATTTATAATGCCATGGCAAGAATGGACCCCATTCTTTAGCCAGGGCATATTCAAAACTCAAGAAATTAGTACTGTATTAATCTTTAATGTTTGCTGAGAGCGCTCTTCTCAGCACATGCAACGTCCCCAAAATGGCTTCCTTTTGAAGTTCATAAGGTGTCACAAGTATTGGTAGCATATTTAAATGTGCCTGAAAGTTCTTTTGGATTAGTCCCATTGCTCCAAGCACTACTGGAACAATTTGTGTGTCCTTATTCCACATCAGTTTGGTTTCTGACTACATATCTTGGTATTTCATGATTTTGCGTCTCTCTGTACGCAGCACACTGTAGTCACTAGGGGTGGCTATTTCAATCAGTAATGCTACCTTTGTTCTCTTTTCTTGTATTACAATATTGGGTTTTCTTGCTTCCACATTCTTGGCTGCAGGTATTGGGTGATCCCATGTGATCATTACTTCTTCATTCTCTGTGATTCTTTGTGGTTCATGTTTCCAGTGTCTCTCTGCTACCTGTATGTTATAGTGTTTGCACAATTTTCCAGTGGATCAATCTTGCTACATTGTTGTGTCTTTCAGTATACAGGCCTTCTGCCATGAGTACTTCACATCCAGCTACAAGATGCGCAACTGTTTCTAATTCTGTACTACAGAACCTGCACTTGTCTGTTTCTCCTGTTTTTTTCTATGGAGTTTGTGAACCATCTTGTGCGTAGCCCACTATCTTGGGCTGCCATTATTAGTCTCTCATCTCATGGCCTAAATTCACCTCTTCTTAACCACTCATGGGTCAGGGCTTGATCGACCTATGGTTGCACCAGTAGCTCCCTGTATTTTCCACTATAATTATGGGCTTTCCAGTTGTTTTTTCTTTTCTGTTGGTCTTTATCCTTATACTCCTTTTTCTGATTCTTTGTGTTTTCTGTTGCTGACAATTCCTTATCTACTTGTGGATTGACATCAATCTCTGCTACCCTTCTGAAGGCTTCTCCTAATTTGATGAGTGAAGTCATTTTAGGCTTATTTTCTTCATGAAGCAAGACCTTGACTATATTTGGGTCCAAGGATGTCAGTAAGTATGTATGTAGCCCCACTATTGTGGATCTATATGTGTAATCAATCTCAATGAGGCCCATGCCTCCCTCTGCCCTTGGGATGTATAATCTTGGCATGCACTGATTTCTGTATATTAATTGGTGAGCATGAAACATTTTTCTTGTTTTTATATCTAGCTGGTTTAACACTTTCTGTGGCCAGTCTATCACACCAAAGCTGTATGATATCACTGGAAGGGCGGAGTTGATTTATGGCTTGCACTTTATTTCGTGTTGTAAAGCAGTTTTCAGAATTAGCTTTAACCTTCTAAAATATTCCTTGCTTACTTTTACTCTCATTTGTTCATGTTGTGCTGTTGCTCCTTCATCTATTCCCAGGTATTTATACACTCCCTCTTGCTCAAGTTCTTTTATGTCACAAACTTCTGCCAGATTCATGTTTTCTTTATGAGTTAACTTTCCTGCTACAAATGTTGCTTTGGCACATTTGCCTAGGTCAAACGTCATCCGTATGTCATCAGAAAAGGTCTTAACAATTTGTAGTTGTTCTTTCAAATGTTTGTCAGATGAACTATAAAGTTTTAGATCATCTACAAATAGAAGGTGAGAAGTTAGCTGTTAATTGTTTTTGTTTCTGGGGTTCAAGCTGTATCCATAGCCTAGGTTGTTGATGAGGCTACTCAAGGGATTGAGGGCAAGGCAAAACAGAAGTGGTGACAAGGAGTCACCTTGAAATATCCCTCATTGGATACTTATATTTGGGGTGGTGATTTGACCTTTCTCATGATTTAATTGCAGGGTGGTTTGCCACTTTGTCATTGTTGTTGTGATGAAGTTTATCAGTGTGGGATGTATCCTGTAGATCCGTAAACACTCAGTGATCCAGGAGTGTGGGATACTGTCAAATGCTTTTTTGTAATCGATAGATACTACACTAAGATTTCGGCATTTTTTGCAGCTCTCCATAATGGCTTTGTTCAACAGGAGATGGTCCTTTGTACCATATGATTTTCTTGTATTACCTTTTTGTTCTACTGCCATGAGTTTATTGCAGTCTAAATGATTGTAGACTCTATTTGCATCGATTCCAGTATATAGTTTATATGTTGTTGGTAAACAGGTTATTGGGCGATAGTTCTTGGGGAGACTGGCAGGTTCAGATTTAATAAGAAGTGTGGTATTCCCTGTTGTTAACCAGATGGGTGTCAAGTCAGGATGTGCATATAAATAGTTTTTTGAGGTAGCTAAATCTTGGTGAAAAGATGTTAGTACTTTTAGCCAGAAGTTGGGTACTGCATCTGGACCTGGAGTTTTCCAGTTGGAGGCCTTCATTATCTTCACTTCTATGTCCTTAGCTGTTACATCAGGCCACTCCATATCTCTAGTATTACCTTTTCTTATGCTGTCTTTTATTTCCTGTATCCACTTTGCATCCCTATTATGTTCAACTGGGTCTTCATAAATACTTCTCCAGAATTCCTCAATTTCTTTCTTTACTGGTGGTGTTTTTATGTTGGCTGTTTTCTTTCCCAGCTTCCTATAGAATTTCTTCAGGTCTTCTCTAAACCATCTATTTTGCATTTTTTCATTGTTCCTTTCTATGCATCTCCTGAGCTTCTCGGCTTGAGCAGAGATCTTAAGCTTGTTATTTGAGATGGTAAAATTTAGGTCCTGACCTGTTTTAATACAGCATTTTTCTTTGATTCATCCACTTTCCTGATGACTTTCATTGATCTATTACCCTTTCTAAACTCCTCCAGCAGTGATACTTCTGATCTTAGCCCTGTATTCATTTTCTAATGACTTAGCAGTCTGGAAACAGTGACATTAGTTGAATGGATACTCTGGCCTGGATAGTCAGAATTGCGCCAAAGGCCGCTGCGAGTTCGGTGCAGCTCAAGTCAGCTGCGTGGTGGCCAATAAGTTTTATTAGTGCTGCATGCCAGCACAATGCAGCTGCATGCGGCACAGGTGCACCATAGCACAACCAGAGATGTGCTGGCACAACCGCGGAACAGCCTAGCAAAGCTGAGCAACAACAGTGGGGGGTGGCAGCGCAGAGACAACTGACCCAGGGACACAGCTGGGGAAGTACAATGACAATGACCACAGGACCATGCCAGCAGGACATACCAGTGTACACACAGGCACAGTGCAGGGTGGAAGGATGGAGCACAGCCACCAGCAGTGGTGCTGTGCACCACGGCACCCATAGGTGGTCCACCGGTGATGGACAGGAGCATGCCCAGAAACCAGTACCCAGAACGCAGACATGGCATGGCCAGCAGGTGACAGGAGGGGAGGATGGCCACCACAGGGCTGCCAATGGTGCCCCCCCACCAACCACCAGGCCGCTGTACCCACCACCTTGCTGCAATGAACGTCCATCCCCAGGACCATGGAGTCAAACACACCCTGGCCCCACATGCGCACAAGCAGCACACATGCTGGGCAGTGAAGAATGCAGGACCCAGGCAAAGTGGCAGCCCACATGGGACTGGGGGCCCAACAGGGGGATGCAGACATCCCCACCCCAGTAGGTGGACAGGTCCCAGGTCCCTCCTGTAAAAAAGCTTTCAGCTTAGTGTGCTATACCTGGTTAAACAACTAAATAAAAAAAAAGGAGGACCATGGCAGTATGACAACACCATGCACACACCCGTCACCCACCCCTGACCACAGCCCCATGACGAGCCTGAAGCCACATGGCAAACCCACCAAACTGAGTGAGGAACCCCAGCACAATGTGACAGACCACTGCACACAGCAGGAAACCACAGTAGCACCACCACACAGCCCCACCCGAAACACCATGGATGGAGACCTGAGCATTGCGGCATGGCTCCACATGCCACCTGCAAAACAGACACAAACACAGGCATGTAGTTGGTAAAGCTTTATAAAAGTGAAAGACGCATACAGAAACAGAAACAGGGGTCAGGGACAGGGAAGGTACAAAGAGGGTCCGGGACAGGGGACTGTAGGTGAAAAGGGTCAACAAGGGTGAAAAAGGCTATATATAGTCCAGCTAGCGGTGTCCACAGCTGGATGCTCCCCCAACATGTCATCTCCTCCTTCTGGCCATAGACACATGGTGGATTGCCACAACGCAACATCCAGGACCCTCCGCACCACGGTCAGGATCTGGCGCAGCAATCATTTCTGGACCCTCCGTGGTCTCTGACCTGCAGTCTGCCAGACACTTATGGCATGGGACAAAACAGGTAATCAGTGAAATGGGCCATTGAACCATGCCCACCCACTAAGCACAATGGGCAAGATGCAGACACACCCCTGAAGTCTGGTATGGACCCTCCACATGGGGGACAATGGCTGCCCATGGCACAGACCACCACATCAGTGCAAAGAGGTGGACACTGCCGCACAGTGGCCACAGGACTGCACAGTGTCAGCCACATGGTACACAGCAACAGCAGCACCGCAGCACTACCAGTGGCATCTGGGTGCATGCCCACCTCACCAACAGCCCGGACATGCAGCCAATGTACAGGCCACTGTGGCATGCACGACAGACTGTGCACCACACACAGCTGTCAAGGCATATGGCACAGGTGGCCATGGCTAAACCCCCAACCCACTGCCACCCCCTAGGTACAGTGATGGATGACATGGCAGTAGTCACCTGCACTGGACTGCGCTGCTGGCAACAGTTGCCCACCATCAGTGGGGCACATCGCCCTGTCCTGCTCCGCCACCACCCTGGCTGTCCTGCAGTCCTCCGGCCCTGGGAAGAAAAACATGAGAGGTGGACATCAGTACACAAGCATGCCAGCAGTGCCCCCCCCAACAGCCCACCACATGCAGTGTGCACCCCTGTCCACCGTGTGGCCCACACACCAGCACAGCCACAACACATGTGGCAGCCATGCATGACATGCGGTGCATGACAGGACAGCTACTGTATGTAACCCACTGTGGCCCATGCCAGGCAGCAATGCCAACATTACAGTACTGTGCATGGCCTGACAGGCACAATGCAAACACCTACCCGGCTGTGGCACCGCACCATGCTGCACGTGTGCCTGCATGCTCTGGAGGCGGGCGGGTGTCCTCCGCTGCAGGTCCCAATAGCAGTGCCTGCACTGCTCTGGTGTTCATGACACACCAGTCCTCCTCTCCAGGGCCAAAGCAACTGACTGCCACACCTCTTCCCTGGCCTTCTGCAGTGGCACCATCCCAAATAGTTGCCCCTCAAAGGGCTGGACGACTGCCACCAGGTTCACCAGCCCCACCTCGTGCCAGTTCACTGTCCCTCTACCAGTGCCCTGCACCATGGCTGACATCTGAGGTGGCAGTGCAAACGGTGGTGCACAGTGCATGCGACTGCCACATGTGCAGGGTGTGAGATATGCAACACACTGCTGCAATCGCGCAGCACATGGATGAGCACCAGGATGTGCAATGTGGGACCATTGCACAATGATGGGCATGTGCACAATGCCGGGGCCTAATGGGTCACGGGGTCATGTAGGTGACCCATGGGTCAGAGGTCACCAGCCGTCATGCAGTGCACATGTGCGTGATAGGGTGCATAGCATGATGCGCTGGCATGCACGTAGCTGCCCCAGTGCCACTTGTGCAGTGCCACTGCATTGCGCAGTCCACGTGGGGTGTGCAGTGGTACCTTGGGATGCACAGTGCACATGTGCACTGCAGGCATGCGGATCATTCATGCACGGGTATTGCACCATGGGCTTGCTCCAGTGCAACATGACTGCGCATGGTGCAGCTTTGCAATATTCAGATACCCTATGCAAATGAGCTCATCAGCCAAAGCGCAGCACAGTGGGGTGCATTAGCATATCATTACTGTTGCACACAACCGAATTTGCATGAGAAGTGCCTGATAAGCACCACTGCACAGCACAGGCCATGGACAGGTATTGCAACTGTGACAGGTAAGTGCTGGATGCCACAGCAACACAGGGAGACAGCAGCACTGCAAGGTGGGACTGTCCAGGGCTCTGCTGCCACTGACATACTGTGCTGTCCATGTTCACAGGTGGCAACATGTTGGGACAGGAAGCGGGCGTCGAAGGTGGGCCTGCATGCAAGCACAGGTCCAACTTCACAAAGGGTGAGACGGATGCCCTGTTCAAGACCTACCTCAACAGAAAGGCCATGTTGAGCGGTGCCACGGACACGCCACATGATAGGGCCGTCAGATGGGTTGAGGTGGTGGCCTAAGTCAACCAGCACGGCAGCCACCAGTGGTCAACACAGGAGTGCTGCAAGAAGGTCAGGATGGACAGGCAGCACATAAAGGAGAAGGTGGTGGCCATCAGAGCATCCTGGAATGCCACCAGCAGAAGGCCAGCAGACATACCCACACTAACACCTACAGAGGAGTTGGTGGAGGCCACCATCTGTCACACATCAGTGGAGGGTGTGCCTGGAGGGGGCTTCCAGATGGGTGGCAGCCCATCACTGCATGGTATGTATGTCTGTCATGCACAGGTACCAGCCCTGAGGGTGCGTACACGTGTATGCCAGTGTGCATGCTGCTGGTCTGCATGCCATATGTGCATGTGTGCACCAACATGCATGGCACACTGCTGGCCACAAATGGCAGTGGTGTACCTAGGGGGGGCACATGGGGGTGATACACCACTGACACTACCTCCTTCTCTTGCAGCTCTGGCATGGCTTCATGCAGATGATGGGGCACTGGCAGTGGCCCGGCCCCTGTGGACAGTGGCATGGACCCTGAGGATGGACCTTCCATGTCCACTGGCATCCGTGGCCCTTACAGGCTGTGGCTGGACACCACGGTGCCTGTGGATGTCCATGGCCTAGGGTTGGATGAGGCCCTGGATGTGTTCCTGCAGGATGCCAGCCTTGGTGTGCTGTGCACAGAGACACAGATCAGGGCGGGGTCCGACTCCGATGATGACATGGCAATGATCCTGGACAGCATGGGCGACATTGTCGGGGAGTCGCCCCTGCCAGCATCACAGGCAGTGTCAGGGCCCAGCACCATGCCTGCAGCTGCACAGCCACCTGCTGTCACTGCAGGTGTAGCAGTGAGTGGAGCCACTGCTCTGCCCTGCATTGGTGGTGGTGCTGGGTGGCAGGGAGCAACAGGACAGGTGCTGGCAGCAGGTGCAACTGGGCAGCTGGACACAGGGTCTGCCACCGGTGCACCTGCCATACACTCTCCCACTGTAGACCCCACTGTGCATGTGCCCATCAGAGAAGGGAACTGGACAGTGTGGCAGGTCACCCATTGATGATCGACATCCCAGGCAGCTGCCATAGGATGCAGCCTGTCTGGCTGAGCACACCCAGCTGCTGCGGGTATCCATTGAGCAACAGGTGCTGCTCACCACTGGGGTGTGAGCACTGTGGGCAGAGGTGCGCCAGCTGGCTGAGCAGCAGGACGGGGCACCTCTCAGGTCCTGGAGGGGCTAACACACATGCAGCAGGCCACGACTGTGGCCATGGATCACATTGCTGGTACCATTGTGGGTGGCTTTGCATTGCTGGCTGCCACTGGGCATGGCCATGCACAGGGACCCCCTGCAGTGTGCTATCCACCCTACGGCCCAGGTGTCAGGTGACACCATCACAGTGGATGCCTGGTTCAGCTGTAGGCATCCCTGGCACACCTGGGGCAGGCCTGTTTGGCCACCTACACACCCCCATGAGGACAAGGTCATGGTCCCACACATCCACCCCTGGTGGGGCATCTGACAACCCCCATGGCTGATGTGCAGCCTGTGGCTGCCAATCGGCCCTGGAACAGGTGCCCCAATAGCCATGGTGCCACACGGTGGCCCTGAGATGTGTGCCACCCTGCCTGCAGTCTGCTGCTGCTGCTGCCCTGTACGCACATGGGTTGTGTGTGTCTGTGCATCACACATGGTGGTGTGCATGTGTGTTGTGCCACATGCTTCCTGTGTATGCTTGCCAGCTGCTGAGATGTGTGGCATGGGTGTGATGAGGGCAGACTAGCACCAGTTGCACCTGTGCACTGGTGCAATGTGTCTGATCCATGCCATGCTCCTCTGCCTGTGTGTGGGTGTGTGTGTGTTGGTGTGTGTTGGTGTGTGCCACTGCCACCCCTACCCCTGCATGGCACCACTGTCTGTGCATGCCTCTCACTGTGCACACCCCTGCATGTGTGTGGTGTGCTGGTCTATGTGGCCCATGCCTGTGCGCCACACCACCTACCTGTGTTGTCCCAAGTGTTCCTGTGCAACCGTGTCACAGTGGCATCATGCCTGTTGCCCATGTCAGGGGTTCCTGCCCCTGGGGGGGGGGGTGGCTGCATATCCCCCTCTGGTCCATTGTCACCATTGTCCCCGCTACTGTCGCCCTTCTCAGCCTCAACAGCTATCCCACGGTCCATGGCCATATTGTGCAGTATGCAGCAGGCCAGGAATAGGCCACAGGCTTTTGAAGGGCTGTATTGTAGGGCACCACTTGACCTGTCTAGGCAATGGAATTGTGCCTTCAACATGGCAAAGACATGCTCAATGATGTTGCACGTGCTGGCATGTGCCTTGTACCATTCCTCTGCAAGGGGACGATGGTCGCTTTTAGGGTGTGAGCAGCCAGGGCCTCAGCAGGTACACACTGTCACCAGTGAGGGGATGGGCATGGTTAGCCGTCTGCCCTGCACCCCTTGCCCTGTCCCTGGCCTCCCCTGCCAACCCCCACCCCAGCTCTGCAATGCCCCTCACCACTGCCCTGTGCTATACTCACCCACTAGGTGGCCTGTGGGGATGTCCCCACATTCAAACCTGTGGCACAGAGCAGAGCTGTGCCAGATGTATGCATCATGTGCACTCCCAGGGTGTGTGGCACAGACATTGATTATGCGCCGTGTGGCATCGCACACCACCTGGCAGTTGATGGTCAGGCTCCTCTTCCTATTGATGTATGCAATGCCCTCAGAGCTGGGTGGCATGTAAGTACGTAAATGATCCGCGGAGGACCTTCCCTTCATAAAGCCAACTTTCTCTGGCCCGATAAGATCCGGTAAAAACCATGTTAATATGATCAGCCAAATGTTTCAATAGAATTTTAATATCTTGATTGAGAAGTGAAATGGGCCTGTAACTTGTCACCTGTTCTGGACTTTTGTTGAGCTTAGGTAAAAGGACAATTAAGGCTTCAAACAGGGACTTGTCAACTTCAGCCCCTGACAGTATATACTGGAAAAGTGGTATGAGCAAAGGTGTTAGTTGTTTGGCAAAGATCTTGTAAAAATTAGGGGAGGATCCATCTGGCCCAGGAATCTTTTCTGTGGGGAGATTCTTAATTATATTAGCCAATTTTGCTTGTGAAATGGGAGATGTCAAGGGAAGCTGTTGTGCTTCAAAGAGAGTGGGCAGATTGGAATCTGATAAATAGCTGACAAGTTGTTGCCCAGAAAGGGGATTGACCATGGGACCATACAGCTTTTTAAAATAAGTACAGAACTCAGACGCTATCTCGGGTGGGGATGTGGGTAAGGAACCATTTTCCATAGATTGAACAGCTGCTGTTAACCTGAAGGATTCTTGTTGCTTGATTCTGAGAGCAAGCAGGTGTCCTGCCTTCTCTCCTTGATCTGTGTATGAAGCTTTAGCTTTTAGTATCGCAAATTCTGCCTTTTCTCTCAGAAGTTCTAGATAGGAATCCTTCAGTTTAATAAGCTCTTGTCTATACTGTTCTGGAGAATGAGGAGAGAGCTTAGATTCCTTGTCCCAGATTTGGGACAGAAGAGACAACAAATGACCTTCTGTTTTTTTTCTTTTGATTCAAAGCCAAACCAATCAGTAGCCCTCTCAAATAAGCCTTTAGTGCACATCATTCCACATCTGGTTTACTGTGGAGTTATGATTAATAGAAGTGAATTGAGTAATATGGTCAGAAATGTACTTTACTCCTGGATCTTTTAAAAGCTGATTGTCAGTTTTCCATCGGCCTCCTTGTTTAGGGAGGAAAGAGAAGGAAATATGGCAAGTGACCAATGAGTGGTCTGAGAGAGGCCCTGGATGAATGGACAAGTCCAATACTCCAGGGAGAAGTGATTGTGCAATGAGTAGGTAATCAGTTCAGGAAGAAGTCCCATGTACCTGAGAGGTAAATGTATATTGCCTTTCTGAGGGGTGAAGGACTCACCAAACATCACACAGGCCCACCTGATCCACCAAATCCCGTAACACCCTTTGAGCTGGGGAAAGGCCCTTATGAGGATTTCCAGATCAGTCTAAGCAAGAATCAAAGGTTAAATTTAAGTCACCTCCAATGATTATCGGGATGGACAGGAAGGGAATTAGTTTTAATTATTTTGTGTAGTTTCAATTTGAACAGTGTGCTTATTATGGCACTTTTGCTTTAAATTACTATAATGTATGGTAGAACACAGTTAAGACTCAAAAATCATCTTTTTATAGCATTGTTACACCATCGATGTGATGTCATGACCTTGTTATACTACTGCCGCTGCGTCACATCGATGGTGTAACAACATAGAACCACAACGCTTTGTTGCTACCATGACACCTATAACTCTGAACTGTAACCTGTTTCCTGGCATTTAAAAAAATGTCTGTCTCTAAATAAACCTGCTCACTTTGAAACCCCACTAATGACTATGTGCTCTTCATTGCAAGGTAAGCCAGCAGCCTGTTGTATAGCAGTGTGAGTCTACAAACTTATCTTTTCCATCATTTTTTTTCTCCATTGACCATACACTATAAAATAAAACGTATGGTCAGCGATGTGTAATAACGCCACATTTGTGTTCTTGTGGTTCCCTTGGCAACTCTGTGAACCTCTTGAGCTTCGCTCTTGAGGTTTAACCGAGATGCCAAAGGAACCATTCGAAGGCAAACTTTGCATATTTACACACCACTGCCCATATGTTCTCCTCTACATCATTATTGTTTTTTTTTCATAAATCACATTTTTAAAAATGTATATTTCAGGAAAATTTATGTTATTTTCTGAATGTGGAGTGGGCATTTTAAGAACTCAAGGGTCCAATATTCAGAAGTTTGCATGGGTGCTAACTGGTCTTTGCCTATGCAAACTGAGGTTTGTGCTGGAGCCCTGTATTCAAATGGAGCTTTTCCGTGTGCAAAGAGGGTTATGCCCAAGAAAAACATAGTAGTAAGGGGAAAGGCATGGCCATGAATATGCACACAACCCCATATTTAGTGGTGTTGTACTACACAAAAGGGTTTAGCACAGTCCTTTTGTGTAGTGCAAATACCGCTGAAAAACACCTGACTTAACTTCAGGCAACCCTAGCAGCTGCCAGAGGTAATGTAGCTACCGATCCAATTGGCTGCTGGGGGAACACAACTGCCCCCTGTGGTCTGGCACCTCCACTACCAATCACTGGCCCATTCATCACAGTAAAATATATCCCAAGTGCTAGTTGTTCCCTCCTGCCAATTGCTAGCCCATTCATCACAATAAAATCTGTATCTGGTGCTGGTAGTCTTCCCCCACCACCGATCACCGACCCTTTCGTTACAATAAAATCTATCCCTGGTGATAGTGGTCCCCCCACCAATTGTCAGCCTGTTCTTGATGATATATCTATCCCTGGTGCTAGTGGCAATCCCCCTCCATCTGATTACCATCCCCGTCATTCACTCTTAGATTCCTGATGTTAGTGGTAACCCCCCCCCACTCTGATTGCCATCCCCATTGCACATTCTTATTTATTTATTTATTTTATTCTCTGGTAACCAGGATAGGCCCATGAGGCACAGGTGCCTGTTTTCAGGGGTTACCCTGAAGCACTGGGGAGGTTAAGTGATTTGTTTAGAGTCACACAGTATGCAAGTGGAGGTCATGGGAATTAAATTCAGGTCTGTCTGCTGGATGTACCAAGCTCATTTATAGCTGATTACTCCAACCTCTAGACTATACAGCCAGTATTGCCAACCCCACTCTTACATCTCTGGTGCTAGTGACAACCCCCCTTCTGATTGCCCTCCCCATCATATATCCTTATATCCCTGGTGCTAGTGGTGCCCTCCCCCCCAGAGTGGCAGCCCTGACATACACACAACACCTCCCTGGTGTCCAGTGGTTCCCCCCTGCAGCACCAAGCACCCCTTCACTCACCATATCCACAACAATGTTGATGTGGGCGCATATAGTGATTAGCACAGCCCTCCTCGCACATCTTCAGATGGCTGTCATATGTACAGTCAGGGACCATGCCTTTTATTTATAGGACAAGATGATGCACCCTGTCTTATAAATAAGAAGCATGCTCCCTGACTGTACATATGGTGGCTGGCCAAGGAAATGTGTGGATGGCTGTGCCAGTCACTGTATGCACCCATGCCACCGCTGTGGATTCAGTGAGTAGTGGATGCCCAGTGCTATGAGGAGAAACCATTGGATGCCAGGGAGGGGTGGTGTGTACATCAGGGCTGGTGATTAGGGGGTGGGGCACCCCAGCACTAGGGATATAAGGGTGTATGCCGGGCATTGCAATCAGAGGAAGGGGGGTTACCACTAGCATCAAGGATCTAAGAATGTATGACAGGGATATCAATCAGATGGAGGAGGTTACCACTAGCACCAGGGAGCTAAGATTGTAAGATGGGTATGGCAATCAAAGGCAGTGAGATTACGACTAGCACCAGGGATAGATATATTTTAAAGATTGGGCCAGTTATCAGTGGGTGGGGGACCACTAGCACCAGGGATAGATTTATTTTAAGAACTGGCTGACAATCAGTGAGGGGGTGGACCACTAGCACCAGTGATATGTTTACATGGCTGGGACTGGGCAATTGGGGGTTGGCACTGTGCTAACTGGCCTTACTACCCCTGCAAATGAGCCCAAAATGGGCATGCATATGGTCCCTTAGCACCTTGCATGTCCAATGGGCTCATTTGTATCGTCCATTTGAATATTGGCAACTGTGTTGTGGTGCTATCCACTCTGGTGGCACACTTCAGGGGCCCTGTCTAGGTAGCTCTAAGTGGCTTAGCACTGGGCCAACATGGCCCTATATTTGGTTGAATAGAGTGCCATGCATTATTCCCACTGAATATAGAATCTTCAGGCACCCAGGCAAGTGCAAGGCACAGTGCAAAGTTTTGTGCTGTGCTTTGTGCATATTTAAATTTCAGGCCACAAATATTTAAAAAATGTGAGATTTAAGGGATGATGGTGCTTTCTGAATACAAAAAGTGTTGTCAAAATTATGCCAGATTTTGATGCAATTTTGCTAAAATTACGTGGCTGTAAACTTGACAGTTTCACACAATTTCCCATGTGCAATAAAAATTGTACAAAGTATTGCACATAACATGATTATGTGTTAATGTTGTTTAATAAGTTATGATTATTTTTAAAGGGAACCTCAACTTTGCTCTCTTCAGTAAAAGTATATTTCAAACATTCTGGATGATGTTTTAAAATATATTCAGACATATTTCATTAATTATCTATTTTTACTCATTCTGCATGACTAAGGACAAGTGGATAAACTTATTATCTTTATGCCCCAGGCTTCCTCTCATCCTCTTGCTTTACCCCCTTTTAACCCTAAGTATTTTTGTGGTATTACACTGTGTGGCTGTAGAAAAAATTCTGATGTTGCAAGCAAAGGCTTATGACTTTAGTGGGGGTAACAGCAGGAGAATAAGATGAAGTCTGTAACACAAAAGTTATTTATCCATAGTGAACTGGTAGCAGTTCATTTCTAACTACATCTTGAGTATAACAAATTAATTAAATGTAAACAATATTGAGTCTGAATATTTTATTTCAAACCTTTTCATGGATATAGGAAAATGTTTTAATACTATATACTAGGACAGTTGGACATACAGTATATGGTATGTAGTTTGTTCATTCTCCATACTGGACTATTTCAAGTGTTTGTTGTAAACGAATCATATTTCTTCATTTGTGGGGGTCCCTTGTTACATAACCCTTTTCCTTTCTTATTCTTTTTTTGTTTGTTTGTTTTTGTTTTAATTACACTACGGATCGTTTCCAAAATCTGGTTATAGCTATTGAATTCAAGCAGAGAGTGAATCTGTCTTTGCAATCTTCAAATCAGCACATACTAACATTCTAGACACCAGCAGTGTAGGCCTGTTGGTCTGTTAAGTCTGCTCATGCTTCCGGCACCCTGATTGAGTACGGTAGCCCTCTATCTGTCTCCTTCCACTGTTACTCCATCCCCCAGTCCTGTCCCCCTGGGCAAACCAGCCTCTGCTTCACCCCGTACCTATACCTGTCCCACCCTCTTTTGAATCCCTCCACCATAGCTGCCTGTACCAGCTCACCGGGCAGTGCATTCCATGGTTCCACCACTCTCTTGGTGAAGTACCTCCACCTCCTTTCCCCCTAATCCTACCACCCTCAATCTTCCACCTGTGTCTTCTGGTGATTCCACCCTCCTTCAGTCGAAAGATCCAATCTTGGCTTATCTTATTTACTCCCCTGAGGTACTTTAAGACCTGAGTCATGTCCCCCCGGTCTCTGCTGTCCTCCAGCGAGAACAGGTTGAGATCCCCTAGTTGTTCCTCATATGTCATATCCCCCCAGGCCCCGGATCATTCTGGTTGCTCTACTCTGAACCCTCTCCAGGAGTTGGATGTCCCTCCTTAGGTGCGGCCTCCAGAACTGCACACAGTACTCAAGATGTGGTCTAACTAGGCTGTTGTACAGTGGCAAAATCACCTCCCTGTTCCTTGAGGTAATCCCCATAGTGATCCATCCCAGCATCCTATTTGCCCTGACCACAGCCCTCCTGTACTGCTCTGAATTATTCATGTTAACTTCCACCAAGATTCCTAGGTCTCCTTACCTTGCTGTGGCCTGCAACTCATCTCCCCCAGGGTGAACACATAGTTGGGGTTTTCCCACCCTAGGTGTAGCACCTTGCATTTGGAGGAGTTAAATTTCAATTTCCAGGTGCTGGACCACCAATCCAGAGTATCCAGGTCCTCTTGCAAGGCCAATCTCCCCTCCACCCTCTCTACCAACACCCCCAGCTTAGAGTCATCTGCAAAGAAACTCATTTCACACTCGATAACTTCCCTGATATTGGAGATGTAAGCATTAAACAGGAGTGGCCCCAGGACTGATCCCTGTGGGACTCCACTTATGACCTCCCTAGGAGATGAGACCTCCCTTCCAACCACTGCCTGCTGAGTGTGACCTGAAAGTCAATTTCCACTCCACCTAACCATCAATGGGCCTACCCCAACCCCCCCAGCTTCTCCCTTACGCCAGTGTGAGGGACTGAATCAAATGCCTTGCTGAAGTCCAGGAACAGTACATCCACTGGTCTCCCCCTGTCGAGTGCTGATGTCACCCACTCATGGAACTCTACAAGGTTTGTTTGACATGATCTACCTGGCACAACCCATGCGGCCAGTCATCCAGGTAACCCATCTCCCCAAAAAAACTCCCAGCCTTTCTTTAAGTATGCTCTCCATTACCTTTCCCACCACCGACTTCAAACTGACAGGTCTATAGTTTCCTGGCTCTTCTCTCGATTACCCTTTATGGATGGGCACAACATGCACCTGCTTCCAATCCCTTGGCACCCTCCCTGTCTGGAGTGACAAGTTAAAGAGATCTGCCAATGGGACAGCCAAACCATCTGCCAACTCCCTCAGTACTCTGGGATGAATAGCATTAGGCCCTGGAGATTTATCCTTTTTTAGGGATTGGAGGGCTTCTCACACCCAACTGATAGGAATATCAGCATCTGTCTCCCCCCCATTCAGCAGAACCAGCCTGATATCTCACCCCTGGCCTCTCTCGCCCAGTGGCTTGTTCTTCAGCAGGTACCCCAATAGTCAGCTCTGCTGCACCTTCTGTGTCCTTCAACCCCTTTTTTGGAAGTTTCCTAGCCTCCTCCCTAATGAACACTGAGGCAAAGTAATCATTCCGTACCTCCGTCTGCTTTCCAGCCCCTTCCACCCACCCCCTCAGCTGTCATCAACCTACTGAGCTGGCCCTTGACCTTCCTCCACTCACCAATATATCTAAAGAACCCCTTTTCCCCACCCTGTATCCCCTACACCAGCCTCTGCACTTTCCAGGCCTTCATTCCACTCACCACTCTGGTGACTCTCCTGGTTACAAGGCGATAGTTCTCTCTTTCCCTCTCTCCTCTCATTTTTTTGTACCTACTATAGGAAGCCATCTTCTCCCTTACCACCTCCTGGACCTCCTTGGTCCACCAGCATGACTTATGAGACCTAACGCCCTTGTGCTTCACTCTTGCACAGGTCCTGGTGGCCTCCAGTAGCCCCTGCTTTATGATCTTCCACCTACCTTCCACGTCCAAACCTGGTTTTATCTCCTGCAAATGCCCCTTGAAAATGTCCCCCATGTTCTGAAAGTCCACCCCCCTAAAATCAAATATTATTGTCCTTGAATGATCCCCCTTCCCCCAGTTTAAGCCAAAACCAGACTGTGTTGTGGTCGGTCCCAGTCAGAGGACTTCCACAACTAGATCTCGTACAAGATCCCCATCTGCTAAAACCACATCCAGGCTATGACCCTCCCTCATTGGGTCCATCACCTGCTGATTGAGTAACGTGTCCAGGATACCATCCAGCAGCTTCTGCTCCCTGGTTACAGTGGACATCATAGTACCCCAATCAGTAGCTGGCATATTAAGGTCCCCCATCAACACCACTCCTTCCCCTTCCAGTCCACACTGCCCTTTAATGTTAGCCAACAGGCAATCCTCCAGATCCTCTGCTAGTCCAGGGGGCCTATATACCACCCCCCAACTTGATCTTCCTCCACGGGGGTTTGCAAGGTGACCTATAGGGCCTCCATGTTGCCCTCTGCTTCCTCCACTCTCATAATCTAGATTTTATCCCTAATGAACACTGCTACTCCTCCCCCTCTGCCCACCTTTCTGTCCTTCCTTAGCACAAGGTACCCACTCAGATTAAGGTCCCAATCATGGCAAGTGGTGGCCCAAATTTCAATGACCACTGCTACATCCACCGGCCCTCAAACAGCGTGGCCTGGAACGTAGGCATTTTATTCCCCAGGCTCCTGGCATTTATTAAAGCCACTTTCCAACCCTTGTCCCTACCCCTCTTTACCATATCCTCCCCAGATCTTTCATACATCTGTCCACACTTCTCCCCTAGGGTAACATCTGTTCCCCCTCTATGGGGTTGCAGGCCAGTCCTACTGGCAGTATGGATGGCTGGATCAGCCGGGCAGTGCCCCCTTCCCCTTCACAAGTTTAAACCCCATCTAGCCTGGATGAAATCCATCATCTCCCATTTGAGAACTTCTTTCCCTACCAGATTTAGGTGACGCCTACCCCTGGCATACAGTCCCTTGTCTTCCCAAACTCCCCCCCAGTCTCCCAGCACCCCAATCCCCTGTGCTTCACTGCACTGCCTGAGCCAGTCATTAATCTCCCTGATCTTCTGTTTGTTCTCCACAGTGGCCCTTGGCACTGGCAGGATTTCCGAGAAGGAGACTGTACATCCATTGTCATGACAGATCCTGGCCAGTTCTTGGAACCTTGCCTAAATTTCCAACACACTATTTCCCTCAATATCATTTGTTCCCAGATGCATCAGGAAGTCCGGTGATCCTCCACAGTCCCTCGCCAGCTCATACACCATGAACTTCACCCTATGCACAGTCTGATTAGAAATACCTACTACATTAACTGGACTGGATTTTCCCTCACAATGCTCACCCAATGAATACCCCTGATCATGGAGTCCCTCAGCAGGAGAACCTTAGTGTCCCCCTTGATCTTTTGTGCACCTTCTTTTTGGACTCCCCCCCCAGACCCCTTCACCTCCCCCCTCCTTGAGACCACTTTCCCTTGGCTTCTCTCTGGACCCTCTACAAGAGAACTCCTAGCCACCCTACCCCTCTTATCATGCCTTTTATAACTGAGTTCCCCTGCTCCCCCAGTTTAGCCTCCACCCCACTCCCTACCCCAGTCGAGCCTTTTTCTCTGACCTCCTCCCCTTCCAGCTCCCACCTCTCCAGTCTCCCTCCAACACACCATTCCCATCACCATCACCCCCACCTACCTCCTCCCCTTTCTTCTTGCCCCCTTCCATGCCCACCTGCATTTCCTGAATTTACAGTGTGAACAGGAAATGGACACTCTTTTGTAGGTACTTCAGCCCCCAGATGAGGATCAAAGACAATTTTCAAAGTAATGTGTTCTGGGGGCCCTTTTAAGAATCCTAGACTTCTCAACGCTTAAAAGTTTTTCAGCCTTTTATTGATTTTCCCTACATTTCACTCTGTTCCAGATTTTGTTCATGGGGTTCGTTTTCTTCTTTTAATCTAGTTAAAAGTATACGTAAATGTTATCTTTCCAATCTCAGTTTTTCTTTTTTACAAAGTTTAATTTATACATTTATTTTGTACCAACACATACCAGTCCTAAGGTTGCCATCATCATGTTTTCTGTCTGGCTTTTTATTCTTAGTTTATACAGTTTATACAGTAACTAGTATCGATTCTGTTTTGGGGGTGGACTTTTCTTCGTTTTAACTTTAATTTGCAGGGGAGGAAATGTAGCTGGGAGATATTTGCAGTCATTTGTGACTAGACCTGTTACTTAGCCTTTGTGAAATAGGTGTCTGAAAGGAAGGAAGGCACTCCCTAAGGTGGAGGGTAAGAGTTGTAGGTGATTGTTTCTGGATGGCATAGGTAGTGGGTAGCCATCTAGGAACAAGCGACCACCAAACAGTGTGGTTCACGATAAACTTAGCTGTAGAGTCAAGCCGCACAAAGGTGAAGGTACTGGACTTCAGGAGGGCTGATTTTGTCAAAATGGGAGAGTGCCTCAGAAAAGCACTAGCAAACAGACAAGAAGGTGGGGTGGAGCAACAATGGGGAAACATCAAAACCGCCATCACAGAGGCAACAAGCCTTTGTGTGAAGCAAATAAACAAATCCAAACAAAAGAAAAAACCACTATGATTCTCAAAAGAAGTGGTGGTGAAGGTAAGGAGAAAAAGATAGCATTCAAGAAGTATAAGGAAACTCAGAAAGAGCAGGACAGAGAACTGTACCAGTTAAAGCAGAAGGAAGCGGGTAAGGCAGTCAGACTAGCAAAGGCCCAAACTGAGGAAAAGATAGCCAACTCGGTTAAGAAGGGGGATAAAACCTGTTATTGGTACATTAGGGAGCAAAGTAAGACTAAAGCAGGGATACTGAGGCTGAACAAAGAGGAAGGTGGTTGGGCAGATGGACAGTGAAAAAGTAAGGATATTGAATGAATACTTCTGCTCAGTATTCACAATGGAAAAGCAGGGGGAAATACCTAATCCAGTTAATAGAAGCACTCTAGATAGGGGGTTGATATTAGTCCTTTCACAGAAGAAAGGGTTCTGAAATAACTCTTAAAACTGAAGGTGGATAAAGCAATGGGGTCTGATGGGATTCACCCCAGAATTCTAAAAGAACTAAAGGAAGAACTAGTAACACCACTGACTACCCTTTTAATAAATCACGGAGGATGGTGTGGTACCTGAGACTGGAGGAGGGTGGATATGATTCCCTTCACAAAAGTGGGAGCAAGACAGAGACAGAAAACTACAGACCTGTCAGTTTGATCTCAGTGGTAGGAAAATGATGAAATCACTTCTGAAGGAAAGAATTGTTGAGTACCTAGAGGCCAGTGGGACACAGGACCCAAGGCAGCATTGATTCACAGCAGGAAGGTCATGTCAGACAAATCTAATTGATTTATTTGACTGGGTGACCAAAGCAGTAGACCAGGGAGGGGCTGTGGACATGGTCTACCTAGACTTTAGCAAGGCATTTGACACAGTCCCGCACAAAAGATTAATAAACAAATTAGCCAGACTGGAAGAGAGTCCCAAGGTGGTAGCCTGGGTAAAACACTGGTTGGACAACAGGATACAGTGGGTAATAGTAAATGGAGTCCACAGTGAAGAAAGGAGGGTTACTAGTGGGGTACTGCAGGGCTCAGTACTGGGGCCAGTCCTTTTTAATGTCTTTATAAGTGACATTGCAGAGGGACTGGAAGGGAAAGTATGTCTCTTTACAGATGACACAAAGATCTGCAACAGGGTTGATACACAAGGTGGGGTGGAAAGGATGAAAAGGGACTTGGCAAGGTTGGAGGAATGGTCAAATGTATGGCAGCTTAGATTCAACACAAAGAAGTGCAAAGTAATGCACCTGGGAAACAAAAACCCATGAGAAGAGTACACAATGGGGAGTGAGATACTGACAACAACAAAAATGGAAAGGGACCTGGGGGTAGTCATATCAGATGACCTAAAGGTGGTCCAGCAATGTGAGAAGGCAGTAAGAAGGGCTGGGTGGGATGCTGGGGTGCACAGGGAGAGGCATCATCAGTAGAAAACAGGAAGTTGTTGGCCTTCTGTGCAGACAGTTGGTAAGACCTTATCTGGAGAACTGTGTACAGTTCTGGAGACCCCATCTCCACAAAGACATAGACGGGGTGGAGGCTGACCAGAGGAGGGCAACCAAAATGATGCAGGGTCTGCACCAGAAGACATATAAAGAAAGACTAAAGGTACTTAAGATATATAGCTTTGAGGAAAGGAGGGAGGGGGGGACATGATAGAAACTTTCAAATACCTCAAGGGAATCAGCAAAGTCCAAGAGTGTAGCATCTTTCAGAAAAAGAGATGTGAAAGAACAAGGGAGCCCAATTTGAAGATAGAGGGGGGATGGCTCAGAGGTAATGTGAAGAAGCATTTCTTCACAGAGATGGTTGTGGATATAGTACATGGAACAGCTTTCCTGAGGAGGTTGTAGAGTCAAAAACAGCGGGGCAATTCAAGAATGCACGGGACAGACATAAGGCAATTCTAGTGGGGGGGTAGGGGGAAGTAGGCTGTTGGTTAACTAGGATCTTCAGCTTATCCGTTAGGTAGGGAAATGGGCAGACTAGGTGGGCCAAGCGGTCCTTATCTGCCATCAAATTCTATGTTTCTAACAGTCTGTATTAATCCTGTTTGAGGTATTTGCTTCTGTAATTTAAAAAAGAAGAATGCAAGACATTTACGGTTGCTGTGACTGAAATGTTTGCTGGCAAATTATTCTAATTCTGTGCTGCCTAACAGGCTTGCCACTTTTTAACTGTGCATTATCATAGTTTAGTGGCAGTAGCCCTAGACACACAAAACCACAATATGCAAAACACAGCTAGAGATATACAGTATTTTCAGACATAGGCGGCAGTGTGCAAAGCACACTGCATTTCCCCACATTCATTGAAGAAGAAAGAAAGATGCTGTTCACAGCAATGTGATGAGACAGGAACCTGTCAACACAGATGGGAGAAGACCCCAAACAACTAAGCCAAAAAATGGAAAATCTGAAATATAAGATCTGCCACCTGGAATGGCATGGCCTAACCCTAACCCAGTACCTACAATACAACAGAATCCCTAGAGACCTTAGGATCAATGTAGAGCCCAATCTGGGGATTAAGTCAGCCAAACTAAACACAGTATGTGATGGGATAAGAAATAGGGCCAACTGTGACATCATGTATGCCCTAATCAAGGCTGTAACTGATGAAAGACAAACACTAGAAAATTACATAAAACTAGCAGAAGAAGCTTTAAAACTCAAAATGCAGGAAGAAGAATTTACAAAAAACCTAGAAGATTTCCAACAAAAACTAAAAGATTATGAAGACTGCCTCAAACAACAGAAAATCAAAAAATTATTAGAGACACAAATGACTACAGAGACAATAGAGTGTACACATATAAAAAAATTCAAAAGACAAAACACATATAACTCATACATTACATATGAAAGTAGACAGTGACAGCAGCTATTCCAGGGATCCACAGAGAAGCACAGAAGAAACACCACAATCAGATGATCAGACCCCAAGCACATCAATGGCTAACATAAGAGAAACAAGATATGAACTTAGAAATCAAAGAAACACATATAGACAGGGGGAAGGATATGGAGGGGGAGGTGAGGCAGAGGAGGAGGAACAGATGGAAGGCCAATAAGACCAACAAGGGGAGGACGAGGCAGAGGCCCATGCACAATGATTTGATACTGTTATTCAATTTAAGCAAAAGAAACTTAATGGCAGAAGAAACTAGGATTCTTAGCCTGGGTTTATCATTTGCCCCAACACAACCTGTCAACCTTTTTAACCTAGAAGTTGACCTGCAAAAATTCTATAGCACTTTAAGACTGAAAAAACAATTTGGTGGAGAAACAACCCACCTAGACACATACAAACAGAATCTAAAATGGAAATGGGAGTCAAATCTAGATATAACTCATCAACAGGGCAAAATCATGGGATAGAGACATTTTGAAAGATTACAGAAAAAGAAATCATGAACTTATTTTCAGAACGAGACAGTTTATTCCCCACACACAATAATCTTACATGAAAGGACAAAGTAGCATTGGAACTCCTAAAAAAAGACAAAAACATAGTGATAAAGAGTGCAGATAAAGGAGGAGGCATAGTATTACAAAATAGAAACCAGTACAAACAAATGTGTCTAACATTATTAGAAAATAGAGAAAACTAAGTCACACTACCTGAAAATCCAACAGAAAAAATCAAACAACAAATAAACATATGTTTGTTGTGCACACTGCCTTAGCCTCTGTGTGCTTTCCACCTGCACTCCCCTTCCAATGTTATTTTTAACTTAATTCCATTTTTATGGAACTTCACACATTAGGAATTCTGTGTTAAAACATTGTATTTATTACCATCCTTTTAAATCATGAACATATAAAATTTCACACTAGACGTTTACTATATTCATTTATGAAAAAAATCCATTGCTTATTTCCAATAATAGTTTGTTATTGCTTTCAATGTAATGCAGTTCTGTACTTTACCACACTTGTTAGAGTTCTGTTTTCTCTCACATGTTCATGTACTCTCAATAGCATTTCAATTTGTGCAAAGCTTCTTAGAGCAATTGCCTATTCCTCTCATTACTTAGGGTCTGTCTTATTCAGAATAATTCCGTGTCATCGCCTTTTATTTTATTTTTAGCCTGAAATCCAGAGTGCTGCTTCTTTCTTTAGCAGTGCAGGGAAACACTTAGGAGACACCAGTCTCATGCTTGTTTAGCACTCTAGGCGCTTACGTTCACCATTGCTTCTTTCATCCTGCTCCTTCCTGCTTTGAGTAGACCAGCTTCCTCTGTGCTGCAACAAATCAAGTGGTAATGACACGTTCTAACCAGATGACATTTCGGAGAAAAAATCTCCATCGTCAGAGCTATCTGTTTAAGCATGTGTGGCCTTTTTATAACCACTTTTTACTTAACCTTCTTAGAACTTAGTATTTATATTTATATTTTCTTACTCAGTACCTTCATACTTCATATTTAGCAACTTCATTTAACCTCTCTTACATCTGGTCTTGCTCCTGTTTATTTATCTATGCATTAAATACTACCCCATATTTTATTCATTCAAGTCTTAGACTACATAACAAAGACAATTCTTCTACACAAGGTCATAGTTACTTTTTTCCTAATGATTTTTAAAAAAATCCCAGAATTCCAACATTTTATGCCATACCCAAAATCCATAAAAATCCCACATGTCCACCTGGCAGACCGATAGTCTCCGGAAATGACTCCATATTCGAATCACTTTCTAGATACATTAACTTCCATTTGCAACCACTAGTTGAGAAAACCAACTCATATGTAAAAGAAGCTACCAACATGATTTTAAAAATGCGTAGCATCTCAGACATAGGACTCAAAGAAAACAGTCTTCTAGTCACACTAGACGTAGCAGACTTATGTACATCTATACCACTCCAAGAAGGGATCCAGTGTATAGGCAATTTACTGGACACCAGACCAATAGGGAGTAAACCAAAAAACACAAATTCTCCAAGAAATGGTAGAAATAATAATCACAAAGTACTATTCTGAATTTGACAGAATATACTATGAACAGTGTAAAGGCACGGCCATGGGATCCACCATGGACCCAGCCTATGTCAGTGCCTACATGGACAACTTTGAAAGACACCACATACACAACAGAGGAGATGCCAAGATTCACACCTGGCTATGATACATTAACAAAATTTTTTTGATATGGTAAGGTAGCCCAGAAGAACTTATAAATTTCCATGAGGAACTAAATAGGAAGGATACTGTACAAGGGTGGTATAGTCCTGGAGAGCCCTCCTTTATCTAAAAGTCTGTTGCAACAGCATTTATTTTCTTGCTATTTCTTTCCTCTCCTCTTTGTTTCTCCCCGTCTTACAAGCAGGCCACCTGTAAGATGGCTCTCTGTTAACTTTCCTTTATTTCCCTTTCAGGGTCTTTCCTGGAAAATCTCCCCTCCCCCATAGCTATTCTCGATCCTTCACGAACGTGCGCACAACCTGCTTCACGATCGTGAGATCATGTGAATGTGCACACTTTCCTTCAGGAATATGTGAATTAGATCGAGTGAGTCTTGCTCGCTGAAAGGACTAAAAATCAGGGCAAAAGTTAGTAATTAGGCTGTTTAGACAGCCTACTAATGTTTTGTGGTGTTCAAGTGGTTCAGGCTAGGCAGGTTTGCTGAAAACAGGAAGTTTCTCACTGCAGCTTAACACACGCACTTGCAGACTGCTCTGTTTCAGAGTGACCAGGAAGTTAGGCTGTTTTTATTTCAATTTAAAGTAACCAAAGAAGAATTAAAGGTGGAGAACTTGTTAAAATGAATATTTTCAAGGACAGTACTGCTGTTTCTGTTTCATTTAGAGCTGGTTACAACTTTATAAGAATTGGGACAAAAGTCAGAAACTGAGCTTTTCTGTCTACCTATAAAGATTTTCTTGTGTTTTAGTAGCACAGGTGAGGCAGGACTGCTCATATTATGAAGTTTCTTGTTGAGCCTGGTACATTAATACAGGCTGCTGTTTCAAGCATGACTGCGAAAGGTTTCACTGTTTGCTAGCCAAGAATCCAACAGAAATACAGAAAACCTGTTGAAATAAATGGTTAAAAGCACAGGTTTAGTTTGAGCTGGTGTATTAGGTTATAGGTCACTTTAGACACTCTTTCAATCCCCTGCTGTATATCAGAACAAAAAACTAAAACTAAAAAGGAAACAATAAGTCTGCACAAAAGCTTAAAATGCTTGGAGAAGAAAATGTAATAATGTAGTGTTGACTAAGTTTATAGGAATATGTTAAAATAAAATACCTGTGTTGTTGTTTTTTTTTTTTATTTAGGTATTTCCTTGAGGAGGAAAAGATGTTTGGGGAGTGGTTCTGCTGCTACCTGACCCTCTCCTGTCCCAGTCTTCTATTGAGCTAGCTGGCCTCTGTAATGCTACCTATATTGGGCTGAAGATATGTGGGAGGAGCCAAGACAGCAGGAAACCACCCTCAACAATAACATTTTGTTATAAAATGATTATAACATGATTCCAGTATTGAAATGTGAAGGATTATCAGATATAAATGTATATAGAATGTTTAGAGTCAAGTAATAAGGTGTATGTATAAAAATAAAGGTTATGTTTTCAAAAGGGGTGGAGCTTAGTAGCACCAGCTGATCATATCCCTATTTAAAGAGGAGCCTTGGAAATGGAAGGCAGATGATGGCTCAGTAGAGCACTAGAGCCAGCTGTGAGCCGATCTTAAGGCTCAGCAGAGGGGCTGACCCTACCTCAGATCCTAGTGCCTTCTAGTGGTCGAATGTTGGAATTACAACTGAACTTTGATTTAATTATTAGTTTAACCCTCTTTATTTTTTTGGTCATGATACAGTTCACTGTTTTATTTTATTTTATTTTGCTGAATAAAAGCTGATTTGAGTTCTTACACTAGTGTCTGCCTCCATCTATTCCCACAACTTCTACAGATACCAACTTCAAATTCACTATGAATGTACAAAGAGATGAAATACCATATTTAGATCTATTAATCAAAAAGGAAAACAATAGACTACGGACCTCATTATACAGAAAGGAAATGGACAGGAACACGGTACTCCATTGAAGTAGCTTCCATGAGAGAAAACTGAAAAATAGCATACCTTACTTCCAACTGACTAGAGTCAAGAGAAACTGCAGCACGGAAAGGGACTTAAAGAAAGAGACCAGCAACATGATAAACAGATGTAGGAACAGAGGATATCCAGAACACACCCTACAAACAGCAGAGAGACAGAGAAAGCAGAAGGATGGGTCAGATTTGTTGAAAGCAAAGAAACCACAGGAAAGTAATCAGAGAGTGGTACTAGCCACAAAATACAACCACAAAATGCCAGAGATTAGAAAAATAGTAAATAAACACTGGCATCTAGTACAAATTGATAGCAAACACATCCTGGAATTACAAATGAGACCCATCATAGCAGCCAAAAAAGTTAAAAACTTAAAAGATCAACTAGTCAGATCACAGTACAAACAACCAGAACCACAACAAATTCAATTAACACTGGGCCCACTGGCACCAGGAATGGTGCCATGTGGGAAATGCTCAGTGTCCAACCACACCTCTAGAAAAACAGATATTCATATACCCACACACAGGACAAAGACACCAGACAAAACAACACATAGATTGCACAACAGAAGGTGCAATATACGTCATACAGTGCCCCTGTGATATGCTATATGTCAGACAAACAAGCAGAATGCTCAAAACAAGGATACAAAAGCATAATGGGTATATAAGAAGGAAGGATGAAAACTCTCCAGTAGCAACACACTTTATACAAACTGGCCACAGTGGAGCATCCTTGAGATTTTGGGGATTAGAAAAAGTATTTCTCCCAGAAAGAGGTGGAAATTTTAGGGACATGTTACCCAAGCACCAAAATGCACCGGATATTCAATATTAAAACACTGAAACAAAATATTGGCATGAATGAAGAAACCAATTGGGGAGCATGCAACTAAGCAAGGATAACCAAAT
This sequence comes from Neoceratodus forsteri, assembly GCA_016271365.2. Taxonomy (NCBI): domain Eukaryota; kingdom Metazoa; phylum Chordata; order Ceratodontiformes; family Ceratodontidae; genus Neoceratodus; species Neoceratodus forsteri. Next base: position 422,634,681 of record CM028130.1, read on the forward strand.
ACAGACAAGGCATCCAGAGCAATGGAATTAACACAACACAGAGCAATAGCATCAGTACAGCACAGACTTTTTTGAGCATACTATAACATGCAATGTACAACAGGATATGGAAATGGGTAAAGAGTATCAAGAGTTAGAAATAAAGAATATACACACAAAAGATGCTCCAAGGACTTAACCTCATGAAATGTAAAATTGAAAATAAGTGCATTTTTAAGTATGAAATATAGAGATCTTTACTGCATGTAAAAAATATGGGACAAGAAAAAAATAGCTTAAAAAATCACATATATGGTACATAAATGTATTTAGCAGTGAAATAAACTGCCATATTCAACTGTATCAACAAAAAATATATTAACGTGAAAGCATGTTAAACATGTATAAACTGATTTTATGATAACATATACAATTATATACAACAATGTCAAGAGATGTTAAAATGCATAGAAAATGAATATTTTAAGATGAAGAAAGAGGCAAAAAACAAGAATTCACATTCACGGTATGCCAACAAGGAAGAAATAGAACTTCACTGTCTGAAGTCTCCAAATTTCTCCATCAAATCAGAATCTAGCCAGAGAAAAACCCAAACTCAATACAAAAAGGTACTAATTGGTGTAACTGAAATGACATTGAGTCCATTCATAGTACTAGGGAATCACACCCTGGTAAAAGAACTCTAAATAGTAACACAAAGTGCACAACCAAAGGTACACATGGAAGGTCAAATCACGATTGACCTCCCATCCATAAATGCATAAGGACATATGGAAATCTGAAACTTGATTCCCATAGCACTAACCCCCATAGACAGGCATCCCAGGACCTCATAAAGCAACATTACATACTAAACAGACTAACACCAACTGAAATGAAGCCAGGCAAATAAACAAACCTGTTTTTTGCCCCTACTGATTGCACAACTCATGTGAGAGTGTATTGCTGCTTAGTGTTGAGTTAATATTAAAGAAACTAGATGCACAAACTGTAATGACTGGAAGTCCATTCATAGCACTAAGACATCTGGAAGGCCAAATCACCATTAACCTCCCACCCATGAGTACATAAAGGACACATAGAGATCTAAAACCTGATCCTTCTCTCACTACACCAGCCCCCACGGATAGACACCACAGGACCCTGCAAAGCAACATCACACAAAAACAGACAGTACCAGCTGAAATGAAGCCAAGCAAATGAACAAGCCTGTTTTTGTGCCCTAACCTATTGCCCAACCATGCTATAGTGTATTGTTGCATAGCAACGGACTGCACATGCTCACATGTGTGAAAACATTCGGCACCTGGTTATGATGTCATAACTAGGGCGACCAAGGTTAGCACAAAAACAGGCAAGAGGCAACAGCACACAGGCCCACAGGAGAAGCAACAAGTGTTTTTCACTGAACAGTAACAAATTTAAAGGATTTGAAGATAAAAAGCAAGGTGGAGGCAAGTCCTTAAAACTTTACAAAGCATTTAAGAATGTAAAAAGTAAACTGAGTTGTATACTAAGCAAGCTCCATGAATTGGCAAAGTAAAAAATGTATGACTCACTTTATGTCTCAACAGTAAAGGGCAAATGCCAGAAAGTCTCCACCTTAAGCAGCTTAAGAACCAAAACAAAGGTATAGCACTGCACAGTTAAAAAGTGGCAAGCCTGTTAGGCAGCGTAGAATTAGAATCATTTGCCAGCAGATATTTCAGTCACAGCAACCGTAAATGTCTTGCATTCTTCTTTTTTAAATTACAGAAGCAAATACCTCAAACAGGATTAATACAGACTGTTGTATAAACTAAGAAAAAAAGCAGGACAGAAAACATGATGATGACAACCTTAGGATTGGAATGTGTTGGTACAAAATAAATGTATAAATTAAACTTTGTAAAAAAGAAAAACTGAGCATGGAAAGATAACATTTATTTATACTTTTAACTAAATTAAAAGAAGAACACAAACCCGTGAACAAGGTCTGGCACAGAGTGAAACGTGGGAAATCAATAAAAGGTTGAAAAACTTTTAAGCGTTGTGAAGTCTATGATTCTTAAAAGGCCCCAGAACACATTACTTGGAAAAACCACCTGCAGGTCCCCTCACCTTTTGACCTTTCTCTTGTATGATCCTCCCTCCTCGAAGGACGCCGCTCCCTCATCTCAATCTCTCCTCCTTTCTCACTCAGTTGACTTGCAGTCTCCACACCTTCCTTCTGCTTTTCCCTCTCCCCTTCTTTGACACTTGATTTGCCCTTCCTGCTAGCATACTTATTTGAATTACTAACACCCACCCTCATCTGATTCACTGTATCCCTCTCTCCTCCACCCTCCTTTTCCTCCTCTACCCCCCTCACCATGTCCTCTCCAACCAACTTACTCAATGGCTCAAATTTATTATAGCACTCAAAGCCAACCTCCTTTTTTTGTCCTGATTTTCTGCTATCCACTCCTCCAGTAGGCCCCCTGTCAGTCCCAACCCACCTGTTCCCTCCCTGCCTCCTATGATTTAGCCTGTTTCCTCTACTGGTTACCTTCCAGGTAGCTACCCCCTTTGCTACTAGCCCACGCCCCATAGATTCTCCACTCCTGCCTGATAAAATGGATCCAGGTTGTACTCTATCACTGCCCTCCTGCTCCCAACAGGCCCTCCCAGACATCTTTATTCCCTCTCAACAACTCCAGTTTCCTCCATATCCAGTCAAGCTTCCCCCTGATCTGCAATAACTGCCTACAGACTGGGCAACCTCCCTCTCTCCAGGCCCAGTTTAGGACCATGACTGCCCTACAGCCAGTGCACCTTACAGTCCTGCCAAAGATGCCTGCCCTGGTGGCTGGGGGCCACCCCTAGAGGCCCTCTCCAAACATTCTTGGATGTTCACCCTTGAACAGGTCCCCATCCCCAGGTAGATCTACCCGCAACCTTCTACAGCCAGCCATACGGGGTGATGCAGCCCATGAAATTAAAAACACAGCTCTTGGACCAAGCTACTAAGTGGAATAAAAAAGCATGAACAGAGTTACATCCCCTAACAGTTCCAAGAATAGTCAGAGTCACAATTGGAGAAAACCCCAGTATGGCCACCCAACCAACCAGTGACCTACCTCCACCTGACCCCTCCTCCTCCTCTGAGCATTGAATAGAGGTCAGGGCTGGGTTGGGTGGCAAACTAGCATCCCAACAGTGGCTGGGCTTGTCCCTTAAAAGGCCCAGCCATGAGTTCCGAAAATGGTGCCCTGGCTTTTTATTGGGCACTCCTACTCAGATCACTAAACTCCTCCTAACCACCAATGTGGCTGTCCCCGGCTCCAAATTTCCTCCTGATATAGCTCCTGCAACAGCTCTTTCACTGCTGATGTAGCCTGCACCATCCATCAGGACCTCTGGATCCCCAAGAAGCAGCCCACCGATGCGGCCTGCACAGCCCCCTGCTCCTTTCCGAGTAAGTCCCAAGTATCCCAAGAGCAGCTGGGCCCATCCCTTAAAAGGCCCAGCCATGAGTCCTGAAAATGGCACCCTGGCTTTCTACTGGGCTGTACAACTCAGACCACTTAACTTCTTCTAACCACCGATGTGGCTGCGCCCTGCTCCAAATTTGCTCCTGATACAGCTCCTGCAATAGCTTTTTCAGTGCTGATGTAGCCTGCGCCATCCCACAGGACCTCTGGACCCTGAGAAGCAGCCCTCCGATGTGGCCTGCACAGTCTCCTTGCTCTTCTGCAAGTAAGTTCCAAGTATTCCAAGAGTGGCTGAGCTCGTCCTGTAAAAGGCCCAGCCACGAGTCCCAAAAATGGTGCCCTGATTTCCTATGGGGTGCTCTGACTCAGATCACTGAACACCTCCTAGCCACCGATGTGGCCTGCGTAGTCATCCTGCTCCTCTGCAAGTAAGTTCCAAGGATGTGATATAATAATCTTGTCCACCATAAGACAAATGATGAAAAATAATCAAATCCACAGGAAATGGTGAACTACTGGGGACCAGTAAACTGTTGTTACTGTAGATCAAAGACCTAGAATGTGTTACATTCCTGAAGGCGATGAACATTGGCCTGGGGCATATGCAGGAAGTAAAAACCCTTTGTTAGTGTCTTCCCTTTGTTTAAATGGTTGTGAATAGTTCTCTAAGACAAGCACAGATCCCTTTTGGGAACAGGACAGATGGAAATGTGGATTCAGTGCAGCACTCCACAACTCAAAGCTTGTAGAACTTCCTTGCTGGACTTAACTTTGTTTGTGATGGCTTCCAAAAAACATAGAAACATAGAAGTTGATGGCAGATAAGGACCACAAGGCCCATCCAGTCTGCTCATTTCTTTTTCTACCTTATAAATGTGCCATCAGCCATTGCTCTGTCAACGGCCTATCTATTCATACTCATCTGTATTGCTCCCTTATGCCTATTCCATGCCTGTTTGAAGCCCTGCACTGTATTCATACCCACCACTTCCTGAAGTAGGTCGTGCCATGCATCCACCACCCTTTCTACAAAAAAGAACTTCCTCCCATTACCCCTTAATTGGCCTCCCTCTAATCATATGCTGTGTCCTCTTGTCCTATGATTTTTCTAATATTGAAACATGTTAGACTCTTTCACCTTGTTAATGCCCTTAAGGTGTTTGAATGTTTTGATCATATCACCTCTGTCCCTCCTTTGCTCTAGGGTATACATATTAAGTTCCATTAATCTGGCCTCTTATATTTTCTGATGCAGTCCTTGCACCATTTTGGTTGCCCTTCTCTGGACTGATTCAATTTGGTTAATGTCCTCTTGAAGGTGTGGCCTCCAGTACTGCACGAAGTACTCCAGATGGGGTCTAACCAGTGTCTTGTAAAGGGGGCTTATTACCTCCCTCTTCTGACTTGTGATATCCCTACTAATACACCCTAACATCCCTCTAGCCTTATCTACTGCTTTAGTGGTCTGCTTGGATGATTTCAGGTTATCGGTGATGATGATGCCCAAGTCTCTTTCTTCCATTGTGACTGCCAGCAACTCCCCTCCCAGCCTATAGGTGGCTTCAGGGTTTCTCTTACCTATGTGCATGATCTTGCACTTCTTTGCATTAAACCCCAGTTGCCACTCTCCCGACCATTTTGCTAGTTTATCGAGATCTCTTCTCATTCTGCCCACCGCATCTGGATCATCTACTCTGTTGCAGATCTTGGTGTCATCTGCAAACTGACAAATCTTACCCTCCAGTTCATCTGCAATGTCACTGATGAAGATATTGAAGAGGACTGGCCCCAGGACTGATCCCTGAGGTACCCCACTTGTGACTTGCATCTCTTCTGACTGTATACCATTTACCACCACTCTCTGTTTTCTGCCTGTCAACCAGTTTGCCACCCAGTTGACCAACTTCTGTCCCACCCTGAGCCTACCCAGTTTATTAATCAATGTTCTATGTGGAACAGTATTGAAAGCTTTGCTGAAGTCAAGGTAGGCAACATCAACTGCTCCCCCCTTGGTCCACCACTCTGGTTACCCAGTCAAAGAAATCTATGAAATTAGTTTGACAAGACCTTCCTTTTGTAAACCCATGCTGTCTTGGATCCTGTGCTCCTATGGATCGCAGGTGTTGCACTATCCTTTCCTTAACGAGTGCCTCCATAATCTTGACCACTACTGAGCTAAGACTGACTGGACCATAGTTCTCTGCCTCCTCCCTACTACCACTCTTGTGGAGCTGGATCACATGATCCCTTCTCCAGTCTTCTGAGACCTCTCCTGTGCTCAGAGACTCATTAAACAGTTCTAATAATGCCTCTGCTAGTTCCACCCTTAGCTTCTTTAGTACCCTGGGATGCATGCCATCAGATCCCATTGCCTTGTCCAAAAAGTTGATTTATAATGAGAATGCCAATACCTGCTGATGATGTTTTCCAGTTTCTTAGTCCAGGAAACGTTCATAGATATCATGTCCAAGAATGGTTTAGTTCCTTCAAGAAGAAACATATGAAAATCCACAAAACTAAACTACTGACAGAGACAAACACAAACACCCAGCCACACAGCCCAAGGAGGCACATCAAGATCACCCATGTCATCATGTCACCAGTTTCCCAAAATAATTAATAGTTTTAAAGTATGAAAAAGGCATCATCATTAAGAACCTAAAACATAATGAAAAAACAGTGGTTAGTATAAAAAGAACACAAGACATAGTCTGTAGGAATTATAAACGTACAACACAAACTTTTCAAATATATTAAAATTGTGAAGGACAGGTTTCTCTTCCCCTCAACAACAAATCAGTGCTGTACCAACTGCTGTATATCGTCTCCAAGTCCCACAGTAATGTTGTTTTACTCAGCTACAGGTACTGTATCTGAAGTCATCGTTGTGTAAAGGGGTCTCATCTAAAAACAAGATCTGGTAGAGCCACTATAACTGTGAATGCATTAACTAGATAAGGGTGTTTCATGAGTTTAAGCATAAACATTTATTTATTTAAAAAATATCAGATTTACAAACCTTTGAGTCAGAGACTCATTTACAAAGGCATCTCGTCGAAACTAATACAAAGACAGCACGGTTAACAAGTCCAAAAACAATGGCTCAGAGAGCAGACAGTTATAACAATCATTCACTGGAGATACATGGGTAGCAGTACATAAACAGATTACATAGTCTAGGCACACAGGCACTGTCACAGACTCACTCAGTCGGTCAGCCCTCTACTCCCAAAGTGCCAAACTCTGAGCATATGATTTGTGGACAGTGAACAGAACAAGGTAACCCTCTTGTCTGTTTTGTGGTTTCAAGTCACCTTAGTCTCAAGTTCTGGAGGAATTCAAACTGATAACCTCTTGTTAGCGTACCCAATTATCAGGCTCAGATAATTCTGTCTTTGGTGGGGCTAGATATCTTTGCCTATGGGCAGCCAACCAGGTCTTTCAAATGAACTCTTAGAACTCTATGCAAGACTTTAGAGAAGTCCATCCATTTCCCAGCTTGGTATATCAGTAAGCCCATACACAGTGTTAACTGTAACTTTTAAAAGCTCCACTTAAATAAAAAGAAATGTCAAGGCACTCCAGGCAGTTTCCTTTGTAAAATATATCTTTACTTTAAAATATCAAAACAGAACAATAAATACAGAACAAATATCCCAAACACATACAATCTTAAAAACAAAACAGGTTTTTAAAGTACAAACTAAGCTCTTTTATCCACATAATACTTATCTCCTACAGTGCTGATGTTGTCCTTCTTCTCTCAGTCAGAAATAAAATAAAATGTGTCTCTCTAAGGCTTGTTCAGTTGGATAAAAGCAGTCCTGAGCCGGCCTCCTCTCTGAAGTGATTAAACTATGCCTTGGAGTATTAAAAGTTATATTTTACAGCACAGGATGTCCCAACAAGATTTAAAAAAATGATAAGCGACATACTCAATTTCCTCTCCTCAGGTTAACTGGTCAGAACTGGTTTTTGTTCTGCCACACACACTCTCTTTCACACACACAGTTTCTGTGATGTCCTTCAGAGCATCCTAGGAATGTGTATTGGACCTTCCAAATTTGTCTCGATCCTTGTTATCTACACATCAGAGGTCTTTCTGATGTAATTCAAGGGCTCCCTGTGACACCCTTCCCAACACAGGTTCTTCCTGGCAACTATTGCAAGTAAAAGGATCTCTCTGAGGGCATTATGAAGTAGATACTTTGGTTCCTGCCTTCAAAGAAAATTTAACAAAGGAATTGCATTTTAAATAGATGCAGATTTAGCTATTTTCTGTTCTTTGAACTTATCCCTGTTTTTTTTTGGATCTGTCAGTTCAGCAAGACTGGGTCTTCTGACTGCCCTTCCCTTACATAAATTATATGTAGTACAAAAAAAAATGATACATGGATCAGAATCAGTGGTCCAAGTGTGACAGGCACCACATCAAGAAGTGCAAAGCAGTTCAAGCAATATACAATAGCTAAAGCAAATAGACATCAGGAGTCAAAGAGAAGCCCAGAGTGTTCACATGAAGGCAGTTGCATACACTTACTGAATCAAAGTATAGTACACTGAGAAAGGGCATATTTAATCAATAAGGCATGACAGGTGTGTGTGTGTTATCATGTAATAATGTCACTCCTGGGGTGGGTTGAAGTACGAGGCAAAGCCGAGTATTTATTTATTTATTTTCATGTATTTATTTGATCCACTGTATCAGCAATATTTGCACAAGCTGTGCCCAGTGCAGATTTTACAGCACTGGTCCTGGTCTGGTGATCTGGATTTTACCCATACCACACTGCATATGGCTTAGTGATATACTGTACAGATGGCTGCAGAGTCTATCCCATTGAAGACTGAAGTTTCAGAAAACCATTATGCTACAAATATCAAGACTCGCTCCCTCACCCCCAGTTACAATTAATCATCTACCAAAGTCATGCTTAAATACTGGTGCCTCTACTTCCACACCATTAAGTTTTTAATGCCAACATGCTTCTTCTGCTGCTGTGAGTTAAACTCTTTATTTAAAAACATTTTGTTGAGAAATTTTTGTTTCAGTATATCCATGGTCAGGAAAAATTAATTTGTAAAAGAAACCAAAATCACCATTTATCAGTTTATTGAATCACAATACAGCATGTTATGAATTTTTCAGATTCTATGTGTAACCTACAATAAGTCAAACAGAAATTAGACACAAATGCCTACCTATTTGCAAGTGAAGCAAATGTGGTTGTTATTCAGTTGTAAACACCTATAGTCACAGCCAGGATTCACATTGCTAGACTCTGGGTAAGTATGACAGGTTTCCTAAATACTGGTACCTTATCCAGCTGTGTTCTGCTTGGGGTGTGTATGTGTGTGTGAGTGTGTGTATGTGTTTAAATATGTAACTTTCTATAATATATTTTATAGCACTGTGAATCCTGGCTGCAGTGTCCTTTCTCTGCTGTGGCTAAGCAAGACACTGTAACAAGACACTGGCCTGCTGTAGGAGCTATTAGACATCAAACCAAAGGGTACTCTGTGAAGATTAACTTGGAGAAGATGCAATAAAACGAACTTGGAGTGACAGCCCCCAGAGGTCATAAAACACCCAGGGAAATTTAGAAAAACTCCTCACATAGCCTAAGCAGAAACAAAACACTGGATTGAAGTGAGAACTCAAAACTGGTAGCGATACATATATTCCTGATTTTATCATGAAGTTTTCCTTTAAGAAGATTTAGTAGAATATAAACAGTAGCCCAGAACTGCCTGCCTAAGAATGAAGTTGGTATATTATTTGGAGAAGGGCAAGGCTGGATCTCTTGCTATGCAATATCCTGCAAAGTAACACACTAACTGCTCTTAGGATGGTGGTGTCAAATGCTGTGAGGTGCCTAGGGGGAACTAGTTATGCAGAAAGTTCCAGGAAGTGTTTAAGCCATTCTACTTCTAATAGCTTTCTATGATGTCTGTACTATCCATTATAGCATTGATGATCTGGGCAGTTTCTGTGCTTTTATGCTTGTGTATAGTTCTTGATAAAATTAAAAGTTTTAAAATTTAAACACTCCTGCTAGCTAGACCTGACACACACACAACATAAAAATAGTGAATTAGGGCTATTTAGTAGCTGTTGTCTTGCAGAAACCCCAGTTATCTAGCTCTCCCCTGGACTGGGAAGGGAGAAGCCTGAGAGGGCGAGAGGGGCAGCAAGGTCAGCTCCCAGGGTGGGGACTGACCAAAGGAATGGACATGAAAGCCCACTAGGCCTATTCTGCAGGCATTTTAGTATGTTAGTATGTTTACTACACCAACATCATGAACCATAAAACAGATGACTGCCATAACTAAGGAGGCAATATAGCACAGTGGTTTAAGGCTCTTCTATGCAAATCTGGAGATCTAGGTTTGAATCCCACAGCCCCCACACAAATGTGGAGTATCTTTTTAAGAAAGTATAAAATACTGTGAAATGATTTTAAAGCAGTGCACATGCTAAATCCTACTGCCACATTCAAAACATCATACCCTACCTACTTACCACATATAAACTCAACTATATTAAAAAAATAATTCTAGGCACTTTTTTACCAGGAGAGACACACTAAGCTGAAAGCTTGTTTACAGGTGTGACCTGGGAGCACAAGGAAGTTAAATGATTTGCGCAGGGTCACACAGCATCCAAGTGGGGGCTGTGGGAGTCAAACCCAGGTCTCCAGGTTTGTAGCTCAGAGACTTAAACCACTGCCTACTTAACCATTTATAATATGGTTACACTTATATATAATACGTATTTCTCAAACTTGAAAGAAAAAAATACACTTTATCGTCAAAGTCTGTATTTACCAAGTACTGTGCCCATGTTTAAAATAATTTGAACCCCACCAATAAATGTGCCCTGACATGAAATGCATGTTTAATTGCAAAGACAATTAAACATTGTATTTCTAAATGCATTACTAACACCACTGCTTCATGATTAAAACAATTCAACCCCTCCCCCCATGACAGATTTGCATTCTGGGAAGATTGCCTTGGCAAGATGCTATAAAAAAACCCGAAAAACAGGTTTAATGGAGTGAATGCTGACATCCTATTTCTAGTGTCCATGAGAAAAGAAAATTAGTTAAGATTTTTTTTATGTCAGCTCTGATCAGAATAGCTTTTAAAATCACCAATTGTTTTCCTGTTCAATGCTTTCTAATACATCTTAAACTTTAAAAGAAAAACACACTTTATCATCAAAGTCTGTTTTCAGCTTCCTACAGTGTACTTCATTTGTAAAACAAAAAAAAAAGATCTTGTCACAGACCGCAATCAGCACTAACTACTAACAGAATGCTGATACCTACATTTACAATTTAGCAAATACTTGAAATTAAAGATTCTATGTGTAACCTACAGTAAGTCAAAGCAGAAATTAGACACAAATACCTACCTATCTGCAAGTGAAGCAAATGTGGTTATTATCATTCAGTGTAAACACCTATAGTCACAGCCAGGATTCACATTGCTAGACTTTGGGTAAGTATGACAAGTTTCCTAAATACTGGTACCTTATCCAGCTGTGTTCTGCGTGTGTGTGTGTGTGTGTGTGTGTGTGTCAGTGCTTTCAAAGTTTTAAAACTACTAAAGACAAATTATGTATAAACTATAAATATATATATAATGTTTAAGAAAAACATGTGGTTCTTACTGTAAATTAAAATGTGTGTCTAGGTCTCCTTCTGAGGCCACAGGTGGCTCTGATAATCATTTGTTCCAAAGGATTTTTAAGTTAATTTGAAGGCATTAAATATCTTCTGTTCTGTTCTTTTCTCCACTGCATAGGCATGTCTGTGTCCCAAACTAGTGTATCTTGTTACAGCATGCTAGAGCTATCTCATGCCCCTCCCACATGAATCAGAAAAAAGTTTGGGGTGGAGGCGGAGGTGGATATTATTCCCCCCAAAAAACTAATGCTGCCTCCCACTACTGAGGTTCCAATTCTTGTACCACCCATTTAAGAAAGAAAAGAGTACCCTGCAACCATTGACTAAAATGACAGCATATTTATTTGAGGGAGGAAAACATTGCTTCAAGGAGGGTAAGGCAGAAGACTATTTATACCTTCAGACAGTTCCACTGACAGAAAACATGACATCACTCCTTTTGTAAATGCAATACTCCTGTAGGCTCCACCCACAGTCATAAAAATGTAAAAAGTGACAGTAGTCACCTGCATTTTCAAATACTGTTTTTCTTGCCAAACACATATTCACATTTTCTATATGAAGCCAGCTGAATGCACAAAAACTATGGATTATGGCCCTTTCCTTGAAGATTCCAGTAAGGAATTTCTTTGAGAAGTCAAAGTGAATTTGAAAAGTGCTGCATTGGTGATTAGTCTGTTGATCCTTAAGCTACATACTCCTCATGTGCTGTTTTCCCATGTTTTTTTAAAAAAATAGGACACATGAATGGTGTAGAATCTGTTGGTAAAGTGGGCCTTAACTGTGGGCTGCTAAATAAATCTTACTAGTTTTAAATAACTTCATGAAATCTAATGTACACAAAAAATGGTTTTATGGTAAACATTTTGAAATACTAACTGTAGCTTTAATGAGCCACCGATGCCGCAAAAAGAACTTTGAAAATCATAATATTTGTAGACAAAGCAGTTTTTTTTCACATTAGCTCTGTATCTCTTATCCCTGTTACTTATTACTGACGTAATATGCATGAATACAGGGTAGTTATTCCTTGAGAGGTCATCAGCTCCTATTGTTTCTTCCCAACCAGATGTCATAATACTTTGCATGTGACATCACAGTTATTCTCATGGCAACTGACCGATGTCACAACAGAGCAGTATGATTTCAAGTAGAGAATAAGCTATAGAGGCAGATGAACTCTAAGGAATAAAGATCTTTTTGTGTGGAAATTTCTTCAGTAATTAAGAGGGAATGTGAGAAATTTATAGAAGATACTTGAATTTAAACTGAATTGTGTCTAAATATGTTTTCAAACATTTCCCAAAGACATCAGCTGTTCTTTAAAAAAATGCCTTATTTAAAATCTAACTGTTAAATGAGCATTACCCAGCTAAAATGATGCACTGTTGTTTAGGAAGGGAAGAAATTTGGTTTTATATAGCACCTTTCATACAGTACATTCTGTATCACAAATATCTTTACAAGTCACGAGTACTTGGAGAAATATAGGGATATTTAATGGAAAACCCCAGTGGAATGAACCAGCTACCTTAAGTTGGTCTATCTGGGTTATGTTGTGGTGAACCGAATTTTTTGTTTTAATTGGGTTCACCACAACATAACCCAGATAGATCATCTTAGGGTAGCTGGTTCATTCTACTGGGGTGTCAAACAGATGAGACATATTGATGAGTCCTGTTAGGATAAAACACATGTCTATGTTTTCTGCTGGCACCCTTTGCAAACTGTGTGAGAGGCCTTTCGGTACCATTCATTTCTGCTTAAAGTTGAATCAGCATAATATTCTGTGGTGATTTGCATATGCAGCCCATGATGCTTTGCATTGTGGGGGCATGTATGATTTTGTATTTCTTTGAAACTTGGCTTCCCGGCCAAATGCCCTTTGCGGTAACCATTACCTCAGTGATTGTGCACAGAGGTTCTTTGTCTTTTAAATTGTTTTTTGTTTTAATTGGGTTCACCACAACATAACCTAGATATACCATCTTAGGGTAGTTGATTCATTCCACTGGGGTGTCAAACAGACGAGGCATACTAATGAGTCCTGGTAGGATGAAACACATGTCTGTTTTCTGTTGGCACCCTTTGCAAACTGTGTGAGAGGCCTTGTGGCACCATGCATTTCTGCTTAAAGTTGAACCAGCATAATATTCTGTGGTGATTTGCATATGCAGCCCATGATGCTTTGCATTGTGGGGGCATGTGTGATTTTTGTATTTCTTTGAAACTTGGCTTCCCAACTAAATGCCCTTTGGGGTAACCATTGCCTCAGTGCTTGTGCACAGAGGTTCTTTGTCTTATACACATATATATATATATATATATATATATATATATATACAGTAGTAGCCACAGATATGGCCAGATATTTCCAGATTTTTTGTGAAATTTCTGAAGAGTTTCTCTCTGCTGCCCCTACTATGTAAATGGAGAAAGCAGATTTCTCTAGAAATATCACAGAAATTTGGGAAATATCTGGCCATGTCTTTGGCTGGGACTGTGTGTGTGTGTGTGTGTGTGTGTGTATATGTGTGTGTGTGTGTATATATATATATATATATATATATCTATAGTATACCCACGGACAGCGACAACTCGACAGTGACTGACAGTACAGCAACTGCAGTGCCAGATTGCTGTAGTGTCGGCTCTGGACCCCGGCACTGTGTTCTGGGGGTCTTGCACCCCCTCCCCTAATCAGCTCTGACTCGGAGTTGATTATATTAAGTGGGGAGAGTGGGGGGGGAACCCCCTCAAAGAAGACATGAATTTAAGTGGGAAACCTGATGCTGATCGCAAATGCAGTTGACATGATGGTTTCGCTGTACGATCATTTGACAAATATTTTATCAGTCCAATTATAGATCATATATATATATATATATATATATATATATATATATATATATATATATATATATACCCAGTGATTTGCAAAAGTATTCAACCCCCTTGAAAGTTATCAGATTTGTCTGGATTACAAATGAGACTTACATATATTATTCCAGTCAGTATTTTTATTGCAAACTCATATGCTCTAACAGTATATTGTCAAAGCCAAAATTAATTATCCGTCAGCAGATCTTTTAAAGAAAATTAAAAACTGGAAAATGCTGCTTGCAGAGGTATTCAACCCCTACACATTAGTATTTGGTAGAGCCACCTTTTGCTGCAATAACAGCTTTAAGTCTTTTGGAGTAAGTATCTACCAGCCTTGCACACTGTTCGGGAGTGATTCTTGCCCATTCTTCTTGGCAGATTTGTTCCAGGTTGTTCAGGTTGGTTGGGTGATGCTTGTGGACAGCAATTTTCAAACAGTGCCACAGATCCTCGATGGGATTGAGATCTGGACTTTGACTTGGCCACTGTAGGACATTCACCTTTTTGTTGTTTAACCACTCCTGTGTTGCTTTGGCCTTGTGCTTGGGATCATTGTCCTGCTGAAAGGTGAAGTTTCTCCCAAGCTTCAGTTTTCAGCAGACTGAAGCAGGTTCTCTTGCAGTATCTCCCTGTATTTTGCTTCATCCATTCTTCCTTCAATTTTAACAAGATGCCCAGTCCCTGCTGATGAAAAGCATCCCCACAGCATGATGCTGCCACCCATACTTCACTGTAGGGATGGTGTTTCTCGAGGCATGGGCAGTGTTAGGTTTGTGCCACACATAGCGCTTTGAATTTTGGCCAAAAATCTCTATCTTGGTCTCATCAGACCACAAAACCTTGTGCCACATCTTAGCTGGGTCACTCTCATGCTTTCTGGCAAACTCCAGAAGTGCTTTGATATGGTACTTTTTGAGTAATGGCTTCTTTCTAGCCACCCTCCCATACAGGCCAGTATTATGCAGAGCTCTCGATATGATTGACTGGTGCACCTTCACTCCACTGTCAGCCACTGAACTCTGTAGCTCCTTCAAAGTGATTGTTGGCCTCTCTGTGGCTTCCCTCACTAGTCTCCTTCTTGTTCAGATGCTGAGTTTTGAGGGACGGCCTTGTCTAGGTAGTGCCTGGGTGGTGTGATGCAGCTTCCACTTCCTCACTATTGATCCAACAGTGCACACTGGGATATCCAAACACTTGGATATTATTTTGTACCCTTTTCCTAATTTATGCACATCTATTACTTTATCTCTAACTTCCTTAGAATGCTCTTTAGTCTTCATTTTCACACCCTTCCTTCAGATTCACAGTCTGACCAATGGTCATTAAACTGAGGGGGAGTTTTATCCAGAAAATGTGAGCTACTTTAATGTTTCAGAGGTGAGGCCAATTGTAAGTCAATTGTGTCCTCGTTAGGGCAATATTCTTCATCTGTGCAAACTTGGAGCTTCCAGAGCACAGGGGTTGAATACTTATGCAAACAGCATATTTCAGTTATTTATTTTTCTTAACAATATTTTCTAACAGAAAACCAATGTCACTTTAAAATAATTATTTTGAGGGTCAGTCTTTTTAATTAAATATTACACAGAACAAAATCTCAATGTATCATTTGTCATTCAGACAAATCTGACAACTTTCAAGGGGGTTGAATACTTTTGCAAGTCACTGTATGTATGTGTGTATGTGTGTGTGTGTGTGTATATATATATATATGAATACCCTTTTGTTTTGTTTGTTCTATGGTTCTATGCACTATTTTCCTTGTATGTTGTGCATTGTTTTGTACTTTGCACCATTATGTTACTGGGGGCACCCTTCCCCAGTCTGTACTACATTATATTTTACCTGACTGATTTTCCGGAGGGCCTGTATCAGTCAATCAAGACTGACCTAGCAATGAAAGTTACTGAAAAAATACAAATAATTTCACAGACATAACAGACTGTAGAAGTTATATGAAAACTGCATTTTTGATAATGATCTTTTTAGCTATAATGTTTTACAACTATGCCATGTATCCCAGTAACAGAAATGCCTATGCAAGTAGCAAATGATTGAATCATAACATAAAGTCTGAATTATTTAATCACTAATAAAGGAAAAAGAAGTGCACATCTAGACACAAAGTAGACAGTCTCCATAACATAATTTAAATTTTCATTCTCTGTGTTTTCTATCATTGAAAGCTACAGATACTGTTTGTCCCAAGGAGCCAGCCAGACTTTGATGATGGTGCATACTGTATATACCAGAATGCATGATTAAAGCTATCTCAGCAAAATATTTACGTGCATCCTGCTAGATGAATTAAAAGCCTGGATAGCAAGCCATAAAATTCTAAGTATTCAACAATTTGGTTTTAGGGAAAAGTTTTGTACAACTGATTGTGTCTTCAGTCTGGATCATTTGAGCAGGAAAACTAAAGTGCATGATGGTAATGTATTATATTTAGCCTTTAACTGATATTGCATCTGCATTCGATAATGTTAATAGAGATATTCTATAGGAAATACTTAAAGCTTGGAAAATTGATGTCAAGTTACTCTAACTGTTACAAAGGTTATATACAGATACACACAGTATATAAATACAATATGTTATAGTAGGGATGGTGAATTGACCAAATCTTATAAGGTGGAGAAAGGAGTTAAGCAAGGATGCCTATTGGCACCATTGTTATTTAACCTTTACATAGATCAGTTAGTATATAAACTAGATAACCAAGATACTGATGCACCAGAAATATTTGGAACCAAAAGTAATATTATCCTTTACACAGATGATGTGGTTTAAATTTCTAAAACTGCTAGCAGATTGCAATGGGCCTTAAATTATACTTCAACTGCCCTAAATGATTTATAACTGAAAATTAATATGGAAAAGTCCAACATTCTGGTTATTAATAAACCTAAAATGTTAAAGTATCAGTGGTCAATAGAGAAATCATGACTAGAAGTTAATAGATTTTGCTATTTGGGGATTATAGTTGGAGACAAAAACACATGGAAACCTCACAAATGAGAGAATAAAAAAAGAGCTAGACAAGCAGCCCTCGCTATTAATTAAGTTACCAAACAATACCTAAATAACTCGGCAGTGGCACTTCTTAAAACATATCAGATGATGGTCAATTCAGCTATTCTGTATGGTTCAGAAATCAGGGGTCAGCCAAAAAAAGCTAATTACTTGGAATCAGTTAAAAACCTATTTATTAGATTAACATTACAACTTCCTCAATTTATTCCACTAGAATTTCTGAGAGCTGAAACCAGTTTGGTTTTGTTAGCTGCCACAGCAGGATAGTGACAATTTAGTTACTTCTTAAAACTATATAAAATCAGTGAAGGAAACCCTGTACTATTTAGCTGCTGGTTAGACAGTATATGTATTTCAGAAGTAGGACAACCAAGAGTTTTGAAAAACTGGACCTGGTTCAAAGAACTGGACTTCAGATTAAGGCAAATGGGCTTAATTTCCATCCTTGGACTACAGAATGTCATTGATTTGAATAGTTTTGCTAAATGTGTAAAGGACAGAATAATGGAAATCTTTAAACAAAAAGATATAGAATGTTTAACCACAAGAAATAAAATGTTCAACATATCTTACACTTAAGGAAATTCACAAAAGGGAAACGTGTTAGTAAATATGAGAGTGACCTGCATATCAAAACAATAGCTAGACTGAGATTTGATGTAAATTATAATATGAATTCATACTGCTTAAACTGGATGCAGTATCAGAAAGGCATCGATTGTAAGAGCGGATGCTCAGGGAAATGGACAACAAAGCATTTTCTGTTAGACTGTGTAAATTTATAAAGTCTTTGTGACAAATGGTTATCAACATTTTTAACAAAACATCACATGGCAACAGAAGATGAGAAATTACAATATTTATTAAACACAGATAATGTAGCAATATCATACAGATTTGCAAAATTTACTATAGCTGCACATAGATTTATTGGGAATAATAAGACTACGCATATTATATAAGATACAGATTATTATGGCAATAGTTTATGGACAAATGGAATCTCATATTATTGTATTATATGTACAGTATGCGTTGCCTTATATTTTTATACAGAGTTCAGTGACTAAATATCTGACAGGACAAAAAAAATAATCTACTGATGATCTCTTATAAATTTTAAAAAGTTTTAAATCATTTTGTATTTTTATTATTAGTCTAAACTTGTTATGTTTGTTGTGTGTGAAACAATTATGTTATACAGATTTGCTATTTAATAAACTTGAAACTTACTTAAACCTACTGGTGCCATTTTATCTTACAGGAAAAGGGATTAATACTTTTAGAATGTTTAGATTAAACTTTGGATTGTCTTAGTACAGGAGCATATTCTCTGCAGTACAGATACATATAAAATAATAACTGAAAGCTGTGAATAACAAGTCTATTAAACCATCAAAGGTCTCTGATAGTGTTGTAGAACCATGAGAGCACAACAAGCTGTCCTAAATGTTGTCAGAAGCCATTAATTTTCCTAAATGACCTTCCCCTTACCTGCTCCTCTGCATCAATTCGTATGTATGTAGATGACACCGTTCTCTATGCCTCTGGTTCCTCTGCCTCTGACCTCATAACCCATCACCAGCTGGATTTCAACAACATCCAGCACTAATTTCAGGTCAGCCAGCTGTTCCTCAGTGCCAAAAAATGGTCTCCCTGACCTTTGGCACTAGGCAGAGACTTGCTGAGCTCTCTTCTCCCCTCTTCTTCCAGACCCTTGATGCTACTGTGATTAAGGATGTCTCTTCCTTTAAATACCTCACTTTATGATTGGATTGTTATCTGTACTTCTCTACTCATGTGAATGTCATCCACAAGAAGCTGCACCCTACACTTGGGGCACATTACAGGAGCAAGGTAAGTATCTCATTTTCTGCTCATAGAGAGATTTTCATGAAGATGATTCTACCTATCTTTGAGCATTAAGGCAACATTGTATATAGTGATGCTCCCAAGTCCACAGTTGCCAGGCTGGATCCTTTCTTTCACTCCTTCTGCCACTTTGTCCCAAATTGCCTCCCAGAACCTACCTCTGTTCCCTGTATTCCTCCCTCTCCTTGTGTTCCCTTGATGCTAGGCACCTATCTCATTGTGCTACCTTTGTCTCCAAATTCTGGCTGGGCTTCCTCCCCCTACCATTCCTTGAACCTCTACTCCCCTCTTTCCACCTATTACTCTCTTTACAACTCTGTCACCCACTGTCTCACTCTCCCCCACGTAAAATCCTCTGCTGGTCAAGCTGCTTTCTCCTTCCACTTTCCCAAACTTTGGAGTACCCTACCTGTTGCTATTCACAGTGCTCCCTCTTCTCGGTCATTAAAATCCTTACTCTGTGATGTCACTTCTCACTCCTGCAGTTGCCACTTATCCTGGGCTAATACCATTGCTCCTCCATCCACACTACTCCACCCCCCTACTGCTCTAGATAATCGATCCATTTTTATGTTTGACTAGTCCCACATTGTATTCACAAGCTCCCTTCCCTCCTTAATTTTACTGCCAGTTGAATTTGCTGAACTACTGCTATTGATATGCTATCTATAATGCTATGTTTTGCATTACTCTGCACTTCCTCTCACTTGTCTACTGTGTACTTTTTATAATTATTATTATTATTAATATAATTTTATAATTGTAATATTACTGATGTAACTTATTGCTACACTCTCCACATTCCCTCCCTCCCATGACACATCTGGAAAAGAACTACTGTATTTGCTCAGTATGTTGTATTTTCTATATTGGAGTTATTTACCCACAAGCTGAAGGGCAACATAGTGTTGAATGTGTATTTTGGGAGAGGGGTATTTTGCAGCAGTGGTATCAATGTATTTTTGTTGTGTATGTGAGTGGCTGTTTGTGGGATACTCAAGGAGCATTGTCAGAAGGGCACAAATCATTGGCACAACAGAATTTGTGATGTCACTATTATAAATACTGACTTTCAAAAAATCACTGGATGACAATGCAGAACAGACACCAGCGAAAATAAAGTGATTGTACTGTATACAAGAAGAATGCACTGAATGGGGAAAGAATAAATTAAATCATGGAGCGTATCTGCTTTATATTAAGTGAGAGATCGCATTTTGCTTTCTTTGGTGCATTTGGTGCATTTGTATTCCTTGCCTCAGCAACCCTTATAGGTAAGATTACCAAGTATACTTGTAGTACTCTATCATGCTTTAATTTAGAGATTTCAGTTTTAGAGCCTCAAAGAGTGTATCATCCATCTGTGAATGACTTACTATGCTGAAATTAATGTATTTCTTCTGATACAGTACCAGTTTAATCTATTCTGTCCTTTATTTACATAACATTACGCAATTACTTAGAAACATAGAAACATAGACTCTGATGGCAGATAAGGACTGCTTGGCCCACCTAGTCTGCCCATTACCATACCTACTGGATTTGCGCAGATCCAAGTTAATCAACAGCCTACTTCCTCCTACTCCCCCAGAATTGCCTTATGTCTGTCCCATGCATTCTTGAATACCCCCACTGTTTGTGACTTTACGACCTCCACAGGAAGGCCATTCCATGCATCCAGCACCCTCTGCATGAAAAAATGCTTCCTCACATTTCCCCTGAGCTGTTCCCCATCTTCAAATTGTGCCCCTTTGTTCTTGCATGTCTCTCTTACTGAAAGATGCTACCTTCCTGGACTTTTGTTGATTCCCTTGAGGTACTTGAAAGTTTCTGTCATGCCCTCCCTCTCCCTCCTTTCCTCCAGGGTACACATATTAAGCTCCTTTAGTCTCTCTCTTCAAATGGCTTCATATGTCCTTGCAGAGATGGGGTCTCCAGAACTGCATGCAGTACTCCAGATGGGGTCTCACCAACTGTCTGTACAGAGGGATAACATCTTCCTGTTTTCTACTGGTCATGCCTCTCCCTATGCATCCCAATATCACCCCAGCCCTTCTTACTTCCTTCTCACATTGCCTGCCTTCCTTTAGGTCATTTGACATGACTACCGCCAGGTCCCTTTCCATTTCTGTTGTTGCTAGTACCCCCCCTTTGTGTACTCATCTTATTTTCATTTGGGTTGAGCATCTATATTATGTGTGTAGGTGGGAGCACTAAAGCACAAGAAGTCCAAGTGACTTGACCAAGCTTATTCAGTGAGCTAATATCTGTGATAGGATCTTTACTGGGATCTTCTGTTTAACAGTTCATTATTCCAACCACTTAACAATATTAACAACCGTCATCTTTTCTAATGTTATAAGTTCCCTTTTGGCTTGTATTCTAATATTGTGGCACATTATATCTCATCATATTCATATGTGGTATGATTGAGAATATAATCACTGTTACTTTTATAGCTTTTTATTAAAGTAACTGGAAAAGGCCACGAAAGTTGTTGTTATAATTTTTTAATTATATTTTTAGATAGAGTTCCAGAGAATGAAATTGCAAATATTCATAGCTCTGAATCTGAACATATCCAAAGTCATACATATCAGGCAGTATAGAATAATGATTGGAGTGCAGAACTAGGAACAAGGAGAGCCCTGGTTCAGATCACTTGCTAACCACTCATGGACTGTTTGAATGTGAGTATTTCAGTTGATCTCTATGAGTTTCACTATATAAGCCACATGGTTTGGGAATGTATTTCACTATCATGATTGGAATGTAATCAACCAGTCTGTGTAAGAACTATTGTACACTAGTCCTATACTTGCTGCCACCTATAGCTTTAGTTATAAAACTGAAGGTATTATACCAATTTTCTTGAGTTGCTTTCATATGGATCACCCTCAACCTGTAAAGGTATTTTGCTAGGAAAGTGAATTTCAATTAACTTAATTAAGAGCAGATTAGGTCTTCATTGACTGTTTGTAAAATGTCTTCTTTTTCCATGACTGCATGAGATGCATATTTGTAATCTTTTCTTCTGCTGGAAAAAAAAATCAATAAACGATAAGTTATACCATAATAATACAATAAGAAAAAAGTTCATAGCCCTAATGGTTCCAGAGTTATCCCTTTCTAAAAATATCTTATTAGAAAGGGAATACCATTATAGCCATAAACTTATTTTTTTAATGAAAGCTTGGCGTGACGTCAACATTGCTGTATCCTGCTGATACATTTTTTATTAAAGAGCTAGTGGAACCAAAAATAGTAGACAGGAAAATGATACATATTTTAAGAAGTAGCAGCTGTAACTTTTTTTATTTCTTAAGTATTTTTCTTTTTTCTTTTGCACATTAGAAAGTTTTCTACATGATAATATTGTGCTGAATATGGATAATTACTTGGTAGATGACATAGCTGAATCTGTTTCCTCTGACTACATCATCAGTATTGTGATATCACTGATTGTGACATTACAGGTGGTTGCCTGGCGTCTACTAAGTGGTTATTCTTAAGCAGCTGAGATGTCACAGTCATTGAGGTCACAATATGGATAATGTAATGGAAGGAAGAGGTACATATGTCTGCTGCCAGAAAAGTACTGTTCCACACATCACACTTATTAATATTAGGTAAACAATCTTCTAATTAACCAAAGGGAAAATAAAAGTACCTTAAATATAATAGTTAATGGTTGATTGTTTTTAAAAACGAATAGTTTTTTTTTTTATTTTTTTTTATTTTGTTAGACAGTACACTAGCTCTTTAACTAGTAACCCAAACAGAATTCTTTGGGCCTACATGAAAGACCTTACATTCATACATATTGAATGCCATTTGCTATGTGTTTGCTTTCTTCCACAGTGAATCCATTTCTGCTTATAGATGGAAATCTTCACAAGAGCTGGTCACTCTAATTAGCTTTGTGCTGTCTGCAAATTTAATTACCTTACTTAAGTTCCTAATTCCAGGTAATCAGTAATAATATTATTGAACATTTTAGTCCCAACACTGACTCCTGGGGAATCCAAGTGGTGATATCCCTCTAGTCTGATGTTATCCCATGTATTACTACCCAGGAGCCCTACTGCTTAACCAGATCTATAACCACAGTGCTTTATTGCATGGAATTACAAATTTCTCCCATTTCAGGAACAACTTCGCAGCACAAGCCTTAGTGAAATGTTAGTATAGTACATCAACTACTGTATCTTTCCACTGTCTAATGTAATTGTTGTTCATTAAAGATGGCAAACAAGTTAAACTGGCATTATCTTCCCTTTTAAAATGTGCAAAAAAATTGAGCACTAACATTGTCAGAGATCCATCATCCCATCTTGGGGTGATATTTTTTAATACATAGTCACAGATTTCAGTTTCTTTGTAAATGTTAAATGTTTTGTTTCTTACAATTATCTTATTATAAGTGTAATAACACTCCAGAGTTTTCACTGAGTTACAGTATATCACCACACACACACATATGTGAGTGTTGTCAAACACTCAGCCAGTGACCTTGTATCTCACAACCCGTGGTGATTGGTAATATAACTAATTATACAATGGCAAGAAAGAATCCTCGTCTCTGATTGGTCAGTTTGGGGCTGGACCCGTGGCATTATCCCAGCACATCACTACAGGTCTAGTCTCAGCACTGTGAACCCATGTAGATGAGCCTTTGATTGATTGTTCTACTGAGCCTTTGATTGATTGATTGTACTACTGAGCCTTTGGTTGATTGTTTCATCTTCTCTTAAAAACCAAAAATATTTTTCCACCAAAAACATCTTTAAAATTATGTTTTTATTCTGTATAACAATGAGCCATTGTATAATAGAAATAATTCACTCCAGGGTGTGTGTCGTTTGGGATAACACCATGCCTGGGGCATTGGATGCACTCGGCCTGCGGCCTTGTGCCTAACCCCCCCAGGCGTGGCGTTATCGCAGCGCAACACACACCCTGTCATGCATTATTCCTTTAATACACACCCTGTCATGTGTTATTGTGTACTTAGTGAAGAGAAAAACTCTCCTCTGAATACTGGAATTTGTCTGGATGTTGTAGCATAGGATCCATGAGAAGTATCACCTGTATTTGTCCCACATTTGAGGTAAGACTTATTGACCCATAGACATACAGTAGTTACCTGGGCCTATCTACTTCCCATTTTAAATAGAGGACTCACATTTTTCCTTCTCCAGTCTCCAGGTATATCACCAGTTTTCAGTGACGCACTGTGAAATCATTTCTACATTACTCACTGTTGAATCCTATTGCTCCATGAGTATCCTTGGATAATACAGCCATTCTTTATAGTTTATTGACCCTAAACATTACTAGTTATAGAGCAACTAAGCTAGCTTGGGTATTTATTCTGCTGCAAACATCCATTGATAACCCCTAAATGAAATGTCTCATCAGCGGTAGCAAGTCTTCTAATACACCATTAATAAATACTGAGAGGAAATATTCATTCAGCACGGGTTACAGTCAAGGCAATATCTTATATTGCCCCTTCAATGAATCTTTTTTAACATTCCCACACTGTCCTTAGTTGACCTCTTTCCTGTGATATGACTGAGTATTGTTTCAGTATAAAATAAAATGAAAAGAAACAAAGTTTTATTATGCTTAACATCTCCTGCTATGCCACTTTCAAATTTCTTTTTGCCAAACCTGAGGACTATTTTACAAAATTGCTGTGCTGGTTTATATTTAACTCTATTTTCCATGGTGTATTTCTCCTTCTCTTCTCTTTTCCCCTCACCATTTATGTGATGGTCCAGTTCATTTAGGACACTTTCTTGCTTTTATTTTCTTGCTCCGCCTGGGGCACAGTGACCAACTGTATTTGTTTTGTTACCCTTTATGGATTTCTACATCTCTTTTACCTCCTTTTCTATATTCATCCACAGGTTTCCTTCAGGTAATCTCAACATTGAATAATGGGGTCAGGAAGGGTAGTCCACTAGACTACCCAGGAATGTAACCATTTATATGATTATTCCAACTGGGATTGGGTGAGAGAAGGGGCCACTAGACTACCAGAGATGATAATCCTTTATATGATTTTTCCAATGCTAATCATGTGAGTAAGGGGGCAATAGACTTCTAAACAAGGTAACCATTAATATGATTATTCCATTGGGGATTGGGGGGCACTAGACTACCAGGGGAGGTAATCATTTATAAGATAATTCTGATGGGGATCAGGTGAGGGAGATTGGACACTAGATTACCAGAGAAGGCTAAACTGAATATTATTTCAGTGGGGATTGGGTTGGGAAGGTATACTAGCACTGTTTGTGTTGTTTTACACACAGCACCACAGTTGGTTGTAGGAAAGAAAGTGCTCCACACAATCCATGGAGCCAAATACTGGTGCCTCACAAATTAATTAGTCCATAATGGAATGCAAATGACCTCAAGGCACCTTGTGTAGGATAAGAGGTCATTTGCATGGGGATTTTCAAATACAGTATAGCAAGTTAAGGCACAAGGGATTACATGTTTGGGATGGCCTAAGTGCTTTTGCTCTTTGACAGCCTATGGTAAGTATAGGAACATTCCTCTCTGTGGCCTGCAAGGGGTGGCACTTAATACAAAGCAGACATTATTGCCTTCAGTATGGCTTTGCTCTAGGGGGCAAAACTAAGACATGTTTAGAGCAGTTATACTATACTCCAGAGCTGTTTGAATATAGCAAATGTATAGCATTACACTGCTTTATGCTCAGGCTAGGATCTCTGCAAGGTGCAAACCCAGACTTTTGAATATGGGGTATGTACTACTTAAATCTTGACTACTAGGGTCATTAGTGAGGAAATGGATGCTAAAAGGTCTGCAAACTTATATGCAACTATAACCTCACAAAAGTTGGATGAAGATAGCTTGTAGTGATAAACCACATGAAATGAAAAAAGGTGCATCTTTCAAACATGTAGCTTTTTTTGTAATCTTTAATAGAACATTAATTCTGTTTTCTGCCTGACTAGAAAATAACTAATGCATTGGGTGAGATTTGGGTGGGATGATAAAAAGTTTTACTTTACTGAGAGAATGGCTGAGCCATGGAACTGTCTACCAGCAGAGGTGGCGGGTGCAAAAAATAAAGGGTTCAAGCATAACTGTGACAGAGTAAAGGACTTAATAGTTTCTCAGGGGGTACCAGTAAGGCAGGGAGTAAGGTGTGGAGAGGCAGGTGAAAACCTTGGGCCCAGTTTTCTAAGGGGTTGCAGCCAAGAGTCTGTTGCAGTTGGCGACTTGTGGCAAACTGTGCCTCAAGTGTGATTTTGGAAAAAGATTTCTGCAAAACCCATGTCAGAAGTCCATTGCATGAACACAGCAAAGTTAGAACAGCTCCCCTGTGGTCTAACTTTGCTTCTGACAGAGGCCCCTTTTATGGGGCTTGCACCAAAGGTTTCACACAAGCTGCCATAAAATGAAGAAAATGTTGCAACTTAAGTCCTTGGTTATAAAATAGGGTGCAAGTTATGGTAGACTCTTGGATGCAAGTGCATCAAAGTTTGTGTTGGACGAAGGACTGGATGCAAGCCCTGCATCCACTATTGAAAACTGGGCCCCTTGTTTGGACAGTAGGTCACAGGTTAGAGCAGGATAAAACTGGGCAGACTGGGTTGCCCAATGGTCTTTTTGTGCTGACATTGTCTATGTTTCTATGTTTATGGCTTAAGCGGTTGCAATGAAGTATCTTTGCCCTTGGTACAAATGAGTGGGTTCACATCAGTTACATTATGGAGGGAAAAAAAAGAGTAAGGGTTGTATTACTACACACTGACAGCATGACAGATGACCTGTTATGCCTTTATTATAATGTAATGGCTGAGGATTATAAATGGGAGAACACATACGTACTGTAGAGGTCATTTTAACATCTGTCTGCATCCTTCCATTTGTGAAAAACTGAAGCACTGTATTTTCAAACACGGTCAGGTTTTTAGGACAGTTACTGCTATTTGCAGCAGCTTGCATACAAAAATGAAACATGCATCATTTATTGACAAATGACACCATTCATGCTGCAAACAGAAGACTTTACATGAACAGTCAGACCACCTTGTCCGTCATCTAGCTTTTCAAAACTATTCTACAAATTGCATCAGGAGGGTGCTGCAAGTCAGCAGCACACTTAAAAACTCAGTCAAGGGCTTTAAATTCCTAAACAATTATTTAAAACATTAAAAAATAATTAATTACAATGTTACATGAAATATGTATTTGAAATGTAAAGCAACAGTTTATGATGTATTCATGGAAGGTATTGTATGCATACTCTTGTTTGCACTGTATTTAAGAATATTAGCATCTAGGTATATGTATATACGTCTACAGTAAGTTGTGTGGCACCACGTAATCTCAGCTTTATGAAGCCTTATTTTACTACATAAATTGGAAAAGGGTCTCTTACATTACCTGACAAATGAAGAGATATTATGTTTCTTTTTTTGGGGGGAGGGGGGATTTGTGCTTGTAAGGCCATCTAGTCACTTTGGGCTAGATACAATATATTGTCCTACATATCGTTCAATTTTCTTACCTCTCCATGCATTTTACTTTCCATGTAAGAACCCCCCCCTCCCCCTTGTCTATTGTATGTTGACTTCTACTACACCTTGACTGCAGTGGGTGGAGCACAAATTCTAACAATACATGTTTAATCTTTGAAGCAAATCAGGGACATTTTATAGAAAGTAAAGTCAACATGTTGCTAATGACGTTCTTCAATGTCAGTTTCTAGTGATTTTATTCTGTTTCCACTGATTTCATCCCTCGATTGACATCACACGACAAGGTGAAAACTTTGATTGCAATCAACATCAGATTAAACCTGATTTAATTTATGTAATGATCAAAGGGTCTGTAATTCTACTTTTGCTAGAAATGTATGCTGGAAACACTCCATATAAGCACCTCCTGAAAAGGGCTTCAGAAAATATCAGAACTTGGTATAGTTTATAGGGAATTAGCAATTTAATGTGTCAGGTTTAGTTAAGATGTGGTAAGGAGATTCATTGCTTTGCAGTTTTGCAGAGTTCACAATAAGGCCTCATAAGGTTTATTTTTCCAAAAAAGTTTTATGGAATGTTACCAGACAGAGATATCTCAACAAGATATTTAAGTAATAAAGTTTAACACTGTTGTGTACACCAGTAATATGGTTAGTTTCTTGGTTAATAAAATTGTATTTACTTACTACAAAGTTGTTCTACAGTAATATATTGGCCTTACTTCTTCTTATCATGCTTAGATTTGAAGGGGGTAAAGTAGCACTGTTTGTTAGCTAAAGATGTCATCATATAGTTTTTGTTATCAGTAATGTTTTGTTTTATTTATTTATTTCAGATTCAGGTTAATACCTTTTGAGCTGGGAAGCTCTTTTGCAAAGGTTCCAAGTCAGTAATAACGTAGTACAAGACATTGTGTAAAGGCAAGATCACAGGACAGTACAGTAAAAACACAATAATACATTACATTGATAGTTGCAAAAGTATGAGGTTGTCACTATAGCAACAAGTTGTGAAGTAAGGATAGTTTTGAGGAGGACTGTAACATCAGCAACAGTATATGAAATCATTTGGGTTACATAAGTGCAAGATGATGGGGTAGTGGCAGCCTGAGTGGGCTTTATCTGGAGGAAGGAGGGGAGTTTTAGTATGGAGGGGTGTTTGGGAAAAGGATGATAGGTCTGGAGGGAAAATAACCAATGGTTGGGCATGGGCCAGTGTGTGTCTAAGTGGGCAGTCACAGTTATTTGCTTGAGCTAGTAGAAGGCACAGCTCTCTTTTGAAGGGGCCAATTTGCTCACATTCTATGAGGGAGGCCGGGATGTCATTTTTACACTGAGGACCTCAGTAAGACAGGGCATGCTGGGCAAACGTGGTTCACTTAAATGGGACATGGAGTACACCCTTAGCTGTACTTCTCATCGCTTTGGTGGTCTGGGCATGTTGGAAAATGCCTGTTGTGGAATCGGGGGTTTATCCAAGCAGGGCCTTTTTACCAAGCAGGCAGGCCTGGCATCTTACCCTTAGTTGTAGTGGGAGCCACCCTGTCTCAGAGTATAGGCTACAGGTGTGTGTGTCAGATATCCTGCCCTAAGACCAGTCTGCATGCCTTATTTAGGAGAGTTTTAATCCTTTTCAGGGCTGTGTCAGTCCCAGCACTGTAGATTACCAGTCTGTAATTGATAGTAGATGGTACTGAGTTCCTAGTTACTAGGTTCAGGGCCTTAGGAGACATTGCCTGTTTGTGGTGATAAAGAATTCCAAGCTTGATGTTTGCAGTTTTAACTACGTGATCAATGTGTGTGGAGAAGGACAGGGTGTCATCAAGGTATATGCCTAGGCACTTGAAAGAGTTGACTTGCTCAAACGTGTCCTCTTTATTGGCTATGGATGATCAATGGGCTGTTTTTTTCTCTTCCAATGAGGCATTGTAAATAACATATCTTTCATCTTTTTATAGTTAAGGAGAAGTCTGTTTAGGGAGAACCATGCCTCTAGTTTTTGGAAGCTGTCCTGTAGAGCCATAGTTATTTTGGTCAGTTGTTTTCCTGGTACAGAGGTTACAACATCATCAGCATACAGCAGCATGTTAGCTGGGCATGCAGAGGGTAGGGAGTTTATGAATCAGCCATAAAGCAGTGGGCCAAGTATGGACCCTTGGGGGACTCCCAGAGTCACTTTCCTTAGATTGGAGACTGTTCTGCTTATTCTTATGCACTATGTTCTGTGTGACAAGTAGCTACTGAACCAGGATTTATTTTTTTATTTTATTGAAATCTAGGATTACAAATACCTTTGAGCAGGAACTGCTCATTTACAAAGGTTCCATGTCAAAGGAATGCGGGGGTATACATACATACAATGGTTGACATAATAATACATAGTTACACAATAAAATGAAGCAAGATACTGAGGCTTAGGAAATTCCAGTAATTGAAAATGTGCCAAATGTTAGGTAGCATGACATACCAGCTAAGGGCAATCTTAGAAATAAGAGCTGCAGATGAGGGGGGTATGCAGGCAGGAAGGCCGGTGTCAGAGGGCAGAGAGTGAGGTAAGAGCTCTAAAGGGGAAGAAGGGGAGGGATAAAAGTAAGGAAATTCCAAGGGGGAGGAAAGGAAGAGGGGGCAAGGGGGTGTGCAGGTGAGGCAGGTAGAAGGGGGGCAAGGCAAGGAGAGGTAGCTATCAAGACTGAAGTGGAGGGCAGTGAGCAGTGGGCCCCTGATTAGGTGAGGCAGTCACAATGACTAGTTGAAATGAGATGAAGTCGGAGTTGTCTCTTAAAAGGGCCAAGAGCAGCAGCAGTAAGACTTTCTTTGTTGAGAGTATTGTATAACTGTGGTGCTCTGTGGGAAAAGACCCTCTGGCCCATGGTAGTCCAGCATCTGGGGCAAGGAAGGTTAGTTATTGTGAACTTCTATTTCACTGGGTGCTGTGGTGGTCAATGAGAAGCTTTTCAATGCCTGGG
Source organism: Neoceratodus forsteri (assembly GCA_016271365.2). Classification (NCBI taxonomy): domain Eukaryota; kingdom Metazoa; phylum Chordata; order Ceratodontiformes; family Ceratodontidae; genus Neoceratodus; species Neoceratodus forsteri. The sequence goes on from CM028130.1 coordinate 422,665,111, forward strand.
GGCATGACCCCGAGGAGGACTTTTTTGGCTAAGAGACAGGTTTGATACTGTATCCAGCTGATGAGAGGAAGCCATCCTGCCCAAGTGTACAGGTCACAAGTGTGTGTAAGTCAGTCAGCCCCAGTTAGTAGCCTGCATGCTTTGTTGAGTGCAACTGTAATTCTGCAGAGGGCAGAGGCAGAGCCACAGATTGCTAGCCTGTAATCGATGATGGAGGTGAAAGAGCTGTTGATTGCCAACTGGAGAGTGTCAGGAGTCATGCAGTGTTTGTGCCTGCAGAGCAGGCCTATACAGATGTTGGTGGCTTTGGCGACAGAATCTATGTGCCAATGGCAGGAGATTGAGCTGTCCAATGTGACACCTAGGTATTTAAAATCTGGAACGTGTTCAAGTAAGGTCCCTGTTTGGTTTAGGATGGTGAGATCACAGGATTTGTACTTACTCCTGTGTTGTAGAAGGTCATAACCTTTGTTTTGCTGTAGTTCATGACCAGTTTGTGTGACTTGAACCATTCTTCGATGCGCATGAATTCAAGCTGTGATTGTTTCTCGAGGAGTTCTGTGTTTTGGTGGTTGGTGAACATCACTGCTTCATCAGTGTAGAGCAGTAATTTCTGGTGGCAGACACTGAGAATGTCATTGAGGAAGAGGCTGAAGATTAGTGGCCCCAGGATGGACCCCTGTGGGACCCCTGAAAGGACTAGCTTTTCTTCTGCAGTGACATCGGCAATCCTAACCCGCTGGATCCTCTTCCCAAGGTAGCTTGAAAACCAGAGCAGTGCTTCATTGGAGAGCCCAATGTTTGATAATTGCTTGAGTAGAAGTGGGTGGTTCACAGTATCAAAGGCTTTCATAAGGTCGATGAATACTGCCCCTACACAGTTTCCTTGATGAAGCATGGTATGGATGAAGCCCATGAATTCTAATAGTGCAGTGGTGGTACTGTGCCCTTTTCAGAAACCATGTTGCTTAGGACACTGGATGTCATATTTTTCCAGGTACTCGACTAGCTGGTCAGAGGTGATGTGATCCAGGGCCTTAGACAATGGAGGGAGGATGGAGATAGGTCTGTAGTTGGAGTGCAGTGATTTATCTCCACTTTTGTGTACCAGTGTGATGGCTGCCTGTTTCCAGTGAGATGGGAACTCAGACATCCTTAGTGATAGGTTGATGATCTTTGTCAAGGGTTCAAGGATTTCTACAAGGACAAGGGCTAACAACTTCAGGTCAAGGGAGTCACTGCTGTAGCCTGCATTTGTGAATGGCCTTCTGAATATAAGTTCTGGCTTCATGCACTGGGATCTCCTTTAAGTAAAATTGTGGGGCAGGGTGTAGGAGAGGAGCAGTGGCAGGAGGGTTACTACCAGAGGGGGCATTGAAGAAATTAGAAGGGAGGACACTATCCAAATTGGAGAATGCATTGTTAAAGGTGTTGGTGATTGTGCACAGGTCAGATGTTGGTGTTCCATTTATGTTGAGCATGGTGGGTGGTGACTTAGGGTCCTTGCCTGTAAGGTCTCTCAGGTTATTCCAAAAATGTTTTCCATCACCCCAGGAGTCAGAGAGAGCTTCCTTGAAGTATGTGCTTTTGTCACTCCTAACTGCCCATGTGCACTCATTTCTGGCAGCTTTATATTTATGAATATCCCCAGGTCTGGATGTTGCATGGGCACAGTGCCAGAGATGGTCCCTATGTTTGAGTAAAGTGATTAGACTGGGGGTTATCGAAGGGTTAGCTCTACCCCTGACCTTCAGCTTTTTGAGAAGTGCAAAGATATTGCTGGCTACAGTGAAGTGGCTGATAAAAAGGTCTATGGCTTGGTTTACATCACTGGCAGAGTCGATTGGTGTCCAGTCCAGGAGGCTTAGGTGTGTCTTTAGTAGCTCAAGGTACCTCTGCTTTAACACTCTGGTGTGGATTATCTTAGGAGGGGGCTTAATGAATTTGTTTATCCAGGTACATGTGATCTGTGAGTGGTCATTGATCCCATCAGGGAGCAATTAGACTTTTGAGATTCATTCAGGGTGATTAGTAAGGATCCAGTCCATAAGTGTGTGTGACTCTGTCCTATAGTTGCATCTGGTGGGGGTGGTAACAAGCTGGGTGAGGTCCTGTGCCATGACAGAATCCTTGAAGTTTCTGGCCTCCAGCGATAGCCAATTTATGTTGAAGTCGCCTAGTACTGTGAGTTCAGAGTTGTGGTGTAATCCCTGTAGGCTTTCCAATATGCTCATAAATCCACTGGGCAGATCTTTAGGGGGTAGGTACATGGAGGCAATGGTGAGCTCCTTGTTGTGTGCCCCGAGTAGAACTTTAATAGTGAGAACCTGTGAGGGTGGTTTAGGGTTTGAGAAAGGGAAGACTTGACCCAGATAGGATTCCTCAGGTAGATGGCACAGCCCCCACCTCATTTGGAAACCCTGTCCTGCCTGAATATAGAGTATCCAGGGATGGTGACTGCAGCATCTGGTATCTTGGGGTTAAGCCATGTTTTGAAAACAGAGATTACATCAGGGCTATGTTGCTGGACCCAGGTTTGCAAGATGTCAAGTTTGCTAAGGAGGCTGCAGACATTGATTGAGGCTAATGTGAGGGGCCCCTCCTGCCTTTTTGTGGCATGGGGTGCTAGGCTGGTAGGCCCCAGGTTAGGATGAATGTTTCCAGATAACAGAAGTAGCATAAGTAGTATCCTGAGAAGGTACAGTTTAATTATTTTGCAGACTAGCTTTGTTGTAGGGTATCTAGTCCTCTTGGCCTTGCTGGTCTGCATTTGCCCCGTGATACTGCAGAGCACAATATATAATGCCATGTTCTCAGAGGTGCCACATGATTGATGAAAAGTAATGAAATCCACAGGAAATGGTGAACTACTGGGGACCAGAAAACTGTTGTTACTATAGATCAAAGACCCAGAATGTGTTAAATTGCTGAAGGTGTTAAATTCCTGAAGGTGATGAACATTGGCCTGGGGCATATGCAGGATGTAAAAATCCTTTGTTAGTATCTTCCCTTTGTTCTCCAAAATGGTTGTAAATAGACCTCAAAGACAAGTACACGTACTTTAAGAACAAGTCAGACAGAAATGTGGATTCAATGCAGCACCCCACAACTCAGAGCTTGTATATCAGATTTACTGACCTTACTTTTGCTTTTGATAGCTTCCAAAAAAGTTCATTTATGATGAGAATGCCAATACCTGGTGGTGATGTTTTGCAGTTTCTTAGTCCAGGAAATATTTATAAATGTTATGTCCAATAATGGTCCAGTTCCTCTAAGCAGAAACATATGAAAATCCACAAAATCAAAACTACTGACAGAGACAAACACAAACAGCCAGCCACAGAGGCTCTAGTCTGATACAGTTTCATGGGACAGGCCAGTGGACAGTAGGTTTGCGAGAAGGATCTGATGGTTCACTGTATCGAATGCTTTCGTGAGGTCAATGAAGATGGACCCCACTGCTGCCATGCCATTGTCTAAAGCATTGTACAGGTGTGTAGTGTAGTCTATTAGCGTGGTCATGATGCTATTTTTTTTTTCAAAACCCATGCTGTTGTGCACATACTGTAGTAGGTTGTATTTATTCAGATAATCAGTTAGCTGATCAGATGCAATCCACTCGAGGGCTTTTGATAGAGGGGGTAATACTGAAACGGGTCTGTAGTTGGCTAGGCTGGTTCTGTCTCTGCCTTTGACTATAGGGGTGACAAGCGCTGTCTTCCATTTATCTGGGAAAGCTCCCATTCTTAGGGATATATTAAATATTTTGTGAGGGGCATGGCTAGCACTTCTAGAGTGAGAGCAATGAGCTTCATGTCAATCATGTCACCACTGGTCCTTGTTTTAACTAGGACCCTCTTAACATATTTTGTGGTTTGTGCCCTAGAGATTTGTTTGAAGTAAAATGGGGAATACCAGTGTTTTTGGGGGTGGATATCACCTTAGCGGACTTGTTGGCAGGGTGGGTTGCTAAGTACTCAGGAGGTAGTACTGTGCTTAAGTCCATGACGGTGATATTGAATGTGTTTCCGAGTTCCTTAGATTCTTGTATTGTGCTGGATGCAGTGACAATCAGGTCTAGAGGTGCTTTGGAGTTCCTACCAGTGAAAGTTTTTATGGTGTTCCAAAAATCTCATCTGCTTCTTCAGTTGCTATCCAGCTGTTCTTTATAGTAATTGTCTTTTGCTTTCCTTATCAACTTAGTGCACTTGTTTCTTGCCACTTTATAATCATTATAGTCTGTTTGCCAGTTGCCCTAGCCTTGTGCCAGAGGTTGTCATGGGTATTCATTTGCTGCATTAGGGATCCTGAGAGTCATGTGTTGTTAGTCCCTTTAACTTTTGAGGATTTGAAAGCGGGAAATATGTTGCAGGCGTTGGTAAAGGTTGTTGTGAAGTAGTTGAGGGCCTGATTTGCATCATCTGTGCTGTCTAGTGGGCTCCAGTCAGTCCTGTAAAGATACTGTTTAAAATGCTCTGACTGCCCATTTCTTAGGACTGGTTATTTATGAAATGAGTGGTGCAATTAATACCCTTACTTAACCAAGAACACATCACTGGGGAGTGGTCACTTAAGGAGTCAGGTAGGACTGATACATCTGCTATGGTATCCAGTGATAAGGGCTACTGAGGGAGGGCTAAAGGGATAAGGGCGACTACAGACTGGCGACTGTGGGAATGGTGCAGAACCCATAACACTGAGCATCACAATCATGACTAGGCATGAGGGTGAGCATCAAAATCATGACCAGGCAATAGAGTGACAGGCATAATCCCGAACAGGCAACAGAGCGACAGGAAATACAGCAAGTGGCAAATAGGGCAAAGGAGGAAAAAAGGCAGCAGGTTGAAATGGCAAAAGCCAATCAGAGCATATCCAGAGAATGCATAGGTGTAGTAGCAGTACAGGAGGGAAGCCACATTCTCCCCCAACCATAGACCCCCAGTGGAATACAGGCACACATCTCCCCTTGGAGCATACAACCCCTGACCAGTGATCCCCACTACCCCGCACCACAGAGCACCTACCTGTGTCCAGCATCGATCCCCACAAACCCACACACTGAAGGAGCATGATGGCAGGTCTGCCATCGATCCATTGTAGTAGCACACCACAAGGATACATGCTGTTGATGTAGCAGTGTTGTGGTGGGGCTGTGTGTTGGGTGTTTGAATCCCACAAACAGCACCAGCCACCCAACACAACACCAGTTCAATACACCATGTTGCACAGCAGTTGCCAGGTGGATGGACAGCACAATTACCAGCACAACAATGCACACAGTGTGCAACACCACAGGACACAAAGTACTCACTTTGGAGTTCTGTCTGCCATCCTTCTGCCGTTTGCACCACACAGCTCAATGCTTCTGCATGCCATAGACCACCATGTCGCACAGTCCACCTACACTGTGGTGTGCTGCCCAGGCATGGCCAGTATTTTTGCATCACAGCTGCAGGGGGTGGGCAGCATACATGCACAAACGCACACAGGTGTGCGAGCACATGACCCCCACCAATCCCTTTAAAGGGCCCTGAAGTGGAAATGCAGGCATTCCTACAGCAGAGCAACTTGGAAGATGTGCAAAGTTTGATTTCTAGTGAGCCAGAAGGGGAAGCCACTCCTCGCACACCAAGGCTTCATGTAATGGTGTGACAAGGAGGTCAAGATGAAGGATTATTGGAGGTGCATGCAGGGCCACAAATACAACTCTCCTGCATGCGTGCACACTGTGGCATATCACGTGGTGTATACAGGCTGGCCACACAATCACATCCCTGATGTGGAAGAGGTGGGGGTCCATGAAGTAATGGCATAGGTGCAGGAGCAGGCACGCACAAGTGTGGAGAGCACATCCCAGACACTCATCCACTGTACCACGGGTGTGCCTGATGCAGTGTCTGGCAGGCTGCTGGCACTGCTGCTGATGAAGAGGATCATGCAGTGAGTGTGGCAGGCTACAAGGGGGGCCCTGTGACACCGACGTCACTGTTGTACCTGAGGCTACCCCTGGAGTACACCATCACCAGGGAGGACACACCTTCCTGTAGCACAACAGTGATCCTGCAAAAGACCGTGTCCTGCTGTTTGCCACCCAGAAGTCCCAACAGTACCTGGCTGAGTGTGACAATTGGTTCCTGAACAGAACATTCTGCTGCTCACTGCCACTGTTAAGTCAACTGTACACCATTCATGGGATGCATGCAGGAGTGGTATTGCCAGTGGTGTACATCCTAATGCCAGCGCAGACCAAACAGGCATATGGGCAGGTGTTTGGGGAGGTGCACAAGCTTGTGGGTGGGATGCTGCTGAAGATGGCAATGCTCAATTTGGAGCAGGCAGCCTGGCATGCCTTTGGATCTATCTTTGGAGGCACTGTCCTCAGGGGTTGTTTCTTCCACTTCTGCCACACTGTCTGGTGGGAGATCAATCAGACCCCTGAGGTGCATGCCAGGTACAGACAGGGAGGAAGAGTTCACCCTCAACATCAGGATACTCTGCACCCTGGCATTTGTGCCCATGACCGCCATGGAGGGGGCGTACAGGGAACTTCTGGATGAGTCCTTTTACAGAACCCGTGAGGAGATCCTGAGGTCACTGCTTGAGTACTTTGAGGTGACGTGGGTCAGTCGGGTGCTGGGCAGGATGGCTCACAGGCGCCCACTGTTCCCTATCAACACCTGGAACATGTAAGAGCCATTTCTCGCTGGGCTGATGAGAATGAACAATTCAGTGGAGTGCTGGCACAGTGGATTTAGCACCAGGCTTGGTGCCAACCACCCGAGCTTATGGCAGTTTCTCAACTGCCTCAAGGAGGAACAACACCTGACCAAGGTTCGCATGAAGCAGCTGCTCTCTGGGTCTGGGACTGCATCCCAGAAGAAGAAGACCTACTTGAACCTGATAAAGTGGCTGGAGGTGATTGTGGCTGAGTTCAGCAAGTGCAGCACACCTGACTACCTGTGTGAGCTCACCTACAACTTCCAGCTGCAGATGTAGTCGGGTGTGCTGCTGGTCGGGTTACTACCCCCACTCCACTGTTCATCCTGCAGCCCTGTCCTTGACCTCCATGCTCCTATGCCCCTTGTCTGTGCACGTCCCAATGGCACCATCCATGGTGCACCCTGCTACAGACATCCCATGCACACTTCTCCTCTGTGTGCAGCCATGCACTGTGCACCATGTGCCCCTGCTGGTAGTGCTCCCATGGTTCGATGCCTGTCAGTGCTCTGCCTGGTTCTGCTGTGTCCCCTTGTCACTGCTTCACTCTGTCCTCTGTAAGTGGTGTCCATCCTCCTTCTCCTTCTTCCCTTGCCTCCCATCATTTGTCCTGCGTTTACTGGTGGTGGCAGAATTTTTTTTAAACCCACCCCAGTTGCTCTTTTGACTGTTGTGCCTGTTCTGATGCGCCATCCCAGCGTTCAGGGTTTTGCCTGCACCCTTTTGGTGTTCACAATTCCATGGCAAGTGGAGAATAGCCAATCAATTGGTGAGCTTATGCCAGTGTGGTAGTTCCTCCTAGTTGCTTGCATAACCATTTGAGTTAGGTAGAGGCTAGAGATTTGGTCTTTAATGATAGCAGTATCCTGCACTAGCCAGTTAGTGTTAAAATCACCAACAATAACCTGTTCCCAGTTCTGTTTAGCCTGCTTAATATGATCAATGGACTGTTCTATGCCTGTCGCTTGCTTTCCAGGGCGTATATAGACCATGGTGAGAACCATAGTCTTGCTCTGGCAGCCTATTGTAAACTGGGTGGATAGTATTTGTGCCTCTTTTGTGATAAACCTATTTGGCAACACCTGGCCTTCAATCTCATTACACATGTACGCCAGGCATCCACCCCCATGTATAGACAGTTGGTTCTGCTGTAAAGTAGAGTAGCCATGAGGGACACCGTGGCATCTGGGATCTTGGGGGAGAGCCAGGTTTCTATGAATGAGATGATGTCAGGTTTGTGCTGCACTACACAGTCCTGTAACTGGGAGAGTTTGGGAAGCAGGCTACCTATGTTGACCGATACAATTTTGAGGTGGCCTTGAGCCTTTGGGTTCCCTGTTCCAGGTGGGCCTGGGTTAGGGTGTATATTCCCTGATAGAAGGAGCAGGATGATTATTTGTCTTTTAAGGTATTGTCTCCAGTAGGCCTTCTGTCTGTGAGTATGCTTGCGTTTGATGTCATTTGTTTCTTGCTGGTATCAGATTGGGAGTGAGTGCAGAGCAAGGCAACAATAGCTGCAGGTGTGGGGGTAGACAGCCTAATGGGTTGTGGCAGAGGCTTGTTCATCGTTTTGCTGGTGATGCTAGCTTCTGGTCCCTGCATAGAACCTGTTGGCTGCATTATTGAACTAAGTGTAATTGGCTGGTTGTAAGAGGTGTCGCTAGGGGTTTCTCAACACTCACATCACTCAGTGTGGCCAAAAGTATTATAACCAAGAGTGTGGTATACTTGTGTGCCCTTTGAGTTAATAGTGTGAGAAGAGTAGGCTTGATTGGGTGCTAGAGAGTGGTTCCCTTGTTTCGCTTGCTGGTGCATGTAGTCATGCTGATGGTAGAGGTGTCAATCCCTTTAAGAGTTTGAGAAGATTTGCTGCTCTAGTGCCAGGGATTGGAGATGTTGGGTGGAGCCCAGAACTCCAATGTAAAGAGTGTTAGGGCGGGGGTTGGAGGGTGGGAGAAAATACAAACAGAAGAACTGAGCTGTGTAGCTAGCATACCTGTTTCAGCAGTGGGCAGGTAGAGTGAGGTAGGTGGCTGTGGCAGCTTGAGGAGCCACACCACAGAGAAGCAGGATCACCTGGTCAGGGGCTTCAGAGGCTTCTGCTGTGTGGGAAGAAGGAGAGATTAAATTAAAAAATCCTTCTTGGCAGTTTGATAGCATGGAGATGTCAAGTGGGGACAAGGAACAAAGAAGAGGCACCAGCCACTAAATTGGTGGGCCGGGCACCTAGTGTAGCAGCTGTCTAGTGAGTGAGAGAGTGGAGGGGGATGGCAAGGCAAGCTAGCAGCTGGTGGAGCTGAAGGGGGAGGTTTAAACCTGCAGTTCAGCAGTAGTGAATCCGCAGGTAACCTTCAGGGATTTGCAGAGAGCAGACAGAAAGGAGGTAGTCTTAGGGGATATGCAGGGAGCAGACAGAATTGAATGGCTAGAAAACAGTGCAGCAGAAAGTTTGAACTTAACAAATTAACTCTAAGCAGGGTTTTAAATAATTGATTAGCTTTTTTTTCTTGAGACAATGCTTACTGTACAGAAAGTATTTATATAGGTTTTCTAGAAGTGTTATGTTTGTTAAACACAGTGAGGCAAGTGCTATGCATTTTCACAATGTTTTAGCACTTTTATGAGCAAAACGCTAATCAATTTTTGGAGTTAAATAAAACCCTGCTAAGTAATCCAAGTGGATGCTACAGTCACAGTTAAAACACACAATAAGGCGTTAGCTTATTCTTTACAGTTTACCCTACAAATGCAGTCAGGCTGTATAAAATAATATAAATTCTAGGCAAAACTGAAAGAGAACCAATGGCTGCTCAGTCCCAGGAACATTGTCCAATAGGAGAGGAGATGTGAGAAGATGCCAAATTTCAAGCAGAAGAGCTGAGTCATGTAGCTAGACTACTTGTTTCTGCAGCGGGTGGGCAGAGTGAGGTGGACAACTGTGGCAGCTTGAGGAGCTGAACCACAGAGAAGCAGGATCACCCAGTCAGCAGCTTCAGAGGCTTCTGCTATTTTGGCAGTGGGTAGGCAGAGTGAGGTGGGTGGCTGTGGCTGCTTGAGAACCACACCGTGGAGAAGCAGAATCGCCCAGTCTGGGGCTTCAGAGGCTTCTGTTTGGCAGCGGGTGGGCAGAGTGAGGTGGGCGGCTGTGGCAGCTTGAGGAACCATACCGCAGAGAAGCAGGATTGCCTGGTCATGGGCTTCAGAGGCTTCTACTGTTTTGGTAGCGGGTGGGCAGAGTGAGGCGGGTGGCTGTGGCAGCTTGAGAACCTGCACCGTAGCAAAGCAGGATTGCCTGGTTAGGGGCTTCAGAGGCTTATAACATTCTTAGGTTTATCATCTCTGCATATTTTATTCCTTTTAAATATTTAGAAATCTTCTTTTACTACTAGTTTTGTAATTAGTGGTTTAAATAAATAAATATGGCCAGCTCTAGCAATTGTTTCAGAATCTTTTCTGTTGAAGATCATTGCCTGACTACACAAATAATGTTCATACTGTGGATGAACAGCTAAAAATGTCATCATATACCTTTGTTTTAGCAATAATGTATTTATAACATTGTTATGTTCATACTGGACAAAGCTGTGTGGCAAGATGGCATACATCTGAGGATACTAGGGGAGCTGCGAAGGGAACTAGCAATTGTTTCAGAATCTTTTCTGTTGAAAAGTATTGCCTGACTACATAAATTGTGTTCATACTGGGGATGAACAGCTAAAAATGTTATCATATATTTTTTCTTAGTAATAATGTATTTATTACATTCTTATGTTCATACTGAACAAAGCTATAGGGCCAGATGGCATACACCTGAGGTTACTAAGGAGCTGTGAAAGGAACTAGCAGAGCCTCTGGAAGCCATATTCACTGAGTCAAGTCAACTCAGGAATGGCTCCAGAGGACTGGAAAAGGGCACAAGTAGTCCCTCTACACAAAAGCAGGAGTAAGGAAGAGATGGGGAACGATAGGCCAGTCAGCTTCACCTCCGTAGTGGGGAAGACTACAGGATGTGGTGGACTGTAAGACAGTGGGCAGTTTCAAGAGGGGATGGGACAAGGTGGGGGGGTAAATCTAAGGAGGGGAGGAGTGGGAGGGGCAGCTGCAAGATGAGGGGCTAGCTGCACAATCAAGCAGACTTGACAGACTGTGAGGCCTATTTCTGCTGCCATTTTCATATGTTTGTATGTTCATAAGATCATGGAGGCACTGCTGAAAGAAAGAATAGTGGCACACCTGGAATCCAACAAGGCCCAGGATCTAAGGCAACATGGACTCACAGCTGGTAGGACATGTCAAATGAATCAGATGTATTTTTCTTTATTGGGTGATGAAGGAAGTAAATCGGGGGGTCAGTGGACATTGCCTACCTTGATTTCAGCAAGGCCTTCAACACCATTCCACTTAAAAGGCTGGTAAATAAGATGTGTAGGGTAGCTGCCAGGAAGAGCACTACATCATCGACATGGGAAGGTGGGCGATGAATGGAAAGCAGACGCCCAAAGAGTGACCGGCAAGGATGGCAGACTGACAGTACAAGAGCGACTGCAGCCACAGACAGCCCTTTAAGAGTAATGCACTATGCAGCTACAGTCCAGCAGGTGAAACCCACATAGCCCTGCACCCATGAGGTGAGAACCACTGACATCCAACCATGAAAAGGCACACTGCTGCAGTGAATTTGCCCCAAGGAAAACAGCTGCAGGAAAGGCAAGGCCAGGCACAAGGGTCCCGTGATGGTGAGGCCTCGGGCACCTGGGAGATGCAAGGGAAACAGGAGGTGCAGGATGGGAGCACACAGGATGGCCAGCAGGGCCAAGCAGCTAACCCCCCCACGCAAAGGCACAGTAGCGACATGCACAGCAGGGCACAGCCCCCCCCAGGCACACATGTAAAGACAAACAGAGGCATACTCACACGCGGCAGTGCACCACCCTGCTGGCTATCCTCAGCGGTCACGCACCATGGCATGGACATCAGGATGGAGGATCATTGGCAACACAGACAAGGGGAAGGGGGTACAGAACGGCACAGGCACATATTGGCTGCACGGTGGGAGGGGGCATGTGCAAGCACACACAGGATGGGGCCACACCCAGCTATATTAGTGGCACTGATGGCCATGGCTGCAGTACTGGAACACTGCACATAGGATGTTGGTGCAGTTGGCCCCAAGCCAGAAAGGCAAGCCTCTGGTAATCCACAATGGATACATTTATAGAAGAGACAAGGCTGGTCCAGAGAAGTTGTACTGGTGGTGTGCAAGGCCTGCAGGTACTGATGCCTTGCCCACCTCCACACTGTGGAGGACAGAGCCGTGGCCACCATCCATGTCCACAATCATGCCCCTGATGCAGCGGACATGGGCATGCATCCCATTCTCAGGACACTGTGGGACAGGTCACGCCAGACATGAACAGTGCATTGCATGTTGTCATAGTGAGTATATCTAGGATACCCTGCGGCTCTGGCGGGTCAACTGCCAGGAGTGCAGCTGATGCGTTGGACTATCCATCAGGTGCGGCACATGGTGCATGGCTAGCCCAACACCCCTAACAGTCATTGACCTCTGCATCCTGATGAGTTCACCATTGCCAGCAATGGAGCATGATTCCTGCTATTTGACAGCGGGAGGGAGCAGGATCACCTCCTGGTCTATGCCACTGACCATGGCCTGCAGCAGCTGGTGAGCTGCCCGGACTGGTTTATGGACAGAACAGTCAAGGCATGTCCTACCCTATTTGACAAGCTATACACCATCCACACAATCCAGTCCAGTGCAGTCCTACCTGCTGTATACACCCCAGGAGGGCACAGACGTACATGTGGCTGCTGGGCCAATTAGAAATACACCACCCAGACCTGGCCCCCTGCCATGGTCCTGCTGTGCAGTGTGGCAACCATGTTCCCTGATGCATGCATCTGAAGATGCTTCTTCCACTACTCGCAGGCCCTGTGGCATAAGGTCCAATAGTGCCTGGAGGTCCTGGAGAGGTACACAAGGGACCCCGACTTCATCCTGCACCTGCAAATGCTGCTGGCACTGGCCTTCATACCACCTGTGCATGTGCCAGCAGTGTTTGAGGAAATGCTTGAGTGGGAGTACCTGGCTGGGAATGAAAAGGTCCTCCAGCCCATACTGGACTATGTGGAGGATACCTGGGTCAGTCACCCCACAAGACATTTGGGGTGATGTCGTGCCATCTTCCCTGTCCGGCAGTGGAACTGCCATGGTGCGAGTGTCCAGGGACTGGCCAGGACAAACAATGCTGTAGAGGGTTGCACAGGGCCTTCAACACCTGGGTCAGGGCATGCTTCCCCAGCATATGGTGCCTTCTCGAGTGCCTCAGGAGGAGGGTGTCTGACCGGCATTCAGGCTGAACAGCTGATCTCTGGGGCAGAGACCACATAGGCCCAGAAGTGCTACCATGACCTTAATGGCCATATCACTGCAGTCGTAGCCGAGTACAGCAGCCAGAGTCACTATGACTACCTCCATGGTCTTGTACACAATTTCACGTTCCATGTGTGAGCTTGCACATGGTGGCCTGTGGTGTGCCCATATGGCATGTCTTGCAACTATTGTGCCCATTGCTGAGCTCTGGAAGGATCCACCCTGGCTGACCATGCCCATTGCCAGTGCAGGACAGCAGAGCAGCATTGGCACACCTGGTGCACAGCAGCATGCCTAGCAGCCCGTCAGTGTAGCAGTGCCACCCTGTCATGGGCACCTGCTCATTTCTGCATCACCAGTGGTCATTCTTTTTACCCACGCATCTGTTGGACTGCCCATGTGCGTTCACGGCTCTTAGACTCGGGCCCCCAGTGCTGCACTCACTACACCTGTGCTAGTCCATTGTGCATTGCCCACACACCTCACCTACTGCACCAGTGTGCAGTGCACTGTGTGTGGGTGACTGCCCTGTGTCTCTGGGAATGGTGACCATGATGGTGTGTGTCGTGTCCTGTATGTCCACCCCTGTGGGGCTGGGGGGGCACTGTGGACCATTGGGAGGGTGTGTCTGGTCCTCCACTGTTGTCCGGTGCTTGTGCTGTGCATGGAGGGTGGCCAGGGGTCTCCATCCATGCTCCATCTCTGGACTCGCATTCCATGGGTGCACTGCATGCCCCCATTGCTGTACCTATGGCACACTGTTCTGGTTATGGCAGGGCTGATGAGGTGGCATGGATGGCCACACCATGGCAGACACGGTTCTGTTGCCTCTCTGTTTGGGGCCAGTGAGGGGGTTTGTCCTGTGCGCTGTGGATCAGTGGGTGTTCACAGCAGGCCATGTGGCAGCACAGAGCCAGTCACTGAGGGGGGTCTCGCCCTCTGGGACTTGCCACTTTCCCATCACCCACAGCCAGTCACTCTTTGCATGCCACCCAGTGGCCTGCACCTCACTCCCATCACCCTTCCCCTGTTGCCATTGTACCATCACCCTGTGCCACCTCTGCCCTGCTGCAGTCACCATTGTCACATCACCAGGTTCCTCTGCCTGCTGCTGACACTCACACCACCGGTCATCCTTCTCCCCATCACCCTTGTGACATTTGCCTTGGTGCCATTGCCCATTGTGGACTCATGCTGCAGGGGTCGCTCATATCACATAAAACCGATGTGTAGTCTGGGCATGGGGCACAAGGTAGTATTAGGAACTGGCTGACAGACAGGAGGCAGAGGGTGGTGGTAAATGGGATCAATCGGGAAAGGGGTGATCAGTGGGGTACCTCGGGATCGGTTCTTGGGTCAGTCATGTTCAATGCTTTCATTAGTGACATGGCAGAAGGGCTAGAAGGAAAGGTCTGCATGTTTTCAGATGACACCAAGATCTGCATCCAGATGGATACTCCAGAAGGGTGGAGGAAATGAGGAGGGACCTGGGGAAGCTTTAAAAATGGTCTGAGGTGTGGCAACTGAGGTTCAATGCAAAGAAGTGCAAAATAATGCACCAGAGAGGAGGGAACCCTGGAAGAGCTACAGGATTGGGGAGGTGCTGACAATCACCAAGGAAGAAAGGGACCTGGGGGCTATCACTTCTGAAAACCTAAAAGTGTCAAAACAGAGTACAAATGCTGCAGGGAGGGTCAGTGGCATAATGGGGTGCATAGGCAGAGGTATCACTGGCAGAAAGAGGGAGGTGGTGATGCCATTGTATAAAATGCTAGTGAGGCCTCACCTAGACTACTGTGTGCAATTCTGGAGATCACACCTTCGCAAGGACATTGATAGGGTAGAGGAAGTCCAGAGAAGGGTGACTAAGATGGTACAGGGATTGCACCAGAAACATGAGGAGAGATTAAAGGACCTCAATATGTACTCACTGAAGCAGAGGGGGGATCAGGGTGACATGATAGAAACATTCAAATACCTCAAGGGCATGAACAATGCGCAGGGGCATCTTTCAATGTAGGAGTACAAGGATGAGGGGTGTGATATAAAATGAAAGGGGCAGGTTAAGAGGAAATGTTAGAAAGTTCTTCTTCACAGAAAGGGTGGTGGACACATGGAATAGTCTGCCTCAGGAGGTGGTGGGAGCGAGCACAGTGAAGGTATTTAAACATGCCTGGGATAGGCAAAAGGGAACCTTGAGGGGAAAGGAGTGATGAAAAGCCACTGGCCAGATAGGGTCAGGGGCCGCAAGCAAATATAAGGCTTACAGGCAGACTGGATGGGGCTAGCAGTCCTTATCTGCCAACAACTTCTATGTTTCTATGTATAAGGATGAGGATAATACATGTTTCTGATGGTAAACAGCACAGCACAGCACCACATTAATATGTTACATACTTTTGCAGTGAGCATGGTAACAGAGCAGAAATGTGTAAAACATCATTCCCCATTCCTTAGTTTAGGCAAGAAACAAAATTAAACAAAAATGGGTATATTCATGTTTTTTTCTTTCCACAATAAATTGGACAAACTCACTTAATTTCAAAATGCTTCTCAAATGTATTTTAAGTTCACATAACACGTGGGATATCGGGGTGATATTTCATAGCTCCTGCTGCTTCTTCAGACCCTCTTCCATATGCTTTGTTATCTGCAGTTATACATGTATGCCACAAGTTAACAAAAACATCTCAAATCCAAATAATAAAGTCTGTGCCACCACCACCAATGAAATTACAGTGCTAAATACATAAAACATAATTATCAGTACCTAGTTCCTCCATATCTCAGAAAATATGTTTTCCCAAACATTATTAAACTAACAAAAAGTATAATCCCTGATGTTCAAGATCTACATATTCCAATGGAAAACAAACCTCATAATGGCCACAGTTCACTAAGGTATGGTTCCAACGTCGGAGAACCACGTAGAGTGACAGTGCCACTCCTCACCTGTGGATAGTTATGCACCAGTGATATTCATTATTGCTGGCCACTGTCTGTGGTCCTGACCCCCCCAGCATGCCGGTGTGTGGAGGGTGGATGTGGTGAGTGCACTGGACCCAGGCAAGCATTAAATTGGATGCCCATCCTGAGTCCCACAGTGGATCCACTGTGCCATGGCGTGGTTCCGGGGATGTGAATGACACATGCAGGTATCCACCACACCTGCCTCAGAGTATACCCTCCCAGAGCCCCAGCCCAGTCCTGAATGTAGTGACACCCCAGCACAGCCAGGTGGCCCAGTGGGCAGGGGCAGTTGTATGGCAGGGGTCTGATGGGCATCTGCCTCAGCTGGTGTCCAGTTGGCTGGCTGCATGGGGGGGACGCATCCCACATATGGCTTGTTATCCTTTTCGTACTCTGGCCAGGCACTTCACACCTCTCTGCACCTAAGCAAATGGCATGGCATGCAGACACACCCCCTGGTATGCCCCCAGACCACCCGCTTGCATGGCTGCAGGATAGGGAGGCATATCGTGTGCACACAGTATAGCACTCCTATAGTGAGTGCCACCAGAGGGTCCACAGGACCCTGCTGCATGGCATTCCAACATTGAGTTAGGCATATCTGCCCTGCCCTACACCCTTTTGAGTTGTGGCCAATATGCTTAGTCAGAATTGGCATGATTATTCTAAAATTTGCACCTTTTTCCATAGTTTTTATACCTCAGTTTTCTATACATTTTTTTAAAAAAGCGTCAGGGGTGCTGCTGAGCAGCCATCAAGGAAGCATCATATTCTGTCAGCTCCCAGGCTTAATCATTTAAAATACCCAAAAGTTGGACTATCTGCCTTTTTAAAGTGCTTTGTTTGGTGTCTGATACTACTTTAGCTGGCAGGATTGGGCAAGACCAGAGGTGCAAGCACTCCTTCATCAGATTTCTTTGCCCCAAATAACCAGCAGCAACAGCATGAAGAGTGGCCTGCAGTGCCTGGTGAAGCCATGGACTTGGTTGAGCTACCATCTGGAGAAGCATTCTTAGCTTCGATCTGAGTGACCTTACTACAGCTCATTAAATTGGTGCAGGAGCTGGACAAGAAGTTTGACACCTTGACTTCCAGGGTTTCAGCCCTGGAGTCTAGAATGCACTCATGTGAACAAACAGTGCAAAGATTGGAAGCCTCAGCCCTTAAATCTTTTGAGGTGACTGTGAAGCTCATTAAAGAAAATTCTCTGCTGCAGTTACATCTTGAGGCTGTGGAGAACCAAATTAAAGAGAGAAATCTAAGGATTGTGGGGCTCTTGGAAGCTGCTGAGGGGGATGATTGCCTGAGCTTTGTTAAAACGTTTTTACCTACTCTTTTGGGACTTACAGAGGAAGATCTTCCAATTTCTCTTGAGTAAGTCCACAGAATTACCCCACGATGTACGGAAGCAGGCTCTATGGCTCCAAGGACTATGTTGGTGGTATGTACTGGTGTTGTAGACAGGGACAGAGTACTCGCTATCACCAGGAGACAAAGAGCTCTGAAATATGGAGATGACTCCATCATGCTCTTCCCCAATCTCTCCTATAGCACAGGCAAAGGCGCAAGGAATTCAATGGCATTAGGAGTCATCTATGGTTATTAAAAGTCCAGCACCGGCTTTTGCTCCTGGGTAAGCTTAGAGTGACCTGGCAGGATTGCCAGTATCAGTTCAATGATCTGAAGGCTGCTGACAAGATGGTGCACTGTACTGAGTAGGAGCTAGCAGCTTCTGATGAAGGACAAAGGCTGGGGCAATGGCAGGAACTGTGTTGTTAGTGTGAGTTTTGCACCTTTTTATCAATTCTTCACCTCTAGCTGTATGACTGGCACTGAACAGACACTGGTGGGCTGCATTGTGGAAATACTCCGGCCGGCTTCTTGAAGCTGTGTGGGACTGTAATACAGTTGCTCTTCTTTTACATAATCCTGCTTTTCTTCTTTTTTACATTGGAGGATGGACTGTTTCCAGGTTGGGAACATTTAGCTTTGGACTGTGATGGACTATATTTTAAGATGCTGGGGGTGTTGATTACTGCTTAATGAAGTTAATATGCTTTCTTCTTTTTGGGTTGCTGTACCTTTAATTCTGCCATTATTTGTTTATTATAGCACATTGCGGAGGGTGGGCATATTTGTCTGGAGTTTGTTTCTGGAGGTTAGGGAACTCCTGTAGTTTATTTACAGAATTTCTGCTTAGGGAGAATTGCTGGGACCACTTACTTATGCTTGTCATTGTGCGTGTGGTGGACGTGTCGGACATAGGATTCCCCTTTGCCCTTCCTTGACTGCATGCATTCAAGCTATAATTACATGAACATTGTTATATGTGTGCATATTCCCCTCTGTGTTGTTACTTCTGGGAAGGTGTCATAAGTAGAGCTGCTGTCAATCTAGATATGTGGCAACATGATATGTATTTGCTATCCTTCCATGTATGTTCTGTTTTGTGAGTTGTTCACTTGCAAAATTAATAAAAATATGATATGAAAAAAGCAAAGTAAAAATACATGCACGTGTCCTAGAAATACAAAATATGAGCCAGTGTACTTCATAATTCATCCACATTAATCCATATTTATACCTCCATATGACTTATGTCTCCTTACATTCAAAGCTATACAAAATAAATACCTAATTTTAATCAAGTACATATGTCTGTTTCTTTAGTAATCAATGGAAAAACTCTCATTATAAACCCTTATATAATTATCTCATACCATAGTGTGTTTATGCCCATTAACAGCCATGGTGCCACTATCACATGCACTCACTTCAGAAGCATCCCATTCTGTTAAATATACAGTGCATTTGTTTAATCAATGTTTTTTCTTTATAAAAACTTCTGAAAGTGCACAGATTTAAATAGGTGAATCACACTCACTCTATCTCTGGAGGGAAAATGCTACTGCATAAGGAGTGGTCAGCACAGTGTGGAAACACAGTATTTATGCTGCAATACGGAGGAATGATGCCACATGACACCCCATTGTGATCTGCTCCTCACTGTTGCCACAGGAGCCAAATCAGTTGGCTTCTGAAGAACAGATAGCTCAGTGGGATTGTGTGGGTGGAGAATCTCCTTCCTGCCATCTGTCTACAAAGTGCAGCGGCTCACCCCCCCAGCCTTCTAAGTCTCTAAATATGTTTTTGTGTAAAACTTCATTTTTATAGTGCTAATGCATTCTATCTATAATATTTAGATTTACAGATTATTCTGTGAATATGGGCTCGAGGACTCAGAGCAGAACTTCTAGTAGTGATTATGTGTGCTTATTTGTTAAATGTACTCACAACTTTATGGAAAGCCAGACAGTTCCATAAATAAACTCTCTCTCTTATATAACTCATATAGTGTCAACTCAATGTTTAACCCATGGACATATTTCTTACATCTCCTAGAATCCAAATAAAATGTTTCCTCAAGTAATCCCTTCACAGACACCAGGTTATAGATCCCCACAATTGCTCTTCCTGGGAAACATGAAACCTCCACACATGTTAAACCTAAGTTATTACAAAAAAATCCCTGCAAACTATTTTGAGTTTTTATGATGACTTCCACTGTGTAACACATAAAGTTCCCAGCAGTCAAGTACTAGGACTCCAGGAACAATTACCTAATTTCTACATTTAATTTCCTAAAGACTGTACCTTCATTTTTTTTCCAGAAATACATTGTTAAAATACTGTATGGTGGAATTGCTTGCAGACTAACAAATACTACTGCTTCACAAATATACTGCCCTTATTTCTTCATTAGCTTGCATCACATGTAGGGCACAGCCACTTCAAAGTATTTTTTCAGTGGATTGGATCACTGTAGTTCTATTTCTGGACAAACATATCATGCATTTTAAATATATAAACCATATAATTGCTTAAGCAGCAGAATAATCCTATTCTGCATTTGACAGCATTCCATGAAATTAATCAGAAATTTCTGAAATTCTCAGAAATTTATGTTTATTTATTTAAACTTTGTTGACCAGATAAGTACACCAGCAGTAGAAGCCTTTTTCCCAGGTGCAAATGCACAAATAAAATATACAGTCATCGTTATATGCATACAGCAGGTGATAATATATATGAAGCAATCTTTACATCATGCAATAGCAAGTCATCATATACAGTGGGGAGAAGTAGCAATATATTCAGGGCAATATTTACATGGTTTAATTATGAAAAGTACACAATGGTGTGAAAATATGTTTGAATGCAGTTACATTTTAGGAAGAGTAGAAAAGAATACAAGTAAAACAGAGTACTGGTAGTAAAGGGTAAGAGGGTGGGGTGGGTGGAATTAGGGAGGTTAGTGGAAACATTGACATGAGAAAAAGGAGGAGTAATGGGATTTCAGGAGATTTGTAGAGGCAGGGGTAGAGGTTTTTTTTTCTAATTGGGGAAGGTATTGAGCATAGAAGTAAAAGGACCACTGGCCCATGCCAGTGCAAAACAAGATGACAATGTTGTTATGGGAGGGCAATTGGAAAGAGGGAAGATTAAAGATAGGGATCTGCCTGGCTAGGTATGGAGGGTTGCCAGTGTGCAGAGTTTTGTTGATGAGGGAGGCAAGAACAAGATTTGCTCTGAATTCAGAAGGTAGCCAATTGAGGTTATTTAGCACTGTGCAATGGTGGGTATTGTGGCTACAGCCAAAGGTGAGTTTAGCTGTATTAAACTAGAGAGTATGTTTTTGCTGTAGAGAAGATTTACCAGCAGCATTGATGACTGCCAAGCCATAGTCAAGCATGGGGAGGAGATTAGCCTGAGCGATTTTGACCTTAGTGTCAGGAGTCAAGAAGTGACAGATTCTGTAGAGTGATTCCAATTTTTGTGAACTGAGAAATGGTGTGTTGAAGGTGAGTTTTGAAAAGAGGGAAGGATCAAGGTGTATTCCAAGGTACTTAAAGGAGAGGGTCTTTTCAAGAGGGGAACCATTTCCAGTGTTGACACTAAACAGAGAGGATGGTTTATTTATTACATTTTGGAGTAACCTTAGAGCCAGAGGCTCGTTTACAGAGGTTCCATGTAAGGCAGTCAGAAACAGGATATAATAATAGTCCAAAGCAAGTAAATACATAAGGTTTGGTTAAAATAGAAAATATGCATTCTGTACAAACCATAAATAGTAGACATAAAGTGCAAATCCTGGACAGTGAACAAAAATAAGCTTAGCAGTTGCTGAGTCGCTAGCAAGATTATGATTTAACAACAAATTTCTTGTCTGACATGCAATATGGAAGAAAGAGATACTTTGAGACATACAATAGGGAAGAAAGAGATACTTTACAGAATGTTACCGGGGAGAGAAGCAGCAGGGTAAGGAGGAGGGAGGTGGGGGGGAGAGAGAGGAGAGGGAGGGAGGGAGAAGGAGGGCGGAATTGTGGATTTTGGGAGGTGAGAAGGGGAGAGGAGGTGGTATGGGAAAGGAGGGAGGGAGATCAAAGGAATAGGGTAGGGTTAAGTTAGGAAGGTGAGAGAGGAGAAATGAGAGGGAGGAGTCACAGTGGAGGGAAGGTGCAAGGGGGAGTAGAAATAGTGGAGAGCAAATTAGGCTAAGGTTGATGTAGTAGTAGGGGACTTAGGAAGAGAGGGGCTAGGGTGAGGCAGAGGGGATGAGATACAGAGGGATCAAGTTAGGAAAGGGCGGTAGTGTCTGGGTGTTAGGTCCAGCATTCACAGACACTGGTTGATGCTAGAAGTGTCTGCAGGTTAGACATAAATAGTCCAAGCCTTGATTCCTTATGAAAGTCTAACCCTGGGACTTTAACCAGAGTGGTGCTTGGTATTCATAGGAGAGTTGCCTCATGAGGTATGGTGGAAGGGGATTTTAGGAGTATGGTTGTTAACGCCCCAGTACTTCTGGCTGTGTTGGTCATTGCAATTAGATTACTCACGCCTGATGGTAAGAGACCTAAGGTGGATTTTTTTGACTAGGAGGCAGACTTGGTTTTGAAGTCTACCTTCTAAATTGAGCCAACCAGACTGTTCATACAGAGTACAGGTATGAGTTAGGCGGTCAGCACCCAACACTAAATGACAGGCTTTGTTGAGCATGGTCCTTAGACATTGGAGAGCAGTGTGTGTTGCTGCACCATAATCCACTAAGCCATAATCAATGATTGATAGCACAGAGCTTGAGATGGCAATTTGTAGGGCTTCGCTGGTGAGGCAGTGTTTATTATAGTAAAGCAGACCCAGTTTAGCATTAGCCATGTTAGCAACAGTATCAATATGCCAGGTGTATGAGAGAGTACTGTCTCATGTTACACCAAAATATCTGAAGCTTTGTACCGTATCGAGAGGGGATCAGTGATTGATCATTGCAAATTTGTAGCTGGTAGGCCCTATGTTTATTATGAGCAGAGGCGAACATCATAGTTTTGGTTTTCTTATAGTTAAGTAGTAATTTGGATTTAAGGAATCATTTTTCCACCATGCAGAAATTTGATTGCATCAGATGCTCGAGTACCATTGGGTCACGGTGACTTGAGTACAGTACAGCATCATCTGCACATAATAATACATTGTCATTTATGGCCTGGAGGAGCTGGTTAAGAAACAAACTGAAGAGAAGAGGTCCAATAATTGACCCCTGGGGCACCCCTGTGATAATGGCCTGACTATAAGAGAGAACAGATTGAATTTTCACCCTTTGTACTCGCTCTGTAAGGTAGCTTTTGAACCAGGAGAGCAATTCTGTGGCTAGATCAGTTTGAGAGAGCTGGTTTATGAGCAGTTCATGGTTAACAGTGTCAAACCTTGGTGAGGTCAGTTTAGGTTGCCTCCACCAAGAGCCCATGGTCCAATACACTGTGAATGTACCCAGTAATTTCAACAAGGGTGGTTGTAGTGCTGTGTTGTTATGAAATCTGTGTTGCTGGCAACACTGCAGTTATATTTGTTCAGGTGGTTTGTCAGTTGGTCTGATACTATGCACTCTAATGCTTTGGGGAGTACAGAAATAGGTTGATAATTAGAGTGGAGGGTCCTGTCACCATTTTTGTGGATGGGTGTGACCACAGTGGCTTTCCAAATGCTTAGGAATTTACCAGTGATAAGGGATAGATTTAAGATTTTGGTAAGGGAAATAAGATTTATATCAATGGTGAGCTTAATGAGCTTCAGGTATAGCATGTCATTACTGGTCCTAGACTTACCAAGAGTTTTTATAAGGTGCTTTTTTGCTTTTGTAGGGGTGACGATTTTTAGGTAAAAAGGTGGAGTGGAGTTGATAGGGGATGTAGGCTCCTTGGATGGATAGTTGTTGCTCGTGGGTTGGAGGAAGTCAGGGGGTAGAATGCTGCTAAGGTCAGTGAAAGCCTGATTAAATGTATTGGCAATGATAAAGGGATCCTGGGAATGGGTACCATCCACATCTAATAAGGTGGGGGGAGTTTTATTAAGGTTTGGAAAGGTTTTGCTAGGACCCAAACAGCATGGACTGCATTTTTGGTAGATTTAGGACCATTTTTTCTTGACAGAGCCAGGCTTGCAGCCTGGCAAATGACTCACCGAGAGATTTTTTGATGGAGGCAATATTATCACTATGGGTATATAGATTGGTATTGTCTGCATAGAAAACTGTTTGTACTGGTCCACAGATAGTAGGGAGATCATTAATGAAAACTGAAAACAAGAAAGGCCCTAGAATAAAGCCTTGGCAGACTCCACTAGAGATGAGATTTATGCCAGAAATGTTATTTCCTATTTTGACAGATTGCTGGTGATGGTGCATGTAATCTTTGAACCATGCTATAGTGGGGGTCCCAAGGCTGAGTGCTAGGAGTTTTGAGATGAGTAGATTATGATCAACAAGGTAAAAGGTTTTTGTAAGGTCAATGAACATGGCACCCGTGATGTGACCTGTATACATTGCCTTGTAAATGGTGTCAGTAAAAATTTTTTCCAATTGTTTTAACCAGGTGAGACACACTAAGCTGAAAGCTTTTTTACAGGTGCAACCTGAGAGCACAGGGAAGCTAAGTGACTTGCTGAGGGTCACACAGTATATGCAAGTGGGGGCTGTGGGATTCAAACCCAGGTCTCCAGATTTGCAGCTCAGAGCCTTAAACCACTGTGCTATACTGCCTAGTTATTAGTTATTATTATAACTATTATAAATATTATTATTATTATTATATATTATAAGTTATTAGGGCAGTGTCTGTACTGTGATTTTTCAAAAGCCGTTCTGTTCTGGGAAGGTGAGGTTGTGTAGCTGCAGGTATTTGGTGAGCTGGTGGTGAATAATTTTCTCTTGCAGTTTGGCTAGAGCTGAGAGACTCGAGATTGGGCACTAGTTTTAGTGGGAGGTAATTTTCCCTTTCTTATGTAGAGGACAGTTGTGGATGTTTTCTTAAGGGATGGCACGGTACATGAAGAGAAGGTGGGTTGTAGATTTCTGAGATGGGAAGTGCAGTTTGGGGGTGGCAAGTTTAAGAAATGTAGGGATGAGACCATTGGGTCCATCTGATTTGTCACTTTTGAGAGTGAGGAGTAGTTTATGCTCTTCTCGAGATGTGACCCTTTTGATGTAGAAAGGAGGCTGCTTAGGTCAAATTGGGTCTTATCAGGCCAGGATCAGTGTGTCATTGGATCTGTATTTGGACAGATCGCAGAAAGTCATTGAAAAGGGTGGCAATTTTTAAGTGGTCAGTGAAGGTGGTTTCATTCTGTTCAATGGAAATGGTATGGGGGTAGTGCTGGCTGTTAAAGAGTGCATTGATTGACTGCCAGAACATTTTAGGGTTGTGCAGGTTTTGTGTTTTTTGGGGATTTTAGGTACTGACTTTTGGTACTGTGAATTAAGTGTTTACACTTGATGCATAGATATTCGTAAGTGTTCCAGTCAGAGATGGAGTTTGTAGCATTATATTTAGCCCAGGACGCATCCCTTTTGTGCATGAGGGTGAATATATCATTTGTGAGCCACAAGGAATTTTTGACTTTAATTCTGCAAGTACATGGGGGGCATGCTAATCAAGCACTGATGAGAAGGGGTAAATAAAGAATTTGAGGGCTCTGTTGATGTCAGAGACTGTGCTGAGGTGGGGCCAGCTGATACTGTCCAGATCAGACAGAATGGAGTCAGTGTCAAGGTTAGAGATGTTTCTATAGGAAAATATCCTGGTTGGGGGGGAATGTTTAGGGGAACTATTATGTCATTGGCAGTATGTGGCATGGTGATCACTGATTGAATCACTAAGACTCCTGAAGTGGATGAGGAGTCAACATGGTGGCAGATAGCTGCCTTTGCAACTTGGACCCAACACTTTAGATTTTCTGCCTCTTTAGTAAAATCCACGAGTTCAAAATAATAACAGTAGATAAGAGGAAAGCTAAGTCTTCTTCATCATCTGAAGAATACATTTCTCCATGTATTTAACCATTGGAAAAATATTTCAGATTTCAATCAGGCTCAGAGGGCATCAGGAGATTTGAGGAAAGCAGCTCCGGCTTAGGTGTGAGGATGCAGATAGCCAATCTGCAAAAGCCTACAGAGGTCACTTTACAGATAAGCTTACCAGTTCCAAGTAAGACATTTGTAACATCCCCTCACACTGAAGCAAAACTAACAAATTTATCTGTGGCGTCACCTAAAGGTGTTGCTAAAATGGAGACAAGAATAGAGACTGGGATGGAGAATCATTTCTTACCTGGTTCACCTGTCTCATCTTTAGAAGGAATTGTCGCAGCACAAGTTGGACTGGCAGATAAAGTAGATAAGCATAGACTACAGAAAAAATACTTTATCAAGCATGCAATATAGTACTCCTCCACAGGCTTCATATATCTCTACGTGTTTGATCAAACACCTGCAAGCCACATTAGATCACTATACAATCTATTCCCTTGGGAGGCAATGGAAAAGCTATTGTTATGGACTCAATCATTTGATTTGAAATTTCAAGCTTTGGCATTTCTGCAGTCTGATGCAAAGCAAAATTGTGAGAAAATTGAAACTTTGTCCAAAGAGTCTGATGTTAATAAGAAGGACATTGAAAAATGGCCAATAAAATTCAGGCTGAACTAGAAAGATTGAGTTGCTTGAAAACCAGCAGTGACATAAAACTTAAAACTGTTGGGTTAACGGGTTGCTTTGGACTGGGATTTCGATTCATTAAGAGATATGGTCAAAGACATCTTTGTAAACATTTTTGAACTACCTGAGGATAACCTTCAATTATTACACATGCTTACAGAATCCTTCAAAGCTTCCTACTGATAAAATAAGAAAACTTCTGGTAAATCTACTAGTATAACATTGGAAGTTGAAAATTGATCTTACAAAAGAAGTCATCCATAATAATAACTTTTACCTTTGATACTGACAAAGATTTGATCATTAAGCTTTCTTGGATTAAGGCATCACTGACTTATAAAACTTACAAGTTTTCACTGCTTTGCAACTATTCTTATCCAACACAATGGCACAGAAAGTGATTCTTGCAATATAGGCAAGAACTGTTAGAAATGGGGGGGGGGGCAGAATTTCAGCTATTAGCTCCAGCCAAACTAAAAATCAAATACAAAGGTGTACAATATAGCTTCTGTGACATGAATCAGGTTTAAGACTTCATTAGTGCTCAATATGAACAGAAAAAAACAATCAGAGAGTGAAAATGAATCTCTTACATTGAAGAAAAAATGATAAAAATGTGCTAATGAATTGTAGTCTATAAAATATTGTTGGTGTGTTTTTTTTTTTTTGCTACAGTAGTAAGAGGGATAGGATGTTATGTTTTTCATCTCTGGTGAACAAGCAGCTTATTTCTTACCTTTGGAATGTCTTTTTAATTTTTGCAAAATGTTAGCAGCAAAAGTTTACGGTGTATGTATTGAAAAAAATCTAAAAATTATATCATTGGCAGCCAAGACCTGTGAGAAATATTGTATTTAATTTAATATTATCTCCTCTCTCCATTGATTTGGTTTAGATTCTCCTATATATTATACAAATTATGCATTTGATTGAGAATTGTTTTCCTTCTTTTTTCCAATTTAATTTGTATGATGCATTATAAGAAGAATAAAATTAATAAAATATAAGTATAAAAAAGACTCCTGAAGTAAGGATTCTTTTTATGTTATTAACCAGGATCCAGTCCAGAAGGGTGTGTTTATCAGTCCTAAGATATGATCTAGTAAATTTTACACATCACTAATAAAGAGGCATGGAGGTGCTCTTGAAAAAAAATCTAATTATCTAATCAGGAAAAGTGTAGTTGTGCCATTTTCTGTATAGACAGTATCCTCTCTCTCTCTATATATATATATATAGTAAACTATTGAATGATAATTTGTAACCTGATCAGTTAAACAGACACATGACTAACATAGATCATACTATAGCCTTACTGCCATGAAGGCAGTCAGTAGTCTCTGTACTACTGCCCTTCAAACCAGTCCATAGTCTGTAGCTCTGAGGATGCCATGGTCCAAAATGTCAGTTGCACACCTGCATGAGATGTCATCCTGTGCAGGCAGTTCCCCACCAAACAAGAAGTTTTTACTTTTCACAGGAATATGCCAACATGTTCTCTTTCAGTTTTCTTTCTTAGCATTCCTGTAAACAGTGTGGCTACAGGCACTTGAACGGCCAGTTGAAGCTGATATATCCCCAGGAATGAAACTGGAAGAAAACGGCATGTCTAGGGTAAATATCACAAGCTCTAAATCTTACATGCACTCTCCTTTGTTCTGCTTTTCCACTTGACTATAGCCTTATTGTCATGACAACAGTCAATAGTCTCAGTATTATTTCCCTTCAAAACTGTGAATAGTCTGTTGGTATACTGTAAGCAGTGCATTATTTAAACTGGCTGCTGATCTTTAAAAGTTGCTTCTCATCTTAAAAGTTGCTTTTGCTAATTAGAAGTTGGTAGAATACAGCTGTTTTTGTTAAATGCTGTTGCTTTTCTTTAAAAGTTTCATGTTTTCGGGTTTGCTTTATTTTGGTCGACTCAAAGTCTTTACAATATCAATCAACAACTATTATTACAAAAATACAAAACTTTACAGACACATCAAATAGTAACATTGCCACTGCTAAACAATATAAAATAAATAATTCCTTGATTATATAATAAAATGTAAAGGAAGAAAGGCAAGTGAGGAACTGATCTAGAATATTTTGGTAAAGTTACCCAAACATAGACAGGACATCATTGGGATATAGCCCAGTTACCTGAACCCTCTATGTTGTTATGAAAGCCTGTAATCCCTATTCTCAGTCAAGATGAAACAGTTGACCCATGTGTCCAAAAGTCCAATAATCTTAGGTTTTCCTCCTCCAATAGGGAAACACGCAGCTTATCAGATGAGATCACAATATGATATTGACTTTACTCTTTTCCTACCCTGCTCCTTATTATCCTTTAATGTAGTTAATTGCTCTCAGAAAGCCAAGCACCTTTTAAATAGTCTTTTTGATTCAGATGTCATTAGTCTAGTTAATATATCCTGATATTCATGTGTATATACAAAGAAGTCCCACCCCCCCTGATGATATATTTCTTTGAGTGTTAAATTTAGGACAATGTAACATATGTTTGAGATCTTCTTTAATCATCATTTATAGTGCTGTGCAGAATGCGGAATTTAGCAGGTGGAATTAGCATGGAATGACCATTCTGCCAGCTGAATTTCCACTGGAATTTTACTGGTTCTTCTGTGGCATTCCACCTCCTGTGATCCATGGAATAATAATCAGTGGAACAGCATTTTTCTGTAGAAAATTATTCCACAACAATTTCTGCAGAAAATATTGAGATCCATGGAATAATATTCCACAGAACAGCATTCCGCAACTATTTTCTGCTGCAGAATTCCACCATTCCATTTCTGGTGAAATTTGGTGGAATTTCAGTGGAATTGTAAAAGTTCCATGGAATTGTATTCCTCTGGAATTTGAAAATTTGGCACAGCACTAATCATCTGACAGTTACAGTTTGCTGGAAAAAATGTTTCTGATGAATATCAGGATTTTAGGAAGTTCAAATTAATATTGATTAATTTCTAATCTTTAGGTAATAGTGGTAGTGTGAGATAAAATTCCATTTTATGAACTTTTTTATCCAGAACAACCCATGCTGAAGCTGTTTTTTTCTTACCTTCTTACAAATCTGATTGTTTGACTTAATCTTGCGGTCGTAATCTTAGTCTTCTGCAGGAAGGTTTCATGGATTCAGTCAAAGGACTGTCTTTTAGATTCCATATCCTGACGTAAAGTAGCTCTCAAAACATACTTTAGCCACTCAGATGAAAACACATTATCCAGACAGTATTATTTCTCTTTAGGTGTAGAATCAACATACAGTATATACTGGATGTATTAATGTTCTTAACTAATCAATATTTTGTAATTGTTGGATCTATAAATGATTTTAATTTCAACTGGCCTAGTTCTGCCCCTTCTAGGGCATTTTGAGATCAACCATGGAACCTGAAGAATTCTTTTAAATGCTTGAGTCAATTTTTTTTCTAAACCCCAATCTTTATTTCCTGAAGTTCAGCTTCATGGAGAACTGAAACTTTTAATTTTACATTTAAACAGAAATCATACCATTACCTGTTTTATCACCATATTGTAAGTTAAACCTATTCAATGTGCCTATGGTCATTTTTTTATTTTTCCTTAGTATGGTGATATGTGCTACCCATCTGAGATTTTCTGCAAAGCAAATCCCCTAATAGTCATATTGGTTTAACTTTTGTAATTTTACTTTGTTTATAAACCAATATTTTTTTTTTGTTCTGTTTACCAATGACTATATTGATTTTCAGTTTCAGCTATAACATTTCTCTTTTCATAAATGAAGTCTCCTCTGCAACCCCAAAGCTGATGTTGATATTAATGCAAGATCATCTGTGTATGTAAGGCATCCACAGTTCTCATTAGCTATTTTTTGGGTTATGTAAAATGTCATTATTCATATCCAAAAGAATAGGATTTATATACATGCTAAAGAGTGTGGGTGCCAGTAGGCAGTCTTGTCTGTCACCTTTATTTGTTCAAAACTTTCTGTTAAATCATCTTGCAAAGAAAATGAATGTTTGCTCAAGTATCCTTTAAAAGTGCATGCAGCCAATTGAATACAGCTGCTGGTTAGCAGGCAGTTCTTCCGGAGCACCCCAAAAACAAAAAGCTTTGCAAATCCCTCATTATAAAAAGTTAAATAAAACAAATATGGGCTGCATTTCTGAGCTAAAAGTAGAAAACTGTTGCTGGATGGGTATGCAGTATACTATACAGGGTCGAACAAAATGGATAAATAAAGCATGGCTTTTTTTAACAGGCAGGGTAAAAATTTATGGTCACTTAGAACATTTTACTTCCACTTAAAACATGTAGGCCCAGATATTCAAAAGGGTTGCACATGGCGCAACAGTGTTGCACCATGCACAACCCACTGATGCACCACGGCGTGATATTTTAAAGGGAAAAGTGCGCCGCACAAATCCCGATGCACCGGAGCGCATCAGTAATGTATTCAGGCACAGGTGGGGGGGGCGTGCCCATGCATAACCTGCACAGCCGATATTCAGCCTGGGCTGTGCAGAAGTAATGCCGTGCAACCCCTACGCGCCTCCACAAAGATGCAGCCAAAAACAAGGAACAAGTGATGGCCACCCACAGGTGAGCTGCCGCATTGCAGGCGCAACACAGCAGCTGCCACCTGTGGGTGGCCACCAGTTCCTGCTGCACCTGGCGGCACCCCATGCCCGATCGCGGGCATCGTAACGCCCCAGTCCAATATTTCTGGTGGTCAGTGGACCGCACTGAGCCAGTCTGCGGGCATCTATAATGCCCCCAAAGTCAATATCCTGGTGGTCTAGTGTACCCCACCCACCTGCCCACTGGGCCCCACCACCCTACTCCCCGTCCAGCGGCGGGTGGCAGCACCCTGCCTGCCCGCCCCACCACCCGCCGACTGACAGCTCGGTGGGCTGCATGCCCATTGGTTCCTAGCATGAGCCAATGGGCATGCCGCTCTATACTACTCAGTCCAGATGTGAATGAATTCATTCACATATCTGGACTGAGAAGTATCGGTATGGAGCTGCATGCCCATTGGCTCATGCGTGAACCAATGGGCTTGCAGCCCTGACCAATCTGTCAGTCGGCAGGCAGCGGGTGGCAGACGGGTGCTGCCACCCACCGTTGACGGGGAGCGGGCGGTGGGGCTCAGTGGGCGGGTGGGGTGGGGGACACTAGACCACCAGGGATATTGACTTGGGGGACTACTGTTGCCTGTGATCGGGCACATAGAGGTCCACTGGACCACCAGGGATATCAGACTTTTTTAATCTACAGGAATTCCCATGATCAGGCTGCAGGGGCGTCAGTCCCCATGGCTGCTGCCGAACAGGCGCCAGGTGCACATCTGAGATCGGCACACCTGCATGCTAATGGCATGCAAATGGGGCCATAATGAGATGCAAATGGCCCCCTGTGTGCCTTGCATAACTTATGGCCCCATTTGCATGTCCCCGTTGAATATCGCAGGTGCTGTGCATGGCTCAATGGCACTTGTGCCACCGCATCTCCATGCTCCACTCTGGCCTTGCTCTGGTGCAGTGCCACTGTGCCGCTGCACAGTGGGGTGGCCAGGGTGCGATATTCAAACTGCTGCTGTGCCATAAGCGCAACTCCATTGAATATCACCAGGCCACACCCCGAGCAAAGTTGAGCCGCGCTGAGCTTGCACCACAGCCTGGCGCAGTTTGAATATCCGGGCTGTAATGTCCACTTAGAATCTGGAAATAGAACACAGAGAACAATGATAGTGAGCTTATTCTGAAAGGAGAGGATTTTTTTTTATTCACCTTTTTGTATCATCTGGCTTACCTGAGAGCACCCCCCAACCCAACCAAAGACCTTCTCATTAATTTACTTGTTATCCACCACTTACCCAGGACAACAATAGCAGTGGGTGGGCTGCCATGTCAGTTGTACGTAGGCTGCCATGTCAGTTGTACGTAGGCTTGCAGGGAATGCCAGTGCAAGGGTAGACCAGTGCTTTTCCTCCAGCTCCTGGTTTTCTCCTCAGAGGTGCTGGGATGTCGTAACATGCATGCATGCATACATGCCTGGCATCCAGCATCTACCTCTGTTCCTTGCTATGTACTCCTGTTTTGCTTCCACCTGGCCTCCACCAAGTGGCAGTCATGTTGTGTAACACAACATACCCCCCCCCACCACCACCACCAAGGGAGGAGAACTTTCTTTTGAATGCTTAATTTTACTTCCTCCATCTGGCCCCCAAATGACCAGAGTCCATTCCTGAACCTGAGTCACCAACATAGCAACCCATAGCACTACCACTGTGCTGCCAGGCCAGGGTAGAAGGCAGATTAAGTTACAACAAGGTAAAACATATATAAAAACATGCCAGTGGGGTACAGATAAATGCATAATGGATTTAAGGGGAATAACATATTTATCTCCACCAATGAGTATTAAGAACATCAGAACTAATTCTTGGCTTCACCATTTATGAGATATGGGTGTTATACACTTACTAGTGCCTACAGCCCTACTATCATTGCACCTAATCCCATTGAGTCTCAGAAGCTAAGCAGGGTCAGTCAATCAATGTTATGATGGGAGACCTCCAGTGTGCACCAGCTGCTGCAGGAAGTGGTACTGGTAGCATCATAGGTGGCACTGTCCCACTAGTTAAAAGTAACCATACATAGCACGCTGTGCTGGCCAAGGTGCTGGCTATCAGACGGCTTTCAGATGACCCACCTGATTGCTGTGGTGGTTGTTCTGATCGAGATTATAAAAATCCTATGGCATGTTACAAAAAGAGAAAGTGAATTTGTCTGGAGTCCATCCAAGTTTCCCCTATTCATTAAAAAACACCAACAGCTTAAAGTGGTTCATTATCAGTAGGTTTGGATCTACTGTATAGTTCCCCTACAGCAGTATAAGGTTAAAAATTGTAAATATTTTCTAGGGCTTCTTTCCCGGTCAATAAAATGGGAAGGAAGGAATGGAAGGAATGGAGGGGGTGGGATGTTATGCCACTGCTACCCATTATATATTTATGCTGCAAGTTCAGCTGAAAGCCCAGGCTAAAACAGCATATAATGTTGGACTGGGACACTCATCAGTGTGGCAGAGGTACTTCATTAAAACATAACAGAGATTAAGCAAAGTAAGGAAGGTTAAGGGAGTGTGGTTGGGGTCAGGGAGTGGGTGCAAGTAGTTAGGAGTTAATAGCAAACTTCTAACAGAACATAACCATGCAGGAGCAGGAGGACAATCACACATGATGCCTTGTAGGGATATACATGGTACAGTATGTGATTCTGAGTTTCATTGCAATTTGACTTTTTGCCAGTGTGCATTTTGCATAACACTGTTTCAGTACTTTTCACTGAAATATATATTTATTTGATCTGTAAACATAAAATTGCTTCTTTGAACTGATTAATTTACAAGGATGTCACATAATCAAATATCATCAGCTAAAAGATCTTTTGTTAGACTTCCAGAAAACTGGGTGATTGTTTTCTTTGGAGAAGAAACTCTTCTTGATGAAACTGACAGATGAGGACATTTGCTTCAATATTGTACTAGAGTGCAATAAAATATTATCCCCCAAGGCACAGTTCAAATTAATGTATGTATAATAATGAGTACTAATTATTGACGTCACCTTGAAAAGGTCAAAATTAGGATTTAGATCACTGGAGCATTCAGTGCACTAGCACCATGGTAATATGGAATGGCAATATTTGATAAATGGAGTATTGAGTGCCATTTCCAAGTGCTTTAGTTGCTTTATAGTTTATGAAATATGGTCTATAAATGAGGGAGACTGACAGAATTTGTTTAATTCAGTCACAGGCCGTCTGTCTCGGTATGTTGTCATGCCTGGTTCATTGCTTCATTACATTTTTAGCGTAACTGCAGCATGTTTTTTCTTCAAGTGCATCTTTTAGCTTTTAAGTAATTTCTCTAATGAGCACGCTTTCTGGTAAAATTATTCAGTGGTTGCATTTCTGTAGGTGATAGCTAAGCTGATCATCTGTGTAGAATCTGAGCACATTTGTTTCTATGACTTATGCTTAGGCTCAAATTCAGGTCTTCAGAGCAGCCATGTAAGCCAGGAACTACTTGCACACATCAGGCTCTGTGAGTCTTAATACTACTCTTCAAGCTTGCCAGGCCCCCATAGAAACATAGAATATGATGGCAGATAAGGGCCGCTGGGCCCACCCAGTCAACCCATTTTTTTTAACCTTCATTTTTGCTGCAGACCCAGCTTGATCTATGGCTCCATTTCTTCCCCACCTGTCTTTACCCCAGCAATTCCCTTGTGCCTGTCCTAGGCATTTTTGAACCCTACTACTGTCCCCCCCCCCGCACTTTTACTGCTGGAAAGCTCTTCCAGTCATTCACCACCTTTTCTGTGAAGACGTGCTTCCTTACTTCCATCCTGAACTTATCCCGCCAGCTTCATAGCATGTCCCCTTGTTTTAGAGCACCTTTTTTGCTCTAAACCATACCCTCCCCCTGTACTTTATTAACGTCCATGAGGTATTTAAAGATTTCTATCATATCCCCCTCTCTCTCTCCTCCAGGGTGTACATATTTAGCTTCTTAAGCCTCTCCTCATAGGGAATTTGATGCAGACCCTGCACCATTTTGGTAGCCCTCCTCTGGACCACCTCCACTCTGTCTATGTCCTTTCTCAGATGTGGTCTCCAGAACTGGACACAGTATACAAGGTGAGGTCTTACCGGCAGTCTGTGTAGGGGCAGCACCACCTCCCTCTTCCTGCTGGCAATATCCCTCCTTATGTGCCCTAGCATCCTACTAGCCCTTCTGAGTGGCTTGTCATATTGCCCGGACACATTTAGGTCATCCAGTATGATTACCCCAGGTCTCTTTTCTGCTTTGTCTTTGTCAGTATCCCTCCACCCACTTTTTTTTTTTATTTAGTTGTTTAACCAGGTATAGCACACTAAGCTGGAAGCTTTTTTACAGGAGCAACCTGGGAGCACAGGAAGGTTAAGTGACTTGCTCAGGGTCACACAGTATGCAAGTGGAAGCTGTGGGATTCAAACCCAGGTCTGGTCTGCTGGATGTCACCAGATTTGCAGCTCAGAGCCTTAGACCACTGCGCTATACTGCCTTCTATACTTTGTTTACTGTTCTGCTCTGCTATGGTCCAATTGCATTATTTTGTACTTTTGTGCATTACAACCCAGCTGTCATTCCTTGACCACTCACCCTCGACCATTCCTCCAGTCTTTCCAGATCCCTTCCCATCCATTCCACCCCTGACTTATTCACTCTGTTGCAGATCTTGGTGTCTTCCACAAAGAGCAGGCCTTTCCTTCTAGTTCCTCTGCTATGTCACTTATAAAGACATTGAAGAGGACTGGTCCCAATACTGATTATTGAGTTATCAAGCTGGTCACCCTCCCTCCTTGGAGTGAACTCTGTTTACCACTACCCTCTGTGTCCTATCTGGTAGCCAGTTTCTTACCTAGTTTACCACCTTATATCCTACCCCCAAGCTCCCCAACTTGCTTACCAGTCTCCTATCTGGAAAAGGGTTGAAAACCTTGCTGAAATCTGGGTAGGCCATGTCCACCACTCCTCCCTGATCCAGCTCCTTGGTCACCCAGTCAAATAAATCTATCTTTGTTTGGCGGGACACTCCCCCTGTGAACCCTTGCTGCCTTGTATCCTGTAATCCATTGAATACAAGATGTTTCACAATCCTTTCCTTTAGTAGTGTTTGCATTGACTTACCCAACACTGAAGTCATGCTGACAGACCTGTAATTGCCATCTTTTCCCTGCTACCCCTTTTGTGAAATGGGACAACCTCTGCCTTCTCCAGTCCCACGGGACCACACCATTCTCCAGTGATCTGTTAAACAGGTCTGTCAGAGCTGCAGCCAGTACCTCCTGGAGCTCCCTCAGCACCCTTGGATGTTCCTCATCTGGCCCCATAGCATTGTCCATCTTCAGGTTAGCAAGTGCTTTCTGACATTCTCCTCAGAAAGTGGACTAGTGTCCATTTCCTTTCCAGCACGGCTCCTGGCACCTCTTAATGGTCCCTCCCTTGGAAGCACCACTGTTCACCTACAGCAACTCTGCCAACATCCTGTACAGCTACGGCACAATGCCGACATGTGGTATTCTGCCATCCAGAAACAAAGTGTTTTTTGCTGGGGGCTGCACCATCCACACCCCCCACAATAGTATATTATCAACTCCAGGTCAGAGTTTCAGGGAAGGGGTAGAACACCGGGAGATGCTG
This sequence comes from Neoceratodus forsteri, assembly GCA_016271365.2. NCBI lineage: Eukaryota > Metazoa > Chordata > Ceratodontiformes > Ceratodontidae > Neoceratodus > Neoceratodus forsteri. Next base: position 422,701,488 of record CM028130.1, read on the forward strand.
CATCAGTGAAACCCAGACCATTACAGTGACTTTCACTGTAAAGGTCTTTTGGGGTTTCGCTGTTGTGGTGTCACTATGGAATAGCCACCACCCTCTCCTTCCCCTTCTACTGTGAATACTGAGTAGAAGTATTTGTTCAAGATGTTTGCCTTTTCTTGATCCCCTCTGTACAGTCCCCCACTCCTTCTCTAACCATTCAAACCCTCCCTTTGTCTTCCTTTTTTGTTAACATACCTAAAGAATGTCATGTCTCTTTTGATACTCCCTGTGCTAATCTTTCCTCAGGTGCTCCTTACTGCTTTGCCTGCCTCCTCTATTTTCCCAAAATACACTTCCCTATCCTCCTCTCTCTGGGTCTCCTTATACCTTCTGAATACTGCTTTTAAGCTTTTGCCTTTTCTGCTTCCTCTTTTGAGAACCATAGTGGTCTCCTCTTTCTTTTATTTTGCTTTCCTCCTTGAAACAGATGTACATAGTCTTCATTATGCCCTCCTTTAGTCTGGCCATTTTCTTCCACCCCGGTCCCCCACCAGGTAATTCCTGAGGCATTCACCCATCTTTGTAAATCAGCCTTATGAAGTTCAGGACTTATGTCATTGTATGGTTGGATTCTGTAGGTGGTCTTGCACTGAACCACACTGTACAATGATCATTGGTACCCAGATGTCTTCCCACCTTGATGGCTATAATACTGTCCCTGTTAGTAAGCACCAGATCCAGTATTGCCCCATCATGAGTGGGTTCACTGACTAGTTGCCTGAGGAAGACCCCCTACTGAGAGTCCAGGATGTCTCTGCTTATAGTTGAAGCTGCCACTTGGTGGTTCCAATCTATATCCAGCAGATTGAAGTCCCACACCAGCAACACCGCCCATTTTTCAGATATCTTGCAAATTGCTACTAACATTTCCTTATGTAAGTCTTCCTCTGTATAGGAGGCATGTAGATCACACCTGTCTGAATAGTGATTCCGTTTCCCAACACAGTGAATTGGTTGGGTTCTGCTGGTCAGCTAAAATATTTTAGTTAACACTTTTGAAGGCTCTTGGGGCTTTCAGTGGGCTATAATATTTTAGCAAAATATAAATCTAGTCTCTTTGCTGCCTTAAATTATAATCAAGTGTATGCTTCTCTCCATGGCATGTCAGTGAGCAGATATTATGTTGAAGAAATAGATGCAGTATATAAAGTGCTAGACTCTTCAGTTCCAGTCCAGTTAGAATGATAAAAATTCTTATTATGGGGTCAACTGTTGGTAAATAAATATACACTTTTTTCTATAGCTGTAGTTAACTGGAATGCTGTACTAGACTTCTTAGTAGGTTTAATTACTTTTATTAGGAGCCACAGCCACCAGCTGAAAAAATACAATTGGCATGAAGGTCACAATTCCACATCATCTCAGAACAGTTTTGAATGTCAAACTATCACAGTCCTCATCATCATCAATATAGACATTTGCAGGAAAACAGGATCTTGCTCCCATTAAAATTCCTCAAGTTCTCTAGTAATAATCCTGATCATGATATCACATAAATTTTTACAGCAGCATATTATGATATTACACATACGGCATCATGACCTCAAGTTAAAGTTTATTTACTTTTTTAGTTACAACATGTAATTAGTAAGCTCTAAATCTCATTAAGACAATACTGGATGCCACTACACCACAGAAATCATCAGATGAACATTCAAATGTACCAGATTGAGGAAAAGGAATCCAGATATGTTGGACTACTAAAATATCCATAGGATCTTTTTTATAAGCTAATAGCACCAAACATAGTACACAGAAAATGTTATTCATTTTTAGCAGTCTGTTGCCACTTATTATTTTTCAAATATTTTTTTCTTCCATTTGCTCATCAGAAGAATTTTTACAATACCTGATAGAGGTGTGTTGTGATGATCAGTACAGTGTTCCCTCATTTTCATGAATGCTTCCAGAGCCACAGAATTTGTTAGCTATAGCTAGGGTTCTTTGTAGGTAAAATCTCATAGTTTGTAAAGCTTTGTGGCTCATATTCCCCTTCACACCATCATTCTCTCCATCTCCTTCTGCTGTTACATCTCACACTTCACTTTGATTTTAAAGGTTTCCTCTGAATTAAAATATGGCCCCAAAGCATCTCAGCAGCAATTATTGATTTTCTTGTTAGTAAGTTGCTCCCATGCCTGAGTGGTAACATGAAACATAATGTTACCTGCTCAGACGTGGTGTCCTTGGATGTAATCTCCCAATTGATAGTCAGCTCTCCACTCTGCAGCTGCCTGAGACTTTTTATCTTTTTATCAAGGTTGAGGGCCTTTCTTTTGTGTGAACATACAAGCCCGTCAGGTATGTTTTAACATTCTTTTTTGTTAAAAACAGCACTACTTGAGCAGAGCAGTAGTTAGCTTTAACAGGAACAATAGAGAGATTGTAAGTGTGCTGTTGGGGCTGTTTTTCTTTTTACAGTGCTGTTTGCTTGCCTATCACTACCTACTCCTGCTATCTGGCCCTCCCTCGGGGGGCTACCCAGAGGGCCATCACATATGGCGATGGGGGAACATAGGTTTTTTCCCATTTTTCTCCCCTTAACTCCCTGGAATCCAGGCAGACATGGTTGCATATGTGCATGGATATGTGCATGTGCACCAGAACCAGCAATGACTCCACTTCACCACCTGGCCTAGCGCCCATCCCCCACTAGGCTGACACTACCATTGAGCCTCACTCTGTGGTCAAGGGCTAGAAATAACCTCCCCAATCCAGGAGAGAAGAACTTCCTGACTGCCACTCAGTCCTCTCCCAGCCCTCCCCCCAGCTGACCCATGGTGTCCTGAGCTCACTCCCAACCTTGGGTCACTGGCGTCATGCAGGATGTGGCATCTAGTGCCTAAACCCTTAGTGCTACTGGGCCCGCTTGTTGGGGCTAGTTTTTATCAGCTGCAAATCATTGACTTGGAAGTATTAATGGGCAGCAGTTAACAACAATTGGAAGCAAGATGGCAATTCGCTATATCCAAGATTCATTTTAATGACAGACGCTATAATGAGGGACCATTGTACTTTACTGAGCAACTGATATATCTACAGTAGTTCTACTCCTCTTGATACTTCATCAGCCTTGTGCCTTCACTTACTGTGGCACTGCAAGTGACCAACCTGGCAGCAGGTGGGCTCTTCCTGGACAGTTGTGCTGTTACAGTCAGTGAGGTCACAAAGCTGATGAGGCACTGTATGAAAGGGAATAGAACTAGATATGCCAGCTTTCAGGTAGCATACTTACTGGTCCACAGATCACATCAAGTACCATCAATAGCAGGTAGAAAATAATCTAAAGAAGTAAAAGGGAAGAAAGTACTTCAGGTACAAAATTAATAGTTGACCATTTTTAAAAGGTAATATTAATTTCAGGCAGTGTACTAGCTAAATAATATTCCAAATGATGTATTAATTGTGTAAACTGTAGTTCAATTGTCTGTAAAAATTCACAAAGGGGTTCCACTGTGTCTGCCAGCTAAGAACAGCCTCTGCTTGTTGCTCTTCACAGTTTTCTGAAATAGAGTATTTGAATTTTTTTTAAACTTTCTTTATGCTCCTCCTCACTGGCCCCATAGCACACCTCCCCAGCAGAACTCAGGGCACTGGCCTTCTCCTGCTCACCTGAGACTTCCCCAGACCAAGCCCCTGTCCTGGGGTGCTCTCTCCTGCAACCTGACCTGCCAGCCCCCTGACTCTGAACCTCCCAAGGTGGGGCTGCCAACTCCTGACTGGTGCTTTATTTAGAATCTAGAGTGTGGCTGGAGTGAGGAGGAGAGCCATAGGCTGTCTGGGGATGATTTGGCACTGAGCGTGGGGGCTGTCCACAGGACCTGCCTTCACCTTCCCAGGTGCCAGGACTTTTTCCTTGTTTTCTTGGTCCTGGAGGTGCGAACATGCAATGACGTCCAGCATAGGATAGGCATGTTTCCGCACCCACCCACAGGATGTCCACTGACACCTCCATACTCCTTGAATGTTCCCCACAAGTTGCAATGCTCCCAGTCTCTACTGGAAGCTACTAGAGCTGTGGGATGCACAAACTAACCTTCCCAGGAGAGGAGAGCAGTTCATCGGACACTCGATCTTCTCCTTCCTTTCTTACCCCCAGTGACCCGAGTCCACTCCCAAACATGGGTCACCAGCATGGTGTGAGGCAAGGCTAGTGCCTCAACTCTCAGCACCACAGGGCCAAGTATCTGAATTTAAATGTGATTTTGTGCTCCCTTATCAAACTTTGGAAAACTTCATTAAATGCAATGAATCTTTTTACACAAGATGTGAAATGTTCTAAAAGAGCATAAACAAAAGCAAGAGAGGGAGGGAATGGAACTATGAGAAGAGATGGCTGCCTCAGCTACTCTACCTTCACTCCATATCGGGTAAGCTGTGATGAAAGGAGAAGACTGGCCCTTTAGAGTGATTTCTAAGTATTGCATCATCAGGTAGCCACAGGGGGTAGAGACATTGCAGCTGCAATAGAGTCTCATGACCTTCAGCCCAAAATGATTTCTATTCCTCTAAGATCCAACCTGGAGCAAACACTGAATCCTCTTTTTGATTCATTTGTGGCTATTTCTATGTTGTAGTAAGCCCTAATGCAATTAATTCCAAAGTTTTCATATGGTCAGGACACCATATCTAAGATAGTAAAGCAGTCCACAAAACAAATGAGCTGGAGAATGCCATTCAACAGCTCATTAAGAAGAATTTGGCCCTGAAACAAAAAAGAAGTATGCAATGGCTTTGATTTCAACTTTGCTTAGGGACAATATTCAGGTTGCTCAAAACAGCAAAATAGAGAATTTTGAAAAAAACAAAAAAACTAAAGTTCATTTTGTGGGCTTGCCAAATGAGGAAACTAATGGCAGAACAACATGAGACACTGAAAAATAAATTTGGCAACATTTTCTTAACTATTCCTTATCACTTGATAAGGCTTTTCGCTTACCTGAGTTTAAAAACACTTCCAATCTCAGAACAAAGCCCCCTAACTGAGCTGGCCAGTTGTGCTGCTGGACTTTATCAAGTTTGCTCAAATGAAGTATGTAACATCTTACTGAACTGAAAATCATATATATATATATATATATATATATATATTATGGTAGAGTAGCCCGCACTAAAGTTAAAGGTCAAATTTGCTATATGAACTTTGCCACCGTTCAGCAGTTGCCTGAAATTTGGAATGCATGATCAAGAATCATACATCTTGGGATCGGACAACTTTCAGTACCAGTTGGATATACAGCTGTGGAGTTATTAAGCATGATCTGTGCACACGTTTATGCTTTCTGGAGAAATTCTTGCTCGTGCCTACAGGTAGCATGGTTTATGGACCGGTCCGAAAACTTCAGGGAACATGCAGCTGGTGTCCCCAATGTGCCTTTCAAAGATTTCTAGAAAAAAATATTTAACGGTTCAAAAGTTATTCAAAAAACAATTTCCCATTATAAGTCAATGGGAAAAGTTAACAAAAAGTTTGAAAGTGTCACAAATGCAGTTTTTACTTTTGCAAATCCACCATTTTGTTTCCAGTTGGTGATCAGAAAATTGCTTGGCATTTAAATTTGGGACCCTCTAGCAACACAATTCGTTTTGTGTTTACCTAGTTGGTCCCTGAGGATGCTTGGCATGTCTTTATTTTGAGGTTAAACACCCTAGAAATATGTTTTTCAAGTTTTGGAAAAAGTAGTGTTGCACTCACGAAAGTACTTTTCAGACTAGGGCCACAATGATACCCTGCTGCAAAGAATGGTTTGGTCTATTGGGCTGAAATATGGAGAGAGACAGCCAACATGCTGCAGATGTGCCTTTTGGTGGTTTGGTGAAAAAATATTGGAAGGTTGCAAAGTTACGGCACTCTGAATGTGACACTTTTTCCCATAGGATAACATTATGGCATCCGCCACATTACAGGAATTATTTGCCACACTGCTGCAAAATATTGCTTTGGTTTTTTGGGCTGACATTTGAAGGGAAGAAAGCCAACATCCCACATATGTGCCTTTTGGTGGTTTGCTGAAAAAATATTGCAGGGTGGCACAGTGACGGCACTCCAAAGTTGATGCTTTTTCCCATTGGATAACATTACGCCGTCCGTCCGTTTTCGTGCCATATCTCGAAATGGTGTGAAATACAGACTTTTTGTTGCAAAAATGCTTAGCCCCCCCACACAGGGGCTAAGTGCAAAACTAGCCGCGAAAGTCATACTTCATATGACATTTACATTTTTTTCTACGTCGTACGGTTCCTGAGATATAAGCAATTTAGTATTCCAAGTCCTCATTTTCTCCTCCGAGGCTCATTGTTATGTATACATTCTTTGTTTTCACTGTGTTTCTCAATGCAGTTTTGGGGGAAAAGAAGGGTGTGCCCTTTCGTTACTGTGCCACTTAACATTTCCAGATGCGTTTCCGTTACCATTCACCGCACCGTTCCGGTCTACGCCATCGTTTGCATTGTGGTTTGTGTTTTTGCTTGCACTTGTGTTTGTGTTTCTGTGTCGTATTGTTGCTGTTACCATTACCAGTTGCATTTGCAATTGCGGTACCCGTGCATTACGCTTTGCGTTTCTGTACACAGCTTGCGTTTCTCTTTCCTTTAGCTGGTGTGTTGCTGCATGCCATTTGAGTTTACAGTGTTGGTACCATGACCGCATCGCAGTAACGTTTATGCTTCTGTACTCTCTATTGCATTTGCATTTCCATTTCTCTTTCCTTTGGCATTATTGTTGCTGTTACCCTTATCATTTGCATTTACAATTGTGATTCCTGACCATGCGCATTACGGTTTGCATTTCTATACGCGATTCCATTCCCATTTCTGTTTCTTTTGGTGTTATTATTCATGTTAACTTTACCATTTGCGTTTCCTATTGCGGTACCGTGCTCGTAGGCATTACGGTTTGCGTTTCCGTATGCGCTTTTGTTCCCATTTCTGTTTCCTTTGGCATTATTCTTCATGTTACCTTTACCAGTTGTGTTTACAATTGCAGTACCATGCCTGTGCGCATTACGGTTTGCATTTACGTGCGCGCTTGCATTCACATTTCTGTTCCTGTTCCCTTTGCCATTCTTTTTGCTGTAACACTTAACATTTGCATTTCAAATATCGGTGCTGTCACTGTGCGTGTTACCAGTTGTGTTTTCTTACATGCTTGCATCTCCGTTTGCATCACTGTTCACTTCCCCATCACTTTGTGCTTGTGTTTCTATTAACGTTTGCTTTAACAGCTACGTTTGTGTTACCATCTCTGTAACTGTTGGCGCTTGCATTTGCGTTGCTGTTCCTGTTACTATGTTAGAAGACATCATGTGGTGGGAGCGCAGGGCCCAAAGGACACATTACAGTCACTATTTATTGTCCTCATTCTCAAAAAGAAGGAAAATTAGAGGCAAAAAATTCCATTTAATGCATCAGTTAGGGTTGTTCCACAGCGACAAAAGTGAGGAAATTTGGTGTTAGGGTTGAAAGCCCCCCTTGGACCCCCCAGCCCACCCCCCAGCCGGCATCGGGGTGCACATTGGGGTCATCGGTCCAACTCCATTTTAGTGAGTTTGCAATTCTTTTTTTAAAAACTGAGACAAAATGGTGGCATACAAAAAGCCTCACATAAAAGGATTCCCCATATGAAAACTTCATACAGCTATTTTGAAGTGCTTATTAAGAATGCTCAGAAGCCAGTTTTTTTTTTAATTAAATAACTTTGGAATGGATTAATATTTGTTCTGTAAACTAGCAAAAGGCACATCTTTGGGCCAAGCCCTTTCTACCCTGAAAATCTCAGACCAAAATCCCAAACCATCTGGATGCAAGGTGATAACCAAAACAGCAAAAACAGTGATTTTTTTTTTATATTTTTTACTATTCACATCTCAGAATCCACACATCCAACTGGAATGAAACTTAGCACGTCAAGAGTACTACCACATGAGAATGTGCATGCATATTTTGTGGAAATTCATTGAATGGTTATGAAGATATGAAAGTGCAAAATTTTGGGTTTAACATTAAAAGTGCTTACCAAACTCTAACCATAGTGGAGCTACCATGTCACTGTAATATACATATATATATATATGTATATGTATATACAATATATATATATATATATATAGATATGATATAGATATATAGCTCATTTTCTGATGTGTCTTGGGGAAGGGGATTTGGAGAGTGCACTAACAAGTTACATCAGTAATGTTAGAATTATAATAATGACAATATTAATAATACATAAAATGTATGCAGTAGACAATTAAGAGGAAGCACAATGTACAAACAGTGCAAAACATAGCATATCAATAGCAACACTTCAGCAAGCAACTTGCAGCAGACTGAGGAAGGGGTGGGAGATTATGAGTACAACGGGGGACAAGTCAAGGGAAATATTGGACCAATAAATGAGGACAGTAGGTGGGGGGAGTTGTATGGAGGGAGGAGCAGTAAAATTAACCTAGGATCAGTGTCAACTGGAGGAGTGAGTAATGAAGTCATAGAGGAGGGATTTTAGTGATAGACAAGAAGGAGGCATTGCAAATAGCAGTTGGGAGGGTGCTCCAAAGTTTGGGGAAGGGAAAGGACAAAGCAGCTTGACCAGCAGAGGATTTGACAGGGAGCAGAATGAGTGAGTGAGTGTCAGAGCTACAAAGGGAGCAGGAGGTAGAAGGAGGGGAGGATAGGATGGAGGAAAGGTATAGCGAGGGAACCCAGTCAAAATTTGGAGATGAAGGTGGCACAATTAGTGAGTGGTTGGCATCATGAGAGGTCCAGGAGAGGAAGAATTAGATGGAACAGTGATGGACTCTGGGAAAGCATCTCAGGGCAAAGTGGCAGAAGGAGTGAAAGAGAGAGGGATCCAGCCTGGCAAGAGTGGACATGGGTGCAGTACTACATGCAATGTTGCCATAATAGAAGATGGGTAGAATCATCTTTGTTACAATATCTCTACTTGTGGGCAGTGGGATACTTGCTTTGTTCCTGTAAAGTGCCCCAAATTTAGGGTGCAGCTTTTGGTGGATGGCATCCACATGAATAGAGAAATCAAGATGACATTTCAGCCATATCCCAAGGTATTTAAAGGAGGAGGCATCCTCAATTGCAACACCATCACAGGTTTGGACGGAGGGAGAGAGGAGAGCCTGGCAAGTCTCTACCTAGTGCCAAAGGTCATGGAGACTTTTCTCTGGCATTGAGGGACATCTGATTGGTCCAAAACTAGTGCTGGATGTTGTTGACACCTAGCTAGAATTGGGTCAGTAGGTTAGAAGTGGAGATACTAGAGGCATAGAGAACTGTGTCATGTGAATTCATATGAATGAATGCAGAAAAGCATGTGAGGGTGATGTCATTCAAGAAGACAGAAACTAGGATCAGAGAAAGGACAGAGCCTTGGGGATGCCAGAGGTGATAGGGAGATGAGTGGAGATGGCATCACCAATATGAACAGCTTGAGTTTTACTCTCAAGGTATCAGTGAAACCACTCAAGAGAGGAAGAGGAGGAGAATCTGGTAGCTTTTATCTTGTCCTTTAGGATGGAGTGGGATAACAGTACTGAAAGCTTTGGTCAGGTTGCCAAAGATGGCAGAGGTTAGCAGCCCCTGGACCTTGCCAGAAAGTATGGAGTCTGTGTGCCTAAGGAGGGATGCTGTGATGGAGTGAGATTTCCTGAAGCCAGACTGGTAGTGAGTGAAGAAGGAAAAGTTGTCAAGGAAAGGGAGAGTTGGGAGAGGACCATGTGTTCCGGAATTAGCCAGGGAGGGGTTGAGGGAGATGAAGCTGTAGTTGCCATTGAGGGACGAGTTACACCCTTTGGGAAAAGGGATGAACATGGCCTGCTTCCATGGATCAGGTTCTGAGGCAAGGGGCAAAGAGATATTTAATTGGTGAGTGATGGGAAGAGTGAGGCCAGGGTAAACAGAGACAAGAGTCTGGGATCAAGGAGGAAGGAGCTCCCACCTTTGTATGGGGTATGAGCTAGGAGGGCCTTGAGGGTATCATGGGGACTAGTAGGGGTGAAGGAGAAGGGATGGGGAGGAGATGGTTGGGACAAAAGGCAGGGTGTGAGGGAGAGGGAAGGTTAAAGATAAGGTAGGAGGGAGAGGGCACAGGTGGTGAAAAAGAAGTTAAAGGGTGAGGTGACTGCTGTGGGATCAGAGATGGGGGAGTCTCCTACCTTAAGGATGGAGAGAGGATCTTGGAGGGTGGGGAGAAGAGGATGTGAATGACCTTCCAGAACTTTGAGGGGCAGTTAAGGCTGCTCTGGAGCATGGCTGCAAAACAATCAGCCTTCATAATCCTAGTAGCTCTTATACAGGCATTACAAAGTGACTTGTATTTAGAAGGCCATTTCGGAAACCAGTGGACTTATGGATCTGCAAGGCAAGGTCACATGTATGGTGACAGGCCAACAAGTCCACTGTTATCCAAGGTAGGTGTTGACCATGGACCTGAGTTTTCTTCAAGGGTGCATGATGATCATCGTCCAACAAGAATTTGGAGCAAAAACTTGAGATCAGTATTAATGTTGCTGGCAGCTAATATGGAGGACCAGTCAGTTGCCATCAGGTCAGCAAGTAATGAGACTAGATCCAGAGATTAGAAGGATCTAATCTAGGTGAATTTAGGGAGGGGCTCTGGGGCGTGTCTTGGACACACAGTAAACCATATGATGGTCACTGGGTGTGTCAGGGAGGTACCAGTATCCACATTGTGGTGAGGGTGGAAGGAGGATCCAGTCCAGAAGGAAGTGGTTATGGGTCTGGGGGCTGAGTCTGGTGGGATCAGTGATCAGTTGGAATATCTAGAGAGAGTTTACGTTTTGGAGTAATTCATGATGGGAGGATTATAGCCAATTAATAGTCAAGTCACATAGTATGAGTAACTGGCTGGTGGAGACATTGGAGGTCAGGGTGGTGAGGAACTCAAGGACAGAGGGAAGGGATATACCAGGGCAACAGTTTTATTTTTTTTTCTTTTTTTTTCTTTTATTGAGGTCTTGGATTACACCAGTGAGCATTAACTCATTTATAGGTTCCACATCAATTACATAGACAGTACTGATGACAGGGTTACATATGGTACAGGTAAGTTAAAGGGTACAACAGTATTAAACAGCTTAGGCAGTATAGCAGTTAGCCAGCATCAGATGTTAACACCCTACCTGATAGCTCACAGAGGTGAAAAGAAGGTGGGGTCACAAACATAGATGGGAGGAGTAAGGTAGTTGGGAGCTTCTGAGGGGGTAGGGAAGTGGGAGTGATGTCATGATTGGGAGGGTTAGGTGTGATCTATAGTGCTGAGACTGGTGTCCCTCAATCCAAAGAGTTGTCAGAAGGTAAGTGCAGGTAGCTGGTTGATGCTCAGAGAGGGTGCTAATGGTAGCAGCCACATTTACTATATTTTACTAGGTGCTGCCGCAGTCTGCCTTTGAAAGATCCAATAGATGTGGCATTGATAACGTCAGAAGGTAAGGCATTGGTCCATAGTGGAGCACGATAGTAAAAGGCACGTTGTGCCAGGGCAGTGCAGCATCTGGGAACTTTGTAGGTCTGAGTGGAGGAGTTCCTTGTGAGTCAGGTGCTTGAGTGCAGAGTTAGGAGGTTCTGGACCCCTGTGGGTAGTTGGTTGAAGGAGCATTTATTGATGATGAGGCAGGTTTGGTAGTTTATTCTGTCCTTCAGTTGGAGCCATCCTGCCTGGGTGTAGATCTCACAGGTGTGTGTTAGCCTTTTCTCACCTGTGAGCAGTTGGCATGCTTTGTTTAGTGCAGTGGTGATGCAGTTTAGGGCTGTGTCTGTCATCAACCTGTAGATTGCCAGGCCGTAGTCAACGAGTGAGACCATCGAGCTGTTGATGGCCATGTTCTATGCCTCATGAGTCAGTGTCTGTGCCTGTATAGGATCCCTATTTTGTATTAATCACCATTGCCATGCTGTCAATGTGTTGGGTGTGCGATAGTGTGGGTTGAGTGTGATGCCTCGGTACCTGAACTGCTGTACGTGCTCCAGTGGGTTCCCACTGACTTTCCTGTTTGCAAGGGGAGGCCTTATGCTTTCTCTGTGTGCTGGTGAACATCATAGTCTTTATTGTTTTGTAGTTCATGACTAGTCTGTGTTCCGTAAACTATTTTTCAGCTGCTGAGAACCCTTTTGGAACTCCACTGCCAGTTGTTCAAGATTAGGGTTGCTGTTGAATATGATCGCATCATCTACGTATAGGAGCATTTGGCCTGGGCATGCGGATGGCAGTTTGTTTAGGAATAAGCTGAACAGTAGGGATCTGAGAATTGATCCTTGTGGGACCCTTGAGTGGACTGGTCTGTTACTGGAGGTGATCCTCCCTGTTTTGACCTTTTGTGAGCAGTTGAGATGCAAGTTAGAAGACTACTGAGAAATATAGGATTTTCTAGTCTCAGAACAGGAAGATTAGGAGCTTAAATGGCACGGAGGTAGTGAGTGAGTAAGCAGGGAGAATAAATAAATAAATCAATAAATAAACAGAGGAAAGAGTAAGTAATTAAAACAACAGTTAAGGGGCCAGAAATAAGACATGATGGGAGTGGTGCGGTGCAGTGCAGTGGCTGTGGAGCAGCAGTCTTCCGGGAGATGTTCTGGAGGATGCGGTGTTGTCCTATTGGCAGGCACCTCTTTGGGCTTAAGGAGGCGGTTGTTCATCTCCAGGCTGAGTTGGCCAGGATTTGGTGGACCTCCTCTCCAACCCAGGGACCACCAGGGCCACTGCCATTGCCTCAAGTTGCCAAGAAAGAGGAGCGGTTGGTCCACAGTGGGCTCAGGGAGGGTGAGGGTGGTGGAATAGAGGCACATCCCTCCAGTAGTACCTCTCCACAGTTCATATGCTGTTCTGGTAAAGTGTGGTTCCTCTATGGAGGCACCTGCAGTGGAGACCAAGGAGGATGCTGGGAACCTTCACAAAGGAGACCCACAGGAGGGTGGTATGGGACCCCACAGGGGAAGGAAACAACTCCTGGTGGGGGACACCATTGTTAGGAGGGTAGAACTGGGGGGGGAGGAAGGGGAGAGGGAGGTAAGATGCCTGTCTGGTGCTCATGGCTTGGAGGGACAGGTATCGAATCCTCAGGATCACTGGAGCAGCTGCACAGGGAAGGGAGCTGTATGTCATTGTCCACCTAGGGACAAGTGACCTGGCTGGGAAAGGGATCAGAGCAGTGCAGGAAGAGTTTTATGAGTTGGGAAGGGGCCTTAGATAAGTAGCACGTATGGTAACCTTCTCGGAGGTTCTGTCTGTCTATCTATGGCATGGGTGAGGCTAGGGTGCTCCACTCCATGGGATTCAGTCAGTGGTTGAAAAACTGCTGCACAGCTTAGGGGTTTGGCTTCATTGGGGACTGGGGGTTCACCTGGAGTGATGCAGGCCTCTACTGGCACCATAGTCTGCATCTGTCCAGGAGGGGAACCAGGATCCTGGGTGATAGGTTTAAATGCTTCATTGGCAAACATTTAAACTAGCCAAGGGGAGACACTGGAAAGGAGCAAAATCCAGCCTCCCAAAAATGAAGATGGTAAGTGAGGTAAACACCAAGATAGAGAGCGTCAAGGAGAAGGGCAGGGTAAATGGAGAAACCGACAAAGGCAATAAGGACTGGGATGGGGCAAAAGGGATAAGGCCATCAAGAAATGGAGGGCAATGAATACCAATGCCCATAGTCTGGGCAACAAGCTCCCTGAGCTAGTGGCCTTGATGGAAGAGGGTGCCTGGACATCGTGGCAGTCACAGAAACATGATACAGAGAACCATGACTGGGATGTTAACATACCAGGTACACAACCTACAGGAGAGACAGGGAGGGTAAAGAGCGGGAGGAGTAGCTCACTATGTAAGGGAAGGATAAAACAACAGAACAAAAGGTAATCAGGGAGGAGAGGAGGCACTGTGGGTCACCTTAGAGACTGGAAGTGGCACAAATCCGCACAGGGGTTGTGTACAGACCTCCATCTCAGGGAGAGGGAATGGACAAGGATATGATAGAAGGCATCCTTAGGATGGCAGAGAAAGGAGATACTATTGATGGGGACCTGAATATGCCACATGTTAACTGGAGCACCTTTGCTGCAGCCACATTCAAAAACAGGGCCATTCTCGATGCCCCTACACGGGCATGCCTCAGACAGCTAGTGTTGGAACCCTCTCAGGAGGAGCAATCTTAGACCTCATACTCTCAAATGGGGACAGTGAGAGGATCTCAGATCTAGAAGTGGGTAGCCATCTGGGAACAAGTGACCACCAAACAGTGTGGTTCACAATAAACTCAGCTGCAGAGTCAAGCCATACAAAGGTGAGGGTACTGGGCTTCAGGAGGGCTGAATTTGGCAAGATGAGAGAGTACCTTAGAAAAGCACTAGCAAACAGGCAAGAAGGTAAGGTGGGGCAAACAATGGGGAAACATCAAAACTGCCATCACAGAGGCATCAAGCCTTGTGTGAAGCAAATAAACAAATCATAATGAAAGAAAAAGCCACTATGGCTCTGAAAAGAGGTGGCAGGAAAGGTTAGGGAGAAAAAGATAGCATTTAGGAAGTATAAAAAACATAGAAGGAGCAGAACAGAAAATTGTACCAGTTAAGGCAGAAGGAAGCAGGGAATGCAGTCAGAATAGCAAAGGCCCAAACTGAGGAAACGATAGCCAACTCAGTTAAAAAGGGGATAAAACCTTTTATAGGTACATTAGGGAGTGTAGAAAGACAAAGGGAGGGATAGTGAGGCTGAATAGAATGGATGGTGGGGGCCAGAGAAGGACAGTGAAAAAGCAGGGATACTGAATTAATATTTCTGCTCAGTATTCACAAAAGTGGAGGAGGAGGAGGAGGTACCTAATCCAAATAACAGAAGCACTCTGGACAGGGGGGTCGATCCCAGTCCTTTCACAGAAGAAAGGGTTTTGAAAGAACTCCTAAACTGAAGGTGGACAAAGCAATGGGGACTGATGGGATTCACCCCAGAATTCTAAAATAATTAAGGGGAGAACTAGTGACACCAATGACTACCCTTTTTAACAAATCATGGAAGGATGGTGTGGTACCTGAGGACTGGAGAAGGGTGGATGTGATTCCTCTTCACAAAAGTAGGAGCAAGACAGAGGTAGGAAACTACAGACCTGTCAGTTTGACCTCTGTGGTAGGGAAAGTGATGGAATCACTTCTGAAGGAAAGAATTGTTGAGTACCTAGAGGCCAGTGGTGCACAGGACCCAAGGCAGCATGGGTTCACAGTGGAAAGGTCATGTCAAATGACTCTAATTGATTTCTTTGACTGGGTGACCAAAGTAGTAGACCGGGGAGGGGCTGAGGACATGGCCTACCTAGACATTAGCAAGGCATTTGACACAGTCCCACACAAGTTTTTGAGACCATATATTGATGGGCATTATTCTAGACATAGGTCAGACAGTAGCTTTCTCGAGATTCCTTTTATGAAATCTAAAAGTGGACAAAGATCCTTTGCTTATATTGCTCCATTCATTTGGAATGAAATTCCTCAAGATATTAGGTGGTTGTGTTCTGTCAAAAAGTTTGCCGATGCATTAAGGATGTATTTCGAATCTCAATTTAATTGTAACTGTTTTTTATGAATTTTTTTTATGAATTTTATACGTAACAAAGACATTTTTGTCTGCAATTTGCTGCATTGTATATGTATGTTTGATTATGTATTGTCTGTATGCAATATATGTGGGTCGCACCTGTAAAAGGAACTTGTTTCCAGTGTGCTTACCCGTTAAGCGAATAAACAAACAAACAAACATTAATAAACAAATTAGCCAGCCTGGGAGTGGGTTCCAGGGTGGTAGCCTGGTAAAACATTGGCTGGACAACAGGACATAGAAGAATTGATAAACAGAGTCCACCCTGAAGAAAGGGGGGTTGCTAGTGGGGTACTGCAGGATTCAGTACTGGGTCCAGTCCTTTCTAATGTCTTTATAAGGGACATTGCAGAGGGACTGGAAGGAAAAGTATGCCTCTTTGCAGATGACACAAAGATCTGCAACAAGGCTGATACACAAGGAGGCATGGAAAGAAGGAAAAGGGACTTGGCAAGGTTGGAGGAATGGTCAGAAGTATGGCAGCTTGGATTCAATGCAAAGAAGTGCAAAATAATGCACTTGGGAAACAATAATCCAGGTGAAGAGTACACAATGGGGGAGGTAGTAAAAAAAAAAATGGAAAGGGACCTGTGGGTAATCATATCAGATGACCTTAAGGTTGGAAAGCAATGTGAGAAGGTGGTAGGGAGGGCTGGGGGGATACTGTGATGTTTAGGGAGAGGCATCACCAGCAGAAAACAGGAAGTTGTTATCCCTCTGTACAGACAGTTGGTGAGACCCCATCTGGAGTACTGCATCCAGTTCTGAGACCCCATCTCTTCAAGGACATAGACAGGATGGAGGCAGTCAGAGGAGGGCAGCTAAAATGGTGCAGGTTGTGGGAGAAGCCATACGAGGAGAGACTAAAGGAGGTTAATATGTATAAACTTGAGGAAAGGAGGGAAAGGGGGGGACATGGTAGAAACTTTTAAGTATCTCAGTGGAATCAACAAAGTCCAAGAGGGTAGCATCTTTCAGAAAAAGAGATGTGCAAGAACAAGGGGGCACAATTTGAAGATGGAGGGGGGACGGCTCAGGGGCACTGTGAGGAAGTATTTTTTCACAGAGAGGGTAGTGGATGCATGGAACAGCCTTCCTGAGAAGGTGGTGGGTCTGAAACTGTGGGAGAATTCAAGAATGCATGGGACAGGCATAAGGCAATTCTTGTAGGGGTAGGAAGGCATAGGCTGTTGGTTAAGTAGGATCTGCAGCTTATCTAGTAGGTAGGGAAATATGCAGACTAGGTGGGCCAAGCGGTCCTTATCTGCTGTCAAAGTCTGTGTTTCTATGTTAGCTGCTGAACCAGCGTACTGATTCCAGAGAAACCCCATGGCTGACAGTTGGTCCAACAGGAGCTTGTGGTGCACCATATCAAATGCTTTTGATAGGTCAAAGAAAGTGGCCCCAACCAAGAGATTTTATTGATCTATTTAGTGGTGGATGTGTCCGGTGAATTCAGGCAGGGCCGTGATAGTACTGTGTCCAGATCAGAAGCCGTGTTGCTCAGGACAGAGAAGCTGGTTTTAGTTCAGTTGTTCAACTAACTGGTCTGCCACTATCCACTCAAGGGCTTTGGAGAGAGGGGGGGAGTATGGAGATAGGTCTGTAGTTGTTGTGTAGGGTCCTGTCACCACCATTGTGCACTGGATTTACTGTGACTGATTTTCATCTCTGTGGGAACTGTGAGAGGCAGAGGGAGAGGTTGATTAGTTTGGTGAGTGGGCCAAAGACTTCTGCCAGGGCCAGCTTGATGAATTGTAGGTCCAGAGTGTCCCTGCTATGTCTAGATTTCCCCAACACTTTCTCCAGGTACTTTTTAGCTTCATCTTGAGAGACTTCTTTAAAGTAGAAGAGCAGGTGGTTAAATAATGGTTGTTTGGCCATATTAGGGGGTTGAAGTAGTCTGCTGATAGAACACTGCTTAGATCCGTGAATGTGTTAAGTGTGTTGGCAATGTGCATGTGGTCCAAGGATGGTATGCCTTCGATCAAGAGCATGGCTGGTGCAGATTTGGGGTTCTTGCTGGCTATGTCATTGAGGTTATCCCAGAATGACCTGCTGTCATTCCAGGTGCTGGGAAGGGCTTCTTTGTAGTATTTGCTTTTGATGAGTTGGATGACTTTAGTGCACAGTAGACTCCAGTAATAAATATAGGGATTGAGAAAGGGAAGAGACTTTCAGGAGGAGCATCTCATGAGGCGGATTAATAAATAGGTACATGGTGTGATCACAAAGCATTAAGTTTGTGTGAGTATGGGAAACCATTTAAAAAGTCCATTTTGAAAGTTATAAACCCTACTTCCATAAGGAAAATTTAAATTGTTTGAAGTAGTGTGAAAAGTAAAAATAGTAATAAGATCATGCCATGTACTATGCCTGTGAATGCTAGATTCTAGTAAATATTCACAATGGGTGTTATGCATTAATATGCCTGGTATGTGCCAGTAGGGGCACATACCGGGTTGCATAATTGCATGCAACATGCCTTGCCCATGAGATATAGACGGGACTGGGATGCATGACCTCTAGTTGGCCCGATGTGGATGCATAGATCATACAGCGCAGGCTGACCATGGGTGGATGTGGGCTGCACTATGGGCCAGTTGGAAGCCCGACCAACACCAAAGTGGATAGAGCAGGGGTCATGGGACATGGCATCCTGCATATGAATGCCATGTCCCCTACAGGCCACTGACATTTTACTGATGTGCCACAACCTGTACCCCACCACTGGCATCCACTCCTGTCCTTTGAGGCATGGATGGGGTCCATGTCTACAGGGCACTTTTGGCAGTGTGAACTCTGGTCATGGGATAAGTACCCATTCTGCCAGCCATCTGATTGGCATAATGGTAAGCCCCTTTACTGTGACTCAGCAGAGCATAATGGGCATAGTGCATGCTACACTCTAGCAGCCCTAAATAAGAGCACACACTCCTTGCCCCCTGTCTGGACCAACCACAGAGTTGTGCAGAATCTGGAGCAGATAGCCCCAGGCATGGGTGCATAGCAGGTGTATGCCATTCCCTATGTACTGCATTTTGGGGCACGTAGGGCTGGGATACCATTCATGCATAGGGCCCTGTGTAAATGCAAACATTTAAGTTTGTATGAGTGGGGAAAACCATGAGCTAGTTTGAAAAACCCAGTTTGAATGTAGAAAAATACAAGCTCCTTGTAGAAAAATTAAATACTGTAATTGCGGTTTGTGAAGTTTATTGTGAATTTTGATTGAATTGTGGGAGTGAAACAGTGTAAATAATAATAAGCGCATATAGTATACTATGACTAAGAATAGCAAGTACTAATAAGTTTGAACACTGTAATACCAAAGTTTGTGTAAGTGTGAAAATCAAGCCATAGTTTAAAACCCAATATAAAAGTAAATAAACACAGCCTCCTCGAGGAAAATTTCTGCAGAAAATCTCAATGTTCTGATGGCATCCACCCAATGGTAATGGTGAAGTTAAGAAAGGTTTTGGCTGGGCTGCTCCCTGTTATATTTCAAGATTCCTTACAGACAGGAATAGTTCAAGAGGATAGGAAATCAGCCAGTGTCATCCCCTATTCAAGAAGGGGGCAAAGTTAAACCCAAGAAACTGCAAAAATGTGAGTCTTACTTAGGTGTTCACCAAGGTGTATGTGCCTTTCATAAAAGATGTGATGGTTCAGTATGGATGAAAATGAGCTGTTCAGTAGTACTCAGTATGGTTTTACCAAAGGTAGATCCTGCCAAACCAACCCGATTGCCTTCTAGGAGGAAGTTACTAGGGAGAAGATAGGATCAAACAGTGGATGTAATCTATCTGAACTTCAGCAAAACCTTTGACACTTTACCACATAAAAAACAAGGAGCAATTAGTACAATGTGGAGTTTGCAAACGTACAGGATGTGGATAAGAAATTAACTGACAGGTAGGAAGCAGAGTGTTATGGTGGATGGCCACAATTTAGAGTGGAGGGATGTGCTGAGTGGAGTATTTCAGGAGTCAGTGACTCTTTGTCACAATTATTAATAACCAGGAGGAGGGGGTCAGCAGCAGGCTACTGAAACTTTATGGTGACAATAAAATGGCAAGCAGAGTGGACACAGCAGAGGAAATGGATGGGGACTTGCACACAGTAGGAGTATGGGGTGAGAAATAGGGACTTAGATTTAATGTATGGAGGTGCAAGGTAATACACCTACTGTGGTGGCAGGAATCACACAAACACACTGTGTGTTGCAACAGTGAACAGCACAACTAAAGGGAAGTATTTAGGTAATTACAGACTGTAAGATGAATCCAGACAGGCAGCATGCAGTCACAGTCAAGAATGCAAATACAGTACTGAGCTGTATTAAGTAGGAGTAAGGTGCAGGTTAAAGCAAATGATCCTGCTCTTTACAAGTCCTGTGTTCTGCTAGCCAAGAGTGCTGTGTCAAGCTTTGGTCAAAAAGTTATACAATGGATATTGAAGAGATTGAAAGGTTCAGCACAGTGCCACCAGCTGATTAGCAGCTTAGGAGGTAAGAGCTATGAGGAATGCTTGAACATAATTTATTATGTTTGCTTGCATGCATGTGCAAGAAACAGAGCCATCATCGGAGATTTCGGAGGTGTATCACCTCCTCCTCCAATTCAGTCAGTGTGTTGGAGGCGTGGCCCTGTAAGCCAACGCATGCTGGAGCTGTATATGACAAGCTCCAAAATGCAGTGGCATACAGTTCAAAGGGAGATACGGCAGGTGAGCAGCGATAGATGTCGCATGCTCTAAGCAGCTCCCCACACACCGCCCAGCGGCGATACGCCTCCGCGCACACTGTGTAAGCCGGCGGGGTGCCCAATCCCAGTCGGCTGTGTTCGTTCCCCCGCTCTCCCCAAAGCCTTCCAAAATGCTGCAGCGTTGCCCGCAGCGTGGCAAATAATATTAACCCGACAGGGGTGCCCAATCCCGTCGGCTCACTGTCCTCACCCCCAGTAGTACGTGCCACGCTGGGAGCCCACCCCAGCATGGCAATGGATGTTACAGCCCGATGGGGTTTCCCAATCCCCGTCGGCTGAACCAACTCCCAACCGCTCCTTGTGGCTGGGAGCCAACCCCAGCGTGGCAAACGTCCCCGCATTGTCCTTTTTTTTAACCTGTAAAGAAAAACAGTCCCATGTAGTCTCCTGGCCCCTCCACAACCTGCACCCACCCACTGTGCACCCTGCCTCCCACACCCCATACCTAATTCCGGACCTCGGCGCGACGATCTTTGGTGGACCGGGAACACGTCTGCACTCTTCAAAGCCGACCGCGAACTGAGGAAATGCCGGTAAGCTGTATAATGGGCTAGATAGGGGGTTTTCAACTTTGTTGCATATCTCAGGCATTTTTTGGAATTTTTGCACCAAATTTTCAACATGGGGTTTTTGGGACCCCTTCTCATGAATGATGTCACTGTCATGGTGTTATTCGGGCCCGAAGGGTGATTTCGCAGTCACTGCGAAATCACTCGTGAACCTGAAGTCACCATGACAGTACATCATTCATGAAGGGTCTAAAACATTGGTATAAATCCAAAAATTACTGGCGTGGGTTGCGCATTTCCTATGCAGGCTCGTAAGTTCGCGAATTTTCAATATTTTCACTCCAGATTTTCAACATTGCCATTTTACCACACCTTCTTATGAGTAGTACAGCTGTCATTTTTCACATCTCACCCAAAACGTGTTTCCGCCCATGTAGCACACAATGGCGCAGTCAGTGTGTGAAATCAATGTATGGGACAAATTAAGAAAATCACAGTGACACTGTTCATGAGCAGAGGTCTTAAAATGGCTATGTTGAAAATTTGGTGAAAAAGTCCAAAAATGACTGTTTTATGGCGTCGTTGCACAGTTCCTATGCATGCTGTGAAGTTTGCAAATTTAATATTTTCACTCCAGATTTTCAACATTGCCATTTTATTTCACTTCCTTATGAACAGTACAGCTGCAATTTTTCATATGTCGCCCAAAATGTGTTTTCGCACATGTAGCACACAATGGTGCTGTTGGTGTGCGAAAGCAATGTTTAGGACAGATTAAGAATATCACAGTTACACTGTTCATGAGCAGAGGTCTTAAAATGGCTGTATTGAAAATTTGGTGACAAAAGTCCATAAAATGACTGTGTTGCGAGTGAGTATTGTGCAGTTTCCACGCACCCTCGTTAGTTCATGACTTTGTAATATTTTCAGTCCAGATTTTCACCAGTGGCATTTTCCACACTTCCTTATGAACAGTACAGCTGTCATTTTTCACAACATGGCTGAAGTGTTTTCACACTTCAGCGCAGAGATCGTGGTCGCTGTGGGAAATCATTGTTCGGCACAGATAAAGAAAATCACAGTGACACTGTTCATGATCGGAGGCACCAAAATGCCTGAGTTGACAATCTGCTGTAAAAATCCCAACTAATTATGTTACTGGTTGTCGTTGCACAGTTTCTATGTATGCTCGTGACTTCACCATTTTTTTTATATTTTACTACAGATTTGCAACATTGCCATTTTTACACTTCCCGTGAACAGTACAGCTGTCATTTTTACATCCTGTTCGAATGTTTCTGCACCTGTGGTGCTAAATGCCATAGTCACTGTGCATAAGCAGCTTTCAGCTAACAAACTGATATTCCCCTGTTCATGGTGGGGTCACAAAAAAACATGTTGAAAATTTGGAGTGAAAATACCAATGAATGCCTGAGGTATTAGGGTTTCAACGCCCAACCCTGTAGAGAATGACAGGCATCAGGGGTGTGACTTGGGATTCTTGCCTGTGATGCTCATACCATTCCACACCCTGCAGTCAGTGAGAGGCATCGAGGTATGCCTTGGACTCTTCGGCCCCAAACTTCACCCCATTCTCCTATATCACACCCATCTCACCATATTTCCTAATGCAATGGGGTGCGCATAAGGGCCAAAGACCCCAAGGAACACCGTGACACTTGTCTGTGTCTGCAGGATGGGGTGTGGTGAAATGGCGGCCGTGCCTGTTAAGCACACCCAATGCCTGTCACTCTCTGCAGGGTGGTGGTGGGGTTGGCTTCAGTTCAATACTTCATTGCCATTCGTATCACGCAGCTCTGTAACTTCTACACTACCACTGCCAGTGCCAGCAAGCAAACATTCGGCATTGACAAATGCTTGTTTTTCATTAAAAGAGATGGCTGAGAAAACATAGAAGTTGATGGCAGATAGTCTCAAGGCCCACCTTGTCTTCCTGTTCCCCTACCTATAGTGACTCAGTAGGCTCTAATCAGCCTGCTGTCCCCTCCTGCTCTCAAGATCCCTTTTTGTTTATGCCATCGTTCTTGAAACCTGCAAAGGTTTCTGCCTCCTCACTTCCATTGGTAGGCTGGTCTCTTTGTCCACCACAATATGTGAAAAAGCACTTCCTCACATTACCTCTGCCCCCTCATCTTCATATTGTGCCCCTTATCCTTGAGCATATTTTTCTTTGGAAGATGGTACCATCCTGTACTCAGTTCTTCCCCATGAGTATTTGACTGTTTTGATCATGTCCCTCCTTTCCCTTCTATACTCCAGGGAGTACATATTTAACTCCTTCACCCTTTTCTCATAGGGTTTATGATGAGGCCTTTCACCATTTTAGTTGCCCTCCTCTGTACTGCCTCTACCCTGTTAATGTCCTTTAGAGGTTGGGTCTCCAAACTGGATTCAATATTCGAGGTGAGGCCTCACCAATGATCTATACAGTGGGATTATTATCTCCGTCCTTCTGCTGGTGATTCCCCTACTTATGCATCCCAGCACCTGTTAGCCATTCCTGCTGTCTTGTCACACTGCTTTGACATATTTTGGTCATCAGAGATGACTACCCCCAGGTTCTGTTCCTGTTTTGAGCCTGCAATTGCCTCCCCTTCCAGGTGGTAAATTGCCCCATGTTTTCTGTGCTCCATATGCATTATTTTACACTTTTTTGCATTGAGAGAGAACATGATCATAGTTTTCTGAATTTTTAAGGAATAGACAGGATGGAGTATACAGTGATGTGCAAGCTACTGAGTTCAAGCAGAACTAGAGAGCATGCCCTTAATCTGAGGTGAGGAGGTCAGAATTAAGGAAACATTGCAAATATTTACTTCACACAAAGGGTGGTTTGCATGTGCAGTAGCCTTTTAAGCAGGGTTGTAGAAGCCCCCCTCTGTTTTAGTCTCCATGACTGCCAGTGGAAGTGGAGGAGGCTAGAACAGTGAGGAGACTTCAACTGCATGCATGTGATAATTGTAGGGGTATATTAGAAAAGAGGAAGGGAGACAGGAGGGTCAGTGGACACCAGCTAGAGTCTGCAGAGGCAGAATAGGCATGAATCACTTGGGCAGACTGCATGAGTCAAGCAGTCTTTTTCTGCTGACAAATTTTATGTTTCTAAGGGCCAGTGTACTACTGTCTTCAAAAAATCTCATTTCCATCCTTTTGAAGCTTTGTGCTTCAACCCTAACTGATGCTAAATCTAGATATTTGCAATTAAGTTTCCTTACTTTTTTAAAACAAGAGTACATGACAGATGCACATTACTTTGCATTGACAGTGTTGGCCTTTGGGAAGTTATCTATGGAGTACAGTGACACCCCTTGCCTTACTCTGCCCTTTTGCTGAGCAGTCCCCAGTGTCCAGTAGCACCCTCCAAATACACTCTGACAACACCCACTCACACACCCTACCACAATCTAATGGCATCCTATGGCACCCCTTCCCAGGAAGCAAAAATATGTTTGTAAATAGGCAAATGCATTTTTACTTCTGGAGTAAGGTATGTGATCCATTTCAGCTGTGGCATGAGGAGTGCATCCACACTTTCAACTGTGGCATGAGGAGTGCAACCTCAATTCAACTGTAGCATAAGCAGTGCAAGCACAGTTTCAACTGTGGCACAAATGAGTGCAAGCACAGTTTCAACTGTGGCACAAATGAGTGCAACCACAGTTTCAACTGTGGCAGAAGGAGTGCAATCACAATTTCAACTGTGGCATGAGGAGTGCAACCACAGTTTCAACTGTGGCAGAAGGCATGCAACCTCTGTTTGCAATTGTGGTATGGGGAGTGTAACCACAGTTTCAACAGTGGCATGAGTGTTACCTCAGTTTCAACTGTGGCATTAGGAGTGCAGTCACAGTTTCAACTGTGCTATGAGAGGTCCAACCAGTTTTCACTGCAGTATGTAAAAACACCTGTAGAGGAAAACTGTTTCTTTTTTTTATTCGGCTGTTGTCAGTTTCAGCTGTGGCATGAGTAGTGTAACCACAGTTTCAACTGTGGCATGGGGAGTGCAACCACAGTTTTAATTGTGGCATGAGGAGTGCAAACTAGTTTCAACTATTGCAGGAGGAGGAGTGCAACCACAGTTTCAACTGTGGCATAAGGAATGCAACCACATTTCAGCTGTGGCATGGGGAGTGCAAATATAGTTTCAACTGTGGCATGGGGTGCAACCACAGCTTCAACTGTGGCAGGGGATGCAACCACAGTTTCAAATGTGGCATGAGGCCTACCAGGTTAATATGTTGTACACTTTACTGCACACGACATAACCGTGTAACAGGAACAGCAAGGTAGGGAAGAGGGAGAGAGTGCAAAACCACAAAAGGATGTATTTGCGGTAGTGTACCCTCTCACTCTTCCCAGTACAGGATAAGAATCCTGCTGGGAAGAGGGACCATTGAGCAGCTGCCATGGCTCGATGGGATAAGCCACAGGCAGAAAGGGAGGTAGTGCATCTGTGAACCGGGTTTTGATTCCCGGTCCCAGATGCAAGGAATTTTTATATTTTTCACACTTTGTGTGAATGTAAGTGTTAACCCCCCCTCCCCGAGTTAGTTATTTTAGTTGGGGGAGTTCAGGAGGTACGGGGGCAGAGCTCCCCCAAATCAAAGATTTCTGCCAATGGCAATATATTGCGCTGTACTGGCAGTGCACTATATTGCTGCGGCATAATATCTTGCAACATTATGACCCCTTGCTGCATGAAGAGTGCAGCCACATTTCAACTGTGGCATGGGGGTCAGCCATAGTTTCAACTGTGATATGGGTGCAACCACAGTTTCAACTGTGGCATGAGGAGAGCAACCACAGTTTAAACTGTGGCAGAGACATGTGGCCTCAGTTTGCAATTGAGGGCATGGGGTCTGACCACAGTTTTAACCGTGGCATGAGGAGTGAACAACACATTCAACTGTGCCATGAGGTGTGCAACCAAAGTTTCAACTATGCCAAGAGGAGTGCCACCTCGGTTTCAACTGTGGCTTGAGGAATGCAAACTCCATTTCAACTGTGGCAGGTGGAGTGCAACCACAGTTTCAACTGTGGCATGGGGATTGCAACCACAGTTTGCAACTGTGGCAATAGAGGACCTAAACCATAGTTCTCACTATGGCATGTGAAAACACCTGTGTGGAAAAACTGTTTCTTTTATCCATGCATGAGCATCCATTGGCATTTTATTTTGTTTACAACATTACTGTTTTAAAAATTCTCATTTCCAAAACACCAGATGTGATGATCTTGGGACAGAGTCTATCATACCTGAAAGTTTCAGTTTTCAAATCATAGCCATCTTGTAGTTTGTGGGGAAATGAATGTATCTGAAAATGACTAATATTTACATTTTCACACACCTTGTAACTTTAAAACTTATAAAACCAAATTTTACCCAATTTGTGGGATTTAAAAGCCTACCAAAAAGTGTATGCATGGCAATTGGCATGCCCCTGAGTCTAAAGACAACCTAGTTATTAGTGGTCACAAATAGGAGTTGCATTAAAGTATCTACTCAGTCCTAACTGTAGTGGCACTACTGCACCACTACTGTATAATGAAGGTGACTCTACACATGCAGTTCAGTATTACCCTAAAAGTGTGTAAAATAATGCCATTAATGCCTGCAGTAGATGACAGAAATGTAACTATGTGGCTTCAGCCAACCCTGGACATCTGAGCCGGATATTCAAACTGCACCAGGCTGTGGTGCAAGCCTGGGAGCAGCTCAACTTTGTTGCTCAGGGTGTGGCCTGGGCGATATTCAATGGAACTGCGCTATGGTGCAGCAGCTTGAATATTGCACCTGGCCCTCCACTGTGCATGTTGTGATGGCATTTCCCCAGCGCAAAGTGGCAAGAGTGGAGCATGGAGATGGTTAAGCGCTGAAGTGCCGTGCGCCATGCAGCACCTCGCGATATTCAAAGGGGACATGCAAATGGGGCATAATTTATGCAAGGTGCACAGGGGGCCATTTGCATCTCATTATGGCCCTATTTGCATGCCATTAGCATGCAGGTGCGTAATCCCGATGACTTGCACCTGGCACCCTGCCAGGCAGCAGCCATCGGGAACCGATGCTCCTGCAGCATGATCGCAGGCATTCATGTAAAGAACCCCCATATCCCTGGTGGTCCAGTGGACATCTATGTGCCCGATCGCGGGCATTTGTGTGAAGAATAAGCCCCCTCCTACATGCCAGATGGTCCAGAGGACCTCTATGTGTCAATCATGGGCATTTGTGTGAAGAATAAGCCCTCCTCCTAATCCCTGGTGGTCCAGTGGACCTCTATGTGCCTGATCGCGGGCATCGGTATAGTACCCCCACGTCCAACATCCCTGGTGGTCCAGTGGACGATCACTGCTTTCGATTGTGGGCATCTGTAACTCAAAAATACCCCTACTACCCTGGTGGTCTAGTGTACCCCCTCCCACCAGCCTACTGAGCCCCATTGCCCCGCTCCCCGTCAGCCGGCTGGCAGCAGCCTCACCGCCTGCCGCCCGCTGCCCATCGACTGACAGCTCGGTATGGCTGCATGCCATTGGCTCTGGCGTGAGCCAATGAGAATGTGCAGCCCATGCCCGTGCAACCCAGTCAGATATGTGAATGAATTCATTCACATATCTGGACTAATATCTGGTATGGACTGCCGCCATGGCTCATGCTGTGAACCAATGGGCGTGCAGCTCCGAGCTGTCAGTCGGCGATGGCGGGGCTGCAGGCAGGTGGGGTGCTGCCGCCGCGGCTGATGGAGGCGGGTGGT
Organism: Neoceratodus forsteri; assembly: GCA_016271365.2. NCBI lineage: Eukaryota > Metazoa > Chordata > Ceratodontiformes > Ceratodontidae > Neoceratodus > Neoceratodus forsteri. Next base: position 422,729,185 of record CM028130.1, read on the forward strand.
GAAGCAGGTGGGTGGGGAGAGGCTACTGGACCACCAGGCAGTAGGAAGTATTTATAAAGTTACAGATGCCAGCGATCGAGCAGCGTTAATCCACTGGACCACAAGGACAGTGGGCGTGGAAATGCTCTCTAATGCCAGCGATTGGGCTTATAGAAAGTCACTAGTTCCTGAAGACTCGAGGAAGGGATTCACTACAGGGATGCCCACGATGGGGCATGGGGCGCCTGCCAGGTGCGGCAGGAACTCAGGTGTGGCAGCTGCAGTGTTGAGCCCTGCACGCGGCAGCTCACCTGTGGTGGCCATCACTTGTTCCTTTTTTTTTTTGGTTTAACTTTGTGTAGGCACAGGTAGGGGTTGCGCATGCATGACTCTGCACATCCCTGGCTGAGTATCATGCTGTGCAGGTTATGCATGGGCACGCCCCCTACCTGTGCCTGCATACATTACTGATGCGCTCCGGTAGCCAGGTTATCTTGACACACTTTCCCTTTTGAATATCACGCGCGAGCGCATCAGTGGGTTGTGCATGGCACAACACTGTTGCGCCATGTGCAACCCTTTTGAATATCTGGGCCATGATATTTTTTAGGATTAACACACACCCTGGAGTGTTTTTTGTTGTCATGAAATAGTTTATGATATGACTGTTTTTGTTGTCATGAAATAGCTTACAATGTAAGGAAAAAAGAAGGCGTAGATCTCAAAACATTGTGTCAATTCAATTCAAAGTTATTGATTGGCACATGTGATTTCAGACAGTACAAAACATACAATATATCCATTCATTTATACAATAGCTATTGTGCAATCAAGTATTTTATTTGTTATAAAAACATATCTAAAAATAGGAATTAAAAATATTTGTAAAAATTGTTACTGTTTCTAAACTTTGGTTTACTGACTGTCTTATTTTATCTTGACTTTGTTCTATGTACACTAATACAATGCATTTATCATGAACAAGTGGCCATAATTCCTTTGTCCATAAAGATCCCTTTTGCCATTTATGTATGAACCCAAAAAAATTAACTGTCAAATATCCAAGTAATATTGCTTCACATTTGTTTTTTGAATTGTACTTATTTCTACTAAATATATTGTTAAATCTGTTAGTGCTTTTTCACTTTCTGCATTAAAAAGCAGGTCCAACATATATCTCGCTGGAATGTCCCAGAATCCCAGATATTTTCCTAAGTGCTTCTTTCTTTGATTATCATTACAGAGGCATCTTAATATTAGGGCCTAGATATTCAAAGGAGATGCACCCGGCACAACTGAGTTGTGCGGGCGCATCCCCAGAAATGTGCCCCTTAGCCACATTCAAAAGGAAGGGATGTGCCATGCAATTCTAGATGCTCTGCAGTGCAAAGATAATGTATGCAGTGCATCTGAAGGGAATGTTCCCCATGCATATGCGGCACATCATGATATTCGGCTAAGATGTAGGCGCGTCTGCCCGCGCATCGGAAATGTGCTGCACAAAGATGGGTGTAAAGAAACATGCTAACTGATAGCCACCCACAGGCAGGCTTCTGTACTGCACAGTGCAGCACAGCAGCCATTAGCCCCTGGGTGGCCATCCCCCAATCCTCAATTGTAGAATAATAGAAAACCAAACCTGTGTCCCTGGTAGTCTAGAGTACCCCCCATATCCCAATCTAAAAATAAAATAAAACCAAACCTGTGTCCCTGGTAGTCTAGTGTCCCCCCCATATCCCAATCTAAAAATAAAATAAAACCAAATCCTGTTTCCCTGGTAGTCTAGTGGCCCCTTCCCATCCCTGAACCATTATATAAGTGGAAATAATCATCCAAAACATTCCCTAGTAGTCTAGTGGTACCCCCCTCCCATACCCAAACCCGATCGAAGGGTTCTGATACAATCACCATCATCCCTGGTAGTCTAGTGATACCCCCCTCCCATCCCTGAACCTGATCGTAGGGATATACAAAAGATTCCAGTTTCCCTGGTGGCTCTGTGGACCTCCCACCCACTGAGGTACCCACACCCAACCCTGCTCCCCCCATCCCAGCATGGCCAGTTGTGAATGAAAGCGTACAGTACACACTGCAATCCCATTGGTTGACAGGGTCTACCAATCAGCTGCTACTATGAACAATATGCTGTCATTCACTGACAGCTCAGTCAGCGGGCAGCCATGGGGGTGTGCAGAGGTATGTGCTGCCCACTGGCTCTGTTGCTGACTGGCCATGCTGATATGGGGAGCAGGGGTATGGTGTGGGTATCAGTGGGTGGGTGGGGGTTGGGGTCCACTGGACCACCAGGGATACTGGGATATTTGTATAACCTTATGATTGGGTTTGGGGATGGGAGGATACCACTAGACTACCAGGGATGTTGGGAATATTATCATAACCCATTGATTGGGTTTGGGGATGGGAGGGTTCACTGGACTACCTAGGGATGATTTAGATGCAGATTTATATTTGCATCATGGATTGGGGATGGGGGCTAGTAGACTACCAGAAACATTTTTTTTATTTAATGTTATGCTTGGGGAAGGGAGCCACTAAACTACTAGGAAACGTTTTTTTTTAATTTAATGTTACACCTGGGGATAGAAGAGGGCCACTAGACTACAAGGGAATATACATTCTACATATGCTATGGCACTGGACTGGGTTGGGGGTTGCAGGGTACCAGGCACATCCTGCTCGGTGCATCCCTGCACAGGACATGCAAATGGAGCCATAATGACACGCAAATGGCCCAATTTGCATCTTGCATGCCTAATTGCCTCATTTGAATGTTGTGGTCTGAATATCTGGAATCTGCACTCAACGCATCCACAAGATACACCACACATCCCTATTCCAGGTACTTAGACTGCACAGGGGGGTGTGTCGGTGCATCTTCGGTGGCCCCCATTTGCATTGCCCTCATCTTTTGCTATATTCAGACAAGATGCACAATTGTGTATCTCATTTGAATATAGCACTTTTGCACTCCAGGGCATCTCAGTTGCACGGAGCAATCACTAGCGCCTTTTCCAGGTGCAGTTTGAATATCTAGGCCTGCATGTTTAAGATCTTCAACCTCTTAACATAGAAACATAGAATTTGATGGCAGATAAGGACCGCTTGGCCCACCTAGTCTGCCCATGTCCCTACCCAACGCATAGGCTGCAGATCCTAGTTAACCAACAGCCTACTTCCTCCTACCCCCCTACTAGAATTGCCTTATGTCTGTCCCATGAATTCTTGAATTCTTCCACTGTTTTTGAGTCCACTACCTCTTCAGGAAGGCTGTTTCATGTATCCACAACCCTCTCCATGAAAAACTACTTCCTCACATTACCTTCGAGCTGTCCCCGCTCTGTCTTCAAATTGTGCCCCCTTGTTCTTGCACATCTCTATTTCTGAAAGATGCTACCATTTTGAACTCTGTTGATTCTCTTGATGTACTTGAAAGTTTCTATCGTGTTCCCCTCTCCTCCTCTCCTCAAGTGTATACATATTAAGCTGCTTTAATCTCTCTTCATATGTCTTCTGGTCTCTTGTAAGTTATATTGAAACATCTTTGATAATTTTATTTTTATTCAATCTAGCTTCCAGAACATTGCTCGAAAAGTTTCAAATCTATATCTGGTTAATATAGTTCTATATTCTGTGGTCTTTATTATATTTAAATATGGTTTTAAGTTATGTTCTTTTTAGTAGCCACTAACCAACTTGTTGTTATTTGTTTTATGTCTAATAGGTCTTTCTGTTTAGAATTTTGCATCATTTGTTATTTATATATCCAGTGTAAGTTTTATTTATACAGATATTTTGTTTAGTCAATTTCTGATATATGTCAATCCATTTCCTCCATTATCCTTCTTATTTTGTTCAACCAGCCCGATGGATTATAATCCAATAGTTTTCCTTCTCATTCATTCAAACCTTTAATAGATAGCTTGTACTGGATGATACTATCTTGACCCAGAAATTGGCCATCCTTGCATGGACCATGTGGTTATAACTAGGGTGATCTAGCTGTGACCTAACAAGAGTATTAGGTGTACCTGTAGGGCTTTATCTAGCTTTTGATGTCTTCCTCCAAATTTCAACTGAATACAAAGCCTGGCTGACTGCTTTGGCAGTAATGGTCTTTAAAAATGGAACCACAGTTCATCCACTGTATAGATAGTTAAATCTATATAGTGCTTTTAAGTATTTTGTACTGTGTTATTAATATGTTTGTTCCAGATTGCTTGAGAACCATACTCCTAGGTATAGAAATTCATTAACAAAATCCAGTTTTGTTACCAGCTAAAGACATTTTTCTATATTTCATGCAACTCCCAAATACTGTAATTTTTTTTTTGCATTAGGTTTAAGGTTATGTTTGACACATACTGTAAGTTGTCCATCACTTGTAGGGCTTTTTAAAGGCCTGCTGTACTAGATGAGATTACTGCAAGATCGTCAGTATAAGTTAATACCAGGACCCTGAAGCCTGAGTAGAAAGGGAAGTAAGGATATGGGACGCCTTTTTAGGGAAGTGATTGATAGTAATTTAAACTAGAACAAGGGGGGGGGGAGGTGACTTGGTGAGAACTAAATTAACTAAACTACCTACTAACCGAACAAAAAAAGGACACAGAATGAATACATCTAAGAAGGTGCTCAGAAATTAACCTAAAATGCTGCTTCTGAATGCAAGAAATATCAGAAGTAAATTGGATGAACTAAAGTACATTTTACTATAAGGTGGAGTGGACATATGTGGAATTACGGACACTTGGAGTAAAGAGGGGGACTGGGGAAGTGATCTTGCAGGGTATGACTACTTCCAAAAACCAAGAAAAAATAAGATTGGTGGAGGTGTTGGTCTCTACATTGCTAGCCACTTGAAAGCATACCTTTATGAGAAACATGACAATGATGTGGTAGACCAGGAACAGTTGTGGGTAAGGTTTCAAATAAAGAATGAGATCTACACATTAGGTATATGCTACCAAGCACCTGGTCTGTCTGATATTGAAAATGAGAATTTTTCAAATTGATTGAGGACAGGACCCAAAAAACAACACAATGGGTGATTTTAATATGCCCAACATTGATTGGAGAACTAATCAGGGAAAAAGTAGTGCTGAAAAGAGATTTCTGGATTTATGCCTGTTTAATGGGTTACCAATATGTATATGAACCAACAAGGAAGTCATATCCTAGATCTTATATTGGGAAGTAGTAATAATCTAATAGAGAAAGTCAGGATTGCCCCACCTCTGGTGTATAGTGACCACAATATGGTCAGTTGTAATATAAAGACAAAGGTTGATAGAATAGTGGGTAAGACAAAGATCTTGGACTATTCCAATGCTGATTACTTGGGAATAAAGCAGTATTTGCAAGCATGGAACTGGGAAGCAGACTTAGAATTCTTGGATCTGGAAGAAACCTGGGATAGAATAAATACAAAAATGCAGGAATGAGTAAAAACATTTGTACCTGAAGTGGTTAGATATGATGGTAAAGGCTGTATACCCACATGGTTTAACAAATGTATACGTAGGCTGGTTTAAAAAAAAAGAGAAAGTGTACAAAAAATATAGGGCGGATCCCTCGGAAAGTAGGAAACTGAAATTTATATAGATATCAAAGAAGTGCAAACTACATGTAAGAAAAGTTAGGGCAAAAGTGGAGCTGAAATTGGCACAGTGTAACAAAAATAACTATAAGAGTTTTTTACAGTTATATAGGGGGTTTGAAGAAAAGTAACAACCAAATAATTAATATTATGGTGGGTGATAGAATTCTGGTAAAAGAAGATGAAATAGTTAAAGCCTTTAATGAATACTTTATGGGAGTATTCAGGCCAGATCCACCTGGTAGGGATTTAGATCTAGGGCAGGCAGAAATGTTGGAGAAACACTTAGATTTAGAAATGACTGAAATGCAAATTAGAGAGAAAGTAAAGAAATTGAAGACTTCTAAATCATGTGGACCAGATGGATACCACCAGCTATTCCTGAAGAACTTAATGAACAAATTGAGTGGACCATTGTGTGTGTTGTTTAGTAGGTCACTAACAGAGGGTAGAGTACTTGAGGAGTGGAGATCTGCACACATTATACCCATATTTAAGGATGGGAACAAGATGCAACTTAATAGCTATAGGTCCATTAGTATAACTTTGGTGGTGGGAAAGTGATGGAGAGTTGTGTAAAGGACCTCTTGGAGCAGGACTTAAGACATCATCAGGTAGCAGATATTACTCAGCATGGATCTGAGGCAGGTAAATCATGTACTAGCAATATGCTGCATTTTTGAAACAGTCATCCAGGCCTTGGATAGTGGTCTCCTGTGGACATCCTCTACTTAGACTATGCCAAGGCTTTTGACTCTGTCTCACATCAAATATTGATGCAGACCCTAATGGACCTAGGGGTACATTGGCAGTTAAGTTTATGGATAAAACATGGCTTAGTAAGAGGTCTCGGGGTCCAACTCAGGGTTTCTTTCAGATTGGGAAGAGTGATGAGTGGGGTTCCTCAGAACTCTGTTTGGAGTCCCTACTATTTAAATTGTTTATTGATTCCTTGCAGGTCTCTGATGGTGCATGGATCTGTAAATTTTCGGATGATACATAGGTTGGAGCAGTGGTTAATAACCAGGAAGCAATAGTCAGTCTCCAGAACCAACTGACCAAATTGGAACTCTTGGCTGCTAAGCACCATTTGAGTTTTAATGTGAACAAGTGTAAGGTCATGCACTTTGGGGTGAACAATAAAAGAGCAGAATACAAATTGAACAATGTAACAATTGCTAGTACCAAATCTGAAAGAGACTTGGGGGTCATAATATCTGATATGCTAACATTTAGCAAACATAACTCAGAAATGGTTAAAAAGGCTAATAGATTAATGGGAAATATTCTGAGAAATAATAAGAGTAGGTATGAGGAAGTTATGCTGCCACTTTGCAGATCCCTGGTAAGAACAATTTTTGAGTATGGTGTACCCCTAACTGTTCCACAGGAAATAGGTACTGGTAAATTAGTAGAAAGAGTGCAGCGTCGATACATGAAGAAGATTGGTGTAGTTAAGGACATGGATTATAAGGACAGACTGTGTAAACTAGGCCTCTATTCCATGTCCTATCTTTACCTCAGAGGAGACCTATGTTACACATACAGATGCTTCCGTGCTGAAATGTTATGAGAGTGTGCTTGATTAAGAAAAAAAGATGTACTAGATAGGGCAACTAGATTACATCCATACCAGCTATTAGGAGAGAATTATAGAACACAGAGGAGGGGGAGATGGTATAATCAAAGGGTGGTTAGAGAGTGGAACAGGTTGCCACTTGATGTTGTGGGAGCTACCACAATGGAAAAATGCCAGCATATGCTAGACGAATATATGCTGGAAAGAAAATGGGTTTATCTCCACTGATGTGGCAAGTCCATTTATGGCTTATGGCTGATAGGACTTGAAACATAAAACTATGAAACTATGACCCTGATATTACTCATTCTGGGTGCATGGTGTTCTCTAGTATCCATAGCATTTATTATCTCATTAATATAAATGTTAAATAGTGTTGGAGCCAGGATGCAACCTTGCCTTACATCCATATTTGTCTTAATCTTATCTCTTAAATCTCCAATTTTGGTATATTTTATTTGAATCCAGGTATCATTGTACATTCTTTTAATCAAATTCAATAAGTTAATATCCATTCCCAAGATTTGCATTTTATCCCATTGAAGGGGTCTCAGTATGGTTTTCACATGCGGAAGAGGAAGTATAGCGCAGTGGTTTAAGGCTCTGAGCTGCAAATCTGGAGACCTGGGTTTGAATCCCACAGCCCCCACTTGCATACTGTGTGACCCTGAGCAAGTCACTTAACTTCCCTATGCTCCCAGGTCACAAGCTTTCAGGTTAGTGTGCCACTCCTGGTTAAACAATTAAACAAAAAAAGAAACCAACAAATGTGGTTGTTTTCTGATTTTACAGTATTTGTCTATCAAATGATTCAATAGAAATATCTGAGTTATTGTACATTTGTTTTAGTAAACCCTGCCTGCAAATTGGAAATTATTTGGTGGTGTTCTGTCCATGTAATTAATCTATTAAGCAGGACTTTGCAACTATTTTAGATAGATTGTCTATTAAGTGTATAGGTCTATAATTATTGGGGGTCAAATACGAACCCTTCTTGTGTACTGAGATAATACAGCTACCATACCAAGTAGGTGGAAAGTATGCATGCATATTCAATTTGTTAAATAGTTCTGTAAGTATACTAGATCACCCGTCTACATTTAGTTTACAGAAATCTATACAAAAATTGTCTGGGCCTGGGGACTTATTCTTTTTGAAACTATTAATTGCTGTTTTTAGTTTGTTTACTGTAAACCATTTAAAGTCTTTGTTTATTTCCATGTTATCTATATTAGAATGTGTTGTCTCATTAACTAACATTTTTTAGAAATGGTCCATCCACTTATCTGGGGTTATATATGCATCAACCTGGATTTATAAATATTTGTGCCTCTAGCTACCAAAGAACAGAACTTTTATCATTTCTTTCTTTGATTGCATTATGCATAGTCTCCCATAATCCATTTTGATGTCCTTCCTTTTTCCTGCACAAACACCCTATAAGCATTCTTATCCTTGTTGAGTAATGTTACATTTTTCCTTGTAGGTTCTTTCTTTGTCCTTCTTACTTGTTGAGCCAATTTCATCTTTTCTTTCCTGCAATTTTTATGAAACCAGTTCTCATATTTATATGTTGTATCTACTCTGCTAGTTTTTTTTTTATTTATTGTATCCATACATCTATAATATAGTTGTACAATTCTATTATATATTATCTCAGGGTCAAATTCCAATTTTAAAATTTCCTCCATCTCTTTGGTAAATTGTCTGCACATTCTGTCTGCTGTATCATCAGAAATTGTATCCCATTTTATTTTATTTCTTATTTCTACTCTTTCTTCCTCTTTCCATATCAGGGGATTTATAACTTTCCTATATAACGGTATGGGCATATGATCACTTTCGAGTCTTTGAATAATTTTAAGGTCCATATATCTGTCAAACTCGTATAATGAGCTAAGAATGTAATCTATAGTAGCTGAACCTTATGCATGTATACATGTTGTTGTCCCATTTGAGTCTGTTGGAAACTGAACATTCAAAATGATTACTTGAATTGCATCCAGTAGTTTTTCCATGTGATGATGTTTATCAGTGTTTTTCTTGTCAATGAAAATCCTAGGTAGAATATCTAGGTTCTCTAGTATTTCACTGATATTGCTATTATGGGTATTATTACCATTTCTAATATTGAAACCACCCATTATTAATATCTCAGTACAATTAATTCCTTTAAGCTTAGCTTTTCTATCTCATCATATATTCTGTTAGTTATCATATCTTGAGGAATTAAAAGGTGGATTATATACTGTATTTCCTATTAACAGGAAATCTTCCCAAATTGTAAGTAAAATAAGCAGATAATTTTGTTTAATGATTGTTTTAAATACTTTAGTGTAGTCCGTTATTCTAATATATGTTATTAAACCACCCATGTATTGTTCCATTTTTTTGATTTTTTTGTCCTGGAGTTTGTATAAACGTGTACCTATTAAGTTTTATTTATTTTTTTTCTGAATTAGGACCATGCCAAATCTCCTGTAATGTAATAATATTGATTTGATTAAGAAATAATATAAATTCTGCATCAACAAACGTAGAGATTATGCCAGCAATATTCCATGTCATTATTCCTAAATTCTCAGTATTCTTACATAAATAACCAGTTGTGGAGCTATTTAATCCATCAATAATGGCTTCCATTTCTTGTTTTATGCACATGGCATTGCTCTTATTAATTTCTCTATTATACACAATAAGTCAATCTCTGTTCAGTCAAGACTTGGAATTTGTTGTCAACCACCACATTGTAAACCATGCTAATATTCTCAATTGAACTCATATCAGGAGTTGTATGGACTTCTTGATCTCTATTCAAGTCAGCTATCAGAATATCTAAATTATCTAGCTTGCCACTGGCTTGAAGTATATTTCCCATTAGTATTTTATTATTTAATGCTAGGTCAATCTGATTTCCCTCTTCCCGACATTTATATGTTATTCCCACATGTAATATGTCATCTTCATGGAATTCAACCCCCAGAAAATTAACCATTAGTTGTTTAATAATTAATGTTAGCTTTGGTTGAGATTCATATCCCACATAATTGACCCCAAATATAGATATGGTTATGTCTGGTGAAATCATGTCATTGTTATCAAATATTAATAAATCTTGTAATGAATATACTTTTGCCATATTTTCAAGTCAGGTTGAATTCAGTCTGAATCCCATTGTGTATCAATTTAGATATCAGAACTGGACAATCCATGCTCAGATTAACTGAGTGTAAATAAGCTGAATTTTGCCATACATAATTAGCCACTCTTTCATTTCTAAAGAACAACATGATCAATTAATTTCCAAGGCAGTCATATGCCCATAGTGCCTTCACAATATCTTCTGATGCAATGTCAAATTTTAACCATTCATTGCATAACAACTGTCCCAATATCATTAGTACTTGACCATTTTCATTATCTTCCCTATTGACATCCCTTAATAGCATAACTGTCTGATCTTCTTACAGCTCTCTCATTTCTAATAAGGGAGAATAAACATCTTTCTGTTGCACTGCATTACAAGCTAATGTCTCCTTTTTTGTTTGTTTTGGTTTTTAATTGTTTCAGTTTTTTGCTCTTTAATGTTCATTTGATCAGAGCTGTCATATATTTTGTAGCTTCAGGCTTTCTTTCCTCCTTTTTTCCTGTAGCTAAAACATTTTCTTTTATTTTTATTTTCTTTTACTTTGATTTTCTTATGGGTTCTATTGTGTTGTATATATAGTTCTCATTTTTGTCCATAGCTGTTGTAATTTTCCTATCCTCAGGTTCTATATTTTGGGTGTAGCCTTCCTTCCTTGTTTAAATGTATGAATATTATTGTTGACTGAAGAGGGCTTTTTGTCTCTAGTTTAATTTGCTTTTATGAGTTTCAAGAGTTCTTCAATTCTTACTTAATTTAGTGCTACCTCACCTCTCAATTGTAAGACCTCATTTTTCATCAATATAATTTGTTCCATTATAGTGATATTTGCTATATGTGGGACTTTTAAAACCTTTACCTGGGGCCAGATGGGGTGCACCCCAGGGTCCTTAAAGAACTAAGAGAGGTGGTGGCTGAACCTCTGGCCATCCTGTTTAGCTGATCACTGGAAACAGGGGAGGTACCCAAAGACTGGAGGACAGCGGTTGTAGTCCCCTTATACAAAAGCGGGAACAAAGAGGAAGCAGGAACTACAGACCAATCAGCCTCACCTCGGTAGTGGGGAAGATCATGGAAGCACTACTGAAGGAGAGATTGGTGGAACATCTGGTTGTCAATGGACCACAGGACCCAAGGCAGCATGGTTTCACCAGGGGGAGGTCATGTCAGACCAACCTCATTGAATTTTTTGACTGGGTGACTAGGGAGGTGGATCAGGGAGGGCAGTGGACATGGCCTATCTGGACTTCAGCAAGGCCTTTGACACTGTGCCACATAGAGACTACTACACAAACTGGGAATATGGGTGTGGGCAGGACAGTAGTGTGGTGGGTAGGTAACTGGCTGGGTGGCAGGACACAGAGGGTGGTGGTAAATGGCTGTCACTCCACAGAGGGAAGAGTGACCAGTGGGTACCACAGGGATCAGTGCTGGGACCGGTCCTATTCAACATCTTCATCAGTGACATTGCACAGGACCTAGAAGGCAGAATTTCACTGTTAGCTGATGACACAAAGCTCTGTAACAGAGTAGAGCACACCAGAGGTGTAGACAGAATAGAAGGGACCTGCAGAAACTTGAAGAATGGTCAGGGTTTGGCAGTTGAAATTCAATGCAAATAAGTGCAAGATAATGCATATGGGGCACAAAAACCCTGGCACAATATATCAGTTGGGGGGTGAGAATATAGCATGCACCAAACAGGAAAGGGATCTTGGGGTTATCATCTCTGAAGACCTCAAGGTAGGGAAACAGTGTGACAGGACAGCAGGTAAAGCAAATAGGATGCTGGGATGTATTGGCAGGGGCATCACCAGCAGGAAAAGGGGGTCATAGTTCCACAATACAAGACACTAGTGAGGCCCCACCTGGAGTACAGTGTACAGTTCTGGAACCATACCTACATAAGGACATAGACAGGGTAGAGAAGGTTCAGAGGAGGGCAACAAAGATGGTGCATGGATTGCATCACAAGTCCTATGAAGACAGGTTGAAGGAACTGAACATGTACTCTCTGGAGGAGAGGAGGGAGAGGGGATATGATAGAGACATACAAGTATCTCACAGGGAGGAACAGGGTGCAGGAATACACTATTTTAAGCGAAAAGATGTACCAGGACTAGAGGGCATAGGATGAAGTCGGAGGGAGGGCGATTCAGAGAAACATGAGGAAGAATTTCTTGACAGAATGGGTGGTGGACAAGTGAGACACCCTGCCAGAGGAAGTGGTGGGGCTGAAACAATCACAGGATTTAAAATTCATGGGATAGACATAAAGGCATTCTGGAGGTCGGGGTAGAGGCAACAGACTTCTAGGAAAACATAAACTGAACTTACAAGCTCAAATGGGCAGACTAGGTGGGCCATAGGCCCTTATCTACCGACACTGTCTATGTATCTATGTACTAAATCTATTGCCAAGAAAGGGTGGTAAGAATGCTGTTTGTGGCATTGGGAATATTGATTTTCATTAGTATTATATTCCCCATTTAAGGTCAAATTATGCTCCTTGTTAATCATCTCATTCATAACAATTATGGTTTCATGTAATCCCTGTCTAATTTCCCGGATCTCATTACCCTATTGGTATTCGGGTTGCTACTGAGATAGATGGGTTTTTCCTTAGAAAATGTGATGAAGGGCAAGGTTCTGGTAATTGTTGAAAACTATCATGAGGTAAGTACTGTAATTTGTCTGAAGAGGAATCAGATTCAATTTCAATCTGACCTGTACTCAGTACAAGTGGATCATTTTGTGAGGTGTTAATATTTGTATCAGAGAGTGTCAGATTGTTTCTGAATAAACATTCTTGACTAAGTTCATTCCTAAGCTCAATACTAGTTGTCTCAAAAAGTAGATTTGGAGACTTTTCTAAGGAATGATCTTGTTTTTTCTTTGGGTCCCCGGAATTAGATCTACTATTTCTAGAGTTCTGTATTATATTGTTGTAGAAGTACCCCTCACTTGAGTCTCTTTTATTACTTGTTTTTTTTTGGTTTGTAATCAGGGTTTGCCCTGTTACTTTATTTCCTTTTTCTTCATGTCTTGTTTTCTAATTTTTTTGACTTAATGCTTTTCCCCCCAATGTGTTGTGTTTTATTTCTTATCTTGTCCTTGTGTTTATTACAGGCTCTATGTTTGCCCTTTTAATTTTGTTTCATTGCCTCCCCTGGTTCGCCTGACTCTGGTAATTTACTGTCCGTAGAATCCATTTCTAGTAAGTTCTTACTTCTAGTTTTCATTGATAATTATGCTAAATGTAGGACATAGAGAGAGTATAATCAACACAATTCACACTAATCACAGTTCCTAAATCATTCAAATATATTACAGTACAATGTCATTTAGTTCACCTATATCTAAGTTAATACGTTCTAATAAAATTCTCATTATAATCCGGTCTGATAGTTTCTGCACCAATTATTAGGTACTAGTTCTATCCAGGGATACCAAGAGATACTGTTGTATATCAACACCCAATATAAATAATATTAAGGACAGTTTGGCTAAAACAACTGTAAAAATATCACCATTCATTTTTTTGAGGCTAATAGAGAAATCCTCTGGGGTAATAACTACTTTTCTTTATTGATGCTTGGTTCCTCTAGTGCTCATAACTTTTATATTGTACAGATGATCTCCACAATAATAAAATGATAGAAGGGATCTCACAGACGCCTCACACCTTCCTGTATTTAGGATGAGCAACCAACAAAACCTGGACTGTGCAAATAGCAGAAATGATGCAGGTTGTGAAAATAGTGCAGAAAGTGCAACTTGAAGAAATAGCAGCATAAAAGAGGAAACAAATAGAAAAAAAACTTCTTAATTGACTATTCTTTTTAAAAGGCCCTTCTGACTGAAATTACCAACTTATAGACCCTGGGATACTAATCTCAATTCTCAATTTTCAAATGAGCGTAATAAACTACTTTTTTGATTTAATCATGATACTAGTTTTAAGATATATTAAGATATGCTTAAGTTTACATTGAATAAACTCATCTTTTATCTTTGATTACAGTTTGAACTTTATACTTTTGAAACTGTGTATATTTGTAAAAATGTAGTTTAAATTCACTCAAGTTAACTCCATGGTTTTTCTTTTCTAATTACAATACCGTATTGTACTATGGTTGTACACTTACGCCATACTATACCATGGGCTAAAGTGTAGCATTTAATGAGCAGTTTCTAGCCAGTGTTTAAATAACGTGGGCATGCACTGTGCTTTAATCCCTGTGGAACACAGCAACAGCATTGTGATAAATCAGTACAATTAAAATGAAAAATTGCAATAAAAATGGCTAAACACTCAGTATTTTCCCCTAAATCTGTCTATAGGTTAGTAAAAACCAAAGGTGAAAACTCCAAGGGTGCTGACAGAGATGGCAGAGGTATTGATGGAGCCACTTGCGGATCTGTACAGCACCTCACTGGAGTCAGGATGTGTGCCACTGGACTGGAGGATGGCACATGTAGTACCATTACAGAAGAGGGGGCCAAGGGATAAACCGGGTAATTATCGTCTGGTAAGTCTCACCTCCATAGTGTGCAAACTCATGGAAATGATACTAAAGGAAAGACTTGTGTTGTACCTGGAGGACAATGGCCTCCAGGATGAGAGCAGTATGGGTTTGTTTCAGGAAACTTATCAAACCAACCTCATACAGTATTATGACTGGGTGACAGGTGAGCTGGATAAGGGTCATGTAGTGGATGTTCTTTACTTGGACTTCAGCAAGGCCTTCAATTCAGTGCTTCATGGACTGCTCAGGGAGAAGCTAACTGGTGAAGGGGTGGGGCAAAAATGATGAACTGGATTATAAGCTGGCTGAGTGGCAGGCTACAACAGGTGATAGTGAGAGGGGAGCTCTCAACTCCAAGACCAGTGATGAGTGGGGTGCCACAGGGCTCTGTGTTGGGGGCCAGTATTGTTTGGGCTCTTTATATCAGACATTGACACAGGGGTATAAGCAAGGTAAGTCTGTTCACTGACAACATCAAAATCAGAGCAGTGGTGGATGGAGAGGAGGGATGGAAGTAGCTGCAGGAGGACCTCACAAGCTAGAGGTGGTCAGAGAGGTGGCAGCTGGGGTTCAATGCAAATAAGTGTAAGGTTATGCACTTTGGGGTGAAGAACCCAAGGAGAGAATACTGGCTTGGTGGGGTTAAGCTGGGGATCACTGAGGAGGAGAAGGACCTAGGGGTAATGATAACAGGGACCATGAACAACACTGCCCAGTGCAGGAGAGTGGCTGCAAGCAACAAAATGCTGGGGTGCATAGCGAGGGGGTTTCTTCCAGGCAAAGAGGTGATCTTGCCCTCTACAGGTCACTGGTAAGTCTGCACTTAGAGTATTGTGTGCAGTTTTGGAGGTCATACCTAAAGCATGATATTAGGCTACAGGAGGGTGCAGAGCACAGCAACAAAGATGATATGTGGAATGGAGGAGAGACTATGACAGCAGGCTGGAGACCTGAATATGTACACCCTGGAGGATCAAGGAACAGGGGACATGATAGAGACATTCAAGTATCTGGGAAATCAATAAGGATGGGACAGATGGGGTCTTTAAGCTGAGGGAGTCACCAGGGGCATGGGCTAAGGATAGAGGGGAAGATTTAGGAAGGAAATGAGGAGACACTATTTCACACAGAGGGTGGTAGCAAAATGGAACACCTACCAGAATGGGTGGTATCATGTAAATCTGTGAACAGCTTCAAAGGGCATGGAACAGGGAACAGGGAGAGTGAGTGTGGTGGAGGTGGGGGTGGCAGTGGGATGACAAAGGGGGGGGTGGGGCAGCTGCAAACTAGGGATATTGGCTGCACACTCGAGCAGACTTAGATAGACCAGGTGGTCTATTTCTGCTGGCACATTCGTATGTTCGTAAATAATATATTCACAGAAGAGAATGGAACATGGAATCATGCTACTGTTGAAGCTCTTTTCAAAATAGTGCAGCTAGCCGAAGAACACCAGTGCATGCACTTTAAAGGTCTGATTATATGACCTAATCGAGCAAAAGTTTAAAATTGTAAATTTAGTTTTTTTCTTTTTAAAAGTTTACTTAAAAAGTTATAATAGGTTATAGTAAGTTTTTTAGCAGCTCTGTAGTGTCCACACTACACAAAAAATCACCTCCCTCTGGATACACTCCCACCACACTCCCAGAGACAGGCAGCTAGACCGGCAGCCCTAAAAGCAGAGAATACTTGGATATCTTTACATTAAAAGAAAAGCTCTTACAAGTAGGTGAAAGTGACAAGTACCATAGTGCAGTCCAGATCAACCACTCAGTTGCTTAAGGCAGTATGGAAGTACCCAGTTTTTCAGAAATAAGCAACAGGGCAGTATGACAAAGTAAAAAACAAAATCTTTCTTTTTAAAAGTTTACTCAAAAAGTTATAATAGGTTATAGTAAGTTTTTTAGCAGCTCTGTAGTGTCCACACTACACAGACGATCACCTCACTCTGGATACACTCCCACCACACTCCCAGAGGCAGGCAGCTAGACAGGCAGGACTAAAAGCAGAGAATACTTGGATATCTTTACATTAAAAGAAAAGCTCCTACAAGTATGTGAAAGTGAAAAATGCCATAGTGCAGTCCAGATCAACCACTCAGTTTCTTAAAGCAGTATGGAAGTACCCAGTTTTTCAGAAATAAGCAACAGGGTAGCAGGGCAACAGGGCAGTATAACAGAGTAAAAAACAAAATCAGACAAAGTCAGTTCAAAGTAAAAATAGTCACCTGCTCCTGTGTGTCTTCTGTTCAGTTCTGTACAGCTTTACTCAACAGTTTCGGGTGCCAAAGTGATGAAGACCTTTTCCTCTTTCTTTCTTTTTCTTTTTTTGCAGCACAACCAGTGCTTTCTCAGCATGTAAAGTTATCACAGTTGTCCTCGTTCTCCTCTTTTTTCAGAAATACTGCAGCTCTCTCCTAATTTTCCCAATTAATTTGATTCTCATTCAGTTCTCATTTAGTTCTCCTAGTCCTCAATAGTTCACCATGTCTCTCCTTCTGCTGCAAGGCAGGAGTTGCTTCAGCTTCAGGTCCCACTCCTCCTCCTCCTCTGCTTTCCTTTGTTTCCTCCTCAGCAACAATTTCTACTTTTCATAAATTCCTCCTGAAAGTAGGATGTAAAACAGAAGGAATGTCTGATGTACCAGAGGGCTCACATACCATTTTACAAATAGGCTTATAATAGTTAAGGCAATGGTATCATACCTGTTATAAGAAAAATCAAAGTGTTTAGAAGCCCTGCTTCATATGCTCCCCCAAGGTCCTCCACAGCAATGAAAATAAGATATAGTGGCTCTCTGGCACCATCGTTTGGACTGTTCTATCATATTCAGTGTCCGTGACTCAGTAGGGGAATATTAGGAGGTCATTGCTGTAGTCCCAGATCAGGGAGTTGGGCTAATTAAGCAATAAGGCATGATGGGGGGGGAGTTATGGTGGGATAACAGCCTGCCTCAGGTGGGTTGAAGCACAAGGCAAAGCTGACTGCTTCCACCACCTGAGAAGGGCCGTTGGACCACCATAACCTGGAGTGCTATTATTATGATTATGAAATGGGTCCCTATCAGTATTACATACATAAAGAAAGAAAGAAATTAATTAGTGAATTTATATTTTATTTGTCAGAAAGATACTAAATGTTGAATAAATGTTGACAAAGAAAAAAAATAGTCCCTTTTGAATTATTGTATTGCCACTGCTTTCCAGTAGGTGGCGAGAATGTTTTGAGCAACATCAGTGCAAGTAGAGGCATCACAAAATTGTTTTTTGCTGGCAAAATTACTGCGAAATAGGTAATTTTGCCATGCAGAATATTTCACGAAATAGCAAATTTTCACCTGCAATTTCACCCACATCTGATATGCCAAATGCCAGTATTCTGTACCCCTTCGAGTCCCTGGTGTCTAGTGGTCCTCACCCCAGCCAATCAACAGCCAAATTCAAATCAAGAACCCTCCCAGTCACCCTGAGCTTTTGCCCCCAATCTTTGTAATAAAAAAACAACAATCCCCTCCCATGTCCCTGGTGTCTAGTGCCCACCTCGGCCAATCAGTGGCTGAATTCAAATCAAGATAGAACCCTCCCTCCTCCCCCAGTCACCCTGAGCCCTGGCCCCATATCTTTGTAAAAACAAAAAATAGCCTCCCCTGTCCCTGGTGTCTAGTGGACCCCCCCACTCTGTCTTAAGTCACAGAGAGCCCACCCTGCTCCCCCCATAACCCAGTCAGGCCACCAGCACAGCCCTCCACTCACCTCCATGGCCAGCAGCCCATCTGAGTGCTCAGTGAATGAGTGTGTACTTGTACAAGCACGTGCTCATACATTGACAGATTCAGGCAGCCAGCACTGTCACTACTACTGGTAGCTTAGTAGAGCACTGGCTGTATGAATCTGTTAATAAATGGCCAGCGTGCTTGTACAAGCATGCTCTCATTCTTGAGTGCTCCGACGAGCTGCCAGCTGTGGAAGTGAGTGGAGAGCTGTGCTGGTGTGCCCAATCAGGCTACGGAGGAGCGGGTTGGGTGCTCTCTGACTTAAGACAGGGTGGGAGGGTCCACTAGACATCAAGAACAGGGAAGGGGATTTTTTTCTCACAAAGATTTGGGGCCAGGGCTCAAGGTGACTGGGTGAGGAGGGAGGGTTCTATCTTGATAAGAATTCAGCTGATGATTGGCCTGGGGGGGCCACTAGACACCAGGTACATGGGAGGGGATTTTTGTTTTTTCTTTGTTACAAAGATTGAGGGCCAGGGCTCAGGGTGACTGGGATTGCTTCTTGATTTGAATTCAGATAGTCAGCCAGGGACCACTAGACACCAGGGTCAAGTGGAGGGATTGTTTTTCATGGCAGATTGGGGCCAATGGTGATATTAAGAAATTTCACATGGATGGTGACGTTTAAGCCCGCAATGAACATTTCATCAGTTCGTGGGTGAAATTTTGCCCACTAACAGGCAAAATTTCACATTTTGCCGGTGAAATATTTCACGAAATGCTCAAATTCCATTAAATATTTTGCACAGTGAATTTCTCAGTTTTGCACAACACTAAGTGCAAGTAATGGAAGTGGTGAGCAGTGGCTTCTCCGGGCTTCACTTTGTAGCGTGGCACTGGGTCAAGGCACAGTAGGCCACGTAAGAATAGTCACTGTATAAACAGCCATGACTGCTTGTGCATCCGTTCGGGGCACAGCAGGCTTTTTGAGTGGGCAATGATGGAATGACAGTTTGACCGACCACCAATGTTTTTTAGGTGAGGAGAATTCCAATACTTGTATAGTCTAGAAGCAGCAGTGGGGTTTTGTTTGTTTGTTTAGAGTGAAAAAAATATGTATATATATATTTCTTTTCTTTTCAGGCCTGTCTCGTGTGTGGTCTGCAAGACAGAGACAATCCACATGAAGGCAGGTAGCAGTAGCGATCAAGAAGAAAGAATGTAAACCCAACAGCTGTTGTTGACAGTAGAGATGCAGCAGAATTAAATTCCACTGGCAAAGTGAATGCGAAGTGGCCAATTTGCATTGTCACTCTGCTATGTGGAGTGGCCAATAGGAAGGCTCACTTTACTTTGTGATTATTACTTCATGTTGTCATTCCACCTTAACACAAAGTAGGCAGAGTGGCCACAATTGGCAGCCCCCAGTGCCCCCCACACAGAGTCACCAGAATTAATGTGCATCCCCAAATGCTACTGTCTTGTGCCCAGAAAACTCCCCAGTGCTGCGAAGTGAAATGAGATCACAAAAAATACAAAGTCTCCCAAATTAATGGCACACTCAGTCATGCGCACAGTGGACGTGGTCACATCACACACAGACACTAGAGTAATGTGCATACCCAAAATACTACTGCCTTGTGTCCAGAAAATTCCCCAGTGCTGACAAAGTGAAATGAAAGCATAACAAGAAATGAAAAATCTCCCAGAATTAATGGCACACTCAGTCATGCGTACAGTGGTCACACATAGTCACCAGAATTAATTTACATCCCCAAAATGCTACTGTCTTGTGTCCAGAAAATTCCCCAGTGCTGACGAAGTGAAATGAGAGGGTAACAAAAAATGCAAAGTCTCCCAGAATTAATGGCACGCTCAGTCGTGCATGCAGTGGTCACACACATTCACCAGAATTATTTTGCATCCCCAAAATGCTACTGTCTTGCGTCCAGAAAATTCTCCAGTGCTGACAAAGTGAAATGAGAGCATAACAAGAAATGCGAAGTCTCCCAGAATTAATGGCACACTCAGTCATGATTGCAGTGGTCACACACAGACACCAGAATTAATGTGCATACCCAAAATGCTACTGTCTTGTGTCCAGAAAATTCCCAGTGCTGACTAAGTGAAATGAGAGCATAACAAGAAATGTAAAGTCTCCCAGAATTAATGGTGTACTGCAAATGCCCAGACAGATTAAGATTACACTGTGCACTCAAAAGATGCTGAATCAGACGCAAAGGCACAACACCTAACCAGTGCTCACAAGTCACAAATCCAAATCTGGAAAAGAATACCTATTGCCAGTTGGGAAGGGGGGTAGTGCATGGCAGTAACAGTCCACTACCAGTAAAAATATCACAAAGTAGTATAAAAAAATCATGCAGGTGTGGTGGATAGCAGGTTAACACTGCTGGAATTACTCTCGCACAATAAAAGTTGTCTGATTTAATGGTACACATCACACACACACTCTCACACACTACAAGTATTGCGTAGCAAATTGAAAACCTTTAGCAATATAACTAAATATTTTAAACAAACTGAAATTATACACTGTTGCACCACTACAATCAGCAAAAAAATTTCAAGAATCACTGAAAATATTATTGGTGTACATTAACACAGTTAAAGAAGGAAAGTATAACCAAAACAGAAAGACTGCCTTTTTTCTCCCAGTTAATCTACCTACACCACAGATACGCTCCTCCCCAAAGCACACGTCACAGTACACAGACTGACTGTTCTAAATTAACATTCAAAATCCACACACAAACAATAAACACTTAATGATATGAGCACAGGAGGGTTTCCTACAATCGATGCACTAAATGTTGAGCAAAAAAAATGGATCAAAATGGCTTTTTACAGCTTAGGATTTGAATCACAGAGCTCTGAGAGGAAACTGTCTCCATCTTCCACTACATGCACACTACACAGAACTGAGGCTGTGCAGAACAATCTAGAGCCCATGTGACTTGCAATGCCATGAAGCACTGCAAATTCACCTTGGAGCTCATTAACAAGGTGAAGTAATGTAAAGTACATTGATTTCAATGTATTTCACCTTAATATTGGTGGAGAAGTGATTTGAGGAAGGCAGAATAACATGAAGTCATTGGTTTCAATGGACTTCGTGTTCCCCCATATAGAACCGAAGTACTCCGCCCGGCGTTGCAGAGCGCTGTACAGATTCTGTGATACTACTTGAATCTCTTCGTGAAGCGAATTTTGGCCACTTCGCCCACCTCTAGTTGAGAGCAGGACCAAAGGATATGTGTGACAGGAGAGATCTAATTGGTGTTTGAAGTACCTGTTGTGTGGGGACAAGTATGTTTTCTGTGGGTAGTTGAGCGTAGGGGTATTTATGAGGTGCAGAATCCATTTTGTGAGGAGCTACTTTCAACCAGGCCGCTCTGCTGGGATAACGGCCTGGTTGAGAGCAACTATCCACCAATCAGAAGTTGTTATTCTTGCAGCTCATTACATAATCCCCAATATTGACACTGTTGTACTGTGCTAGGTGGGTGTTGCACTGTTGATTGCCATCCTTCAGATGAGATGTTAAACTACAGCTCCTTTTGCCTACCTCTGGTGGCTGCTCAGCTTGAAATTACAGACTTCATGGTTCTGAGTATTACTAAATGAGTAGCGGGGTTTCCTCTGTGTCCTGGCTGACATTTCTCCTGTCAATATAACCAGCCCTGTACCCCCTTCCCATGGTCCACCTGGAAATAAGTGCTCAAAAATCAGCTTGCTTCTCCTGGTCAAAAACTACAAATCAGTAAATAAACATTGCTTGATTTACTACTTCCAATTTGTAATGCCATTACTCCTTTCACCAGTGCCATTGTAAAAAAAAAGTATTGCTTACACTTTTACAGTACAGGTATAAAATCATTTCTAGTATGACAGCATTATTGTTTCTCACATTAGGCTAATTATATTTCTTACAAATATGGAGAAAAACTATAAAGCACCATTATGACCAAAATATGGATATCACTCTTGCACCTGAATTATGTCCCTGAACTATATTTATTCTTTTAACTCCCACCTCTTTCATCTAACCAGGTTAGAGAATTTCATATTGTGCTCCTCTGTGTATCCTTTCCCATCCATTCACCCTTCCAGTCCACCATTGTACCTCTATGCTGTTTCTTGCAGTGAAGTTCTGCGACTACTAAAATCCATCCCAACCTACATTGCATATCTCCAATTTCCTAAATAAATAAATAAATCTTGAACGTCTGCAAATTTGTTAATTCCAAGCGTGAGCTTCCTTACAGAATCAGTTATGCCCTGACTCCTGCTGATAGGGTAGCAATTGGCCAGGGAGTCCTGCTTCCTAGCCTTTCATATCCGCTCACCTCATTTTACCAGGCTAGTGCTTGCAACCTATCTAAATGGAAAGTCACCTACAATAATATATTTACTATAGATTTACCTTATATGCTCTCTGATGGACCCACCACTGCATGTTATACTCCAGTCTTGGTAGGCTCTCCCCTCCAAGCACCTTTATACTTTAATATGTGTTATTGACAACATCATCAGGTCATCCAAACCTACCACTCTTGCTGCTCTGCTAACACATTCATACTAAGCCTACACCCTGTGTTTCAATGATCTGTCTCTTCTGGCCATACCAAAGTGTTCCTCTAAAATGGGTGAGCAGGCATTTGCCTCATTTGCTCCAAGGGTTTAGAACTCCCTCTCTCCTTATCTTCATATTGGTCAGTCCCACTTCATATTCAAAAAAGAACTTCATTGTTTCTTGAGTTCCACAGGTAAATGCTCTTGTACATGACTCTTTTTTGGTATTACTGCCTTTTAAGCTCATAACCCTTATGCTTTGTATATCTCTCACAATATTATTATTGCTCTTATTACCTTTAACTATTGTGACTTTGATTTTCCGGCTGTATCATGTTATTGCACTGTCTGTCATTGTTGATTGATTATGTGCTTGTTAATCACTGCCTGCTCTTTGTGACTCTGTTATATGACACATATTATGTCTTTACTGTTTTTCTGCTCTTTTATAATCCTGTCAATGTGACTGCTGCTTTTGTAATTTTTGTTGTCTTTGTAACCTCCCAGGTCATGCCTGAAAATAAGTATTTTCTTGTCTAGTGTACCTACCTGGTCAACATAAATTAAGTAAATAAGTATATGGGATACAATCTCACAACTTCAGGAGGTAAAAGGATAATGTGGCACTATATGCCAAGTCCTTTCTCATCCTTTCCACCCCAACATGTGTATCAACCCTTTTGCAGATCTTTGTATCATCTGCAAAGAGACATAATTTTCCTTCCAGTCCCTCCACAATGTCACTTATAAAGACATTAAAGAGGACCGGTCCCAGTACTGAACCCTGTGGTACCCCACTAGTAACCCTCCTTTCTTCAGAGTGGTCTCCCTTTACTATTATCCTTTGCATCCTGTTGTTCAGCCAATTTTTTACCCAGGCTACCACTTTGGGACCCACTCCAAGGCTGGCCAACTTGTTTATGAATCTTTTGTGTGGGACTGTGTCAAATGCCTTGCTAAAGTCTAGGTAGGCCATGTCCACAGCCCCTCCCTGGTCTACTACTTTGGTCACCCAGTCAAAGAAATCTATTAGATTCATCTGACATGACCTTCCCACTGTGAATCCATGCTGCCTTGAGTCCTGTGCCCCGCTGGCCTCGGTGCTCAAAGATTCTTTCCTTCAGAAGTGATTCCATCATTTTACCTACCACTGAAGTCAAACTAACAGGTCTGTAGTTTTCTGCTTCTGGCTTGCTCCCACATTTGTGAAGGGGAATCACAGCCGCCCTTCTCCAGTCCTCAGGTACCATCCCATCCTCCCATGATTTGTTAAAGAGGGTAGTCAGTGGTGTCACTAGTTTCTCCCCTTAGTTCTTTTAGAATTCTGGGGTGAATCCTGTCAAGCCCCATTGCATGGGTCACCTTCAGTTTTAAGAGTTCTTTCAGAACCCTTTCTTCTGTGAATGGACTGATATCAACTCCCTATCCAGAGTGTTTCTATTGTTTGGTTTAGGTTCCTCTCCCTCCTCTTCTTTTGTGAATACTGAGCAGAAGTATTCATTCAGTATCCCTGCTTTTCACTGTCACCCGCTGCCCACACTCCCTCCCCTTTATTAAGCCTAAGTATCCTTCCCTTGGTCTTTCTTTGCTCCCTTATGTACCTATAAAAGGTTTTATCCCCCTTTGTAACAGAGTTGGCTATCTTTTCTTCAGTTTGGGCCTTTGCTCTTCTGACTGCCTTCCCTGCCTCATTCTACTTTAACTGATATAGTTCTCTGTCCTGCTCCTTCTGTGTTTCCTTATAAATTCCTGAATGCTATCCTTTTCTCCTTAATTTTCCCTGTCACCTCTTTTGAGAACCACAGTGGCTTTTTCCTTCATTTTGTTTTGTTGACTTGCTTTACACAAAGGCTTGGTGCCTCTGTGATGGCAGTTTTGATTTTTCCCCATTGTTTTTCTACCCCTCCTTTTTGCCTGTTTGCTAGTGCTTTTCTGAGGTACTCTCCCATTTTGACAAATTCATTCCTCCTAAAGTGCAACATACTTGCCTTTGTATGGCTTGACTGTACAGCTGTACAGTCAAGCCAAAGCTGTGTTTATTGTGAAACACACTGTTTGGTGATTGCTTGTTCCCAGATGGCTACCCACCTCTAAATCTGTGCTCCTCTCTCCATCCTTATTTTAGAGTACCAGATTTAAGATTACTCCCTCCCAAGTGGGTTGCAACACTAGCTGTCTGAGACATGCCCCCTTTAGGGCATCGAGAATGATCCTGCTGTTGGATGTGACTGCAGTAAAGGTGCTCCAGTTAACATCTGGCATATTCAGGTCCCCCATTAACAATATTTCTCCTTTTTCTGCCATTCTAAGGATGCTTTCTATCATTTCCTTGTCCATTGCCTCCCCCTGAGACGGGGGTCTGTTAGCCCCTGTGCAGTTTATGGTGCCATTTCCTGTCTCCAGGGTGACCCACAGTGCCTCTTCCCCTCCCTGTTTAACCTTTAGTTCTGTTGCTTTGATTCCTTCCCTTATGTAGAGAGTTACTACTACTCCTCTTTTACCCTCCCTGTCCCTCTTGTAGATTGTGTACCCTGGTATGTTGATATCCCAGTCATGGTTCTCTGTGTACCATGTTTCTGTGACTGTCACAATATCTAGGTGTCCCTCTTCCATCAAGGCCACTAGTTCAGGAAGCTTGTTACACAGACTATGGGCATTGGTACTCATCGCCCTCCATTTGTTTTGGCTGAACCCCTCTTAGGCCCATCCCTGTCCTTACTGCCTTTGCCTTTTTCTTGATTTACACCTGCCCTGCTCCCTATTGACTTCTCTACCTTTGTGTCCTACTTCACTAACTACCCTGTTTTGTGTGTGGAGGGGGGAGGGGTGGCTGGGATTTCCCTGCTTCTCTTCAGTTCCTCCCCCTTGGCTAGTTTACATTTTTCTGCAGGGATGTTATAAAATACTTTTCTATTTTCCATATATACACTGTGTTCCTTTTCATGATTCCATGAGGATATCCAGTATTGAAAATTACTTTAGACAATATTGCATTATGATTGTTTAATAACATGCAGTTTTATCTGATTTTAATTGCATAATTATTAACCTTTATTGGCCACCTTGTATTCTTTTTTTGTAAAGATCCACAGTTACCTATTTAGGAAAATTAAGGAAAATACATTTGTTTATACATATTATTACCTGCACATTCCTTAATTCTGTCATATATGCAAAACCCTTTTATTCTATCACATCTGCAATAAAAGAAAATACCAAAAAAAATAATATATATAAGACACCCAATTAAGTGTAACTTCTCAAACACAGAACAGAAAAATGCAAATAAAATGATAACATATAAAATAGCATTAAAAATAGAGATGTGTGGAACATAAAATTCCACTGACAGGATGCCCACAAAATAATCATTCCAATTTTGTGGAATTTCACAACATTTGCATGAAAATTCCACAGAATTTCACCACATTTTAAATTTCAGTTATTTTGGGGTAGTTTTTTGAAGTACACATCCAAATTATGCCACATTTGACAGATGCACAGGTTCTAATGGTGTGCATAAGTATACTAAACTCCAGTGTCTTAGACTGAAAGGGAGCAGAGTTATGGGTGGCCAAATATTTAATCAAAATTTCATTTTCTGTTTGTTCCATCTAATTTTAAAATGTCTTATCTAAATTTCTCCACAATTTCAGGATTTAGAGACACATGCAACATGGGTGTGTGAACCAAGTCTAAAGCCTCATGCTTCAAAGTGGGCTGTGCTAAAGGTAGCCAAACACTTTTGCCAACATTTAGATTTTAGTTTAGTATAATTTTGAAAGCATTCATTGAAATGTTACAGATGTTTGCATATATATGACTTATTACAGCATTTCTATATGTACTCCACTTAAAATTGCTAACTCCCAAGGGGCCTGAGCTACATGCAGATAAAAGTTTTCATGAAATTTCCCATAAAAAATAAAATGACAGTTTTGAGCACCTATCATTTCAAGAAGATGCATCCTAGTGTCATGATATTTGGCACACCATTAGAACAAACTAAAAACCAGTAATCATACCAACATTTAGATCTGTATCTCAATAGTAGGCTGAGGTATGACCTAATTAATAAATGTCAAAAATTCCCCTGAATGTTGTCAAATTTTAAATTTCAGTTATTTTGGTCTAGTTTTTAAAGTACATATCCAAGTGATGCCAAATTTTGCAGGTTTACGTATACTAATTGTGTTCATAAGCGTACCCAATTTCAGAGTCCTAGATTGAAAGTAGGTGAGTTGTGGTCAGCCAAATATTTAATCAGAATTTAGTTTTTAGTTATTTCCATCTAATTTAAAAAAAATATTCTTCAGTTGTCTCCACAGTGTCTGAATTTAGAGAACTGTGCAACATGGGCATGTGCAACAAGTTTTAAGTATGAAACCTTAAAGGGAGCTGTGCTATAGGTAGCCAAACAATTTGCCAATATTTTTAGTTTTGTTATTTTAGTATAATTTTGAAAGCATTATTTGAAATGTTTTAATAATTTGCAGGTATAAGGGTTATTACTACATTTATATATTTACATAGTTTCAGATTCCTAGCTCCAAAGGTGCCTAGGTTATATGCAGATAACAGTTTTCATGAAATTTCCAACAACAAAAAAATAACAGACTTTGAGCACCTATACTTTTGAGACAGTCTGTTCTTGGCTCATGATATTTGGCACATCCTATCAATAAGTAACCAAGATAAATGTCAGATCTCTAGCTTAATAGACAGTTGAGTTATGATCAAATTAACACATTTCAAAATTTTCCCAAAATTCCAATCAGATTCCATGAAATTTTACAGAATTTTACAGAA
The DNA here is from genome assembly GCA_016271365.2 of Neoceratodus forsteri. NCBI lineage: Eukaryota > Metazoa > Chordata > Ceratodontiformes > Ceratodontidae > Neoceratodus > Neoceratodus forsteri. Next base: position 422,757,150 of record CM028130.1, read on the forward strand.
ATCCATTGAAATTCAGCAAATTAAGAATGTTCTCTCTCTACACAGCTCTAAAACCAAATGCATCTAAAAATAAATCTGAGAACATGGCTGCATTCCCAGCCAATGCTGCATCATGATTGGCTGGTAGTGGGTGTATAAATTCTGGGTGGCCCATGCCTTCCCTCCATGGGAGCTGTGTACATCATCTCTATCATGCCTCTGGCCCTGGCCAGCTGCACCCTGATATTTGAGGAATTGCGTTTGAACCCTAATCTCCCAGGTAGCAGAATGAAACACTGCCACTGCACCACTGGGTCATCCCATGAAATTGAATTCTGACAGAGTTTTTAAAACGTGAAATGTATTGGTTGCTCATATTGTAATACCCTCCTTTGAAACAGATCTATACTCAAGAAGAAAGACATTGCTTTCAATTTTATTTTTAATTTCAATTTATTGAAATCTGTTTGCCACAATGTTGTCATGAAGTTTTAGTCTGATGCTTTTGTCAGAATTGAACTCATAAGCAGTGGAGAAATGCAAGTTAGAAAAAAAAAAAGAGCTTGGCTCCTAGTCACTTTTGAAGTTGTTGAGTGGTTACAAAGATCACCATTTGCCTATGTTAGGTTTGTGTTCAAAGGCTGGATATTCAAATGGTGCAAAAAACCTGCAAGCCCAGGTGTGCAAAATGTATGGCACACAAGACATGTGGCATTCTCAAGGCTGGCTATTGGGATTTTTGATTCTGTGTACCGATTGCCACAAGTTAGACCAACTTTTTCTGTTCTATCTTGTGACAATCCTGAGTACCCTTTTTATGGAACTTGTGGCACAAGCTGCCATACAATCTGGCAAAGTATTGTAACTGTGCCTGACCTACCACAATTGGGTGCAATTGTGGCAAAGGTGTTTTGCACAGCTGCACCAAAAAAGGATTTGATGCATGGCATGATGCAAGCCCTGAATCACCCTTTGAAAATTAGGCTCCAGTTCTCTTGGAATTGTGTGACCTAACTAAGCCAAATCACAGACTGCTATGTCTTTCCAAGTTAGCACCTACCAAAAGCAAGCAATAAGTCAGTGATAGCACTCTCAATGCAAACTGGAGATATGGGAACATCAACGGAAGTCAAACTAGGAGGTGGAACCACTGGACAATTGGGCTATTACAGAGGGGGGACATGTCTACATCTGGTACTGGAGGGCATCTGCATTAGTAAATGGGGGTGTCTGCATTGGGTGTTGGTGGGCATCAAGCAGTAAGGTGAGAGTGCTCACTAATATAAGGATCAGGGATTTTTCTTATATTCTATTCAAGGAAGGGGGTTCTCCTCTTCTCTGTGGCGTGAGACCACAATGGTGTATGGTACAATCAGGTGGTGGTGGTGCTATAGGCTGGCCAGAAAGCACCTGTTTGGTAATGTTTGTGATTGTGGCTAAGTATTGGGATACTTATTTCTAAGTGCCATTGAACTGTATGAGTCACAAGGCTTTTGTCATGTTTTATGTTAAGAAAAAATAGCTGACCTGTATTATCTTACATTGTATTTTTCATTTTTACTTACTGAAGTGTAACTTTTGTTGTATCTTTTTCTTCAACATGTTTTCTTCCTTTCTGTAGAGTATATGCATTAAATCTGACACTGGTATAGCATTTATGTTGCTGGACATCCTACATCTAAGCAGGCAGTTACTCTGGTAGAGCAAGGCTTTTTTATTCTAAGTAGCCAAAAGATGGCTTTTACAAAGATTTTCCCCTTGTAGAATTTACCGTCATACCTTTAACTGACACACAAACAATATATATGCGTGAAAACATTTCACAGGATAACAAGTCTACTGGGAAACATAAAGTACAAGTGTTTTGCACCCTCACTGTATTTTGATTTATTTTTGCTAGTTATTATAATGTAAAACCAGTCTTTAATAGTTGTCACAGTTATAATACATGGTCTAAAAGGGGCAGAAGGATCTTTAGTCAATCAATCAATCAAAGTCTTTATTTAACCAGGCGATCACCGCTGAGCAAGCTAATTTTCAAGGTGGACTGTTTAGTCTATTCTTAAATGTCTGTTTGAATATTTTTAGTATGACTTAAGGCAAATACTAAAGATTACCTGTGGTAAACATTTAAAAGTTCAGGCATGCATGAATTATACATATTTTTCATATTAATAGACTTCTTTTTATTATGCAAAAGTTGAAAACTGTGCATGCATATTGTACAATGTGAAACTTGAAAGAAACATAATAGGCTTCACCACACAGAGGCAGTATAATAATAATAATGAAACAATCCAACACTAGCATTGGAGGAAGGTTTTAAAATGTCTAAATATAATTTCATATTCATCTAGCATGTTGTTCAGATTTGTCAATTCATTTTATGTCTGTCAGCATAGTATCTTTAGGGGCTGTGAACTCTAAAATGAAACCTCTTTGAACCATTATCACTTCAATCAACTCACATTTTGTGCTACCCTTGTCCTTGTGTGGGTGCCTTTCTAGCTTTCTTTCTTTACAGCACAGTAATTCCTTGCAGTCAGTATTAATGATGTGTTGCATTGTGCTGTCATCAAATTTTACAATTCATAAAAACTAAAAGATCGATTACACATCTCAGAACAAAATCTTAATAGCTAAGGCAACTGTGCAATATTTATTATAACTGGACAATAATGATTAAGTTAATGTACACTGAACATTACAATTCTGAACATTTTTGAGCAGAGTAGAGTAAATTATTCTGCAACATACAGTATATATTATTACACATTGTACATTATACAGTATGTGTAAGTAAGATTCATGCATTACAGTATGTTCAGAAATGTACTGAAATATACTGTGACAGCTCAACAGAAGGGCCACACAGATACATACTGCACTTCTAAAAATATAACCCAAAAGCCTACTTCAAAACTTTGCTCAAGATAATAATTCAAATACAGGCCAGTGAGAGCAAGGGCTAAGAACTGAAGTGGATCTTTTCCTCCTCTAGGTTGGTAGGGTAGTGTCTCCACTGCATGACTGTCTCTTGGGTGCCCACAGGTGGCAGTGCAGCTGGAAAAAGCTTTGGAAGTTTTAGACTGCATGTACTTTGTGTCAACTTCCTAGTACACATCCACAACACTGCATCCAGGTGCATCTGGGTGGGCAGATTTTTAGGACAGCATGAATAATTTTCAGAGGGATTAAAGATTTGCTTGTCTGATTTGGCAATTCAGGTTATTGTTATAATGAATACTTAAGCTCTGAATATGTTGAAAATAGAATGATTCCTTTAAAAAATATGTTTTGGCCAGCACATTATTTGAAACTGTACAGAAATAAAGACCCTCTCTCTACTTTGGAAAACTCATGGGTGGGTCTGATCTTTCACTTGACAAGCCACCTGACTCCTGATCCCTTGATGTTGACCCTTTTGGAAGGTTCTAACAGGGATAACAACAGGACTAAGTAATAAAAGAAGAGGTAGTGTCTGCCATTCAGAATTTAGAAATAAATCACTAGCAAGAAAGAAGAATAGGAATACAAAATATTACCCAAAGAAGGAATATTTCTAAATCCAAACAGAAAAAAAGGCCTCTGAGTAATGTTAAGCAGCAATTTTAAATGGAAACATCATAATAGGGGCAGCAGCTGGCAAGGTAAACAAAAGTATTTGATGTATCATGAGAAACTCTGTAAATGAATATAGTATATTAGAGAAATCCATGGCCCCACCTCAAATTCAAAGATGTAGGTCTGGTTCCCATATATAAGTAAAACTTAGAATTTTTGAGAAAGTGCAGGAGAGAGCAACTAAGGTGGTTGAAGGTTGGAAAAAACATGGGCATGGGCTACCAAAACTGATTGACAGAACTGGGTCTGTTTTCCTTTAAAACAAAGAAAAGACAGAGGAGATTTGCTTTCGGTTTTAAAGTATCAGAAAGGTATGACACTGGCAGGTCAATATCAGCACTTCAAGATGCACATGTATAAGAGAAAACACAATATCATTGACAGGATAAGGATCTAAAGGAAAAGTCAGCAAAACTACTTAGCAAAAAAAGTGGTGGACACTTATGATGATCGGACTTCTAGATCTGGTAGTATCAGTGGATTTTAAAAGGCCTTCAACCTTAGGCTTGACAAACACAATACAATGAAGACAAAGTCATGATAGAATAGTCATTCAGTCTTGGACAACTTTGGGCAACTTTTCTACCATTATGATCTATGTTTCTATGTTAGCTTCATGAGTGTGTTGGATTAAGGAACTTGATGGACCAGTGGCCATTTTCCTCCCTAAAATGTTATATGTATCTGTATGTATGAAATAGGTAGATCCAGGTCTACTCATCTATAAAAGTGGACCATGTTGTAGGGATTTAAGTATCCAGAAGACATTCTATACTAAAGATATGATCTGAAGATTAAGGTAAAGGAGCTGATGGTAAGTCTGGCAGGTCCCTCGTTATAGCTATGAGGTCCCACCAGGGCAAATGGTAATAAAATCATGACAGGGATCCTGCTTAATTTGAGAACTATAAGCCTTCACAGTGTGGCAAGTAGCTGAGATCAGTTGCTGAAACTACCAAAAGGTTATTGAAAAAGGGGAATAAAAATGTATAGCAGTTAAGTTGGACTGACAGTCTCTAATGTTTTTACCATTCCCCATGACCAAAAATAACAACTCACAAAACACACTGCAAGTAAAAAATGAAAGCCATGACTGTGGAGACTAAGAGGAGATTTGGAAGTACTAGGGACTCCAAGGAAGGAGCAAGCTATAGATCCAAAGCTTTAAGAAAAAAAACTGGTGCTACAGATGAACCTCAAGCAAGTTAAGCACAACTAAGAAAAGCCTGGACAGATAGAGGTAGTTGATATCCTTAACTCAACTCTAGAAGGTCAGTATTTGTTAATAAGAAGCAAAGAGTATACTAGTGAAGAATTTGAATAAAGCATCAGAGGGAGAGGGAGATGGAGACAATAAAGGCAGAAAGTTTCTTAGAGAAGCTGTAAAGGAGATCCTACTATGCCAAAGGCCCATTCCAGGAACCACATGTCCACCTAAAGCCTGCATGAGAAGATGGCTCTTGACAGCACTACCTTCGCAAGTGAGATGCAATCTGGCCAGATGCATCAACCCAACCCATTTAAGTAATTTGTATGTATTTGTTATGTTTATTTGTGATCTTGATATGCAAACATTATTTTACATCTGTAATGTCGATTTATAAAATCCAATATATATTCAATAATGCATGGGGGTGAGTGCATAATGAGAAATTAATGCCCACCCAAGATGTGGGATGTTACATAAACCCTGTGGAAGAAGCTCAAGGGTTTATAACAGCCTCCCACACTGAGGGTGGGCCTTAATTTCTCATTTATGCACTAACCCTCATGCATTGTCATATGTAATTGCTGGCTTATCTTTTTGCCACAAGGAGAAAAAAAGATTGCATGAAACGTAGTTGTCAGGAACATTTTTATTGAACACAACTTTGGAAGCTTTGTTATTTGTAAACTGTGGCAGAATAAAGCTGGTAAAATGTAACTTGTGATGGGACTAGTAGAATTCTTTGAAACATAATGCCTTTTTTGAAACAGAACATCTTTTTCTTGTTTAAAGTTCAGTTGTTTTGAAAGTAGAATGGGAACACTCCAAGGTGTCTACTTTTTTTTTTCAAGGAAGGGTATTTAAATTTGCTGTACCTTAAGGGAAACTTGCAGTTCTGCACTGAAAAAGTCTGTTTAGTAGTCCAGTTTTAGTGGTTTTCATCGCTTTCTTTGAGGTTGTCTCTATTTTTTTCTCCTCCACGTCTGTTGTCTTGGTAATATGCAAATTAGGCTTATTAGGTAGGCATTCTTTTGGTCCATTGCCTCAGTGATAGTATAATTCCATTGGTAACATGAGGGATCTGGTAAGTATGTTTAAAAGTTTCAGGACGGTACTGAGAAGTGTTTTTTATTAGAGAAATGCTGTTTTGTTTCCGCTCGTTTCACAGTCTCGATGGAGCTGTCAGAGGTATTTCTGAGCAGAATTTTGACTACAGAGTATGTGCTAAGGTGTAGCATGAAGCAGGGAAAGGAGCAGGTGGTGCTTGCTCACCATTATAACCCGCAGGTTATAATAGCGAATTATAACCTGCTCCATATATGGGAAACAAGAGAAGCTGGTTATTACAAGAATTTAAAGTTTCACTAAGAACTATTATTGGTAATTGTATAACTTGTATAATTCAGGTTATGATATGAAAAAGCAGAACCTGTATGGGCAGGAGGAACAGCATTCATACAGAAAGTAATGGAAGGAATTGATAGACTCAGACTTACACAAAAGTAATCAAAACTGTAACAGTTACAGTTTATATCTAAATACTGTAATGTGTCTTTCTGTGCTACCTCAGAAACAAGATGCTCCTGGAAACAAAAACTGTTACAGTTTAAATCTAAATGCTGTAATCTGTCTTTCTCTGCTACCTCACAATCATGATGCTCCTGGAAACAAGATTACTAGTATTAATGTCCCTTTACTGGTTTATAAATAATTTTAAATATATTAACTACTTAGTTTCTTATGGTGATATTAAACATGAAGGTTCAGCACACAAAACAGAAGGATCCCACCAAATAGGATACAAAATTAATCATTGTCCCTGGTTCCCTTTCCCATTAAAGAAACCATACCACAACTTATAAGCCTTGGGTGCTCAGTCGGCAAACTGTTTATTACATAGATATCATATCATTCTCACATCTCTTATTTACATCCTCATATTTACATCATTTTTTTCATCCTTTATTCATCATTTCCATATGCTCCACAATTTCATGTAATCAAAATCATAATATCACTTTTATCTTTATTTGGCTGCCTTGCCACCCAGATGTACGTCTGGGTGTCCTCCTCCTTCTCATTACCTCTCTCTCTCTCTTCTGCTTGGTACGGATGTACACCCAGATTACAAACTCCAGCGTCCCTTGGGTGTACATCCAAAGTTGCCTCTCCCCCAGCCTGGATGTACAACCAGGTCGTGGTCCCCCCAGGTGGTCCCATCCCATCCCCTTTTCTTTTCTTTTCTTCTTCTCCTCTTCATTATAATCCTTCTTTATTCCATAATCCATCAAAAGCTCCCATCACGTACTGCTGTCCACCTTCGGCAGTCCCCTCCCGTGGCACCCCTTTTCACAAGCCTTTTCCTCTACTGTCCCTTTCCTTTTGGCCCCTTTCTTATTACTATTGCTTCCCTTCTAACCCTCCCTTCTCTGGAAATTTTTAGGCATGAGTGGTGGGGCAACTTGCTGGCTAGCAAAAAAGTGAGGGCTCCCTCAACTATACAGCCCTTCTTAAACCCCTCCTCCCCACCCACCCTCTCTCTCTATCTCCCTGTCAATCCCCCCTGACCTTGCCTCCTTTGTTCCCTCCCTTTTCCTATTCGTCACTTTGCCCACCCTCCCATGATTCTTAGCTCCTCCCATCCCCCTATTTTACCTTCTCCTACCCCTGCTATTCTTTGCCAAACTGAGCCCCCATCCCCCTGATCAGGTGATCAAGGCCAAACAGGCCTGCCTCTTTAATCAGGTAAACCCCCTTGTCCCTGGATCCCCTTCCCATTAGAGAAACCACACCACAACTTCAAAGCTTGGGGTACTCAGTCGGCAAACTGTTTATTACATAGATATCATATCACTCTCACATCTCTTGTTTACATCCTCATATTTACAGCATCTTTTCTTCCTTCATTCATTATTTCCGTATAATCCACAATTTCATGCCACTAAAATCATAATCTCACTTTTATCTTTATTTGTCTTCCTTGACACCAAGATGTATCTCACAGACCCCTGCACTTATTTCAACCCACTTAACTCCCATCAACCTCCAACTACCTCCTGCAATTTCAATCTACCTCTTTACTTACCCATTCTATTCAATCACTTGCTCTCCTTGTGGGTCAGTTTTACTTTGCCTCTTATTTCCTCTTGGATGTTTCATTCCTAAAGCCAATTTTAACCAAGACCTCACTGACTTAATGCTAGTTTTCCCACATCATGTTTCTGTTACCTGGCCGAATGTGTCAACTTACTTACTGATTCCACCTACCCTATTTTGAATACTATGTAATTATTACATCATGCAATGTCAGATTGGTTGTTACTGACTGTTTTGATTCCTGTGTTATATGTAATGTCCCTGTACTCACAAAATGTATCTGTCAATTATCTGTTGTACTCTATAATTTTGACATCATGCAATGTCATATTGGTTGTTACTGACAGTTTACATTTCTGCCTTATTTGTCATTTTCCTGCACTTATGCAATATATCTGTCAATTATCTGTTGTACTCTGTAAGTTTTATATCATGTAATGTCTGATTGGTTATTATGTATCTTTTTCACTGACCAATTTCTGCCATATATGTAATTTACTGTACTTATGCAATGTATGTGTCAATTTTTATTGTACTCTCCCGGGTCATGCCTAAAAATAGTAATTTCATGGGTAGTACACTTACCTGGTTAACAAAAACTAAATAAATAAATGTACATCTGGGTGTCCTCCTCCTTCTTGTTACCTCTCTCTCTCTCCTGCTTGGAATGGATGTACACCCATACCCCAAACTTCAGTGCCCCTTGGGTGTACACCCAAAGATGCATCTCCACCAGCCTGAATTTACACCCAGGCGAGGGTCTCACCTCCAGGCCATCTCATCCCCTCTTTTATTTTATTTTCTCCATCAGCCCACCTTCAGCTTGTGTTGGAAGGTAGGCTTTCCTCCCTGTCTTGCTTATGGCTTTTTTCCCCAATCTCCATTGCTCTATTGTCTCCCCCAGATCTACATTAAAATATGTATTCCTGTGTCAGAGAGATGCATCCAGTCTGCACTATAAAGTCCCAGGCAATTTTACAGCATGCTTTCATGCTTTATCACCATACCACCAATTGATTTTATATATGTCCATACCCGTTTATTCATTCACTTTCTCATGTAGTCCAGCACTTTATGATCTCTTGCTTGTCTCCAAACCCACCTAGGCAGCATATCCAAACAAGCCACCACCACCCTTGGCCACCATTCTTTTACCCAGGCAAACTCCCCCTTTATTTGCCATAAAATGTTCAGCCATGGTTGAGAGCCCAGATCATTTCCCCCCAAATGCAATATTAACATGAGTGGCTCTGGCCATGTTGTCCTTATTTCCTCCAAAAGCAGCAAAAGCTGTGGCCATCTCATCCCTCTGATCCCCTTCCAGTGTGGCCTGATGGTGTTCCAGTGTTGGTATTGCTGTTTCCCCACAGCTTCGCCCACTGCTATTCGCTCTGCCCCATACAAGAAGAAATGACCGTAAATCCATACCTTCCACCATCCTGTGGGGCCTGCAGGATTAAAAGAAGACAACAGAGATTAAACCATTGTTCACATTTTAGCTTTATCACCCTTCCCCCGCCCTCCCCTCTGGCATAGCTCCATCTCTTGGCCCCAGCTTTTTTCACCTGAAATAAAACAGACAAAAAAATTAGCTCATCAGTTCTCTCACATATTTCTTATAGCAGTCTGAGGCTCATCTTCCCACTTTCTTTACCTCCTCCTCCATGGACCCACCCCTGGCTTCTACCTCTGATGTTGAACCAATCTGAAAAGAGTGGGATGAATCCTGCTTTGGATCCTACCCCAGAAATTCCATGCTTTTCTTTAACATTGCCGGCATCTGTGCTCCCATTACTGGGGCTCCGTTCCTATGGATAAACAATTGCCCCTCTCTTGGTGGCCTAATGGCCACGTAACCTTGTAGTGCCCACACAGGTATATCCCCTCATTTTCTTGTTGCTGTAATGTTATCATTGTCCCCTTCCTGCCTAATCCGTTTTGGATTTTGGAAGCCATAGCCCCAAACTATCCCTTTGCCATTTTATGTCCTCCGACAGGAGACTTTGTCTCCCTCCAGACCCTGTCTGTCCCAAAGCTTTGTTTACCATGCACGCTCCATGGAACATGGTCATAAATATTGCAGTAAATAGACATGCCTCAGCTGCAAAATGACAAAACAACTTACTGAGTAGCATCTCTGATATGGGGTGTCTACCATTGATTTCCTTTCCCCTGAGCCTAAATCATCCCTGCATCATTCTCTTCACTAACTGTCCTTTTCCTGGGTTTCACCATCTTTCATACTGCATACTAGGCCTATGGCTGATAGGTGTTAACCCATGGCCACATGTGTTACACCTTCCCTCCATTTACTCACCACAAATTTTGCTTCCTGTTCTTCCATGATCACTCCACTTACCTCGATGCCTTGTTCACTTCTGAACATTTGGAAAATTCTCCATGAACCTTCATATGTTCTTAATGTTCTGGCCAACCATGAGCTGTGAAAAAGCAGCTCTGCTACATCCAGCCAATCTCTCACAGGTGTTGAGGTAATGCTGTTTTCTGCACCTGGGGCTATGGCCCGGAACCTGTCCAACTGGAGATGGGAGAGGCTATCAGCCAGTGTTCGATACCTCTTTGATGTGTTTTGCCCTAAAAGACATGTTAAGTCATAAACCCTGCAACACCAGGTGCCTCATCACCATCATCACTGTATCTGAAAACACACCCTTCTATTCAGCGTGTCACTACTGCTCTATTTTCACACCAGAAAGTTACTTTCTGATTCCATAGAGTCCTCCTCCCACACCACTGTGACTACCTATATCAGGAAAATCTCCAAAGATGTGATATCCCTGGTCAGGCCCATATTTTCTCACTCTCTCAGCCATTGTTCAGAGACCCACCTCACTTCAAAGTAGGCCCCCATCCTGTGTCCCCCAGCTGCATCTGTGTGTAACTCCAAATCTGTATTAAAGACCCAGTCTTCCTGCCAAAATGTCACCCTGTTATATGTCTCTAGGAAGTCCTCCCATATCCCCAGGTCTTCTCTCACCCCTTTTGTAATATCCACCCAATAGTGTGTCCAGTTGTTCCCTCTGGTGGCACTGGCCAATCGCCACATGAAAGCCCTCCTGGCGCTATCATTAAACAGGTAAAGTTCAAATGTCCCAGCACCTGTTGTACTAGATTCAAAGGCACCTGTCCTTCCCACTTATTACCCTAGCAATTCTCTCAGTTTTGAATCTTCAGAGCTGGGGGTCTCAACAAACCTGCCTCTGCATCTAACTTGATCCCTAAGAACACCAAATACCAGCTGGGCCCTCAGTCTTTTCCTCTGCCAATGGGACCCCTAGGCACCCACACATGTCACAAATTCACCTAAGCATGATTCCAGCATCCTCTTTTCCCCTGCCTGCTAGGAGAAAATCATCCAGGTAGTGGACGACCAACCATTGACCATACCTGGACCTAAATGCCTACTGCAGCTAGATGCCAAACATCTCAAAGGTGGCACAGGCAATGGAGCAGCACATGGGCATGGCTTTGTCAGAATAGTACTTTCTCCCCACATGAAAGCCCAATGAGTTCTAGTTCTCTCGCCACACCAGGAGCAGCCAAAAGGCTGCTTCAATGTCAGTTTTTGCTATCCATACACCTTCTACTGCCCGTATCATCTGTACTGTTTTCTACAATGTTGTGTATGTTACCCTGCTATCTTCCTCCCCTATATAGTCATTCACCGACCCCCTTCCGAGGATGACAGATGATGGATCACTCTGTATTCCTCAGCTGTTTCTAGGGTACCAGTCCTGGGGATCTGTGAATAGACCTCTACTCTTCCTGCCTTGATTTCCTTCTTATTTTTGTGCCAAAATTATTTCCTTTCCCTTAGTTGACTCTAAATTCTTCACCTTCATGCTTCTCCTTTGCCCCATAAAATGTAGATTAAAACCTATGGTAAACCCTTCCTCCAATGCTGTGCTAGCCTCCTTATCTGGATAATCCCTCACTCATTCCTACAAGACTTCTAATTTCACTGGTACTGTTTTTCCCCCAAGCTGTCTGTCCTTGTCTCACCTGTTCCTTGTTCCCTGCCTGAAACCTCTCCCCACAAACCCCTCCCCTCCCACCATAGCTCTATTCTGTCCCCTGTGCCCCTGGGAAACCTCCCCGAAAGGGCTGCCCACCTGTGCCTGCCCCAGTGCTTTTGTCCCCATCCATCCAGCATCTGGATGTCAGGTGCATTGCTGAGCACTTGGAACAAGCATGCTTGAATCAACAGTTTGGCCGGGTGCACTGCGCTCTATTAAAACCCCAACAAAATTTGTGTATGCCTGTCTCATTTCTGGCCCTCTCCCCGCTAACTCCCCCTTGACCTGTCATGGTTTCCAACTATAAATCCTAGTGCCGAGTGTCCTGTCTTACATCTCCATGTGAGGCCATCCTCTGGTGAAATTGTTCATCATATTGTAGCCCCTGGGGGGGGCCCTTATTTTATATGTGCTACACCCAATCAGGGAATATGCCAATAACTGCATGGACAGGTCAGGCTGCTTCTTCTGTATAATAGTACTGCAGTATGTGAACCCCACAGACCATGCATACCAGGTTCACCCTCTCAAACCTTTTTCTTCCTCCTTCCTGCCCAAGAAAACCAAAGCTGCCGTCATGTCCTTTTTCCCCAAACATTCTTTCTCCTCAGATTTATTCATGGTCTCTTTGTCCACTAGTGTGAATATATTCACAAATTTCCCCTTCCATATTTTTTATTTTGTGGCCAATGGGACATGGTCCCCTATTCTAACTCCTAGTGTCTCTATCTCCTGACCTATTCCCCCACCCCCCGTGACCCCAGCCTCAGTGCCCCGCTCATCATTCTTCCCTTTCTTAATTTACCCTAGTACCTTTTTCAATTCACCAATACCATTTTCACCCATGGAGCCAATAATCTGCTTCATATATTCTTTTATGCTTCCTTCTAAAGTGAGATCTACCGTATCTGTTCCAGTCATGCTCTGTGGCTGTGCCAGTTGTGGTTGATCTGGCTGCAGGGATACAGGGATGGGAATCTGTAATGGTTCTGGCTGGGGCTGGTCAGGTTGTGGCTGGGGTGGAGCCAGTTGAGATGGAGCTAGCTGAGAGGTTGCTAGCTGAGGAAGCACCGGGGTAAGGGGGCAGTTGGTGTCTTTTTACCCATTCCTGGTCCTTGGTGCTGCTCTGCCTTTCCACTTCCTGACCCCTGTGTTAGGTTCCAGCCCAGCTGGTGTGTCCTGTATTGTGTCCAGCATTTTTTGAGTCATTTCCACCAGTTCCATAACTCTCTGTACTGCTTCCTCCTTGGAGTTCTTGCTTCCTCTTGGGGCCATGCTTATCGGCTACAATTGAATCATATCATATATTTTGCTAATATTGCAGAATGACTAATATACCTTGTGTTTATATATACATATATACTGTGTATATATATATATATATACACACACACACACACACACACACACACACACACACACACACTAGGGGTGAGTGGTAAATGAGTGAGATAAAACAGTGTTTCATCCACTGCAGTGTGATATTTTTATCCTCTGCTCTACTGTGATGATATCAGCCATTTTCACACACAGGTCACAAAAGGTCATCACTCTAGGCACCTTTCCCCTCAGCATGCAAGAAACACCTGTGCTGTTACCATAGACACAAATGCAGAACTACTTCAGAGGTCTCACTGCTGCCTACAGCTAACTCAATGAGCATTACAAAACACACCTGTCTCCCCACCAACTTCCAACTCATTACTTTGACTGCAGCCAGAATTCTAAACAGCACAGCTTCACAGAACAGTCTAAACTACTGCCTGCATCTAACTCAACTACCACTGAAACACACTCTTACTTGTTCCTCAAAATCTTATTCTCATCCATTACAATTACTGTGATACTATCAGCTTGACTACAGCCAGAATCCTAAAGAGCGCAATTTCACAGGACACTCTGCCTGCAGCTAACCTAATTACCACTGAAAACAGTATCAGCTGTTCTGACACTCTGCCTCTCAGCTCATTACAATTACTGTGATGCTCTCAGCTTCACTGCAGCCAGACTTCTAAACAATACAGCCTCACAAAAGTATGTTTCTCACTCCTACCTAAAACTAGCTCATTTAGCATTGCAAAACACACTCATGCGTCTCCCAGAGTTTATAACACTACCAGCCCATTCAGAAAAGCTCACACACAGAATGAGCAAACACATAAACAGGGACAGAACACGAGAGAGCATAACAAAACTTCTAAAACTCTTTGCCCTATTGTATATATTGAATACATGATGGTCAGATCTTGTGCCATGGCAAATATTGTCACTCCTGCATCGTGAACTCTGGATAACTCACTCGTGTCTTTGGCACTCATGAGATATCCAGAGCTCACTCTGCAGGAGTGACAATATTTGCCATATCACACTCATGCCCATCATGTATCATATATATATATAACCGCTGGGCCTCTGTGCCTGCCCTTTTGCCCCAAATCCCTGCCCCCTTCTTCCCCTAGTCCATCTCTCCTTCTCCATGTACCCTTTATTCCAGTAGGGTATGTGCTCCACCTACCCCTTTTTTTTGAGCAAATTGAAGCCAGTTAACATTACTTTATCCTTCTAGTTATCGTCTGACATAATTGTTAACTCTCCTATATTTGCATTGGTGCCATGTAGGCCCTGGGGTCCTGATTACTTCTGCTTCAAGTGGAGCTGTCCACTGTCTTTTCTTTTTTTTTTTATTGGGCCTCCCGGCCCCATGCTGCCACCTTGGTTTACAAACTCTTTGATAGCTGCACTGCATGATCCCCATTATCCTTATTTTATTTTTTTTATTCCATGCTGCTGCTCAGCTGTGCCCCCCACTGTATGGTGGTCTCCTCTTATCCACATCCCCCCACCACTCTGTATCCTGTTGTACACCATCACTTCATGCAAACTGGTGGCTGCCATGTGGTCACTGTACTACCCACGTGTCTCTGCTCCCCTTCCACACAAAATGGTGTCTCACCAAGTGCCTTATCAAAAACCCACCCAAGTTGTTGAAAACTAGCCACAGTGTACCCAAACAACTTCTCCTTCCCCTACATAAACCCCCCATTATCCACTGCCTCCAATTTGTCTTGTTGCCCAGCTGCTTCCCCCTCCCCCAATATGGTGTCTGTCACATGTTTCTGGTGTCCTACACTTCCCTTTTTCCGCGGGTCTACTGTCCTCCTCACGTGCATGGACACTGCTTTGGGCAGCTCTATTCTTTGTAACTGCCAGACCGAAAACATCCTTGGGGCTCAACCCCTGTTTTTTTTTAAATGCCTCTCTCATCCTTGGACTTCCCACAATTTGCCAATTCCTTTGATCAAAACATACAGCACTCATATGCTACCTCCTTCTTGGTGGCAGCACTTACACTAATTTGGCCTGGGTATCCACTTTTGTTGTTTGTCTCCCCTTTTGCTGCGGCCTGACTAAAGGCTCCACGCCAAACCTAACCCTCATTTTACTAAAAGAAATAAAGAATAAACAAAGATTAAACTCCCCAAGAAGAACAGATCTACTTGGAAATGGTTCAATGGCTCTCTGGTTTCTCAATTCTTGTCCCTTTTCACCTGGAAAACCTTGCTTCCACCCGCATACATTTGCAAGCAGCCTGGCTTTGACTCATTAACAGTAACTGGGCCTTCACTTTCATTTTAGCTAAGAAAAGGAGCTCCTTGAAAGTGACTCAATGGGCCTCCATTTTCTTGACTCATTAACTGGCCATTCCAATTCAAAGTAAAGTACATCAGCCTTTCTTTCTTGCTAGAGAGTCATTTCCTACTACCATTTTTATCTTTTAATGTCTTGTAAAAGTATATACCTAAACTCAGTTACCCATAAACAAAACCTTTTTTTTACATTTTAACATTTTCTGCTGGTTTCCATTTAACTTTCACTGTTCTTTCTTACCACACTCGCATTGTTCCCACACAATTCCCCTTCTTCACCCAGTTTACCTCCTGATATCTTCACCAACAAACTTCTGCACAGGAAACAAAAAAGAAATTGCCAACTGATGCGCTATGCCAACTGATCAACTTGCTGGCTAGCAAAAATGTGAGGGCTCCCTCAACTGTGCAGCCCTTCTTACAACCCCTTCCCCACCCCTCTTTCTTTCTTGCAGCCAATCCTCCCAGGCCTTGCCTCCTTTTTCCCCTTTACCTGCTCATCACTTAGTCACACACCCCTTTGCCTCTTAGCTCCCCTGTTCCTCTATTTTACCTTCCTCCACCCTTGCTATTCTTTGCCAAACTGAGCTCCCTTCCCCCAGGTCAGGTGACCAGGGCCAAACAGGCCTGCCTCTTTAATCAAGCAACCCCGTTTTGATATTATGGGCCACTACATTGAACGTACTTGAAAGAGCTCCTTGTGCCTTACTGCCCAGTGCGACAGTTGCATTCGGCTGAAGAGGGGTTGCTGGAGATTCCTAGGGTGTCTTTGAAATCTTCTGGGGCCCCTTGCATTTATGCACATGACCCCAACCCTTTGGAATTCTCTACCCTGTTGGCTATGGGAGTGCACGACTGTGGGAGGTTTTAAACAGGCACTGAAAACCTTTTTATGGTGCCATGCTTTTGGTGGCACTGAATAATTTGGATCCTCTGTCGTTTTGTTATGTATTTTATTCTTATGTTCATTTTTATCATGATTGCTTTTATCTTGTTGTAAAGCGCCTTGATGGCCTGAAAGGCACTTGTGTGAAATAAAATTTATTATTATTATTATTAAATTGCTGTGGATGGCTCCTAAATATATTTGATGGCTGTTGAGGTTAACTGTTACATTTTGCATGTATTATTAGCTATTAAATACTCATTGAGTAGAAATAGCCCATCTCATTTCCCATACAGTATGTGTTAGGATGAAAAAGTTGACCAAAATGGAAAGCATTACTTCAATATGCAACAAATTAAAGACCAAGAGCCAGATTTGTAACAGAAAATTGTGCATGGGAGGCAGAAACCATGCACAATGTGGGCTTCCCAAGTACACCCACAGAATTTGCTTTATGCATGGTACTTTAGAAAGCAGAGCCATTTTGTGACTGGCTCTGTGATTTACAGAATCCTGTGGCCTTTTTTCATGTACAGCCACTCCAAACTGTTACATTTAGTATTAGTGCCTGTGCCTGTGGCTGTGTGCGCCACAGGCTGAAAACAGCATGTCTGCTGGTGCATAGATTTTTTTCTCCACACCGGTGGTTTTTCACAATACTGACTCCTTGGGCCATGTCAGGTTTTTGAAACTCAAATCCCAGTTACTCACATTCGTATTAATTTTTTTAAATATATCTTTTAACACTTATAGTTTGCTAGAGAACATTTTGTTTTCATTGAAGTTGTTATTCCAAGGTTGTACATTTGGCATTTCCTTACTTTTTCATGATTCATGTATAAAGACTTTTATCAGGATACATTTTCCTTATGCATTATTTATCAGATCACAGTGCTTACCAGAGCAAGAGGCTGTGATATACAACAATTGTGTGGTTAGTTGAAGACAGTTAGCTGGTTTAGAAACAGCCAGTGTAATACATGCATGTTGTTCATGTGATACATATAAAGACTGGTGATAGGAAAGTGCCAAAAATCTAAAGAACAATAATCTTAATTGCAAATTTAGGGCTATGCCCATAGTTAAGTGGGGGAAGAGCTCCTTCCCCACACCTTATTTAAACCAGTAGGCTGCGCACCACCCTGCTCAGAGTGGGTCGCACTTGCTGTGCTCGCTGCATGCTGCTCTGTTCTGGTTGATTCTCCGTTTCCTCCTCTGCTTGCCACCCCCAGTTCCATTCTCTCCTGTCTTGCTCATTTCTTTTTTTCATTTTGTCCATTCCCTGTCCTCTTCCTGCTCTTTGCCCTGTTTCTTTGTCCATTTTTCTTTCTTTTGGGGAGGTTCTGTGCCTAGCTCATGCCATTGGTTCTTTCTGCTTACCCTATACACTTCTTGGCCACTCTTTAGCAGCCGCTGTCTTTGTTTGTATTACTATTTCTAACCTGACTTCGTTTCTCCTGTTCTCCTCATGACCATAGCCATGCAGCCACTATGTTCTCATCCCCAGGATTTGTTCCCTTCTGCTTCCCGAACTCGTTGCCGGAGCCTCCTCCATTGTCTCGACACACTTTTCACAACTGCCTTGCACATAATGGCCTGCTACAAGCTACTCTGAGTCACTTCCTGTTTTTACCCTTCGCCTCTTGGTTATGACCAATATCTCTCATTTTCCATCAGAGTTCTACCACCAACCATGACCCTATCAAGTCAGCTTGATGCTATGACTGCCCTGTGCATTGTTTCAGCTTATTTGCATTGTGTTTTAGCAGACATTGCTTTTAAGACTTATAGCTAAAGCTGCCCACACTGCCACTTATCAGCATTAAACTTCTTCTGTGAATCAAATGCCTGCCAAGCCAGTTATTTGTCAGACTCCAACTGAGTTTCATCTCCTGACGCTTCCCTTACAAGACTGCTTTGATTCATTGTGCCTCGCTCTACCTTGAGAATTAGACCGCGCGACATTCCCCTGCCGCCTGCGCTCTCTGGTTTATCTGAGCTAGTTATGCTACCAGCACTTACCTGTTCTATTTGCACTTCAGCATTTCCTGGGCTGCTCCATGCCACATGTCTCAGCTACCATAAGTACAGATCTGTGCGCCGATATTGTACAGGACTTAAAATGTTCCCAGTTTGGCATAAATGTTTCTTGCTTATTCTTACAGCGCCTTTCCTTATTCCATATTTATTGCAGTCCAGTCCATGCCTGTGCCTTCTGCATTAGATGGCTAGATGGCATCATAGTTCGGTCGAGATTCTAGCTTCTCAAAGTTGAATTCCACAACTCATCCTAGCCCATATGGAGTCACAGTTGTTCCTATACTAGACAGAATTTAACCCATTCGGGTCCTTCACACCTGCTACACCACTACCAGGATATTGGTGACCACCTTGTCATGCCTGACCTCATTCAACTAGCATTGCAGTTTATCCATCTAACCTGGCTTGAGTACACCTCTCTCTCTCTATCGCCCCTACTGAGCTTAGCTACCCAGAGACAAAGGTGACTCCTCTATGGCATGGTCAGCTATTCTCCAGGATGTGTTCTAGTTATGCCAATGGAATTCAGGATGCTGCAGCTCACCTTTCGTGTTTGCTCCTCCATCCCTCCAGGACCATCTGTGCTCTATTCTGGATCTACTATCCCACTGATTCCTGGGAATTTACATCACTACCTCTGGATGCCTACACCGATGATCCTTTTCATATAGATTGTAACTACTGCCTTACTTTCCAGCTGACCTACATGTGATCCAGCCATACTGGCTCTCCTTATGGGGTTTAGCTGCCACTATTTACTTACCTTACCAGCTGCAACCAATCTTACTTACCTTACTACTGACCTTGCATGGTCTAGTTGCATGCTAGCCTTTGGGTTTAGCTACTAATTCTATTTACACTCCGGCAGACATACTCATTCAGTCGTACCATCTATGTCATCAGCTGACCTACACGCGGCCCAGCCACACTTCCTGATATCATTGGGCCAGGTCTTCTTCGTTCCCATGGATGCTTCCTACAGAGCTGCTTTCATTCAGACCTACCTTTCCAAATATGATCCCTAAAGCTTCCACCTTCCATCAGATTATTTATGGGCTACATCATGATATTGCTTCAATTCTCTTGGATGCTCCTCACCATGCTGCTTCAACTTCCCTGGAGTTACTACTATCGTCTCCATCTGGACTCGCTGCTGACTTTATTCCGTTTTGTCTTTCTTGGTTGAACAAATGCCTTACACATTGAATTACTACAGTTCAGGATGCTTATTACCTCTCATTCAGTTGCTCACTTTTCCACCAAGGTCTCTTCACTGCAATCCTTTCCATCCTCGATCTTCAAGATACCACAGTCTACAGCACCATTCTACTCTCATAAGTCTGCCTTAAAACTACAGTACTACTCTGCACTGAACTGACTCAGGATATGCCATCATTATAATACCAGTTACAATTTATTCCTCACTACTTCGCTGCTTTCTGCATTGCATGCAGTTCAATGTTTCCATTACATTATATACCACTACTCTGCAACCAGCCTTGCCCTACGGGGCCAGAGATTCACCATTGCATTTCATCAGACCTGTGCCCCTACAAGCCCAGAGGTCCTTTGCTCCTATATATTGCTGCACCATAATCGCCTGCTTCTCTGACCTGCCTCCACCCATCGGGCTAGGGGGTTAACAACTACTACTCTACACCTGCATCGCCCAGCTGGGGACCTGGAGATTTGCACATTCTACTATACGCCTACCTGCCACTGTATCAGTCAGCCCTAGGAGCTTCTTTACTATGGACTCACATCTGGATTGCTTAGACCTTCGTCATCTATTTTTGGATGCTTCTGCCCTGCCTTCCATCATATTAACTTACTACTGCTACACTTTTACCAGGACAATTAGTTAAGTTCATCCAGAGGATCTTCAATACCCTGATATATGCTCTAAGGCTTCTTGCACCCCATGACAACGCTACCTCCTTTGACTCTGCCTCTTCAGTTTTCACTATTTATGACTCGTAAGCTTGACTACTTAGAACTCACCAGACTATTCTTACCATGTCAATTCTAGCTAAGGAATCATTCTGGCTTGGATGTGGATATCATCATTGTTACACAACCATTTGGATCCACATGAAGCTCTTCCATTCTTGTGCTATTTTCATTTTTATACCCCTCACTGTATACCATACAGGAGCTATGCAATACTACTTCACTGCTACTATGTCTGCATCATGTAGCGTTACTTACTACTACAACTGACCTATATACAGGTCCACTTATATACATTACTTGCTCATACTGCCTGCTTCATCCTTACAGGGTCTAGAGGTCATCACGACTACTTACTATTTTACAACTCATTTCGCTCCTCGTGAGCTGGAACTACATTTGACTTATGTCTACCTATTCGCACTGCGATCTCTACCTACTTCATACTTGCTTCTCCTCTCCGAATTGGAGGTTCCTACTGCTCCATCCTCCAATCATGCAATATATGCCAGTTCTTGTGCTTCATCACCACGGTCTTCATTTGCAAAGCTTTGCTAGGTGGAACTTGACCCAACAGTCCTTCTTCTGGACCTGGATGCTGAGCCTTAGATTCCTGGTTCTCTTGAGAAGTCATCCTCACTTGCTGGAGTGCTTCACCACTGCAACTCATCACTTCCAATTTGTATTGACCATGGATTCCACTCTCCTAACGTTTAGGCCTGCTCATGGATTCTCAAACTTAGAGTTTACTAGGTGGATGCTTGCTCTGTTCACCTGACATGTCATGATTCCATACTTCTTCAGTTCTCCATTTTTCTGGATCAGGTTCTACAACTTTGGGGCTCAGATTAGCCGATTATAAAATTTTAGGATTACTCTCCTTTAGTATGCCCAGGAGGACGGGCAGGTCAGTAGTCATGGGTCCTCAGAGGTTTCCCCCAAAGGGTTTTTTTTCCTCTCCTGTTTGCTACTGGTCACACTCTCTGGAGCTGGAGGAGGTGATCATACTGCTACTCATTTTCCTGGGGGTGTCATCCTACTCGACTCCTTCAACAGTCGAATACAGAACATTCGCTGATATCTTTATTTTTTGGGGGGTCTCATAATACTGGACTAAGCATCCTTCCTACAGGTGGGATACAGAGAAAGTCCAAAAAACTATCAAATCATAGCAAGTGACTCATCAGTTCAAGCATCTAAGCACCTTGCATATATTATCAGTTCATATGTACTATAATCATGGACTTGCTCATGTCTATGCTAAAGTACCTAAGCACGAATCATTTCATACTACTAGTACCTTGCAAGCATTACCCTACTTACTGGTCTGGCCTCTGTATCCAAGCACAACCTACAGCATCCAGCTACAGTATGTAACATAAGCACTGAGCTCTGAATCACAATTAACTGAAATAATCTTAATGGTTTTAAATATGTTATTTTAGTATACACCCACTCTTTAAGTACAGTAAAGGCTTAGGTGTTTCAAATATGTATGGATTTTCAGTCTTAGTCTAGCAGGGATGAGAACTTAAAGGGACACTGTCAACTTTTTTTTGCATCATATTATTTTTAGGTCAAACCCCATATTTTATGATTGATTACCTTCTCTAAAATTACTTGATGTTGCTAGTCATTTTCTCTGCTTCCTTATTTGAACTGAAATGCATGGTAATGTATAGCTATACCCAGCCTTGTTTTGCTTCAAATCATCAAACTACTCTTACTGCATACTTCCTGAGCATTAGAAACACCCTCACACAGTGCAGCCACTCATGATACAATAGTCTCCTCTACTCCCACTGTATAATAAGTGGCTAGATTGTATTGGGGGTGTTCCTGAGTCCAAAAAAGATGCAGTAAGAGTTGGTCAAGAAATGTAAACAAACATATTTTGGTATGATAACACCAGTATGGTAGACACTCAGTTTTTCAGTTTCTTTTAAAAAAAGGGGACCAGAATCAGACTACCAATTGCAGAAACAGTCTCTGTAGAATGTGAACAATCACAAAATGTGTTTTTTAAACTAGTGACACTTTGAGGCCTAAAGGGGTTGACAGTGTCCCTTTAATTGAAAGAATCCATTCAGCCCAGTACACCTTACTTTATTTTCTTTTCTCTTCATTAAACCAGGTACCTCTTAGATGGGAAAATAAAAATACAATTTAAAGAATCATGTCTAGAATTGAGATAACAATATGTCTGTTTATAATTACAATTTTGAAGATTGTTTAGTAAACAAGAATATTTTTTGTAATTATGGTCCTGGGTTAGACTTTTTTCTTGAGCATCTTGTTGTAGAATAATAAAATAAGAGAGAAAAGGTGTGAAGTATTAAAAAGGAAGCTGAATCAGGAATGCTGTGTAAGTCTAAAGGCCTGAGCTATCATGGCTGTGGATTGCTATACAGTAACTAAACATATTATATATAATAATATTATTTACCCTCAAATAATTCACTGTCTGAACAAATTTAATGGACTTAACCTGCAGAGGTCAGTAGGGAAATAATCACAATGCATTACATTTGAAAATAAGAACATTGGTAAAATGAGTTTTCTGGAAAAACAACTGTTCAAAAATGTGGATAACTATTAAATAGCTAAATTAGGATTGCAAAGTTAAAATCACTTTTATAAATCAGGCCATGTGTTTTAGCAGTGATTTAACGTATCTTGTTTCAAAAAATGACATCAAAGTCATTTATACTTGTGTGTTAGTGGAAGGGGAAAGCTTGGCAGCTCTCCTTTTTAGATAAATATTTACAGGGCTTCTGCATGGCTGGTACTAATTCAAAAGTTTATTATATCAAAGTCTTCGAAATGCCACACAGAAATAGTCATGAGAGGTTAATGTATTTATTTGGACCATTATATTTTCTCAGATTAGTTCAAGGAAAACACTGAAAGTAGTATACTCACACATTCACCAGTTGACCTTTTAATTTGGAGACCATGGCTTGTAGTGAGGTGGTCTTGCCACAGTTTGCCCTATAGAAAGTCTATAAAAGAGTAGAGTACCAGCTGTATATGTGGCAAGAGAATGCAGTTTTACAGTTTACAGCAAACAGGGTAGAAGACCTGCCTTCAGGGCATTGCTGTCAGGCTTTTTTTAATGCACAATACTGTACATGACCTACAGCTTCAGAGCTGCTGAATAACTTAAACTTATTACATTAAAAGCTGTGGTTTGTACTAAAATTTAAGCTACTTTCTCAAGAGTTGACTTGTAATAACTTCCTGACAGTTGGACATTAGCAAAAGCTTATCAACAGAAAATACATGTAATATATATTATATTATCTCTCTCTCTCTATATATATATATATATATATATATATATATTTATAAATGGGTAAGGAAAATGCTACTGTCTGCTGGTTGACTGAAACGCACCACACAACCGTGCATATATCAGAGTGCAACCGCACACCCGCACCCCTTCTCCAAAACCATTTTAGCCATTTTATAAAATGGAAAACCCACTGTAGGGTGTGTAGTCCTGGTCTGATATATGCACACCTTGGGTGGTTGAACGCACACCAAGGTGTGCGAATATCAGAGGATAACCGCACACCCTACTATGGGTTATCTATTACATATATATATACACTGTATATGTGTGTATAGATATAGATATAAATATAGATACAAGGGAAGGCAAGGCAAATTTTATTTGAAAGACACCTATCCCAGAGGGTCTGGATGCCGTACATATTAAAAGAATTCCATAAACATACAAATATAAAAAAGAAATAATACACTTATAAACATCAATACACATCATTAAATTTAAAATAATACCTTCAGCAGCAGTAATAAACTCAAAGGAAGCCAAAATTATTTTAAATATCAAATTCAGAAATCGGATCAGGGATATACAATGCAGTACGGGAAGGCCTGATTATATAAGAAGGCCTTAAGGTGGGCCTTGAATATCTCAACAGAAGGGGCCTCCCTAACAACTGGAGCAAGCAACTTCCACTGGGCACTAAATGCTCTGTCACCAGCTATCTTCAGCCTCATCCTGAGAATCACAAGGAGGCCCTTAGAGGAGGAGTGGAGGTGGTGGAGAGAGACAGCAAGAGTGAGAAGATCCTCCAGGTAACCTGGGCCCAGGCCATCTAGGGCCTTAAAGGTGAGTAAGCCCACCTTAAAGAGAACCCTCAACCTGACTGGCAGCCAGTGCAGTTGACGCAGCACTGGAGTGATATGACAGTACTTAGACTGTCCCGTCAACAATCTAGCCACTGAATTCTGCACCAGCTGCAGTCAGTGCAGGATACCCCCAGAGAGCCCCCGAGATATAGCGCATTACAGTAGTCAAGCCTGGACATCACGAAGGCATGCACCAAGGTGGGGAGGTCCAGAGGTGGCCCTCAGGGCTTTATCCTGGCAATATTCCTCAGATGTTAAAAACTAGAATGGACAATGGACACCACCTGTAACTTAAGCGACAATCCACTGTCAAGAATAATGCCAAGATCACGCACCCAAGAGGAGGCCTTCAATGGTACAGAGCCAAGAAAAAGCCCTGTCTCTGCACCAGAGGCCAACCTATTATGCCCTTTGTTCAACTCCACCACCAGTACCTCCATCTTATTGGGGTTCAGTTGCAACCAGCTGGAGGCTATCCAATCATTGATCTCAGCAAGGCAGCTGTTAAGCACTTCCACTGCGTCGGATGTTCAAGGGGCAAAGGAAAGATACAGCTGGGTATCATCAGCATAACAATGAAAACCCAGACTGTACTTCCTAATGATCTCTCCCAGGGGCAGCATGTACATGGCGAACAACATCAGTGACAAGACAGAACCCTGAGGAACTCCACATGACAGGAGAGCAGGGGAGGAGGAGAAATTCCCCATCTCAACCCTCTGCCTCCTGTTAGATAAAAAAGACTCTAACCAGCAGATGACAGTGCTGGTGAGTTCACAGAGATCCCTTAGGTGGTCGAGTAACAATCAATGCTCCACCGTATCAAATGCTGAAGAAAGATCGAGGAGAACCAGAATTGTCCCGTCCCTCAATCTTTAGCCCTAAGGAGGTCATTGTGCACCTGAACAAGTGCAGATTCAGTGCTATGCCTTACATGAAACCCAGACTGGAGAGGCTTGTATAAATCATGATCCACAAGATGCTCCTCCAGCTGAAGTGCCACTGCCTTCTCCACAATCTTACCCAAAAACAAGATTGGAGATGGGACGGTAATTTGCATTGATGTCAGGGTCAAAAGATGTTTTTTTAGAAGGGGTCTCACCAATGCCTCCTTCAAGACATCAGGAAAGACCCCCTCTGACAAGGAACACTGGACAATCACGGCAAACACCAGGCCAAAGGAGTCAACACATCCCATTAATAAACGAGTTGGCACTAGGTCCAGTTCACAAAAAGTGTGCTGAAGCATGGAAGACAATCTCAATGACCTAAGCCACCTCCACCAGTCTAAACTCACCCCAACCAGGTGGAGTATTCTCCAAATGCCCATAGCGACCTCTGTCTGCCAACCTCTGGCCTACTGGCGGAACCTCCTCGCCTAATGGTGGACACCCTGTCTGAGAAGAACTGAGCAAACTCCTCACATAATGCATCCGAAAAGGCTAACTTCAGCTATAGACAGGAAGGATGGAGAAGCCTGTCCACAGTCTGAAAGAGCACAGTTGGTCAGTTCCTCCCAGCAGCAATCTTCCTGGACAGGAACTCTGCCTTCTTACGGTTGATTGCCTCCTGGTATGCACCATAGTGCACATGCAGGGCCAGTTTATCCACATCCAGACTGGACCTCCACCAGCAGTGGTCTAATCTCCAACCTAAGGTCTTTATCACCTTGAACTCCCCATCAAATCAAGGGGACCTCAAGTGAGAAGACCTGGGTCACACACGGACTGGTGCAAGGGAGTTGAGCGCGTCAGACTACACCTTATTATATAGGCATAAATTGCCCACGACCCCACACCCCCAACGCATGCATTGCCCACTAAATGGATCAGCCACAGATACAGATATATAGTAGGGACATGCCATGGCCACAGTACTGCACAAGTATCAATGTTATTTTTTCTGAGTACAGTTTGAAGGAATGAAGCCATAAGTGATATCAAAGGTCAAAGTGCTTGAGGGAAAAATAACATGGGTATTTATACTGGGTCCTGGTGTATGTAATTTATGCAATGGCCTTACTTTTAGTAAGAATTGCTTCCTTTTTTCTTGTGTTTCCTTGTTTAATTTAGATTTTTGGGATAGTGTGCAATGTCTTAGAATGGACAAGCAGTTCAGTTCATGATATGATGCATGATGCACATGATGCTGCATCATGCATCAATGTGTCATCGCGTCATGTGTTGAGCTGTGGCCTTGTGGCATCAGTTTAATTCTTGCAGTGGTGAGCTGGGGGGGTGCAGGGGAGTGTGGAGTGGCTGTGGCAGCAGGATTACATGAGCCTGCTGTGGATCAGGATTGTTGCGTGTGCTGGTAGGGGATGAAAAGCAGCTGGGGATTGAGTGTGAACAGTAAGAGCAGCAGCTTGAAAACTTCAGAATGTCTGGGGACTTTTATTTAAAATGTGAGTTTTGGGTTGTGGCTTTAAATAAAAAAATATGTTTTTTTCTTGTGTACTGGGTAACTCTCCATGAACGTGTATGAAACTAAAAGTGATCACTAAATACCAAAAATAGAAGGGTGATCAAAATTATTTTTCTTTTTTTGGTTGTGCTTTCATTACTCATAAATTCCATTGTTTGATAAAATAGGCTTATAAATAGAACATTGAAGTTCTTCCCATGGGTGACAATAGGATTTTCAAATTTAAATAATTTAAAAACTAAACCTTTCTCAGTGAAACCAGCTTTCAAAGGTACTACTTTTGGTCAAACTGTAACAAACTTAAACATTGCAGGTTTCCATTTTTATCTATTTGTGAGCCACAGCTGAGCAATAAAAAGTCTTAATTTGGCAAAAAAAAGTCACAGAAGTGGTGACTCAATCCAACATGTAGATAGAATACACATACTAAGGCTTTTAAACAAACTGTAATCACACAACACTGCTGTAGTGGGCTGGTCAGCACTTCTACATTCTGCTATGCAGAAAATGGTTTCAGAAAAAAGAGCTTACCCCAGCCATTTTTTCAAATCAGTTCAAATCTATTCAAGTGCAGCAGCTTGGTGTAATCCATGGTACAGGTCCAAATCTACATATACACATTGTGTTAGCATGGTCGGATAAAGTGCATCAGGAGAGATGTCTTCCTCTGAGGAAGACGTCACTCCTGACATTGAAACATTAGTCATGTGGTGGTCAGGTCCTAGTGAGACGACAATCAGTGTGGCAGATAAATGTTTAAGAAGTTTTGGAAGCTGCAATGTATAATGCACTTTATTTGACTGTGTTAGCTAACACAGTGTGTATGTATGTGCCTATTTGGACCTATACCGTGGCTTTTTACCAAACTGCTGCACTTGAATAAAGATTTGAACTGACATGAAAAAACAGCTGGAGTAAGACTTTTTTTCTGAAACCATTTTCGGCATAGCAGACTGTAAAAGTCCTAACCAGTAAACTATAGCAGTGTTGTGTGATTAGTCAGCATTTGACAATTTGTATGTTTTCAGTCTTCTAGAACAGTTAAACCACTGAACCAATCTTTACCAAGTTTTCAGTATCTGGAGATCCTGAGCCCCAAAATAGACATGCCAAATTCTAAGCTATTCTATCAAGGGACCGCTATGTTTTAAGGTGCCAAAATAAGGGATCAGCAGAGAAATGCATTTGGAACCTCAACTATAGTGGCACTGTCGTGCCCCTATAATATGCAATGACCTGATGCAAAATATGCAATTTATCTTCCAAGTGTGTGTGGTTCAGGACCATAATATGTGAGTGGAGAAGCTACAAGTGAGTTTTAAAAATTCTGCTTCCTCACAAGTGATGATAAACTGTGTATTTTGAGTCAGACAGTTGCATAATCCTTTTACTAGCAACACCGTGTTACTCTGCGCATAGTTTGAAGATTTGAATGTTTCTCTTACTTTCGTCTGTTGGTATCAATGCTGCACTAGGCAGCTGCTATGTCATCACCATGTCAAGACTGCTCTCTGATTGGTTAAGTATTCTTTTATGATGATACTAACCTACATTACATGAATTATGACAACGCTGACAACAACATACTTTTGGTAAGTTGTTGTTAATGTTGCCAACAGTCAAGATATCACTTCTATGTTTGTATTTTTACCCCCACTTTTGTTGTATAAATACATGTTCTGTCTGTTTGTTATTTTGTTTGTCCTGACATGCTGTACAACTACACACAGTCATATCTAAGGATAAAGAAAGAATGGATATCTTTCCAAAAACTGATATTTCTGGTATCAGTGAATATTTAAGCAATAAGCCATGAGGGGGTGTTGGTTATCAGGGGATTTACCATGGCTGGAGTGGTTTTCCCATGAGGAGCAGCCGAGTGGGTAAATCCGCGCCAGCTATGGTAAATCCCCCAATAACCCAGATCCCCTGAGTGGCTTATTCGATTATACCAAGTACTGCTTCTTTTTATTATTTAAAAAAAACAGTACATGCTATAATGCTTAAATAAGTGACTCAGTAGTAGACCAGTCAGTGTTTTTGTTTGCTTTCCCCTGATGTACAGAGCTGCTGTTTTAGAGTCTCCGCTTAGTGGGGAAACAAGATGGTGGTCGGAGTTCCGCAATTTCGTGGTCGGATTGCTTTTTTTCCAAGATGCGGCTGTCTGGCACCTTTTGCGGTGATTCAGAGTTTTTACAATGATGGTAAGGTGCCAGTCAGTCATTTTGATTGGTTGTTGTCTATAGTCCATGGTATAATTGATATTCTGTTCTTCATTAGTCTCTGGCATACTACATTCTAACGTGAAAACATTCTCAGATATATATGTTAAATCAGCATTTTTTATGCCAGCTATCATATTGTATTATGTTTGCAAATGACAAAGAAACTGTGAACCCAGCATAATACATAAACCGTATGGTGGCTATTAAAGTGCATTATTGTATAATCCACATTACACCATTCTGACAATTCTGACAGATTTTTATAAGTAATTGAGAAAAAAATGCAAAGTATCAAAACATCAAAAATAAAACTGCCAAACTTCACCACTGGGGGGAAATATAGGTTTACAAAAAGAGGTTAATCATGTAAAAAAGCACAGCTGAGTAATTTATAAATATTTACACATGCCTTTAACCTGTGTTTCAACTGTATATAAAAAGGAAGAGGATGATGCGAGGTCTCAAGCAAACCTTTATTCTTCCACTCACTGAACTACACAGATTTCATATCAGTTCCAAAAATGAGTTGCATACTTTATTTGTAAAGGCAAATGTCAGTCACATACTATAGGTTTGAACTTGCCTTTCTATTAAAACCTAAACAAGGACCTACATTCTCGTTAGTTTTATTTTAAAACCAGATTTTGTCATGCACATGATTGAAACTATTAGGACTGGGCATTGCCTTCATTACTAAAGTCATGGGGCCCAATTTTCAAAGGTTGACACAGGGCTTGACACAACTGCACCACACTTCTTTGCTGCAACTGTGCCCAATTTTAGAACATTTGGCACAGCTGTGACATTTTCCACACTTTATGGAAGCTTGCACCAAAGCTTTGGTGCAAATCCCATAAAATGGGTCCCCAAATGGTGCAAAGTTGGACCAGGGAGCTGGTCTAACTTGTGGCATTTGGTGCAAGGTACTTGTGTCAGGGTTTGTGGCAGGCAGCCTTACAAAACTGTGATTGCCACAATGTTTGATGCAAGTCGCCCCATTCATCAAATTCTGTGATGCAACTCCCTAGCGTCGATCCAAAGCCCTTCAAAAATCAGGCCCATCATGTTTCCATACAGTATCATGAAAGGGATGATTGGATGCTGTTCATAACACTCCCAGACTTGCAGAAGGCAGCATACCCTACTGGTTAAAGTTCAGAGCTGTGAACCTAGAGACCTAGGACTGAATGTCACCACTACCAACACCATATATGGTTACAATAAAAAAGTCACTGAAACTCTCTTTTCTTGAAGTGAATTTCCAGCAGCCAGAAACACTTTTTTTTAAACTCTAGTATAATATTATAATACAATAATATGTAGACTCAATTCAGCATATATTTCATTAAGTTTCTATTTTTATCTCCATTATTCTTTATCACTATGAACATTTACATGACAAGAAAATCAAGGCCCACTTAACAAAGGTAAGTGCAAGCTGTGTCCAAGGCTGCTTGCGCTGATTGCTGTGCCAGGGACCCTGCACCTGATTCACTATTGGGTAGGATCTCAGCAGCAAAGTCCCATGGCCTGTGGCAAAGATGGCAGTGTACTAAAGAAATGGCTCAACTGAGAGGTTTTCCACAAGTTGAAGGAGTGGATGGGCAACACTTACTCAACAGTTCCTGGAGGCTAGCGGCCCCCCCAACCCTGACCCCCTTTTATTAAAAATAATGATATCCGTGGTCTAGCAGACCCCTGGCCCTATCACAGATCTCCCCTATAAGTATTTATGATATCTATATATATCTTTTGGTGTAGCAGACCCCTTCCTATAAATATTTATATATATATATATATATACATATATACATATATATATATATATATATCCCTGGGGGTCTAGTGGACACCTGCCATGATCCCTGTTTTATTAAAATAATCACCTCCCTGGTAGTCTAGCAGACCTCCCAGCCCCATTTTGCCTATATAATAAAATATCTTTCCTAGCAGTAGCACTACCACTTGTGACACCAGTGAGGGTTTGGTAGCAAGCCTGGGCTGCTGGAGGACCCTCTGGGGGGAGAAGGATTGAGCAGCAGGAGGGCTGCTCTCCTTCTCTGGGAAGGGTAGGCTGCAGGTTCCGCTGCAATACCGCCACCTGGGTGACCACAGGTGGAGATGCAGACCAGGATGGCAGTAGCATAGGGAGGGATAGACATCAGCCAAGATCCAGAGTGGAAGCACGTCTCAGCATGCCCTCATCTCCGTGGACTTTCTAGCATGCTGCTGTCTACTGGAAAGGGACCAGAAAATAACAAAACACCCTACATCAGCTCCTGAAGATGGGACCTGGTGCCATAGACTTACATGACCAGAGATCTGGTGAGAAGCTCAAGTGAGTCCACCAAACATAGGACATTGGCTGGAGGGGAGATGATTCAGGGGTCTCTCTTCCACACTGCTCAGGGAGGTCATCCAATGGCTTGAAGGGGAAGGGTACAAAAGAAGCTGAAGTCCCCAAGATATCAGGCATAGCCCTTTCGGTCACCTTGGGAGTCCCTGAGGGAAGAACAGATGTGGTGAAGAAGGGGGGGCATAAATAACAAGTAAAAAAATATATATATATTTCCTGGTGGTCTAGTGCACCCCCCTCCCTGTCCTCAATGTGCCCATATAATATAAATATATATTTCCCTGGTGGTCCAGTGGACCCCACCCTTCCACCCCAGCAGGCAGTGCCCCACCATGCTGCTCCACCAGTCCCATCCCCGAGCAGGTGACTGGTACAGCCCTCAATTCACCACCATAGCCAGCCTCTGACTTAAACATCAAGAAGTGCATACTCTGTATAGTAGACACTTATTGATTGACGGCTCAGTGGGGGTCAGGGTGGAGATCTACTAGATGACCAGGGATATATATAAATATTTATAGGAGAGATCGGGGATAGGAAGGGGGGGGCTGTTAGACCATCAGGGATATATATTATAAATATTTATCAGGGAGATTGGGGATAAAGGGGATCAGGGCTGGGGGGTCTGCTAGACCACTTGGGATGTGATTATTTTACTAAAAGGGGATCTGGCAAGTTCAGAGATACACTTGGGCTCAGAGGGTCAACCAGAGTGGAGAAGGATTGAGCACCCGGGTGGTGGCTCTCCTCCTCCAGGGGGCAGGGAGGGTTGAGTGTCCAGCACAGTGCTGACCCCTGACAGAGGCTGTGGGCCAGTAAGCATCCAGCACCTTCATTGTGGGAGGTGTGACAGACATTGCGACTTGTGTGCTGATGTCATTGCACATCACATCTCCCAATGGGGAGAAAACAGGAAAATTGCCTGCCGACAGGATGAGGATTGCCCCCCCCACATCCAGACTCTGCACCACTGACCGTGACCCCTTGCCCTGTGGTACAACTGTAGCTCTGTCTGGGAACAGGTGGCCCTGCCGGGGAAAGTCAGGATGTTTGGAGCTCTCTCCTCCTAGTACAACTTCAAGTCTGTCAGGGGACAGTGGCATTTACCCGTGAAACCAAGGTGCTTCTGGGGTAGGAGGGGATGGCAGAGAAGTGTCCCAAGACACGGTGATCAGGGTTGAGCCTGGGGAATTAACAGACTGATGTGGGTCGGTCAGACCAGGGAGAAAAAGAAAATGGGGATCGGGTCTGGGGAGGAGAGGACTGTGACATTGGTACAAGATTCAAAGCCCTCCCTGAGGACAGACCTTTATGCTCCTTTAGACCAACCCTGGCTAGTCTAAAGGTACTTAGAAATTTGCCCTCTGGGAGGATTTTGTGAATCATAAATTAGAGGATACAGCAGCCTGCATCTGCCTCAAGCTTCCGGCACATCATTTGGTGCAAGCCGTGTCTTGCACCATTCCTTGTGGGGAAAGTCCTTTGAGTCATTCAGGAGGGCTTTGTGTATCGAGCCCTCTGTCTCAAACATCATCTGTTCTTTCTGCTTGATCATCTGAAGAAGTCACAGTTTTCGGTTTGTGACATCACAGTTTGTTGCTTGGAAATTATTACAATGTCTTCAACATAGGATTATGACTTGATTGGAGATAAAATAGGAGGACCAGGTAAAAGAGCCAATTGTTCTACAAATATTCTCAGTAACAAAAAAAGGGGGTGATAACTGCAGAAAAAACTATCACATACAAGCCAATGTGTATCTGGATATTGTATTTTAAACAGTATACTGGCTTGCAGCTTGCAGAATGCAGCAGCCAGGCTGCTAATGGGCTTACCAAGATCTTGCCATGTCATGCCTGTGCTTCATGGCCTCCACTGGCTGCCTATTCAGTGGAGGATCACCTTCTAGATCAATTTATTGACCTATAAGGCCCTATACAGACAGGGTCCACACAAGATCTTCTTTGCTCCTACCACCCCCTTTGCCCACTTTGCTCTGCCAGTGAGGGTTTGCTAGAGATTCCTAGGGTCTGTTTGAAGACCTTGGGAGCCAGGCCTTTTACATTTGTGGCCTCAACCCTGTGGAGCTCTCTACCTCATTGGATAAGGGAGTGCCTGACTGTGGAAAGTTTTAAATCAGCTTTAAAGGTGCATTTGTCTAATCTTGCCTTCCCAGAGCCTGGATGAACTTTTACATTGATATGTATTTTATTATTTATTAATATTTTTACCTTCAGTGTTTTAAAATGATTGCACAAGTGCTTTGATACTTGTTGAATTGCACTTTTTTATAAATGAAAGCTTGAGTTGAGTTGAGTTGATAATCACTTTAGCCTTCTTCCTCTGTGTGCTTTTCTTAAACTCCTTCAATCTCACTTCAGTCTGTGCATGTCTAAAGTCTGCACACACGTTTCATGGTCTGTAAAACATTTTGTAATATGATGGATACAGTATGAAAGGCACCATATAGAATCAAAACCATTTCCTTTTCATCCTTATAATCAAAATTATATTATTACTGGTGATTACATCAGCAGATAATCTGGCAATACAAGGGAGATAATGGGGAAAAATTCATTCCTCTCCCTTTCATGCTTAGAGAAGATCTGTTCCCTATAATGATGGGTAAAATGCTATTCTGTATTTTCTCCAAGGTTGCACAAAACATGGCTTTCTAAAGTTAGCTAAGATGCAAGAATTAAAGCTGTTCATAACTAATGCACTTCACATAAAGGGCCTGATTTTCAAATGGGTGAGAATGACGCAAGGGGCTTGCAACAGAAGAGTTTGATGCAAGTGGTGACTTATGTCACAGGCTGCACTAAATGTGATTTTCTAAAGTAGCCTGCATCTGATCCAGACACTGCTGTGCCAAAGTCCCCTTGTGCCATGGTTCTGACAAACAACCCAGTGTGCCAGGTCATGGGGAGGGGCATGCGCCATGGTGGGGCTGCAACATCCCCTTTTGGGGGAATTGTGCAAGCCCGTCCTGGATGTAGCAAGGTGCACCAGTTGGACCAGCCAAGAGGTGGTCTAAGTGGTTTACACCAATGGGATGGGGACTGACAGGGGGCAGCAGGGGCATACAAGGGACATGGGAGGTGGCAGTGGGGATGTTGTGAGAGCAGCTGGTCAACAGGTATAGTGATGTGGCAATTGCAGAGCTTGGTTGCAGTGTACTATAAATATCACAGAGCATGGTAGCAGTGTACTGTAATACACATTAAAAGTACATGATATTGAGCATCCCTGGTGTTCCATCACCCCCAGTCCCTGATGTCACCCATAAAAATGATAGATTCCCTGGTGGTATAGTGGCCCCCCTCCACCGATCCCCCAATGTTCAGATAGCATCCCTGGTGGTGTAGTGGAACCCCATCCCTGATCTCCCCTAGGTAGATGGATATACCTGCCATAATGGTCTAGTGGCCCCCCCTCCTGATCGCCGATCTCCCTGAAAAACAATAATACAACAGTCCCTGGTGTGCTAGCAGACCCCCACCCTCCCACCCAGGTAGGCATTGTCCCCCCCCATCATTCCTGGCACGATGCTGTGACTTGCACAGCCCTCCACTTACCACAACAGCCACCTACAGAGTGTGTTATCAATGAGCGTATGCTGTATACAGTACGCACTCATTGATAACACATTCTGCAGCTGGCCATCATGGTGAACAGAGGGCTGTGCCAGTTGCATAATCGTGCCAGTAATGGGGGGGAGTGGGATGATGGGACAATGCTTGCCAGGGTGGGGAGAGAGGGGTCACTGGCACACCAGGACTGTTGTCCAATTGTTTTGGGGAGATCGGGGATTGGGAGAGCCACTAGATTCACCATAGCAGTATATACATCTCTTTGGGGAGATTGGAGATGAGGGGTTCCACTACACCAACAGGGATGCTATCTGAAACAATGGGGAT
Source organism: Neoceratodus forsteri (assembly GCA_016271365.2). NCBI lineage: Eukaryota > Metazoa > Chordata > Ceratodontiformes > Ceratodontidae > Neoceratodus > Neoceratodus forsteri. The sequence continues at coordinate 422,792,699 of CM028130.1, forward strand.
TAGGGAGTAAATATACCACCAAGGAATCTATTATTTTGCGTGACATCAGGATGGGGGCGCTGGACCACCAGGGATGCTCAATATCATGTACTTTTACTGTATATTACAGTACACTGCAACCGCGCTTTGCAGCCACCACATCACTGTACTGTTGACTAGCTGTCCCCCCCCCCGACAGCCCTACTGCCACCTTCCACATCCCTTATTCCCCTGGCCCCATCCTGGCATGGTTTGTCTTCCCTCTTCCTACACTACCCGGGCCTCTCTGGTGTTGTGCTGGGTGGGGGGTGGGGTAGATCCCTGTGGCAAAGTCTGCAGATGCCTCAACTGTTTGCCGCAGCTTGTCACTTGTGGCAAACCCAGGGTGTTAAGTGCAGGGCCCCTGCTTTTTGGAAAATTGGCACAGGGTCCCAGGCTCATCTGGAGTTTGCTGCAACCCTTAAGGGCTCTTTTAAAATCTGGCCCAAAATGTGTAAAATGTTGAACAATCTCTGAAAAATGTCTGCATTTCATGGGATGAATGCAAAGTTCAGTGAAAATTCCCCTTACCCCATAAACCCCATATAACCCCTCAAATCTCCTTAACTTTAGTATTCATTTTCTGTTTGAGATACACTGTTGTGTCTGAAATCTCACTCATAGCAGTAGGAGAGGGTTGGAGAAATGGATGTGAGAGATAGTACTGATTTTTCAGCACAAATAGGAAATCCCTCCAGCTTCAAGGCATGACAAGAATTTACCTGCTACTTGCATCCATCAACTGGACTTAGAATAATCTATCAAGTTGGTTTTCAACAACCCGTCTTGTGCTCAATCCAGTAGAAAGTGTTTCTATGCTGTTTGGTTCAAGGAAATGTTTGTTAAATTGTCCAGAGCTGGGTATTACAGATGAAGGTGGGAGCACCTTAAATTCTTTGTCTGTTATAGGTACTGTATCTAGAAATCATACATGACCAATCTGTTAACTTCTATAGACTGCCTCCTCAAGGTATGAAAAAATGCCCTGTTGAACAGGTGATCTTACCTATAATTTCTATGGTGATATGTATGCCACAGCTTCCAAATGTCATCTGTTTGAATTGGATACTTTGTTCAACTCCCTACAGTTTTATTCTCAGGCACTCTTCCTGACCCACCACTGCAACCTATATGATCAGCTTAAATGGCTCTCACTCATTTGCAGGCATTCACAACATCTTAAATTCTATGGGCCTGATTCTCAAAGCCCTGCATCTGATGCAAGGTGCTTGCACCAAACAGATATGGTACAAGGTGCACCTTGCATCCAGGGCTGCCTCCACGCAATTCACAAAGGTGGCCTGCGTTGACCGTAGGTCGCCTGCCCCAAATGGGGCTTGCACTGTCCGTGCACCCAGAGATGTGCTGCGACAAGATGCAAGAGGCATTGTGGCAGATGTAAGCTGCCACAGCCTGGGAATGGGATTCACAAACTGCACCCTGAAGGCAGAATTCTAAGTACCCTTAGACCAGCCAGGGCTGGTCTAAGGAAACTTAGAATATGCTCTGCTGGGTGCATCCCCTGTATGCAGCAGTCCTCCAGTGTTGCCCGTGCCCAAGTCATGCCCATAGTATTGTACACCCCCCATCTCCTATGCTACCCATGGTATATATGTTAATACTGTCCCCTCCCCATCCCAAACCCTGATGCTGCCCCAGTAACATGTACTGTTAGTGCCTCCCACATTTTATTTATTTAGTTTTTTCTGACTGGGTAAGTGCACTAGACAAATCCTGCCTATTTTCAGGTCCAACCTGGGGCCGGGGCATACAGATGAATGCCAACTGACCTTGAATCAGATTAAGCTGTTGGTGGTATTTTTAGTGAATGAGGAAAATTTGGTCAGGACACCGGGAAACTTCCCCTACTCTTTTCGATAAGTGCCATGGGATCTTTAACATCCACCTGAACTACCACCAATCCAGGCAGATGGGACCTCGGTTTAACGTCTCATCTGAAAGACGGCATCTCAGAAGTGTAGCACCCCTCTCATGTTGCACTACAGTGTCAGTACTGGGATATTAACCCATGTGCCAGATGTGGGAATTGAACCCACAGCCCTCTGATCTCCCAGCCTCAGAGGCAAGTGTGCTACCTACTGAGCCACTGACACTGATAAATGGTGGAATAGTGCCCCCCCACCTGAACAGGTATTGCCCACCCCATCATGAACATCAGCCAGTGTCCAGACACAGCCCACCCCTTACCTCCATGTCTGGGCACTGACTAAACCAACAGGGTTGCGTACTGTACAGTGCATGCACTTAGTGCCATTTGAGTGCATACACAGTACATCACGCTACCGGTGCCAGTTCTGTCAGTGCCCTGATGTGGTGGTGGGGGTGGGCTGTGCCTGGTGCTGGCTGTTGTTCAGGTTGGGAGGTGGGTGAGGGGGGGGCAGGCACTGCTTGTTTGAGTGGGGGAGCACTATATGTCCTCCTAAGGCTCATGGTACTCCTACGGATAGGGGCATGGTGATGTTCGGTGTGCTGGTCGAGCCGCCTGTGGCAGCCCCGTCCCATGTACCAGGTGTAAGACACAAGTGTGGGGACTTAAATGCCTGAACCCCTCCTGTGCCAGAATCTGGTGCAGGGTCCCTGGCGTACGGGGCTTCGACGCAGGCTGTTGTTTGCCACAGCTTACGCCGAACGCAGCCCTGTTTCAGAATTGGGCCCTATGACTCTATGATTTCATGGGATCAGTGTAAAGGTCAGTTCAGAAAATTCCCCCCAACCCCATAAACACTGCATAACCCCTCAAATTTCCTTATCTTTAGTATTCCTTTTCTGTTTGACATACCCTGATATATCTCTGAAATCCCACTCATAGCACTAGGAGAGGGATGGAGAAATGGATCTGGGAGGTAGTACTGATTTTTCAACACAAATAGGAGATCCCTCCATCTTCAAGGCATGACAGCATCAAATACTGTCTGAACAAAATTCCTGATTAACTTTGCAAGCTACATATGTCTGTTTCTGTCTCTGGTCACAGTCTTTGTTCCCACTCCTAAAACCAGTTTCTCATTGCAAGGTGCAAGCTGAAGTCTGTTCAGCTGGGTTTCTGTTATAGACCCCCTCAGTTATGGAACAGCATAGCATTGAATGACTTCCCACCATGCAGTGTCTCCTCCACTAAATGGTCCATTAGAATTCTGTTTGCATCCTGCTGTGCCTGCACCTTATTTTTCTTGTGACCATCCTCATATTGCTTTGTTCATTTGTATACCCTACACTATACTGCCAGGTTTGTTCCTATTACTGCACATAATGTAACACTATTATTGTAGTTTGTAAAACATCTGTATACTTATATCTCATTGTATAGTTTCTATTGTGCTTTTATCATATTTGCTGCCACTACTTGAATGCTGCTATTTTTAACCTTGTATTTCCCATCCCCTACCACAAAGCAAATTTGTAAATGAGAGTCTTGCTGTATCTGTGTGTGTTTATTTGGTGAATCTATTTCCATAAATAAATAACAAATCATTTGTCATCCCCATATGCCTAGTAATAATGGAAGTGGCATCATGTGAGTTATATGTAACATGGTTGACTGGTGATGTGGGACTCCCAGAGGTTGGGTGAGGTTGGAGATTCAATTAAAACTGCAGTTAAGGAGCACAGCTTTCAAAAGGGCTTGCTTTCTGATTCAACACAGCTCTAAAATGAAATACAACTCCCAGCCACCAAACAAAAGTCTCACAACCACTGACAGATCCATGGCATTCAATATGACTCCCCTCCCCAGGATTACCAGACATATAAGGGAGATGAAAGGGGGTTGAAAATGATAGTTGGGGCATACAAGGGTGTACCTCAGAAGATAAAGGAATTCATTTTTAATTTTTATTTCAAAATCACTAACCCTTTCCGGACCACTCCTTCAAACTGCAAGTGTGGGTGGGGCCAAAGGAGGATGAAGGCTAAAAACAGTTTGTCCAGAAAATCAAGGTCAAATAAATCAAATCAAATCAAACTTTATTTCTATAGCACCTATCAAAAACCAGTATGAAAGGTAAAGGTTGGATGGCGGGGGGGGGGCAGTTGGTAAAATTCTGCAAGGGTTTGTTGTTGTGTGTAGATATTCTCTGTTTTGCACATATTGTTTGTTTAATAGATAGAAACATTATTTTGAATACTTAGCCTGGATGGGAGGATCAGAAATGTGATCTTTCCAGGGTAAGGGGCATCTACAGTGTTCCATATGTGTTAACCCCTGCAATTTCCTCAAATGTGCAAAATTCAACTGAATATTGTTTTGGAGGCATACCTTTGCACTTTCCCTGACACATTCTCAGCAGTGAGTACATCAGGCTAGTTTTCAGACTACTTGTGAAATGTGGAGTATGGTTTGACTGTTCATACTGTCTGTCTTGTGTCCAAGACTATCACCATTGCAAAACTGCAACAGAGCAAAGCCATATTAATATACAAACCCTCACACTTGGGACCCTTCTCTAATTATCTAGACTGACAATGTCTGTATCATGTACTACAGTACAAGTCACATTAAACTGTTTCACCAATTAGTTGGTTTAGTGTTTTTTTTAACAGTTGGCAATGCATTGGCAACTCATATTGCATCGTTTTTCAATGCTTAACCAGCTCCATAGCACTGTTTGTAAAATGTTTTGCAGCTAAGTTGGAATGTATATGTAGTCTAGTCACAATGTAGTACAAAACTGAGTTTCAACTCTTAAGAAACAGTTTGTGCAGGACTTTGTGCTGGGCCCAGCGACACTTATGCAACTCAGTCAGAAATGCTAAAGCAACTCATTGCAGGAACAGTTTAATGTGACTTGTATTGCACCTCAACAAACATGGAGATACCAACTCCAACCCCTCTGCAGAACAGTCATGCAGGTGTGGGAAGATGTCCTGACATATGACATATACATCATCACCACTGTTCTACTCTGTATCCTGAATGTCCTGATGGACTCTCTCAGCAGGTCATTTGTTCAGTCTCATGAGTGGGAACTTCTGGATGATGTGGTTGCAGATCTGTTCACCCAATGAGGTAATTTAGGATTAGACCTTTTTCATCCCTACACAATGCAAAACTAACACATTTCTGCATGTTCTCTCCAAGACCTTGGAATTTTATTTAGTGAGCTGTGTTGTTAATCTCATGGGTATGACAGTTTCTGTATTCCTTTCTTCCAGTCTCTCTGATTCAGCAGATACTGGTCAAGCTGTAGGTCGATGGGGCCACATTGATGCTAGTTGACCCCATATGGTCGAGACAAATTTGTTTCCCCCTGCTCTGAGAGATTGTAGTAAAACCACCTTTACTGCTCCCTCTGTAACAGGGCCACTGTTGCATGACCATGACAGTATGCTGTACCCATACCTTCCATCCTTGCAAATGCATGCCTTGCCCTGAAGATAGAACTGTCTCACTGTTGCATTTCACTGGTGGTTTCTAATGTTCTAGTGGTAGCTCATATGCCTGCTACTTAGCACACTTATTGTCTAAAATGAAAATAGTTTGGTTTATAGTGCACCTCTTGCTCTTTGGACCCCTTTAAATGTCCAATATTCAGCATCTTGGACTGCTGCCTGTCCCTGATAGACTCTGACCTCTAGTAATCTTTTGTGAAGTTACACCTTTTGGCCATTTCTACTTTGCATCATCATTGTTGGTTGAGAGAATGCCCAACCATCAATAGTTTTAAAGTTGGTTTAAAGACATATTTATTTAGTTTAGCTTTTTCTTAGTTATGGATGATACGTTTTAACGTTTGTTTTAAATTCTTATTATTATGTATATGTTTTTATGTACAGCGCCTTGGCTTTGAAAAGTGCTATAAAAATAAAGTTGATTTGATTTGATTTTATCCCTCTCCAGAGCAGAACTGTGTCTCAATTAGAGGTGTCCTGCAGGTACCTCAAAACAAACCTTTCTGCATATGTATTCCCTGGTCCATAGGCCAGTTCCATTGTGGGACCATAACTTGGTTCTGGAATATATTACACAGTTGCCTTTTGAATCTGCTACCACCACTTATGATATGCATTTTCTTCCTTGGAAAACACTTAATCTGGTGGCTATTATCTCATCTTGCCATGTTCTGAGCTGCAGGCTTTGGGTTTGGATCCTCAATAACTTATGTTTCAGCAGCAGGACTGGATTTCACTGTGCACCCATTCTCTTTTCTTTCTCAAGGCTGCTTCTGCTTTCATGTTGAACCAGACTATCCACATTCCTGCATTTTTACATTCCCCTCAGAATGTGGGAGAAATTATCCTATATTCTCTGTATTCTCTTGATGTCCATAGAGCTTTACACTTTAATTTGGACTGCATGAAAGACTTCAAAATGTATTCAGAGCTTTTTGTTTCATTCATACCCAGGATGGCGATGCTCCTGTCTCTAAGCAGTGCATTTCAAATGGTTGGCATCTTGCATTTCTTTTTGTTACCAGAAGCATTGTAAGGAGCTTTCTGGTCCTGTTTTTTGACAGGCCACCTAAAGCATGACCACTTCTGTGGCTTGTTTTCATTCAGTCTCATAGGTGATAATTACTCTGTTGCCACATGGAGTTCTGTCCATACTTTCCCTACATACTACAGTCTGGATCTGGTATCCCATAGTTGGGCTGGCTTTGGCCTTGTCATCCTCCAGGTTGTACTTTCCTATGTGTCTTTACATCCCTCCTGTAAGAATGTGGGAGACGTTATCCCATATTCTCTAGATGTTCATAGAGCTCTATACTTTTATTTGGACTGCAGAAAGGACTGCAAAAAGTTCTCACAGCTTTTTGTTTCATTCATCCCCAGGATGGTGGTGCCCCTGTTTCTAAGCAGTGCCTTTTCAGATGGCTGATATTCTGCATTTCTTGTAGTTACCAGAAGCATTGTAAGGAGCTTTCCTGTCCTGTTTGTGACATGCCACACATGACATGACATGACCACTTCTGTGGCTTGTTTCCATTCACTCTTGTAGATGATAATTGCTCTGTTGCCACATGGAGTTCTGTCTATACTTTCATTAAACACTACAGTCTATATCTGGCATCACATAGATGGTCTAGCTTTAGCCTTGCTGTCCTTCAGGTTGTACTTTCTTATGGGTCTTTACATCTCTCCTGTTTTGCCTTCCTCTTGCTCTGCAGTCTTGCACTACTTTGATCATTCCAGAGGTGTGGCTCTATTTAGGTAGATGTCCTTAAAGAAGATAGATTAGTTACTTACTTACTGACTAGTAACAGCACACCTTCAAGAGAACTTCTTCCATAGAGCCCAACTCACCCTCTTACCCAAATTCTGCATTCCATCTGGCACAATTGCATTATTTACATTTACTTTCATTAGCAGTTTTTCAGCTTCTGGTGTTTCATATATGCCTCATAAAGTATCCTTTTGTTCCCCTCAGAATAACATTTCACTGTCTGATATCACTCAGTCCTTTTCCTCTATGAATACTGAGGCAAATAAATGCTAATTGGCTTAAATAAATCATACTTGCTGCTATCTCCTTTCAATACCACTGCTTTATTCACTCACAAATAAAATTGACCTCCCAAATGTCCCATACACCACTCAGCATCCTTATGTCGAAGACTGAGAAGTTATTGCTCCACATTACATACAGAGATGTCATCACTAATATGCATATTAATATTTATAATCCAGTTCAATTTATTTTATAGGCTCTCATAGAATAGTATAGGTAACATGTTTATAGGTAAATGACCATAAAATAATAACAAGAAAAAATTAGCTTGCAGGCATGTACTGTAAAGTAGAAAGAATGGAATGGTTAGACCTGAAATACACATAAAATGAATTGGAGTTTAGCAGAGATTTGAAGAAAGGCAGTAAGTTGAGTAGACAAATAGAAGTGCAGCAAAAGAAATTGATCTACCACCAGCAGTGGACTGCTGAGGAGTTGAAGCTTTGAGAATGTAAGTATCAAAGAAGTGCAGATGGTAACATGGAGAAAACTCATGAATAAGATCAACAAGCTAATTAGGTGCAGTGCCATGGAGAATATTAAATACAACAAGTTCAATTAATGTGAATTCTGATGTGCAAAAGGCTCAAATCTCCAACAGAAGTTGCCTCAGTTCCAGTCTTTTGCTTTCAGTGTAACAGTTTCCTGTTTCACAGTCTTTTTAATCACCAAGTTCTGTTTTTGAAGACTTAACTCCATGCCACTATGAATCCCCACTCTGATAAAACTGAACATTAATGTAATTTAAAATAATTGTTAAGTTATTGACCGGATTTAAACCCTGGTCTTTTGTTGAAAATGGAAAAGTTAACGTCCATGTCCATATTCAAACCCTGCTTCCCTACTGGTAAACTCTTTAAGATATCTTCTGTGCTATTGAGCTGCACTCAAGTGCATAGCTTTTCCTCTGTTGTGCAGATTAAGACATATACCTAGAGGTAGGCAAACCAAGCTCCCTGGATTTGAATCCAGGGTAGATGTATTGAGCAAAAATAGTAGAGGATAACCTAGCTGATATTTGTAGAACCTAAAGGGCAAAAGGTAGTGGGTGTTATTTTGATGATAAAAGCTCTAAATGCTGGCTTCAGGGTCCCTACTGGGGTACTTAATAGCAGGAATAGTATATCTGTTCATGCACATGCATCCAACCAGGGCTGAAATTATGTACAGTCTAACAGCACTTAACTCATAAATGGAATTCAAGAGATGGAGTATGTCTTACCTGATTATATTTTATTTCTCCACATACTGTATATTCTCCAAACAATGTACAGACACAGTGCACAAATTACAAACAGTTGCATATTACTGAAAGTTCTAAGCAGCAAATTTGCATCTTCATGGCTTAATTGCCTAATCCATTAATGCCTTCCAAAACTACTTGCTTTCAGAATTAATTTCCTTAAAAGGCTTTTAGTTTAAAGAGACTGCACCAGGACCTAGACTTCATGGGGGGGGGGCATGTGCACACATAGATACATGCAATACATCGCTACTCATTTTCAAAGCACGCAGTTTTGGGAGATGCTAAAATATAGTCAGTTAAGACACACTCCATTTCCTGATTTACATTTATGTGTTAAGTGCTATTAGACTGTACATAATTTCAGCCATGGTTGGATGCACGTGTCTGCACAGACAAATGTTTGTTAAACATTTGTGTCATGAGCTTTTGATGTCTTTAGTTATGAATAATGTTGTCATGTCTTCTAGTGTAAGCATAGAGACTGGCAGTAATGATTTGGACATGCTGATGTTTGTCAAGTAGCATTTTAGAAAGACCATAACAAATTTTGAAGTAGTCAAAGCAGGAAGGTGGAGGGGGGGGGTTCTAGCAGAAAATATATCCAGGAAGTGATAGAGTTTTGCAATGTTATGTAGATGAATAACTGAAGGAAGTTTTGGGGACAATATTTAAGTATGAAAAGAAGGTCTGCCTAGGACCAAGAATGACGTCTTAGTTATAGACAGTATTGGTGGAATAGATATTAAAGTCACAAATAGATACAGGGGGAATTGCTATTCAATTAAATTGAGTTTCATCTCCTAAGTAGTAGACTTTCCATTGTAGACAAATTCGGTTGTAAATATTGGACTGTGGCCAGAAATTGACTTGTGTCAGATACAAGGAAAGTGTAGTTAAGGATGGGTCATGAAAGTAATAAATAGAAATCTAAAGGTTTGGGTCATCAACATAAAAATGATAGGCACAGTCTAAATGAGAAATCAGATGAACAAAAAGTAATAACTAAGGTGAAAAGAGAATAGAACTAGGAATGGAGCCCTGGGAACTCCATAAAGGAGTAGATGTGAGGTTACTAGAAACCATCTAAAGTCAGTAAAACAGAGACTAGAAATGGAAGACTGGAACAAGAGCAGAAAGGATATTGATAAACCAACATATTGTACAAGAAGATAAATAAGAAGATTAGAGTGGTTAACAGTATGAAACAGCACTAAAATTAAGTAAAACAACATAAGAAAAAGAATCCTTATTAGGAGAGAGGAAACTGTCCCTTCATTACCTAGTGAAGAACATTTTTTTTGGTTTTTTTTTGCCATGGTCAAGACAGAAACCAAATTGAAAATGATATAGTAAATTAGAGCAATGAAGTCAAATGAAAGATCACTAAATGTTACTCCTTTAAGAATCTTGCTCCCAAAATGCAGGTTAGATATTAAGTGATCATTGTTGAGCAAATTGGGATCAATTAAATTTTTTTTCCAAGATATTTGTTAAAACCACTGTTTGATGTACTACATCAGCTAAAATACCCTTTAAAAAGAAATGGTCCAGTATAACAGATATATTGAGTCAAATGTTTGGCAGACAGAAACAAGGCTAGAATGAATATGATCAAAACTAGATGTCTTTTTGAAAGTATTCGCCATTTTGGAAAGACTACATTCACCATGTTCAAGTTTATTTGCTCACCCTTTCTGTCTTAAATGTCATACAACATGCAAATGAATAGGCATAAACACATTAACTAAAAAATATGTACTGTACACTAACATTTAAAAATGCAGTATTCAGCTTCAGTTAGCGGCATAATTATGATACATTTGAGATATGAATATAGTCTTATAAATCAGTTTTGATTGATCATAGTTTACAGAATATTTTGTAGTAACTCAGTGTGGGAACAATTAGGCGTGGACGAAAGTTGTGAATTCCGCTTTTGCAGAGCTACTGCGAAATTTTGTAAATTTCACGGAAATTTCAGAACTTTTGCCATTGGCGAAACTGGGATTTTCCATGGATTTTCACGGAGTTACACAGACTTTTTTGTGAACTGTGGAAAAATGCATATAAACTACAGAATGTATTCTATCTACAGTTTAATGAACTGTCAGTGAATGAGTGTGTGCTTGTACAACCATGCAGTCATTCACTGACAATTCAGTGGGCCACCAGTAGTGGAGGAGAGAGAGAGGTGCACCAGTGGCCCAATCAGGCAGGGTGGGGGTGGAGTGGGGGGTGGGGGTGGATGAACTGTCAGGTGGGGGTCCACTAGACACCAGGGCATTGGGATTACTTTTTTATAAGGGATCGGGGATGGGTGAGTCCACTAGACACCAGGGAATACTGGGAATAGAGAGGGATGAGTCAGTGGACTGCTGGCTATTTCTTTGTGGATTAAGGAATCCAGGATAGGGAGGGGGTCCACTAGACACCAGGGAAAGAAAATGTTTTTGGGGGCCTTGATCGGTGAGTGGGGGGGCCACTAGACACCAGTGGGGTCCAAGGGAGGAATAAGCAGTATTTGGTTATTTGCTGGGACTCCTGATCAGTGGAGGGGGGTGGATTAATGAATTAAACTGTGGTTAAAAAAAAAAAGCCTCAGAACTGACCACTGGCAGTGATCTATTCTGCAGATTTTGTTCCCACAGTTTAATAAATTAACCCACAGTTTGTATATCTATTCCACAGTTTTAAGGCAGAATTTCCATGGAAGCTGCAAAAATGATTTCTGAACTTTTGCAGAAGTGAAATTTGCACTTTTGCGGAAATTCCGCTGGCAAATTTATTTTTCCCGCACCCCTAGGAACAGTAGACTTTCAAACTTCTGCTGAATTAGCCAAACATTTAATACAAAAGGAATTTTGTTTAATCATATTCAAAGAAGATACAGAGGTTTGTTCAAGAAAGAAAACTGGTGTGCCATTTATCCTTATGAGACAACTTAAGTGTTAACAGTGTCCGTGGCTCAGCAGGTAGCATACTTGCCTCTGAGGCTGGAAGAGCAGAATGTGGAAAATTCTTCCCCACACCAGGGACGTGAGATAAATCCCAATACTGACACTGTAGTGCATCATAAAGGGGAGTGCTGCACTTATGAGGTGCTGTCTTTTGTATTACATGTTAAACCGAGGTCCCATCTACCTGTTCTGGTGGTTGTTTAGATGGACATTAAAGATCCCATGGCACTTCTTGATAAGAGTAGAGTAATTTTTTATTTATGGATAAATCATATCTGAAATTACCATACATTGTTTCATTCCATAATACAGTACAATTACTAGACCTTTTCAACAATGGAGTTTGCCCTTTAAGGGGCAGACCAGGTTGTCCTGGTGCACCCCTTCCCTTTCCATCAAGATGGTGTTCTCAGAAGGGGAGGGGGGAAGGAAGGGGAGGACCAGGGGATAGAACAATGGCCAAGCAACAGGAAGGGGAGGGGCAAGTGGAGGTCCATAATGGGCAACACAGGAGTGGTTCAGCCACTTTTGCTAGAGTTTTGATCTTGATCAAGCTAATTGGAACTGCAGCACATCGGATTGGCAGATTAATTTGGAAGGTTTGTGCATTAGGAGAAAGAGGTAAGAAACAAACAATATGGAAGAGGATAGAAAAAAAAGTATACTAGATATATATATATATATATATATATCTATATATATATATATATATATATATATATATATATATATATATATATATATATATATATATATATATATATATATATATATATATATGATACATAATATTCCACAGAATAATATATAATAATTACATGAGCTAGAAGTTTTGAAGCTGGGTAGTTGATACTGGAAGAAGAGGTATAGTTTAATGTAATTTGGAATATTTAAAAAAAATAACATTTGAGATGCAGTACTGCAATGAGTTTAAATGGTAAAGTGGTGAAGTAGAGGAAGCCTTATGCAGGAGGCTGCTGGTCATTGTAGTGGCACAGTTTTCATTGTGTTTTTTGCCTATAGTAGTGTCTGAATTGCATGGTAGTGGCATAGTTTCTAGCGTGTGTGCCGGTAGCAGGGACAGAAGCATGTGGAGAAGCAGCGAGGAAGAGCTGCAGGCAGGGGACTGAGCCTAAAGGGCTTTGCCAGCGATAGAGTGGCTTTTTGATGCCAAAATCAGAAAGCACAGCTACAGGGGGCCTTTCTATGCAGGAAGGAAGCACTAGCAGTGGGCAGATGATTGGGGGAGTTTTTGCAGGCTGAGCAGGGGCCAAGGGAAGGATAAGAGGAGAAGGATCACTTTTTGCTCCAGCTGGCTTTACGAGTCAGAGCCATGCGGAAGGTTTTTCTAAACAGACCGAATGTGCTGGTTTGGTTATGGGAGATGGGGAGCTTAAATCAAGGGAATTGGCAGCACATGGTAGGCCCGATGGGAAAAGGGCCTGGAGAGAAAGGACTGCAAGGGACGGATGTGGGCGGCCACGTGGCATGACGTCACATGGCATGGAGATGCCGCAAAGTGAGTGGGGGCCTACAAATGGAAGCAAGGGGGATGGACAAGGAGTTGGGGGAAGGGAGAGGCTTGGGAATGGAAAAGGAAGGGTGAGGTAGGTAATTTGTGGCCTGAGATTTAAGAAAAGGAATGGGCCCAGGCTAGCACGGCACGATCAGATGGCGTGATATCACATGCCTGCAGAACCATGTGGCCCAACCAGAAAGGGGGGCTGGCCTACAAGGGGTAACAGGACCATGGGCCAAAAGGAACCAGCACACATTTGGGGAGTGGGTTTGTCCTCTCAGGCAAGCTGGTAGCAGGGTTACCTTATTACCCAAGGGGATAATGTGCATTGTGGGGGAGTGGGAACAGTGCAAGCAGGCATGGTCAGGTGAGTTGTGGAAGGCAAACAGAGGTATGTGAGGGCACGCAAGGTAGGGGGAGGCACAGCCCCTAAGGGACCTCATTGGAGAGGCAGCTGGGTGGACACAAGAGACAAAGGGGGGGTTTTGGAGTGAGGACACGAGGCCATGTGGCGCCATGTGTCCTGAAGGGGCAACAGCCAGAGACATGCAAGAGCATGTGAGGGGGAGAAGTTTTACTGGTTTTAGGCCAGGAACAATGCAGATGGTGGTGCCTGAAGCATGCGAGGGCTCTTCTCAGCCTGGGGCTTAAGAGGGGAATGAGACTGAGGCCTGGAAGCCCACAAGAGGTGGCGCCTGAGGTGCGTGAAGGCCACAACTGCCCGGAAGCCTGCAGGGGTGGGGCAGGGCAAGAGATAGGGGGCCGGGCGGGCAATGGGAAGGAAAAGGAGGGACAAAAAAGCAGGGGAGACCAGGTGATTGCTGCAATCACCTAAAAGGGGGCCTGTGGTGAACACAGGTGAGGAAGGAAAGCCCTTGGCAGAGGTGGGGGCCACAAAAAAAAAAGAGGGACAAGGCTCGGGACCATTGAGTGACTGTTCGAGCAAGGGCCTGGTCATAAGAGGGGTGGGTTTAGACATAAATTAAATAATGGAATTTGTTTTTGTTTTCCTTCCTTCAGTTGTCTACACAGTTTGAAAGTAGTGGAGGACATGGCACCAAAGAAGAACAGGCCTTCAAAGGAAGATGCTTACAGGGCTATAGTCGAATTGGCAGAAAAAGCCAACAAAATATGGGAGCTGGTGGAAGGGGAGGAACCAGAGAGATCTGGGGAGAAAAGGAAAGCGGGCAAGGGTAAAGGGGGCAGAGGGAAGTGGCCGGTTGGAGGGCCATGCAGCCCAACCAGGCTATAGCCATTGATTGGGAGACAAACCAAGGTGGCTGACCCAGTACCTCTGCAACCTATCGACCTGATACTGTCAGTACCTCTCCAAGAGCAAGTCGGGGTCCCCACAGGGGAACCCAGACCAGATGCCCAGGACGTAATGGCTCCTCCGCAACCGCTAGTGGTGCAGCTACCCCCTCAACCACAGGGGTCCATAATGCGGTGCCAGGAAGATGGGAGGCAACAAGGAATGGACAAGGACACAGGTAACACACCCGGCTCAGTGGGTGACAGTATCAAGGAGTATATACAGTCAAATTGTGTCGGCACTTGGGACAGGATGTTTAGGGCAAATGAAGTCAGCACTGGCAGAGATTAGGACAGGGGAAGCAGTGCAAAAAGAGAAGGAAGGGAATACAGAGAAAGAGGGAAAAGGAATAAGGGAGATAGGTGCCCCTGGGATGAGGGTAGGTGAACATGTGCCACTGGCCATGAAAGAAAAGATATGGAAAGGAGAGTATGTAGATATATTCGCTTTATTTATTTATTTATTAAATTTTGGTGACCGGGTAGGCCCACTGAGCCCTGAAGGTCCCTTTTTCAGGGGCGACCCGGGATAACAATACAAGTTATAAGAATGAACAAGGACATAAGGAACATTTGAGGCATTGTGAGTTACATCATGAGGTGGTTACAGTAAAGAAAAATAGTGGATATAGGCATGATTACAGACACGGTAAAAGAAAATTCAGTGGATGCAGGCATGGGTACAGGCATGGTTACCATCATGACATGTAAGCAATTGGTAGTACTTTGCATATAGTTAGCCGGGAAGTGGCTGCAAAATATTAAGAGACACAGAACATAGGAAAGAGTGAAATGGCAGCAGCGGTAATTTTGTTAGGAAAGAAGGAGGAGGACAAATTCACAAAAGGGAAGACATGGGATGGGTGGTTTGTGGGTTTTGCCACATTTTCAGCCATTGTATTGGAACGGAAACTGGAGCTGGGCATCCCACTCATCACATACTCCCTAATAATAAGGCAGGCAAAGGCGAAGGGGGGATGGGGTGGATATATTATGATGAATTTTTTCGGCAGAGAATGGCCACATATGGGTATGTAAGATGGGACACAAAGCAGCTGGACTTATGGATGGATTATGTAACTGATCAGTCCACACCCAAAGGGGAGTGGGGGAGGAAATGAACTATGCCCCAGAGGTGTTGCTGGGTGTACAATAGGGCCTTTTGTTCCTGGCCACAATGTTGTTTCCGGCATGCATGTTCAAAATGCGGGGGAATGCATCCGGCTAGCAGATGCAAAACAGCATGGGTCCAAAGAGCCCAAAGATGAAGGGGTCAAGGTTCAGGTCAACAATCCTTTTGAGAGGGACAGGGATATAAGGGACAGGCATGGAATGGGTGGGAGGAGTAGGGGGCATACGAATAGAGAGAGTCAGAATCACTGACCAGCAAGGCCAAGCACTGAGTGGAGAGGGAGAATCTGAGGGGAGGTAAAGGGAAGAAAGGCAGGGAGCAATTTAAGGTGTCTAGAACCCCCATCAGTATAGAGGCATGGAAGGATTGGTTGGACAGGTACCTGAATAGAAAAGTGGCGGGATGATTGAAAAAGGTTTTGGCACAGATTTTTCATTGCAGAGCGAAGGACCCAGACAAGCGAGAGAGGCAAACAACTTGGGATCAGTAAAAGGGAGAGAGGAAACATTAAGATGTAAGATAGAGTAGGAAAAGGTAGTGGGGAGAGTAGAAGGACCATTTGATACCTCCCCATTGCAGAACATGACAGTCTTTCCACTGGGATTGGTCCCCAAAAAGCAGGAAGGAGAATACAGGGTGATTCACCACCTATCCTTTCCAGAAGGGGATTCAGTGAATGATTTTATAGGGGAAGAATATAGTAGAGTGACATATTCTATGCTAGAAGATGCAGTCTGGATAATCCGGGCTACCAGTGATGAATGGATGGCAAAAACAGATATCGAATCCACATTCAGATTGCTGCCATTTAGGAGAGAAGACTGGGACCTTTTGGGTTTCAAAATTGGGGGAAAGTACTATTTTGACAAAGCCATGCCCATGGGATGTTCTATAGCATGTGCAACATTTGAAGCATTCAGCAACTGTTTGCAATGGATATTTCAAGAAAGAACTGGTTATAGAACAGTCATTTGCTAGTTGGATGATTTCCTTTTTATCGGTAGTGGGATAAAAGAGACACAAAAAATAATGGTCAAATTTCAAGAGCTATGCAAGGAATTAGGGGTGCCTCTGGCACTGGAAAAAACAGAAGGGCCCAGCAGGGTGCTAGAATTTCTGGATATTGAGATAGATGCTCCAGGAGAAATATTCAGGCTGCCAGACAAACAAGTGGAAAAACTGAAAGAGTTGATCCAAGTACATACCAGCAGGAGAAGAGTACATCTAAAACAAGTCCAACAGGTGTTGGGGAACCTGAACTTTGCCTGCAGAGCAATTGGTCCAGGAAGGGCTTTCACCAAAAGGTTAGGATGGGCTATAGCCTGAGTGACCAGACTGCACCATTGGGTGGACATGACAAAAGGAGTCAAGGAGGACTTTAAAGTATGGGAGGAATTCCTCAGGGAATATAATGGTTGTCCTTCTGGCAGGAGGAATGGGTGTATAACACAGACCTCGATCTTTACACAGATACAGCTGGGGGCCTAGGCATGGGGGGCTATCTGAGGGGCAGATGGTTTGCGGAACTGTATCCATCAGACTGGGTGAAAGATGGTAAGGTAAAAGACATACCATTGCTAGAGATCATGCCCATCTGAGCATGCACCCTGGTTTGGGGGGAAGAATTGCAGAATCAGAAAGTGACATTCTGGTGTGACAAAAGAGCAGTGGGAGAGGTCCTAAACAACAGGGGAGCCAGGTTAGAAACAGTCATGCAAGTTTTGTGACTTTTGGTGCTAAGGGCCTTGCAGTTGAACATGTCATTCATGAGTCACGTGATGCAGAGCACCTAGTGGCAGCCTAATCTGGAGCTCCTACCCACTGACCGTTAATAACTTTACTTTTCTGCCCCTCTAGCGTCAAAAGAGGTGATCCAACTACCTCGCCGTATTGTTTCAATCGCCTGGTTCGTGGTAGCGGCTTATCTGTGATTTACAGCAGTTTAACTCGTTCTGTAAGATTCATGAAAATGGAGATGAAACAGGCCGGCGTTAAGCACACCCCGATGACTACTCCAGAGAAAACAGCCAAAAAGTCAAAAACCCAAAGTTCGGGGTATACTGCCAAACAGAACCCCTCCGGTTCTTCTGCGAACCCACTAACAGAGAATTGCTTCCTCCAAGAGCTAATACCATTCCGAGAAACCTTACAAGGCATCTCTGCAGAGTTGAAATCCATCCGTGGAGACCTCAGTTCACTAAACCTAAGAGTGGGGGATTCAGAGGCAAGAACATCCTCTCTGGAAAAATGGAAAGGGAAAATCGACCCAGAGATGACTTATCTCAAACAACGAATCAGCAAGCTTCAACTTAAAATGGAGGATCTGGAAGGAAGAAGCAGGAGAAACAGCTTGTTGATCCTGGGCCTACCTGAAGCAGAGGAGGGAACGGACATTATTGCGTTTACCCAAAAATTCTTCAACAAGGTCGTGGGCCCTTCCCCCCTCAACCCGCAATATCATATTGAGCGAGCCCACCGCTCTCTGAAGCCAAGACCTCCTCCTGGGGCACCTCCAAGGCCCATAATTGTGAAATTTCTCAGCTTCCTGGAGAAGCAACATGTTCTAGCTAAATTGAAAGAGCTGCAATCAATTCTCTGGGGTAGCACCAAGAGGAGATTGGCCCAGGATTTACCTTTCAAGACGTGCCAGAAAAGAGCTGCCTTCCACCCGACTGTCAACAAGCTTATTGCTGCCAGAATTCATTTCCTAATGAGCCATCCTGCCAAACTACAAGTGGCAATAGACGGTGTATGGCATTCTTATGAAAAACCGGAACAGGCCATCTTAGACCTCACCTCCAAACTGCCAAATCTCTTTAAAGCAAGCTGAACTCTGATTTGTTAACTTAAGATTACCAAGTTTTCTTACTATAAATTGTTTTTTTTTACTTTTACCTGCTGAATCCAACTGGCCTTCCCCTTCTCGGTTTTGGAATGACGGGGTTGTACCTGCAGACCAGGATACAGCCTAACGGGCCCAAGTAGGCTCTATTGGCTTGGCTGGATGCTACGGGGGGGCGGCGGAACCAGTTGTTCGATAGCCATTTCCAAAGGTCTTTGATGGAGACGGACCAACTGGTCCTACCTGCTTTTGGTTCCCTCAGTTACTTCCCACCTCTCGGGGCCTGATCAGTCCCGTGGGGGGGAAGAGAGAAGTCACTTAATTAGAGCTCACAGAACGTAACCCTCCAGTGATACAACCACCGAGCAAGTTGATCCCCCATGATTCCTGCACTGTTGCCATTCCTTGGCGAGAGATAGTCCACAGTGGCACTCATCGTTTATATGTTCTGTATCACCTGGTGCAGTTCCTATAATTCACAAGCCTTCTTACAGGCTCAACAGTCGTTATGTTATTATTGGGGCAAGATGTGTAGTTCCCGTTTCTTTTATATGGGTTTGGTGGGTGGAGGGCTCCGAGATGGAGCAAGCTCTGGGAGACCTGCCTCGCGGTCTGGCGAGGGGAAGGAAAGTTGCAGTATCCAGGAGATCAGGAAACTAGTGCTCATCCCGAAGTAATAAGACATGCTTTACTAGATTGGATCAGATTACTCCATTTCACCTTGGCTTAGCACTGATTGTCCTCGGGTCTGCAACCCTTTGGGGTCGGTCCTCACCAGATATACTCAAATATCCCGAATCTGGCTTCTCAATTTTATGGGGACCATTTGTAAATAGTTTGAGGGGGGTTGGGAGAGTAGGGGATGTTATAGGTCAGGTGGGGAGGGGGGAATATGGGTTATCTCCCCATCTGGGTTCAATATATATATGTTAATTTTATCCATCACTTCCATATCTAGTTCACAATCAGCTTTTCTTGGGGCTGGGGAACCACTACATTTTAATTACTGTTCATTGGGGAGGCAGGGATGGGGGGGACCTGGAGTGTGCCATTCGAATTTGTTAGAAGAACTACCGACCCATGTTTCTTTTAACTTCAATATTAAGTTACATGGCTATGGTGCCTATTAAAATTGCTACCTGGAATGTCAGAGGCATCAGAGATGCTACCAAAAGGTATCAGGTTCTCCAAAACTGCTCCCTTTTAAATACTGGCATTCTTTTTATGCAGGAAACACATTTACTGGCCTCAGAAGCCAGTGGGCTACACCGTCTAGGTTTTTCTCAGGTTTTTGTATCGGGGGGGTTATCAGCTAGTAGAGGGGTAGCTATACTGATTAAGAGACATATCACGTTGGTGGTAGAGGATAGTTTTACAGATCAAGAAGGCAGATTCGTCTTGGTTAAAGGCCTACTCAACAACATCAGAGTGGTGTTGGGGGCAATCTACAGCCCGGTGGGAGGAGACCCCAATTTTCTTATGAACCTAGCCGATAAATTGAGTGGGTTCCTTCCCTCTTTACTTATACTGGGGGGGCACTGGAACATTGCCCCGACTCAAGACTTGGATAAAACCTACAGACCATCAAAACCCCTTTCCCCTCCTCAAATCGCCCTCAGGGACTTCATGAACTTACTGGGTCTATGTGACCCAAGGCACCTGCTTAACCCCTCGGGCCGACTTTTCTCTTTTTACTCACAAGTACACCAAACGTGGTCCAGAATTGATTACATCTTAATCAGTACTACCCTCCTGGAGGACATTCTCCAAACAGGCATAGAGCCAATTGTCATATCCGATCACTCTCTGGCATGGATCTCGGTTTCCCCCGGCCCACACGGTCAAAGAGACACCTCGTGGAAGTTAAACACACAACTCCTAAAGGAAGACCGAATAACTTCTCATATTAAATCTTTGATCTCATCCTTTATAGAACTTAATGAGGGCTCTATTGCCAGAGAAGACCTAATCTGGTGCTTCTCAAATGTTTATTAGGAGGCGAGTTCATAAAGTTAGCTTCTAGAAGGAAAAAACAAAGAGAGGCTAAAATCATTTCATTGTCCAATCAGATAAGGATCGCTGAAAATGATTTCTCCCTCTCAACTTCGCAAGCTGACTTGGAAACCTTATGTAGGCTTAGGAATGAGTACGAAGACTTACTAAGGGAAAAAATGGAGTATGCCATCCTTAAAACCAAATCTCGTTACTTTGACCAAGGCGAGAAACCTGGCAGAATGTTAGCCCTTAGACTGCCGGAGACAGAAAGTTCAAGACTAATTCCTGCCCTGAATTCTCCTGATGGCTCTATTAAAACCTCTCCACGAGATATTGTACACATCTTTGAATCTTTTTATAGAGATGTACATGGTAGAGGTACCCCTCAGCTGTCTCATCCCAATATTGAACGTTTTCTAGATGGCGTAAGTCTCCCCTCCCTACAAGTCCACCAGTGCGAAAGGCTGACCTCTCCCATTACTCTGGCTGAGGTAGAAGAAGCAATAAATGGGCTAACTCTGGACAAATCCCCAGGTCCCGACGGCTTCCCCCCCAACTTTTATAAGGTCTTCTGCAAGGAGATTTCTCCCCTTCTCCTGAAATTATATGAATACATGTTCACTTCAGACTCCCTTGACCCTTTCCTGTTAGAGGCCACTATAGTTCTAATTCCGAAACCAGATAAACCTCTGACAGAGCCGGCCAGTTACCACCCAATTTCATTATTAAATTATGACATAAAAATTCTAACCAAGATCCTCTGTCTCAGAATTAAGCAGATTTGGCAGCAATTATTGAGTCCCGAACAGGTGGGTTTTTGTCCAAGGCAGATCTGCCACAGACCATATGAGAACCCTCTCACACATCTTCCAAGCCACCCAGGACTCTCAGGCCTCCATGGCACTAATTGCATTAGACTCAGAAAAAGCCTTCGACAGAGTGAACTGGGACTTCCTGTGGTCTACTCTTAGGAGAATGGGCTTCCCGGAAACTTTTATTCAGTGGATTAGAACGGTTTACGAATCACCCACCACTAAAATCTATTGTAACAGAGTTTTCTCATCTCGGTTCCCCTTATACACCGGCACTGGACAAGGTTTCCCCCTGTCCCCCTACTTGTTCAACCTGTACTTAGAACCCTTGATCCAGAGTATCAAGGCCTCATCCCAGGTCACAGGCTGTGTTATATGTCAGAAACCACTGACTGTCTCAGTTTATGCAGATGATATCCTCTTACATCTTACCAACCCAGAATCCTCTTTATCACATGTTCTACAAATCAACAATCAGTTTGGACAAGTAGCCAATTATAGATTAAACTTATCTAAATCAATTATTTTCCCGCTAAATTCTTCCACACCCCAAGCTAACTTTGCTCAGTTTGGCATGAGATGGTCCCCAGCTTCACTTAAGTACTTAGGTATACACCTTGCCCGAGATCCAGAGGTTATTAAGAAACTTAACCTGGATGACCTGTTGATGAGAATTCAGAAGGATCTTTGCAGATGGGACAACCTGCCGATATCCCTATGGGGCCGTCTTAGTATCATCAAAATGAATGTTTTACCCTGCATTTTTTACCCCTTAAACTTATTAAATATTTGGCTTCCAAGGTCCTACTTTCAACAGATCCACTCTGCTCTCTCCAACTTTATTTGGAGAGGTAAACATCCTAGATGGGCCTTCTTAAAGCTTAATTTACCCAAGGAGAGAGGGGAACGCCGCCTCCCTAATTTTATGTTATATTACTGAGCTAGTCACCTATCCAAATTAGGGCGATGGCTAGATATCCGGCCCCGATTTATACCTTCCCATCTGGTTGCAGCTAGAACTTAACCTTCTGGACAAGTACGACCTCCGTTCACCCTGAATCTTCTATTATACCTTTTCAACACTACCAGAGGCAATACAAGGTTTGGCTATAGGGCTTTCCATTAAAGTCTTATCCCAGTGCTGGAGTTTCTTTAATATATCACACAAAAGAGATTTGGCGCAACCCCTCATCTTAAACCCTAATATCAAAATAGATGGTTCTCTGCTGACCTCTGACTGGCTTCCACAATTACATAATGTTCTAGTGGAAAACCTATACTCTCAGGGTTCCCTTCTTTCCTCTACCAACATGTTAACCAAAATGAATATTTCACAGAAACACATATTCAAGGTTTTTCAGTTGAGACACCTCTTGATTAGTACATTCGGGACTGTATTCACACCGTCCCAAATGAGGCCCTTCCTAGAACAGATACAGGAGTGTGTAAACAAACCCCACAGAATCTCCAGAACCTACTCCTACCTACTAGACATAAAATACCCCAGTGCTTTTACCGGTTCTAAGATTTGGGCTTCCCTCCTACCTGACTCCCCTCTACCCTGGAGCCAGATTTGGACTGACACACACAGATACCTTACTCAGGACAGGCACAGGTTAATCCAATTTCATATCTTAAATAATCTGTACTACACACCGATTAAGCTGGCCAAATTTGACAGACTGGCATCAACTATTTGTACACGGTGTGGAGCAGTTGAAGGGAACCTGTTACATATATTCTGGTATTGTGAAAAGGTGGCATCTCTATGGAATATAATCTAAACCAAATTAGACCCCCTCCTAGGACTGGGGGAGTTGTTTACAGTAGAAATATGTATATTAGGGATGTATTCTAATATTGGAGTTCGGGAACGAAGGTTTCATATGGCTTTAATCTCTATAGCAGTCAAAAGGTTGGTTCTCAAACACTGGATGGATCAACTTGCCATTTCATACTCTGAATGGCTAAAAGAACTCTCCCTTTGCTTCAAAACCGAAAGGTTAAGAGCAAACTGCCAGAATTGCATGGCCTCCTTCAATCAGAAATGGGGTAAGCTATACGCTTTGTATCTGAACCAAGGCTCACACAATGGCGACCTCTGACTACCCCAGCCTATTTTATCTTTCTTGGAATTTTATCACCATCAGAGTTTTTTTCTGCTTTCTTATCTCTCTACTCTTTGGTTTCTGGATTTGGCACTCTCCAAGGGTGGGAGGAGGGGGGTAGGGAGGGGTTAAGGGAGGGTTTGGTCTTTTGTTCCTTGTTATGAATATACAGGCATACTTTATCTCAAAACTGATCTGACGTCATTTTAGTCGTATGATATCTCGTTTCATTGTAACATGTTCCACTGTCTGTATATCATGTTCCCTTTGTTACAATATAATTCAATAAAGATGTTGAATTTAAAAAAAAGAACATGTCATTCAGAGTGAAACACATAGAAGGGGTACACAATACCCTGGCTAACAGCCTTTCCCGTCTGCAGCTGGATCATTTCTGGAAGCTGGCACCAACAGCGGAGGAACAAAAAACATCCATACCAACAAACATCTGGGACATTGGCAAGAAGGAGCAGAACTGTTGCTTCACAGTTCATGGGCACCACAGACTCTAAAGGCTTATGATGGGGCCTGGTGAGTGTTTCAAACATTCAGGGCAACACATCATATGGAGGTAAGTAGGCCACTCACAGAAGAACAACTGGTGAAGTTCACTGTGGAGCAATGGCAAAAAGGAACAGCCCATACCACAATGGGGGGCTATTTGGCAGGAATTAGTGTTATTTGCAGTTTAAAAGGATGGAAGGACCCGACAAAATCAATGTTCATTAGAAGAATGATGCAGGGCTGGGGTAGGCTAAAACAAGGGATGGTGGATAAGAGAAGACCAATAGGGGAGCAGTGGCTTAGGAGACTAACAGATGTATTACTGGTTATATGTAGAACAAAGGCCAAGGCCCAGCTATTCCACATGATTTATGTTATAATGTTTGCAGGGGCCATGAGGATGAGTGAGGTGGTAGGGCATGACAGAAAAGACAAGGAGGGGGGCTTAGAATGGGAAAATATAAGCTGGAGGATGAAGGAGATACAGATCTTGATTAAGAGGTCAAAGATGGATCAAAGGGGACAGGGTTGCATGGTGACACTGAGGAAACATGTAGAGGGCGCAGTGTGCCCAGTGCAGGCTTTGTGGGCTTTCGCCACAGAGCACGGGACAGGAAAAGGGTCACAAGTTATCAAGTCACAGCATTACTCAAAAAAGGCATGCAATTCCTTGGGGAGGACTCAGTTAATTATTCATCCCACTCCTTACAGATAGGGGCTGCCTCACAGTGGGCAGCAGCAGGTGAGTCGGTGAATAAGATTTTGGAAAAGGGGCGCTGGCAGTCTGTCAGTTATAAGAGATACATTCGAACACTGCAGTATGAAGATTAACATATCACCTATGTTTTTGTTTCAGATCTGGAGCCACATGGGGGGGACAGGGAGAGGGGATATTATGCGAAAAAAACTAAGACCATATATAAGATATTTATTTTGCTTAAACCCTATAGGAAGAGGGAGGATCATGGAAGTATGGATCTGCGGCCACTCTTATATTTATTGGGCAGAAAGGAGAGCGGAGAAAAAGGCTGGGGGAAAGCAGCTTTCCCAAGATGTGAAACAATGTAGATTGGTGTGGCGTGGCATCCGGGGGATGAGATGGACACAACTGCTTCCCACCCTGAAAGAACTGAAGGAGCGGTGACCCATCCCAGATTTAATTATTATACATTTAGGGGGTAATGACCTTGGGGGTAAGCCATGGGTGGACACATACATGCAGGTAAAAAGGGACTTAGAGACAATACAACAGTGGTGGCTGAGGGTATGCCTTGCCTGGTTGGATATGATACCAAGAAGAGTTTGGAGACATGAACACAGCCATAGAACTGTGGACAGGGCATGGATAAAGATGAACAGAAGGGTAGGGACACTGATAAGGAGAATGGGAGGACAGGTAATATTGTAGGGTATGGAAGAGTGGGTAGAAGATTTCTACAGGTCGGATGGCGTGCATCTGTCAGATCTAGCCATAGACATGTTTAATACAGAAATGATGGGTTTTATAGAAGCATGGAGGAGGCATGCAAGAAATGGAGGATTAAAAAAAAAAGAGGAGGACTGGAAAGGAGGTTCCCTGATGTATAGGAAAATATACCCTAAGGGAGGGGAAAGCCAGTCATCCAACGCAAGCTGGAGACTGGCTAATGGGGAAGAAGGGGGGGAGGAGGGGAGAGGGAAAGGAAAAGGAATAAGATGAGAAGGGGAAGAAGCTGAAGGAGAAATGTGGTCTCGGTTTTCACCGTTACCTAACAGAAAAGGAGAAGAAGGCACCCAAGTTTTCACCTGGGGGAGCAAAAAGAGGAAGAAAGAGGGATGATCAGAGATTGATATATGGATGGAAATAAATGAAATTGTGAAAGATATAATAATAAAAGATGATAAAATGGAACATGGAATTATGATATATAAATAAATTAACTGCCAATCTGAGCACAACAACAGCAATGGTCTCTGTCTTTTTGCGAGGGAAAAGGGGGGAATCCGGGACAGTGGAGTTTGCCCTTTAATGGGCAGACCAGGTTGTCCTGGTGCATCCCTTCTCTTTCCATCAAGATGGTGTGCTCAGAAGGGAAGGGGGGAAGGAAGGGGAGGGCCAGGGGATGGAACAATGGCCAAGCAACAGGAAGGGAGGGGCAAGTGGAGGTCCATAATGGGCAATACAGGAGTGGTTCAGCCACTTTTGCTGGAGTTTTGATCCTCCCACCCACCCAACAATATAGAGCAAGAGGAAGACAGTCAAAAAGGGACTGTATGGTAGTTCTGTCAAGGTGGATAACAAATTTGTCCGGTAGGATGATTATTGGACTGCCAAAGGTGGATGGCAGAAAATAATATGGTTATTGGAATGCCAAAGGTGGATGGCAGAAAAAAGGGGGGGGAAGGGGGGAAGAAGGGGAGTGGGAAAAGGAAAGGGAATAAGATGAAAAGAGGAAGAAGCTGAAGGAGAAAAGCGGTCTCGGATTTCACTGTTACCTAACAGAAAAGGAGAAGAAGGCACCCAGATTTTTACCTGGGGGGAGCAAAAAGAGGAAGAAAGAGGGATGATCAGATCAGAGATTGATATATGGATGGAAATAAATGAAATTGTGAGAGATAGAATAATAAAAGATGATAAAATGGAACATGGAATTATGATATATAAATAAATTAATTGCCAGTCTTAGCACAACAACAACAATGGTCTCTGTCTTTTTGTGAGGGAAAAGGGGGGACTCCGGGACAATCACGCTTGTCTAATCTATGTAACATTCAAAATGTTATCATTCTTGTCTACTTTGTTTTTGTAATCAGGACTTGTACTAGAAATCCTTTATGTCTAAATTTGTCTTTTATTTGCCCTTTGTGTCGAGTTTTCTTTGTATATTTCCTACTCTTCTCTTTTTCTCATTTCAGCCATTGTAATGCTCCCCACCATTCTGCATATTTACTTTGTGAGTTCTTTCTTTTTTCTAATGCTTTAAATTCTTGCATACTATGCAGATTGTAGTAAAAATGAAGCTGCTCTTGTTTAATATCTAGCTGCTGTAATATGTCTGTAACTGATTTGCTATATCCAATATTTAAAGCAGGCTAGTATTACCATTATACTACTTAGGTTATATTTTCTCCACTGTGGTGCAAAAATACCTAAAAAATATATTTCTGGGATAACACTGTCAAATATAGTATTTTTCCATCTTTGTTTTATTAAGGCCCAAAATTCCTAGATATAAGGACAATCAAACTATAGGTGTTCCATGGTTTCTAACTGTGCATAACACATGTTTCTGGGATAATATCTCTCACTTTCGTCTTTATGATTTAGATTATTTTTTACATTCAGTTTCCCATGGGTGCATAACCACAAGACATCCCACATTTTTACTGGTGTTCTTGGATCTTTAAGCATGTTTCCTATCAGTTTTATATCCTGTAGGGGTCTTTCTGCAAATTGTGTTTGTTCCTAAAAATGGCTATTCAATGCTGTGTTATAAAACCATTTTCTAACAACTTTGGCTATTTGTCTTTTTGTAATTTGCCATGGTTTTATTTTCCCAAAACAGTTTAGATAATATTTTGGTAAGTCTGTATGTTTTCTTTGTTTAGGTAGTGGAGTGCCAATTTTACATTCTTGCAATAATGTTTCTATTTGGTCATGTACCCATGGGCTCCATATCTTATTGGAATATGTAATCTCTGGTTTTACGATAGCATATATGAAAATGCTGTGAAAAAAGACAACTGGGTTAACCATATTTAGTCCTCTCTTTGCGATGTCAAAATATGTTATTCCTCTTTTGATAGGATTTAATATGCTGTCCCATACACCTTGGAAGAAGCTGCTATATAGTTTTACCTCTAATTGTTTTGGTGGTATATATAGCTTGTATATACAAACATTGGAATGAGGTATGTTTTTATCATGTAAATTCTTCTTTATTAACTCAGAAACTATTTGTTCCACTGTTTTACTTGATTGTCAGCTATATTTAACAAATACTCCTGGTTTATCACATCTAATTCTCCTCTACCAAAACACAGACCTAAAATGTTACTGTGTTCTCCTGTAATGGGAATTCCCTCTAATTTGGTTATTCTTGGATTATATGGGCCTTTTGGTATGCATATGCTTTTTTGATGATTTATGTATTTTTTCTGAGATGTTGGAAAATTCTGGTAATATTGCTTTTGCATGACTTCCTGAGTTTTTGTCAGTTAATGAGATGTAAATCATCAACATATGCCAATGTTTTTATTTCTCTATCTTGTCTTGCTACAGATAAACCTATAATCATGGAAGATGAGTTTATTTTCTCATATTAGAGGGTCCACCAACAGAATATACAAAAGTGGGATGAAGGGGTACCCTTGTCTGACCCCATTTTGAATCAGGCAACTTTTATCAATCCATTAGTGCTGTGCGGAATTTTCAAATTCCAGTGGAACGAAATTCCATGGAATATTCAAAATTCGGCTGAAATTCCACTGAATTCCACCAGAAATGTAATGGCAGAATTCTGCAATATAAAATAGTTGTGGAATGATTTTCCATGGAAAAATCACTGTTCCGTGGAATATTATTCTGTGGATCTCAATATATTCCATGAAAATTGTTGTGGAATAATTTTCCATGGGAAAAATACTGTTCCACAGAATGATCACAGTAGGCAGAATTCCGCAGGCGAACAAGTGAAATTCTGGTGGAAATTCCACCTGCGGAATGGTCATTCTGCACTAATTCTCCCAGTAGAATTCCACATTCCACACAGTACTACAATCCACCCATAAACATATGGGGATACCGATGCATTTCTGTAACATAGTATAATTCATGAGGTAAACTGTTCGGATATACTATATTTTGACACACATTTCCAAATGTTGGTATGTGCCACTTTGTCAAAGGCTTTAGTCTGGTCAAGACTAAGCACATATTCTATAATGGATTCTTCATTTCCTTTTTCTATTATTTCCCTTAATAAAATAATAATGTCTGTGATTTTTCTTCCAGGAACTGCACAAGCTTGTGTAGGGTGAATGGTGTGATCTTAAATTCTAGCAAGTCTGTTGCTCAAGATTTTAGCTAAAATTTTAAAATCAGTATTTAATAGTGTAATTGGTCTCCAGTTTGTAATTAATTTTTTTATCACTTTTTTTGAAGAGGAAAACCATTAAACCTTTATACAGTTCTTCTGGCAGTTTTTAATTTTTTAATAATGAATTATAAACTTATGTTAATTCTTTTGTTAGAGATGGTAGAACTTTTTATATAAATCTCACTTGATAATCCATCTATCCATGGGGATGTATTTGTCTTTAGATTATTTATGACATCTGTAAGTTCTTTTGCAGTTATGGGTTGAATTATTATGTTCTCTAGGTATTTTGGAAGTTTTGGTACAGTACAATTTTGTAACCAATTGTCTAGTAATGAGGTTTCTAGATCGGGATCCTTAAACATTTGAATGATGTATTTTTTTAGTTCTGTTAATATTCCAAATATATCTTGGATTTGCTCACCTTTTTTATTTGTTTCATGAATTGTTTTGAGTTTCTCATATTACAGCTTTCAAATGGATTTCTTTGAAATTGTTTTCCTTTAGTTCCAACTTTCTGTTCTAATTCTAAGGATTTAAACCTGTCATAGTGATACTGTACCATTTACTGTTTTATAGCTGTGATATTTTCAGAGTAGTCAAGAGTACCTTTTTTCTGTAGTGTAAGTACATGATATAAGTTTTGCCCAAGTTCTTTGTATTTTTTTGTTGTCCTGTAATTTTCCCAACTAACTTTAAATGTTCCTTAAATTCTTTTTTACTGTCCTCCCACCACTCTGAAGAAGAATCCTACAGGAAGAACACTGATTTCCTGTCTTTCATTATGTTTTGTAGACCTTGTATAATTTTGTTTTATTTAACAGGCTTGTATTTAGTCTCCAGTATGCTCTTCCTGTAGATGTATTTTGATGCTTACTCAGTTTTAGGTTTAAAAGCCCATGGTCTGAAGATGCACCTGGGTATACTGTAGTTTGCAGGATAGGTAGATTTGGAGAGATAAACCAATAGTCTATCTTAGTAGATAGTTTTTCTCTAAAGTATTATGCTTTGGAATGTTTTCTGTTTGTGCAAGGCTATCTATTAGTCCTGTTAGTGGCAAGTTATTAAGGAAGGTTGCATCACAGAATACTTTATCTGTTTTAAGGCCCCTGTCAGAATGCAATCTACTGCAATTAAAGTCTCCTCCAAACAGAATGTTTTTTTAAATAAATAAATAAATAAAGGTTGAATCAAATTTAATAATTCTATTCGACCCAGTTTTGTCTAAACAGTGTACAAACTTATCACCCTAAAAGCTTGTGAGTCAATAGAGAGAGCCACTGTTGCATTTTTGACTAATGCTGTTATGTTTTATTGTGAATATTATTTTGTGTTTGGTCTGTTCTTGTCTTTGTATGCTTACGACTTGAGACATTCTGTAAACAAGACCTGCTTCTCATAGACCTTATCCTGTAATCATTAAACTTTTAAATAAAAGAAAAATGAGTAATAGTGCTCTTCCTGAACTTACAGTATGTCTACAAAATGTGATACTTTTACTAAGGGGTTATTTATACAAATTCCTAGCATACTGCATGTATCTTCATCTATCAATGAATATGTAGCACCCAAAATCCATTCTGCACTTGCTGCTTGTATTTCCTGGATGGAGCTCAGTCTTGTGTCTTGTAAAAATACAATATCATAGTGAGTCATTTCAAACAATGCATAGGTAGCCTTCCTTTTCCTTTCAGTTTTAATACTATTTATGTTCAAAGATGCTAAAATTAATTAAGGAAGGTCAGAGTTCATCATTTTTATCAGCTCATCAAGTATCCCTTTTTACCCCTGACCTTCTACCCATCTTTTTCTTTTAAGTTTGCTTTTGATTGTTGTATTTTGATCTTCCACATCTGAGATGGTAACTTTTTGAGAAGAATGTCCTGTGGCTATGTCTGACTCTTCTTCCATTTCTATATCTCCCCATTGTAGAGAAGATTATTTATTTTTAAGTGATATTTGCTCTTTTTGTTGTTATATCTCTGTTTTCTATTTATGTTTTCTTTTTTGTACTGTTTGAATTTCTTCCTGTTCTGGATTCGTTGGGGGGTGGGGATTTTTTCAGGTTCACATCTACTTTCCATTTCCATAGTATTTGGGTTTGTGTCATGTTCTATATGTGTCAAGTCCACTGTTTGGGTTGTTATATTAATGTTCTCTTGTGGTTCTGAATCTTTTTGAGTTTGTTCTGCTTGTACCTCTGAATTTTTTTCTCTAGTATCTTGAGTGGTTGCTGCTCTTGCTGCCTTATTTAATATAGAAATCCTGTTACATGTAATCTGCATTGGTAGTGTTATGCACTGCTCAAGGACAAGTTGTAATGCATGTCCTTCTTCAATAAATTGCATTTTGGAGTATTATACAGTGAAAACTGGAATGACCTAAGGTACCACATATTGTACATTTTATTTTTTCACAGTTACTTATGTGCCTTGATGAACCATGTTTGTAACATGCTATGGGTTGCCCATGGTAGAACAAGATACCTTTGTCTCTTCTGAGGTAAAAAATCAGTTTGGTCAATGTTGTATTCCAGTTTCTGTTTGAGTTTGAGTCTAAATTTCCACCCCCTGTCCAGAACCCCTCACTGTCGATGATGGGGTCTGGGGTTCCTTGAATATCACATTTGTTCTCTAACCAGTATATTATGTCCGAGATATTGACCCCTTCATTCTGAAACAAAATGGTTATTATTTTAATCATTGGTTTTATCACTGGTATCACCAAAAAGGAGGTCCAGAGAGGAATGTTTTCTAAGTGACCCAAAATCTGTTTAATAATGCTGCTGATCTCAAACTGATGTTGAATGTACTTTCCCATGGGGCATGTATCAGTACAAACATGTCTACTGGCAAAAACCTTAACGATTGTTTTATTAGCACTTTTATTAGTGCTTTTCCTATAAAAATAAATGATCTGGGGGTGATTCCATACCTCCCTTGATTCTCAGTCTTACTGCATGTCTTCATTTTGCCAGTTCTGTAGGTCTGTTAAGTAAGCTGGTAAATGTAGGAGTGTTTTGTGTTGGTTCTGAATTGTTTCTCATTCCTGTTACAGTTGTAACCTTAACATTTTCATTTTCATTTTGCAATGTTCCATTTTCTATGGCCATGTTAGTTTCTTCATACCCGTGACAATCTTTTCTATTATTATTTGTCTCAATATTTGAAAAACCAGGTTCTATACCTACTGTGCAGTGTGAAGTGTCTGCTGTCCACTGAACTCCATCACCTGTTTCTGGCAGCATCAGCATCCTTTGATCATTTGACAGCTCCTCAACACTGTTGGAAGTAATCTGTACTGTATTCTTTGTTGTGCTGGATCTTTCTGTGCTAGGATCTAGAATCCATTTCCCATCTGTCATCCTGATCCAACCGGCATTTTGCAGTGCATATTCTGTTATCCATGGTACCTGTTGGGTGTTGTTTCAGTCAGTTTCCACTGATCCATTGCTACTAGTAAAATCCAGGACTTTCAGTGTGGTAGTAAATTTAAAAACTGCAGGTTGTTGGAATTTTTTCTCTGTGAGTCCTGGTGGGCTATTAGTCAGTCTTCTTCTTTTCTTCTGTTCTTCCAGCTTTGTTTTTTTCATATAAGTAGGACAGTTCTGCCACCAAAATTTGTGCCATCAATATTTGTTTCTGTTTCTCCAGTTCATCTTGCAGTTGCTGTTCTACTCTCAGTAATTCTGCATCATCAACTGACTGCATGTTCGTGCTCTTTTCTGTGATCTTTTCTTCTTGTTTCTTTTGGCTTAGATTGCTTGTGCTGGCTACACTAGTTCCTCCTCCTCCTCCATTACCTCCTCCTTCTTCTTCATCAATCATGCTGGGAACCACCATCTTTTCCTCACAGGAAGCTAACAGAGCCCCTTGTTGAAAGAGTAGGGACATTTTCCCAGTGTCTTGGCCAAATTCCCCCCATTCACTAAAATACCACCAACAGCTTAATCTAGTTCTGTAAATCAGTTTGCATCTGTAGACATATTGCTCTTCCCTTTCCCCTGGGTCACACCTAGAAACAAGCAATGGCTGTTCCTCTCCTAGTCACAAGCTTAAATAAATAAAAATAAATAAATATAAACTAGATAGATAGATAGAGAAATATATAGTAATTTACATCAGTTATATACATTCATATTCAGTGATAATATTTTTTTGATTTTTTTTTTGTAATATACCAGGTAGAAGAATAACTATGTTGCATAGCTAGACGTAGTTAGAAAACTATAAAGTGCAGTAATAATTAGTTCATTAGCTAGTACCATAAAGGTATGTAAACCTGTTTGAATTACAGGTTTGGGTCTGGCTACATACACTGCAGTAATGATGATGGCATAGTCCCAAAGAAAATGATGTGGCAACACAAATGAGGTACAGCATCTATGCTTAATAGATTGTGTTCTCATAACTATAATGCCAACAAAATGTTGTTAGTTGTTGTAGAATATCCTGATTATTTGAATTCAAGAGATGTATAATTATTCCATCAGAGGGGAGAAATAACTTTTCCATAATGGGCACCAAAAGAAAAACACAGTAGGAGGAAGTAATAGAGATAAAAGAGTAAATATTGAACAAAGATTAGAAGAAGTAGAAGAAAAAGTAGAGAAGAAGGATATGTAAGGCTGAATAGATCGAATTTAGTTGTAAAGAAGTTAACAAGTTAATCACACTTACTGTAAGATAAAGAAATAGATGAAGTATGTACTGTATTTTTTCCTGTGGAACATGATATGAGAATTACTACCATCCATACTATGAGTGAGGCATAACAAATACAGTTCTGTTGTAAGTTAAATATGTATTCCTTTTTTCTATATGTAGAGTCAAGTGAGTCTTATGCCAGTGTCTCTCAAGACAATGACCATGATGTTTTAGGCTTCAGAGATGATAAATGAATCAAGTTGTCTTGGAGGAATGGGTAAGAGTGTTTGTTCCAGGTGGGGCAAGATGATCACTGGCAGAAGAAGAGTAGCATTATAATTTTAAACAGATGAAGGAGATGGACAAAACAGAAAATTGGCAGTATCAAGAATGGAGATTATGTTAGAGAGCAGAGCAGAATCAAGACAAATGAAAGTGTGAATGATAACAGTTTGAGTCTGAAGCCCAGGTGTAGGGTTAAACATCAAATACAAAAAAAAAAGCAGCGACTACAGGAAACTGATGGAGGAGCTGAGAAAAGATGGCAAACACAATGTCAGCAAGAAAAGACCAGCTCAAAACTCCAAAAATAGCTGAATCCAACTCTAGGGTACATTAAGCAATATTTTATTAATGAAGCCCCCACACAAACAAATGTGTCAATGTATCATGCCGCACAGGCACTTTTTCAAGACAACAGTACCATCTAGTGGATGTTTTATATATAAAAACACCCTATATATTGGAATATATAAGAAGTACTATATATAACAAAATACCTGATATTAAAGTCATACTATGTTATCTAAAAACTATTACACATATGCCTAATCATATTGCACATATACCTAACCATGAATATCTAACATATATAAATAGTGAAGAATGGAACACACTCAGAGGGTAAAATTCCAAGACCAAAAAATAAAGTAAGCAGAACACCCCCCAGGAAAAAAAAATACCCAAAATAAATTATAAATATGCATCAATGCACAGCTATACTATAAATATCTAAACCTATATTTATATAAATCCTGCTACTAAGGGATCAATTGCATTTCAACAGATGAGTCAGTTGAAAATGTTCTTTCAGGCCTAGAAAGTGCCAGCATTCAAAGTGGACTGCCAAAATGTCTCTACAAAGAAGCAGACTATTTAAATCACCTCCCCTAGGTCCTGTGGTCACCTGTTCAAGTCGAAGAAAAGAAACATAGGCCCAGATATTCAAAAGGGTTGCGCATGGCGCAACAGTGTTGCACCATGCACAACCCACTGATGCGCCCTGGTGCAATATTCAAATGGGAATTGTGCCTGGCACAAATCCCGATGCGCCGGAACTCATCAGTAATGTATGTGGTGCAGGTGGGGGCGGCTTGCCCATGCATACTCTGCACTTCCCAATATTCAGACCAGGACGTGCTGAGTCCATGCATGCGTAACCCCTAACTGCGCTACTGAAGTTGATCAAAAAAAGGAAAAACAGCTGGCCACCCACAGGTGAGCTGCCATATTGCAGGGTGCAACATGGCAGCTGCCACCTGTGGGTGGCCACCCGAGCTCTGGCTGCACCTGGCGGTGCCCCCCATGCCCGATCATGGGCATGTGTAAAATAAAAGAATCCAATATCTCTGGTGGTCCAGTGGCCGGCTCTCAGCCCAGTTACGGGCATTTGTATAAAATAAGTATATCCACTATCCCTGGTGGTCCAACAGACCCCCCTCCCCACCTGCCCACTGATCCCCACCATCCCACTCTCTGGCATACCATTGGCTCACAGCAGCAGCACCCCACCCGCCTTCCACCCTGCTGTCCACCAACTGACACCATAGGTAGGGCTGTTTGCCCATTGGTCCACAGTGTGAGCCAATGGGCGTGCAGCCCGTACTGTACTACACATTCCAGATATGTCCCTTTCACATATCTGGAATTTGTAGTATGGTACGGGCTGCATGCCCATTGGCTTGCTGTGGACCAATGAAGGCTGCTGCAGCGAAATAATCTTTTCGATTGAGTGGTGGGGTTGCGCAGGTGGGTGGGTGTGCCTACCGCGGCGGCAGGGAGGCGGGGATGTGAGGATCAGTGGGCGAGAGGAAGGGTCAGTTGAACCACCAAGACAGTGGACGTCTATTTGATACAAATGCTGCACTGGTGAAGAGCGTCCACTAGACCAAAGATATTAGATTCTTCTATTCTTTACATGCCCACGATCGGCTGAGAGGAACCACTGGACCACCAGGGATATGGATTCTTTTATTTTATACATGCCCGCTATCGGGCTGACAGTGGTCCACTGGACCACCAGGGATATAGGACGCTATTTTATATTTACTGAAGCCCGCGATCAGGTTTTGGGGAACATTGCCATGCTGTGCAGGGGGCATCAGTCCCCGACGGCTGCTGCCTGGCAGGGCGTCAGGCGCAAATCACCGGGGATCGGCACACCTGCATGCAAATGGGGCCATAATGGCATGCAAATGGCCCCATTTGTGCCTTGCATGCATTATGGCCCCATTTGCATGGGCACTTTTGAATACCACGGTTGCTGCACATGGCACAACAGAACTTGCGCTAGAGCATCCCCCTGCTCCATTCTGGCCACTTGTGCTGGCGCAGTGCAACTGCATCATGCGCACTGTGGGTGGCCAGGGTGTGATATTCAATGATGCTGTGCCATGGCGCAGCTCCGTTGAATATCACCCAATCAATGCCCCTGCACAGCCAAGTTACACTGTGCCCAGGCTTGCTCCACAGCCTGGCGCAGTTTGAATATCTGGGCCATAATGTCTAAAGTCCTTCTTCTTGACATGTAATGCTAAAGAATTATCCTCCATACCAAGTCTTATATGTCTGTTATGTTTTGGTATACAGGATCTAAATTTTCTCTTGGTCTTGCCTACATAAAAGCAGGTGCAAGTACATTGTGCAAGGTAGACCACTGCTTCAGTGCCACATGTGATAAAGTTTTTTATCTCAGAAGTTTTGTCAGTAGTAGGAAAAGAGCTTCCCACCCTTATATGAGGGTAGGCAGTACAATTACGACATATGTGACATCCAATAGAGAGGTTCTTCTTCTTATGTTGACTTCCTGTACTTGTTGAGCTGTGGACTATTCTGTCCCTGAGGTTCTTTCCCCTTCTATATGTAACATTCAAATTGTCCCTTGTAATTTCCTTCAGTGCAGGTTCAATCCCCAATAAATGCAAACTCTTCTTGATTACATCCACAACTTTAAAACTCTGGGAAGCAAAGGTAGTCACAAAATTAGGACCTTTGTTTTTTCTGGGGATTCTTTTTTTAGGTTTCAACAAGGCATCTCTCTCTCTATCAAATCTACTTGTTCCTTAGCTTCACCCAGGCATGCAGAAGCACATCCCCTTTCTTCAAACTGCTCCATGAGGGTCTTGGAACATTGTTCATAGCTGCCATTTGAGCTACAGTTATGCTTGCCCCTCATTATTTGTCACGTTGGGATATTCTTAACCACATGTCTGGGATAGCAGCTGTAATGATGTAAGACTGCATTATGATCCATATTTTTACAGTACAATGTAACAGATAGATTGACCTGTGTGTCTTCCTGATCAATAAATCCAGAAATGTAACATGGGTCGAGCTTGCATTCACTGTGAAATTTAGATTACAGTTACTGTTTTCCAGATACATTGCAAATTGGTCTAAAATCTGTTTACTGCTTTTCCAAATGATAAATATATCATCAATGCATCTCTTATATATTTCCAGATGTGCATAAAATGGATTCACATCTGGATCAAATGTAGATACATTTTCCCATTCTGCCAGATAAGTATTCGCATAGTTGGGGGCCATGGCTGCCCCCATGGCAATTCCTTTTATCTGGTGGAACATTATGTCACAAGAAAAGCATTTTTTGTCAATACATGTTATGTAAGCTCTAACAAAAATGTAATCAAGACCCCAGAATAAGAGGTGCTCCTATACAATGCATCTCAAAGGGGTGCAAGGCCTTGTTCATGTGGTATGTTGGTGTAGAGAGATGAAATAGCTAGTGTAACCAACAGCCAATCAGGGTTCAGCTCAGTGTTAGATAAAATGTCAAGAATGTGCATGGTATCCCTGAGGTAAGCCCTATGTCCCTGTGCTACCTTTTTGATGTAATCATTGACAAACTGTGCTAATGGTTCTGTGAGTGAGCCGTTACTCAATACTATGGGTCTCATAGGTGGATTATATAGGTCTTTATGGATTTTAGGCAGACCATAGATAACAGCTCTACGGGGATGTTCAACCATTAAAAATCTACTTGTCTTAGTGCTAATAACACCATCTGATACAGCAGAGAGACATTTTGGCAGTACACTTTGAAGGCTGGCACTTTTCCAGGTCTGAATGATCATTTTCAACTGGCTCCTCTGCTGAAATACAATTGATCCCTGAGTAGCAGTATTTATATAAATATAGGTTAAAATATTTATAGTATAGATGTGCATTGATACGTATTTGTAAATTATTTGGAGGGTGTTAGGTTTATTTTATGATGTTGGAATCTTTTTATGTTTAGATATTCATGATTAGGTATATGTGCAATATGATTAGGTATATGTGCAGTAGTTTTTAGAGACCATAATTTGAATTTGATATCAGATATTTTGTTATATATAGTACTTCCTATATATTCCAATATTTATGCAACTGCAACTGGAGAAGCATCTTACCATCCATGACGTATTCGATCCTCTCCCATCAGGTTTCTGGAAGAGACACAGTACCGAGACCACTCTGGTTCAGGTGCTCAATGATCTCCTGATGGCAAGAGACCAGAAGCGCCGTTCCATCTTGGTGCTTTTTGACACCATGGACCATGGGGACCTGCTCAAGCACCTGAGGGTCATCTGTGGACTGGCTGGTCCAGTTCATGGATGATTTCATTCTTTCCTAGCTGGCAGGTCTCAGAGGGTGTTGTTTTTTTTCTCTGAACCATTCTCTCTGCCATGTGGGGTACCTCAGGGCTCGGTGCTGTTCCCCATGTTGTTCTCAGTGTATTTGCTGCCCCTCAGAGACATTGTAAGATGATATGGGCTGAGTTTCCACTGCTACACAGATGATACACACCTCTATCTGTCTTTTGCACCCAACCAGGATAGTGCAATCTTGATGTTTAACAGCTGTCTGGTGGAAATCCATGACTGGATGAAGTCCATTTTGCTGAAATTGAAAACTGGGAAGAATGATGTGTTAGTTGTAGATCTGGGGTGCTGGATAGAGAGGCCAGCGGTGGGGTTACCTTCTGGGCTTTGGCTGAATTGTATACAGCTGCCCACCTCTGAACACGTGCATAATCTGGGGGTGGTATTTGATGATGGACTGACACTGCTAGCACAGGTGTTGGCAATCATCAAATCTTCCTTTTACCATCTTAGGAACATTGCCAGAATTAAGCACCTTGTTCCATACGATGACTTGCCCATGTTGATCCATGCTTTTGTGACCTCGCGCCTTGACTACTGCAACTCACTATACCTACGGCTTCCCTGGATTGATGTCTGCCACTTGCAGCTGGTGCAGAATACTGCAGCATGATTATTGACTGAAGCTTCACGCAGCAGTCATATTACTCCTGTGTTTCATGATCTGCACTGGCTGCCTATACAGTGGCAGACCACCGTCAGGGTTGGTCTTCTAACCTATAAGGCCCTATATGGATTGGGAACAGATTACCTGCAAGAGCTCCTGGTTCCTTACAGCCCGAGCCAGACCTCTCCACTCAACTGACGAGGGTTTGTTAGAGGTTCCCAGGGTGTGATTATAAAGATATCTGGTGCCAGGGCTTTTATGTTCATGGTGCCATCCCTGCGTAACTCTCCACCTCATCAGATTAGAGAGTGCAGGACTGTAGAGGGCTTCAAGACCAGTTTAAAGTCATGTTTATTCAAGCAGGCATTTAATATTTGAACTTTTAGGTATTCTGTGGATTTTAATTAAATCTGTTATTTTATGTGATTTTAATGAATTGTCTGTTGATGTTTTGTATGTAAAGTGCTTTAATATTGGAATTGCTCTATAAAAATAAAATATTATTATTATTAAATATAAGATATCCACTAGATGGTACTGTTATCTTGCAAATGAGCCTATGTGGTGTGAAATGCTGACATGTTTGTTTGTGTGGGGTGTGCTACTGCTTCATTAATAAAATATTGCTTAAGGTACCCTAGAATTGGGTTTGGCTATTTTCCGAGTTTTGAGCCGATCTTTTGTTGCTGACATTGTATAAACATCAGATACAGTAAGAGTATCACTAAGTTGAAAATCAGGGATACTGTTGTTAGGAAGTAATGAATGATCCCAGTTAATTAAAGCGAGTCTTTGTCCACAGTCTTGGGCAGGATACATAATCATTTGATGAAGGTCAAAATCATTGTGATTGGAGATATAGTTAAAGGAAAAACATTATATGTATCATCTTGAAGACTCCAATAGGACAAGAAGCTAAAGAGATATAGATGTTGTAAAGATGATTAGAAAAATTAGACAATGTATCTGAGTTGTATTAAGGTGACCAGTGAGTTACAGAAGTTTATGATTAGAAGATAAACAAAGCTGGAGAGAAAACATGTCTAAAAGATGGATGAACTGCAGTTTAGAATTTAACGACTTTTACTCAATAACTGCAATTCTTCCACCATTACCTGGAGCACAAGACTGTTGAAAAATGTAATAATTATGGAGGGGTGGCCTCTTAAGTGATGAAATCAAGTCAGTTGGGTTGTGCCAGGTTTCAGTAAGCAGAGTATTCCATGGTCATTAGTTAAAGTAAGAGTGTAAATAAAAAATCAGTAAAAGAGACATAGCATTTATAGAGTGAATTTTGAGATGACCAGATTCAACTTAATAACCAGATAGAGCAGGTGTTGCAGAAAGGACAGGCATGAGGGAAATTTGATTTGATAGGCAACTGGGTTATTAAAAACAGATTGTGTATGGGAAAGAGATAAAGGTTTAATATTGAGGGTGGCGGTTCATGTCACAGGAGAAGGAAGAGGAGGATGAGAATGCATATAAGGTAAAACTTGAGCAAGGTTATCATAGATAGAATAATACATGGTGTGGTGTGTTTAACAAGAATTTTACACATACCCAATGTATTGGATGCTATATAAACTCAAAAAGCGAAGCTTGCGGGATTTTGTTTTTTCCATAAGGTGTTCATGCTCCTTCTGCAGGCTGCTGCTGGTGTCTGCCACCCTACTGATCTCTGGGGTTCATTCAGGGTCTTGTTACACTGTGTGCCCCAATAGACCCCCAGGAGCCAGCCCGGAGGCATCATCCTGTGGCAGCCCCTGACTTTTTCCTGGTTCTTCTCCCGATTACCCCAGGGCCCCAGACAGAGAGGCGCATGAGTGTGGAGGTGCACATGAGTGCTCTTGCTCCAGTGATGGCCCTGTCCTCCTCACCCCATTGGCCTAGCACTCCTGGCTTCCCTCAGCTGCACTGCACTTGACCTCTACCTTGAGGCAGTTAAGCACCGAGGGAGCTTAGGCTCCCTCCCTGGAGTGCAGATCTGCCCAATGGCAACTCATCCTGCTCCACACCCTCCCCCCATGCTGACCTTTGATGGGCCGTGCTCACTCATGAACATAGGTCATCAGCATGGCAAGAGGTAAGGCATCAGGTGCCTCAGCCCTCTACACCACCAGGCTGGCCTCTTGAGGGATTATTTAAGCATAAAATAACACAAAAAAGTATGCACTGGGTTGGTGGTGCTCCACAACAGACACCAAACTAGTAAAAACACAAAGCTGAGCATTCACAACCTCAAGAAAGTGAACACCAGGCTCCAAATAAGTAAAGCTTTGTTGTCTTTGATAAAGGATCAGCCGGTCTGAAAGGCATCAGGCGGTCATTTATGTCATGTTTGTTTGTTTGTAAAATTTTATTTGAATTCATAAAAAAATGAACAAGAATATAGGATATACTCCATTGAGTTAAAAACTCATTTCCAAGGAGGTCCAGTAACAAGCATACAGTTACAGATTTTAAGACATATAACACACCTAACAAACACAATAATAGTTACATCACAACAATATAATAAATCTAGAATGAAACACCATAAATCAGTAATCAAAACCTTATGCAGGGAAATTTTAGCAATATAAAAATATTGGAATACAGGGAATATCCTTAGTTATATCAAAAATTTTATAAAAAGCAGTATCAGAAATTGCTTCATTATTTTATTTTATAACACACCTTAGCCATAGCTCAATAATAAAGCTTATTATATAGAAATTGCTCCCCAGACTAAATCATTGACAACATTGTTTTGGACTATGTTTAAATTTATCAAGCCATTTTTTTTGATAACCTAGAGTTAAAGACCACTTCAGCTTCTCTCATTTCCAAAGGCAGATTGCTCAAAATTTTGGATCTTCTCCTTAAAACAGAAGCTCTACCTACCCCTAAATTACATTTTGCATACCCCTAGAGGATCGCAGACCCTCTCTTAGTTCTCTTACAACAAACATATCTAGAATATACTTGGGCAAATTCTCTCCTCCCCATTTTTCCAATGAAATTTACCAAATGGAGGTTTCTCCTGTCATCCAAACACCACCAGTATAATGCCCTATACAGATCACAGTGATAAGTGTTTGATGAGATGTCATGGGTATCTGCAACTTCTAAATGTTGCATTGATATTTTAATAAAGACAATGAAGCTTTATTTATCTGAAGCCTTGGGTCCACTTTTTTGAGGTGGTGAGCTGCTGACTTTGTATTTTTATTAGTTTACTTAAGCATCCAACACCAAGGGTGTGTGTAAAATTCAAGTTTTACACATCACCCCATGTTTTATTTTATATAATTGCTGGGGGACTTTTTTTTACCGCATCAATTATTTAAATAGAAACACATTGTTGTGCAGCTATGGTCTGGTTCAAGCATAGTCCGTGGTAAGGTTCAAGTGGCTGTTTAAATGTTTACAGTTTTCTAAAGTGGTTCCTCCCAAAAGTTAGAAAGGTCTACTGAAAAGAGCTTTAGTCAAATACAAAAGTTAATTTTTTTAACATTTAAATTATGGCAGAGCCTGAGTGCAAAATGTGGTGAAGTGTCCAGCATGAGGAAGGGAAGACTGCAGCTGGTGCATGCTTTGGAGTGAGAGACACCTGGCCCAAGTTAACCATTATAACACACTGGTTATAACGGAAAATTATAACCAGGTTTCCCCATGGGAAAAAATGATGAACTAAGCTGTGTTTTATAGCTTTTAGTGGTAGTGGAATCTAAAAGTAAGACTGAGCAAGGCAGTGGCAAGGTTAGGTGGAGGGATCTAAAACAGTCCGAGCAAGGCAGTGCCAAAGTTAGGCATTGGGATCTAATGACTGCGCAAGGTTAACAATAGGTGAGAATAAAGGACAAAATGTATTGACACATTGCAAGAGCAATGTTTTTATAAATAAGGTAATGTGGCCAAGTATATAGAATTGTAGGCAGTGATCAGTAATGCATATGCTGCCAGTGAAGCCAAGACTAAAGGCAGGTGAAATACTAATATTTCATTTACTGTAAGAGTCACAAAATGTCCACAGTCTTTGTATAATTTTGTGAATACATTTTTCCTAATTCAAGTGCATAATTTTGCATTCTTCAGATGCATAGTTTTGCAAACTGCTGTACACTGTTTAGAATTTTGCACTTTAAATGTTCAAAATGTGTCAATTCATAAAGGCCAGTTTAAACAAAAAGAAACAATATGGACAAAAGTGAGCACAGTGGTCATGAGTCATGTACACCTTGTGCTTTCTTAGAGCCCATGTACGGGGGTAAAAGTAAGTTAAAAATGCCAACAAATTGCTTTACTGCATTTCAAAATAGCAGTAAGGTGACTTGGGGGTGCTAACTGACGTGTAATCCTGCTCACAAGATAAATCATACTTGCCTTCAACTTGTATACTTAGACAAGTGGTGGAGTTACCGCTCTACCCACCCCAACCATACCTTACAACATAAGTTTCAAATAATGTGCAACTTGCACAAGAATTTACACTTTCATGCAATTTGTTCAGACATTATTCAACAAGCATATTTTTTGCAAATTGGGTTTTGAAATGTACAAGTCACACAAAAGTCACGCTCTTTGAGTTTATGTAATTTTGAAAATTAAAGGATGTACAGGGATCATTGGATCTGCAAAAGAGGATCAGGAGCTAGTTGGAAGGGGGCCTGCCTTAATGCCAGAAGTCTGGGTAATAAAGTTATTGAGCTTCTGGCATTGGTGGCACACACTGAGGTGGACCTCATACTCATCACAGAAACTTGGGCCACAGAGACTAATGACTGAAATGTGTTAGTCCCAGGTTATAGAATGTTTAGATGGGATAGAGGGAAAGGCAAAGGGGGGGAGTGTAGTCCTATATGTAAGGGGTGGTATAGCAGTTGTGGAGGATGGACACAT
This sequence comes from Neoceratodus forsteri, assembly GCA_016271365.2. NCBI lineage: Eukaryota > Metazoa > Chordata > Ceratodontiformes > Ceratodontidae > Neoceratodus > Neoceratodus forsteri. The sequence continues at coordinate 422,836,769 of CM028130.1, forward strand.
CAGGAGAAGGAAAGAGGAAACAGGGCCACTGTAGGTTCATCTCTCAGCACCCTCAAGGAAGAAAATACAGTTGGGGTAATCTGTAATAAATCTGGAAATAGAAACTTTCTAGGTATAATAGATGTACAGTCCTGTGTAACAAACTGTTAGTACTCTGATAGTAGCAGAATGCACTGTACACTAAGAGGGATTTGGATAGAGGAACAAGGGATGTGGCACTTTAATAATATAAGCACTAGCACTTTAAGTGAATAAAGAAATCTATAGCTAGCCACGCTTAATGACATATCTGTAGGAATTTTGTGGATTTGTAGTAGTCCATACTAGGTTGGAAGTTCATATTATCAAATAAGAGATTCCTTGATGATAATGGAAAAGCACTAGGGACCTTATAGGAACTAAGTAACTATCTAGAGGTCAGCAGCTTGTCTGTTATGTCTATAGAGAATATGCTTTATTTAATTTTTAATTAGTTTGAATACGCATCTGTGTAAGATTGGAATTAGGTGGTTCACTCCTGAAACCTGTCCCTTGAATACCATTGATGTGATTTTATATTTAAGCAAAAGAGGAGGTCACGTGATGCAGTGCACCGAGTAACATACTCCTGCCTGAGCTCCTGCCCCTCGCTTTATTCTAAACTGTTTAGTACTGGATTTATAGCAAGAAATACCTCTTATTTGTTGGGGTAACCACTCTGCAACCTGGTATTTGTACTGCGGTGAACAAATGGATATCGAGATGAAAAAAAATCTGCCGAGACACACTCCCCCTGCATCTCCCGAGAAGGCCCCGAAGAAGACCAGGGCCTCTTCTACAATACATTCCGGTGCTAGCAACATGGATTCAGAGCCTCTTACCCTAACCAAATTCTTAGAGGTATTCCAACCTTTTAAAACTGAGATGCAGTCGATCTTAGAGGAAATCAAGTCTATCTCCAGCACTGTCGAGTCTATGGCTATGAAAACCTCTGATAATGAAGCCTCTATTCACTCTCTGGAGCGTAAGCAAGATCAAACAGGATCAGAAGTGGTGGCCCTCCGGCAACGAGTAGCCAAACTGGAAAGTAAAACTGAAGATCTGGAGGGCCGTAGTCGCCGCAACAACGCAGTACTAATCTGTCTTCCGGAACGTGAAGAAGGCTCCGACCCAGTTAAATTTGCTAAGCAATTTGTGGCAAAAATAGCTGGCCCGTCGCCGTTTGGATCCGACTACACCATTGAGAGAGCCCACAGAGCACTCCGCCCAATGTCGCCGCAAGGTGCTGCCCCCAGATCCGTTATTTTTCGTTTCTTAAACTTTCAAGAAAAGCAACATTTTCTGTCCAAAACCCGGGAAATCAAAGAGCTTGCATGGGAAGGGGCCAAGATTAGAATTACACAGGACTTACCCCTATCTGTGCACCAGAAACGGGCCTCCTATCACCCCATAGTTGTGAAATTAATAGCAGCAGCAATTAAATTCAAGATGATCTACCCTGCTAAATTGCAGGTGCTCATAGAGGAGCTCCTGGCGGGCTTACGATGATGCTGGGCGCTACGTGATCTTAAAAACCACCTTCCCTGATCTTTTGTTCTCCTTGAAGTTGGGATTGGAAATCCCTGTTCATAATTTCAGCCAGGAAGTGAGCTTGTTGGCTTTTCTACTGCCCAATAAATCTTGGCGCAGGGAGGAGCAGAACTTGGCTTTTAAGACCTAGATCAATTCTCCTTTGTAAATCTGCATGTTCCTGTCCTGTAATTGGCCAAGGCTATAGATGGGCTATTCAGAACCTACGGCAACCTTCCTCGACAATCCTACCGAGATGGTCAAGCTGCATTGCAGGATGTTGTTGCCGTGGGCTTCCTCTATGTTTTGCTAGAGGCCCCCTTTTGGACTCTGGATACTTTTATGGGCTTCGGGATGTGATTCTCTAAGAAGATTTTCCCACGGTTTGTGCAAGATATGGGACACTTCTATAGTATTTGCGGTTGAAGCATTTTTGGACAGCATTGTTGTTTTGGTGTCGTTTTGTTGCCTTTCACTTTGCATTAATTCCAATGTGCAGCACAGCCCAGTTGTCGCTAGATGGCGCCAAAATCCACGTGTGATGTTCTGTTTATGCCACTGCAGCATTATGGCTTGATCCTTGGCAAAATGTCTGAATGAACAAGATTTGCAGCACTGTAATTTCTTCTGGGGACAATCTTCATTGTTAATTTGTTCTAACTCAGTACTCTTGTTTTTATTTGGTGAAATAATGGTTTAAGTTTCACCCTGAGACAGGGTTTAATGTACCTGGGTTTCCTGTAAGCAGAGGGTCTACTGTTGCCACCCCTTAATAAGGTTATTTACCTCGAGATACTGAGGTTCTTTATGCAAATTTTATTTTTATTTTCAATATAGTTAATTGCCTTCCTTTAAGCAAGGAGACAGTTGTAGTAATAGGTTACTTTACTAATAGCGAGATGGGTGGGGGTGGGCAGGCGGTAGTTTTGGTGAGCTGGTTATCATGTACATAGCAATGTGTGGGTGGAGGGGGAAGTGAATGGGTGGTATTATACGGTTTGGGATTTTTCTTTCGGGGGGTTGATCTGTGGGTATTGAGAAGGAATGGTTTGTTGGGGCGGGGTGTGGATAAGCACAGCATAAACTTAGGAGTTAGTTCTACGGAGACTATATTTAGGTATGGGTGCTTTATTGTGATAGTCTATAATCACATATAGAAAAATGGTTAGAAATTTTAATTGCATCTCCTGGAATGTTAAGGGGGCCAGACAGAAAAGTAAACAATAGTCAATCCTGAAACATTTGAACCTGCTCAAAGCAGAAATTATGTTTTTGCAAGAGACACACCTTTTAGATGTTGAAGCAGATAAAATGAGGCATCAGCAGGTGGGACAAGTATTTATGGCACAGGGCACCACTCAGAGTAAAGGGGTCATGATCCTGATTCACAGATCTGTCCACTTCCAGCCTCTCCAAACTATCCCTGACCCTGAGGGTAGATATTTATTTGTTAAAGGAAAATTGTATACGATGGAAGTACTTCTGGGTAGCGTCTATGGTCCAAATATAGATACACCGGGGTTTTTCATCAAAATCCTGGAATTGTTGCACTCATTTCATGATTTTCCGATGACTATAGGGGGTGATCTTAATCTGGTATTTGACCAGACGATGGATAGTCAGGACGATCTCATCCGGCCTCTCCTGCCATTGAGGCACTAGAGGATCTACTTGACTCCACTAGACTATGCGATGTGTGGCGTGTGCTTCATCCCCGCAATAGGGAGTATACTTTTATCTCGCCAGTTCATAACACTTGATCTCGAATCGATTATATCTTAATATCCCAAAATTTGTTACCGGGGGTTGTAGACTCTAACATTGTTTCAGGCCCACCTTCAGATCACTCGGCTGTTACCTGTCAACTTTCGATAGCATCCCTGCCCCAAAAGGGTAGCAGGTGGAAGTTCAATAATCAAATCCTAAAAGAGCCAGAAAAGGTCACTTACATAGTATCCCATATCCAGCAGTTTATGACCCTTAATAACAACTCCACGGGTCGTCCTGACATAGAGTGGAGCACTCTCAAAGCCTATTTCAGAGGGATTTTGATCGGTATCACATCTAAAAGGAAAAAAGAAAAGGAAAAGAAGGCTGTCCAATTATTGCATCAGATCAGAAATTTAGAGGCTACTCTCTCCCCTGCTACCCCAGAGGATACTAGGCAAGAACTAGTTAAGCTTAAGGATGCTTATCTTAGTATATTAAGAGAGCAAGTAGAATATGCCATTTTGAAAACAAATGCGGCTTACACCGACCAAGGAGAAAAGGCAGGACGGCTGCTAGCCATGCGGGTGAAACAACAAGAATCTAACAGATTCATAGCTGCAATTAATTCCCCAAAAGATGATTCCCTCAAAACCTCACCTTCAGAGATAGTAAAAGAATTCTCCAGTTATTTTCAGGAACTATACAGTCCCATGCCTGTCCCCCCTGTAGAGGCGGATATGCGGACATACCTGAGGGACCTGCAACTGCCATCTCTTACTGAGTCTCAAAAAAGCGCTTTAACTTCCCCTATCTTTGAAATGGAAATAGAAAGGGTGATTAATTCCCTCCCAGTGGATAAAACCCCCGGCCCGGATGGGTTCACCCCTAATTTTTACAAAGTGTTTTCTAAACACCTTGTACCCATTTTGCTTCCTCTTTTCTGCTTTCTTCTTTCGGGGCAAGCAACAGATACCTCCCTCTTCGAGGCACTAATTATTTTGTTACCCAAGCCTGACAAGCCACGGGATCAGGTCTCCAGTTATAGGCCGATCTCCTTACTTAATCAAGACATTAAAATACTCGCTAAATTACTTGCAGACCGATTAAACTTAATACTTCCTTTGATAATAGGTGAGGAACAAGTCGGATTTATGAAAGGTAGATCATCAGCTGACCACCTTAGGACTCTGGCTCATGTCTTCTCTGCCTCAAGGGATGCTCCCCTTCCAATGGCTTTGATTTCTCTAGACGCAGAGAAGGCCTTCGACAGAGTATATTGGGAATATTTATTTGTAGCGATGGAGGCCTTTGGTATCCCGGGAGAATTTCGGAGCTAGGTCCATTCAATATATCTATTTCCTTCAGCCAGGATTTCTTGTAATGGGGTAACTTCTGCTCCGATAAAACTCTCCGTTGGAACCAGGCAGGGATGCCCATTATCCCCTCTACTCTTTAATATTTATGTTGAGCCTCTAATTCAAAGATTAGTAAAGGCCAAAGACATGTTGGGTATCCAAATATATGGACATGAAGCAAAGGTCGCAGCTTATGCGGATGACCTCCTCCTTCAGATCTCTAACCCAGCAATATCCATTTCCTCGATCCTCAAAATAATTGAAGAATTCAGTACAGTCTCTAACTACAAGCTTAACATTGATAAAACCCTGGTTTTCCCTCTCAATTACAAAGTCAGTAAACGTGAAATCACTTCATTTGGTTTGTCGTGGAAAGCAGACTCCATTAAATACTTAGGTATTATTTTGTCGCGAAGTATGTCCCGACTTAAGCAGTTAAACTTAGATTCCTTGGTGCAGAAGATTGACCAAGATCTTCATAGGTGGTCCCTTCTCCCTCTCTCACTTTGGGGCAGGATAAACCTGATTAAAATGAATGTTTTTCCCCACCTTTTCTACCCAATCAACATGCTAAATATGGTAATCCCTATGTCCTGGTTTACTAGAGTGCATAGTATGCTCTCCAATTTTCCATGGGGTTACAAGAAAGCAAGGATGGCATATCACAAAGTTGCTGCCCCAAAGGGAAGAGGTGGTTTAAGGCTTCCACATCTTAGGCTGTACTACTGGGCCAGTCAGGCCAGTAAGTATCTTAAATGGTTGACAGCTGATCAAGTCGCAGCCTGCTCGGGGGTATACCTCAGTATGGTTAAAGATAGAAACAACCCTTATTAAAAAGTCTGGTTACCTCCCCAGAGTGATGTTACACACTACTAGCAACTCTCCCATTGCAGCCTCAATTAAAGCTCATATGCAGCTATGTGCTTTTCTCAAGTATGATAATGTTAGAGATATTTCACAGCCCATCTATGGTAATCCTAATATACAAATTAATAATAAACCTTTGTCACCCTCCTGGCTTCCTCAGTTAGGAAACTGTCAGGTGGAAGACCTTATTTCAGCTGATATGCAATGGTTCTCCTCAGAGGATACTATGCATAAGTTTGGGATACCGGGTAAGGCTATATTCAAGGTCTATCAGTTACGGCATCTCCTGTTGCAAGTTTTTGGGACTACCCCATCTCCAGGTGCTCAGGATCGAATTCAATCCTCCTTAATCCAAGTGACCAGGCTGCCCCATGCTGTCTCTAAATTATATAACCTCTTCTTTGCCTGGGCGTATCCCAACAATCTTGCCCCAGTAGCCTACTGGCAGTCACTTCTGCCAGGTAGGGAGCTTGATTGGTCCCGTATCTGGTATTGCTGTCATAAATTTATGTTACAAGATAGACTCAGGTTGACGCAATTCAAAATCCTGCATAATATTTATTATTCCCCACAAAACTTCATAAGCTGGGTCTTCTGCCCTCTCAATCTGTACCAGCTGTAGGTCACAAACTGGAGACCTCCTGCACATTTTTGGAATGCCGAGAGTGGTATTATTGTGGTCCACTATCAGACAAAGTGCAGATCCACTATTAGGAATTTCGAGCTGTTTACGCCTGAAATCTGTGTTCTAGGGATCTGTCATCCATTACTGTAGTATGCAGAAAGTATTATATGGCGTTGATCTCTGTCTCTGTTAAGAAAATCATTCTTAGACATTGGAAAGACTCAGAGAACTTAAATTATGTGGAATGGCTCCAGGAACTTCTGGCCAGCCTCAGAACAGAGAGGTCTATTGCAAGTCTTACAGGTAGACTGGATAAATTTAACAAGATTTGGGGCCCCTTCCATACTCTATACGCATTATAGTACTGATGATTTGTTTACTAGTATGTAAATTTGCACCCTTGTAGCGATACTGCTGTGCTGGGCTTGTGGGGGTAATGGGGGTGGGGGTAGGGGGCATGGGGGAGAATGAGCCAATGTATGTTCAGTCATAAGCTTATAATTATGTGGTATTGAATGTTGAGGTTTGTTCTCTGTACTTTAAACTCTCAATAAAAATTGAATGGAAAAAAAAAATATTTAAGCAAAAGAATCTCTTGGACAGTCACAGATTACTTTATGGACCCAGTATGTATAATTTGGAAAATTATAAGGGGGTATGTTGTTTTAAGAGAAGGGGAGGAAGTAGTTAGTCACTAGAATGTGTGTATTGCATCATTTTTTACACCCAGTCACACAGATAAAATGCAAGACGCTGTGGTTTTCTAAAAAATCCAGAAGGATGACATAGTGAGGATACTGCAGCGGCCTAAGAAATGGCAGGAATCTTTTGAATTTTTGAAATTAAGCCCGAAATGGGGAATCTTCTGATAAGCATTGGAAGAAATGTTGTTTGTGCCTGAGTTGTGTGCACTTGGTAAAGAAAGTAATTAAGAATTTAGTAGGAAATGCCAAGATTAGGAGAAGTGGCTTTAAAAATAAAAGGAGATTTTGTAAGTTGCAGAAGTAGCAAATAGAACTGAAGCTCTAGTTGGGCCCTGATGTAACAATTTAAAGTGAATGGGCTGGGACATTCTGAATTTAATGAGAACAACAGAAAGCAGTGGAGTATAGAGTGATGAATGCCATAATATGAGGGTTGAGAAAATTTGTTAAATTTGAAGGTTTCTACATTGTCCACAGCAGCAACAGCATGGGGATTAATATTATGTTACAAATAGATCAAACGCACAATGGAGCAGTTTGTCCTTCATTGTGAATGATGCTATCTTATGGCTTGGTGTAATTAAGGAAGTGTAAGGCTGATATAAATGCAGTAAAGTATAGACAGCAGCTTAAAGGATGATGTAAAGAGAAATAACATGAAAAAAAGAGATGCTATTTGTTTATGCAGCGTGATTAGGTACACGAATATCCCCCTTCTCTAAGATGTTGACACACATTTTACCTGCAGAGCAAACACTGTGTGGGGCTTAAAAATCACAAGCATTGTAATGCAAGCAGCACATTGAGTCTGAAAAGAACAGTGTGAAAGAAACAAGGTAAAAAATATATTTAAGAGATTTCTTAGAAAGTAAAAGTCATATAGAACATAAACTAAACTGGGCATATACTAGTACAGTTTGCATAAGAAACACATGAATTTCAAAAGCAGGAGGATATACATGGGATGAGTTTGATAAATATAAGAACAAGTTCAATTTGGACATAGGTGACTGGGGGTAACTTCCAAATGAAACTGAACAGATATATTGATAGACATGGGGTATGATGTGACTGATTGAGAAATAATTTATTATCACAAATGATTTAGCTTCTGGGGTCTGGCACTATCTGGGTGAAGTAGATGTGTGTGACTAATAGGTATTAGAGTTGAATCGATAAACTATTTGGCATGTCTGATTATAGGAATAAAAAGATTCCCTGGATTATTAATTGAAGTAGAAGAACAGTCTGGTTTGCCATGTGCAAAGTGAGTAGCAGAGTATGTCTCAAGAAGAAAGATACCTCTTTTAACAAAACTGGAAAAATAATTTATGTGGACAGGTCACGGATTTTTGTATGTTTGTATATTTTCAAGGGATTTAAAGGCATCTCCTGATGAAGCCAACTTTGCTGGTGAAATGTCGAGGTTGTGGGCCAAATATAAATAAAGAATAAATATTTAAACATCCAGAGAGGAGCTCTTTACATTCTTTGTGTGCTTGCGCCCTCCCACCCCATTCTGAGTGGGAGACTTGTATTTGATTGAACACATCAGGAGTGGCAGCAGTACAACCTTTTTTTCTAACCATGATCGTTGCCCGTGGACTTCCTGGAACCCTCTAGGACTTTGTTGTTGTGATCTGTAGGCCACAAGAACAAGGGGAAAGAGAGAGACAGGGAACTCACAAAAGATTGGGCAAGGGGTCTTCCCAACCCTGACACCTTGGCTACTCTCAGGACTTACCTGCTTCCATAGTCCCCCATGGCTTGTCCTCCATGGCATAGTGGTGGGGAGTCCCTCCACCCACCAGATTTCTGGGAGATGCCTGAGTCACTGGGTGTGGGGCCAGTGGAGGCCAGTGGTCATCCTCTCAACCAGGAGCTTTTTGGGTTTTCTCTCCATGCGAGACGTGGCATGTACTGATGTCAAGGCACACACGCTGACATATGCCACATCTATCCTGTCACTTTCAGCTTGGGCTGCCTTTCCTCTGGCATCCACCAGGGGCCAGTCAAGCACCAATCTCTTCCCCCATCCCCCCAGAGGAGAAGCATGGTCCTGTGGATGCTTGATTCTACTCTCCCCAGCCGGCCCTTCAACACCTTGGGTTCGCTTCTGAACCCAGGTCATCAGCATTGCAAGAGGTAGCACTACCACTACACTGGTGGGCCAGCTATTTATTTACAACTTTTGTAATTTGTGTGGATCTACAGTACTGATGGCAGCCCCAGCAGCATTTAAAAATTTCCACCTCAGAAGTCACAAACATGCACCCACTCTTTTCATAATGCAGCTATGTCATGGTGTTGATAGCACATGTTTCTGATGACCAACAGCAAAGCATCACTCTGATCTGCTTATATTTATAATGGTGGACATGGCAAAGCAGCAATAAATTTTAAGAAATTCAAAGTCCTCCGTCTTGCCTCAGGAACAAAATAAAGCAAAAATGAAATCAGCTATATTGATGATTTGGTTTGTCCTAACTGCCAACTAAGTGATTAAAATTGTTGTAAACTAGTACTGCTGCTTTAAAAACTTTACATTTTAGAATACATTTTATAAACTGAACACATACAGTACTGTAATGGCCTGATTAGCAAGATACCTCATGTCATCACTTTTTATGGGGTGAAGATAAATAGCATATGCTGAGTGAATTTAAACGTAAGTACTGAAGCAAGGATTACCTTGCAGGTGCACCAGCATTTAAGCCATATTTTCAGTAATTTCATTGTCTATCCTTAATTTATACAATGTGCTCCATGTTAAGTTGAAATTTAAAAATAAACTGATCTATTTGTGCTTGTGACATCATCAACATACAAAAAATGTTATGTCACATAGGCTAGGTCATCAGCATGTTATTTCCACTTAGGATAGGTCACAAATGAACACAGTTAATAGGCAAGCAACCTGAAAAATGTCTGATGACATCACAGTAACCCAAACTACATTCAAAAAGAAGCAGTAAAATCAGGGAGAAATAGTTAAAATAATGAAGTGATGTAACAAATTTACATTTTAAAATCATTGTTTGCATTAGACACAAACAGTCCAGCTGCCAATAAGCAGTTTATCATCAAAAGGGCTGTGCAAAATGTATCTTCCACCAGTGAAATATTGGTGAAATTCCAACTTTGCTTCCACAGAATTGTGTGATATTGCAGCACAAATTTCATGACATTTTCCCAAAATGGTGATTTCATTTATTTCCATATAATTCAAAATGGGTGATTGTCCAAAATGTGCCATATTTTGTATGCTGACTTTACCAAGGACCATACAAGGTGCATTAAGCTTCAGATCGCTATTAGTAAAGGTGGCTGAATTATAAGCCTACACACTTTTGGAAATTTCAAAATTACATTTTGCAATTATGTAAACCAAAAAAAAATTGAGTCCCATAACTATAAAACTAGAGAGCATAATATCCCAATTTTTGTTAGGTTCATTGACCCTAAATATTGGGCTTTGAGGCCACCCCCATTGCTGAGCAGCAGAGCATTGCTCTACCATGCTGAGGACCCATGTTCGGAAGTGAGCCTAGGACATCACATTGGGAGGCATGTCATGGCTGAGACAGCTGGTGCTCTGCAGTGTATCTCCATCAGGGAGGGTTGGCAATGGGTTCTGCCAACACAGTGACCCTCTGCAGCTGGGCCAGAGATCTTGCTTCTGCTACAGTGGAAACTGTGGTTGTTCAAGCCTAACAGAGGCACCACCCCCACCAGGGGAGATGGGAAGGAAAATACCAGTACATGTTGGAGAAAAAACTGGTAGCCAACTGAATGATGGCTGGGTTCAACCTGATCAGAGTATATTCCTCTAAACAGGGTATATTCCTGTGAGATGAGCTACCGGCTGGGAGCGATACCAATATGGAGAAAAAAGATGGCAAGTCCAAAAGGGGAACTCACACTCAATGGTGCAGGTTCAAGGTGCTGCTGCAGGGGTGAACTAATCCCCAAGAGTATACAAAAGGAGGTCTGAAAGCAGCACACTCACAGGGAGAAAGCAGGTAAATTGTTGCATCTTACTTCCTCATCTCAATAACAGTGATGGAAAACAACAATAATCCCAGTACCAGGTGAGTGAAGTATTCACCTGTAATTTATTGAACAAAACTGCATGAAAGATAAACTAATGCATATGGCTGCCAAAATAGACTTAAGAAAAGTCCCCAACACATAAATAAAACAAATTCTGGCAGAGCCACTATGGCTGCAAATGCATTAACTTGATAAGGGTGTTTCATGGACTTAAACATAAACATGAATTGAATTTAGTAAGGCCTATGATACTGTTCCACATATGACTTGTTAATATGCTGGGCAGCCTAGGAGTGGGTCACAAGGTGGTAAACTGGGTTAGGAACTGGTTGAATGATAGAAGATGGAAAATCATGGTAAATAGTGCTCAATCTAAGGAAAGGAGTGTGCCCAGCAGGGTGCCAAAGGTATCAGTCCTGGGCCCAGTCCTATTTTATGTCTTCACAAATGAAATTGTGGAGGGACTGGATGGAAAAGTGTGTCTGTTTGTGAATGGCACTAAGATCTGCAACAGGGTGGACACTCCAGAAAGGGTGGAAAAAATGAGGAGGGACCTAGGAAAACTGGATGAATGGTCCAAAGTGTCGCAGCTGAGATCTGATGCAGAAAAAGTGCAAAATCATGCATTTGGGTTGCAGGAACTCAGAGGAGGATTACGGGGGGAGGGGGAACTGATGGTCACCAAACAGGAAAGGGATTTTGGGGTAATCATATTGGATGACTGAACGGTGGCCAAGCAATGTACCAAGGCTATGGGAAGAGCCAATAGGATGCTGGGGTGCATAAGTAGAGGTATCACCAGCAGAAGGAAGGAGGTGGTGATGCCACTGTGCAGATCACTGGTGAGGCCTCATTTGGAATATGGTGACCAGTTCTGGAGGCTGAATTTCTGTAACGTAACTTTAAATCACAAATGGGTTAAATGGTTCTATTTTAGATTTGTATCCCTCTACTCTTCTGCTCCCACTGGTTAGGCTTACCCAACACAACCTGGAAATATCTTGGCTAGCATGACGATTCACCTGCACAAGCTGCTTCTCAGTCCACATCACTGTCTATTTAAAATTTTAACTTCTTGTTGAAAATGGTAGTTTGCCACAGTAATACATAAGCTAAAGTGATGTCACCTACCAGGAGTTGTAAGACGTGCTGTAGCTAACTTTTTATTATTATTATTTAGCTTTTGTTGACCGGGTAAGTGCACTAGACAAATCCTGCCTATTTTCAGGCATGACCCGGGGAGGGGATACAGATGAATGCCAACTGACTTTGAACCAGATTAAGCTGTTGGTGGTATTTTTAGTGAATGAGGGAAATTTGGCCAGGACACCGGGGAAATTCCCCTACTCTTTTCGATAAGTGCCATGGGATCTTTAACATCCATCTGAACTACCACCAATCCAAGCAGATGGGACCTCGGTTTAACGTCTCATCTGAAAGATGGCACCTCAGAAGTGCAGCATCCCTCTCATGCTGCACTACAGTGTGAGTACTGGGATATTAACCCAAGTGCCAGATGTGGGAACTGAACCCACAGCCCTCTGATCTCCCGACCTCAGAGGCGAGTGTGCTACCTACTGAGCCACTGCAACTTGGCTTGAGGAAGGGTGAACATGGGCAGGACCCCATAGCAATTGAGATGCATATGCAGTAAATAAGGCCACATGCACTAACTTACCCTACAAGTGTTAAGTTTCACAGTCTGCATAATACACAAGGCTTACAGTGATGAATCTTCATATGGTTTGGCTGGTTTGGGTTCTAATGTTTATAATACAGGGATGAATAACTAGTGAAGATATTTTTTCAGTGACTGCTAAATGTGGTACAGTGCTAGACTTTTTGCAAAGGTATAACAGAAATTATGTCTATGAGGTATTGTCCAAGAATTAGATCATGTTTTCATAGAGACAGATTACATTTAGGGTACTTGATTGTCCCTTTGTGAATCACTGCAGCTCTCTGCTCTGAAATCACTGTTAGACATGTGTCTAACTTAAATCTTTAAGTAGTGATTCTAGAATTTTACCCAGAACCTGTATTTATTATTTAAAAAAATATATATTTTGAGGGGGTGCCTGGTTATGAATTATCCCAATATTTAATTTCAGCATTTTAGTGGAAACTTTGCACTCTGATTTTCTTATTCTGAATATTTGTGGTATGTTGACTGTATTTATATTAAAATCTGTTGGCATTCCTGGTAATGTACAGGGGCAGGGGACTGAGCTGTGATTGGGTTTGAATAAGGAACACAAATATTCATTACATTGCTTTGCTATCTCCACTGGATTATTTAATGTTTCTCCTTTAATATTAAGGTATATATATATATATTTTTTTTAATTTATTTAGTTTTTGTTAACCGGGTAGGTACACTAGACAGCATAACTGCCTATTTTCAGGTACGACCCAGGAGATTAAAACAAAGGGTACATAGACAATAGTAGATACAAGAAAACATCATGGGAACAAGTAGAAGTAGAAGTCAGACATATTACATTTATACAAAATTTTCAGCAATGACAGTACATTTGCAGGAATCTATATGTAGTAACAAAACAGAAATATAAGTGCAAATAACTAACAGTCATAAGTCATACAACTAGTGAGTAAGTGCTAGAAGAGAGGAAATAAGATTTCCAGGTAGGTTTGAGAGTAGTAGAGGTTGGAGCCAGTAGGCAAATAGTAGGATCCAGTACAGGAATGCGTGTATTGAGGACAGGATCAGGGTTCAGAGCTTAGAAGAGCCATACGAAGCTCCTGTTTAAAGCTGTGTGGAGAAAGGGAGATTCTTAGACTTAGTGGAAAGCAGTTCCATAGTTTAGGGGCCCAGCTAAAGAAAGCATTCTCCCCCATTTTGGTTTTACATCTCAGTTGGACAAGAAGGGATTTGTCAGCTGATCTCAGTGGGTAGGCAGAGGTCACAAGTTTGAGCAGTAGAGCCAGTTTGTCAGGTATCTGGGAGGAGATAATATTCTTTATAAAACAGTAGGAAGTAAACTGTTGGAAGGCTGAGGGGGTAAACCATCCCAGACTGGAGTATAGTGTGCATCGGTGGGTAAGTCTGGGCAAAGACAAAGCAAAACAGCAAATGCTGTTGTAGCAGACATCCTACTTTTAGAGGAGCCCTCCAGCAGTTGCTGAAAAGGCTATTAACCCATATGCCAATTTGGGTCTCAGGATCCCCTGTGCAATGGACATCCTCGCCATGGCTGTTAGGTTATGTCTCATCTTGTATGCCAGTCCAAGTTGAATATTGACAGATTTAATGACAGGCTAGATGCAGGTCAAAATCCAAGGCGGGATCAAGGGTTATTCCTAGGTATTTAAAAGAGGTAACTGTGTTATGGGGAGAACCGTCTAGCACTCTGATACTTAATGGTTGGGTGCAGGACCGAATTTTTGAACCTGAATCGAAGAGCATAGTCACCGTTTTATTTTTATTTAAGACAAACTTGTTTTGCAATAGCCAGCACTGAAAGGTATTGAAGTTACTATTGAGATTCAGGTTGATATCTGAGAGGTTTGAGGAGGATGAGTAAAGAACAAGATTGTCTGCATATAGCAGACCTGAGCAAGCACCAGTGAGTGGTGGGATGTCATTTATGAAGACTGTAAACAGGAGAGGACCAAGAATCCAACCCTGGGGCACTCTGATCCAAGTAGGAGCAAGGGGGGACTTAGTGTCCCCACTCTGGACAAATTGTTGCCACTTTGAAAGATAATTGTGGAACCAGGCAGTGACAGAGGGTGAGAAGCCTAGGGATGACAACTTTGATAGGAGCAGTGGGTGGTCAACTAAATCAAACGCTTTTGTAAGATCAACAAAAGTAGCCCCAGTAAGAGAGCCTTTGTCCATAGTGAGTCTGACATAAATTGTAAAAACTGTATGAGAGCAGTGGATGTACTGTGCCTACGTCGGAAACCATGTTGGTTAGAGGTGAGGAGTTTGAAGGAGTACAGGTAATCCGAGACCTGGGTAGCAACAATTTTCGCCAGTATTTTAGAGAGGGTGGAGAAGATGGCAATAGGGCGGTAGTTATGCAGGTTAGTGGTGCCCCCGTTTTTGTAAACCAGTACAACTTGAGCAATCTTCAAGAGGGAAGGGACATGTCCTGTAAGAAGAGACAGGTTGAAGACAGGTTGAAAAGTCTAGTCACTGGAGAGACTATAGACAGTGCAATGGTTCTCAGGAATTTTGGTAAGAGTTCATCTGCACCTGCCGATCCAGCAGGAGAGATGGACTTAAGTAAGTGTAAGATTTCACTCTCAGAGACTGGGGGAAGGGTGAAAGATCAGTTGGAAGGTTTAAGGTTATCCTGCAGAGTGACAGGTAAAGGCCCAGGAGGTGCAGTATAGGAGGAGAGGTCAGTGAATCTGGACTTAAGAGCCTTGGCGATAGTGAGAAGGTTATTGCAATTACAACCATCCACAACCATATCAGAGATGGTATTGCACATATATATATTTATATATATATATATATATGTTTAGGTTATTGTTGCAACTGCACAATTGCTTGCTGTTGCTTTTGTCTGCATCTTGTGCATTTGAGTTCCATTTTCTTTTTGAAATGGTTACTTTTGCTTTTATGTTTCTTTTAAAATGTTTAATATTTTGACCATGTGGTTATGTCATGGCTTTTGTTTTCAGATATTTTATTGCATGTTAAGCTTTTTTTTTGTTGTTGTTGAGTAACTTTCTTCACATCCTCATTCAGCCATCTTGCTTGTCATCATTTGTTGTTATATTCCCTGATCCTTTTAATGTAATCTATTGCAAATGATAATATAATGCCCTTTATAATCTAACAAAGAGCAGTACTTGTTTATGGCATTGTGTTACTGGCACCATAGGCTTTATATTTAACATCTTAAAATTGATGTCAACATGAATGTGTAATGCTCATGTGCCAGCTATTTACTAACATAGAAACATAGAATCTTTTGGCTGAAAAGGACCTTCTGGCCCTCCTAGTCTGCCTTAAGGTCCCTACCTACTATGCCGCCATGGACCATAACTGATCTCCAGCCTTACCACCAGCCCCCTGCACTCCAGCCTTGTTACCAAGGTCCCCTTATGTGTATCCCATGCATGTTTGAAACCTGTTACCATTTTGGTACCCATTACCTCTGCTGGCAGGCTGTTCCAGGTGTCCACCACCCTGTCCGTAAAGAAGTATTTCCTCATATCCCCTCTAAGTCTTCCCCCATTCTAGTTACATATCATGCCCTTTTGTCCTTGAACATCTCTTTCTCGGCAGAATTGAACCTTCCTGTACCTTATTGATACCTTTGAGGTATTTGAATGCTTCTATCATGTCTACCCTTTCCCTCCTTTCCTCTAGAAAGTACATATTTAGCTCCCTGAGTCTTTCCCCATAGGCAACAGTTCCATCATCTCTTGTCTTGAGTACAAGTTTAAAATTCCTGGATACACCCCTGCTTACATGCATGATGTATCTTACAGCTGAGGTCTTAAGAGCTGGTGCCAAGTGAATTACTCCATACAGGTAAAGGGATACAGCTTCATCCCCAAGAGATGCAAACTGGACGTCACTTTATCAATCATTTAAAATAACATAAGTTTAGTTTCACATTCTGAGGGAAGCAAGTAAGATCAACCAGCATGGTTAGCAAACAAATGAATTGACACCTCTGAATGAGTGGGGGAGCAGATGCTAGCAAAACAAGTTACTCCATTTGCAAATGGTTGTAAAGTAAGCACTGAAACTTAACACAGAAAGAAAAGGCCCATAAAACACTATAGAGGAGGTTTCAGCTTACAAAAAAAAAAAAACAGTACTGGGGATAGCTCAATTAAAGGAAAACTACAAGTTAAAATCAGGAAAAGATATGTATTATTAACTTTTTGTGTGTTTTAACTTCATCTCAGTGTTTGGTTTTTCAGTTCTGGCTCTGAGAGGAGTTTTTTCTAACTTTCCATGGCTGTTTTATGGTCCCTGAGGACTGCCATTCAAGGTGTGTGTGTGTGTGTGTGTGTGTGTGTAAGCATGTCACTATTTAAAGTAGTTTTGTCTGCACTCCTGTTGCTATCCCTCAGTCCCTTTCAGTTTTTGCACCACTACCAAGTAGCAGAAATGGAACAACACTTTCTAGTTTGTTAGAGTAGACCATGAATGAAATGCTATATGCAGAATTTTAATGGCTTATATAAACTAGTTTGGAAACATAATGGAACACAGCTATTTATAAAACAAATCTGTGATTAGAAACATAGAACATAGAAACATAGACTTTGACGGCAGACAAAGACCGCTAGGCCCATCTAGTCTGCCCATTTCCCTACCTACAGGATAGGCCGCAGATCCTAGTTAACCAACAGCCTTTATCTTCCTGCCCCCCACAAGAATTGCCTTATGTCTGTCCCATGCATTCTTGAATTCTCCCACAGTTTTAGACCCCACAACTTCCTCAGGAAGGCTGTTCCATGCATCCACTACCCTCTCTGTGAAATAATACTTCCTCACATTGCCCCTGAACTGCCCTCCTTCTATCTTTAAATTGTGTCCCCTTGTTCTTGCAAGTCTCTTTTTCTGAAAGATGCTACCCTCTTGGACTTTGTTGATTCCCTTGAGGTACTTGAAAGTTTCTATCATGTCCCCCCTCTCCCTTCTTTCCTCAAGGGTATACATATTAAGCTCCTTTAGTCTCTCCTCATACGGCTTCTCTTGCAGACCCTGCACCATTTTAGGTGCCCTCCTCTGGACTGCCTCAATCCTGTCTATATCCTTGCAGAGATGGGGTTTCCAGAACTGGACACAGTATTCCAGATGGGGTCTCACCAACTGTCTGTACAGAGGGATAACAACTTCCTGTTTTCTGCTGCTGATGCCTCTCCCTATACATCCCAGTATACCCCAGCCCTCCCTACTGCCTTCTCACATTGCTTGCTAACCTTAAGGTCATCTGATATGATTACCCCCAGGTCCCTTTCCTGTTTTGTTGTTGTTACTACCTCCCCACCCATTGTGTATTCTTCCCTGGGTTCTTGTTTCCCAGGTGCATTATTTTGCACTTTTTTGCATTGAATCCTAGCTGCCATACGTCTGACCATTCCTCCAACCTTGCCAAGTCCCTTTTCATCCTTTCCACGCCTCCTTGTGTATCAACCCTGTTGCAGATCTTTGTGTCATCTGCAAAAAGGCATACTTTTCCTTCCAGTCCCTCTGCAATGTCACTGATGAAGACATTAAAAGGACTGGACCCAATCTGAACCCTGTGGTACCCCACTAGTAACCGCCCTTTCTTCAGAGTGGACTCCATTTACAATTACCTTCTGTGTCCTGTTGTCCAGCCAATGTTTTACCAGGCTACCACCCTGGGACCCACTCCCAGGCTGGTTAATTTGACTATCAATCTTTTTTGTGGGACTGTGTCAAATGCCTTGCTAAAGCCTAGGTAGGCCATGTCCACAGCCCCTCCCTGGTCTACTACTTTGGTCACCCAGTCAAAGAAATCTATTAGATTGGTCTGACATGACCTTCCCGCTGTGAACCCATGCTGCCTTGGATCCTGTGCTCCACTGACCTCTAGGTACTCAACTATTCTTTCCTTCAGAAGTGACTCCATCACTTTCCCTACCACAGAGGTCAGACTGACAGGTCTGTAGTTTCCTGCCTCTGTCTTGGTCCCACTTTTGTGAAGGGGAATCACATCTGCCTTCCTCCAGTCCTCGGGTACCACACCATCCTCCCATGATTTATTAAAAAGAGTAGCCAGTGGTTTCACTAGTTCCTTCCTTAATTCTTTTAGAATTCTGTGGTGAATTCCATCAGGACCCATTGCTTTGTCCACCTTCAGTTTTAGGAGTTCTTGCAGAACCCTTTCTTCTGTGAAAGGACTGGGATCGACCCCCCTATCAAGAGTGCTTCTGTTAATTGGATTAGGCACTTCCCCCTCCTCTTTTGTGAATACTGAGCAGAAATATTCGTTCAGTATTCCTGCTTTTTCACTGTCCCCCTCTGCCCACCCACCGTTCATTCTATTCAGCCTCACTATCCCTCCCTTTGTCTTTCTACGCTCGCTGATGTACCTATAAAAGGTTTTATCCCCCTTCTTAACTGAGTTGGTGATCTTTTCCTCAGTTTGGGCCTTTGCTATTCTGACTTCCCTCCCTGCTTCTTTCTGCCTTAACTGGTACAGCTCTCTGTCCTACTCCTTCTGTGTTTCCTTATACTTCCGGAATGCTATCTTTTTCTTCCTGACTTTCACAGCCACCTCTCTTGAGAACCATAGTGGCTTTTTCTTTCATTTTGATTTGTTTATTTGCTTCACACAAAGACTTGTTGTGTCTGTGATGGCAGTTTTGATGATTCCCCATTGTTGCTCCACACCTCCTTCTAGCCTGTTTGCCAGTGCTTTTCTGAGGCACTCTCCCATCTTGCCAAAGTCAGCCCTCCTAAAGTCCAGTACCCTCACTTTTGTATGGTTTGACTCTGTAGCTGAGTTTAACGTGAACCACACTGTTTGATGGTCACTTGTCCCCAGATGGCAACCTACTTCTAGATCTGAGATCCTCTCACTGCCCCGTTTGAAGTACGAGGTCTAAGATTGCTCCCTCACAGTGGGTTCGAAACTAGCTGTCTAATGCCTGCCACCTGTAGGGCATCAAGAATGGCCCTGTTCTTGGATGTGGCTGCAGCAAATGTGCTCCAGTTAACATCTGGCATATTCAGGTCTCCCATCAACAGTATCTCCCCTTTCTCTGCCATTCTAAGAATGCCTTCCATCATATCCTTGTCCATTCCTTCTCCCTGACATGGGGGTCTGTACACAACCCCTGTGAGGATTGTGGTACCCTTTCCAGTCTCCAAGGTGACCCACAGTGCCTCCTCTCCTCCCTGTTTACTCTTTTGTTCAGTTGCTTTTATCCCTTCCTTTACATAGAGAGCTACTCCTCCCCCTCTTCTCCCTTGCCTGTCTCTCCTGTAGGTTATGTACCCTGGTATGTTAACATCCCAGTCATGGTTCTCTGTGTACCATGTTTCTGTGACTGCTACGATATCCAGGCATCCCTCTTCCATTAAGGCCACCAGCTCAGGAGCTTGTTGCCCAGACTATGAGCATTGGTACTCATTACCCTCCATTTCCTGATGGCCTTACCCCTTTTGCCCCATCCCTGTCCTTCTTGCCTTTGTCTCTTTCTCCATTTACCCCTGCCCTTCTCCCTATCGACACCTCCATGTTGGTGTTTGCCACACTTACTACCGTGATTGTTTGGGGGGGGCTAGGATTTTCCTGCTCCTTTCCAGTGCCTCCCCTTGGCTGGTTTAAAAGCTTGCCAATGAAGCATTAAACCTATCATCTAGGATCCTGGTTCCCCTCCCGGACAGATGCAGCCCATCATGCCAGTATAGGCTTGCATCACTCCAAGTGGACCCCAGTCCCCAATGAAGCCAAATCCCTGAGCTCCACACCAGTTTTTCAACCACTGATTGAATCCCATGGTGCAGAACACCCTAGCCTCTCCTATGCCATAGATGGGTAGCACCTCCGAGAAGGTTACCGTGCGTGCTACTTGACTAAGGCCCCTCCCCAATTCCACAAACTCTTCCTGCACTTCTCTAATCCCTTTCTTAGCCAGGTCATTTGTCCCTAGGTGGACAATGACATCTAGCTCTCTCCCCTGTGCAGCTGCTCCGGCAATCCTGAGGATTCGCTCCCTGTCCCTCCAAGCCATGGCGCCAGGCAGGCACCTTACCTCCCTCTCTCCTTCCTTGCCCAGTTCTACCTTCCTAACAATGGAGTCCCCCACCAGGAGTTGTTTCCTTCCCCTGCAGGGTCCCCTGCCACCCTCCTGTGGGTCTCCTTTGTGGAGGTTCCCAGCATCCTCCTTGGTCTCCACTGTAGGTGCCTCCATAGAGGAACCACACTTTGCCAGAATGGCATAGGAATTGTGGAGAGGTACAACTGGAGGGATGTGCCTCCGTTCCACCACCCTCACCCTCCCTGAGCCCACTGTGGTCCAACCGCCCTCTTTCTTGGCAACCTCTGAGGCAACGGCAGTGGCACTGGTGGTCCCTGGATGGAAGAGGAGGTCCCACAAATCCTGGCCAACTCAGCCTGGAGATGAGCAACCTCCTCCCCCCTCAGCCCAGAGAGGTGCCTGCAGATGGGACAGCACCGAATCCTCCAGAATATCTCCCGGAAGACTGCTGCTCCACAGCCACTGCACTGCACCACTCCAATCATGTCTTATTTCTGACCCCTTAACTGTTTGCAATCCTTACTCTTTCCTCTGTTTTTTTCTCTCTCTCTCCTTACTTTCTGCCTGTGTGCCCTTTAAGCTCCTGATTGTCCTGTTCTGAGACAAGAATATCCTTTATTTCTCAGTAGACCACTTGCTTGTTCAGAGGCAGACCTCCAGCAGCTAGAGGGGGCCCGAGAGCTACTCTTGCCCTTCTAGGATGGTGGGTCCTTGGTGGGTCTGTGATCACTCACTCACTTCCTGCCCCTAAACAGGAAGTTCCTGTTGTCAGTCAAATCCTGTGCCTATAAAAATAGAACTAGCTTTGGGTGGGGGAAGGAGGGCAATATAGTCCCAGCAGAGAAGTTCAGTCACACAGCAGTCCTTTCTCTTGGTGTCTTCTGCCAAGCTATTAGCAGAATCTTTCTAAGGCAGTCTTTAAATGTAGCTTCCTTCTAGCTAAGCCTCTCCCCCTGCTTACCAGATCTTTCTACAAGTAATTAAACCTCACAGCAGTTAAGTCCTTTCAGTCACCTGAGATTTACACCTAGATGACTTTTCAGTTACCCATTCAGTTCAATTAACCCAAACACACACTTTTTTTTGTTTTTGTTTTGTATGTTAGTTTTTTACCCTAAATTAAAGGTCCAAATACAAAAGTTCTTCTACTTTAGTCCCAGCAGAGAAGTTCAGTCACACAGCAGTCCTTTCTGTTGGTGTCTTCTGCCAAGCTATTAGCAGAATCTTTCTAAGGCAGTCTTTAAATGTAGCTTCCTTCTAGCTAAGCCACTCCCCCTACTTACCAGATCTTTCTACAACTAAATTAAACCTCACAGCAGTTAAGTCCTTTCAGTCACCTGAGATTTACACCTAGATGACTTTTCAGTTACCCATTCAGTTCAGTTAACCCAAACACACACTTTTTTTTGTTTTTGTTTTGTATGTTAGTTTTTTACCCTAAATTAAAGGTCCAAATACAAAAGTTCTTCTACTTTAGTCCCAGCAGAGAAGTTCAGTCACACAGCAGTCCTTTCTCTTGGTGTCTTCTGCTAAGCTATTAGCAGAATCTTTCTAAGGCAGTCTTTAAATGTAGCATTCTTCTAGCTAAGCCACTCCCCCTACTTACCAGATCTTTCTACAAGTAATTTAAACCTCACAGCAGTTAAGTCCTTTCAGTCACCTGAGATTTACACCTAGATGACTTTTCAGTTACCCATTCAGTTCAGTTAACCCAAACACACACTTTTTTTTGTTTTTGTTTTGTATGTTAGTTTTTTACCCTAAATTAAAGGTCCAAATACAAAAGTTCTTCTACTTTAGTCCCAGCAGAGAAGTTCAGTCACACAGCAGTCCTTTCTCTTGGTGTCTTCTGCCAAGCTATTACTCCTCAACAATGCTACTTTACACTTCCCGCCATTGCATAGCAAGGTACACATCAGTTTATCTTAGCAGCAGTTATTGCTGCATGCAATCTGTATATAAACTGTGTCACTTTTCCTACACTCCTGCTCCCTCTGTTTTGATCAACATGTTATGGACTTTTGATTCGATTGCTTGTGTCTTGCATAGAAAACAGTGCTTGTAGACTAATCTAATCATTTTGCAGCTGTGGTCATCCATTGGCTAAGTAGGCTTTGTGATTGTTTGTGTTAATGTGATCCAATCCTTAGTATTTGATTACTTTATTGATGTCTCCTATGGAGGGACTCAAAATGTCAGGATAGTTTTTTAGCAAATTCAGAGAAATTGCAGAGGCACCAGGCTGGGACCTTCAGTGGAGTTTTGCTTTAACTTCTCTCAAGCAAGAGGAAAGCCTCATAAAACACTATGGAGGAGGTTTCAACCTGCAAAAAAAGGCAGTACTGAGGAGAGCTCAACTTAAGCACTGAAATTTAACAAAGAAAAGGCCCATAAAACACTATGGAGGAGGTTTCAACTTGCAAAAAAAGGCAGTACTGGGGAGGCCTCAATTAACTTCTCAAGCCAGAGAAATAATAGTTCTCTCCAGCTGCCATATATACACAGGCAGCGTAGTAATGAGGCTTCAGTGGAGGACACTATTTTTAACACTCTACCATGTTATTTGGAAGGTAATCATGCAGGTTGTCCTTTTCTCAAAGCAAAGCATCTGCAGGGCTACACCCACTGGAGCTGTAAAAAGGATTAACAACACCACGGACACCCCAAAAAGGAGGCTATGTGTGTCAGCTCTCTAATCCCTTGCTCAAAGGCTGTCGAAGTTAAAAGCAAAGGGCCCAATTCTAGAAGCTTGGTGTAAGTCACCTCCAAAGGCAACTTGCATCAAACGCTGTTGTGACATGGACCCTGCACCCAATTCTAGAAGGGGCAGGGTCTCTGCAGCTAAGCGCTACTGGTGTTGATACAGGACACCCTTACATATAGTGTAATTCTGGACAATCTTACTTATAGGCTTCAGTGTTCAAAAATGTTATAAAAAAGTAAGATATAATCCAAAGTCCATCAAAACTCATATATTTATTAAACTCTTTTTCTTCACACCCATATACATGAGGCAACAGTTTTGTGGCTTAACGTCACTTCCTCAGGCCAATTGTATATGAACAGTGTTGACACTTAATTTTCATTTATTTGAACTCCACTGATCTGAAGTCCTGATATATTACTCTCAAAATGAGCACCATGCTGCCCTGTTCCTATTACCATCTGGTCACACTCTAAAATGGGCCAGTTCACTTCTCAAAATTGTCATCCACTTAATAGTAATCTTGCTAGGAAAACCACATCTAATTTATCTTTGGCAATTGCCCTCATGAATTGAAAGCGGCTGATGTTGCCTATTCTTACACGGAATTCAATTGCTCATTGCTTTCATTAAACCATGTTCTGGGATAGAACTTGGTGTCTTTGCATCTTTTTAAACTTACTTGCTCCACGTAGTGCCCCTCATCTCAGGCAAAAGACTGCCTTCATAGGCAACAGCAGCCACTTTCAATTCATGAGGGCAATTGCCAAAGATACATTAGATGTGGTTTTCCTAGCAAGATTACTATTAAGTGGATGACAATTTTGAGAAGTGAACTGGCTCATTTTTAGAGTGTGACCAGATGGTAATAGGAACAGGGCGGCATGGTGCTCGTTTTGAGAGTAATATATCAGGACTTACAGATCAGTAGAGTTCAAATAAATGAAAATTAAGTGTCAACACTGTTCATATACGATTGGCCTGAGGAAGTGATGTTAAGCCACGAAACTATTGCCTCATGTATATGGGTGTGAAGAAAAAGAGTTTACTAAATATATGAGTTTTGATGGACTTTGGATTATATCTTACTTTTTTATTACATCTCTGCAGCTAAGCCCCATGACTTGCGACATGCGGAAAGGTACGCCAACCTAAAGGCGTACTCGAGGGGCATGTTGCAAGTTGCACCCCCCCAGCAAGCATACACGTCCCACCCCAAAGCCTGGCAGGGCAGTAGTGTCCCCCCGATCCATGCCCCTACCCAATGTTTCACTGCAAATGGTGTAAAAGTAGAACCCCTGAGATCCCTGGTAGTCTAGTAGCCCACCACCTGCCCCACCCAGCAGTGCCACTCCACCTGCATCCTCCCCACTCATCCCCAGTCAGCAACTGGCACAGTCCACCTCTCACCTTCACAGCCAGCCACCGACTGAGCTCTGTAGGAGTGCTTACTGTATAGAAGCACCAGAAATTAATGAGTAGGGTGGGGGGGATGCAGGTGGACTGGCACTGCTGGGTAGGGTGGGTGAGAGCCACTAGACTACCAGGGATCCCAGGGTTCTACTGTTTTACCATTTGCAGTGAAACATTGGATCGGGGCATGGATTGGGGGAGGACACAGTTGCCCTGTGGGGCTGATAGCAGTGTGTGGTTCGGGGGCATGTTGTGTGTGGGTTGCCCTGTAGGGCATTTAGGATTTTGGGGTTCTGGCAGTTGGGGGTGCATTATGCACAGCTGGGCACCTCTGCTATAGGGGATCAGAGGTTGTGGGCTGCCCTGTGGGGTGCTGATGGGGGTGTTCTGGGCATGGAAGGGCACATCCTGGAGTGGGTGCAGTGGGTCTACAGAACCCTCGGAGGACGTATGTACAGTTATGCCAGCTAAATGCTGGTGTAACTTACATTGACAGTTCTCTTCTGGGGGTTCTTGTAGAATCCCGACATTGGGAACTTTGTTGCTACCCTTCTAGAAAAGGGTGCAACTGCTGCTGTATACCCCCTAGTGCCATGTTGCGGGGGGTTTATGGTGCAACAGCTGTCATAACTGCTCTTTCAGCACAAGTGGCCTACGGCATGTCACAGGTCACATTGTAGAATCCTACAAGTTGCAACTGCTGGCGTATGTTGCTACTTGGTCCATTCTATTTGGCGCAAGTGCTGTTATGCCAGGTGTATCTCTTATAGAATCTGGCCCAAAGACTTCAAAATAACATCAGTAATTAAAGCTGAATTTCATTAGCTTTTATGAAATGTGGTATGTTGTGATACTTTCGTTCAAGCCATGGCCATACATTTCGCCTAGTCATACTCTTGAGTTGCCACTGTACAGGAAGGTAAATGCTCGGTAAAGTGACAATAAGGTAATATTTATAGAATAGGCTCTATGGTAAAAGTATAATTGTGTCAAGTGGCTGGCCCGGTGGCACTGAGGGTTGAGGTGCTGAATGCCACACCTCGCACCACGCCGGAGACCCAGGTTCAGTAGTGGACTTGGGATGCCAGGGGTCGGCTGGGAGGAGATAGCCTTGAGTGTCCGATGACAGCTTGCCTTCTCTGGGGGGAGGGATGGGCTCCATCCCAGCATGGGCTGACCCCTGGTGGAGGCTAGGGGGCATGTCAACATATTAGTGCCATTAGTGCCTCAGGCCTGTAAGTGGCCACAGGCAGAGGTCTGTGGACCAATCAGCTCTGGAGTGAGACATAGGGGGACTGGGAGTGGCTACGTCAATGGTGAGGAATTGACGTTTGGTACGAGCCACTCCCCGAACAAGGGAAACTAGCACACGGTCTCCTAGATGATGGAGCACAGTGGAAGAGATCCTGATAGCCCATGCACCTGCCTAACTGCCCAGAATAGGTCTGACGAAATGATGCAGCATCAGGGTGTTCTGCCCCATCCTGTAACCACCTGGGGGACATAGTCAAGGCTCTGTGGGGACTGACTGGGATTCAGGTAGGCCATGTGTGTGGGGATACCTCACTGTGTGTCTCCTGAAGGAGTGGAGACTGTGTGCAATGGGGGAGTATAAAGAGCAATTTAAAAAACAAAATAATGGTGTCAAGTGTCATGTCACTATCTTGAATGATGAACTATGAGGAATAGCCATGGACATCATGGTGCACTAGCTTGAATTCTTGCAATATACCAGATAACCACTTGAGCTCAGTGACTTAATGACTTGTGGAAGTACATGCACATGCAGCATTGTTTCTGTACAATGTCACCTGCTAACTCTTTAAACCATGTAAATAACAATGTATATTTTTATTACTTGAAAACAGTGGCACCAGGTGACGCCAAGCCTTATAACTAGTTGCAACTTAGGTGATTGTGACAGAAGTATCTGAATACCTTTAGTCATGATGGAGCATGATGCTGGGTATCACAGTCACAGGAGTGTTGATTTGATATTTCAGGGCCATGATGCTAGTGCAGGTAGCATGATTCAGCAGTGATAAGTGCTTCAGTAGCACTTTACTTTAAGTTGTAGTTAGAGTGTAAGTACACTGTAACAGTGTAATTACCCCTTTGCATATAATTAATGATTGCCTACCATACAGTTACATTGAAACTGACACTTTAAGTTTTTTTATTTAGCTTTTTATTTATTTCAAAATTGGTAACTGGGAAAGGCACACTGAGCTCAGGCTCATTTCCAGGTGCGACCTGTGGGATTGGTTACAGGAATAAACAGTGACGCATACAGTACATTACATGATTCAAGTAAAGTGCAGATATTTAGTAGCAAGAATTCTTAACTGATACAAAAGTGAAACAGAATAAAGTGCAAATGTGTTATGCAAGCACAAGAGCAAGTTGGAAATTGAGACTGGCACCAAAGCAATACAAAGGCAGTTGAAACAGTGTGCAAGGGAACAGTTGTGTAGAGGAGAATCAAAAACCTAAAAATTCCAAAATCAATGATGGGATCTCCTAAAGGAAGCAACTGTAAGTGGGTGGAGGAAGGAGTTTCAGCTGATGCCTGAGGGATCCTAAGGAGGCGGAATGATAAATACATACAGCAAGCTGGTTCCAGAGTAATGGCAAGCGATAGGAGAAGGCAGACTGCCCAGCAGGGAAATGGGCGTAAGGAGTGAAAAAGGTTCACTGGTTCTTTGAGCAGAGGGAGCATGGAGCAGCAGGGACTGGAGAGAGTAGTGAGGTGAGATAGGGTGGCAGGGAGCAAAACCAGTACTAATAGATGATTTAATTGCTGTGTGACTGGCAACATGAAGGTAGGAGGAGGATGGACAGGGAGGAGTAGAGGGTGCAGTGGTGCATACATGGAGGGGAGGTAGTCACAAAGCAGCAAAAGGCAGTGCAGAGGGTATCCAGTCTTGCTAGGGATAATGAGGCTATACCATTGAACATGCCATCATAGTCAAGGACTGGGAGCTGCATTTTAGTGACCAGCTTATGGTGGACTGAAAAGGATAGAAAGTCTTTGTTATGGTACAAGGTACCAAGCTTAGGGTGGAGCTTCACATGAATAGCATCGATGTGGGCTGAAAAGTCAAACTTACTGTCGAGCCACATGCTGGGGTACTTGAAGGACGGCACCTCTTCAAAAGGGTAACCATCCCACATGGTGAAGACTGGGAGTCTTGAGAGCCTGGCCAATTATTGGCTAGTTCCAAAGATCATAATCATCATTTTTTTTAGTGCTGACCTTCAAATGGTTGGGGTGGAACCAGCACAGGATGTTGCTGAAGTCCTGTTGGAGAAGTTTTTACACTGGAACTGTTGAGGGACCAGAGGTGAAAATGACTTAATTTGCATACATGTGCATGTGCAAGTTGACACAGGAGAAGGGAGATCATCCCCAAAAAATTGAGAACAGGATGGAGCCTAAGACAGCCCCCTTAGGGTCCCTAGCCAGGATGGGAAGGGGAGGTGATAACATGCCTCTAATCTGAGCCAACTGTTGGCAGCCCCTTAGGTGGGTATGGAACCAGTCAGTAGAGGGAGCTGAGAGACTGGCCATGCTCAGCTTATCCAGGAGTTGGGAATGGCACACTGAGTCAAATGCTTTGGCCAGAACAAAATGAAGTGTGGCCGTGTTTTATGAAAGTTAAATTCCACAGATGGAATTTTAGTGTCATTGCCTGTTATGCATCCATGAATTTTTGAGCAAATTTTGCCAATTAGTAATTTCTAAAGTAACCACAATAGATTTTAGCCTACTAAGCCAAATTTATCTAGTTTAATTAGATTCCAGGGTATATATACTTTGGCATGAATGCCAAATCTTGAGTGTATACCTGCAATAGCA
Source organism: Neoceratodus forsteri (assembly GCA_016271365.2). NCBI lineage: Eukaryota > Metazoa > Chordata > Ceratodontiformes > Ceratodontidae > Neoceratodus > Neoceratodus forsteri. The sequence continues at coordinate 422,865,339 of CM028130.1, forward strand.
GTGGAGCTATAAACATCCAAATATTTAGAACTTCTTCACACAATTTAACAACAAATGTAATTGTGAAGATTTGCACTATTGTAACTTACAATTTACATAACCAATTACCTTTTTGCTTAGTAGTTTCTATGACCAAGGACACTGATTTTCAGTTTTTACTAGTGCTGTGTGGAATGTGAAATGCTGCTGTCAAAATTAGTGAGGAATGACCATTTTGCTAACTGAATTTCAACTGGAATTTCACTGGTTCTTCTGCAGAATTCCACCTGCTGTGATCCGTGGAATAATATAATGTGGAACAGCATTTTTTATATAGAAAATAATTCCCTAACCATTTCCACAGAAAATATTGAGATCTGTGGAAAAATATGTTGTGGAAAAGCCTTTTTTCCGTGGAAAACCATTCTGCCATCAGTGCTGTCGAAAATATTGAGATCTGCGAAATAAAATTCAGCAGAAATTTTGTGGAAAAGCTCATTTCACATTTTTCTGCTGTGGAATACTGCCATTCCCTTTCCAGTGAAATTCTACAGAATGTTGGTAGAATTTTAAAAATTCTGTGAAACTGTGTTACACTGGAATTTATAAATTCCACACAGCACTAGTTTTTACCAGAAAATCCAGTAAAATTCCAGGATTTGGTCTTTTCATACACCAATTAAAACAAGAATTTTATAGAATTTGCCATTTTTTTTCTATAAAGTCTTTCCAGTGCTATTTTCATTTTGCTATATTTAATTTGATGTACACTTAGTCTTCTTTTATTCTTAATATTTACACACATCCCAAAAGGTACAAGGATGGAACATCAGTAAAAACTGATTTTGGCATTGCTGACATCGGTGGCAATACTGTTTTTTCCCACCTGCAAAATGGAATTTGCCCTCTGTCAATCACGGTAAACCAGTGTCCGTCTTCCAAGACAGTGTGCATATAAATTTTCAGTTATCTAGCTTGAAAGGTGGCTAAGAAGTAAGCATAGAAATATTTTCAAAAATGTTCACATGAGTAATAAATTGCTAGACCCTGAGTCCCTCATTTCTGTCCCTCATCCAAGTGTCATGAGCCTTGATACCCTTTTACAGCATCTTCAAAGCAATACACCTTCTAATGTTAATTCTCTAGCCCTAATACTGACTGAGTCATGACCAATAAAAGTATTTTGGAAAATTCCACAAAATTTCACAAATGTTTGTGAAAATTGTGCAAAATCAGAATTTGCTAATTTTAGCCAGCTCTATGAGGGGACTGAACTTACATAAGACATTCATGACTTTGCAACTTGTGAGTTATGATTCTAGCCATTACTCATGATGATACTGTAAATAACATTGAGTGCGGCCATTGCCTATCCCATATAGTATATACCAATTTGAGTGGAAGTTGGCATAAAAATGACATGCAGTGCCACTCAGAAAGCATGGCAACCCTCACACTATCAGTTATAGAAGTTTAGAGACACCTCATGCCTTAAGAACTACTTAATGCAAGCAGTATTTATGTTGCAACGGTACAATGTGTGTGTGTGGGGGACTTCAAAGGACACCCCATAAGAAACGTACTTCGGCCTAGAAGCAGGAATAAGGCACTGATTTGGAGGGTAGGAGGATAATTTAGGTGGTTGTGCTTGTGCCAAAGACATCTGTCCATAGTATAGTGTTATGTAATATGTTGTTTCACACATAGATGTTCTTGAGTGTTGCACTTCAGATGTTAGCAAAGAGAAAACTCTGTATCTGCACATTAACAACTGTCCACCCTCATTTGTATTCCAACATAATCATATGGGGAACTCCCCTGTGGACTAAGTCAGCCTTTTGAGAATAGTGACAAGTTGTGATGGCTTCCAACCCTTCCCCCTCAATTTGTGCTGATGGATGCTGCAGCTGTGAATAAGGCATCCTGTATTTTGCAAGTTGGAACAATATGCAGAACTGTATAAAATACTTACTTTATATGGTGAAATGTAATCACCTAAGGAAGGGCCCTGGGGGTGGACCAAAACATGTATATACTGCAACTTTCATGTTGGTTCAGTGAAGGTATCAGTCCATATAATTTATCCAGTCACAGATCATAATTCATATTTCAGTGCAATATTGCTATTCCTGCTTATTCCATTTATGGATTAGATGGTTCATGTTTTCTGTAACTTTTTGAGAGGGAGCAATGTACTCTGACATGCACTGCTCTACTTTGTAATTGGCACCTTGATCTAGGATAACTTGATTGGAGGGAGGAATATAAATAGCTCCTGCAATGGAGGTTTGGCAGTTGAGATCTAACCTGAGGGAAGCAAGGACCTAGCTCTTGTTCAATAGATCTAACCTAGCTACCCAAAACCACAGCTTCCTATTTATCAAAGGCAGATATAACAAATATATCTAGGAGTTCAGTCCTGAAATGGTGTGTGAGAAAGCTATTTCGCCGACATCAGTGATCACACATCAAGGTAACCAATATCTGTTCTGTTACAAGACTGTTACCTGAGATGCTCATCTACCAGGTTGTTTCTCTACCAATAAAACAATGTCAGACCAGTGCATTGCACACAAGTTACTGTTTGTCTGTCACCCCTGATCTGCTCCTCTTATAGTCCTTTTAAGCAAGAAACACCTTTGTGCAGTACTGTGTAATAATTATTATGATTCTCCTCCATCCTAAACCTTTTTTCTCAGTGTAACGCAAATACCGTACTGTAACAGCACACTGTGATGAGAATGTGCTAAACAAAGTAAAGATTATGTTCACTTAAGATGTAAAGTGATGCAGAAACATGGGGCCATGTGCTGTTGGGTTCAATAAGAAGTCACAGTCACAAGGTGATGGTACTGTGTATACATACTCTCATTACTGTATTCATAAGAAGGCTAGTCCATATCTTTTAAGAATGAACCAAGAAAAAAACTGTCATTTGACAAGTTTTTTTTTTAAATACAGATTTGGTATTAAAAAGAGAAGGTCCCAGACAGAGTTAGGCAACATTTTTATTTCATAGTTAATTTTTATTTTTTAGATGGAATTCATGTCAAATGGCTTTTTTGCATTTATGAAATTCCACAAAAACAAAATGTACATTTCAAAGTATACAAGTTGTGACATATCTTTGTGTAAAGTATTATAGCTGCTTCACATAAAAATGAACAAATAAACATAGACACTGATGACTGAAAAAGATCACAGGTTCATCTAGTCTGACCAGAGTCCCCTATCTGCCTTGGGACCCATTGTCCATGCAAGACTTTGTCCTTGCTGGTCCACTCCCCTGCTTCACTCCCTACTGCTACTGACATGAGCAACCACCAGACTCTGTATTTTGCCCCAGCCATGCCTGAAACCATTTAGGGTCTTGGTGCCCCCACTTTCTCTGGCTGGATGTTCCATGACTCCACCACCCTTACTGCAAAACACAACTTCCTTGCATCTCTCTTAAACCTTCCCCCTACCAGTTTCTACTTGTAACTGTGGGTTCTTGACTCTGTACTCATGTTAAGTAGTTCCTCACAGTTCACCTTCATTGTTCCCTTCAGGAACCTAGATGTCTCTATCATATGCCCTCTCACTAGATCTCCAGCAACTGCATGTTCAGTGTCTTGAGATGATCTTCATAAGATCTGCCCTGTTGGCCCTTACTCATATTGGTCATCCTACATTGCATTTTCTCAAGCCTGTCCCTGTCTTTCATTGGATGAGAACTCCAGAACTGAGCACAGTATTCAAGGTGTGACCTTACAAGTAACCTACTTAGAGGTAGCAGTACATCCTTTTTTCTGCTGTTAATACCCCTTCTGATACACCCCAGCATCCTATTAGCCTTAGTATAGGCCTTTTTACACTGGTTTAATTGTCTGAGGGAGTCATTAATGATGATTCTGAGGTCCCTTTCCCTTGCAGTAGTGCTCAGTTTAACTCCTCACATCCTGCACTCTGTTCTGTTTTTTTCCCCCTAGGTGCATTACCTTGCAGTTTTTGGAATTGAATTTCAACTGCCAAACCTTAGACCACCTCTCAAGACTTTATAAATGTCTTTTGTCACTATCTGCCATATCACAGAGCTTTGTCCTATCTGCAAAGATACACAACTAGCCCCAGGTGCCCTCTCCAATGTCGCTGATGAACATATTGAAGAGGGCAGGACCAGGAGAGATCCCTGTGGCACCCAACACATAACCTCCCTCTCTTCTAATTTGACCCCATTTACCACCACCCTCTGCTGTCTCTCCTACAACCAGTTTCCTGTCCATCTAAATATGTCCCTAACTGCAACTGGGTCCTCCAGCTTTTTCAGCAGTCTTCTGTGTAGCACTGAGTCAAAGACCTTGCTGAATTCAAAGTACAGTAAATCCACAACATGGCCCTTATCAATCACCTATGTTACCCAGTCAAAGAAAACTATTCCATTGGTCTGACAAGACCTCCCTGCTACAGACCCATGCAGTTTACTATCCCGTAGACTGTTGATCTCTAGATAGTCCACAAGGTCCTCTTTGATCAGTGACTTCACCAGTTTACCCACTACAGAGGTAAGGCTAACAGGTCTGTAATTCCCCGGGTACTGCCTGCCCCCCCTCCACCATTGTGTAGTAGGACTACATCTGCTACTGTCCAGTCTTTCAAAACTACTCCTTTCTGAATTGAGCTATTGAATAGCACTACTAAGGGTTCAGCCAGTTCTGCAGTCAATGCCTTGAGAACCCTCAGGTGCATCCAATCTGTCCCTGTGGCTTTATCTACATTTAGGACTTAAAAGTCCTTCTGGACCCCTTCTCTGGTAAACACTGGCTGCCTCATTTCAGGAATACCCCTGACAGCTAACTTGATGCCACTTTCAGGCAGGGGCTTGCTGTGTTTCCATGTGAAGACAAAAGAGAAGTAAACATAAAGGATGGTTGCTTTTTGTTAATCTTTTTCACTTTCTTCCTTATTATATCTGAAGAATATTTTTTTCTCGCTCTAGACCCCCTCTGCAATATGCAGCTCCATGTCTGCCTCTGCCTTCCTGACTGTCTACTTTGCTTCTGAAGTTTTTAATTGTTATTCACATTCCCCCTCCCTCTGCTTTTCTTTGTACCAGGTGAAAACCTTTTTCTTGTCCTGCACTGCTTCTCTGACCCTTTCCGAGAACCATTTTGGTCTCTTGTACCTCTCTTTGTTTCCTGCAAGAATGGCCCCCTTAATTACCACCTATCTTTCCACTACAGCTCCAATGTTGCCCACCTTAGGCAATTTGTCTTGGACAAGCTCCCTCATCCTGTTGAAGTCTGCTCTTCTGAAATCTAGGATTTCAGTGTTTTACAGGGGAATTCTAGTCCCGAGGGCCAGCCAAAACCAAATGGAGTTATGGTTGTTGAACTGAAGTTGCCCCCTTACCCTCACCCTCACTCCTCCCAACAATTCTGAGATGATGAGTACCAAACTAAGAATGACTGCCTGTCTACTGGATTCCTTAACCAACTGCACCAGTAGGTAGTCCTGCAATGTGTCTAACAGGCCCTGTCTTTTTGTGCACCTGGCAACGGGAATGTTCCATTTGATAGCCAGGAGGTTCAAATCACCCACAGCCACGACCTCCCCCTTATTCAATCCCCATGCCAGATCTTCCCTGAGCTCCCTATCTCTTCCTTTCCCTTATTCTGATGGTCTATAGATTGCCCTCACCTGTATTTTCTTGCCTGAGGGTGTTGTGAGATGAACTCACAGTGACTCTGTTTCCCATTGTTTCCCCTGGTGTGTCCATCCTCCACAGCCTCAGTGCCCTCCCAGATATATCATGCTACACCTCCATCCTTTGGCTATACTTCTGTCCTGTCTGAACACTGTGTAATCTGTGACTGACAAATCCCAGTCATTATTGTCTTTGGTCCATGTTTCTGTGATAGATACATGATCCACCTAAGTGCCAGCAATGCCTAGAGCTCACTAATTTTAATAACCAGACTACTGGCATTAAGGCAGACCCACTTCTAACTAGTTCCAGGTCCTCTTTTGCTGTTTTGTAATCCTATACCTGCATTCCTTCTCATTCTCCTTACTGTCTTATGCAGAAAATTAATGTGCTGGCATATTTTTCTATGCATTAGCATTGCAGATTTTGCTCCCCACAAATTGGAGATTGCAAAATGCCAGAACAAATTATCACATACTACAATTACAAATTGTTTATTTCTGCAGGTAAGACTCAATGTAATAAAATATACAACCTTCATACACTTAGTGCCTTTTTTGCCAACTTCATGAATTTCACAAATATGAAATGTGTGCCTCATTTCACATTAATAAAGGTGAAATCTGCAAATGTTTCTCAGTGCTGGCTGCAGACCTCCTTTAAACTCTGTAAAAAGACTACACCATATCAACAATTACTTCTGTTCTCTGCAACCCTCTGCTGTCCCCCACTGGTCTGGAATGTGCTGAATTAAAAGTTACAAAGAGTGAGATGACATAGATGTGTCCATCTGGAGTTATCTGCCCATGACCACATGAGCTATTGAAATTACTTTGACATGACATTTTACAACTCAGATTTCTTATATGTAATTTTAAATTATGTTGGAATTGTATTTTTTTACTATTGGGAAAAGCAAGGAGAGGGACAATAGCATGAGTAAGTAATTCTTTATCTCTGAGAATTCCATGAGTCTTTTTCTGATTTTGCAGCTTGTCATGGGATTGCCTTCCTAAAAAAAATCCACCACACATGAAAACCTTGTTGGGTGTTCAGTTGGCATTTTTACTATATAATCCATAACCACTTTATTACATAAATCCATAATCACTTTTATTTACACATCCAAGTACTTATACATGAACTCATCACATACATTGTGTGATTGTCAATGGGATTTCCTTAGCAGAATGAATACTTTCACACTGTGCTTTGGGTGCTCAGTTGGCTTATTATTTATTTACAATGGACCTTACTATTTCCAGCATTAACATTATTCATTTTCACTCTTTGTAACATTCTTTACTTCAATTCATTTACATCAAAATCATCCTTAAACAATAATCCATGTCTGTACATTATTCTCCTTACATTCTTGTCTTGTGGCTTTGTTTTCTCAGGCTTAGCTGTGTAACCCAATGCCCTTCTAAATCTGTCATCCAGTCTTTCTGTCCTTCTTCTTAGGGCTCAGGTGTTGAACCCGATTCCCACATCTGTCCCCCTTGAAGTGATAACCCAAGCTGGCCAGTGGCACCAATGGCACTGAGGGTTGAGGTGCTGGACACCACACCTCACTCCATACCAGTGACCTGGGTTCAGGAATGAAATTGGGTCATCAGGGGTTAGCAGCAGAGGAGAGGATAGAGCATCTGGAGGACTACTCTCCTCTCCTGTGGAGGGTTAGGGGTGTGTGCCTGCCACTCTAATGACCCCAGTGGTGACTGGGGGTGCAGCAGTGGGGGCCTCATAACAGGGATTGGACAGCGGCAGAGGTCCTGTGAGCAAGCATGAAAGCATGCTTGCCATGCGCTGGATGTTATTGCATGTCCATACCCAAGGGGAATCTGAAAGATAAAATTCCCCTCAAGACATGCACAATGATGCCTATGACCGGTCACCTCTCCCTCAACCAAACAAAGCCCGGAGTAAGTCAGGGTGTGGGTCCAAGGGTGATGCGGTCTCTCTCCCCAGTCCACCTTCTGCCGGAGGGAGCTCCTCCATGGGGGATGAGTCATGCTTCTTCCCACTATGCATCCATGGTGGAGGCTGGCTGGTGGGGTGAGTTGAGTGCCCATGTACAAGGTGGAGCATGGGGCAAGCATACCCTGGCCATCAAGAGGAGCAAAAATAGAGTTAAAGAAAAAAAGAAGTGATAACCCATTGAGATGCCCAACCTGGCTGGATCTTGACCCAGCCTGTGCCTGGCGTTTATGACTCCCTACCCCTTGTGCCCCATTCTTCCCCTCTCAGCACCTCTTCCACCCTCCCTGCCCCTCCCTTTTTTCCACTAGTGCATCTCCCACCCCACGATGGAAATGTGCTTCCCCTTAAACCCTCCTACCTCTTCTCCCACTTCTCTATTGCCTCATCCAACCTATCATTGAATAATGCTATACCTACATCCAATAAATGTACTCCATCCTGCCTATTGTCCCCCAGGCTGTTGTACGCACTGTCATGTGTTATGTATATTCCATCAACCTCCCTCATGAATGCAGCCATTCTCCTATTCAGCCTTTTCCCTGGCTTTTCATTGGCCTTCATGTCCCAAGCTTCTTTCCAGACCCTTCTCCAAATAACCTCGGACCATATCACCATCGCCCACTGCAACCAGGCCCTGATTATCCCTATATTCTTCTTGATTTCTAATAGCAACTCCACCCATGGCCACTCTCCAATGTTGTTGGCCCGAAATGCAGTATGATTAGATCTGGCTTTGGCAATTTTAGTTTTTCTTCTTCTAACAATGGCAAAAGTCATCCCCATTGCATATCCTGTAAGCCTTTCCAATGTAGCCTGACAGACTCGGCTGTCCTCTATAGCTGCCTGCCGCCAAGCAATCCTGCTGCTCCCCTTTCTGCCCCATAAATGAAGGAGTGCCCCACGATCCACACCATCCTCCTGTCCACAGCATCTGGAAAATAACAAACCACATCAAACATCTACTTCTGAATATATCTTTTGTAACTAGCTGACTTCTAACTCCCCAGTTCTTTAATTTCCTCCACTGCCCCCCCAAGCAGCCACCTCTGAAGCTGCTCCTATCCTAAATGAGTGGGAGGAGAATCTGGCAGTGTGTTCCCCTATGAATGCCATATCTTTCCTCACCAAAGCTGTGACGTGGTATGCCGATACCACAGAGCCGTTCCCCTGTATGAACATGGCCCTGGCTGCTGTCAGCCTGACCTTCTTGTATGTCTCCAGAGCTAGGATGGCACAATTACACAATTAGGGAGGCAGTATAGTGCAGTAGTTTAAGGCTGTGAGCTGCAAATCTGGAGACCTAGGTTTGAATCCCACTGCCTCCACTTGCATACTGTGTGACCCTGAGTAAGTCACCTAACTTCCCTGTGCTCCCAGTCGCACCTGTAAAAAAGTTTTCAGTTTAGTGTGCTACTCCTGGTTAGACAATTGGGGAAAAAAAATTTCAATTGTTAGAGACCTATGTCAATCTGACTTTAGTCCCCAGACCAGCCTGGTCCATCTTGGACTGCCTAAGTTCAGTCACTACTTCTTTACTGTCCCACTGTACATCCTCCCATCTCAATCCCCCAAACTCATTCTTCCAGTTGCTGGCTACCATTTTGCTGAACCCAAATGTCCCCTTTGCATAATCAAAAATACTGCCCTAAATAAGCATGCCTTGTAGGCCAAGCTGCATATTTTCTTTAAACTCCGCAAAAGTTTTCCTAACAATGCCCCCTCTATCAGCCTCCTGCGATCCACTGGTTTCCCTTTTATCCTCTGCCACTCCAGTATCATTCACCTGACTACCAATGCCCTGGTGGGTTCCCTCTATCCCCACACTTTGCACACTACTCCTCCTCTGCCTGCCAAATAAATCCCCATTGTGGAGTGCGCCACCACCTCATCCCATTTTTGTACTATGAATCTCACAATCTTGCTTTCTGTGACCACCCCACTTATCTCCAAGCTGGTCAGTTGCTGGAACTCTTGGAACATTCTCCATGCACCTTCATATGTCCTCAGCATGTTTTCTTACTAAGAGCTCTGATACAACAATCGGTCTCTTACCATCCAGTGTCCCACAAATGAGGTGGGACTGCAATCCTCCCGGCTGCTGCTGTGGGTGCCAGTGCCCTGAACCTATGTAACTAAAGATGGGAAAGGCTATCAGCCACCTCATTGTGAATGCCTTCTATATGCCTAGCCTTAAATGACAGATTCAGCCACAACCCTGCTAACACCGGTTACCTTACCACCCTCGTGACCATGACTGTGGATCCCCTGTGTCTGTTCAATATTTCCACCACTGCCTTGTTATTGTACCAAAATATTGTTTTTGGTTTTTTAAAGTGTTCTCTCCACACCATGTTTGCCACTCAAATGGGAAAGGTCTCCAAGAATGTTATATTCTTCAGTAGACCCCTGTCTGCCCAAGCTGTCAGCCATCCCTCTGAAATCCAGTCTCCCCTGAAATATGCACCCATCCCCAAAGCCCCTGCTGCATCTGTGTACAACTCCAAATCTGCGTTGAACAACCAATTGTCTTACTGAAACATAACCCTTTTATACTCTCCTAGGAACTGCTCCCATACATCTAAGTCCTGTCTCACCCCTTTTGTGATGTCAACCCAGTGGTGCAGAAGACTGACTTTCCCTGTGGCCCTGGCCAGTCTCCATGTAGAAACCCTCCCTGGGGTCACTACCTTGCTTGTGAAATTCAGATGACGCAAAGGCTGCTACATAAAAGGACAGTTGCACCTTCCTCTGGGCTTTTACCATGGCTAAGAGTTCCTTCATCCTCCTGATCTTGTCTGGATGAAGGCAAAATACCCCTGACTCTGCGTCTACCTCTATGCCCAAAAATTCTAATTTCTGCATGGGTCCCTCTGTTTTCTCTTCGGCTAATGGGACCCCTAAGGTAGGGCACATTTTCTAAAAATCCTCAAGCATTGCTTCCACCCCCTTCCTCCCTTGCTCTACCAGTAGGAAGTCATCCAGATAACGCACTACTGCCTTGTGCCATACCTGTCCCCAAAGGCCCATTGCAACCAAGTGCTAAAAGCCTCAAATACAATGCATGCCACTGAGCATCCCATGGACATCAACTTATCAAAATAATTAAAGAATAATAAATCCCAGTCTTCCACCCTTACTGGTAGTAGCTGGAAGGAGGACTCAATCTCTATCTTTGCTAGCCATGCCCCCTCCACCACTCTGATCAGCTCCATGGCTTAATTCAGCGTAGCAAATTACATCATCCTGTCCTTGTCCAGAATTGCATCATTCACAGACCCCCCCTTCTAGGTAGGACAGGTTGTGAATGAGCCTAAATTCCCCAGGCTTTTTCTTGGGCACCAAACCCAGTGAGGATACTCAGAGTTCCTGTGGGGGGGGTCAAGAACAGTCCCTTGACTCTCCCAGCATCTATCTGTTTCTCTATCTTCCTATGAACCACTCCCTCTTTGCCTTTTATAGATCCCAAATTCTTGGCCCATATGGCCCTTCTCACCCCCTCATAATGTAATCCAAATCCTTGTGCAAAATCTGCCTGTAATCTTTCTTTGGCCAAGCCATCTGGGTATACCTCCATCCATGCCAACAGGGCTTGAAGCCTGATAGGGAAACAAACTAGCTTGAAACCCCTTCCTCCCCTGTGTGCCCCTATTCCTCCTATACTCCAGCTCCAAAGGACTCCCTGCCCTCAAAGCCCCTCCCTTTGCTTCCCTGACTCCCCACTCCACCACTCCACCTCTCACTCCCCATGAGCCCCCTCAAAAGGGTTTTCTGGCATACTGCTAAAACCCTGTCCTATCCCCCATGTTCCTATACCTGGAAACTGGGTGCTGCCCCGCACATTTTTAGCAAACATGCTTGAATTTGTATTTTTCCCAACTGCATGTGGCTTTGTTGTAACCCCAACCTGTTTTCTTGGTAGCCCCCATCCCTCCCTTGGCTCCCTCAAAGAAACCACTCCCATGGCTAGTTAGAGACCTTACCCACAGATCTGTGGGTTTTGCATCCCAGCAGACGTCCCCATGGGCTGAAATCCATTGCCAAAATCTTTCAATGTACAGCAGCCAACCAAACCCGCCCCTTCACTTTATATCAGCAATTACTTCTATTCTCTACAACCCTCTGTCTGTAATATTCTGAATTAAAAGTCACGTGGAGGGAGATGATGTAGCTGTGTCCATCTGTAGTTATTATTTGTTCATGACCACATGAGCTATTGAAATTACTTTGACATGACACATTACAATTCAGATTTCTTATGTGTAATTTTAAATTGTGTTGGAATTTTATTTTCTTACTATTGAGAAAAGCAAGGAGAGGGACAATATCATGAATAAGTAATTCACTACCTCTGAGAATTCCATGAGCTTTTTTTCTGATTTTGCAACTTATGCTACAGGAAAAGAATACTATGTTCTGCAGTTAATCATTTCTGTAGTTAACCATGCAAAATGCAAGTGTGTGTGTGTTTGTGTCTGTGAGTCTGTGATAGCATGATGACCTAGCCATTTGATTCAGATGCTTTGGGACCTAAGACTTCTGCAATGATCTTGAGATTTGCTTTGTGGATGTTGCCGTTTTTTGCTTTGTGGGTGTGAGGACTGCCATATACCATGATTCTGTCTCTGAATGGAATGAGAATCCACTGAAGAGTGAACTTCGGCATCTAACTATGTGCCCAGTGTCTGGCAGAGCTTAGCCCCATCCCCCCCATACACACACATACTGTAGCACTGCACCCATAGACAGCAGCAGGCAGGGGTTGTGACTGTCATCTGATGCAGACAGGCATCAGAGTGCAGGGATCCACAGCAGGGATACAAATCAGTGCACCGCCCTGCCTGCTTGATTGATTTTTCTTTTTTAGTTTTGTGTAGTCTACAATTTAGTATCAGTTCAGGTCCAAAAAAATGTCCCATTCTGTAGAAACATTTTATTGTTCTCTGTTTCCTCTCATCTCCTGGTGAACACATCATCATGTAACTCATAATGTCAGGGGTTTTCTTCAATTAACTGCCTGGCTGCTGCTTCAGTAATCTCACTGATGGAGTTTTCCAGCCACCTTCATTTCTATATGAGTCAGCAGTAATTCCTCCACAGTGATGTCATCTGAAAATTTCATTTTCCAGTAAATCCTTTACTTTCTTTGGCACATGATACAGAAAGTGTTTTTTTAGTGCTAAAACCATCATAGTACCAATTTTTCACAAGCATTTTTGGGTGAGTGTTCTTAATTGGCATGTCACATTACATATAGATTTTTTACCATTTTATACTGTGGTTTTAGCTCATCTCCCACTGTTGAATCATTTGATCTGATTCTATCACTATTCTTATTCCAGTGCCTCTTCCAGCTGTGTGTATCACCTTTGACGGCATATGCATTTCAAGTTATTTCCTTCAGTAACAAAAGCAATTAGTATTGGCATAAATCTATTGTCAAAAGCCTTCTTCTGCAGTCTTAAGATGTGTGGCATCTTCTCAGTTTGATTCGTTCTACTCAGCATGCCCCACCAATACACGCTGGTATTAAGGAATTGTCTAGCCGCTTAATAGTGATGCTTTTTTTCCCTTAGGGACCACAACAGAATATAGACAGTCCTGTACAATCAATATCTGATCTTGTACAAAGAATGACATTCCTACATGTTCAACATCTGATCTTGTACAGAGAATGGCACAATTTCTGATAAGTTGCCTTTTTCTGCATCCAATACTCCTACCCCCTGTAGCCATCATACACTGCTTCTCCCAATATTTTCTCTGATTACCAGATGTCTAGAGGTTAGCTTTCTTCACACCTTAATCTCTGTAGCACTTTCCAAAATCATTAACATCACATAAATTAATCTGCAGTCATAGGGAATATTCAGATACTGACTCAGAATATGTAGTTTATCTTCAAGTGTGATGGAGTAGGATCATAACCCATGAGTGGTCAAGTCATGAATGAGTTACAGAACTCCTAAATCATCCCAAGTATTGATGAACTGCATATTTTGAGTCAGAGCATTGCATATTTGATTTCTACATCATCGGTTTAGTAGGTTTAGCTTTGAGATCTTCATTTATTTGAAGATTGAGCTGTTGCTCTCTGATGTCACCTGCTGTCTTCAGTGTTGTACATCATTACTGAGATGTCATTAGCATTATGAAAGCTGCTCTTTGATTGGTTCCTTAGTCTGCTTTAATGTACCTATCCTTTAACATATGAAACATAGAAACATAGAAACATAGAATTTGATGGCAGATAAGGACCGCTTGGCCCACCCAGTCTGCCCATTTCCCTACCTACTGGATAAGCTGCAGATCCTAGTTAACCAGCAGCCTACTTCTTCCTACCCCCACCCCCCAGAATTGCCTTATGACTATCCCATGCATGCTTGAATTCCACCACTGATTTTGACTCCACAACCTCGTCCGGAAGGCCATTCCATGCATCCACAACCCTCTCTGTGAAAAAATACTTCCTATCAATCTCAATATCAATAATGACAACATTAATAAGAATACATCATGATATTATGAGGGTAGATACAGTACAAAAATATCACATGTAATTGCTTCATTTTTGCCTCCACTGGTGTTGTATAAAAAGTCTTTTTCCATGGTTTGGCAAAAAGTAACTATTGAAATACTTGCTGCCATTTCAGTTACAACACGGACTGATAGAAAAGGATTGAAGAAATGGACCAATGATTCATGAGTCTGCCCAAAACAAGCTATCATACAAAGATACCTTTTGTCAGTATGGGGTCTTTTTTCACACTAACCAACCCTTTGCTACCCGTTTTACCACTACCCCTGCCCCCAAGTAACTACTAAGCCTTCAATCCTGTCCCAACTGTGTTTCAAACCATTAATGGTTTTGGTACCCACCACCTCTGCTGGCAGACTGTTCCATGGCTCAACCACTCTCTCTGTAAAATAAAACTTTCTCACATCCTTCCTAAACCTTCCACCCCTCACCTATCACCAGCTTCTACTCATTGGCTACATACCCCCACCAGGCTTGAATAGAGATGCGGTGAAATAAATTTTCGCCAGCAAAATTGAAGTGAAATCAGCAATTTCACCACACAAAGTGTTTCACTAAATTTTTCCTGCAATTTTGCCCAATGGCCACTGCAAATGCTGGGGTTCCCCAGGGCTCTATTCTTGAGCCACTGCTCTTTTCCCTTTATCTCAACACCCTGCCTTGTGCCTGTACTGGTAAACTCCTCCTTTATGCTGATGATGCTGTTATCTTCGCTTCTGACCGTAACCCCACCACCCTCCAAGATTCCCTGCAATTATCCTATAAAGACGTGGAAGCCTGGTTTAAAGAACATAGACTGGTTATCAATCTTAAAAGACCAAATCTATGATCCTCTCCCACCCCCAAAACAAAGCTAGTAATTTCCAACTTCAAGTCTACACAGCTCTATGTTCCCCTCGAACAAGTTTACACATACAAATACCTTGGGATAACTTTGACCCTGCCCTCACGTTTCCATTCCATATCTCCGTTAGCCTCCACCACCAATATTAGGTTGGGAATCTTTCACGCCACAAACACTGTCTCCCCCGATGCCCTCTGACTTGCAGTTATGTCCTCCATTCTGTCACTTGTTGACTATGGCTTACCAGTCTACGGGGCTGCTGACCAGACCTCGTTAAACAAAATCCACCTCACCTTAAATAAGGCCTGTCGACTAATCTTAGGTGCTCCCAGACTTACACATACCTGCCATCTTTATTCCCAGGCAAATCTGCTCAATCTTGACGAACGTCTTAGGTATCAAACCTGCATCCTTACAAAAAAACTCTCCTTGGGCTCTCTCCTCCTGGTTTGACTGCCGTTATCCACCATGTAAACTCACTAGCTTCAACACGGTCCTCCTGTAAAACCAAGTTGAAGGTACCTAGGACAAGGACATCTCATGGACAAAAGGCCTTCCTCTACCGTGCCCCTTCTTGGTACAATTCCCTCCCTGCCAGTATCTCAGACACCCCCACAATCTCTTGCTTTAAAACTACCCTCCAGAACCACCTTCTCACTACTGGCAGCTGTTGCTGTTTCTAAGCTATCTTGCTCACTCTCTGACAAAGCCCCCTGTTAGCTGCTCAAATCCTTACCTTCTCTACCCTTGGTTCCTGTTACCTCTCTGTTGACTCCGCTAAAACACACTATATTGATATCCGATGTTTTTCTGATGTTGTTTCCCTGAACAATGTTAACTTCACCAATCCTGTATGTTGTAAATTGTTGATCTCATTTGTCCTCCTGTATCCTCAAAAAAACTGTACACTGTTACTCAATACCAAGTTGTTATCACTGTATTGTCCTCTCTGTGACGAGGTACCTTTGTAAATGAGCCTCTGGCTCAAAGGTTGTAAACTGATGCTTAATAAATAAATAAATAAATAAAATAAAACAAATAGTGTTGTCTATTGATCCCCCCCAGCTGTTCACCGGTCATAATTGAATTCAGCCCCCCATTACCCTGGCCCCCTCATTTCCTTTTATTTAAAAAAAAAATTAAATCCCTCACTCCTGGTGTCTAGTGGACCCCACCCTGTCTTCATGAGCTAGCACCACCCCACCCCCCTCAGCACCCTGATCAGGCTACCAGCACAGCCTCCACTCACTTCCATGGCCAGCAGCCTGACTGAGCACTTCAATGAATGAGTGCATGCTTGTACAAGCACACACTCATTCATTGAAGCACTCAGTCGAGCTGCAGCTGTGGAGGTGGTGGAGGGCTGCACCCTTGAGGTACTGGGAGGTAGCAGGGTGGGTGCTAGCTCATGAAGACAGGGTGGCGCGTGAGATACTAGACACCAGGAAGTAGTGCTGAATTTTTCTTAAATAAAGGGAAATGAGGGAGCCAGGTAACTGGGGGGCTTAATTCAATTATGGCTGGTGATTGGCCGGGGAGGCCACTAGACACCAGGGAGAACAATTTGGGCCAGTGAGTGGCCCAGGGGATGGAGGGGACCACTAGACACCAGGGAGAACTTAGGCCAGTGGGCATTTTAAATTTCATCTGCAGGAGGCAAAATTTCCCCCACAAGCAGCAAATTTCACCAGTTTGTGAGTGAAATTTTGCTTGCTCTGGGGTTGAGATTTCACATTTCACCCTACGAAATATTTAGCAAAATTAGCAAATTACGCAAAATATTTTGTGGAGTGACATTTTCTAATTTCACACAATACTATGATTGAATATCTCTCATAGAGTTTTAATGAATTTAAGGACCAGATACCCCATAGGCAAATTTTAACTGGTACAGTATCTCCTTACTTGTTTCAGAATGTTGAAGTGGCAAAACAGGATTCCTGAACTATCAAAGCCCTGGTTTGGGTATTTATCAGCATTCAGCATAATACAGTTTACCTGCCTTGAAGGCATTTAAAAAATACAGGATAGATAGATAGATAGATATTTAGAGTTGCACAGATTCTGAAATCGCTGTGCGGGTCATGTACCAATTGACTGCGTGCCATGCCAAATCTGTTCATTGTAGTTTACCTACTTGCATTGCTCTTGTCCTTTCTGATTGTCATGAGACGCATAATCCATGTACTGTAAATACATGGCCCATCTTTATCTGTCCTGATGTAGAGAAATTCCTTGCTCATAATATTTATATGTGCTTTGAAATCTTATTGCCTATGTCCGCCCCAGCTACATCTATTAACTTCTCCCACACTAGAGGGATATTTGTCTCTTGGGCCTATATTTATGTTAGGCCTGTGAGTTTTAGTGGGGGCTCTGAGTAACACTGAACAGATATGCTCTGTGCTGTATCTTGACAGGGAGATTGTATTTAAAATGCAGAGGCTTTAGAGTTGATTACACAGAAAAGCTCCCTGATTGTTATACTTCTGACAAGAGACAGGTTTATGATGGTGATTTAGATCTAAAGCACTGGCACAATGTGAAGCATTAGGCTAAGAAAAGGCTTTGTTTGCCTTGTTTAATATTAAAGGGAGGAAAGATAGTGAAGTTTTTAGTTACATTTAAGAAATTCTTGGTAAAGGTGTTATCTTCATCCTTTAGTTCTTATAAAAGAATGGTGCAGGTTTTGTGGTAAGATGTAGACAGTGTGATTGTGTTTATATCAGCATGTAGTATTAATTTGCTTGCCTATTTCCAGAGTGAATGCTGCCCATCTTAATTTTGTTTGAAAGGGTCAAAGCAGTGTGGATTTTTGCTTTTCCCCATCAGTTTTACTCCTCAGTAATAACTGCATCAACATCTGTCACTTTGGGTACAAAGCCCTGGGGACAATTTAAATCAAATAGAGCTCAGTTCTTTTATTTCTGATCTGCAGAGTAAGCAGCTGTGACACTGCATTGTCTCCTGTCATATTTCTGTTGGTGGTAATTGGTCCGATTGCAGTATACTGACACTTCCTTTGCACCATATGCTGTGTTTTGATTTAATACAATTTAAAAAAATTGTAGTACAAAACTGAGCCAATCTGTTTCTGAAATATAAGTATCCCACATCTGACGAAGGGATGGCAATGGTTTCTGTTGCCTCAGTAATGTGTGATATACTGTCATTTATTCTGACATTACCTCTACTGCATGCTCCTATATGACAAAACACAAAAAATTGTTGCATAAAATGCAGCAGTCCATGACTAGTCTAAAATGTCACACCTATACCTGTTATATTTTACTTTTATTCCTGCAAAGAGAACATATATGAATTAACACCAAAAGAATTGCAAAAGCTGAAGATGGCAGCAAACAAAAATGCTTTGTATGTGAGATTCACTCTGCTATGACTTTGTAATCCTAAAGATTAATTAGGTACTGTAGTTTTGGAATATGTTCTAGAAGTGTGTACTCGCATATATTGAACCCTGTTATGTTTTGTGCATGTCATATTATACATCTTTGACATACAGGGTATTAAGTAGCACCAACACCTTAAATATTAAAAATATAAAGAACTTTAAGCTCTGCTTCCCATAGAAAGCATTTTTTTGTTTCTCATTTAAAAGCTAAAATGTGATTTTGTTTACTCAGTGGTTTCAGAGTACAGTGCAATGCAAAGTACCATTCCGGATGTTAGCTAAAGGAACTGGACATCATGCCCACTGATACTCTTGCGTGTGCCCAAAAAATGTAGCATAGCCCAACAACATGACATGCTTAAAGCTACACTGTGCTGGCAGTGCCAGTTATACAGGTATGCTGGTGGGATGTTCCCCTCACTCATGGGAATGGTTCTCAGGTAGTCCAGTTTTGCCCCCCAAGCCCCTCAAAAATCCTACTCTGGTTGCCTGCAAAAGCCATCATGCAGTACTGAATGACCCTGTAAGCCATTGGCAGGACAGGTTCCCCCTTTCTCAAGCACTTGCAGTGGCATAAGCAGGCACAAGACAAAGGTTTTGACCCTGCAGAGCATTGCTCAGCTGGACTGCAAAGGCCACATACAGTAGTAGTAAAAATGTCCTTTCATCCACTTAGTGCTGCACAGTTTGACAGAGAGTGGGGAGCCAAATCTTTAACATGGTGAC
Organism: Neoceratodus forsteri; assembly: GCA_016271365.2. Taxonomy (NCBI): domain Eukaryota; kingdom Metazoa; phylum Chordata; order Ceratodontiformes; family Ceratodontidae; genus Neoceratodus; species Neoceratodus forsteri. The sequence continues at coordinate 422,884,504 of CM028130.1, forward strand.
CATACATTAAATGTATCACCACATTAATGGATTTGGAAAGTAGCATAAACAGCAGTGAATAGTGTTAGAGTGGGAAAAAGTTTATAATGATGTATAAAAAAAATATTATCATGAACTGTAGCTTTAAAGTTACATATTCTTACTGCAGTCAATTGTTTTAGTCAAGTTGTAGGTTCATATTTCTTACTATTTTTACTCTGAAAATATGTAGAATTTAACCAACAATAAAGCAATGTTATAGTATCTAAATGAGAAGTAGGGATAAAAGCAGAATATACTAAATGCCGGTGCAAATACTGAAACTGTCCCTGTCAATAATCCATTACAGCTCAAGGCACAGACTGTCTTACTCTACCTAATGTCAGTCTATGATCTTAGAAACATAGAAACAAAAGTTTTTGGCATAAAAGGACTGCTTGGCCCACCCAGTCTGCCCAGATGTTCCCTGCCTAATCTGCCTCTGCAGACCCTAACTGGTCTCCAGCAGCTCTCCCTCCCTCCTTCCTGCATGTTTACTAATACACCTACAGTATGTCTATCCCATACATGCTTGAAGTCCCCAATTGTGTTTGCCTGCACCACTTCTTCTGGCAGTGTGCTCCAGGCATCTACCAGCCACTCAGTGAAGAAATGTCTCCTCACATCTCTCTTAAACCTCCACCCCTTTATCTTCATTACATGTATCATGGTCCTGGTACTATTTCTCATTTGAAAGAGACTTCTCTCCTGCACCCCGTTCACACCTGTGGGGTATTCGTAGGTCTCTATCATTTCTCCTTTTGCTCTGCTGTCTTCCAGGGCATTCATTTTGAGATACTTCAGTCTGTCCTCGCAGGGCTTCACTTGCAACCCCAGTGCCATTTTAGTTGCCCTCTTCTGGACTGCATCTATACAGCCTGTTATTTCTGAGGTGCAGCCTCAAATACTGGACACAGTACTCCAGTTGGGATCTCATCAGTGAATGATAGTGACAACATAATCTCCCTTTTCCTGGTGAATATACCCCTCCTTATGCACTCCAGGATTTCACTAGCTCCATCCACTACTTTGTCACATTGCCCTGCCACCTTGAGTTCATCAAATATGATAATCCCAAGGTCCCTTTCCTGATTAGTGACTGTCAGTACTCCCCCCTTCTTATACTCAACACCTGGGTTCCTATGCACTAGGTGCATGATTTTGCACATTTTGGCATCAAACCCTGACTATGCTTTAGACCACTCTTCATGTTTTTTTTACAGATCCCTCCACCTCCTCTTGAGTGTCCACTCAATTTCAGATTTTGGCATTATCTGCTGAAAGGCATACCTTTCCAAGATCTTTAATAATGTCACCTATGAAGACATTAAAGAGGACCAGTCCCAGTACTGAGCCCTGCGGCACTCCACTGGTCTCTCATCCATCATTAAAATGAATGCTGTTTACCACCACCCTTTGTCTCCTATCTGTTAACCAGTTTCTAACCCAGTTCACCTCGTTGGATCACACCCCAAGGCTGCTCAGTTTCTTTATAAGCCTCTTGTGTGACATTGTGTTGAAGGCCATGTCTACTGTTTTGCATTGATCCAGTTCCCTCATCACACAGTCAAGGAAATCTATCAGATTCGTTTGGCATGTCACCTCCCCCTCCAGTGAAGCTAAGCTGCCTTTGGTCTTGCAACTCACTGGATTCAATATATTCTACCAATCTTTCCTTTCACAGGGTTTGCATAAGATCAACTAATCTATAGTTGATAGCCTTCTCCCTGCTGCTGCTGTTATGTAGAGGGACTACATCTGCTCTTCTCCTGTCCTCCAGAACCAGTCCTGTTTCCAGTAAGCAGTTGAACAAGGCTGTCAGTGGAGCAGCAAGCACTGCCATGAGTTTCTTTAGAACCCGTGGATGTATACCCCCTATTCCTGCCATTCAGTGTTTATCAGTCCTCCCTCCCTCCACTGTGAAGACTGAGCAGAAGTTCCTATTCAGGATGTCTGCTTTTTCTTGGTCCACTTCCGCACCCCAACCCCCCCACAATTCTGTTCCTCACTAACCCTGTCATTGTTTCCCTCTTCTTACTTATCTGTCTGAAGAAAGTCTTATTTCCCTTAGTGATCCCTTTGGTGATTCTTTCCTCTGTTACACCTTTTCTCCCCTCACCACTTAGTCTGCTTCCCTCTGCTTTACTAGTTCTCCCTCCCTATCCTCCTACCTCTGTGTTTTCTTATACCTTCTGTGTGCCACCCTTTTTTCTTCACCATCTTTACCACTTCCTTAGACAGCCATAATGGTCTCTTATTCCTTCTGCTTTTACTCAGTTCCATCACACAGAATTTAATTATTTAGTTAAACCCAACCTTATTTTTGTCCACTGTGCCTCCACCCCGCGAGGCTGTTTCTATGGCAGTCACCCTTTTCTTTAAAATCTACCCTCCTAAAGTCCAGAACCCTTGTCCTCATGTGGCTAGCCTCTGTTCCTGTCTTAATGTTATATCACATTGTGTGGTTATCATTGGTAACCAGAGGATTGCCCACTGTGACATCTGCAATGCTATCCCTGTTTGTGAGCACCAGATCCAGCACTTCCCTGTCCCTAGTGGGTTCTGTGACTAGCTACCTTAGAAAAGCCCTTGTAGGGAGTCCAGAATATCCCTACTCCTTGCAGAAGCTGCTGTTGAAAGGCTTCACTTCATATCTGGAAGACTGAAGTCACCAACTAGCAGCACCTCTCCCTTTCTTGCCATTCTGATGCTCACTTTCCCATGTGCCTTATCCAACTCCTCCTCCCCATGCTGGAGGCCTGCACACTTCTCTGGAGTGCATGGCAGCCCCAGAGCCTGTGTCCAGAGTGACCTATAGCACCTCCATCCCTTTCTTTTCCTCCTGGTGACTGTGTCCCTCCATGCCCTTGTTTCCATCTCTCACATGTAAATCAACTGCTCCTCCCCTCCTACCTGTCCTGTCTGTCCTGAACATAGAGTAGCCTGGCATGGATATGTCCCAGTCATGGTGCTTAGTGCACTGCAACTCTGTAATGGCTTCTGGCCTGGTGGTGTAGAGGGCTAAGGCACCTCATGTCATATCTCTTACTATACTTGCCACCCATGGTTGGGAGTGAGCTTGGCTTGCAGAGGACAGAGCTCCTCTCCTGGGAAGGGTGGGTTGTGTGTCCCAGTGACCAAGGGTACCCAGTGGAGGCTGGGTGTACAACTACCAGGACCACATCAGGAAGGGTTAGAGGTGAAGGTGGATGTTGGTAGGTAGGGTACGGGAGTGTGTCCATCTTATGCTGGATGTCATTGCATTTAAGGCCTCTGGGGGAAATGAAGGAAACCCCTGCTAGCTGGGAGGAAGACATCACTGCAGCCATCAAATGTGATGCCAGTTCCAGCTAACCTGGGTCCTGACTGCCTCCTTCGTTCACCTCTGCCTGCTGTGGCATTGGATGAGTAAAGTTCACCATGGAACTGACAGTGACTCTGCCCCAGGGGGTCATGACTGGGGGGGTCCACACATATGTGTCATGGGTGGGTTGGGGGAACAGGACCTCAAAGGCAGATAGGAACTCAGACATGATGGGAATGGCTATAAGATGACTAATGGGGCCCCAGCCAAGCAGTGACCAGGAGGAAAAAAGAATTGACAAAAAAAATACCTCTGTAATGGACACTAAATCCACGATGACTCTACCATGATTACTTGCTGGTCTGGAATTTTGTTTCCAAGACTCCTTGCATTGGTGTACATGGCTCTCCACACCTTTCTTCTACCCCACCTCTGCCCTGCTTCCCCCTATCATTCCTATGTTTTTTCCTGAAGTGCCCTTTAGTGTTCCTCCCACCTTTATAATTTCCTGACACCCTGCAATTCTTTACCCTCCCTTACCTTGGTTTCATTTCTCTTTTTTTTCTACCTTGACCCCACCCCTGATTTTCTACACCCCTGCCCTAGGGGAATTTTCTCCCTCAACCCCTCAGGCTTTGCTACTCCATCAGCTGGTGGGGCAGTTATTGCCTCCTTTTGTTTTATTGCCTTCTCTCATGGCTAGTTTAAATACTCATCAAAGTAGCATTTAAACCTCCCACTAAGGACCATGGTCCTCTTTCCAGAAGGATAGAGACTGTCTCCCTTATAGAGGCCCATATCCTCCCAGACTGGTCCCCAATCCCCGATGTAGCCAAAGCCCTCCACTCTGCACCATAGAAACAGAGAAACATAGAATTTGTTGGCAGAAGAGGACCACTTACCCTGCCCAGTCTGCCTATGCCTTCCACCAGTCTTTAAATCTCCTAGTGTGAAGTATTCTTGCATCTCCTCAGCATGGAATGCAACATAACAAAAAAAGTAAATAAATGGCACTACAGTAACATTTGATATGTTGGAAATGGATTAAATTTAACTGGCTATCAGTGGACTATAGGACTTCTAAATGATACTAATGGCAGAAATATCTGCCTTTTGCATACAGAATAACTCTGCTTTTAAACCCAGTATGAATGCCCCATGGAGTTACTACTCAAATGCTCTGCTCTTGTAAGAATTTGTATTTGCCACCAAACTTAAGGGCTCAAAGGAACAGTAATACACTTAAGTGGAAATCCTATGTTAAAAGGGGCAGAGCACTAGCAATTTTGCAGAAATCAACCAGACACTGTGCGCAGCTCACAAAAGCATTAAATCACACAGTTTCATTTCTGAGCTTTGCCATGGATGCTGTATGTTTGGATTGCATTGAGCTACCTTAATTGTTTTGATTCCTTGCATGTCTATCACCTCACAAATAAAACCCCATACATCTGGTACTTAAAACCAGATTTGTAAGTTTTGTGAACTCAGCAAAAAGTCAAAGGAATTTGCCATGTTTGTCAAAAGCATTTTAGAGTTTGTAGAACTCTATCAAACACATCATCATCATCAGAAGCAGGTGGCTTTAAGCAGATCTATTTCTACACCAATGAATTGAGCAATATAGCTTATTTGATATTGTGTAGATAAAGTGGGAGTCTGGCAAAAAAGATAAAAGCTCTTGACTAGAAAAAGCATGGTCTGAATAGGGGCACTGCCAAGTATCATCATTTACAACATTCCCATTAAAATGTTATAGACCTTTATTCAATGTTGCTGGCATATATTCATTCAAAACAAGCTTATCTGGCTGCAGCCAAGTGACACCCACATGCCAGTCAAGTCCCATTTGTTATAACACTAATTGCAAGGCAACATATTACCACTCAAATTCTTTCTTTGGGGCATTAGAACATGCTAAATGAAAAAGTTCCAAAAGGTAGTGGATTAGATTTTCAGCTGTGCACTGGGGACTCTCCATATCCCTGATACTTGCACTAATATATTAGACCACCTAAAAGATGGTCTAATTATTGTGGACATCTGCCATGACTTGCAACATCATGGAAGTCCTATACTAACAAATGCATCAATCTTTGACACGTGCATCATTATGCTGTCATAAATACTGCAAAACATTGAAAATATCATTTAAATGTTTTGCTGTTTTGCTGCATTTACCCTGCCCCAGCCATACACCATACCTGGGACTTTGCCTGTGTTTGGAACTGTCTTTAATATATCTAAGCTTGAAACTGGTACAAACTATTTCTAAGGTTGGCAATGTAGTTATAATAAAATCTTGACCACAGCTAAAATAAATTGGAACCTGAAATCCATCCCTTTTATCAAACATCCTGATACTATGCAAGCAATAAGGGAAGACATGGTGTGGGCTAGGTTGAGTTAGTTGCCAGTCCAGGGACACAACAAGGCCTGATGCCACAAGTGGTGGGACTTACATACCTCGGAAGGGTGGTTATATCAGCTTAACCTGCACCTTGGAGTGTCCAGGACCATTGATTCAGTGATTGATGGCTGCTGCTGCAGTGATCTACTGTTAGAAGCCTGATTTTTTTGGCCTTAACTAAATAATTCTTTATAATCCAATCTTCTTGTTCACTAGGTCTACCAAGCAATAGAAAATGTTTTACTTTTTAAGGCTTTTTATTTCATCTAACTAGACACAGCAAGTAAAAAAGTACACAAATCACCCCAGGCCATCAATGCTATAATTAGTGAAGACTGTAGTTATTTCCATACAGAATAGCCTACTCAGTCTTCTCTCATGTGTTGGCAAAACTATAATTGTAGCCTTTATTAGTTGTCACTGGAGATGCTCCTAAAATCACAGCTCTGTTGCTGTAATCTTGACACTAAATCAGCACTTCCTGAATATTTGGTCACAGATGCAAGGCTGGCCTTAAGGATTGGTAAACTAGGTGGTTGCCCAGGGTGCCCAATAATAGGGGACACCAAAAATACATTGCTGTTAAAAAAAGAACTGAGGGATGATTTTAAAAAAAGTTTTATTTTGGGGAAGTGCACCATTTTCAAGTTTGCCTGCCTAGGGGCCCCACATACTTAAGCCTGGCCCCACAGATGTATTACTGTCACATGGGACAGGAGACATTGTAGGAAAGAGAAATGCATAATAATTCAATCATGGATCTCCCCAGGTGCCATAAAATAAGAATGCAAATTTAGAAAAAACTCCTAACAGCAGACAAAGGAAAAGGACTATACATATAAATCAAATCATTCTGCACAACATATTGTTTGGTAAGTTTTGACTGTAGTTCCCTTTTAAGTTACCTGTCCCAGGAATGGATTCAATTGATTTGACTATAATTTCTTGGCCATCAACTGCTCATCATCCAGAGGGAAATGGTTAGCTTAGAAGTCATGAAAATACAAACAGCACATCTGTTATCTGTACCTTGTCTCTTTCCATGTCAAACACAGGGGTTGCTCTTTCAGAGATTTATATATACTGTATATATATATTTGCTATTCAAAAGTAGTATCACACTTTCTTTAAGAGAAAGTATTGGTTGCTTTAGTAGGTGATCCTGTGTGCCTCCTAGAAGCTAACACTACACAGTGGCTTCTTGTAAGGTGATCAATAAACAATGAAGTACTGTATTCCTATTCAGTTAACTGGGAGCTTCTATAAAGTATTTAAATGCAGAAACATAGACTCCTAGTAACTTACAGGCAGAACAAGACCCATGGTCCATCCAGTCTGCCAGATCCTATGTGTAGAAACAGTGATGCAAGTAGTTTGATCACTCCTTTGTAATTTGAAAAATAAAACACATGCTATACCAACAAATCCATATCCCTTTGTTTGAATTAGCATACATAATTTTATCTTAAAAAATGGATTAGGAAACTGAAGTTCTATGATTGGCTGAGACAGCTTTCTGATCATACTTGTCTTTTTATGGTATAGCACAGAAAAAAAAAAAAACAAGTGTCAGCACCCAATGACCACCTATCAAAAATATATCCCATTGCCACCCTAGCACCCTAGCAGAAATAAATTAGCTGACATTTTTTTGTTAGTGATCCACTCACTTTAGAACCCCTCCCTCAGTGGCACCAGAAACATGAAAAGCATATTGAAATCAAATGTCTTCAACCTTTTGTACTGTCACTGAGTAATATTTACAGTGGTAAGTAAGTTACCAAAATTCTGCTGGATCACTTGCTTCTCCTTGACATGTAGTTCAGTGGGTGAGACTGAGATCACAGAGAGTTTTGTAAAATATTCTACCACAAATGGTAATGTTCTGGTGGTAATACCCTAAGAAAATCTCGCTCTTACCTGTGGCCTAGCAACCCACTGCAGTCACGCTCACTTTCACTTCCTCCTGGTCAACACACGTGGAATAACTACAAAACAGAAAACAAAAAAAAGAAAGAAATTAACACTGACTCAGTCTGCTCTTTCTTCAGTCTCCTTCCTCAGCACTCTCGCTCCCTCCTCAGCAGTTTCGATCATAGTCAACACATTGGCACAGCACTCCAAGTGACAAGACTAAAACAAAAGGACTATATAGCATAAAACAGAGAAATCCTTGCAGTATTTTATAATTTTTTAAACAAATACAGTATTTCTCAACCTGCACCCATTTTATAAGTGCAATAACACATGCCAGGTGTTGGTTATACTATGATAAATGCACTCCTAGTGGTAGTAATGCACTCTGCTTATGGCCTTATGCCTCACCTATGACCCTAGTCATGCATTTATCAGAGCATAACCCACACACAATAATGTGTTGTTGCTTACATACTCAAGATATGGGATTAACTTCCTGCAACTGACTAGATAAAAAAAAAACAGTTTTCACTATACTAGATTTACAGTAAAATTGAACTACATTGGCAGGGCGATAGGACCTCCTAGAATGTTTCATATTCAGAAGCTGTAACATTTCCATTTTCTGTCAACAGTCTTACTGTAAATTGCTGTTCCAACAGCTCAGACATCTTTGCTAGCACCTTATGGGGCTCCTCCATTTCTCTCTAATCAGTTTAAAGGGGAACAACATCAAAATTTATAAAGAAATATGTTTTTTTCAGAGTGTTGGATATGTAGGTGTACTCCTAGTGTGCCCTTTGCTTTGTTTACAGTACAGAGTTTTTTCTGAATATGTAAGGAGTTTTTCAAAATGTGTCTGCTAGTTTCATGACCCCTGAGAGTCTCCCTGTTCACATTTTTTATTGTTCTTCTTTCCCTATAATGTCCCATGTAACAGTGATGCATTTGTGACCATTAATTTAACAACAGCTCTTTGTTGTTATTACTCTCTGGGCCTGATTTTAAAATATGTTTAGATCACTGGAAGGGACTTGCAGCAGTGAAGTGGATGCAAGTGGTAACTTGTGTCAAACATTGCGGCAAGCAGGATTTAACAAGCCACCTGCCACAAAAGACCTGCCACAAGTCCTATGCACTGAATGCAGGGAATTAAACCAGCTCCCCCTGATCTAACTTTGCATCCATGGGGACCCATTTTATGGGGTGTGCACCAAATCTTTGGAGCAAGCTGTTGTAAATTGAGTAAAATGTCACAACTTGTACCAAATGTACTAAAATTTGATGCAGGTTGTGGCAAACTTTTTGGTGCAGCTGCAACAGACATTATGGTTGATGTAGGGCTTTATGCAAGCCCTGCATCAATCTTGTAAAATTGGACCCCCTGAATCAATGGCCCTGAATGCATCACTGTCACATGAGGCAGGAGGCACTGCAGGAAAAAGAAAAGAGCAATAAAATATTCAAACATAGAGATCCTAAGGAGCCATAAAACAAGTAGGTAAATTTAGAAAAAACTCTGAATAGCAAAGGGAACAGTTCTCTAGGACTACACACACAAATTAAAACACTCTCCATAACATGTTTTTGCAAATTTTGACTGTAGATTTCTTTTAATTATCATACCAGCAGATAGTGGGTGTTTAATTCTTTACTCTAATCCATGTTGATGTGCACTAGACATGGAGGAAAAACACAAGTCCTATGGTTCTTTTTAACATGTTCTCTATCCATTTCCACCTACTTTACCATTTGCTACACTATGGATTTTCACGTATACTGCCTTCAGATCAGCCAAGTGAGCTGGAACCCTTTTCTTATTTCTGTTGTTTTTAACAAGTGCAGTAGAGTGTACCATTGTTTCTTGAGGTTCTATATGAGTAGAACCTAAGGTAGTACAAGTAAAATTTTGGGAAGAAAAGGTTCCTCAGCACTGTTTCTGCAGTAAGGTAGACCTGTGTAGAACTGTTTTCTAAGCAACCCTAAAACAATAATATTTGAGAAGATTACTGGTACTGCAGTTCTACAGAATTAATAGAAACATAGAATTTGACAGCAGATAAGGACTGCTTGGCCCACCCAGTCTGCCCCTTTCCCTACCTGATGGATAAGCTGCAGATTCTAGTTAATCAACAGCTTACTTCCTCCTGCCCCCCACTAGAATTGCCTTATGCCTGTCCCATGCATTCTTGAATTCTCCCACTGTTTTTGACTCCACAACCTCCTCAGGAAGGCTGTTCCATGCATCCACAACTCTCTCTGTGAAAAAATACTTTCTGACATTACCTCTGAGCCATCCCCCATCTTTAAATTGTGCCTCATGTTCTTGCACTCTTCTTCTGAAAGATACTACCCTCTTGTACTTTGTTAATTCCTTAAGATACTTGAAAGTTTCTATCATGTCCCCCTCTCCCTCCTTTCCTCAAGGGTATATATATTAAGCTGCTTTAGTCTCTCCTCGTATGTCTTCTGGTGCAGACCTTGCACCATTTTGGTTGCCCTCCTCTGAACAGCCTCCACTCTGTTTATGTCTTTGTGGAGATGGGGTCTCCAGAATTGCACAGTACTCCAGATGGGGTCTAACTAACTGTCTGTAGAGAGGGATAACAACTTCCTGTTTTCTACTGTTGATGCCTCTCCCTATGCATCCCAGTGTCCCCCAGCCCTCCTTACTGCTTTCTCACATTGCTTTTCCACCTTTATTATAATTAATTAAGCTATACTTTAGTACTTGCAATCCATTTGAGCTAAACCTGTTATATCCACTCCTGGTTCTCCTTCAGTTTACTGACATTTTCTAAATGTGTGCCCCATTTTAATCAGGTAAAATGCCCTGTTCACTGTTCAAGTAACCATAACCTGTCCAATCATCTATCTTCACATCCTAATATCAGATTTTGAAAAATTAATATAAGTAGTATGGGCACACCATATAGCAGCTCACACTGTCAGTTCTGAATAGTATTTTGTTTTGCTGATCAACTAATACTGATGCTTTAAGTGACATGCTCAAGATCTGAGCCTGAGCCCAACAACAGGAATAGCAACTGAGATAATAATATAAAATTAATTAATCACCTCAATCAACAGGAAACTACAAAAACTATATTAATTAACCATGAATGTTGTACTTTACAAACCAAACTTGCCAGCAGTGGCAGATCCATGATTTTACAATGGGAGGTGCTGTGGTGGTGTGCATACTTGAGATGCAAGTTTCTGATATTTTTTTAATCCTGTATATTACCTTTTCCATAAAATTTTTTGAGTGAACATATAAATGTAATCTGTTGTTTTGAATGTAGATTTTCTTACAATCAATATATTAGACTTCTCCAGAAAAGTGAAATGCAGCAGCAGCAGCAGCAGCAAGCACATAAGTTACAATGGGGGTGCACCTGCGCACTTTAAAACCCCCTAGATCTGCTACTGCTTGCCAGATATTCTGTTCACTAAGAAAAGGGTAAGCCAATGGGCATGTAGCCCATACCATACTAAACATTCCAGATATATGAATGGATCCATTCACATATCTGGACTGTGTAGTACGGTACATGCTGCATGCCCATTGGCTCACGCTATGGACCAATGGGCGTACAGCCCTACCTATGGTGGAGGCCGGTGGGGCAGCAGGTGGGTGGGATGCTGCTGCCCGCCGCTGACCAGGGGGGAGGGGCGGTGGGGCTCAGTGGGTGGGAGGGAGGGGGTACCGCTAGACCACCAGGGCTATTGGACTTCATTATTTTTAATACAAATGCCCACAATTGGGCTGTGAGCGGTCCACTGGACCACCAGGGATATAGGACTTCATTATTTTTAATACAAATGCCTGCAATCGGGCTGCAAGCAGTCCACTGGACCACCAGGGATATAGGACTTCATTATTTTTAATACAAATGCCCGCAATCAGGCTGACAACGGTCCACTGGACCACCAGGGATATTGGACGTGATATATTATATACTTAAGCCCGCTGGACATTGACAGTGGTCCACTGGACCACCAGGATATGGACATTATTATTTTAAACAGATGCCCATGATTGGGCATGGGGGCGCCACCATGGAGGTGCAGCTGGATCGGGTGTGTTGGCGCCCTGAATATTTGCAGTTCGGGTTGTATTATAATAAACACTGTTGCGCCATGCACAACCCTTTTGAATATCTGGGCCCTTATGTTGAATGTTACAGTAGTACTGATAAAGAATGTGAGCAATTAGATACCACAGGACGTTTGCTCCTTCATAATAATTGCACCCACTGGTACACTGAAAAACATCATCTGCCTTCAATCATTTGGATGTGCAATTAGGAACCGATACCTTTGAGTGTTATATTGCACATATAAAATGTGTTTTGTAGTCAGTTTGAGAAAATGTAAAAATAATTGCAAACGTTTTATAATAAAACAGTTTAATGAAATATTTTAAGTTCATAACAGTCTCTTCATAGCTGGTCTGGTACTGGGAACAATAACATCGCCTGTTGTTAAAGGCATTGACAGGGGCCTTTGGGGGTGTATAAAGCTTTGTTTAATGTAGTTTGTTTTTTAATAAACTATGTCAATATTTTTTTACCTCACTGACTCGCTTAGGAAATAGCCTGATAAGTGTTTATGCCTGTCTTCAGCTTTTCTTGTGCTTCTGCTGGTGCCTGGCCCATGCAATCTGCAAAGGAGTAGGATCAGGCATGGTGATGATTTTAGTAAGGATGTTGCCTGTTTCCACTCCTACCTCCAGCTTTTCTTGTGCTCCTACTGGAGCTTTGCCTGATTTTTGTGCACAGGAGTGGGATCAGGGGCAATGAGGCTAGCAAGAATGTTTCTGGTTCAGCACATACCTAGTTTAGCATTGCATGAGTTTATAGTATTCTAACTGCAGGGTAAATAGTTAGGGTGTCCTTTTCTGCTGTTTCTGCTACAGCAAAGTTCATTTAGGATTAGAAACTGACATGGTGGTCTTTCCTACAATCTCTGCTGGAGCTGAGCTTTAAACCTGTAATAGTATACTGATTGTTTAAGTAATGGCAAGTAGCAGGGTTAGTTTTTTAGTTTACAAAGATGGCTGGCAAAATTTGTTTTTGTTTGTTTTGTTTTTAAAAAAAATTCTTGCAGGCATTGATAATGATGAGTTCATTGTGTCCTGTAGCCTTAAACCAATGGCTCCTGCTCCCTAAACCCATCCTTTTGACCAGTCAGGAGGCAGGACATTCCCTACCCATTCTATAAATAAGATTGAAAATCTGACACACATTGTCAGGAAGCAGAAGAATGAGTTTGACAGTAAATGGATTGTATGGGTAGTAAATTACCATCCCAAGGATAATTGATTTTTTCCTGAGGGAATATCTTGGTAGGCAGAAGTAGTCTACACAGATATGCAGAGCTGGACATGGTACTGGTACAGAAACTATTAAAAAGGGACCAAATGATCTGGCCAGGACCAGGAGCAACACATTTTTCACTTTGAAATGGGGATGTAGGAATTATAAACCACATTTTAATACACTTCGTATATTTGTAAATATTGTTTCTGATTAGATGTGCCAATAAGGATCATTGGTGGGAAAACAAATGAATATTAGGATTGACCAAAGTACCATATTGAAGCAATGTTTTTTATACTACTGTATATTTTTATATATAATTTTCTATTATCTTATAAAGGCTATTTCTTTTGTCTGCTTTATTTAACATGCTGTAAAGATTATATATAGGCTGTTCAATTGATAGCATGTGTTTGTTTTGTTTTCCTGCATTTCTTTTATATAAATGTCAGTGAAGTTGTCTATAAAGAAAAAGAGTGGTAGAACCCAGTAAATAAGTCATCATTAATTTACTAAATTGATTAATAAAAAATACAGTTAAAAAGTTAATTACTTTTGTTAAAATCACATGGAAATTTTTAATAAAAAAAACTGTTCAAATAATATTAAAACTGAAAAATATAAACAAGATTTCATATTTTGGGGCTCAAAAATCCCTCTAAGGTGCAAAGGAGTGTGGGGGGCCATAAAACTCTTCCAGTAACCAAAGTATGCTCTCACATTCTTGTTTTTTCTTTCATATATGTGGGTTCCACCTCTACATTTCACCCCAAGTGTTTGTGAGTGTAATAGTTATGCAGTCCTGTAGCTGGCTGCATTAAGGTCCAATATGTTATTTGGCATAATGCAGCATTTTGGGATCTGTAACAGTGATAATAGGAGTTTTACGTACCTTCACAAAATGTAATCTGCTCAAAGTACCAGCACAATTGAAGAAAAGAATGAAAATATTAACTGTATAAATGTGAATCAGCACACATAATGCTCCATGGGGTTTAAATGTAGTTGTGGCCAGCAAGAGGACTTATGTTTGAATCCTCTTATACTCACCACTGTGGCCCAATAAAGTTGATGTCATGCGTGATGACGTCATGCATCATGTATGTGCATGCTTGGAACATGCATATGGTTGCCTAGGGCAACCATACACAAACCTCAGCCTGAAACTTGGCTTGAGGTTTTGGATTGTTGCTGTCTTGTTAGACTTTCTTTCTTTTCAAGTTTTGTCTATCAAAACCAAATAATCAGTAATTCTCTTTACGGCTGATACTCTCGATCACTGTTTGTATACATATCCTCACATGCATTCCCCTACATATTAATATTTATATACCACTCCCTTTATCAGAATATGACCTTTATATCATAGTATGTATCACTATGTATCACTCTGTATTGTTGCTCAAAATCAGTTTGATAGGTTTTTGCCCAGCACCTCTGGACTGAGTTGGGGATACTCAACCTATGCAAATAAACATGCATTTTCTTTTAAAATAAATAATTTACACTTAGAAAAATTATTGTTCAGCTCTAGACTCCACCTGCAATCAGCACAGACTGCAAGAAATCCTGGTGTGCAGTACAGAAATGTGCTGAAGCGGGGTTGGCTGTAACCAGTTGTGGTCCCTGTTAGTTTATACTCAAAGAGAACAATAACAAAAGCAAAATGCATGGGGTCGTGGCCTGACACCAAACAAGATGGAGGCTTAATCTCAGAGCTCTTCACTGACAAGCTGAATCTAACACCATCCTCTGTTATATAATGTCATAAATAACATTTAACTCAAGAGAACAAAGTAAGGAGGGATACTGCTACTATCAAGAATACTTTTGTCAAGAAATATCTACAATCCCTTACAATTTTGGGAGACTCTGGTGAGACCCTGCAAGACCCTATAATGGCCTACTCTGACAAGTAACCAGATCCTCTGAAGAAAATAGAAGAAATGTTTAATAAATTATCCATGTATATGAATGATTTAAATCGGCTACACAGTACAATACACAAACGATGAAAAGTATTGATTCAAGGTTGGCCTTTACAGAGAATAAAGTTTGTCTCAATGAAAAGTCTATACAAGACCTACAAACAACTATTAGATCTCAGGACCGAGTGATTAAAGAGCTGCAATTAAAAATTGAAGACCTAGAAAACAGAACCCGAAGAAACAACCTGCATATATTCGGCTTTCCTGAAGGTGTGGAGGCTAAAAATACTACTGCTTTCCTACAGCAAGAACTACCGCATATACTGCACCTCCAAACTGGCAAAGAATTAACTATAGAATGTAGCCACCGATCATTAGGCCCTAAGCCCTCTACAGATCAAAAACCGAGACCTATAATTGTAAAATTCCTTAATTACACCAGTGTAGAGCTAATTCTACAGAAGGCACGTGAAATAGGTCAACTTAAATGGCAAGATTATAACATTTTTATATATCGGGATTTCTCCAGAGAACTGTCTCAAAAACGGAGGGCATACACTGCCGCCAGACGGTTAATGCATCAAATGGGAATTCACTTTAATTTAAGGTACCCAGCAATCATGCGATTATATCTAGGAAATACAGTAAAAGACTTTCACAATCCTGAATCTCTCATGTTATTCCTAAATAACTATTCATCACTCGAGAAAAGTGAAATAAAGAACAGACAAACCCCACCCACAGTTATTGTCTCCGAGAATGCGGGCCGGGACTTAGCAAATAACATAACCACTCACAGTATGGTGGATCATTCTCCGGTCCCCTCGGGTGATCTATCTGGGGTGCAGTCTGGCTCTGTGCAAAATGGTTCTAGTACTCAACTAGCCAGACCAACAACGAGTAATTGCAACCACGAATATTTAAATAAAAATAGCTCTAAGTCTAACACTGAGGCACTAATCTACACGAATGTCGCAGTACAGAATAAATATGATGTGTTACGAGATTTGCCCTCCCTTTGTGATGACACAGAAACAGAAATGGGTACCTCGATAAGGGAAGAAGCAGTCTGTGAACAAACAGAATCCTTATGGGCAGGCTGCGAAGAGAAATCTCCAACTAAAATTACTGAGCCACCAAAGAAAAAACACCGAGGCAAGAGTAAATACAAAGGTGATACTTCTCCCACTAAACACTGGAGATGAGCACCACGATGTATGCTTGACACATTGGTTTTTATTAGAATAATGCTCAAGCATAATAAAGGGGACCCTGATTTCTGGTAGTGGATCAAACTCTTCATCTTGGAGGTTTAAGGGAGAGATGGAGCCACATGATTAACCGGAAGCTTCAAAATGCAAGGTGATTATAAGTGGCTGTGTCGGGACTCGAAAGTTGGTATTAATATAATCACGATCCAGGCATGCAACACAGACACCAAAAGAAGCATTTTGAACATAACTTGGTAATTAATTTACGTCAGTAACAGCGTTATGATCACTGTGGACTATATTAGAAAGAGTGTACTGACATTTTTGTTGTTTGGATTACGGAGGAACAGTCGGACCGAATAGAAACTCGCCGTGAACACCATAATTATGTTTGGGATTTTTTCTCGATTTTCCTTTTTGTTTGGTTTATAATAATGATCTTTAAAGCTTAAATTAGCTTATTTTACTTTTAATTTTATAAGATGTACCCATTAAGTGGAGCGCATTCATTTGTCTGGAAACCAATTAAGTTATAAGAAGTCTGTTATAAATTGCAATACTTAGGACTAATCAATACAAAAGGCAGTTATATAATGTTATCAAGTAATTAAGTAATTTGCTCAGTTACAGCTAATGGATCCACAGAAACTTTTGCCAATACTGGATTTTTTTTTTTTTTTTTACAAGTATACTTGGTAACTCTCTTTGCTAGGGAGAAAGGAAAGGCAATATATTACAAAGGTGCAGCAATAGCTAATGTATACTGGACATATTAACCTTAGAATACATTGAATATGTAATGAGAATACACTATACCATATTTGTATATATTGTCTATCCTTTCGAAAGTAATTTTTTTTTTTTACTTCTCTCCTTACCAGAGGTGATGCTGGATACAGTTAAGTTAGTGGAAAGTAATATTTCTAACTTTAGTGGAATTAAACATTTAATATCTTTTACCCTATTTAAAGGGTTATTATAAATAATATCACTCAGTCATTGCTAGACATTGTTTGACCAACACTGGTTGTGTTAATATATCAAGGAAGATTGGATAATTCCCTTTTTCTTTCTTACTTTTAATTGGGATCTCCCTTCTTCCTGATAGATAAGCTACGTCCTAGATTGCAGGGAGGTGGTCTTGGTCTTTTTGACTCTTCTTTGTCTCTCTACTTAGACCGACCTTATCCACTCTGTATATCTTAGATGATAGTTTTACTTTATTGTTATGTATTGTTGTTGTTTAAGATTGTTAGATTTATGAAAGTTAGAAAGAGTTGCATAGAAAAACATCAGATAGAAAGGATATATTTTGCCAGTTCATTTACATTAAAAACACATGCTAACACTATGATAATATATAAAACTCAGTATAATTTGACATGTATGTCATTGCCGTATATCAATCTGCATTATTGTCCCTTGACATTATATTTAATATACTGTAGATTAATAACTTAATATACTATGGCAAATTTAGCATTGTGTACATGGAATGTCAAGGGACTTAATGCTCCGAATAAACGTAAACACGTTTTGAATCATCTTAAGAAACACAAAGTACAAATCACGTTATTGCAGGAAACTAAATTGTTAGATGTAGACAATGACAGATTAAAAAGTAATTGGGTCGGTCAGGTGTTTGCAGCATCGGCCAATACTAAAAAAAGAGGTGTTGCTATACTGATACATAAAAATCTGAGATGGACGCCTTCTAACATCCAGAAAGATATGGATGGCAGATGGCTTATTATAACATTTAATACCCCATCAGGACGTTTAACTATAGTTAATATATATGCACCAAACTCAGATGATTCTCAATTTTTTCAGAGTTTGACCCAAATATTAATCACGTCAAACATGAATAATTCCCCAGTACTAGTTGGAGGGGATTTTAACTTTACTTTAGATGCATACATGGATAGGAGCAATGGTTCATTAGATTGTCACCCCAAGAGTTTAATCATCATAACTCAATTAATGCGGGATTTAGGTTTATCCGATATATGGAGAACTCTTCACCCTAGAGATAGAGAATATACATTTTATTCCCCACATCACCAGACTTATAGCAGAATAGATTATTGGCTAACTTCTCCAACAATAACTGCTAATACAATTGAAAGCATTATTCTACCATTAATTATATCGGATCATGCTCCAGTTAAGCTTTTGGTTACATGGGGCTCCCCTTCCCCCACAAAATCCTTCACCTGGAGACTAGATCCTCTACTAATTAAAGATCCTGAATTTTTACTTTGGATTAAAATGCAAATAGAAGAATTTGTACATATTAATGATCCCAAAGACACTTCCATGGGTACTACATGGGAAGTGCTTAAAGCTACATTACGGGGTAAAATAATCAGCTATGCGGCCCATAGACGGAAACTTAGAGAACAACAAATTAATAATCTTGAAAAGCTATTGGAAACAAAGCAAAGATTATACTCTAGCTCTTCTCACCCTGACCCCTCCTCGAATCTACATTATGAAATTTTGCAATTAAGAATGCAAATTAATGAGCTAATATCCAGGAAAACAGAGATTGCTTTGCTCAGAATAAAACAAAAATTCTGGGAAGGTGGTGAAAAAGGGAGTAAAATTCTTGCCTACAGACTTAGAATGCAACAGACAGAACGTTACATAGCTGCCTTGAAAGATAATACAGGGAAGACTCAAACTAATGAGTCTGCTATCAACCAGATAATGACATCTTTTTATTAAAAATTTTATTCTTTATCTTATTCATCATCAACTTCAGACATTTCTTCTTTCCTGGATAAATTAGCACTCCCTCGTCTCTTGCAGGAGACAATACATTCTCTAGATGCTCCGTTTACTGTAGAAGAAATAAAAAAGGCAGTTCACTCTCTTAAATCTGGACGATCTCCGGGTGGAGACGGTTTTCCTGTTGAGTTCTATAAATTTTGTGAGGAACAACTATGACCTCTATTATGTAAAGTATTCCATGAATCTTCCCTAATAGGCCATTTACCATATACCATGACAGATGCAATAATTACAATTCTTCCTAAAAAAGATAAAGACACTTCCAACCTGGCTAATTACCGTCCAATATCTTTACTTAACACAGATGGCAAGATCTTTGCTAAGATCTTGGCAAACCGTATAGAACCATATATCCCAAAGTTAATTCATAAATCTCAAGTAGGTTTTGTTAAGGGAAGGATGGGCTCTGATAATTTCGCTCTCTAATAAATCTTATTTACAAAGCCAAGTCTCTCAGTTCTCCTGCAGCAGCGATTGCTATAGATTTTGAAAAGCTTTTGATTCCCTGGGCTGGAATTTTCTCTTTCTGGTATTATCTTGTTTTGGTTTCAGTAACCGATTCTGTTCTTGGATTAAACTTCTTTATACTAACCCCCATGCTAGAGTGCTTACTAATTCCACATTGTCTCAGTCATTTAGGCTAGAAAGGGGTACCAGACAAGGATGCCCTCTTTCACCTTCTCTTTTTATCTTAGCTCTGGAAACTCTTGCTGCTTTTCTTAGACAAAACAACGATATTAAGGGTATTAGTATCGGTCATACTCAATATACAACATTATCATATGCTGATGATATGCTAATTTTACTAGAAAATCTAAAAACATGTGTAGAATTACTTAAAAACATCTTTAATTTATTTTCTAGACTTTCTGGACTTACAATCAATTATCAAAAATCGGAAATATTACCATTGAATAAACACTGTACTCCTACCATGAATATACATTTGGGATTTCATTGGGCCCCACATTACATTACTTACTTAGGGATTAGAATATCAATTGACTTTGATAAGATATGGGAAAATAACTTACGTCCATTACTCGCTAATATTAAAGCAGATTTAGACAGATGGAAACATCTGAAATTATCCTTCTTTGGTAAGATAGCTGCAATCAAGATGAATATTTCTCCTAAAATTCTATATCTGTTTGCCTGCATTCCTCTCAAATTACCTCCCCTCCCTACTGGAAAATATTGACAAAGTTATAAGAAATTTTATATGGGAAGGTCGTATTCCAAGATTTAACCGTGTCAAATTACGATTGCATTGGTCTCAGGGTGGCTTTGGATTACCATGGTATACGGCTTATATGTGGGCCTTTAGAGCTTCACAAACTATTAAATGGTTTATCAAACCAAATTATAATGTACCATTATGGTATGACATGGAAGCATCTTTGTCTCCAGGATATACCCCTAATAGTAATTTCTATTTCTCATTATCCCCTAAACTAAAAAGGCATCCCATAATAAATGCATCCATTTACTATTGGTTTAAAATGCATAAATGGCTTAAATTCGACCCTTCTCCTCTATCATTTACACCTATCTGGGGCAATCCAAAATTCCTACTAGAAAATAAACCATTATATTGTAAATCATGGATGTATAAGAACATTCTGTTTTTACATGATATTTCAACGGACAATGGTAGCACACTTAATTCTTTCAGTAATATCCAAATAAAATGGAATATCCCTAAAGAAGAATTTTGGAAATATCTACAAATTCGTAAGGCCATATCCCCCAACTTTCAGCAATGTAACAAATCAGAATTATCATGCTCATATATGAATACATGGATTAATATCTCCACGGTTTGATCAGTAAAATATACAGACAGATTAGAGACAGACTACCAAATCAATCAGCTTCTAGCTAGAGACAAATGGAACCGAATATTAAATGTAAATATTACAGACCCTCAGTGGGACAGTTGTTGGAAAAACTGTCATGACACCTTTAAGGACATCGTAGTAGGTTGATTCAATTTAAAATTTTACATTTATGGTATAAACACCGTCTCATTTATATAATATAGGTTTAGCTCCCAATAATAAGTGTTGGCGATGTAATTTGCCAAATGGAGATCTCTTGCATATACTGTGGTCTTGTAAACCTATATTTAATCTATGGCATACTGTTCACAATTTAGTTATCCAAATTGTCAGATATGATATCATCTTTGAACCCAAATTTTGCCTCTTAGGAATCATAAAACAACAATATAAACCTAACAAAATACCAAATTAGATGGTTGCAGATCTTATTTATGCAAATTAAGAGACTGATTTTAATCCAATGGAAAACTCAACATATACCTACTCTTAAAGATATTTTAAATAGTTTGACCCATATCGCATCTCTGGAAAGAATTTCATATTTGATAACAGACCGACTAAATGAGTTTTATCTATGTTGGCAGGACTATTTAAATTTCCTTCAAACACACACGGACTAAATATCGTACATCATATACGTTAAACATACCTCTAATATGGAAGCAGAGGTATAATCAACTTTCTGTGCAGCTCTTAGATTTAGTATAGATTACAATTACACCAAGAGAAATTGTTCTTGCATTCCTTTTTATTTATTATTAGATTTACACTATAGTACATACAGTGAAGATATAATGTAATATGTATTCATAGAAACTCCCTACTAGGGTATCAATATGTTAATTAGTATACTGGAAAGCTAATAACTCATTATGTCTTACATATTAACATTCTTAATACCTGGTATACAATGTGAATTATTATTCATATCCGATTATGTAAAATGTACTATATATAATGGATAAATCTTAACAATAAACAAATTAACTGCAAAAAAAAAGCAAAATTCTCACCAGCATACTATCCAGCTGGCATCTAGATTCATGCCCGTATTTTCATTTAGTACTTGTAATTTAAATAGCCACTTCATTTTGGTTCTTTCTAAAATCTTATTGTAGTCTCCACCTCTGCTTGGTGATTTTACTGCTCCCAAGCCCAAAAGCACTGGGACACTACAGTTTGGCCTCCTGCTCAATGTGTTCTACTACAGGAGTATTGTTTTTGTTTTTGATGTCACTTTTGTGCTACTAGATATGTGTTTTTAGCTTAGAGTTTTGCCTATGTATGATTTATCACATGGCCACTACAATAAGTACACCACACCTGAGGTTGCACGTGATATATTTTTTATTTTTTATTTCCTTATTTACATTTTTACTCCCTCTCTGCAGTGGTCCCCATCCTACTGACCCCCCCAGCCCCATCACCCGGCTCCTCCAGGATCTTACCTTAGCCGTCCATGGCTTGGAACAGCTGCCTGGCCACTGGTGTGGAGTCTACGGTGGATTGGTCACCATCCTACCACAGTGAGGTGTTTTCCTTCCAGTTTTCTCCCTGGACCCATGCACATGCAATGAGCAGGGTGACTGCCTATGCCTCCATATAAGTAGTCTTATCCCCTGTGTGTGGGTCCACCTCATGCTGATTAGCACAGGTGTGCTGACCCCCAGCGTCTACTGGGTGTCAGCCTACAGCATGCAGCATTGTCACCCCTCATCCAAGGAAGGAGAGGTGTCATCAGATGCTCAATCCTTCCTCACCCCGGCCAACACCCGAATGACCTATTCCATTCTTGAACCCAGGTCACTGGTATGGTGCGAGGTGTGGCGTCCAGTGACTCAACCCTCAGCACCACCAGTCTGGCTCACATGTTATATTTTGCTAAATTTTGTATCGTTATATGTGTGGATGGACAAAACTGAATTTCTTAAAAATGTCACCACTCACCGAGCAGTGGCCACAACAGTCTATGCCTGGTTTCAATGGACCTAAAAGTAATTGGCCAGTTTGTGGAGCATTATCCTATGTACTATATATGCCAAGTGTACAAGTTTGTCCTTCAAAGTAAGAACCCTCTTTAACACCACTAAAGGAGGTTCTCTGAATATGTCCTGTGTTAGTGGATGATTTCTAAGAATTTCCTAGGCTAACATCTGTTTCTCTAGGACCACTACCTGACCTGACAATAACCTAAGGTTGTAACATTGACCCTCTGTTTCAAAGCATAGACATGATAAAACCAGTGCCTGTAAAGCATACCATATTTTATTCTTCCATAAAGACCTGAAGCATGATATATCATTTTGGTTTATGGTCTGAGTTTAAAACCAGAAGCAACAGTAAAATCATGGAGGTATCTGAAAACTAAAATTTAAGTTTTCTTGCTTTTCTATTCGGCTTTCTTGCTTTTCTAGTTTAATGTGTGAACATCAACCTTATATTAGCACAGTTGTTTTATAATGTACTCATGTGGCTATTAGACAAACAGTTTGCAGAAATAGCCACACTTCCCATCATGCTAACAAGCATCAGAAGACACAGTAAACATTTGGAATTCAAAACAAGGTTCTGAATGTGCATGATTTAGCCACCCCAGACAATGTATAGGCTTTCCCCATCATCAGACAGACTTATTCCCATATGTGCAAGATTTGAGTGTGCTGAGTCTTGGCTGCTTGAAAAAAGTCAATCACATAATGTTTTACTAAATGCAGAGGTCAGGCTTTATTTGATGTTGGACACCATCCAGGAAAAAATTGTAAAGCATGCAATTTTGAGCAAAAGAATGGCAAGAGGCTGATACATCCAGCAGACCATCATGGAAGAATTATATATTCAACTTTAATCATAAGATGGGGTTTAAGAAACTGAGCAATATGTTAAACTCAATTGGTTTAACTATATCACCTGACTGTGCATTAATTTGCCAGAAAACACATCGTTTATGACTAGCCTAAGCATATCTACATAGAAACAGCTTACGTAAATGGAAACAAATCTCTTTTTCATTAAAATAAAACTTTCTGTCCATTTTATAAGTGTAATAACCCATAACATGAAAGGGGTATTCACAATGAAGCCATTCTTGGGAGTAATTAAAGGCACTTGGCCTTTATTAACAAAATTCACATATTTTACAGCACCTAGTAACAGCCTACAGTAATTACACAAAAATAAAACCTTTTTCTGATTTATAAGTGCAATAACCTACTCTAGAGTATGTAATTCTAGAAAATGAATGCACTTCACAGGTGCATAGGAAGGCACTCAGGTACTGGCCTTGTTTCTTCCAGTTCACCAGTGGCAGGCATTAATTCATTAGAAACCATGCACTGTTACTGGAAACTGCTTACATATAATATATTAACAACATATTAAGACATTTGGGAAGAGGTCTATTTCTTTTTCTATAAGACTAATACAGTTGAAGGTAAAGCTTATTTTTTTCAAACTGTGTTTCGAGATACTGTCTCAGTTACAGAGGACAGAAGAGCCTACCAGCATAAGTACAACATGAGAAAAAAATTAATGATGCATTTCAGTTTTAGTAATGCTACAGGGCCTGGTATGCCACCCTAAGAGTGACATTTCTATAAGTGACATGTGTTGATATCGACTACAGTGCCATGTCACCACAGAAATGCTACTGGAAGGGGGCAACCACTTCCCCCGATGTGCACCCCCTCCCCGAACTAACTCCGACCTGGAGTTAGAATCCTTTAATTCTGGGGTGCGGGGGGGTGAAGACCCCCATGTGGGGGGGTGAAGCCCCCCAATGTAAAAAAGAGTGTCAAACTGTGCAGCTCCATGCTGACTGCAACTTGTGGTTGACATGGAGCCTGTCGTTAAAATGCCGGTCGTGATCTTTTTTTGTTGCACCAGCATATATAACCCACAGGGCCCAAACCTGCTATTGTTTTATTGTACCATCACCAAGAGAGTATGGGGAAGGGTGCCATAAACAAATAAAATCTAGTACTAATACTACTACTACTACTACTACAACCACTCAACTACCAACTTTATAAGTGTATGTGTAACATCCTGAATGGTACAAGCTACAGTACATCATTACAAACTGGGGATAATCCAATACAGATAAAGGGTTTTCTTTCACAAAGGAAATTGTATTTCTGGCACCACATACCTAGAAAGGCAGTTTGACCTAGTGATTAGCACCCAGGGCAACCGCATGAACCTATAGACCAGTGTTCGAATCCAACAATTGCCATTTGCTCACTGTGTGACCCCGAGGAAGTCAATGAGGCAGTATTTGTTAGCCACCATGCAACGGTTTTCAGAAACAATGATTTTCTGGCAAAAACACCAGTATGCTCATTTTTCTTCTTGCTTTATTTCATTCCTGGGCTAAGATATAGGATTTTGATGTTTTTAAAAATTCTATAAAAAAATGAAATATCTTATTGTAATATATGGATAAGCCATTTAATACAGTACTATCCCATACAAAATATCCCTATAATACTACAGTCCAAAATGTGATAATGCTATTGATCATGAGTGATAATACTATCATTCAGAGCCAATACTGTCCGGAGCTCTGAACAATAGTATTATTATCAGAAAAGCACAGGAGTGAAAGTGCAGGACTCTCAGACTATGCAGGTTGTTCTAATGGTGGCAACTATGGTCACTAGACACACAACACAGGATGTTGAAAGTGTGCTCTGTGATTGACTATTTTTTTTCTGTGGGAGAGCACAACAGTTAAAAAAAGAGGGCGGCTGTGTAGTGCTTAGCAAGACTACCTTCTATGCATATTGCTTTCAGTGCAGTAATTTTTAAAATATATTTACATTTAAAGTCTTATCTGTTTGATCCTGCCTTCACCGAGCTCCTGGAAGTAACAGGTAGCACCAGCTACCGAAGCGGACAACCACAGGCACTCCAGAATGGGACCTTCAAAAATAAGTCATACTGGCTATACAGTGCAGCACTCCAGTGCCCATTACCATAGAGCAGCTCCAAAAAAACTCACGGCAGCAGATTTTTTAGTCTGATCCATATATTACAAAAAATGATAAATAGGTGAGAGTGTGTTATAAGGGAGAAATATTATCTCAAGGTTCTGGGGACATGGGAACCTCTTGAGCTTTGCTCTCAAGGTTTCTATGTCCCCAAAACCATTCAAATGTATTACTCCCTTGTAACACACTGTAACCTATTATTCTATTTATAGTGTAATGCTGTCTACCATCAGAAACATGTGGTAACACCATCCTCAGTAAGAATCTAGTTTTTGAATGGTGACCATCTTTAATGACGTGAGTCATTGAATACAAAAATTGGCTATAAAGTTGGTATCTGAGAAAACTAAAAATACACTAAGGATAAAGGTAAGGATGTCAGAAATGCATTTTTGCTTAAAAACTATAAGATGAACATTTTAGCCAACTATCAAAGTACTGCTGCTTTAAAGCAGCAGTACTAGATAATCAGGAAGTGATTATCAAAATTCCGTTCTTTGGCTGGAAGCATGCTGCCATAGTTCTGGTTTCCATATCTGTAAATATTTCTTTCTAGTGCTCTTTAGTTTTTTAGATATTTAAAATTTATTTCCATTGTTGTGGATCCGCAGTAAATATGGCTGCTGCCTAATTTGCAGCTGAGCTCACCCCTCGTGTCACATCACATCTTTTGTTTACTTCTGTGGGACCCTGTGCTGCATGTTCTCACTGTCCATGTGTAGTATTGCTAGCCATACGCATGCGCGGTTGGTGGCAGAGGGTTCCAATTCAACACGGTGGGTCGGAGAAATGTAAAGAAAAACAAAGAAAAATGAAGCAAATTACATGGTGAGAGTGCAGTGAAAACAAGAACGATTACCAGATAAGTGCTCTACAGAGCACAGGAAAAAAACTGTTGCAAAAGATCCACATTTTTTTATATAGTACTGCTGTTTTAACCTCCGTGTGCTTAGTTTCTTTTGCTACCATCTCCAGTCTATCTCTGTAATCTTTGAATTTCATTGTGTTTGCTGAAAACAGCAGCAACATTCTTTTCCCATCCCCTTCAAGACTGAAATGCACTTTGGCGTACTGTCTGTGTAAAAGGTGCTATATAAAACCAAATTCCATTCCTTTCCAAGCTCTTGATACTGGTACAGTAATTCTTCTACTTCTTCCTTTGTAAAAGGGGGTGGGTCACATAAGTTATACCATTACAGATGCACTTCTGCAGCTTCCTTCTGGTGCTATGCCCTTATCTAGGAATTCAAGTGGAGGGCAGAACTGCTGCTATAATCTGCAATTCACACAAACCATACATGTCCAAAACTCTGTGTTTCTCAGTGTAGAAGCTAGGGTAGATGCTATGTGGAGTTCACTTGACAGGGTGTTGGACTGAACCACTGTTTTAATTTACATGCTTAGAAAAAGATACTCCTGAATGAGTAATGGCTCTGCCTTATTTGGTGAAACAGATACATACAGTAATACTGGTTTTCATGCATAGTGACATAGTGAATAGAGATGTTGGGAAGTTTTGCTTCACTGGTAAAGTTTCAGTAAAGTGGCAAAATTTGCCTTGATGAATTACTTTTCAAAGCTCCATTTTGCATCAGCAACTTCAAACTTCACCATTTTTTAGAAAAAGTCCATGCAAAGTGGCACTTGTTCCACAAAGTCTTAATGACGTGGAAAACAAGTGAATTTTGAACAATTCTCTTGAAAAAGTAGCCACCTAGCCTGTAGACAACTTTGTGAATTTTGCCAACTTTATGAATTATTTCAGAAAGTGAATTTCAGCTACTAAGCCAATCTCTAATAGCAATATAGTAAATTAAAGAGCTACTAGATCAATCATGTCCTTCCCCCAGCTTTATAGGCAGAAATAATAAATGAATTTTGTGTAAACATGTACTAATCCATAGATATACAAAATCACACATGCCCCCATAATGCAAAGCATCATGGGCTGCATATGCAAATCACCACAGAATATTATGCTGGTTCAACTTTAAGCAGAAATGCATAGTGCCGAAAGGCCTCTCACACAGTTTGCAAGGGGTGCCAACAGAAGACACAGACATGTGTTTTGTTCTACCAGAACTCATTAGTGTGCCTCATCTGTTTGACACCCCAGTGGAATTACCCAGTTACCCTAAGATGGTCTATCTGGGTTATGTTGTGGTGAACCCAATTAAAACCAAAAAAACAAGTTAAAAGACAAAGAACCTCAACATGCTAATCCATAGATGTCTTATCCACTCTACTCTGTATGCTACCCATTGATTCCATTAGTAAGCAGATCTTTCTGTAGTCCTACCTTGAAAGCCTTTTCTGTCTTCATATCCATTATCTACACTGGGAGGCTGTTCCACATGTTCACAAGGATGAAAATGTGCCCCCTATTTTTACACCTAAAGTTACCACTCTTGAGCTGGAGGGCATGTCCCTGTATCATACAGGAGGACACCAGATAACACATCTCCATATGTTCAGTATTGGTGATACCCTTGAATATGCAGAAGTCTGAGATTCTGTCATGTCCCAGTATCCTCTGCTGCAAGATGAATGTGTTAAGGGCCTTTAAACTCTCCTCATAACTTTTGTCCCCATATCCCTAATCCATAGCCCTGTGTTGCACCTTCGTATCTGTTTCAATTATCTTTTTTGTACTGGGAAACCAGAACTGCATGCATTTCTCCAAATGGGGCCTGACCAGGTCCTTACAAAGTGGCATCAATACTTCCCCTTGCTCTGCTGGTCTCCCCCTGTTGCAGCCCCCCAGCATTCTGCCAGCCCTTTTGACAGCAGATGCTTCTCCGTAATAGAAACATAGAAGTTGACAGCAGATAAGGACTGCAAGGCCCATCCAGTCTGACCATTTCTTTTTCTACCTTATGAATGTGTCATAGGCCTTTGCTCTGTCAATGGCCTATCTATTTATACTCATCTGTATTGCTCCCTTATGCCTATCCCATGCCTGTTTGAAGCCCTGCACTATATTCATATCCACCACTTCTTGAGGTAGGTCGTTCCATGCATCCACCTCCCTTTCTGTGAAAAAGAACTTCCTTGCATTACCCCTTAATTGGCCTCCCTCTAATCTCATGCTGTGTCCTCTTGTCCTGCTATTTTTCTTATATTGAAACATGTTAGACTCACTCACCTTGTTACTGCCCTTAAGGTGTTTGAATGTTTCAATCATATCACCTCTCTCCCTCCTTTGTTCTAGGGTATACATATTGAGTTCAGTTAATCTGTCCTCATATGTTTTCTGATGCAGTCCCTGCACCATTTTGGTTGCCCTTCTCTGGACTGCCCCAATTTGGTTAATGTCCTTGTGAAGGTGTGGCCTCCAGTACTGTATGCAGTACTCCAGATGGGGCCTAACCAGTGTCTTGTAAAGAGAGATTATTACCTCCCTCTTCTGACTTGTGATACCCCTACTAATACACCCCAATATCCTTCTAGCCTTACCTACTGCTTTAGAGGTCTACTTGGATGATTTCAGGTCATCGGTGGTGATGATGATGCCCAAGTCTCTTTCTTCCATTGTGACTGCCAGCAACTCCCCTCCCAACCTATAGGTGGCTTCAGGATTTCTCTTCCCTATGTGCATGATCTTGCACTACCCTGTGTTAAACCCCAGCTGCCACTCTTTCAACCATTCTGCTGGCTTATCCAGTACTCTTCTCATTCTGCCCACACCATCTGTATCATCTGCTCTGTTGCAGATCTTGAGGTCATCTGCAAACAGACAAACCTTACCCTCCAATCCATCTGCAATGTCACTGATGAAGACATTGAAGAGGACTGCCACCAGGACTGATCCCTGAGGTACCCCACTTGTGACTTGCATCTCTTCTGACTCTATACCATTTATCACCACTCTCTGTTTTCTGCCCATCAACCAGTTTGCCACCCAGTTGACCAACGTCTGACCCACCCCGAGCCTACACAGCTTATTAATCAATCTTCTATGTGGAACAGTATTAAAAGCTTTGCTGAAGTCAAGATAGGCAACATCAGCTACTCCCCCTTGGTCCACCACTCTGGTTACCCAGTCACAGAAATCTACGAGATTAGTTTGATAGAATCTTCCATTTGCAAACACATGTCTCTTTGCAGATGACACAAAATGTCTCTTTGCGGATGACACAAAGATCCGCAACAGAGTTGATGCACGGGGGGGGGTGAAAAGGATGAGAAGGGACTTGGCAAGGTTAGAGGAATGGTCAAATGTATGGCAGCTTAGATTTAATGCTAAGAAGTACAAGGTAATGCACCTGGGAAACAAAACCCAGGGGAAGAGTACACAATGGGGGTGAGATACTAACAACAACAGAAATGGAAAGAGACCTGGGGTAGTCATATCAGATGACCTAAAGGTGGGCAAGCAATGTGAGAGGGCAGCAAGGAGGGCTGGGGGGATACTGGGATGCATAGGGAGAGGCATCACCAGTAGAAAACAGGAAGTTATTATCCCTCTGTACAGACAGCTGGTGAGACCCCATCTGGAGTACTGCGTGCAGTTTTGGATACCCAATCTCTGCAAAGACATAGACAGGATGGAAGCTGTCCAGAGGAGGGCAACTAAAATGGTGCAGGGTCTGCACCGGAAGACATATGAAGAGAGACGAAAGGAGCTTAATATGTATAGCCTCGAGGAAAGGAGGAGAGGGGACATGATAGAAATGTTCAAGCACCTCAAGGAATCAACAAAGTCCAAGAGGGTAGCATCTTTCAAAAAGAGGTGTGCAAGAACAAGAGGCACAATTTGAAGATGGGGGTGGCTCAGAGGTAATTTAAGAGAAGTATTTTTCATAGAGAGGTTGTGGATGCATGGAATGGCCTTCGGAGGAGGTTGTGAGTCAAAACAGTGGTGGAATTCAAGCATGCTTGGGACAGTCATAAAGCCATTCTAAGGGGTGGGGGTAGGAAGAAGTAGGCTGCTGGTTAACTAGGATCTGCAGCTTATCCAGTTGGTAGGGAAATGGGCAGACTGGGTGGGCCAAGTGGTCCTTATCTGCTGTCAAATTCTATGTTTCTATGTAAACCCATGCTGTCTTGGATCCTGTGTTCCTATAGATTACAGGTGTTGCACTATCCTTTCCTTAAGGAGTGTCTCCATAAACTTGCCCACTGCTGAGGTAAGACTGACGGGTCTGTAGTTCCTGGCCTCCTCCCTGCTACCACTCTTGTGGAGGGGGATCAAATGAGCCCTTCTCCAGTCTTCTGGGACCTCTCCTGTGCTCAGAGACTCACTAAATAGTTCTGATAATGGTGCTGCTAGTTTCACCCTTAGCTCCTTTAGTACCCTGGGATGTATGCCATCAGGTTCCATTGCCTTGTCCATCCTAAACTTATCAAGCTCTTGTAAGGCCCTTTCTTTTGTGAAGGGACTAGTGCACACCTCCCTCCCCCCTGTTTCCATGGTGCAGAGCTGTGAGCCCTGCCCTACCTTCTCTTAGTAAATACTGAGCAGAAGTATCTATTTAGGATAGATGCTTTTACATGGTCCTCCTCCTCACATTCCCCCTTATTCCCTTTGATCTTAGCAATACCCCCTCTGGATTTTCTCCTTTCACTAATGTATCTATAGAAAGTCTTGTCACCTTCTTTTACTGTTCGTGCTAGTGTTTCCTCAGTTTGGGCCTTTGCCTGCCTTACTACCTTCCCTGCTTCCCTTAGGGAAGTTTGGCATGCCTCCCTATCTTCATTCTGCTGCATTATATTTCCTGAAAGCCAACCTTTTGGTGCTGACCTTTTCTGCTACTGCGTTCAAGAACCAAAGTGGTTTTCTTTTTCTTTTGCACTTCCTTTTCTCACTAACACAATGGGATGTTGCTTCAAGTATTGCATCTTTAATGCTTGTCCACTTTGCCTGCACCCCCTCACCTGTATTTCTTTTTGCCAGGGCTAACTTAACTCTGTTGGCCATCTTATCAAAGTCAGCTCCTCTGAAGTCCATATTTTTGCCATATTATGAACCCCTGGTAGATTTCATCTCTACTGCAACACATGGTGCACCACACATTGCATACAGTAGGCCCCGTCTCTGTTTTTCCTTCACAAGTGCAGCACCTTGCATTTTGCTGCACTGAATTGGAGATTTCTGGAGTCTGCCCAATCTTGCAACTTGTTATGATGCTCCTGAAGATTGTTTCCACCCTCTATAATGTCCACAAAGATGATGATGATGTTGCTTTAGCACAATCTGCCCATAATAAAACCCATTCCTACAGTAGTGGGGGCAAAAACCTTGGTTTGAACCAAATGGTCCCTTATTATATCCTTCATAGGGCTGGGCAACATTTTTTAATACTTTAATTGGTCTCAACACAGTCATTCTTACCTGAAATTGGCATGCCTATGTTTAGTATGGAGCCCTAAAGGGATGTCATGTTTCACATCATTTGGATGAGGGATTTGGAACTTATTGGTGCTCAAAGTCTGGCAATGTACTATTTTTGTAAAAGGTTTGGAATATATATTTTGTGCTTACAGCCTAGCCACCTCTGGAGCTAGATAATTTATATTCATACTTTCTTGGAAGAGTCTTAGAAACATTTAATAGTAAGGTAGTTAACTAAATTGTAACTTACAGGAGTTCATAATTTCACAATTTAAGCATTTGTTAAATTGTACAAAAATTGCACTTGCTTAGTGGTGAGGAGGACTGAGGGACTAGAGGCCTTATTCTCCTGCCATGATGGTGACCCAGGTTCAAGAATAGAATAGGGTCTGTCAGGGGGGCCAACCTAGAAATCGAGGATTGGGTATTCATTTACAGCTCTCCTCCTTCAATGAGAGTAAAGAGCATGTAGTACACTTCTGCTTGATTGCCACCTAGCGGAGGCTGGGCAGCACAGCAGTATTCACATACCTAGTTGACTAGAAGGAAGCAGAGAGGTTGTTGTGTTTTAATACAGCATGAGCACCCCATAGCACATATTCCAGCTTGAATCAAGGGAGAAAAAGAGAGAAAAAAGTTGCTGCCAACATGATGACACCATGAGCTCTGCAGGCTGTGCACCACCTCCCAAGGCACCCACTTATCATAATGATAGGAAGAAGCAAATGGGCTATTTCCTAGGTTCAGTGTTTGATGGGGCTGTGGGTTTCCAGGCAGAAGGGAGTCAGTGAGAGAGAGGGAGATAAAAAATAATTTGTAACAATTCTCAAAATAGTTGGATGTTTGTTGATCCACTGCTATTGCTGTTATACACCCACAATTTGGCATGCATACTCAATGTAACTAGGTCCTAAGATCTAATTAAGCTAAATAAATGCAGTTTAGTAGGTTAAAATATACGGTAGAAACAACAGAAATTACTAATTAGCAAAATGTGCTAATAAAATCATGGATGCATAATAAGTAATGCCTCTAGAGTTCCACTTGTGGAATTTAACATTCACAAAAAACTTATAACCACTGAATCAATTTAGCTGTGCTAAGCTGTTTACATTCCTGTAGTTCCTTTCTGGGTGACTATGTTTTCCCCACCTGCATTTTTTTCTGAGCTTGGCCAGATGGACTCTGGAACTGCTTGTCAGGCTGATTTCCTCCTTGTTTTTCACACACGCTGTCTTCAAAAGAGAGACACTTCATCCTTTTTTGAAGGACCTATCCCTTTGGAATAGCCAAAATTTTCCCTTCTTGGTTCCCCATCATTTTTTTCTCTTACTGTATCTCTTTGAGTTCCTTTCAGTTCTGGACTTCCAAGTGTATTTGGTGCTCAGACCAGCAACTTTTGCAGGATGTGATTCTCATATATTCCCTTTCAAGTGAGAATGTTCCTTGTATGCTTTCTTGTGCCAACTGGCGGTCTACTATTTTTTTGCTACATAGCTCTGCTGACATTCCCTTAATGAACACCTTCATCCAACTCCTGCCACTGGGACCCCTGCACTAGCTACCTCCCCTATCCTATAGTTCAATTCCCCCTGACCCCCTCCCTCTAAACTGTAGTACTCAGTTGGAAGTATTCCGATATAACATTGTGTATTTATTTATTCCGCATAAAACCCTTTAGTAAGGGCCTATTTACAAAGGGTTCGGAGTCAGCATCAACAGGAAAAATAAGTGAACACAGAACAGCACAGATTTCAAAAAGATTGCAGTGCTCCTTTTCTTTAGTTTTCACATTCCAAATTCATGCATATTGTGGTCAAAATGCCATTGTCATATTGCACTTAATTCTTCTTTGAGTTAAATATTACATATTAATATGGCTCTATGAGTCAATCCTTCAGTCTTTTTTAAAGTGTTTAATACATGTGCAAATTCAGCTTTAGTGCACAAAATATAATCAGTTTGCTTGGAATTAATTAAAAGTACAAAGTGCTGTTACAAAAAAAAATTCTTATCCCACTAAGCAGACATCGATACTATGGCAGCCAACTACAAATACCTCAGTGATTTGCCCCCAAAGGGCTTTGTCAGGGGACACCAACCTTTTAGGAAAATGCCCTTCTTTGAATGGAGTTAAATGCAGTTTGATAATGATATAGTGACTGCATTATGCATGAACTTGGAATGTGGAAAAAAGCTAAGAAGTACTGCAATCTTTTGGAAATATGTGTTATTTTTTTCTGAATGTTCTATCTGAATACTTCCCACTGAGTGCTACAGTTTGAAAGGATTCTGTGGAAATCTAGTGGGGGGCTATGTAGCCCATCATTGTGCACCTCCCTACACCATTTGCACTCAGCTGCATTCTTTTGGGAAAATGCATTCTGCTCTCGGGGGAGAGAGGACATAGACCACTCAGCAGTTGCACAAGCCCAGCCAGTGGATCAAGGCATGACATCGACATAAAAGCATATGCTCACCTGCCCTCTCGACTGAAGAAATGGTTCAACCATGGCAGCCTCAACTATTTGGGTGGAGAACAAGAGAACCAAAAAGGGTGGAAGATTGGGAAACCTTAATAATAAAAACACTTCCATTTGCATATGATATTTTTATCCCATTGTCATCTACAGTATGGCATATGTTGTGCTGTAGTTATAAGAGATGGCTGGATATTATTTTGCAGGCATCCAACACTTAAGATAATATCATTCCTTGGATGCACTGGATAATCTTATTCATTTATATTGTCCAGGCTACACTATCTGTTACTAGTTGTTTTTAAAATGGAATAACAGTATTTTTTATCCTTTATTTACTGAGCTAGTAGGCATGGTGAGATTCAAATTAGGAATGCTCAGAACTGTGAAACTAGAATCGGAATCATCTGTTTTGATCATTTTTTTTAGAATTAGGGTTTTCAGAATTGACTTCTGAAAATTCTGATTCTTAAATGACTGAAGTGTTCTGTGACCACTGTATGATCTATTGTGTGCAGATCTGTCATTCCCGAACCTCTCCAAAGATCATCCAGATCCAGTCCTTCAGATAACTTGAGCTCCACTCAGCATGCAGACCTCTCAGATAATGACTGGCTCTTCACCTGAATGGCTACAGACATCTATGATGCCATTTAAAATTGTCAAAGTGAATTTAATGCTGCCTGGGACTCCCATGTCCCTTTAAGGAAGTTGTATCGTATCCTACAGTATATAGTAGGCAGTATAGCCTACTAGTTAGATCACAGGACTGTGAACCTGAACACTTAGCAAGAACCAAGTTGAAATCCCACACACACACCACATACTTTACTCTGTGATCTTGAGCAAGTCATTTAATCTCTCTCTGCTTAGTTCTCTATTTCTCTGTACCTAACACCCAAACATTCCTTAACCTTTCTGTGTGTATCTATTCTCTGCTGCCAACTCGTCAATGATGGTAAAGTTCTTCAGGATACTGTGTGTATGAATTAAGGCTGGATAAAATCTGTCTTCTGCCAGTGAAATTTTGGCAAAATACTGATTTTGCTGCTGCCAAAGTTTCTGAAATTTCAATGAATATTGTGTGAAATTTTGCCAAAATTGTGATTTTAATTATTTCCATATAATTTAAAAAGCATTTGTCCAAATCTCACTAACCTTGGAATGATAACTTTACCAAGTCCCACACAGACATATATCAAGTTTCAGACCTCTGTCCTTAAAGGAGACTGAACTTTATGCCTTCACAAATTTGGAAATGTTAAAATTGCATTTCACAATTATGTAAACTGCAGAATTTCAAGCTCCTATAACTTTAAAATTAGAGTACAGGATATCACCAGTTTTGTTCGGTTCAGTGACCCTAAACATTAATCTTTAAGGCCACCCAATGGCCCAGCAGCAGAGCATTATGCTGCCATGCTGATGACCCAGGTTCAGAAGAGAGCCCAGAAGTCATGCCACAAGGCAGGCCATGTGTGCGATAGCCGCCACTTGGCAGTGCATTACAGTCTGGGAGGGGTGGCAGCGGGTTCCACAAACACCATGACCCCTGTACTGTGCCTGGGAGTTTTCTCCTTCCACTGAACTGGATGCCAGTATGTAATATGCTGGTGTGACGTGATATGAACATCATGGACTGAAGCTGCCTTGTGAGAGGAGAAAAGAAGATTGTCTGCTACATGTGGCAGCCAAGAGGGGCTTGGCAGAGCCTAAGGAAAGTGATTTCATTCATTGTCACAGACATCTCAGAGAAGAGGTGAACGCGCAAAGGAGGGCTTACTTCCTGGCCTACACCACTACACCTTGTACATGAATTACAATCTCTTTTGATTGTGGAAACCATGTGTAATTCAGGCCCATTCCCTACAGCATCCCACTTCTGTTATTTGGGAAATCATTAATGGATTAAATGGCCTTCTGGCCAGGAATACAAATACCCAGTGGGGTTAAATGTGGGGTTCCTTGTGATTTGTTCTTTAATTCTTAAAATGCACCAGTTCTGGCCAGCCATGTGCATAGTTTCCTCAGTCCTACACTAGTCCAATAGTTGGGTGCTCAGTGAAGCACTGGGGAGCTCCAAAAACTAGAAGTCACTTATTTTTTTGTACCGGTAGGGTGGGGGTGGTACCCAGCAGTACTGCTGGGACAAGGTACTGTGCATGTGGTGTGGGGTGGGCTACCTAAAACCCAGTAAGTGTCCTTCATATAGTATTATAATATGGGGTGCACCTAGAAGGGCACCAGAAGCACAGCCTAGTAGCTGCTGCTGCATTGTTTAATTTGGCTGTAACTGGGAGGGCAACCAAACAACAGCCACTCTATTCCATTATTATTATATTTTCTAACCTTTTGTTTTTCCCAGAACTTAAACTTATGTCCTAATAAAACACTTGCTATTTTGCTTCTATTTAATGTCTGCATGCATCTCAATTCACGAATGAAAAGCTGCATTCTTTGTGGGGAACTGTTATTGCACTTTGCTGGTGCACAGGTTGGATGATCCTGTAGGTGGGGAGGTACTGCATCCCAGATGGTTGTGTCATACTTATACCAGGCCCTCAGAACCATTCTCTGGGTAGAAGGAGTAAACAAGTTACTTCAACCATGAATACAAACCTCATACTTAGTGATTTATTGACCCAGGCCCCTCAACCATGTTTGAGCCCAAAAGGCAGGAGTAGTAACCACCAGTATCCACGGTGACCAACTTACATTTTTTGCTGTGAGAATAGAATGGAAAACTAAAACACTACATTTTTCACAGGCCTCTGTTTGGTGTATAAAAGCAATAGTGTAAAATGCTATGCCTAGGACCAGCAGAATGTGTAGGGTAAGATATTTCTAATTTCAGAAACAACATTTGAGCATTACTTTACTGTGCAGCTCAGGAAGGATGGCTAGAAGAAGTAAGAGACTGAGGTTGTTGTGCTGATGTATACAGCACTGTCTAAAGCTGGTGTTTGGGGAATGAATGCAAGAGCATTCACTGAAACAATCATTAGGCGCAGCCCATTAAGCATTGTCACATCTCCCTTCACAGGAAAATGAACTGATGCTCAGAACCACTGAATCTCCCCTCTGCATTTATAATGACTTTTAACTCATTTCTGTTCTAAACACCGGCAAAGAATTGGATTTCAGTGCAGAAACCATTGCTTACTGTTATTTCTGCTCGGCATGCATTGATGTCTTCTAAAAACATGAGAGCGCATTCTAATCACTGCCATGAACATTTGTTTAAAATGTACTGTAATGATGGCCAAAATGGTTTAATGTTCCCACATCTTGGTTTTAGTTATTTATGTTATTGTAACCTGGAAAAATTGATTGAGACAAATAGTCTTGTTTTTGATCATGTACCGGGCAAGTTGTTGCAGACAAGAAGCACTACAAGGCAGCTGCAGTATCGCATGTACTTTAAAAAGCAGTTACATGAATCTTCAGCAGTAATGAAACTCCAAATTACTTTTCTCAAGTCATGAGGCCCCATATTCAAAACTAGCACAAACTCAGGAACAAGATCTGTTAGTGTGCTCAAATGTGTGAACAAGACCACAGAAGGTATATTGGAAGGGGTGTGCTGATAGTATTCCAAACACTATCAGGTTTCAAATATGCCCCCCTAGTTAAAGCAGAACAAATCAATAACCCATGCAGCAGTGCAATCCACAATAGTGACCACACTCACAAAGCATAGCAAATTGGACAACTTGTGAGACATAAACTCATTAGAACTACAGCACAGAACTGTTATATTGGCACATACAATGTTAATGACCCTACTGAACATACATGGCCCTGTACCTCATCACTATATCATTACCATATACTGATAATACCTGCTAGCTACATGTTTTCACCAAAGTACAGTGATCCACACAGTCTAGGGAGACTGTGGGCTATATAGTTCAGTAGAACAATCCAGATCCACATGTGAAAAGGGAGAGACGTGAGAATGCAGCATACCTTTGACAGAGTAAACTAAATGCATTGTTGTCTTTAGGGAGGCCAGCATGACATTTGTGATGTGTTTGATCAAGGTTTAAGGTAGCAGTTATTTCAGGAAATCTTGAAATAGAAACTGATGTTACTAAGGGGCAAGCTGTA
Source organism: Neoceratodus forsteri (assembly GCA_016271365.2). Lineage (NCBI taxonomy): Eukaryota > Metazoa > Chordata > Ceratodontiformes > Ceratodontidae > Neoceratodus > Neoceratodus forsteri. The sequence goes on from CM028130.1 coordinate 422,923,168, forward strand.
TATTGTTAATTGCAGCTTGTCCCTCAGTAGCATCACTGTTTGTTTCAGGATTAAATTAGAGACCTATCTAACAACTCATGACATCTATGACCTTCTCTAGTCGGGTTTCAGGAAAAGGCACAGTACCAAGACTGCCCTTGTTTGGTGCAAAATTATCTCCTGTTGGTGAGAGATCAAGGAAGGCATTCCATCCTTACTCTCCTCGATCTTTCAGTGGCATTTGACACCTTGGAACATGGGGTGCTGATGGAGTGCCTGCGGGTTTGTTGTGGACTGGCTGGTAGAGTCCTAAACTGGTTTCAGTCTTTCCACATTGGCAGGATGCTGCAGTTAGTGTCTGGGATTTATTCCTCGGCACCTCTGCCCCTTCATGTGGGGTCCCACAGGGCTCCATTTTGTCCCCATGTTGTTCACTGTGTATATGCTACTGCTAGGGGACATTATAAGATAGTATGGACTGAGTTGCCACTGCTATGCAGATGGTACTAAGCTATACATGTCTTTTGCACCTGATCAGCAGGAAACAGTCCCAGTATTCAATCATTGCCTTGCTGAGATCCAAGACTGGATAAGGGCCAACTGGCTGAGGTTGAACCCTGGCAAGACTGATGTACTAGTGGTGGAACAGGTTGCCTAGGGCAAGGGTGCAGTCTGATCGAGTCTCAGGGCTGAGGCTAGGAGACTCCCAGCTGCTTACCTCTGATCGGGTAAAAAAATCTTGGCATTCTTCTGGACTGTGGCCTGACACTTAAATCACAGGTGTCAGTCATAATCTAGCCCTCATTTTGCTATCTGAGGATCATCACCAGGATAAAACATGTGGTACCCCCAGGTGATCTATCAACACTGGTCCATGCCTTTATGACTTCCTGCCTTCATTACTGCAATATCCTGTACCTGGGGCTGGCAAGGGTTGATCTTCACCGCTTGAAGCTAGTGCAGAATGTGGTAGCCAGATTGTTGACCAGCCTTTCTAGGTCATGTCATATTGCACCTGTGCTGTGCTCTCTGCACTGGCTGCTGGTTAAGTGGCAGATCTCCTTCAGGGTCAGTTTGCTGACCCATAAGGCCCTGCATAGCCAGGGGCCTGGCTACCTGCAAGACCTCCTATGATCCTATTGCCCCTCCTACTCCTTCATTCAGCAGACGAGGGACTATTGTAGGTTCCTATGGTATTTCTTAAATCTTCTGGGACCTGTACTTTCTTTTTGTTGCTCGTACCCTATTGAACTCCTTCCCTCATCATATGTGAGAGATCCCTACACTGGAGGCATTTAAACAGGAGCTTAAAACATTTTTGTTTAAACAGGCATTCTCTCTGAGCTAGTTTAGTTGTCTTAACTTAGTAAATAAGGATGAATTATTTATTGTCATGGATGTATTTTAAATGTTTTAGAAATGTTTTATGTACAGCGCCTTGAGTAGAAATGAGAAAGTGCATTTTATTAATTAAACTATGAATTAATGAAAAGGATTCCAGGAAATGACTGCTCCCTTGATTTAATGTGCAGTTGATTTAGATACAGTGGGTGGGATATTCAGACTGCACCACAAAGAAGTGCAATAGCAGGAGCAGCTGCAAGTGCAGTGCGCCCCTGCGCAACACAAGCGATATTCAAACACAGCACAGGCCAAGGTGTGCTTGCGCAATACAGATGAATATCGCACCATCTGTGCCATGGCACAACCAGGGATGTGCAGTGGAGCAGGGTAGATGTGCAGTAGCACAACCAGGGATGCACAGGGACATGGACAGGATGCAGGGGTGCACCACCCATGGAAGCCATGGGTGGAGGAGTATGCAGCAGGCCAGACAGTGCCCCCCCTCACCCCATGAACTGCACAACCGGTGGTGAGCTGGATGGACCACCAGCCCATGAATACCAGCACTGAATCCACAGCTGGGGCACGGTGCCCCAGCATACACCCCTGGCAAGCAGTGACCACAACACAAGGAGGGCTGGCCACCTAGTGCCACCCCATCCCACCAATGCAGAGCACACCCTGTACAGCGATCCCCAGACACCTGGCCCAGAAGCAGCACCCCACAGTGCATGGCACCTAATGCATGCCACCTCCCCACCGTGACAATGCAACCCTGTGCACCATGGAACCATGCATGGCAGCCCCACTGTGAGCACCCTGCAGTGGGCAGCACCAGCCACCGATGCAACGATTGCAGACACAGTGCCACCCTGCATGCCCCCCCGTGGCACAGCAGAGAGGTTGACCCTGCATCAGTACCCAAGGGACCCCACATGTGACAAAGCTTGCCCTGGACCCCACCACCAGCAGGATAGCACCCCGCACACCCACCCATACACACACCCTGTCCCAGCACTGGCCCCAACAGACAACACAGCTGCCCACTGTGGTGCATGGAGGCATGTGCCACATAGGCTGCGACACAGGGCATGGACAAACACCCACCCTGACCCAAGGGCACCCCGACACAGGGCCACAATAACAGGGCAACAAATGGTGCTGGCGTGCATCCACTGATGCTGTGTACCCACGCCCTGCACCCCACCATAGCATAGGTGAACCTGCCATCCTGCACATGCACCATAAAGCCATCCGCCACCAGCATACAGCCAGAGCACAAGTGACAGACATCAGAACACAGACACTGCAAACAGACACCAGTGACAGCATGGAGGGGGGGATAACAACAGCATAGCCCACAGTGTCACCCGAAGCAGACATGCAACAAACCGGTGACAGGAGGCAAGCCACCATTGCGCCGTGCCCAGAGGGTGGCCAGCATGGACAACCACCAATGACATGCCAGCAGACCGTGCGTACCACAGACATGCAAGGGGGCCAGCTGCACAGGCCATGGACATACTGACAGGGGTGCCAGGGACACAGCGCCTGCACCAGGGACCACTGCACACAGGCATCCAGTGCACAGGGAACAACACACATACCACAGACAGGGACCGAGTCCCCCACCCACACCATAAGCGGGTTCCAGCTGGACACACACACACCCAGGCCTGCACCACCCCCAACGCCATGCACACCACTGCAGCCAAGCACCATATGCCCACTGCAAATCAGAGACCACCACAGTTGTCATAACAAACAAGTGTATATTAAAGGGGTGAACTGTACAAACATCACAACAAACAAGACTATGTACAAAGTGGGGGGGAAGGGCCACAAACCAGGTGGGTGTGGGCATGGGGCAAGGGTGTACATCAGGGAGTGGGATGAAGGGGTGTGAGGGTAAGTCCAAGGGGGGAATGCACAACACGTGTGATGTAGGGCCTAATGGCGACCCCTCTCCCCACTACGGTCCCTGTGGCGCCTCCTGTGCCTCCTTCGGTCTCCTCAATCAGTTCTCTGGAGCAGCTCCAGAGTAGCTTGTGACAGCTGCAGAAGCTCCTGTACGTTCCGCTCAAGGACAGTTGAGCATTGTCCACCTAGGACAAGGGAGCAGAGTCAGTACGCATGACTGGCCAGACCTCTGCAGCCCACCCAATGTGCACGGCATACAGCCATGGGCCACGCCCCTGTGATGGCATGCGACCACCCACAGTGTCCGTGCCCACCTAGGCACCCATAGCCATGCAAAACACTGCACACACCCACTGCCCATGTCCCGCACACCTAGGCACCAACATGGCCATACAGTGACATGGCTATGTGGTGCAAAGGCAGTGGCACGGCCATGGACCCAGTGCACGTACAGCCCACCTGCGACACCCACCCACACATACAGTGTCACAGGACAGTGCTGAGTGCACTTTGTGGTGTGCACAGCAGTGGGGCCAAGTGCTGGTGGCCATGCCCCGCCACCACCCCTGCAACACAGCATGCATAGATGTAAGGGGAAACATGGCACTCACCTGCATCCTGGCCAGCAGGGTGCTGTTGGCCCAAGGCCCCACCAACATGGCCTGGCTGCATGTGCAGTAGACCTACTTCGGCCTGCTCTCCCTGTTCCTGGGCCAAATGTGCCCTACAGTGCTCCTCCGGGCCTAGAGTGCAAACATGGAGAGGGAAACATCAGTACAGATCAGTACAAAAGCCCTCCCCTGGTGCTTGCATGCCCGCACAGCCCAGCCATGATGCACCCCAACCACCACCACCCTCTCTAGACAGCCCCCCCCTGCGGTGTGGCCTTATGCAAACTGTGATACCCGGACAGACGGACTCTGCCAGTGATGGGATGGAGCACCTACCTGGCCATGGCATGGTGCCTCACTGGGTGCATGACTGCAGACACCCCAGGTGGTCAGGGTCCCACCGCTGGAGGTCACTATAGCGGTGGTGACACTGCTTCGCTGACTGGCTGATCCCAGTTGCCTCCTGCAGGCCCTCTGAGACATTCTGCCACACAGCAGTCTGTGGCCTGCGGAGGGGTTCCTGCCCAAAGAGGGCACCAGCATGTGGCTCCACCAGGGCCACCAAATTTGCCAATTCAGTGGCACTCCAGACCTGCACTCTGGATCTCGGCATTTTGCTGTTCAAACTGCAAACAAAGTGGCACTCTGTAGCTCACGTGCCCCACATGCAGAGGCAGCACGGTACTGCACTGCCAGTCCCTATCGCGCTGTCACCGGACTGTGCGGTAGGGGTGCAACCATGCAGATGCATGGCACCTAGGGGGCAAAGGTCGACCGCAGGCTCAAGGGTCTGTCCACGCACAGTGTGCCACAGTGCTATTGGGATGCCCTGCATGTAGCGTGGTAGGGTGCTTGAGTGTGATGGCCTGCAGTGACCTACCACGCTGTGGCATCATGGTGCCTACGGCGCACCAAGGCATGAGCACCACACAGGCAAACAGCACACTAGTGCCACAGGCACAGTGGTGGCCATGCCCTGCACTGCCTCCCGCACATAGCAAGTCAGCAGCACCACACACGTCGGCATCAGCACCCCGGGCATGCGTCATGCAGTGCCAATTACGCACGTCACAGTGCTGCGCCATAGCCTGAGCACGCTCGCCTACATTGCACAAGGCGCAACAGCATGATATTCAGCCAGCTTATGCAAATCTGCTCATTTGCCATTCCATGGCACATCCACTGCATTAGCATCCACTTACAGTTGCACCTGCCCTCATTTGCATGCATTGCAGTATATAAATGCGACATGGGGCTGCAGAGGCCATGGTTAGGTATTGCAGTCCATTGTGGTGGGTTACATGCTGTTGGGATGTGGGGACTGTGGTTTGGGAGGGCTGTATGGGACTGCACAGTCCAAGGTATCACCTGTCATTCCCGCAGACGCGAGCATGGCCGAGCGTGAGGAAGAGGAGGAACAGGGAAGGGGGAGAATGAGAAGGCCCAACTTCACCATGACTGAATCTGATGTCCTGTTCAAGGCATATCTGGACAAGGAACCACTGCTTAGTGGACAGTGGGGAAAGCCACAGGCCTGTGCTGTGGCATGGGGTGAGGTGGCGCGTGCCGTGAACCAGCATGGCAGCCATCAGCGGTCCAGGCAGGAGTGTAAGAAGAAGGTAGGCATGGACAGGATGCAGATCAAGGACTAGGTGGCTGCTATCAGGGCTGTACATGCTGCCACCGGTGGGGGCCAGCCGGATGTACCCCACCTGACACCACAGAAGAAGCGGTTGGCCAGCAGCATGTGGTGTAGTGCCATCAAGGGCATTCCTGGTGGTGGCTTCCAGATGGGTGGCAGCCCATCACTGCATGGTAGGTCCTGTGCTGTCAGTGTGCAGGTGGTGGAGGGCATGCCACAGGGCAAGGCGGAGCCACTAATGCTAATGTGTTCCCTTACAGCTCTTGAGCGTCTACATGGGGCAGCAGTGGTGGGTGTGTCCACCGAGGGGGAGGCCCTGGACATGAAGGATTGCCCATACAACTCCACAGGTGTCCAAGGGACCAGCCAAGTGCATACCTGCATGTCTGTGCAGACTGATGTGGGTGCGGACAAGGTCCTGCCTGTGTCCCAGCATGACATCGCCCATGGTCTCCAGCATGCTGGGACACAGATTGGGGCCAGATCCAGCACCGATGATGATGGACCTCACGTCCCAGACAGTGATACATGTGGGATACAGGATGGTCCAGCAGCAGGCAACCGCACGGGCGTTACCGTGGGTGATGCTGCTGTGGCTGCCTGTGTAACAACCCGGTCCCAGCCTGTGCCTGTATGCCCCAGTGGGGCAGCACTGGTGTACATCCAGGCTGGTGGGGCTGCTGCAGCAGTGCTGGTAAGCCCTGGCGATCAGCAGCCGTAGGGGCAGCACCTGCAGTCAGCCAATGGCAACGGGGGGGCAGTGTAGGGGGCTATGGCAGTGCACCACATGTGGACGTGCCCTGCCATGGCTCTGGTGTTCAGCGCCCAACATCAAGGGGTGCTGGCCAGCAGGGCCAGGAACACCATGAGGGACAGCATGCTGGGCCAGCAGATGACCCCTTGGACGAACACAGCCATCTTCTCCAGGCTTCAGTAGATCAGCAGATGCGGCTCATGACAGCGGTGGAAGCACTCAGTACGGTTCTGAGCCAGACAGATGAGCGGCGCAGCAGGGACCATGGATTGCTCCTGGCAGAGATGGCCCAGCAGCGGGCAGATGTGGCCGCTGCCATTGACAGACAGACCACTGCATTGACAACTGTCATGGCTACACTGGGCACCCAGTTCGGTGCCCAGCCACCATAGACACCGCACAGTGTCATGTCAACCCCCTATTCCCAGCACTGTGCAACACCTACTATGTCGACACCGGGTTCAGCTGTGGACATACCGAACATGCCTGGTGTGGGCATGTTCAGTGGGCTGCAGACCCCTGCACGAACACAGTTGTGTTCACACAGCATCACTCCTGGGGACCATTGGTGCCACCCCAAGAGGCCACTGGTCTGCCTGGCATGGCTGGCAAGTCTCAGCGGGGCCGCCCACGCATCCATGGTGGCCGTGGTACTGTGCCATGTGACTGACCGGCCTCCCACCATGGCCACTGTCTGCCGCTGCCCTATGTGCACTGTAGTGTGCATTGTGCAATGCATGGGTGGGGTACCTGGCCCTGCACACACACGGTCCCTGTGCACACCCTTCCTGCTGCTGGCCACTGTGGCATGTGCATGATGATGCCTGCATTACGCTGTCTGCCAGTGTGTAATGGTGCCCATCTTCTGAGGCATGCACAGTGACAGCCACTGGGCATGGTTGTATGTGGTCCTGTGTGGGGGTGGGTGTGGCTATTGGGGTTGGCATGCCATTTTCCCCTTGTGCATGTGTTGTGGTGTGTGTGAGTGTGTGTGTGTGCACATGTCATGTTTGGCCCTGCCCATCCCTGCCGCCATGTGCGGTGCCCGGCTCAGACCCATTCCCTTACTGCCGTCCGCCCCTGGTGTCCTGCCCTGCCTGTCTATAGGCTGTGTCCTTGCCCTTGGTGGTTGCACATGGCCCTGTGACCTACCTGTGTTTTCCAAAGTGCTCCTCTGTAATGGTGTCCCGGTGCAGCTGTGCCATCTAGATCAGCCGGGGGTCGCGTCGCCCAAGGGGTGGCTGCCCTTCACCAGCTGGACCGGGATCATCATCATCGTCCCCACCGCTGTCCCCCTCTTCGACCTCTGGCTATCCCACAGTCAGTGGCCATGTTGTGTAGGATACAGCAGGCCAGGAATAGCCCATAGGCCTTTGAGCAGCTGTACTGTAGGGCACCGCCTGATGTGTCCAGGCACTGGAACCGTGCCTTCAGCAGCTCGAATACCCACTCGATGACATTCCATGTTGTGGCGTGTTCTCATTGTACCATAGCTGTGATGGGGTCGTGGGGTGCCTGTATGGTGTGAGCAGCCAGGGCCGTAGCGGGTAACCACTGTCACCTGTGTGTACAGGGTGGACATTAGAATGGTGGTCTGCATCGCTATGCCATGGGCCAACATGGCCGGTACCCATGGCACCTCTGACTATGCACCCCCCCACATCTGCTCACATCATCCTGCATGATATGCATACTCACCTACAAGATGGCCAGTGGGGATGTCCCCAATCTCAAACCTGTGGCAGAGTGCAGACTGGTGCCAGATGAAGGCATCTTGTGCTCCCCCAGGGTGCGTGGTACAGTCATTGGTTATGCACCCCTTGGCATCACACACCACCTGGCAGTTTATGCTTGGGTATCCCTTGCTGTTAATGTATGCTGCACCCTTCGGTCCAGGTGGCATGCGGATGCCTACATGGGTACAGTCAATGGCCCCGAGCATGCTAGGCAACCGTGCTACCCTGTGGAACTCCTGTATGTGTGCTGTGCACTCCATCTGTGTACTGGGGAAATGGATGTGCTCTGCAGCATGTAGCAGCAGTGCACTGAGGAACTGTGTAAGTAGGCATGACACGGCCGACTGGGTTATGCCTGTCATGTCCCCTGTTGGTCTCTGGAAGGTGCCCGTGGTGAGCAGGCACATGATGGCTGTCACCTTCATCTCCACTGACAGAGCATGGCTCTGTCATGTGGGTGCCTGCATCTCATCACTGCACAGCTCATAGAGCTGCCTCAGTATCGCCTGGTTCAGGTGGTACTGGCCCACAATCTCTGTGTCAGAGTACTGTTCGAAGCTGGTGCGGGCTCGGTACTGCCTGTTCTGGGCATACCGCCAATGGGCCCTTCCACGGCCGCACCTCCCTGCTACCTGCCTTCTCACACCCATCATTACCGCCTCCATCTGGAAGGTGGTGCTGGCCATGTCCCTGGCTCTTGTTCCTCTCGCATGCGGCTGTTGTCCTATTCCCCCCGCTGTATGTTCCTGGTGCTCCCCCTGCACCGGGTTTACCTCTGGCTGTTTGCCTGTGGCTGTCCTGTCTCTTGCCACTGCCCTCAGTTCACTGTGGCACTCTCATGCCCTTTTCTACAAACTGGCATGGGCACACCCACTCCTACCCTCACTCTGGCACAGTTCTGGTGGGCCCTCTCCTGATCTTGCCCAGTCCTGTGCCCTGCTTCCTTTTTTTCCTCCCTGGCTCTCTGTCTCCATTCTCCCCTGTGGCTTCCCTGTGGTGCGTTCTTCCTCCCCTCTTTGTTCCCTTTTATTTTGGCTCATTTCTACTGTCACGCAACTTCCGCTTGCTCCGCTATTGTGCATGTCGCATGCTGTTGAATATCGCACTGCGCATGTTATTCATGGTTCCGCTCCATACGGTTACACATGCATTCATTACTGTTGCGCTCTGGCACATTGCTTGTCGCACTGTGCAACCAGCTCCTGCTGAATATCGCACAATGGCGCATATCTGTACTTGCACTGGTGCATCCCTGTTTCACTTGGCGCATCCGCTCTGACTATCCAGCTCAGTATGTATATCCCAGGACTGTTGACACATACAGGTAAGCCCAATAGTGTGTTTGAAAGATCATTTTATGGGCTTTCTCAATATTAGTGACTTCAGCAATGTTTCACTCTCCTTTAAGTAAATATATGTATTATATCACAAATATACTAGGAACTTATACAATCAGTATATCAGTATATTGCAAATGAATATATGAGCAGAATACTACAATCATATTGTTTTCTGGAGATGCTATGAAGTATAGGAAGTTACCCTGCCTTCTTTTAAATGAGACATGATTATGTCATAGGTTATAAGATATTCCTTTAAATTTATGTGCACCTACTATTTCTGCTAGCCATTCTGTTTGTTGGGAATTCACTTCACACTCAATGGAGCAAAAATAAATTTTTTGTGCTCATTGGTAATAGTTCAGTACATTTTTATGTTGATTGCGCTCATGCGCAAGAAACATGCTGCGGCAGGTTTCTCCATAAGCAGGTTGTGGAGGTATATCACTGTTGTGGCCAATGCCCCCACAGCCTGTATAGGCTTGTCCTGCTTCCCCCAATGCCATGGCATGCTACTGCTGACACTAGTTCAGCCATCGTGCCACCAACTTGTAAAAAATTTGCCACTGCAATAAGGGGCTGCCTCGCCATTGCAGCATCAGCCATTCGCTGCAATGAGGGAGCAAATCATCATTGCAGGGCGGGATCTTGAAACCCTAATATTGTTTGTGAACATGGTGGCGGCTTGCTGCCGTGTTCACAAACAACATTAACCTACCCTGCCAAGGGGGTGCCCAATCCCCTCGGCAGTATGTGCCCCCCAACCATGTTTATTTACCGATGGGAGCCCCAATCCCCATCAGCTGAAGTGCCTCAATATTTATGTTGCTGACAGGGGAGCCCACTCCCCATTGGCATTATGTAATAACCCTCCCTTTTGTTGTATACCGATGGGGATGCCAATCCCCATCAACTACAGCTGCCCCCCAAAAAGAAAGACTCTGTTGGCATGCTGGAAGCCCACCCCAGCATGCCAGATGCCTCTACAAAATTAAAAATGGTCCCGTGATGTCTTTTTTTTTTTTTGTAACGTGTGAAAAAGGAAACGGTCCCTCTGCGGTCTCCCTGCCTCCCTCCCACAACCCATGCCCACCCACTGTGCACTCTGCCTCCCACCACCCCCCTCACCCCACACTTACCTCTGGAGTCTGGCCTGATTATCTTCGGTGGACCGGGAACACGTCTGCACTCATCAAAGCCAACTGCAGACTGAAGAAATGCCAGTAAGCTGTATAATGGAATAAATAGGGTTTTTTCAACTTTGATGAATATCTCAGGCATTTTTTTGAATTTTGGCACCAAATTTTCAACATGGGGTTTTTGGGATCCCTCCTCATGAATTCTATCACTGTCATGGCATTAATCTGCCCGGAAAGGTGATTTATTTCGTGGTCACTGCACGGAATCACCTTTTGAGATCGATTAACGAAACAACAGTGCCAGTATTCATGAGGAGGGCTCTCAAAAAGCCTATGTTACAAATTTGGTGGGAAAAATCTAAAAAATGACTGTTTTACGAGTGTGCATTGCACCATTGCTACGCATGCTCGTAACTTTGTGAATCTGCAATATTTTCACCCCAGATTTTCAACATTGGCATTTTTTCAGACCTCCTTGTGAACAGTACAGCTGTCATTTTTCACACCTTGGCTGAAATGTGTTTTTGCACTTCTGGCACAGAATAGCATGGTTGCTGTGGGAAATCAGTGTCCCACACAGATTAAGAAACTAACAGTGGCACTGTTCATGAGCAGAGGTCCTAAAATGCCTATGTTGAAAATTTGGTGAAGATACTCCATAAAATGACTGTGTTACGGTCTTGCATTGTGCAGTTTGCATGTACGCTCATAAGTTCACAAATTTATAATATTTTAATTTCAGATTTTTAACAGTGCCACTCTTCTGCACCTCCTTATGAACAGTACAGCTGTCATTTTTCACACCCTGGCCGAAATGTGTTTTCACAGTTCTGGCGCAGAATAGCATGGTTGCTGTGGGAAATCCATGTTCAGAACATATTATGAAAATGACAGTGACACTGTTCATTAGCAGAGGTCCTAAAATGTCTATGTTGAAAATTTGGTGACAAAGGCCCATAAAATGAGTTGGTTACGAATGTGCATTGTGCAGTTTCCACGCACGGTCGTACCTTCGCAACTTTGCAATATTTTCACTCCAAATTTTCAGCATTGCCATTTTGCCACACCTCCTTATGAACAGTGCAGCTGTCATTTTTAACATCCTGGCTGAAATGTGTTTTCACTCTTCCAGCCACAATAGTGCAGTTGTTGTGGGAAATCGGTGTTCAGGACTTATTAAGAAAATCACACTGACACTATTCATGAGCAGGGGTCCTAAAATGCCTATGTTAAAAATTTTGTGATGAAACTCCATAAAATGACTGTGTTACTAGCGTGTGTTGTGCAGGTGCCACACACCCTTGTAAGTTTGCAAATTAATATTTTCATGCAAGATTTTCAACACTTCCTTATGAACAGTACAGCTATCATTTTTAACATCCTGGCTGAAATGTGTTTCCGTGCTTCCGGTGCAGAATACCACAGTCGCTGTCAGAAATCAGTGTTTGGGACAGATTAGGATCGAGTGACTGAGGTTGGGGGGGAGTGACCAAGCTCAACTGAGCTGTGTCATGACTGCTGTGGATGACTTTGGGGGCAGGAAAAGGCGACAACACAGGCAGGAGCCCAGTACAAAAGGGCAGTCTGCAGCACCGGGAGACACAGAACAAGCGAGTGAGGGAGGGGGAGTGAGTGAGCTCAACGGAGCCCTGTTGGGACTGCTGCAGATTTGTTTGTGGGCAGGAAAAGGCAGCAATGCATGCAGGGCCTGAGTATAAAAGGGCAGCCTGCAGGGGTAGGACAAACAGAATGAGCAAGTGAGAGAGGGTGACTGAGCAAGCTCAATACAGCTCTATTGTCACTGCTGTGGATTTCTTTGTGGGCAGATAAGGTTGGCTCTGCTTGCAGGAGCCCAGTACAGAAGGACAGCCTGCAGCTCTAGCAGAAACGGAATGAGCAAGTGAGATGGGGGAGTGAGTTAGGTCAACAGTGCTGTGTCGGGACTGCTACAGATTTCTTTGTGGGTAGACAAAAATGCTGACAGAGGCAGAAACCCAGTATAAAAGGGCAGCCTGCAGCACCAGGAGAAACAGAATGAGTGAGTGAGACAGGAGGAGTGAGCGAGCGACCTCAACGGAGCTCTGTCAGGACAGCTGCAGATTTCTTTGTGGCCAGGAAAAGGCGGCAATGCAGGCAGAAGCCCAGTACAAAAGGCCAGCCTGCAGCGCTGGCAGAAACAGAACGAGTGACTGAGAGAGGGGGGAGTGAGCGAGCTCAACGGAGCTCTCTCAGGACTGCTGCAGATGTGTTTGTGGGCAGAAAAAGCCGCCAACACTGGCAGGAATCCAGTACAAAAGGGCAGCCTGCAGCAGTGGGAGATGCAGGATGAGCGAGTGAGGGAGGGGGAGTGAGTGAGCTCAACGAAGCTCAGTCGGGACTGCTATGGATTTCTTTGTGGGCAGAAAAAGGCAGCAATGCATACAGGGGTCAGTACAAAAGGGCAACCTGCAGCGGCGGGAGAAACAGAATGAACAAGTGAGAGAGGGGGAGTGAGTGAGCGAGCTCAACAGAGCTCTGTCGTGATTGCTACAGATTTCTTTGTGGGCAGAAAAGGGCAGCAATGTAGGCAGGAGCCCAGTACAAAAGGGCAGCTTGCACCGCAGACAGAAACGGAATGAGCAAGTGAGATGGGGGAGTGAGTGAGGCCAACGGAGCTCTGTCGAAACTGCTGCAGATTTCTTTGTGGGCAGAATAAAATGGCAACAGAGGCAGAAACCCAGTACAAAAGGGCAGCCTGCAGAGCCACGAGAAACAGAATGAATGAGTGAAACAGGGAGAGTGAGTGACCTCAATGGAACTCTGTTGGGGCAGCTGTGGATTTCTTTGTGGGCAGGAAAAGGTGCCAACACAGCCAGGAGGCCAGTACATAAGGGCAGCCTGCAGCGCCGGGAGAAACAGAATGAGTGAGTGACAGAGGGGGAGTGAGTGAGCTCAACGGAGGTCTATCATCACTGCTGAGTGGGCAGGAAAAGGTGGCCATGCAAGCAGGAGCCCAGTACAAAAGGCCAGCCTGCAGCCCCCACAGAAATGGAATGAGCGAGTGACAGAGGGCGAGTGAGCAACCTCAATGGAGCTGTGTCGGGACTGCTGCACATCTCTTTGTTGGCAGAAAAAGCCACCAAACCAGGTAGGAACCAAGTACAAAAGGGCAGCCTGCAGCAGCGGGAGACACTGAACGAGCGAATGAGGGAGGGGGAGTGAGTGAGCTCAATGGAGCTCTGTTGGGACTGCTGCAGATTTCTTTGTGGGGAGAAAAAGGCAGCAATGCACACAGGGGCCCAGTACAAAATGGCAGCCTGCAGTGGTGGGAGAAACAGAATGAACAAGTGAGAGAGGGAGGGGAGTGAGTGAGCGAGCTCAACGGAGCTCTATCATGACTGCTGCAGATTTCTTTGTGCCCAGAAGAAGGCAGCAATGCAGGCAGGAGGCCAGTAGAAAAGGGCAGGCTGCAGCACCAACAGAAATGGCATGAGCAAGTGAGAGAAGGGGACTGAGTGAGCTCAATAGGGCTCTGTCAGGACTGCTGCAGATTTGTTTGCGGGCAGAAAAAGGTGCCAACATAGGCAGGAGACCACTACAAAATGACAGCCTGCAGTGCCAGGAGAAACAGAAAGAGCGATTGAGACAGATGGAGTGAGCAACCTCAACAAAGCTCTGTCGGGACAGCTGTGGATTTCTTTGTGGGCATAAAAAGGTGCCAGTGCAGGCAGAAGCCCAGTACAAAAGGGCAGCCTGCAGTGCCGGGAGAAACACAATGAGTCAGTGAGAGGGGGCAGTGAGCAAGCTCAACGGAGCTCTATCATGACTGCTGCGGATTTCTTGTGGGCAGAAAAAGATGGCAACGCAGGCAATAGCCCAGTACAAAAGGCCAGCCTGCAGTGCCGGCAGAAATGCAACGAGCAAGTGAGAGAGGGGGAGTGAGCTACCTCAACGGACCTGTGTCAGGACAGCTGCAGATTTCTTTGTGGGCAGCAAAACCTGCCAATGCTGGCAGAAGCCCAGTACAAAAGAGCAGCCTGCAAACACCAGGAAAAACAGAAGAAGAGAGTGAGGCAGATAGAGAGAGCAATCTCAGTGGAGCTGTATAGGGACAGCTGCAGATTTCTTTGTGGCCAGAAAAAGGTGCCAATGAAGGCAGCAACCTAGTACAAAAGGGCAGCCTGCAGTGCCAGCAGAAACAGAATGAGTGACTGAGAGAGGGTGAGTGACCCACCTCAACACAGCTCTGTCAGGACAGCTACAGATTTCTTTGTGGGCAGAAAAAATGTGCCAACACAGCCAGGAGCCCCATACAAAGGTGCAGCCTGCAGCACCGGGAGAAACAGAATGAGCGAGTGACACAGGGCCACTGAGCGAGCTCAACAGACCAACGCAATCAACATTCGGCATTGACAAATGCTTGTTAATATTGTATGGAATAGTAGGAGACTGGTTTGAAAACTTGCATGGATAACCAGATTGCACATGCAAATATTCCAAATGTAGAGCTTCTTGCATTTATCATTTGCACGCGCAAAAAGGTAGTTTGGGAATATTTGTTTTTTATTTATAGCTAGCTGTAGGCTTAATTTTCAAAATAGGCCATTTTGTGGTACAGTATGTTATTGTTGAAATTGGCAGTTTCTTATCTGGTGCCCCTTATCTCATCGGGTATCTTTTTTCAATCCAGATGTTTCCACCAGCTCAGTTTCAAAAGACCAGATGAGTGCATGGGAAAGTGGCACTAGATCCAGAAAATAGCCAGTATGGGAAGGGGGCAGATTTTTAATAGCTAGAAGCTGTCACATCTATTTGCATGCAGCAAGCACTGTTTTCAATACAGCGGTTTGCAACCACATTATCAGATGCATGTGTTCAACTGTGAACACATTTACCATTATAAACTAAGTAAGGCTAGACCATAACAAGATGGTATAGCTTTACATAGTCTGTAAACCACTGCATCCACTAATAGATGTGGGAGCCTACAGTAGTATGGGGTGCCCAGTTTCTGTCACCTGAGGATTGTATAAGCATGGGCTTACAAAAATTAAACCCTGGGTTTGCTAAGTGGTAGTTCATTTTCTGCTGTGATGACAAGTTGCTACAGTATATCCCATTAAAATGTATATTTTTAAATAAAAAAACAGTAGCTCAAGAAAGACTCATTGTTTTTTATCTAAAGAAAACATTATGAATGAGGATACAGAAGGGTTACACCAGGTTCCCAGAATACATAAACTCTGCCCATCCACAAACCCACTCAGTGTTCTCCATAGGCAATTTATTGCCCTTATTCAATTGACAAATACTGTAAGAGATTTATAGTGGTCACAGTCCCATATGACCCATTTCCTAAATGTACCTATAACTGGATTGCATGTTGTGTGCACTCTGAATGGTGCAGAGCCATTTCAGTG
Source organism: Neoceratodus forsteri (assembly GCA_016271365.2). Taxonomy (NCBI): domain Eukaryota; kingdom Metazoa; phylum Chordata; order Ceratodontiformes; family Ceratodontidae; genus Neoceratodus; species Neoceratodus forsteri. The sequence continues at coordinate 422,939,032 of CM028130.1, forward strand.
TAGCAGACATGCATAAAACCTAGCTGATCAGGTTGTTCTGCTGCTTGTAAGGCACAATACATTTTTGAGATTGGACCCTACTGGACAGTTTGACTGTTCAGTCCCTTTATTTATGCTGTGCAAGTATGACAGAATAGGCCTGTGCTTGTTTCTTAAGGAATGCTCTCACAATGCTTAACGTATTTCAATAATTTTCTCTGTTCTCCATTCCAGAGTAGAGGCGGGTGAAATTAACAAACTCTGAATTTGTGGAAATTCCATGAAATTCTATGCATTTTTGTAAAATGTTGTGAAATGTTTGGCAATTTTCTGAAATTCTTTAATTAGCCATTACTTGGTCCATATTAAAGCTAGGCATCTGAAATTTGACATGCGTATTATCTAGGACAGGTTCTAAAACCTTGCCATGTTTCATGATGTTTGGATTACAAATGGGGAAGTCATAGGGGCTCAAATTCTAGCAATTTAATATTCATGTGAACATTTCTGAAACTATTTCTATGCTTAGAACTTAGCCACCTTTGGAGCTAGATAATTGAAAACGTAGATGCATACTTTATTGAAAGATTGATAGAAAATGCAAAATAGAGATTGCAAGGTTTAGCTATGACCTGCCTCCCTACACAACTTCCAGGGGCTTGCTTCCAAACCCGGGTCGTCAGCATGGCAGCGTGACCTTCTGATGCTGGACCATGGTGGTTACCTTATAGCCTGATATTTAGGGTCAATGAACATAACAACATTGGTGATATTCTGTTCTTTAGCTTTAAACCTATAGGGACTTAAAATTCAGCAGTTTTTGTAATTGTGAAATGTAATTTTAAAATTTCTGAACGTTCCAAGGCTTATACCTCCGTCATCTTTAACGCAAGAGATCTGCATCTTGGCACACATATGTATGAGCATGGGTAATGGCACCATTCCAAATCTGGTGCAATTTGAAGAAACACTTTTAGTTTATGAAGTTAGCTGTAATTTTAAAATTGCCAAATGTTTGGAGGCTTATACCACAGTCGTTTTTAGAGATTTCTGTAATCTGTAACATGGTACACTTCTGTATGGACACAAGGACAGTCAACCTTACACATCTGGTGCAATTTGGTGAAATAATGCTTATATTAGATGTAAATAACAATTTTGGAAAAAATTTGCAAAATATTTGCAGACATTCCACAAAATTTCATGGAAGCAAAATCAGAATTTCTCTAGAATTCTGCTGGCAGAAGAAAATATTTCCCCATCTCTACTTCAGAGCAATGTTTCATTTTCTGGAAAAATGTTCATGTCACTTGTTTTTTTAAAGTAAACTATTATGAAGTAGTGCCACTAGAAACTAAGACTCCCAGTCTCAATTGCACTGAACATCAAAGCATTGTTACAAAGGGCACTCTCTGACCATGTACTGTCTATAACCCTGTTGTGACATGCACCGTGGGGTTGTGTGCCCTTCCCTTGTGTCAGCAAAGTTCATTGAAGGTCCTTGAGAAAAGATGTGAGGATTGCCATTGAATGCATGAGAGCCATTCTGTCATATGGCAGCTGTGGTGGACTGTCTCAGGCTCCTTTGTGATCAGCCTCATTTACCACTTGATGAATACAGGTAGCACTGGTGTTGCAGGAGTGCAAATATGTGTAATTTATGATCACTAGGACATGAAGCTGTCACATCATGTGGGGAAGTGCTCCCTTGAGGAGTACATAAATAAAGGATAATTAGGTGGTGAACCACCAGGAATCATGGACACTGATGTTGTAGGAGGTAGAACTATTAAACAACTCAATATAATTACAAGGAGATGAAACTGGAGGGCACCATCTGAACTGGGGATTTTCATTGAGCCACACTTGGGGTTGTCGAGAACTGAAAATATTTGAGAGATGGAACCAAGTTGATAGGTTAGCCTTGTGTCTGATGCCATCAATGTGGTGCACCATTGTGCATCATGATGTATGCTTGAGACATATCATAATGTCATAGTGTGCTATGTTTGAAGGTGCACACAAGGGTTTGGATTGCACTCACTAACATCTGGAATGACAATTTGCATTGTGCAGTACTCATGTGGGGTAATTATATCTCCATGCCGTGCACCAGGTGTTATGTATTGTTGTGGGCGACAGAGTATTGGTTTGGGCAAAATGTGCCTGTTTGTGCCACCTCTGACTGCACTTGAGCACGAAGCCCCACTTTTGAATGCTTGTTTCTTATCTGCAGTCTTATAATCCTGGACTACAGAACTACAACAGATGATTTTAAAAACTATCACTTGGTTATGTATCAAAATTAAGGAAAATGCTAGTTTTGCCATCCATGCTATGGTGCTCAGCAAAAGCTTTTACTGCATAGTTAGAGCACTCCTTTAACTACTTTAAAACCTTTTCCATAATGTTTATCCCAAACAATTATTTTAGATAAATCTAAGAGTTTTTTCCCCCAACTCATTTAGTTGCTAATGCATGCATGAGAGTCCCCCCCCCTACATTTTTCCTAACTGCAGCAAAATGATGATTCTCAGGGGACCACCACTAATTTACAAGTATTGATATTGGCCCTTGTTGTCCCATTGCTCTTTAATGCTGACAACTGGGCTGTTTTCCTAAACCCACCTAACAGCTGTAACAGAAATCAAAGCTAGTAGTAGTAGTAGGTTTATTTATTAAGTGCCCAGTCTCAGGGGCTCTGAGCACTGCATCTTGACCATCTTCACATCCAACATTTCAGCTGCTACTTATTCAGTCAGTATGGGATGAATAAGTGGCAGTTTGTCTGATATATCCTACATCCTGGAACCCAAGAGTTTCACTTTTACTTTTACTGCATTCCCAGAACTCCACCACCTGTGCCGGGAGTTACAAAACCAGCCACAAACAATAAGTGAGCAGAAAACCTGAGTTCCATATGTCTTAGTTATAGAAAAAGCCATCTCCTCCTCATTCAAATGGAGTTTAATGAATAAGTCTAGAGTGGGTAAATGTCACAAATCACATATCCAAAAAAAAGTCACCTCTCTCCAAAAAGAAATGCACTGGCACCAGTGCATTGTTTCTATCACTAATAATGTTTATTTTCATTTCTCCTTGTATATAATCTTTATGCACACTGATTTAAAACCAGTTGACTGTTTCTACACACCCATTTCACAAGAAAACAGAAACATTATCTACCCCAACCAATTCATTAAGGGCAGGATTTGATCTTACAGTATCTGAATTTGTGACAAAGGAAAGATGCTGCTGTGGCAAAAATGATGCATATCTCATTTGTGCCATTTTGTACTGAAAATCATGATTTTTTTATTGTAAAAGGGTGTGGGCTACATTTTCCAAATGTTTAGGGACTATGTCCCACTCCACAGCCACCACCATGGGATAAAATCTCCAGACCTGAGAGATTTGCATTCTCAGTCAGCGCAGCTACAGGGGATGTTACACCTGGTTCCACCAGGCATAACATTTTGGCTCAGCTGCACTGAAAAATTGCCGACAAGCAGCCACACATCATGGAACCAGTCATAAACTGGCTCCACCTTTGAAAATACTGTTGCTGCATGAAAAACTGCAGCTCCACAAGTGGTGACTCACTTGTGCCATTTTATTCCCTCAGATGCACATATTTTTGACAATCCTGCCCTGCATCTTTATAAACATCAGCAGGACTGTTCAGATACATTTGTGCAGATGCAGACACAAGTACATCATGCATTTGTGCTTTCCATTGCCCTTTTTAAAATCCTGCGCAAGGTCTTAAAGTAAGAAATTTTCTGCATCCACATCTCTTCCAACTCTACATACAGTATCTTTTTAAAATGTGTCTTTATTACAAGGAATTTCCTAAAGAAACAAACTAAATTACCCTCAAAGTGATCAAAATTGTATTACCTATAGTATCCATGCATTGTCAAATGTCTTAAATACTCTGTCTGATAAATCTCATTCACTATGACTTACTACTCCTTATTTGTTAAAAGAACATTTTACCAACTGGCTGGTACACATTTCTTTGCTAGTGTTGAAGATATATAATAAAAATAGGTATATCTGTACTTTAGCCAGTCTTTCTTGTGGAAAGACTCCCAGCAAAAGATTCACCAATAAATTAGTTTTTTTCTAATCCTACATACTCCCCTTTATACTCCACCATCTCTGCCAGTATTCTACTAGCATATTTTGAGATTGTAATAACAGCAGACCCAATGATCAGTTGTGAATGGTGGCAGTGCAAAATGGGGTGAGGAGGTTCTGTCATGCTATTACACCACTACCCATTTGTGATATTCACAAAGCTAGGTGCCAGTTGCACATGGTCAGAGTCCACCTATCGATAGGGTCTTTATTCAAATCAAGTACAGTACACTCTCATTTATCCGACTGCCTTCGGAGACATCCAAAATGGTCGGATAATCAGGAGGTCGGATAAATGAGACAGTCCAATTACCGCTATCCAAGGGGATCATGTCAACTGAGGACCATATGGTATGGGGAAGAGGGGACCCCAAGAGTGCTAGCCATGTAAACAGCATGGATTTTTTTTGTTCTGATACTCCCTCCTCCCAGCGTTAAGCCAGCTCACATGCATTTAAGACACATAGTAACTTAAACCCTAATGATTCAAAACTAAAGCAGGTCAAAATAATATTTTATCAACAGTAAGAGTTTATCTTTTTGTTAAACGTTTCACTAGGATACCATGAAAAACCCCATCCTACTGTATAATGTGAGCCCTGATGGTAGGGGTTCTAGTGAAGGGGATGGCTTGTCGTATCACTGGGTTTAGGATACTCAGTCCTGCTGTATAATGTGAGTCCTATCAGTCAGGTGTGCAGTGGTGGGGATTGCTTGTCCTGCTTGTGACTATAGAATACCCAGTACTGCTGTATAATGTGAGTGCTGATCCTGGGAGACTCTAGTGAAGGGGCTGGCTAGGTTCATCTTTGTCCTTCAAGCTCACACGCATGCAGCGCTACTCTAGCCACGTCAGCCCCATGTAGAGGCAAAAACAGCTGTTGCAACTGGAGGACCATACAGCGATTATTAAAATAAAGTTGTACAGTACAAGAAATTGTTTTCACATACACAGAGAATCATTTTCATTGCACTGCTTACTACCCCCCTTTTGCCTGAAGAGGTCTGTGTACAGGATACTTGTGGTTGCAGCATCTTTAGCACGGAGTGGGGGACAATCCAACCATCCATTAGATAGGGAGTTCGGATGAACAGAGGTCAGATAATCGAGAGTCTACTGTATCCACATTGGGGTTTATAGAATGTAGTCCTAATGTCTTTACAAGGTTTATCTGTGGAATGCATATTTTTGGAAAAAAACAGAATCCGATCTTGTGATGACATGCTATTGAAACATAATAATGCAAACAGTCTAGACCAGCAGTTCTTAAATTGATCAATGAACCTCCTGCTTGGAGATCACCAATGGTGCATCCAGGCATTTCTCAATCCTCCATACTTTATAGATCATAAAAATAAAAAATACCGGTATGATTGTTACAGCCCTAAAACATGAACTATACTTGAATGATGAGCCAAATGTATGTCTTTTGTGAGGACTGTAGGTTAAAAATAGAAACCGTGCTGCATGAAATGTTCATATTATATGAGCAAGTCTCCTTTCCATTTTGGGGTCCCTTGTCAAAAGACAAACTGCAGAAGAAAGAGCCCCCACACCACAACAAAATTTGGGAATCCCTGGGCTAGAAAGACAATAATGACAATGACTATTTTCTCAATGTAACCTGCAAAATACCAGAAATATATTCATTGGTATTCTTTACAGATCTGAATGTTTCAGGACAGTTAAAAATAGATCCAAATTAATGTACTTAAAGTCATATTTCTACTAATTATTGTGAAAGTTAAATAATCATTTCAGTTTTTAGGAACTGCCTCTTGTTCTTCATGAGACTTCATGTACTTCACCTTATATATAAAATAATGTAACGGAAGTTGAGAATTACAAATTTTAGAATTGCTGATCACCATATTTAATACCTCAATTTAGTACATTTTTAAATCCCATAATGCAAGAGGGATAATACACATATGTGTATTATCACCTGTATAATAGGACATATGTAATAATGTAAGAGTGATAACACATGAGTAATAATACATGTGCAATATCACTAATGTATTATATATAAAATAATACATGGGGTAGTGTATATAATGGGAATTTTACACACACCCAAGGTGTTGGATGCTACATAAACCCCTGAGACTGAATCTCGAGGGGAGTATACGCGCATCCAGCATGGAAGGTGTGTGTAAAATTTAAGTTGTACAGACTACTCATATCTTGTTTTATATAATTAATCGGTAACATTTCCTTACCTTGAAAACACTACCAATCAATTATGGAAAACAATGGTTCCAGTACCCTTATATAATTAATTATATGAAATTTTTCATGCTGCACACATAAAACTACCCATGTGATAGGCATGCTGCAAGCATGATCTAAATGTTAAATTGGAACAGACTGCATGCACGTGGCATGAGTGCAAAAAGAAAGTGGTCACTGATTACTGCACACATGAAAGTTATGTGAATTGCTTAGGATCACATAGTATACAAGAGGGGATTAATGAGATTCAAACCAAGATTTTCAGGTCTTCTGATTTGTGGTTCCATGCCTTTAACCACTAAGCTATACTGCCTGCATACATTTGGCTCGTTTGTACTTCAATATAAATCTGCATACATCTTCACATATGCGGCATGCTTATAGCCACTGATACACTTTTTAGTTTTCTTGACCCCCCTCATCTGTCAGTAGCTGCACAGCTGAACTTTTGCACACATACCAATGGAAACATATGTGGTTCTTCCCACCCCCAATACACACACTTAACCACAAAACTACTTAATTACTTCTGTCTGGACTGTACTCCAACTATTTTCTCTCCGTAGTTTTGAATGGTTCCACACCCAGACTTTAAGGGCCAAATACAAAAGTAGTAATAACTTGACACCCCACCCACACTGCCAGTCCCCCCCCCAAGCACACACATTGTAGCGGATGCCACCATGCTGCTACAGACAACCCACTAAGTATAGATATAAGTCAAGAGTTTCTTACCTAAGTACTAGGGAGCCAGAGGTAGGAATCTTTAAGAGATGATGTCCATGGGTCAGAATGCTGGGGTGTACCCCCTTGCAATGAATGGAGTTATTTTTTTTATTACTATTTTGTACATTGTGATGGTAAATTGGAGAATAATGAAGGCCACTGTTCTACAAACAAGGACTTTTTTAATCAAGTGGTGGGCTTCAGTAATCTCCAACTGTCCATCAATAATGTATGATGTAGTAATTAAAAAAAATACCCTCATTCATTTCACAGAGGCACACCCCTGCACTCTTCCTTGCCCTATGTCATAATGTGCCTGAGTATGGGGATGGGAAAGGCATAAGCATGACTATAGTGGGGTTCCAATGGTCTGTGCATACCATATAGCTCAGTTGTCTCTGAATGGAAGGGACAGCCCTCATTTTACCCCTGAAAACTGCTCTGCCCCTCATCCATCCCTCATTGAATACATGCTGCTCACACACAGGATGTCCTGTAAGTTTAGGCTTTATGGCAGGGGAACCATTTCAAATTTCAGAAGGGGGGACCAACAACCAGTGGAGGCCAGGTGCTAGATATCCCCTAGGCAGCAAGCTTATCTTTTGTGACTGAAAAGTGATATGCAAATCAGGAACATTTCAAATGCATAAGATTCATCTGTCTATACCCTGGAGCACTGCATCAGATTTGGGCTTAAACCCACCCAGTTATTAACCATTTTTTTCCTGACTGAAGTTCTGACCCCCCCCAAAAAAAGCTTTTTCCCAATTCCTCTGTCTACCTCCATTCCATTCAATACCATTCGATAGGGAGGCAGTATAGCGCAGTGGCTTAAGTCTGTGAGCTGCAAATCTGGAGACCTGGGTTTGAATCCCACAGCCCCGCTTGCATACTGTGTGACCCTGAGCAAGTCATTTAATTTCTCTGTACTCCCAGGTCACACCTGTAAACAAGCTTTCAGCTTAGTGTACCACTCCTGGTTAAACAATTGAAAAAAATACCCATCCCAAATGGATTGTGAAGCTGCTCAAAGGCACAGAAATATGAAAACATGTCAATATTTCAGTCCTTCCTCCTTCCCCAATCCCCCTGTCTAAAAATCATTATTTACTTTTACTTAGCAGGCCATATGGCCAGAACCTGCAGCCTAGCTCAGTTTGTCACCAGCCCAGTTTTCAGTCCACTCCTCTTCCTCCTCCATCCTGTTGCCAGAAGCTGGATGCCAGAATTGACCATTCCAGGTCCCCAGTGCGTTTTGTGACTAAGTTACCTCACCAACCGAACCCACCCAACCTGTGCTGCTTGCTTCTTGCTTGGCTGTTGCCATACTGCACTGATCAGGGCTTATGAAGACCACCCACACTGTTGTCACTGCTGCTACTGTGAGGCCTAGCTTGCTGCAATGGGGGCCTACATTGTTTTTTTGTGTGAGGCAAGCCTAGTAGAGTAAGTAGGTAGCCTGGTCTCAAGTTAGCTTCTAGCTTACCCCAGCTCCTTCAGCCACCAGGGGAGATAGAGACTAAGAGTAGATCAACAAAAATATGCCACCACAACACTGTTATTGAGAGTTCAGTGCTCAACAACTATACCAAGCAGTAGTGTGCAGCCTGTGTAGTCTGTGGTGTGAAAAACGGCATCCTACCTGCATGACTCGTGCTCTTGTTTGGCTGGAACTCCTCCACCTCACATGTGATGGTGCCACCACTAATAGGTGGAGAGAGTGGACAACACAATACAGACACAGTCGAGTCAGGAGTGCTCCTGCTACATGAGCGCAACACTGGCAAGGGAGGCACTTATTGTGCAAAAGATTAAATACAAATTTAATGCCATGATTGCCACACCATAAGAACAACCTAGGTACAAATGTGGGGGGGACTTGCCCCCCCCCACCCTACCTAAATATTACCCCTTCTTTATAGTAGAAATTAATTCTCAGGTGCTAACATCAGTCCAATAAATACAATGGTTTCTACTGTGTTCTGATGTATTGTATCTCCATGTTTCAGTATGTCCTGATCATCATGAGGGTTAGTGTTCCTCTTTTTCAGTGTCCATGTCCCTCATTTCAGTGACAAAATGTGAGGTATGGTGCATGCTTGCAAGACCCTACTCAGCACAAAGAGTGCTGAGCATGGCCGTAGTGTATATGCTCCATAAAGAATGCTAAAGGAAAAGTAAGTGAGCCATAACAGTCATGGAGAAACACATTTGTACCACTAAATATGCATAAGGGGATTTGCATGGCCCAAAATAAAAAGGTCAGGCTTCACAACACAAAGGCTTCTCTTCACATATCTGGAATGGGGATGTTGTCCGACTATATCTTAGGCATTTAATGCAGTAAGCAAACAATACTTTACAAATTAATGGCAATTTAATGACAAAAATCAAAAGCCATTAAACAACTTGCAAAAGGATCAGAATTAATGCATTTACCTAATTTTAATGGGAAATCAATAAAAAAAGGTATTTTAATGGCTCTGATTGCTAGCAGTGGTGTGAAAAATAGAAACTGATCTATTTTTAGATGAGATTTGCACCAGCTTAGATCTTGCACACATGGCAGACATGCAACATGTGAACCTGATGTGAATTTGAAATGATGTTTACACCATCTTAACTGCTGCACTCATGTCAAGCTTGCAGCATGTGAACCTGATGTACTTTTTAGACCTGGTTCACACAGGTTCACTTTGTGTATGCAAACATTGCACAATTACTGTAAGCATGTGGCATGCATTCTGCATGTACGCAGCACAGTATGCAGTTCATTGAGTACTTAGATAAGTACTTCTTGCTGTCCATATCTCAGTTGGGCTTTCAAAAGGAGCATTCCATAGACACCATACTCACCAATCTTGTAGATGTAATAGCTTCCCAGTTAGATGGGGACAGGGGGGTGGGTGTGGTGTTCATGGATCTGTCCAAAGCCTTCGATACCATGGACCATAAAATATTAATCCAGGGAATGGAAATCTGGGGATGGCTTGAAGAAACATCAAACTGGTTTCAATCGTATTTAACAAATAGGTTTCAACAAGTTCAAGTAGAGAACAGCCTATTGAGTAAAGCAAATGTACTGAGAGGAGTTCCCCTGGGCTCCATATTGGGGCACACTTTATTTTTGATATACATCAACAATACGGTTAACATTGCAACTCAGACAACTATAAGACTGTATGATGTTGATACAGTACTGTTGGCTAGTGGAGATTCTGTTGAAGACATGGAAAAGAGACAACTTGATTTTACAAAGCTAGAAAAATAGCTAACACAATCTGTCACATGATAGGCCTATATCCTTTTTTTGGGTTCATATTTTTTGTGCTGTAATAAACTTTAGAGCAAGACACTGTCTCTTTAAAAGGCTTTTAGGAACAAAATACAAAATACCCAGAATTGCTATAATGGCTAGGGTGGATCTGGTATGTCTCCAGGACCCAGGAAGACATAACTTATCATACAAAACTGAGCATGTAAGTTTCAATGACAAGAGAGAGAGAGCACAGAATGACCTAGGGGTTAGAGGTCAAACCAAATGCATGGACCAGAAGTTACTGAGGCTGACATGGAACCTGATATGGAACTACAGTGACAACTGCAGGAAAGGTAAACTGTTACACCCAATCACACTGTGGGTGGGGCTTGGAAAATGACCAGAATGTATATATCAGATACACATTTTGAACTCAGGGCAGTTAAGAAGTTTTAGCTTGGAGTCAATAGCTGGACGACTTGGAGGGTCTTAGAGTTGAGATTTTAAGCTGTTACAGTATATACTTTGGGTTGAAGTATATGGAGTTTTGGTTCTACTTTCAGAACAAGACCTGTGGTTTTGGGGAAACTGATATTTTCACATACTGAACAGAAAATTGTGATTTTAAGCCAGAATTTTGGAAATCAAGACTTTTCACCAAGGAAGCCTCTGGAGTCTTTTTAAAGGACATCCAGAAAACTGTAACGCAAACTTGCTACAACTTTTTTGCCTAATAAACTGTTATCTCCACAAGGACATTTAATCTTTCTGGACTCTAGAATTAGAAATATAGTGTAGAACACTAGTATCTAGTGTTTTCTGTAAACCATCCAGTGTTACTTTTGTTATTGTCTGCAGTTCAAAGCTCTTCCAAATTGTAGAATTTACTGTATTGCTTTTATTTAAGTAAACTTTTATGATTTTCTTGTCAACTCTGCCTGGGGTCTGATTGTGTGATCTAACATTTTAACAGAAGGGTTTTGCAAAGACAGTGTGCTTTAATAAAGATAGTGACTGCTTGGCTATCCTACACAACTACTTTGGCAAGAGGTAGCCAGTTGCAGCAGTGGGATTCAAACACTGAACATAGTGCAGAATCAAGGGAACTCAAAACTACAATTTCCACCATCCCACTGGGAAAAGGAAGGCTGGTGATTCTTCCTGAACCCTACACCTGCTTATGAGTTCTGTTAAAAACTGGGGATGTTCTCTGCAAACCGGAGGTCCTACCATGCCTTGGAGCTGGAGCTAATGACAGATTTGGTACCAGCTACTGGGATTTTGAATGTTCTTGTAAGATCATCACACTTTTTTGGAAAAGGGGAAAAAGAAATTTGGTTGCTGACAACAGACCCTATCCTGTTTGAATTTTTTTTTTAGCAGAGTAGTGTAGATAGAAGAATGTCTTTCCTGTACAGCACTATGAATCTGGAACAGCTGAGGAAGATTTGTGCAGAGAAGAGCATACCTAGTCAAAACAAAAATAAAAGGCAACTCATGGATGCCCTTCTGATAGCTGAGACAGAGGATGCACCACCCCAGTTGGAGCCAGAGGTGATGACTTTGGCAGTCCAGATCCCAGAGGAGAAGAAGCCATCTACAGACAAAGATCTGGAGCTGAGGAGGCTGTGGATGCAGAGAGACAGCTTGAGAATGAGCAAAAAGGTTCGAGATGGAAATGGAGTAATGACTGCAACAGAGAGAGGCTGAAGAATGACAGCACTGGGCAGAGGAACAGCAGCAACAGAGAGAGGCCGAGGTGGAGGAACGGCAGTGACAGAGAGTTTGAGCTGAAAAAGCTGACGCTCCAACCGACAACACTTGAACAGGTAAGTGGTGGGGTTGGGTCTGAATCTCCAGGACTGGGGTACAAGCTAAATTCAAAATTAATGGCTGAGTTTAAAGAGGGGGAGGATATGGACATGTTTTGGAATTCATTTGAAAAGATCTATATCCAGGCCATTCTGCCCAAAGAGGCCTGGAATTTTTACCTGTCTCCACTGCTTACAGGCCGGGGAAGGGAAGCATTGGGGCAGATGGACAATGTTGAAAGTAAAGATTCTGACAAAAACTGCTTCATTAAAAAAATATGATCTGAACCCTGATGCTTACAGAGCAAACTTCCAGAAACTCCAAAAGGGGCTGGAAATTAGCTTTGAGCAATTAGCCACTAAACAGCATTGATATTTAAAGTGTTGGTGGGAGGGGGTGAAAGCAGGTTATATTGAAGCTATGGATGGGGTGGTATTGCTTTAACAGTTTTATTGGATTTGCTCACTTGACTTAAAGCTTTGGCTAGAGGACTGAGATCCTAAGACTGCCAAAGAGGCTGCAGAACTGGTGGATTGCTATGCTCGAAGCAGGGCTGCTCCCAAGGGGAATACAGGGGTGAATGGGAAAAGTGGACATTTTGGACAACCAAAAAACATAGGGCCCCTGCAAAAAGAAGAGAATCCCCAGGTGCCCAAAAAGGAGGGTGGGGACAAGAAATATGATAAATGCTGGTATTGTCACCAACCAGGCCATCTGTCTAGGAGGTGTGCTAAGAAAGTCTGGAAGATAAAAGGGCCTGTGCAAATGGAGATAATTGTCCACTGTATTGCTGATGCTCTCTCTGACAATATGAGGGGGCACATTCACCCAGGAATATTGAATGGGGTTCAAACTAGAGGGCTAAGGGATACAGGAGCATCTCTTACCCTGGTGAAAGGGGATTTGGTGGGGGCTGAACAACTACTGCCAAATCAGTTTGTCTCTGTGAAGGATTACACAGGGGAAAGGAAAACTTACCTATTAGCCAGTGTTACCCTGGATTGGGGAGAGGCAGGTGAAGGGGTAAGGAAGGTGGCTGTAGCTGAAAAACTCACTATGGATGTTATTGTGGGTAATGATGTTCCACAGGGAGTGGTTTGTGCCGTGATCAGGAGCCAAAAGAATAGAGGCTCCTGTGATCTTCAGGACCCCACAGAAATTCAGACAGGAGAGGTTGGGAGACAGGCCAGCAAGCCTTTAGCTCTTGAAAAAGAGGGTGATAACAGGGAGATGGAACTTCCCCTAGTGGCACTTAACCAAACTGCTACCGAAGGTTGCTCTCAGGAGGGAGGGGTGACACAGCCCATGGGAGGGGTAAGGTTGTGATACTGAGTCCCCTACTGCCACAGCTATGGACCTCAGCCTGGGAACTGATGGGGACATGCCCCATTCTCTGAGTAAGTGAAAAGACTTGGCAGCAGCGCAATGGACAGACCCTAGCTTAGAGAAGATGAGAGCCTGTGCAGAGTCTGATAGGACACAGGGAGGTCATGGAAAACATAGAGTGTATTGGTACAAGGGACTGTTATATACACAGGACATCAGGACAGATGGAGAGGTGATGGGCAGGCAGCTTATTGATCCCCAGGAGTATCGTGGGTTATTGCTCAAGGTAGCTCATGATATTTCCCATGTCCAGACATTTGGGCATTGCTTACACTATGCAGTGCTTAGCCCACAATTTCTATTGGCCCAATTTTACCAAGCAGGTGAAGGAATACTGCAAATCCAGTCACCAGTGTCAGGAAACAGGGATGGCCAGCAAAGCCAGGGCTGCCTTGATTCCCTTACCACTTGTAGAGGAGCCATTCCAGAAGGTTGGAATGGCTAATGTGGGTCCTTTAAATACCCACTTTTCCTCGGGGAAAAGGAATATATTAACAGTTGTCGATTATGCTACCCGCTACCCCAAAGCCATCGCACTTCCCTCCACTAAGGCGGACAAAGTGGCAGATGCTTTGCTGAGGATTTTCTCCCTTGTTCAGTTTCCACAGGCAGTTATCTCTGATTGAGGGGGTAATTTCAGGTCAGACCTAATGAAGTGTTTGTGGGAGAAGTGTGGTTTCGTACAGAGACTCACAACTCCTTACCATCCACAAACCAATGGTCTCGTAGAGAGATTTAATTGGACCATAAAAGCTATGCTTATGGCATTTGCAGAACAGCATGGGTGGGACTGGGAGAAATACATGCCCCACCTGCTGTTTGCCTATAGGGAAGTGCAACAACAGTCTACTGGGTTTTCACACTTCACGCTCTTGTGTGGATCCAGGGTGAGGGGGCCCCTAGATTTAATACAAAAGGACTGGGAAGGTAAGCATGCCACCCAGGGGGCTCCCATAGTGGTGTATGTGTTAAAATTCAGTGAGATGCTGAAGGAGCTCACGGGCATGGCCCAGAGTAACCTGGCAGCTGCTCAGCAAAAATAAAAGACCTGGTACAATCATGGAGCAAGAGCTTGCTTGTATGGGATAGGACAGAAGGTAATGGTTCTGATCCAGGTCCAGAAGGACAAGCTGCAAGCTGAGTGGGCAGGGCCATACAAGGTAGTCCAGCAAGTAAACAATGTTAATTACATTGTAGAGTTACCTGACTGAAAACAGACTCTCAGAATGTATCATGTGAACATGATGAAGCCATATTTTAATAGGGCTGACATGGTACTTGCAGTTTGCAGTCCTGGAGATGAGCTAGGTGGGGGAAGACCCCCTTCTTGACTTTTTAGCCAAGAGCAAGCAGGCGTCATCTGTAGAGCCCATCATGCTGTCACCCCAGTTGACATCTGGGAAGGCCCAAGAATTGAGGACCATTTTGAGAGACTTTGCCCCTTTATTTGCTGCAAAGCCTAGAAGGACACTGCTAGCGATGCATGATGTAGACATGGGAACCCAAGCACCCATACGTAGGACAGCTTACTGGCTGTCAGAGACAGTCTTCAAGGACATTAGGAGGGAGCTAGGGGATATGCTGGATCTAGGGTTGATCCAGAAATCCCACAACCCCTGGGCCTCATCTGTAGTCCTTGTACCAAAACCAGATTGGACTATATGTTTCTGCATAGATTTTCGTGGACTTGATGCAATCATGAAATCTGACACCCACCCAATGCCACATGCAGATGAACTGGGAGGGGCAACATACCTGACTACAGTAGACCTGACAAAGGGGGTACTGGCAGGAGGAACTGACTGATTGGGGTGATGAATACTGACCTTTCCCTAGCCCTATCAGCTTGTTAATGTTCAAGGTCATACTCTTTGGGATGAAGAATGCTCCTGCTATATTCCAGCGGTTAGCAAATCAGGTGTTACAGGATACGGAAGACTTTGCAGTCGCCTATCTGGATGATACTGCTATCTTCAGCAATAGCTGGGAGAAATACCGGATACACCTGACGAAGGTATTTGGCCAAATACAGGCCACCAGTCTGAATATTAAGGCTGAAAAGTGCCAGGTGGCCATGGCAGAGATCGCTTATTTGTGGCATGTCATTGGGAGAGGCCAGCTCCACCCAGACAAAGCAAAAATAGAGGAGATTGCATCACAGCCTACACCTGAAACCCAGAGACAAGTTAGGAGCTTTCTTGGGACAGCAGGTTATTATAGAAAATTTGTTTGCAGCTACAGCTCTCTGGCCACTTTTTTATCCGGGTTGCTGACAAAGAATAAGCCTAGGGAAGTAAAATGGGATGCAGACTGTGAGCAGGCCTTCCACAGCTGAAAACCACACTGTGCAGGGCCCCAGTGCTGGCTTGCCCAGACTACAACAGGCCATTTGTGGTACAGACAGATGCCTCAGATGTGGGAATAGGGTCAGTCCTCAGCCAAGTATCCAATCAGGGGAGAGAGCACCCCATTGTATACTTAAGCAAAAAGCTGCTTCCCCGGGAACAAGCCTATGCAACCGTAGAAAAGGAATGTCTCACCTTAGTTTAGGCATTAAAAAAACTTGAACCATACATTTATGGGAGACATTTTAAGGTCCAAACAGACCACAACCCATTAGTATGGCTGGGCCAAATGGGGAAAACAAATGGAAAACTTCTGAGACAGAGCATTGCCTTGCAGGCTTATGACATGGAGATTTTGCATAGGCCTGGATCCAAGAATGGGAACACAGACAGCCTATCCTGCATACTAGATCTATAACAGAACTGGGAAGAACTGCCTCCAATCAGGGAGTGTTTACCCAGGTTCTATTTCAGGCGGGAGGGATGTTGCATGATAGGCCTATATCCTTTATTTGGGTTCCTATTTTATGTGCTGTAATAGACTTTAGATTAAGACACTGCCTCTTTAAAAGGCTTTTAGGAAAATACAAAATAGCCAGAATTGTTATAATGGCTAGAGTGGATGTGGTATGTCTCCAGATAAGGGAGACAGGTTTAGGACTCAGGAAGACATAAAGTATCATACAAAACTGAGCATGTAAGTTCCAATGACAAGAGAGAGGGCACAGAATGACCTAGGGGTTAGGGGTCAAGCCAAATGCATGGACCAGATGTTACTGAGGTTGACATGGAACCTGATATGGAACCACAGTGACACCTACAGGAAAGGTAAACTGTTATACCCAATCACACTGTGGGTGGGGCTTGGAAAATGACCAGACTGTATATAGCACTCCTCAACTAGGCGTAAAACACTGGCATAATTTATTAAAGCAGACGCCACAGAAAGAGTTAGCACGAAACTGGTCGGGAGTTCTCTTGCATTGTTTTGAGCCTCTGAGCTTTTGAGGCTTTCTGTGTTGTCTGCTTTAATAATTTATGCCAGTGCTTTACACCTAGTTGAGGAGTGCTGAGTTTTGTTCTGTTTGCTTATGTTTCTGACTCAAGCTAATAGGGATCTTATTTGTTTGGGTCATGGGGAGCCCAAGTCGGAGAGAGAAGAGAACTACAAAAGAACTCCAGAGCAAATGCACTGAGGCAGTGGTTACCCTGGAAGGTATTGGCCATACAGTCAAATTTTTAAGAAAACACAAATTGCATATACCCCAATAGTGCAAAGCATCATGGGAAGCATATGCAAATGCCCATGAAATAATTTAGACTGGCTCAGCTTTAAGCAGAATTGCATGGTGCCAGAAGGCCTCACAATGCAATTAGCAAAGGCTGAGAACAGCAGACAAAGACACATGCTTTGTCCTCATTTGGGTCATGTGGAGCCCAAAGTGGAGAAGGTTCTTTTGTAGTTCTCTTCTCTCCCCACTTTGGCTCCCCATGACCCAAGCAAATAAGATCTCCTTAAGGATGGCTGTCTCCCTCTCCTGGGCTGAGATACAGATATGGTACACTGATGAGTTCAAATGATGACGAAACACGTGTCTGTGTCTGCTGCTCTCAGCCTTTGCTGATTGCATTGTGAGGCATTCTGGCACCATGCAATTCTGCTTAAAGTTGAGCCAGTCTAAATTATTTCATGGGCATTTGCTTCCCATGATGCTTTGCATTATTGGTGTATGTGCAATTTGTGTTTTCTTTAAAATTTGGCTCTATGGCCAGTACCCTCTGGGGTAACTCATGCCTCAGTGCATTTGCTGTAGGGTTTTTTTAGAGTTGTCTTCTCTCTCCATTTTGGGCTTCCCATGACCTAAACAAATAAGATCCCCTTAAGGGTGGCTGGCTCCCTGTCCTGGGCTGAGTTACAGATAGGCACACTGATGAGTCCAAATGAGGATGAAACATGTGTCTGTGTCTGCTGTTCTCAGGCTTTGCTGATTGTATTGTGAGGCCTTCTGGTATCATGCAATTCTGCTTAAAGTTGAACCAGTCTAAATTATTTCATGGGCATTTTTCATATGCTTCCCATGATGCTTTGCATTATTGGGGTATATGCAATTTATGTATTCTTTAGGTAGATTGAGATAGAGTAAGATCTTTGCTCCATTGAGCCTGTATTCATCAAATCATTAGAGTAGTAACTTAAAATAGTTGTGCTCCTTAGAATTTGATCTAATCTGAATTTAAAGCAATGAAAGCTATCTGTACACAGTATGCCCTTGTGAAGCCTGTCTCAAACTCCTGTTAACATCTGAGAGAAAACTGTTTTCGTGCATCCTTTCTTGAACGTTCCCCTCCCCCACTCAGTTTTAAAGAGTAAACCCTTGCTTTGAACCCCTGATCGCTAGTGAACAGATTACTTTTACTGGCTTGTATGATCAAGTCTTTGAGCACCTCTAAATTACCTGTCATTCTTCATTTCTCTGGAGTAAACAAGTCCAGTGTTTAACCACTTATATAGTAGGCTAGATTCTTCAGTTCTCTGATCAGTTTTGCTGCTTTCTGTTGTACCATCTCCAGCACCTTTTTATGTTGTTTGAAGTGGAATGTCCAGAATGCATTCACTATGTCAGATAAGATATGGTCTGATTATTGACATGATAAGTGATATTACCACCTACTTTCTCTGTTGTGGATTAATTCCAGTTTGATGTGGCTTAAAATGTATTTGCCCTCCAGACTGATGTTCCAGGAGCATAAGGGTCAAGTACAGTATATGATTACACTTAATATAAATATACATAATTTGAAGTTCTTTGAGCCTGTATTCCTGTTTTTCAGTATTGTTCCATGGGAGTCACGTGATATGCTTCATGGAGTGATTGTGTCTCACCACAGCTCCAGGGTAGCCAGTGATAAAACTAACATTTCTCTCCTGTTCTTGATGCAATTTCAAGTGTCCTGGTGCATCTTTCATCTTTTCAAGTTGGCTGCTTTTGGCTGTTGTTACTTTTTGGTGTTTGGACACCCGCGGTATGGATATTGACCCTTCTGTGCCACAGATATCTGAGTATCTGTCCTGAGTGAACAGATACTCACAGATGGACAGAAAGCACCAAAGAGGTATAAAACTAATGGCATACAGCCCCAACCTGAACCCTCCCTGTCTGAGATATTAACTAGGGAGTGCTTTTTGCAAGAAGTAGAGGGCCTTCAGTCTCATTTGATGGACTTAACCAATAAAGTCCAGTTGATGTGGCCCATTCTTGACAACCGTTCTAGAAGGATGGGCAATGTGGAAGTTTGAGTGAGCTCTTTGGAAGACCGCTATGAGCAGCTTAAGCCTGAAATTATCACTCTAGCAGTGGCTTGCTAAAGTGGAAGAACAGGTCGAAGACCTTGAGGGATGAAGCCACTAGAATAATTTGGTTGGGTTGGCTTGCCAGAGTGAGTAGAGGGGACTGATGCTCTTGGCATCATGCAAAAGTTCTTATGTAAGGTGGCTGGAGCCTCTCCAAATAATCCAGTTTATATTACAGAGTGAGCCCTTTGCTCTCTGTGACCCCCACCTCAGGAAGGTGATTGTCCTCAACCTATGATTCTATGGATTCTGAATTATTTAGAAAAAAATGTATATCCTCAACCAGATCAGAGGCTTTAAGGAATTAGACTGGGAGGGTAAACGTATCGATATTTTTCAGGATTACACTCTTCAGGTGCATTCTTAGTATATGGCTTATCAGGATGTTTTAATGACTATTGGCCACACAGATTCAGTTTCTGCTTTTGTACCCTGCCAGATTGGTGAATTAAAGCTATGGTCTGATCAGATCATTCCCCTACCCTTTTGCAGGTTGATACA
The DNA here is from genome assembly GCA_016271365.2 of Neoceratodus forsteri. Lineage (NCBI taxonomy): Eukaryota > Metazoa > Chordata > Ceratodontiformes > Ceratodontidae > Neoceratodus > Neoceratodus forsteri. The sequence goes on from CM028130.1 coordinate 422,958,771, forward strand.
GCCCAAGGAATAGAAATGGATCACTCTTGGTGATTTAATCCTCATCTTTTTCAGGACCCCAGAATTATGAAGAGGCTTCAGGATAGTATTGTTAATGTTATGGTGGAAATTCTTCTGTGGATAGGGTGGACATTTTGTGGGCCACTACTAGATGTTATATCTGGGGTGAGTCTATATGTTTAGCCACTAAAAGGAAAAAAGTGCCAGGACCAGGCTTCTGCTTCCCTCTTACAGGATATTTGACAGCTGGAAAAGGACCTTAGTTCCATCTCCCCTGAAAGTGATTGGCAGTGGCTCAACTCTCTCAGAGTGCAGAATGCTGAGCTACTTAATGAGAGGGCTGAGCTACAGTAGCTATCTTTTGGGCTAAGGTGCATTATGTGGAACAGGGTGAGAAAGCGGGCTGCATGTTTGTCCTCCATCTTAGGCAAATGGAAACCTGATGCTATATTGCAGCTGTTTGAGAGTCAGGCCATTCTTCTTTACTTATGGATTCTCATAGTATAGCAGCTTGTTTTCAAACTTTTTATCGACAACTTTGTTCACCTCCACAGAATATCACCTTGGCTGACATGGAATTGATGCATTTCTGCATGCTCTCCCACTCCCCTGCCTAACTGAAAGACAACAGGCTGTTCTTGATAGACCTATATGTGTCCCTGAGGTGGAAGAAGTGATCAATGCGCTTTCATCTGGGAAGGCCCCCAGACTGGATGGCTTCCCGGCTGAATTTTATAAATGTTTTCAACATGAACTGGCTGCTCCTTTGACCATTTTCCATCAGTGGTATGAGCATGGAATATCTGATCCTTCACTGACACAGGCTACTATCTGTCTTATTCCTAAGCCTGGCAACTATCTGACCATTTTTTCATCAATGTTGACATGAAGATACTTGCCCAGATTCTAGCTAATAGATTACAGGTTTGGTCTTCATTGATTGGTCCAGAGAAGATGGGTTTCATGTCAGGTAGATTATCAAGTGGTCATCTAAGGAAAATGCTTCATCTCATTTTAGCATCTGGGAAGACTATGCCTTCAGCTGCCCTGATTTCCTTGGATGCCAAAAAGGCTTTTGACAGAGTAGACTGGCATTATCTTTTTATATTTTGCTCTGATTTGGTATTCCTCCTTCTTTTATCCAGTGGGTTCAAACCCAGTATTCCAACCCAATAGCCCATATTTTATGTAATGGATTATATTCAGAGCCTATCTTGCTTGCCTGTTAGACATGTCAAGGTCGTCCCCCTCCCCTTTTTTGTTCAGTCTGTATTTGGAGCCTCTTTTATTGAAAATTAACTCACTCACTTTGAAAGGAAAGGCTCAGAGGATGGACTACTTTAAGCTTACCCTCCCTAAGGAATCAGGAGGCCTTACCCTACCTAATTTCTACCTTTACTATCTTGATTCGCATGTTAGTAAACAACTGTTATGGGGCCTTCCACAAGACGAGCTGTCTTTGGACTATGTTACCCAATGGTTGTGCATTGAGAAACATTTGTACCAGGCTGCTGACCTCAGTCCTACCACTTTGTTCTAAGTTTCCTTATCTAAGGTGCCAATTGTTATGCATAGAGCTCCAATGTTTTGGTCATTAAAAGCTAATCATCAAGTATGTCGTTTACTTCAATTAGACCTGAGCAAAGACCTTGGTCAACCTCTTTCTGATAATCCAAATTTTCAGATTACAGGAAAGATGTTGCACTCTTCTCCCTGGCCTGGCTTTTCTGAGTTTACTGTTTCAGACATCATGTCTGGGGATGCTTTTTTTCCCCACAACAGTTCCAGCAGCTCCGCCACCTTCCACCTAAAGCAAGTTCTAAATTAATACAGCTTCAACACTGTGTTTCTAACTATATGTATTTACCCCCCCCAGTGGTTGAAAAAGGTGAGCAAAACACTCACCCAGATAACCACTTTGGCATGTTCACCTCACTCTATTCCTTACATTTACTCTGCCCTTCAAAAATGGGATCCCAGAACTGGCCATCCAGGTTGTCCATATTGGGAATCCATATTATAACTCTCTCTATAGATGAGACCATTTGGAATACGATATGGAAGGATTTATGTGTTACGCAATTTATATTTTATAAATTTTATATATTTATATCGAATGGGTAGGCTATCTTCACAAGCATGTTTAAAGTGCGGGGAGTCTGAGGCTACCCATTATCGCTATCTACTGCAATGTAACAAAATACAGTCTTTCTGGAAAGAGATTCAGGCTTTGTTAGGCCCTGTCCTGGGTCTTCAAGATGTGTTTTTCATGGAAATCTGTTTACTAGGGTTGTACTCTGACAGAGTAAGTGGACTCCAGTAGGGCTACATTGTCTTAGTTTCCGAGGCTGCCAAACTGGTTATTTTGCACCACTGGTTGGAGGGTTCAACTCCATCTAAAGAGGAGTAACATAGAGAGATTCTTAACATTTCAAATATGGAGAAGATGATTGCCAATATGTCTGGCTATTATTTGCTTTTTCACAAGCGTTGGGACCCTCTCTATGCCCTACTTACCTGCTAACTGTTTATTCTTTTTTACACAGATAAGTGGTCTGTTTTCTCCATTTGACATAATCTGGATCTCAGATGTAGGATTCTGCATCTTTTATTCTTTTGGTCCTGTCATGGTAACTTCGGACTAATAGGTTACTAGTAACATTTATGGTTTACGGGAGGGCTGACCCTCACATTTGCTGCCATATGCCATCTGGTATGAGTGGGTGGGGTGGGATGGTTTGCTTGCTTGCTGTGGGATTTGTTTGTAACCAGATTTGTGTTTATTTCTTTCTGACTGTGCTTATTCAATATGTAGGTTTCCTGTCCCATTGTTCCTATTGTTGTCCTGTGCTGTTATTCTGTGTTCTGTTTGTTGATCATCAATAAAGCATATTCAATTAAACAGTATTGTTCCATGTTTCCCAACCTTTAATTTACCTGTGAGCTACTTGTTTTCCCAGCTACATAATGTTTCCCAAAAATCTATTTGCAGAGTTCCTCTGTATTGACCTTATACAGTTTTGTAGATGCACATATAGTTCATGCTAAAAATTAAACCTGGGACAATGAGGCACAAAGGCAGCAACTCTAGTTTTAATTCATGTGGTAAAATCCCAATAATCAGTAACACCAACACCAGTGATACTGTAACTTTGCTTTTACTATTTTTCAGTACGAAACACATCCACAGCCTTTTCAAATATAGCTGATGCTGCTTTGCTCTGGCTGTCTTCTTCACAAATATAATTGACAATGTTGTTTCCTGTTGAATTTGTTGCTTCTTGGGATTTTATTTATGTATTGATTGATTTGTTTGTTTTTGGTAACTGGGTAAGTGCATTAGACAGGCTTGCTTATTTTCAGACACGACCCAGGAGTTACAAATCAAAACAAGTTACAAACAATAGTACAGGGAAAAGCAGATACAATGCAGTACATAAAAGAGATCAATAACCTTAACAGGGGAGTAGAATTACATAGCACAAAAGTGAATGGTATACATTGCATAATTCCTCCAGTGCTTCACCTACAAAAGTATTCTTTTAATCACATCCCAGTATCTTTCCACTTCAGTTGATATCTATAGTTAACTCCAGACCATTTTCTTCCTGTTAATGAATTTTTTGTTGCTGAAGCTAAGAGGTTCAGTGATACATTTGACTTATAATACACATCTGCACACTTTGAACCTGTTCATATTCTGATTATTGTTCCTCAGGTTCTCATCCATTTGCACAACCTGTAATCATTTGCTCCCTCTAACTCTGAACTGAATCCAGTATTGATAGATGTCTGGTACTCTTTCTCACAAGTAGCAGACTGAATCCATCATTTAAGGTGTTCAGTACGTCCACCTCTATGCCTGAACAAGTATTTTCCAGTTCACAGTCAATCCCAAGTAGGTTAAAATCTCCCACAGTCTTTAATTTCCTGATGATTGCGACTTAGTTTCCTTCCTCTTTCAAATCACTGCCTACCTTAGCCACCTGGTCTGGTGGTTTATAAAAGACTCCTAAAATTGTAGCTGCCTCTTTTTTCACAATATAACTGTACCCATAAGACTATTTTTCTTCCATTACAGTAGGTCCAATTTCCATGCATAACATTAGTGCTTATAACACTGGTGCTTACAAATCTACAAATGAAGTGTTCACAAAGCTTATAACCCAAACAGAGAAAAAAGCAATGTAGAACATAAAAACTATTTTATATTTCGTAGGTACTTATGATACAAATTCAAAGAAATGATTAATTATAGCAATAATAGACTCTTAAGCACTCATTAGCATGAAGTAATTGACTGTATCACTATGTTAAGTGCCCTCAGCTTCACCTTAGATTTCTTAACTCCCTGATGCAGTCAATTGCCTCACAGTAATACCATCTTCAGTGGATCTTATTGTTGAGATAACAGCACTTTGTCCAATGAGGCAAAAAAATCATTATTCTCCTTATTTTTTTTTTATCATAGAAGATTTTATTAAGATTTTCCAGTTTTTTCCAGTTTTACATTACACTTCCATATTCATTCCTGTCATGTGTAGGAGGATCCTCATGGTCCAAATTATTACAGTATACATTATTTTACACATGGCTAGACATATATACTCTGTGTATATACATTCATATAAAAATGCAGTCTGTCCTTTTTATTTGTAGCTACTCATTTACTAATAGACAACTAGGGTAAGTAAGGTGGCCTACCTAATTGCTGGTGGCGGGGGAGAGCTATACATAGAGGGGAAGGGGCTTTACACAATGGTGAGTTGAGATAAGAATCCCATTTTTTATGGAAGTGAGCCACTTGACCTCGGTGAGCATAGATCAATCTTTCCAATAGTGCTAATTTGGCTATAGCTGCGTGCCATTGTCTTATACTTGGACTGTTAACCTGTCTCCACTGCATTAAAAGGAGCCGTTTGGCCTCTAATAGGGCCACCATGACCCATTCTTGGAGGGCATTTGGCAGTGTAGAAAGACTAGACATATCTCCTAGCAAAAGTTTAGGGTCTAACTGGAGGTTTCTTATACCTAATACTGAACTGCAGTCTTGTCTAATTGCATCCCAGAAACCAAAGAGTTGTGGACATTCCCACAATATGTGAAATAGGTGGGCTCCAGGTTGTTGGCATCTTCAACAGTTGGAATGTGGCATTAATTTTACCGAGCATAGAGTGGCCGGAGTTCTGTACCAGCACAGCAATATTTTTAACTGTATTAGTTAGCTTTTGGAGTCTTTATACAGTTTATATGCATTTTGAAGACATTTAACCCATGTAGTACTAGGTATAGTTATCCCCATCTCAGCCTCCCATCGAATTCTACAATGTTCTGTGGGATCTGATTGAGAGTCCCTCACTATAGCATAGAATTTACCTATACAACCCATGAGGAAGTTTCCTTCTGCAGGGTGGTAAGCCACTTCCATTTAGTATCTGGTCTTACTTGGGCAGAGAGGGCATAGAGAAGGCTGCGTATTTGGAGATATCACCAGAAGTCTGTATTTAGAAGGTTAAATTTATCCTTTAACTGGGCAAAGGATAATAATGTATTCATGCCAGGTATCATAAGATCTTTCACAAAGTGAATACCCTTTTTCCCCAACCAAGCCAGTTGAGAGTTTGCCCCTCTAGTGTTGTAAAGGTATTGCACCAAAGCTCTGCATACTCCAGGGGTGGGGCCCATGCATTCATGGGGGTATGGGAGAGGATCATAATGTGACACCAGGCAAATTGGGAGTGACATATGACCGGAGATAGGCCTCTTCCTGTGGAACCCCTAAAGCTCAGCAAGGACCTAAGTGGGGTTGGGGCCGCCAAGTCTATTTCAAGGCCAACCCACATTGGACAAGGTTTATTGGGTGGTACAAACCATCTAGTTATTTGTGCCACAGTACATGCTAGATGGTAGTTCAGAAACCAAGGGGCTCCAAGGCCTCCTTTAGTTCAATGAACCCTAAGTTTGTTTTTCCCCCATCTGTGTCTTTTTTTCCCATACTAGATTAGAGACCATCTTCTCAAGGGTAACAAAGAGTTTGGGAGATATTAGTATCAGAATATTATTAAATAAATATAGTACCCTTGGAAGCAATAGCAATCACACTGCCACCACTCTGCCCATCAAGGACAAACGTATTTTTTTCCATCTTTCTATTTCTGCATTTAGTTGTTTTAGCAGGGGGGGAAAATTTGCTGATTCAAAGTTTGCCCAGTTAAAAGGTATATAGATCCCCAAATAAGAAAAACCTTGTGGAGCCCATTTAAGTTCTGTGCCATGAAGACATTCCCATGAGCAGAGTGAGTTCAGTGGGGCCAGTACAGTCTTTCGCTGATTGACCTGCAGGCCTGATAAAGCCACAAAGTTTGTAAGAACTGAGAGAGCTATTAGTAATGAATCTTGGGGACTAGATAGGGTAAGTAGCAGATCGTCTGCATAGGCTGCTACAGTATAGGATTTGCCGTGTTCTGGTATGCCTGTAATCCTTGCCGTATTATCCAAGGCATGAAGTAGGGTGTCTAGGGCAATTAGAAAAAGAAGGGGGGATAGGGGACAACCTTGTCACATGCCTCTATATAATGGAATGGAGGAAGAAACAGTGGAGTTAGTGAGAATCTTGGCTTTTGGTGAATTATATAGGGTTGAGACCCATGAGCAGAATTGGGGGCCAAACCCATATACACGAAGGACCTTGTGGAGGTAATTCAATTCTATGGAATCAAAAGCCTTTGCTAAATCAACTGCTAGAGCAGCCATAGGGATTTTAGCTCCATTTGCTAGCCATTTTAAATTCAATAGCAATCAGGTATTGTCTGATCCCACCTTTCCAGGCATAAAACCAACTTGGGATGGATGGATAATTGAACCCAGGATACTCTGTAGTCTGGTGGTTAATATTTTAGCCAGGATCTTTGTGTCTACTGGCAATAAAGATATGAGGCAAAAATTAGAGCAATTCAGGGGATTCTCAGATTTTTTAGGTATTACTGTAATTAAGGCCTCATTCATTGTGGTGGGGAGGGAACCTGAAGAGTGGGCATATTGCAGAGCAAGCAACAAGGGGTTCGCTATTTCCTGGTCCAGGGCTTGATATAGCTCAATTGTCATTCTGTCTGGCCCTGGGGCTTTCCCCTTGGCCATGCGAAATAGGGCCTGTCATACCTCAGTCTCTGATATAGGGCAACCTAAATGGTCAACTTGTTCCTGAGCTAGTGAGGGTATTGTAAAATTTTTACAAAACTGACACAGTTTGAGAGCTGTTCCTTCATGTCTATGGATTTGAATTGGTATATGGTCTGGTAGTAATTTTTCATAGTCTCATTAATGCCCTTCAAGTCACTAATTACGGAGCCTGTGGGGGTGTGGAGGGCATGTATTTTGGAGGATGCTTGCTGCTTTTGCAATTGGTAGGCAAGGAGCTTCCCCCCTTATCTCCTCCTTCCCACTATCTATGTTTAGCCCTAAGCAAAGTCCATTCTGCCTTATGATGTGAAAGTGAGTTTATTCAATATTTAAGTCCCACAATAAGCCTCATCAGTGAGGGGTCTCTGGAAGCAGTGGTCTGGGAGGCTTTAAAATGACTCTCCAGGTCAGTAAGTTCCGATTGCAACATCACTATCTCTCTTTTCCTGGTTTTATTCCTGTTTGAAGCAAAGGCGATAATGTAGACTCTGAGAGTGGCCTTAAATGCCTCCCAGACTATGCCTGCCGAAACTTCTCCAGCCTTATTAAACATAAAGAGTTCCCTAGCTACTTTCTGCATTTCTTGTTGGAATTCAGGGTCCTTGACTAAGAGAGGGTTACATCTTCATCTTGTACCAGCATTTCGTTTTTTTGGGACGGTATAGGTAAATGACACTGGTGCATGGTCTGATATAATTATATTACCTATGCTACTGTTAGAGCTATCACTCGAGGCTGGTTGGTTAGCTAACCAATAATCAATGTGGCTATATGTGTCATGTGGAGAGGAATAGTATGTGTAGTCACAGCCTGATGGATGATCACGCCTCCAAACATTCACTAGGCCCCACTCTGCTATCATTTCCTGCAGGGCTGCATGTGCCTTCATGTGGGTTTGTGGGGTAGCACAGGATTTAGCCAAGAATATGTCTGATACTAAGTTAAAATCTCCTCCTATTAACAGAGGAATAGTGGAGTCAGACCGTACTAGCCCAGCAATGGTTTGGCTCAAATTTGGAAAGAACTCCGCTTGATTCACATTCGGAGCATAAAGGTTACATATTATCAATCTGTCCTGGCCTGATTTTAATTTAGCTATTACCCACCGACCCTGTTTATCAGCATGGGACTCTTCCATTGTCCAATTGCTCGATCTCCAAATTAATATAGCTACTCCCCTTGATTTGGAAGATGCTGAGCTAGCATGTACGGAGCCAACCCATGATTTCTTGAGCCAAGGAGTGGATTTTTTAAGGAGATGTGTCTCCTGCAAAAGAGCAGTGTCTGTGTGCATGGAGTGTAAATACTGAAGCACTTTGGTTCTTTTGACTGGGTGGTTAAGGCCCTTTACATTCCATAATACTAGATGCTGGCCCTGTACAATATCTGGAGACATAGTAATGATTATGGCAGAAATCTCTTCGCTTCCTTCAGTATGTTCTAAAGGAATAGACCTTCAATACCCTGTTTGAGAGCTACTATCTAATATATCTACTGTAATCTGTTCTTGGATATCTAGAGGATTCTATGCTCTAAACCACAAGAGAGATTATTAATTGACAATAATAGCCACAGGAAATGTATATACTAACAATAGTATCTAACCCAACTAAGATTGATTACTAATAACAACAGACAATCTACACTACTCAGGCTTAGATGCACTATTCTATAGTCAAAAAGTGATTAATCGCTAACTGCTACAGACGTTCTCAGGAAGAGGATAAACAAGAACCGTATCCTTAGCTCCACCTATGCCTGTGCTCAGGGGTATCAGTGAGAGTCACCGCCCAACTGGGCTTATCCGCCCTCATCTGAGGAATAACCCTAAGGGAGAGTAAAATCCTTGGGGGAGGTATAGTAATGGGGGCAGGGGGATTAATAATAAAAAGAAAGGGGGAGGGAATAGGGAACTACCCCAATCGAGAACATTGGGCCAAGCCCACTATAACATTTGCCCATATAATACAGGTTCACTGCTAGTTCAAAAATTCAGCAATTTCCAACATTATTTATACTTCCCAGATCTAGACCAAGCTTAGAAGGTGGTGGTATAGGGAGGGGAGGAAGGGAGGAAGAAGGACTGTGGGAAGGGAAGGGGGGGAGTGGAGACTCTTCTGCATCTGGGCACTGTATCGCAGAGAGTATCAGCCACCACAGAGAAGGGAAAACTTTATCCTAACTCTATGTTAATAGTAAGCCAAGCAATAAAAAACATCAGAGAGTAAGATATTGCAAACTGTGGTCAGAACAGTCAGGGTTCAGTGAGGAGATTCATCTTCACTTCTTGCTGGTTGAAAGCAGCTACTAAGAACTGGGACTTCTTCAGAGGTTACCGCTGCTGCGTACAATTTAATCTCTGGTTTAACCTTGCTAGAAATGTCCACCATTTCCAATAGAGAAGATTCCAGGATATCAGCCCAGTCCATGTGTTTTCCATGGTTAGGTGAGGAAGGCACCATTAAATCCACACTATGATCTGAACAGGACTCCAACAGCTCATCTCTAGGGATTTTCGCAGGTGGGGCTGTTTTCTGCAGCTCAGGGTAAAACTGTTAACCACTTCTAGATCTCTGTCACTGCCTTGAAATCAAGCTGATGTATCTAGGAGGGAGACAGGGCTGGCTTAGACTGTCAGCCATTGCAGATGCAGGCCTGCTGCTCGTATAGGTAGATCTCTCCTTGGGGGGCTTATCAAGCCGAGGACCAGGTCCCATATCATATCAGTCCCCTGGATTCCATTGCTGGTGATTACGGTTCCTAGCTCTGGTGTCTGAGGGTTCCCATAGTCTTCTGGGGGATGAAGTCCGAAGGGGTAGGTTAGGCCAAAACTTAGAGGCCCATCTCTCAATCTCCTTAGGAGCCTATGCCACCAATTCTCTCCCTTCTTTAGAGACCAACAGTCTGGTAAGACTTTTAAATTTGTATTGAAAATTATGGACTGACAGTATCTTCTTGATGGGGCCATAGGCCCTGCGTTTATTCGCTGTTTCCTGTGCGGTCTCTATATATGGAGATCAGCGCTCCATGGCATCGAATTTCACCTAGGTCTCGAGCAGCACTTAGAATGCATTCTTTTGTAGAATACCTCAAAAAATATGCCACAATTGGCCTTGGGCCTAATTGCTGGTTCTCCTTCCTTCCACTGATCCAATGGGCTCTTTCAATTTCAACTGGGCCTCTCCAGTGCTCGCCTAGCATCTCGGGGAGCGTCTTATTGAGAAACTTCTCCATGGATGTTCCCTCAGCACCTTCGGACATACCAATAACTCAGAGGTTGTAACATCTTCCTCTATTTTCATGGTCTTCCACTCTGGCCAGCAGTGCTTCTAATTTTAGATCTTGCATTTTCACTCTGTGTTAGTTTAGCTTGCTGTATGTCCAAAGTTTCCACCTTTTGCTCTGCCACATTTAATCAATCTTGTATTACATGTACCTCTGTAGTAGTATTTGCAAGTGCTGTACTGATTGTATCTACTCACATCAGAACTGCCTCTAACATTCGGGTGATATAGGTTAGCGATTCAGTCACTGATGGCGGTTGCGCATTCGTATCTTGTAGTGGAGAAATTACGGACAGTGAAATTTCAGTAGCCAGCTTAGTTGGGGCTGATTGTGCTGGTAAGGATATTGCTGTGGGCTCCATCTCTGGGCTTTGTGGGGCAAACACGCCATACGTCTCAGGGATTAGGCCTATATTTTCTATGGCCTAGCTGAGTCACTCTGCTCGTGGATAGCCGGTGAGACTTAGGCAGCTTCGCAGCACTAGTCAGTCAGAAAAAACACACCGGATGATTCAGGATAGTTCCCAAGATAAGTTAGCAACAAAAGATATTTTTCAACCCAGGATTAGACCGACCTGCCACAGGTTTTTCTCAGCAAGGACAGAGCCCAAGAGTTATGCTGCCATTCCTTTGGTGGTCAAGCCACGCCCCCTATTCTCCTTATTTTAATAAAAATATTAGACTATGGTTGCACTTTGCTTCATAGTATATCTGAATTTAAATGCATAGGCTAACTGAGTCTTACAACAGCATATGTAAATTTGCACTGAGTGCTCCAAGATTATCCCTCTTTGTACTATGCACAGCTACTGCATTCAAACTCAAATGTTCTTCCCATCAAAGACAAAAACATAAACAATTTTAGCAAAACAATAAGGGCCACTCAGTGTACATCAATGCTCAAGGCCAAACCACAGACTAAGATACAAATGACCCAACACTTGAAACCTTTGGTATGAAGTAATGATCACTCAGTGTATGCTTAGACACATTTAATTTGTAATAAAATGCATGGCAACAAGTCATGGTACTGGCTGCCAGTACAGTGGCGGATCACCTTCAAGGTCTGTGTATTGACCTATAATGCCCTACATGGACAAGTGCTGTGTTATTTGTAAGATATCCTCTGTCCCTACTGCCCCCTCCACCCTCTCTGCTCCTCCAATGAGGGATTACTGGAGTTTCCCAGGGTGTGCCTCAAGACCTTGGGGGCCTGTTCCTTTACAGTTATGGCCCCTACCCTGTTGAATTCTCTACCTTGTCAGGTTACAGAGTGCCTGACCATAGAGGGCTTTAAATCCACTCTCAAGACATATTTATTTGGATTAGCTTTTCCTGATTCTGTTTAATTGATTATTTTTCAGAATTGCTGAGTTTTTATAGTTGTTTTCATGGTAATTACCATTTTTAATGTACGTTCTACTTTTTACAAGCACTTTGATCATTTGGAATTGTGCTTTTTAGAAATAAAGATTGATTGATCGAAGTGTTCCAGAATTTCTATGCATACATTCAGTGTGGGGTATTTTTATATAGTGCCAAGGGGTTTAAGTGCTGGGCCTTTTGTATCTTAACCTATAAAATGTCAAGAAAAAATCTAGAAATCTCATTAGCCAAGAGGAGTCACCTGACCATGCCGTACATTTTTAAAAACACGTGGTCAGCTGTTGAATCTCATTAGGAAAGAAATAAAACGTCATTCCTCATCATATCACTGCACACCAAAGAGAAGAAAAAAAGCCAGGTCTTGAACTTCCCTTATATTTCTACCCACCTATTGAAATGACCTAAATACTTTGAATGGACTGTTGTCCACCTCCCCTCCCTTTCTGATTCTTAGTTGTGGTCCTTACCCTTCCTCTTCCTCTGTAAAAACTGAATAAAATTATTTGTTTAGGATTGATGCTTAATCTTGGTCCCCTTCTACTCCCACCCCTTCCTCCCTTTTTAGCCTTACATCCCCCCAGTCCTTCTCTTCTCCCTAATGTATCTATAGATACATTAGTGTAGCTCTTAGACTTAACTCTTGTCATTATGAAGGGCATGAAGAAAATTACTCGCTTACAAAAGCTAGATTTTATTTTGAGAAAAGAAAGTGGAGTTGTAAGTGTAGAGTAGCTATAGATTTCAAAATCAGAAACTAGTCAGATCATGAGCCTGCCGCAGTGCATTAAGGAAATTCCTGTGTCTTTAAGTACCTATGTTAGCTGGCTACAAATGTCTCAACCTGAGATTCTGAGACAGGGGTCCCCTTATTCTCTCCTAATCGGTTAGTGTAATTTCAGTAACATTTTAGTTGTGAGGATGTTTTATTTAATTTTACTTTTTATACCAGATTAAAGAGGTGGAGGCAATGTCTCATTTTATTCTACATCTGTGGCAAGGTGAACAACATCATTACTGAAAATGATTTGCACCAAAAAATACAAGAAAAAAGTCACAAAGTTTACATGGTCATTAAAGTGTAACCTACATTTGTAGAAGCACTGTAAGTAACTAGATAAGTGGATAAAGACAGAAACAAATAAAGCAAGCTTGGGATTAAGAAAAGAAGAATTTGCATTAATATGTAAGAAGTAACACACTCTGGTGTGTGGTTTATTCTGGATAAATGTATGCCTAAGGGTCTAGTGAAGCACATGGCTGCAGGCCAAATGCTTTACTGCCCCTAGCAGTACATTTATCCAGAATACATCACACCCTGGAGTGTGTTATTGTCCTTACAAAATGGGTATTCCTTGACACATATTGTATTTTTTTTTCTAATTAAGAAATATTAATTTTTTTATTTTTAAGTAAAATAGTCCCGCCGCTGCATTGAGAGGAACTTTTGAAATCTACACACAGTGTACAGAACATCGAAGTGAATGCCCCCAAAATAGTTTCTTCCCTAATTTATGTTTTGCACTCATGGAAGACAAGGCAGAACTAGAAAGCCCAGCTGTCTGCTGCCAAATACCCCACACTGTTTACAAAGATATATTTTTGTTACCTAGTGCAATTAAGGGGATGGGCATCTGTCAAACAGAACATAACTCACCAGTCAGTGTCAGTGGCTCAGTAGGTAGCACACTCACCCCTGAGGCCGGGAGATCAGAGAGCTGTGGGTTCAATTCCCACATCTGGCACTTGGGTTAATATCCTAGTACTGACACTGTAGTGCAGCATGAGAGGGGTGCTGCACTTCGGAGGTGTTGTCTTTTGGATGAGACATTAAACCAAGGTCCCATCTGCCTGGGTTGGTGGTACTTCAGGTGGTTGTTAAAGATCCCATAGCACTTATTGAAAAGGGTAAGGGAAGTTTATTGAGCAGAATAAACATAACATCACAGAAAATCTGAATTTCCATCAAGAGAATTACTCATATAAATTATTATGACATCAAGTATTTACAGAAAAGAAAATGATGTGATAACAACATTAACAGAAACAACAATTAACATTTAAAAGGGGAAATGTTTCCAAAATTGAACAACTTTATCCTGAGAAAACTTACGAGTATCTTTTTCTTTAACCTGTAGCATCCCTGTCTCTATTTGTGAAATTACAGTAGCATGTAAAACTTGTTGCTGTTGTAGAACATATTGACACCTAGTTTGCCATAAAAAATATTGAATATATGCAATAAAAACATTTAGAGTACTTTTATGATACTTTTTCCATACTCCCGTATAATCCCCCAAAATTAAGGTATTATATGTAAGTAATGTCAGGAAAGGCATACTCCATTTAATTGCCGCCTCACTCCAAAATAACTTACTGTCAGTTCATTCAAGATAAAAGTGTGACTGACTTTCTTCAGTATTATGACACAAAATGTCATAGATATGTTTAAAGATACAGTAGGGAATACAGACACTTTGCCAGATAATCTTACAGCACCACTTCCTCATGTGGAGGAGTCCATGAAACAATTTCTGGTGTAACCTATTTCTTCACAAGAAGTTAAGGAAGTGATTAAAAAATTAAACATGGGAACATCTCCAGGAATAGGTGGTATTCCTAATGATTTCTATAAAAAATGTGTGTCACATATGAGTTATTTCCTGTCCTTGGTATTTAACTTTATGCTGACTTCCAATTTCCATTTTGAAGCTTTTAGTACTTCTCTTCTGAACTATAGACATAAAAAGGGGATAAGAAATTACTCTCTTACTGGAGACCTATCAGTCTCCTAAATAGTGATTATAAAATTTTCTCTAAAATTTTGAATAATCGCCTATTACAGGATGCTGATACTTTAATTCACTCAGCCCAGACCTGTGCAATTCCCCATAGGAAAATTCAACATAATCTTTACTTGTTGAGGGAACTTTTTGAGGCTAGCAAAATGGGACACAATTCAGATTTTGTGGTGGCCTTAGACCAGGCCAAAGCTTTTGATAAGGTTAGACTTAAGTACCTTTTTGATATCTTGTTAAAATATGGTATACCTAATCAGTTTGTGCAGTGGGTCGTTCTGCTCTACACTAATGCTACAATAATTCTGACAGTTAATGGGCTATTTAGGGCACATGTTAAGCTTTGTAGAGGTGTTAGGCAGGGGTGCCCTTTAAGCCCTCTGCTATATACCTTTGCATTAGATCCAGTTATTCGACAAATTAAATGGGATCAGCATATTATTGGTCTTTCTCCCAAACCAATGTTAGAAACAACAACAAAAATCACAGCATATGCTGATGATGTTACTTTATTGATGAAGGATGTTACTTCACTTAAAAATGCACTGGAGGTTTTTAGTTATTGTGGACAATTCTCTGGGGCACAAATCAACATAGAGAAAAGTTTTATATTTACACAGATGGAAATAATGGATTTTACTGAAATTCCACTGACCACCTCCCCCAAAAAAATTTTGGGTATTTGGTTTGGGCACAGGGATATGGCTGTTTACAATTAGGAGCAACAGTTGGTACTTGGAGAAAGTAAAATTAATGTTTGGAAACAGTGGAAATTTGGGAAAAAGAAACATATTATGATAATTAAAAAATTCCTGTTACCAGTTTTTCTTTATTTAAGCTACCTTTATCCACCTCCAGTCAATTTAGAAATGAAACTATTTAGTTTATTTTTTCAAATGGTATGGGGAAATAGATTGAATCTGGTTAAGAGGGATATTACATATCTACCAGTTAAAAAGGGTAGGTTACACATGATGAATCCTTTGGTATTTTATCATTCAATCTTTTTATTTAATTCCTTTAGTTTTTTTATGGAGACTGGACACTATGACATGGCACATTTGGTCACAATTTCTATGGAAACAGTATTTCCAGAAATGGATTATTTTACCCCCTAAGATATTAGTTCCAGATAATCTTCCAAGTTATGGGATTTCTTCTATTAAAAATTGCAGCAATGCAAAATGCTGTTTCAAAAATTACTTTCTCTGGATCGGAAATCTTTTTATTCCTATATAGTTTATGAAGTACAACAAATGTTTCTTATTTTTCCTGAATGTGTACCTACTAGAATGACTTTTGCTTTACATAAAATGACAGACTTTAGATTACCAGTACAGGTTTGGGATAATGTATGGATTTCTGCCCAAGGGAGATTAGGAGTCTGGGGTCATCTTAAATATAAACCACAGGCAGATAGATACTGCCCTAGGCTTTTGTGTCATAATACTGAAGAAAGTCAGTCACACTTTTATCTTGAATGAACTGACAGTAAGTTATTTTGGAGTGAGGCGGCAATTAAATAGAGTATGCCTTTCCTGACATTACTTACATATAATACCTTAATTTTGGGGGATTATACGGGAGTATGGAAAAAGTATCATAAAAGTACTCTGAATGTTTTTATTGCATATATTCAATATTTTTTATGGCAAACTAGGTGTCAATATGTTCTACAACAGCAACAAGTTTTACATGCTACTGTAATTTCACAAATAGAGACAGGGATGCTACAGGTTAAAGAAAAAGATACTCGTAAGTTTTCTCAGGATAAAGTTGTTCAATTTTGGAAACATTTCCCCTTTTAAATGTTAATTGTTGTTTCTGTTAATGTTGTTATCACACAATTTTCTTTTCTGTAAATACTTGATGTCATAATAATTTATATGAGTAATTCTCTTGATGGAAATTCAGATTTTCTGTGATGTTATGTTTATTCTGCTCAATAAACTTCCCCTACCCTTTTCAATAAGTGCCATGGGATCTTTAACAACCACCTGAAGTACCACCAATCCAGGCAGATGGGACCTTGGTTTAATGTCTCATCCAAAAGACGACACCTCCGAAGTGCAGCACCCCTCTCATGCTGCACTACAGTGTCAGTACTAGGATATTAACCCAAGTGCCAGATGTGGGAATTGAACCCACAGCTCTCTGATCTCCCGGCCTCAGGGGTGAGTGTGCTACCTACTGAGCCACTGACACTGATTGGTGAGTTATGTTCTGTTTGACAGATGCCCATCCCCTTAATTGCACTAGGTAACAAAAATTTATCTTTGTAAACAGTGTGGGATATTTGGCAGCAGACAGCTGGGCTTTCTAGTTCTGCCTTGTCTTCCATGAGTGCAAAACATAAATTAGGGAAGAAACTATTTTTGGGGCATTCACTTCGATGTTCTGTACACTGTGTGTAGATTTCAAAAGTTCCTCTCAATGCAGCGGCGGGACTATTTTACTTAAAAATAAAAAAATATTAATATTTCTTAATTAGAAAAAAAATACAATATGTGTCAAAGAATACCCATTTTGTAAGGCAATAACACACTCCAGGTGTGATGTATTCTGATAAATGTACTGTTAGGGCAGTAAATCATTCGCCTGCAGCCATGTGCTTCACTAGACCCTTAGGCATGCATTTATCCAGAATAAACCACACACCAGAGTGTGTTACTTCTTACATATTATTGCAAATTCTTCTTTTCTTAATCCCAAGTTTGCTTTATTTGTTTCTGTCTTTATCCACTTATCTAGTTACTTACAGTGCTTCTACAAATGTAAGTTACACTTTAATGACCATGTAAACTTTGTGACTTTTTTCTTGTATTTTTTAGTGCAAATCATTTTCAGTAATGATGTTGTTCACCTTGCCACAGATGTAGAATAAAATGAGACATTGCCTCCACCTCTTTAATCTGGTATAAAAAGTAAAATTAAATAAAACATCCTCACAACTAAAATGTTACTGAAATTACACTAACCGATTAGAGAGAATAAGGACCCTGTCTCAGAATCTCAGGTTGAGACATTTGTAGCCAGCTAACATAGGTACTTAAAGACACAGGAATTTCCTTAATGCACGCGGCAGGCTCATGATCTGACTAGTTTCTGATTTTGAAATCTATAGCTACTCTACTCTTACAACCCACTTTCTTTTCTCAAAATAAAATCTAGCTTTGTAAGTGAGTAATTTTCTTCATGCCCTTCATAATGACAAGAGTTAAGTCTAAGAGCTACACTAATGTATCTATAGATACATTAGGGAGAAGAGAAGGACTGGGGGGATGTAAGGCTAAAAAGGGAGGAAGGGGTGGGAGTAGAAGGGGACCAAGATTAAGCATCAATCCTAAACAAATAATTTTGTTCAGTTTTTACAGAGGAAGAGGAAGGGTAAGGACCACAACTAAGAATCAGAAAGGGAGGGGAGGTGGACAACAGTCCATTCAAAGATGAAAGAGTCCTAGAAGAACTTACAAAACTTAGTGTAGATAAAGCTATGGGACCAGATGGGATACACCCTTGAATATTAAAGGGGTTCAGGGAGGTGATGGCAGCACCACTGGCAGCCCTGTTCAATGAGTCACTAGAAATGGGGGAGGTCCTAGAGGACTGGAGAAAGGTTGACATAGTCCCTCTCCACAAAAGTGGGAGTAGGAAGGAGGCTGAAAACTATAGACCTGTCAGTCTCACATCGGTGGTGGGTGAAATTATGGAATCTCTGCTGAAGGAAAGGATAGTAGAGCACCTTGAATCAAGTGAAACCCTTGATCTGAGGCAACACAGATTCATGGCAGGGAAGTCATGTCAGACTAATATGACTGATTTCTTTGACTGGGTCACTAGGGAGGTGGATCGGAGGGAGCGGTGGATGTGACCTACCTTGACTTCAACAAGGCATTCAACACTGTTCCACATAGGAGGCTTGTGAAAAAGCTGGGCAGCTTGGGATTGGGATAAAAGGTGGTGAATGGGGTAGGAAATTGGTTGAAGAATAGAACACAGAGGGTGTTAGTAAATGGTGCTAAATCTGAGTTAGGGAGAGTGACCAGCAGGGTGCCTAAGGGTTTAGTTCTTGGACCAGTGCTGTTTAATATCTATATCAGTAACATTGCTGAGAGGCTGGAGGGAAAAGTGTACCTTTTTGCAAATGACACAAAGAGCTGCAACAGGTTGGACAGCCCAGGAGGATGGAGAGAATGAAGAGGCACCTTGATAAATTGGAGGAATGGTCCAGAGTGTGGCAACTACAGTTCAATTTGAAGAAGTGCAAAATCATGCCCAGGGAAACACTTCATGATGAAGGGGGAGACAGCAGAAACAAAACAGGAAAGAGATCTGAGGGTCATCATATCTGATGACCTAAAGGTGGCCAAACAGTGTGCCAAGGCAGTGGGGAGAGCTAGTGGGATGCTAGGATGCATAGAGACAGGTATTACCAACAGAAGAAAAGAGGTCATAATGCCACTTTACAAATCACTGGTGAGATCTCATTTGGAATACTGCATCTAGTTTTGGAGGCCACATCTCAGGAAGGACATAGGGTGGAGACAGTTCAAAGAAGGGCAGCTAAAATGGTGCAGGGCATGTACCACAGATCATATGAGGAAAGACTGGAAAAACTCAATACGTACACCCTGGAGGAGAGGAGGGAGAGGGAAGACATGATAGAAACCTTCAAGTATGTCAAGGGGATTAATAATGCACACGAGGGCAGTATCTTTCAGAAGAGAAGCTGCTCTAAAACTACAAGAGGGCATGACATGAGACTGGAAGGGGTAGACCAAAGGGCAACAAGAGGAAGTATTTTTTCATAGAAAGAGTGGTGGATGCTTGGAATGGCCTGCCCCCGGAGGTGGTGGGGGCATGTACAGTGGGTGGATTTAAACATGCATGGGATAGACATAGGAGAACCCGGGGGGAGGAAAGGCAGCAGCCAGGGACCAAGTAGGGTCAGCAGCAGTAAAGTAAAGGTAGGAAATGGGTCTGGTGGCACTGAGGGCTGAGGTGCTGGACACCTTACCTCGTGCTATGCTAGTGACCTGTGTTTGGAAACGAGCAAGGGCTGCCGGGGGTCGGCAGGGGAGGAGAAGGATCGAGCATCCGAGGGACTGCTATCCTTCTCTGGGGAGGGGGGCCACAAGCAGTCGGTGTCTGACTGGCCCCTAGCAGTGGCTGGGGGACAGTGCACTGACACTAAGGGGAGGAGAGGAGACAGACTCTAGGAGGAGTGCATGTGGATGTGTGCGCACTCTCTCCATAGGGCGTCATTGTACACCTCCTCTCCTATGGGGAGAAAATGGAGGAAGAAAGTGTCCTGGGCATGGCAGGATAACAGCCGATCCCTGCAGGCCTCACTCCTGTGAACATGCAGTAACTTCCGCACCGGATCTGTTCTGGTGGGTTGAAGTATCCCTGCTGCTCCACCATGGGGGGGCAAGCTGTTGAGGAAGTGGAAGGTAAGCTGCAAGCAGGGAACAGGGCTGGGGGATCAGGCATGATGGTAAGCCACCTGGGAGGAGGATAAAGAAATTAACTACAAAAGTAAAGGTAGGGTATGGGCAGATTGGATGGGCCTGGTGGTCCTTATCTGCCATCAATTTCTATGTTTCTATGTTTCTAGTGCAGAATAAATTTAAGTAATTTTGTAATGCATGTCCAAGTCATTAATTGGCAAAACAATTTTATTTTCAAACTAGCTTCTTGGAAATTTCAGTTTCATTGTGAATACATTGTCAATGCAGTGCCTTGAACAAAATGCCTCACCTGTTCTGTATTTGAGCCATAGACTTGTACTACAAAATGTTGTTATTACAAAATGCATATAGCTTTAGGGAAAAAAGATTGTGATTGGTCCATAGAGTTCCTCCGTCCCAGCAGCTCAGTGGGAATCTTTGTTACCCATTTCTTCAAATTACTTGTGGGATCTGCATTTGAATGTAGATATGCCTCTTGCTCATCAAATCTAACCCAAATGGCTACCAACAGTTGAAGTAGTTCTTGCTGACATTTCCCTTCAGTCATCTTCCTTTAAATTAGGCTATTTATCACTGTCCTTTCATCCTTTTGCATCCTGAATAACTGTGTTTGGTATAATAGTGTTATATTTTCAGGGGCATTTGATGACCATGATTATGTCCCTTCTGATTCTTCTCATATATGATATTTTAATTTTAGTATAACATTCAATGAGATACATTTGAAAATAAAATAATTTCATCAAAAGCATTTGAGAAGGTATTTTTGCTGCATCATGGAAATCTTAAATGTTTATTTAGTAAAAGCTCCTCATTGAGGACCCTGTATATTAAGGCAGTCATAATATAAAGGACATTTATTGTGGTCGTGGCAACAGTTCACTGGTACCCAGTGTCAGGTTCCCTCAGCTCTAGTCAATCAATCAATCAATCAATCACTTTATTTAACCAGGCATAAACACCATTGAGCAAGCTCATTTTCAAGGTGGTCTTGGGTATTAATACAATACAGTACACTTCATAAGATTACAATTACGGTGGACAACAGTGCAAAAAAAAAAAAAAAAAAGAAAAAACATTGTGAAGGTGCCGGTCAATATGGGCCTATACATACCGGTCAACATAATTAACATGCAAAGGTACATAATGATAAGCTTTACTGAAATGAGAAGAGAAAACAATCCCATATAGTCTCCGCTAAGTAAGAGCTCATACCTAAATAATAAAAAATAAGGAAGTATTAAGGAATAGGGTAGAAATTGGGATGAAAGAGTAGGCAGCCAAAAGGGAGGCCAGAATAGGTAAAACGTAGAGAATAGGCAGGGCCATCTTGGATTAAGGGAACTCGGCTTGTAGGTCCTAGGTTTCTGTTGTTAGGAATGTGGGGTGGATGAGATACTTAGGCGTAGGATTTGAGAGTGGCACCCGGGGCTTAGGGGTCATCGGCGCCTGAAACAGTTGCATGATTCCTTCAGATAATCTGTTAATAGAGCTTTGAATGTGAAAATGCTTGGAAGTGAGGATAATTTTAATGAGTCTTGCATAGTGTTCCAAAGTGGTGGAAGTGAGAAGTTGATTGCTGCTGAGCCAAGGGTAGTTTTCACTCTAGGAATCTGGAAGCAGATTATGGAGAAGCGTCTCAGGCCATAGGAACCTTTAGCCCATTTGAAGATGTTCGAGATGTATTCAGGGAGGTTATCAGATAATGCTCTAAAAAACCAGAGGAGAGCATTCCTTTTTCTTCTAGTTGAGAGTGAGGTCTATCCCAAAACCTGGTATAGACGACAGTGATGTGTACTACGGGGTAGATTTAAGATAAATCTTAAAGCCCGGTGGTAAAGGGTGTCCAGTTTGTTTAGCATCGTTGATGGGCAATGACTGTAAAGAGAGTCAGCGTAGTCCACTATAGGTAGGAATGTAGTTTGTACTAGTCTCATTCTGGCTTCTAACATGAGTAGGTGTTTAATGCGATAGAATAAACCTAATCGCTGTCTTAGTTTCTTTGAGGTTTCATTTAAGTGGCACAGTAAGTTGAGCTTGTTATCCAGCCAGAACCCTAGGTATTTAAAGGTATCAACTACTTCAAGGGGTTCATCTAAGAGTGTTCGGATCTGTGTGATATGTGGACATCCGGAAGTAGACTTTGGTGAGAGAATCATTGCTTTAGTCTTTTTGGCATTGAGGAGGAGCTTATGAGTGAGAAGGTTGTATTGGAGGGTGACAAAGTCTTTCTGTAAGTACTCATGGGCCAGATCCAAGGATGAATTTGTGGTATAGAGTACAGTATCATCTGCGAATAAGTGCACATTTGCTGTGCCCAGCTGCTAGTCCAGATTATTGATGTATATTGCAAAGAGGATAGGGCCCAGGATGGAGCCTTGTGGGACTCCTCATAACAAGGATTTTTGTGGGGACAGATATCCTATGGCTTTGACTTGTTGTAACCTATTGGTTAGGTAGCTGGTGAACCATTTAATGGCAGAACTATCAAGTCCAATGTTACTCAGTGCAGTAAGCATGATGGTATGATCCACAGTATCGAAGGCCTTACTTAGATCAAGGAAGAGGGCAAATACGTGCTTGTTAGAGTCCAAGGCCATTTGCCAGTCTGTAGTTACTTTGGCAAGAGCCGATACTGTACTGTGTTTGGCTCTGAAGCTGGACTAAGCCAGGTTTAGCAACTTTTGTGAATCCAAATGTTCTCTAAGTTGGATGTTGACAATTTTTTCAAGTAATTTAGAGAGGACGGAGAGTATAGAAATAGGCCGGTAATTGTTCAGATCACTCGGATCCCCAGTCTTGAATAATGGTAGTGTCAATCAGTATCTTGAATTAAGAGCCATCAAGTAAAGTCAAGAACATCACTTTACATTGGCTTATGTTCTTGCAGTTTGTCAGATAACCACTAGAGCCCACTGCTAAAGAGCATGTGAAGGCAAATGCATGTGTAGTACTGTTTCTGTACAATGCCATTGCTGATTCTTTAACCCTACAGATGATGATGTATATTTACAGCACCTAGAAACAGTAGTACCTAGCATTACAACTGCAGGGGGAATGTTTGGGCAACTAGCTTGACCCAGTGACTTCTGTTGCACTCATTGCTTCTCATAACTAAGTCCCCTTTCGAAAATATTTACTGTTCTGATTCCACCTGCCATCTATCACAACTCAAGTGAAATTTCAGTTGAAAAACCTTTTTCAAAATGTATTGGTTCTTGTTAGGAGCCAATGTGCATGTCTTGCTAATTTTATAAAAATAAGAGGTCCTGCTTGAATTTGATGGGCCTAATTCTCAAATGGTGGGGAATGGCACATGATGCTGGCACAAACCACAAATGGTCCAATGGGCAAGATGTGCCACACTGTGCACCATTCCTGATTCTGAGATGTGACCTGCACCACACGGGGTGATGGGCTGCCTGCATGAGCCAGGCTTGCACCACTCTGCTATATCCCCATAGTCAGGACTCCCAACGAGCTGCCATGGGCACAGGGCTTGCTATTGCTTAGACCAGCCTGGAGCTATTCTGACAGCCCACATGCCATCCCTGGAGCTGGTGCTGGGTGTGAGGTGTTCCCATGCCCCCAAGTAGCTGTCACTTGGCTAAGGTGTCCTGTGCCCACACAGCAGCCACACAGTCCACACACAAGCAGTATGCAGTAGCAAGCACCCTATCAGGCTGTGCCACCCCAGAATGTTTCCAAGCCATCATGCTGCAGACCATCATGTTGTTGGGGACTGTAACCTGCCTTGCACCGGCACATTGCTTCTCACCAGCAACTATGACTTGCCATCTGCTGTCTAAAAAGTGATGCATTAAGTTCCCCAAATCTGCAGAAAGCTTGACTGCATGTGCTGATGGCATATCATACCTCCCACTGTCATTGTTGTTCCCTGTTTTGATTGTGTATGGCACGGATGGATTCTGGCACAGGAGCAGTTTCTAGTGCACACCACCCTTACCTTACCTTACCATGTGTGTCCCTTCATTGCAGTGAGCCTTGGCTGTACCAGAAGGTCTGTACTGCCCTCCCCTAGCTTATGACACTCCCTTCCTGTATGCCTTCTCTTTGACACATAGGAGTGGCTGCAGCAAACTGCAGGGGTTTGGCACCAGGACCTCACCTGTATGAGAACTGGGTGCAGGGTCTCTGGTGCACTGGCTTTGGATGCAAGCTGCTGTTTGCTGCAGCTTATGTTTTCTTTATGTCCAGGTTTGAGAATCAAGCCCATGGTCTCTTAATAATCAGCCTGTTGACATTTTCTCTGCACCACAAAGCTGTCAAAGGAGTGAATACAGCTCCTGTGATTTAGTGGTTGATTATCATTAGTGCCATAAGGAAAGAGGTGAAGAGGTGGAGTTGGTTGTTACCAAACAGTCCTCTACTATTACAGCTACAGGCAGTTGTGACTAAGGACATTGTGACAGTAGTATCAAAATATCTTTAAAGGGACACTGCCAGCTTTTGGGGGAACTTCATATTCATTCAGTGCTGATTGTGCCTACAGTCATCACTGTTATAATGAAAGGTATACCAGTTTTCATACAAGTGTATCTTTTTTGTAAAATATATAAAATTACTATTTATAGTGGTCTGATTTTATGGATGCTGCAGCTACAATGCATTTGGAGCACAGCCATAAGTTTAATATTTCTGCAGAGGCACCAGTAAACTCATGCATAGATGACATCTTTATTTTTAAAGTGGTAGCAGCAAAGCATATAAGTTGACTATATATTGCTTCCTGAGTTTGACAATTTTAATTTTTTTTCTCAAAATGAGCGCTCTATTGGAGTAAAGAAAGGCTTTGAGAAGTAAAGCCATGACTTCAGGCATGTGCATAGACTTCAGATATACCCCATTGGGATAAATGGGCCAGCACAGGATGGATGGTGGTCTGCTATCGCTCCTGGTGCATTTGCAGATATGCTAGTTTTTCATAAGCACAGCTGGAGTTCTTCATTTGTATAGTATTGCTGTGAGAGCAGAGCAGCTTGAGATGGGTGGCCCACTGAACAGCTCAAAAGCTGTTGCTTGTGTTACCAGACTTCCATAAAAAATCATGACTATAACTTCAAGTCCAGAATAAGGCCCAGCTGTACAGTAACAGAAATGGAAAACATCCCCTTTTCAAGTAAATACCCTAAGTGACAAAATGGAATGACTTGAAGTTAGTTTTTTGGGGAAATGTTCTCTCATTTGCTCTTCAGATGTGAATTAAAAAAATATCTGTAAACCTTAAATACCTGTTTGCTTATGATCTTATAATTCATGCTACTGTGTTAGACCTAAATATTGATACTTGGTATTTGTAACTGCAGTACTTTTACTGTATGTGGGTTATTTATGTTTTCTACATTTGAGTTTTTATTTTTGATATACTCGTTATAGTTTACAATCTTGCATTTTTCTTGACAGTACTTTCTGGGTCATGCCTAGAAATGGGCATTGCATGTCTACTGCACTTACCTAATTAACAAAAACTAACTAACTAGCTAATTCACTAAGTTGAGTTTTGCGGATGCTAACCATGATTTTTTTTTTTTTGCTGATCACCCAAATCCTCCCTTAAATGAAGGTTAATGCTGCCAACTAAATTCAAATGTATATAGGTAATGTCAGTAGATCCTACATGTTTTTCTAAAGCAAAGGTTTAGGTTTATGTTCTTAATGTGCATTTCTTTAAAGACTATAAACATTTTTGATTAGCCGATAGCTGTATTTTGTTTCATAGTTATCACCTTAAACTTATCAACTAGAAAGGAATTTCTTCTTCTGTTTTGATTGAATAACATTTTCCTGATACTGCTCATGTGCAAGTCATGGTCTTTACTTTTAACAATCCAGTACTCCATTTTATTGTCAGTATCTAAGAGTAAACTGTTCTTGACCTTGGAAGCCTGCAGTTATTTGTCACACCTATGAAAAACTCTGTAGTCATCTGCCCCAAGCTGTCCTCCCTTTTTGTTAGATATTAGCCTATACTCTTTGTGTTCTAAGTTAAACTCTAGAACCCTTTTCAAGTGAGATTACTGAGATATATTTCTACTAATGCCTTAGAAATCCTATTTTCAGATAATCCTTTAAAGTCTGTTATCCCATATTTCATGCCCTATTAGATATTTTGTTAAAAGTCCATTTTACAGCTTTTATTGCCACATCTACTGCACTTTGAATATTCAGTAATTTAAGGCTCTTGGAATGGTTTGCATAATTTCTTTTGACAGTTTGTTGAAAAGATTTCTGTGTAGTTTGCTAAGCTGTGGCAGTAGATATGGGACATGTTTTTGTATATATATTTTTTTTAGCAGGACCTTTGAAGTTCTTACATGTTCAGTTTCATTCCATTCAGTGTGATAGTTATATTAGATAACACTTGTCTTGCCAGGTTTTTAATCTCCCAAGGTGGCATGTGATAACACAGAATGACCCCAGTTTGTGTCATGAGCTTTATTAGGATCCAGCAAACTTTTAGATCCTGGTGATTTGAAATACTGTACAGTAAACTTGGGGTGTTTACATAATAGTATGGTAATTTAGGAGAAAAACACATTAAAACTGACAAATAGCACAATATATAAACTAATTCTGTAAAGAATTAATTTAGATTGCAATGACTTATCAAGTGGCATTCATTTGTTTGTCATGTGAAGCCAAATATTTTTTTCAGGTTTTCACTATGGCACAGGTACTGTACATAAATGTACAATGCTTTAAAACAACTGCAGTAATGTAACACTTGTATTATTTCAATATCAGTAGCAAACTCTTATTATATTTAATTATTAAATCACTGCTAGAAAAAAAACTTGAAAGTTAAAATCCAAACCTTATAATCAAATACAAACATATATTTTAGACCCCACATTTTTCTTGAAACATCAGTGGTATCATACTGTACATGTCCTATTTATGACAATATGTAGTTCCATTTAATTACGGGTGCTATTAAAAATGCCCCAAATCTTAACACATATGTTTGAATTGTTTTTGAACTAAATCAAATTGTAATAGAGTTGCATTCTTTGTTTTCATTTATCCCTGCAGATTTAGGTGGGAAATGGTATGTACTATATAATAAAGACATGGGACAATGTTTAATTCAAATGCACATACTGTAAGAACTACAGTATCTCAAAATATGGTGCTTACTACAAGTAAATATTGTAGATAAACAGAGGGTGTAAGCCAAAAACATTGAGGGCTTTATTTGTGCCTGGCATGGATGGATACTCTTTAGTAAAGTGGCATATTTAAAAAGTGTGTATTGTTCCTGAAATGGATGGTAATATGGGAGGATTGCTTGTGCTACAATAACACACTGTACTCCATTTAAAATTGCCTTTTTCTTTACCAGAGCCCAGATTTTCAAAAGAGTTAGATGCAAATGCATGCTTCACCCATGTCTGCAAACAGCCCTACTGTTATTTTTAAAAGATTTATGGTAATAAAAATGGTGCAAATGCAATTTACATAATTGTTTGTGCAATTACATCTTTACTGAAACCAAAATTTAGATACAGAAGACCATTGTATGGGTGATCTAACAGTTTGGGTGGATTTCTCCTTGAAAACAGGGTATCCTGTGACTTTGGTGACCGTGATTGGGCACCTACCAAAAGGGTGACTCAATCATGGTGCCTGTCATTGGGATAACTGGGGAAGGTGGGTGACTGGATGGGGGGGTGCAATATAGCGACATCCTGTTGCTACATGCCTATGCGCATGGGGGGAGTGAGCACACCAAGTGTGGGTTGGGAGGGGATGGAGGGGTTGTAAGGGGTGGTGCTGTGGTGAGCTGCTGAGCTGCTTCTATGTCATGGTGGGTGGGTACAGGGCTATGGTGGGAATGGTGCTGGGTTCAGGTCTGGGCACAGGTACTTTTTGTTGTGCCTGGCCAGAATTTTTATTTGTTCTGCGTTTGTACCCACCTGACATGCAGCCCCCCTGGATTTGAGAATCTTTAGGTAGGGAGTGTGGGGGGTGAAGCCTCCTGTGGGGGGGGGCACAGCCCCCCTCATAAAATGAAAAAATCCAACTCCCCAGTGCCGCTTTGCTGTGCGCTGGGGAGTACATCACTGAAATATTTTTCTGGTGATGTGCTGTCACCCTAATGGAGATCGCCCATCAGTAATTGCTGTTATCACATAGATCCTGAAAACAATGGTGGTGAACTTCTTATGGATCGTTTGGAAAATCATGCTGTGCATTTATGGCACATGAGGTCCATTTTGCCCATCATTGGTCACTGTCCAGGTGGAAGTTAAAGATCCCATGGTTCTTAATGATGAAGAGTAGGGCTATTTTTATTGAAAAGAAATGATCAACAAATCATAATACATATAAGACAAGAACCAAAAAACATGAAGCACAGTTCAGTACATGTCAAGGTATTACAATTAGAAAATCAACAGCTAGTGTTCATCATTGAGACATCCAATTAGGTTACTACAATCTGTTAGAAAGGAACAGCCCAGGGAGTCACGTGATGCGTCTGGAGGCATAGCAGCTGAATTTTGGGTCTCCCCTCCCCGCTACAAAAACCGTGTTTTAAAACGAGTAATTTTGGATTTTATCCTGCTAGCCTCTTCTGCTTAAGTATAGAGACTGTGCTTGTCTGTTTTTTTTAGCTCCCTGGGTGTTAGACGAAGATGGAGAGTTCGGATCAAGAGCTGGAAGCTAAGCGACCGCGTTGGAGTTCGTCGCCGGTAGCTCCGCAGGAGGAAATAACTCCAGCCAAGATTTATAGCGATCTCACAACCATTAAAGAGGCATTATTCAAGTTGGTCGAGGAGGTAGCGGATTTCAAGCCGGCGTTAACTCAGCTAGCCTGTCGAGTGATGGATGCTGAGGCCAGGATCTCCTCTATCAAAAGGAATATGGATAAAAGCGGCCTAGCTATTGTGGAGGCTAAGAAGACAATAACTAAACTGGAGGATCGCCTAGATGACCTGGAGGGGAGAAGCAGACATAACAATCTAGTTTTTTTGGGGATCCCTGAGGGAGAAGAGGGCCCCAACACTATTTTATTCCTTCAAAAGTTCCTAAAGTCATCGGTGGGGCCTTCGCCCAATGGGCCCGAATATATTATTGAGAGAGCCCATCGAGCCCTCAGGGCTAAGCCGCCACCTTCAGAGCCTCCGAGACCTGTGATTTTTAAGCTTCTGAATTTCCTCAATTGAGAATTCATTTTAAAAGAAGCTAGGAAAATATCTGCTATTTTATGGGAAGGAAGGAAGCTCCGTATTGTTCCTGATCTAACCCTGAAGTCGAGCTTGGCCCGAGCTAGCTTTCGCCCTGTAACATCGAAGCTTTGGGCTGCGGGTATTAAACATCGTATGTTATACCCAGCTAAGTTGGAGATCACCTTAAAGGATGGGATAAAGTGCTTCGATTCAGTGGAAGAGACTTTGAAAGCACTTAAGATCGCTTTGCCAGACTTATTTTCTAAAGGGTGACTGTTGGTGTTTATCGTGTGCTGAATACTCCCATAGTGTTGGTGGCTAGATTTATGTAGTTCGGGGACGCTCAGGATTCTAATGTGATTTAATTTTGGACTATTAAGGACACATTTTCTCCTTCTGGAATTATTATGCTCATGTGGTTTAATTACAGGTTTTCTGTTTGGGGGCAATAAGATGACTTTTAATTCATGTGTTCTACTCTATGCGGCCCTATAGAAGTCTATTGGAACGAGTTGTACACCCAATAGCCACTAGAGGGAGCTTTTGGACTAATTGTATCTATTGTGCCCCCTGTGCATCCGATCTGTTTCATCTGTTTAATGTTTATTTAGGGATATCTATTTGACATATATATGGGAATAACCAGCTATATTTTGTTTTGGAATTTGGGATATTTCTTGGTTATCCTCCTACCGACTCACTAAGTTAATTTCTTTTTATTAGTTTTTTAGATTGAAGGCTGAGTGGGGTTTATCTTCCTTTACACAGTTTCAAGTGTTGCTTTTAAGATTTATTAGAGCTTTTCATATTTAGTTATGGAAGAAGTTCTTTCACTGGTAACAAATTTATTTATGGAGTAGAGAAGGGAAGAGGCAGGTGGGACTATATAGATTAAGTTCCTATGGTTTGGCCTCTTAGCTCCTATTAAGGAATTTGTGTTACCCTTTTCAGAGGCGATGCCTCATTACTGGCTAGGGTCTATATCTTAGCTAAGTTAGTTGGAGCTAAACTACTATAATAGGATTATTATTGAGTGAAATTTACTTAAACTAATGTATAGTTCTTGGGTTAGGGGGCTCCTCCTTAATAGGGCCTCAAAGGTTTTTACAGGATAGCAAGTTTAAGATTAAGCTACTTTGGTTGTGGGGGGGGGGCGCCCCACCTCTAGAGCGTACCATGGACCTGAATTTCTGGAGTTGGCTTCAGGCCAGTGGGGTTGTTCTCAGTTGGATGTTATTGAAAATTTCATGGGGGTTTATTAGTTCGGGGAGTTTGGGGAGTATTGGGGTGGGTTTAGGCAGCTTTCCAACCGGCTTTATATTTTTTCCTTTGAGTTTTTATGGTTAGTAACCTGAATATTATTTCCTGGAATATAAAAGGGGGGAAGGATAATACGAAAAAATATGTTATTTTAAATCATTTGGCGCATTTTGATCCGTCAATAGTCTTTCTCCAAGAAACTCATATGCCTCCGGAACAGCTTCATCATTTAAAGAAAAGGTGGGTAGGTCCGGTTTTTGGGGCATGGATTTCTCAAGCAAAAGGGGGTGCCATCTTAGTGGCAAAAGATTCTTTTTTCCTTCAGAGGTTTTTCTGACCCCAATGGAAGATATGTAATAGTTGCAGGGAAGCTGGGGGAGTTAACTTAGTATTGGGATCCGTGTATGGCCTAAATCAAGAGTCACCTCCTTCTTCACACAGTTAGCTGTGCTTATGGCCCCTAGCAGATAGACCAGTAATTTTAGGAGAGACTGGAACCAGGTACAGTCCAACCGTCTTGACCGTTCATGGTCTAGAGCTGACCGCTTGTCTCCCTCTCAAAGGGCATTAGCGGAGTTTACTTCTTCCTTGGGCCTTATTGACCCATGGGGGACAATTAACCCTACTACTAAAGAATTTACCTTTTATTCCCCTGTTCATAAAAGTTATTCTCGTATTGATTTCTTTCTGGTTAGCCACCAAGTTTTTTCCTTTATCTATGAGGTTACTATCTCGAGTCGTGTAATTTCGGACCACTCTCCTATTGGCTTTCGATGCTGCCCCTTGTCAGCTCCACCTAGATCCTATTCATGGTCTTTGAATAATTGTTTGCTTAAGGACCCCAAATTGCTAGAGCACTTTCGATCCTTTATGTCTCAAGCAATTACGTTCAATTGGGGTTCTGTTAGTGCGGTGGACAGGGCTTGGTCGGCCTTGAAGGCCACATGGAGAGGAGAGTTGATTAGGCATGCATCAATTCGTAAAAAGAAAACAAAGAGCCTCTTGGCTAATTGTTTGGAGAGGATTAAAGCCTTGAGATGGCGGAGAAGATTCGAGATCCCTGGACCAAGACCAAGAATTAGCTACGCTTAGGGCTTGGTATGTGGGGACCTTAAGAGAAGAAGTTGTAAATAGGGTTTCTAGATTGAAGGCCTCATATATAGGGCAGGGCAGCAAAGCTGGTAAAATCTTGGCGTGGCAACTAAAGCAAAGATCATCGGCTAAGAGTGTGGCTGGGCTGAGACATCCGAGTACTAATAATTTAGTCTCGGATCCAGATGGCATACTAGCTATTTTCTTTGATTTTTATAAAAACTTATATTCCAGCACGCTGCCCCCTTTCGAAGGAAGTGTTGGGATGAAGGAGTTTTTGGCAAACATCCCCTTCCCTGTACTTCCGGAGGAGAGCAGTCAGAAGCTTGAGGCTCCCTTTACTCAAAAGGAGATTATTGAAGCTATTGATGTTCTTAAGGTGGATAAGGCTCCGGGACCTGATGGGTTCACTCCCTTGTTTTTCAAGCTGTTTAAAGATCTTTTGGTACCACTATTGCAACAACTATTTACCTTTTGGCATGACTATGGGATACTGGACCCATCTCTTTTTGAAGCTAGAATTATTCTTCTACCTAAAGCCGAGAGGCCACCAGACTTGGTTGGTAATTATAGGCCAATTTCACTACTCAACGTAGATATTAACATTTACGCTAAGATTTTGGCCACTCGAATTAAAAACCTATGGCTAGATTTAGTGAGCCCGGATCAGGTTGGATTCGTAGCTGGTCGCTCGTCAGGTGATCACTTCAGGAAAATATTTTACTTAATCTCTGCATCTACGTGCCCGGATATGGAAGCATCTCTGGTTTCTCTAGAAGCAGAGAAAGCTTTCGATAGGGTGGAATGGAGTTTTATGTTCCAGGTTTTATCCAAATTTGGCTTCCCTGAAAAATTTTTGAGATATATTTGGGTTCTATACACCTGCCCTTCAGCAAGAATTCAATGCAACAACCTGATTTCAGCTGCTTTCCTTATGGGAGGTACGCCAGGATGTCCCTTTCCCGTACTTATTTAATTTATATTTAGAACCACTAATTAGGGCTATTAATAATGACAAGCAAGTCCAAGGAATTTGTATAGGGAAGTCGGAGTATAAGTTATCAGCTTTTGCGGATGATTTATTACTGTATGTCTGCAATAGCCGAGAATCACTTCCGCGTTTATTCCAAATTATCTCTGATTTTAGTAAATTTTCGGGCTATCTTTGAATAAGAGTAAAACAATGGTTCATCCGCTATCTCCGTATCTTCAACAAAGTTGGTGTCTTTCTTTAGGTCTGCAATGGCAGCCTAAATCTCTGCTTTACTTAGGCATTCAGATCTCAAAGGACTTGGCCGATTTGATAGATTTAAACTTCAAGCCATTAGCTAAATCTATTAGGGAAAGCCTGGAAAGGTGGACTAAGCTTCCGTTATCCTTTTGGGGGAGAACTAATACAATTAAAATGATGATTCTACCAACAATTTTTACTCCCTTTATAACCTTAATGTATACCTTCCCAGGTCTTTCTTTAATTCAATCAACAAATATTGTTCTGACTTTTTATGGAAGGGGAAACCCCCTCGTAGGGTCTACAGGAAGCTCACTTACTCAAGGAAGGCGGGAGGCCTTCAGCTTCCAGACTTTTATATATATTATTTGGCTAGCCATGCTGCTAGAGCGGCTTTATGGATGTCAGACTCGGAAGAGGCCTCGGTGGGACTTACGTTGGATCGGTTGATGGCTAACAGTGTTAATGTAGATTTAGAATCCTGCTTATATATTCCATGGTCAAAGGTTCCCGTTAAACTGAGGGATACCCCGATGGGGTGGGACATGAGGGCCCTTCACCAACTATATTCGCTTTTGAGAATTTCCTATGTAAAAGATATAACGCAGCCTCTTTTAAGGAATCCTAACCTTTTGGTTGGGAATCAGCTGATAAGGAGACATGTTGGCAATTTCCCTACCAACCCTAGGGTAGTTGATTTTGTTTCACTAGGCTCAGTTATGTCGCCCTCTGCTCTGATGGAGAAATTTAAATTTCAACCTAAAGATCGGTTGTGGCTGTACCAGGTCCAAAGATGCATTAGTTCCCTCCTTAGGGGTCGTAAAGGGACGGATGAAGCTGGGGAGCTGTTGAGGAAGATGAGGGATTTGATAACATCTGGCAACTCAGTTTCTAAATTGTATAAACTAATTTTAGCTAGGAGGGATTCTAGCACTTCTCCAATCTCCTTTTATTGGGAGGCTAACTTATCTTTGGGTTGGCCGGAAGAGATTTGGAGTAAGGTCTGGTCGGATTTATATATATATGTCAAGCAAGACAGATTAAGGAGTCTTTAGTTTAATCTCTTACATAATCTCTACCTTTCTCCGGCCAAACTTTCTCGGATATACAACTCCAGTTCTTCAGAGTGTAAAACTTGTGGCTGCCCTGTTGCTACTACCTATCACAAATTATGGGAATGTCCTAAGGCAGTTAAATTCTGGGATTTGGTGAAACAGTGGTTAGGCCCCTATGTCAAGATTTCACCATACTTCAATGCTGAAGTATGCATTTTAGGTATGTTTGCCCACATTTCGGTGATAGCTCATAGGCACCAAATGGCCCTAGTGGCTTTGGTGACGGAGTTACTCCTCCTTCGCTATTGGCATAGAGACCAACTTCCCTCCTATAAGAAATGGTGGGATGAGTTTCTAAATGCTCTAAATGCGGAGAGGTCTGTGGCTATTTTCTCTAATTCAACTAAGAAATTTAATGATTATTGGGACAGTTTTCTACGGTGCTTGAAAGCCAGGTATGGCTATTAGAGGAGTTGGAGTTTTCTTCATCTTTCTTTGATTCATATTCTATTTTGGTACTGGAAGACTCTCCTTTCCCTCTATGGCCATGCCTGGCAGGAATTTGGATAAATTAGCGTTCTTTTGTTCCCCCGTATGAAGTAACTAAGTTGAATGATTCTTCAGGAAGATTTTAACTTAGAATGGCCACAGTTACCAATTGCCAGGTTACCAAATATATTTAGGCCTTATTTAGCTTATATTATGACTTTTTACTTCACATAGGATTGCTGCCCAAGGTTTGGGGGTAGGGTTGGTGTGGGATGTTTTTTTTTTTTGAGGGGGTACCCCTTTCTGATATGCTGTGATTTACTTTACCCCTCAGAAGGTATTGTTAAGGGTTATTGTTTTTCTTTTTTTAGTTGTTTTGTGTATTGTAATGTTGTTTGTTATAAAATAAACTTATTTGCAAAAAAAAAAGAAAGGAACAGCCCACCACCATCTGGAGAGAGAAAAACCTAGTAAACCTCTGACTCCTGATTATTAAGTTAACCATTGAACCCCTCTCCAATATTGCCTAAATAGATTATTAGGTAACATACTATGTTCTTTATCGCTGATTGCATTTAATTTGAGAGACAATAACACTTGTAATTAAATATTCTTTTTATACAGAACATATTGACAATAAGCCTGCCAAATGCACCACTTCAGACATGCAGAAATAAATAATGCAGTACAAGAAGACCAGACCAATCAGGAGCTATCAATGTCTTCAAGAATAAGTGTATTGCATGTTAATATTTAAAAGTTTAGCACTTTCCACTGTGTTTCTAAATGTGATTAGAAGGGGCATATACCTACAAATAAAAAAACAAATGCCCTAATGTTTCCATCTGGTTATATACAGGCCTAATATTGTACATACTCTTTCACCTACACGGTTATGCTTCACATTCCCCTTTATATTAAGTTTACTGTGTGCACAAAGTCACACAGTATACCACATTATCTTTGATGTCACATCAGCTGCCTAACAATGGTAGACTCTGTGACACCAAATAGAGGGTCAAAATCTGGGGCTTGAAAGAAGTGCTCCACAATAATTGTTTATACAATTGTTTCCCTGTATTATCCCTCACTGTAGCCATTGTAAGC
Source organism: Neoceratodus forsteri (assembly GCA_016271365.2). Lineage (NCBI taxonomy): Eukaryota > Metazoa > Chordata > Ceratodontiformes > Ceratodontidae > Neoceratodus > Neoceratodus forsteri. The sequence goes on from CM028130.1 coordinate 422,994,311, forward strand.
AATAAGCAATAACAGCACAGAACAAAAAAGTTGTTTTACAACTTTAACAGTTAAAGTGTACAAAATATGTGAAGCATATGCAATTAAAATACAATCCTCTATAAAAACATCTATGCAGACATTTTTCCTAAGGTTTACACAAAAAAATACTCAGTATCTTATTATTAGTTCTGATAAATATCCGTCATAAAAATGCACCTTAATTCAAAACTGGACTTCCAATCAATAGTGAAGATCCACCATATCAACTCTTATGAATTTAATCCAGAAGAAAAATGCTAGACAAAGCTGAAAAAGCCATAATTTTACTAGCAAGCTGGAATCACCCATTTTCCAGGCCACAAAATCTCTCTGCCAATACTCTGTAGGAAAATTGTCAAAATACTAAGGTACCCTCCACAGGGCTCTACCAAGTATAAATCCAATTTAAATGGAGGCTAAGATTCTGACTACCTCTCAAGCACTATCAAGTGGTGATGAGTAGGGACAAAGCCCTCGTACTTGCTACCTTTATTTGACAGACTTTCCTTTTGGTTCATACTGCCATCCTGGCTTTTTATAAACCCCTTTCACCGGTAGTTTTCTGGGAGGAATTACTTCTGAATCTAACCATCCAAATACTGGTAAATGTCTGGTCATGCCCTTAATTTTGTGCACCAGCACTTCAAAATTCCATTCAGAGGTCCTGTAGTAAGCACTCGGTGCCTATCCTATGGGTTAATCCCTGGATGTCCCCCATTATTAATATGGTTTTAACGAAAAAGCTACCACCAATTCCAAAATCTTCTTAGTCTTTTTTGGGTGAATTGCCCAACAGCTATGACTACATAAAGTCAAACAGCAAAACAATCTTAAAGCTACCAGACTGGTAAAAACTTACTGGTAAAATTGACATCTTATAGGTGCTTGCAACTTATAGGGTTGCTGACAGGCTTTTGATGGTACAGATCTATGGTAGCTCAATATACAAGACACAGGACATTAACAAGCACATTTAACAAGGACTGTTCATTATAATTAATATATAAAACAATAAAATGCAGCATATCGCTAATTTAAAATGAAGGAGTCCAACTGTGCAATACAGCACAGCAAAATAATGCATTTTTGCTCCTGATTAATGCATTAATATGCTATAAATTCAACAAGCCACAGTGTTCCTCAATCAGGAATCCAGCTGCTTAAATATTTTTAAATCCAAACCATGTATAATCATTTAAATTACACCAGTATGCATTTGCTGCTTAAATGCCCATACTAGGGTCCATCCCCAGGCCTATACTTAATATTCAACCATATTTTAATTCAGAACTAACTTAGTGTACCATAAAACACCTTCTATAAATTTCTTGCCAGAGCTCAAGTACCAAAATCAGGCTCCTTAACTAGAACCTGAATATGAAAGAAGAGGACTCAATGCAGAGCCACTCAAGTTAACCTAATTCAGCTGTACAAAGTTGTGGCTCCATTATGTTCCAAAGGCCATTAATTTTTGAGACCAACATTCAGGCTCCATTAATTAATATATGAGACTAAAAATCCTGGTTCTTGTTCAAAAATCCACTATTTTACTTCCAGCTGCAAATAGTTTTGATTAGACAGGGTATGAAAGTAGATTACACCAGCAATATATGTTAGGCCCCAGATTCAAGTGTGGCAAAACCATGACAGCCAGACTACATCCCAGTATACAAACTTTCAAGTTCATAAATTTGAGAAGGAGTATAATAGTCAACTCCCTGCCTAAGAGTCCTCAGCAACTCATCTCATTTATAACAATGGGCAGTTTGGTGTTTGTGAATCAAACGCGAATAAAGTGAATAAAGTACACACCTTTACAAACTCAAGCTCCAAGGAAACATAACAAAGTACCCTTTGGAGAATTTCAAACCCTTAGACTCCACGGGTCACTAAAATCACTAAAAAAGCATTCTTATGAGACCCAGGAAGAAGGTGCAACATATAAAGTGATAAAAAGTACCTACTGGAGGAAATATCTCCTACCAGAGTCCAACTGTCACTGTTACAGCATCCTTGTGTGTATTTTCCAAATTAAGTCACCATTTACTGGGCTCGAACTAATTTTGCTTCCTCTTTCATTTACCCTGTCCAAGAGTTCGACAACACTTTAGTTTCTAACCTTGTGCAGAATTGGCAGCAAAACCTCTTCTCACACTTAGTCCAGCTTCACTGCTCTCCACTATTCTCCACTGTGGCAACACTGTAAAAAGAGAAGAAAAACAATCCTCTAAGCGTAGTAATTATATTCAAGTATAGCCCCCTATGCCCCTAGGCAACAATAGCATATCTTCCAAAAATAGTATTTAGGCGTATACAACAGGATTGGGGGTGAAAATGAAAAGATAGAAAAGATAAAAAAGATATCTTAGTGACATCAGTAACAGCAAGATATCAAAAAATATAATTGTTAATGTCATCACAATAGATATCTTTTAAGTTACTGTCATCACAGTTGAATACTGAACCAATTAGAGGGCAGCTTCTACAGTGCTGATGACATCACAATGTCTAGTGCAGCACTGAAGCAGGCAGTTAAAATCAAAGAAAAGCAGCAACATTTTTAAATAAACTCCAGATTTAAAAGCTATAACTTGTAAATTACTGTTGCCTATATCAAATATACAATAGTCTGCCTCAGAATAGGCAATGTGGCTCTGCCAATCATGAGTTATGGTCCTGCCCCTCACACTTGAAGATAAATTGCATATTTTGAGTCAGCCTATTGTATATCCTATAATATAAATGGTTATATCATTCCCCTGTTGATTCCTGCAGGTCTCACCCAACAGTATGATCTCCAAAAGTTCCATGACGTCCTGAACTCCTAGTTGTGGGGAAATTTCCCATTTTTACTATTTTCACTCACTCACTCTGAGTCACTCCGAATCATCAGACAATCCAGAGAGAACGCCAGAATACACAATGACCGTTACAAGGATTCCCAAGCAGAAAGCAGTCCACAGTTGCAAAAGAGTAACACATTATAAAGTACTAGTAAAAACAACATGAGTTTGTTTCATAAAAATTAAAGTTAGACAAAGCTTTTTCTGACAATTGACAAGAAGGGGCTAGGTGCTATGAGGTGGAGAGCAGAGTGGAGCTGCACAGCCATCTTGCCGCCCCTCACTGAAAATGCTGGTCATGCTCCTGCTCAACTGCAAAAAAAAATAGAGAGCTTTCCCACAAACTCAGCTCAACTCAGTCCATCTCTTTCTCACTCCAGTTTGGCTGGTTTTCATTAAAATGCCTTGGCAAATGCAGTAGACAGAACAAGCCAGCAGCTAGAACAGGTGCACTAGAACAAGACCCACTCTGTGTCTTTCCAGCCATAAGAAGCAGCACAATTCCATTACTGCATTTTAAAACATATAAAAACAGAATGAGTTTCACTAATAAAACATTATAAAACTTATAATAACTGGCAAAGTAAGGAGCGAACATTATGCAGCATGGAGTGGAGCAGCACCGAGGCCATCTTCAGTTTGTCCATCCACTGGTAATTCCCACAACTTTATTTTCCTAAAACAATCTTGGACATACATATGAGGAAAGAAGGGACCCTTAACATTCCTGAGTATCTGTTGTTCCTGTACAGTGATATAAGGATCACAGACCAGTTTACACAATAGTAGTCCAGAGTTCAGACATGCAGAAAATAGAGGCCTAATATTAAAATGAAAGAAAACGCAATAAAAAATGTAACTGGGTTAACATTAATAATCCTACCCTCCTTCACTTCCTGAAATGTATGATTTATTTTGATGGGGTTTAAACAACTGCCCTACAATATCCTGATGAACAAACTATACATACAGGCCTCCATCCCCAATGGCAACAGAAAGACAAAACTTACATATAAAAAAATTGGAACTAATAAGGTTTGAGTATTGTGAGGTGTGGGATAGCAAGGATGACGCTTTTCCAAAGTTGTAGGTGCACCAGATAAATATATTTATTGAGATAAACTAAAATAAAGCCAAACTTCAGGCGACAAAAGAAAATGAAACAAGATAACAAATAACAAAATAACAACAGCTTGAAACACTAGAAGGCTCTAGTGTAACATTCACTGAGGTCAGAACACATCTGTACCTCACCAGACTATCTGAGGAACTAAACCAACATCTTGGCTTATATACCCTTGGAAACATGTGACTTAGAGAACTCCTCCCTTAAGTTTAGAGCAAAAAATATTTTTACAGAACAGAAGAATTGATTTATTTAAATGAGAGTACAAAACATATTGTTTTCTAACCATAATATATTACATCACTCCAAATCATGGAAATGAAGGTTAGATATCAAGATCAGTTTAATAATTACCAGATTAACTCTACCTCCTACAATGTACCTTTAAATATAGGAGGGGACCAGCCGGCCAGCTCTATAGAGACATGTGAAGAGTAAGGAGTTAAGCTTGCAGTACTGCTTGGGACTAATAACCAAAAGAAAATAAAAAGGTTTGTGTGGACTTATCAAGTTTATTTAATTGGGACACTATCCCCTCTAAGACTCTAGTTTTACAAGGTGCTGTATTTTTTTAATACCAGCCACCTTTCATTCTGAAAGGGAGAGTGTTAAATTCTGCAGCAGTACTCATTTCTAAAGAAGATATTGTTTTGAGGCTGTTTACAAGTGTTCTAAACTCTTTAAATACTTTCTCAACCTAAATACATATATAGGTGAACTGTGTCTTTTCATACGTTATTCATTCACAGTGTACTAAGCGTTTAGAAGGAAAGGCAAAAGAGTCAAGGCAGCATTTTAACAATTGACCGCTGTAAAAAAGGAATGGTTTGTTTACTTTTTTATCGTCATGTCCTTATTATACGCATAATGAAGTGCAAGTAGCATCACAAAAGGGGTTTCTCAACCTCCAGAGGACATATATTTATAAATATAAAGGAAAAAAAGCAAAACATTGCCTCGGCAGTAACCAGGAAGTAACAATGAGCCGAGGAGGGAGGGGGAACCACTCGCACTATCGTGAAGTGGCTACTCTGAATTTAGAAGAGTTCCAGGGATTCCAACGCAGGCGTTCACATAGAAATGTGCCATAGTTTAGCCAGCTGTTGCAAGGATAACACCCAGTAAAATAAAGCAAACTAGAAGGGAAAAGCTGCTTATTAACATTTAAAAGGAATACAGGACCAGACAGTGTTTTCAAACCCTTTTTAGCAGCAAAAACAAACGCTAGGGAAATACTGTGAGGGTTTAAGCACTAAATTATGAATATCTATATTTCCCATTTACAGGGGATTTTATCCCAGGCTACACTTTTTTTATTGGTTTTATTTTCCTTCCAATTAATTACTCTAAAATACAAGTGCACTAAAAGGGGGGGGGGGTAAGCTTCATATACCAGAGTTAGAGTAGAGACACAGGGATAGTAAGGAAGTTATATACAGTAGGTGGCCTGCCTATATACTTGAGAAATAAAGGTGAGGAAAGAGTACAAGAGGACAGAATAAAAGTAAAGGGCTGTTGCAACAGACTTAAATAAAAAAAAAAATTAAGGTCTGGTATATGGATTTCTCCTACAAGTACATATATATATATATCTATATATATATATATATATATATTATAGTGGCACGGTAGTGCCACTATAGTTAGGTTTGAGGACCCTTTACATGTTAAACTCAAAATGTTGCACCTTAATAACTTTGCAACTGTTTGACAGATTTGCCTGAAATTTGGAATACATGATCAAGACCCACATGCCTTGGGATCTGTCAAGTTTCGTACCAGTCGCATCTACAGCTGCCGAGTTATTAAGCGTGATCTGTGCGCATGTTTACACTTTTCTGGAATTTTATTGTCGTCTCTACAAGTCGCACAGTTTGTGCGACTGGTCCGAAATCTTCAGGGAATGTGCGGCAAGGGTCCCCGATGTACCTTTTGAAGATTTCGTGAAAAAATATTAAATGATTCAAAAGTTATTCAAAAACAAGTTCCCATTATAAGTCAATGGGAAAAGTTAACAAAAAGTTTGACAGTGTCACAAATGCAGTTTTTACTTTCACAAATGGCCCTTTTACTGTTGCAAATCTGCCATTTTGTTTTCAGTTAGCGATCAGAAAAATGCTTGGCATTTAAAATTGGGACCCTCTAGCAACCTAATTCTTTATGTATTCACCTAGTCGGACCCTAAGGATGCTAGCCATGTCTTTATTTTGGGGTAAAACACCCCAAAAATATGTTTTTCTAATTTCTGAAAAGTACTTTGCAAGTACTGTTGTGACCATACACTGTCGAATGAATTTGCGAAAGCTTTCACAAACTTCGACAGTACTTTTCTAGGCTGCGGGAAAATGACAGGAATTCTTTGGCACCCTGCTGCAAAATAACGGTTTGGTGTTTTGGGCTGAAATTTGAAGGGAACACAGCCAATATCCCACAGATGTACTTTTTTGTGGTTTGGTGAAAAACTATTACAGGGAGCCAAAGTTATGGCACTCCGAACTTCTCTTTTTTCCCATAGGATAACATTACAGCATTCGCCACGCTTTTCAGGACCCGTATCTCGGAAACGGTGCGAGATACGGACTTTTCGTTGGAAAAATGCTTAGCCCCCTATAGGGGGATAAGTACAAATCTAGCCAGGAACGTCATAAATCATGACTTTTAAATTTTTTTTCTACGTCGTATGGTTCCTGAGATATAAGCAATTTAGTATTCCAACTCCTCATTTTCTGCTCCGAGAACCATTATTAGCATACATTCTTTGTACTCACTGTCTTTCTTTATGCAGCTTTTGGGGAAAACCAGCCTGTGCGCTTACATTACTGTTATCATTACCATTTTTGCTTGCGGTTCCGTTCCCCTTTCACTTACCGTTCACGTCTACACCACCATGTGCATTATCCTCTGCGTTTTCATTTGCGCTTGCTTTTGCGTTGTTTTTAACATTTCTGTCTACACTGCTGTTTCACTTTCTCTTTTGCTTTGCGTCACCATGTGCATTACTATTTGTGTTTGCAGGCACAATGTTACTATGTGACAAGACATCATGTAGTGGGATCGTGGGGCCCGAAGGGCCCCGCACTCCTACCGCCGCATTACATTCACTATGTCTCATTATCATTCTCAAAAGAAGGGATTAGAGGCGAGAAACTTATTTAGAGTGAAAGAGTTAGCTTGACACCCAAAAGTGAGAGGTTTGTTGTTGAAAGCTTTTGTTTCTTTCATCCGGTATCGCGCATATTAGGTTGTCATCCTAACTTTCACCCCATTCTCCCACACCCTGCTTCTTTACAGATGTGATGGGGTGAGTTATGGCTGACAACCGTAATGTGCACCCTGATGCCAAGTTGGGTGGGCAGGGGGCCTAGGGGACTTTCAACCCTAAACCAAATTTCTCTTTTGTCGGTGTGAACAACCCTAACAAATTCATTAAATGGATTTTTTGCCTCTAAGATATATATACATATATATTATGGTAGCACGTTAGTTCTACCATAGTTAGGGCTGAGGAGCCATTTACATGTTAAACCTAACATTTTGCACCTTAATAACTTTGCAACCGTTCAATGGATTTGCCTGAAATTTGGAATACATTATCAAGAGCCATTCATCTTGGGATCAGCTAAACTTCTAGCTGTTTGGGTATATGGCTGCGGAGTTATTAAGCGTGATCTGCGCGCACATTTACGCTTTTTTGGAATTCTTTGCTCGTCTCTACAGGTCGCACGGTTTGCATGACCAGTCCAAAATCTTCAGGGAACATGCAGCCAGGATCCTCAATGTGCCTTTTGAAGATTTTGTGAAAAAATATTAAACAGTTCAAAAGTTATTCAAAAAACAAGTTCCCATTATAAGTCAATGGGAAAAGTTTACAAAAAGTTTGACAGTGTCGCAAATGCATTTTTACTTTTGCAAATGGCCCTTTTACTGTCGCAAATCCACCATTTTGTTTTCAGTTGGTCATCAGAAAAATGCTTGGAATTTAAATTTGGGATCTACTAGCAATCTAATTATTTTTGTATTCGCCTAGTCGGACCCTGAGGATGCTAGGCATGTCTTTATTTTGAGGTAAAACACCCCAGAAATATGTTTTTCAAATTTCTGGAAAAAGTACTTTCATATTTGTGACAGTGTCGCATGAATTTGTGGAAGCTTTTGCAAAGTTCGACAGTACTTTTCCAGGCTGTGGGAAAATGACAGCAATTCTTTGCCACCTTGCTGCAAAAGAATGGTTTGGTCTTTTGAGCGAAAATTTGGAGGGAACACAGCCAACATCCCACAAATGTGCATTTCAGTGTTTCGGTGAAAAATATTACAGGGAGCCAAAGTTATGGCACTCTGAACTTCTCTTTTTTTCCAATAGGATAACATTACGGTGTTTGCCGCATCTTTCAGGGCCATATCTTGGAAACGGTGCAAGATGCGGACTTTCTGTTGGAAAAATACTTAGCCCCCTACTGGGGACTAAGTATGAAACTAGCCAGGAAAGTCATAAATCATATGACTTTTAAATTTTTTTTCTACGTCGCACGGTTCCTGAGATATAAGCAATTTAGTATTCCAGCTCCTCATTTTCTGCTCCAAGACCCATTATTATGCATACATTCCTTGTACTCACTGTCTTTCTCTATGCAGCTTTTGGGGAAAACCAGCCCGTGTGCTTATATTACCATTACCCTTACCGCTTTTGCTTGCAGTTCCGTACCCATTTCACTTACCGTTCCCGTGTATGACACCATTTGCGTTACCCTTTGTGTTTTCATTTGTGCTTGTGTTTGCATTATTTTAACCATTTGTGTCTACAGTACTGTTTATCTTTGTGTTTTGCTTTGTGTCACCATGATACTATTTATGCTTAGGGCACCTGTAATATTTATGTGACAAGACATCACGTGGTTCGGCCCCACGCCCTGCTGCCGCATTACATTCACTATTTCTCATTATCATTCTCAAAAAGAAGGGAAATTAAAGGCAAAAAAATCCATTTAATGCATTAGTTAGGCTTGTTCCACAGCGACAAAAGCAAGGAAATTCAGTGTTAGGGTTGAAAGCCCCCCTGGACCCCCATGCACACCCCCAACCAGCATCGGGGTTGTCTGTCCTAACTCTCACCCCATTCTCCTATACCTCTGCTTCTTCACATATCTGATGGGGTGAGAATTAGGGCCAGCAACCCCAGCATGCACCCCATCTCCCCAAGATTTTCAAGAGGATCGTAGGATCCACATTTAGCAAACTCAGTTGTATCCAGTTATTGATATCCTCTTTCTCCCCTTTCCTATGAAGCAGTATCATAATATCCTGCACCATAGTATGCCCAACAGACTCTGTGACAAGATAGCATATAACTGTACTAAACAATCAACCAGTTCTTCTTGGAATATTTTATACATCCCCCCCCAGGATGACATCATTGCCTAAGGAGTGTTGTTGTTAAATGATTTTATTGTTCCAATCACTTCTTGCTTCTGGATGTCAGCAACCATCCTATGTCCAACCTCTTCCAATAACTCCAGAATCTGTAAATTGCCAAAATAACTTCTATCATCCACAATCTCAGTGAGTGAGACCCAAAGGTACTGTTAACAAAGGTGTCCACTTTTCCCATGATATCAATTTGCTCATGTTTCATATTCCCTACAGAATCCTTGGAATATGCAGTGGTTCTCCTGGCTACACTATCTTAACAATCATCAAAAGAATTTGTTTGTGCCTTCTTGCCTTTGGTCCCAATTTTTTATTTATGTAACAATGAGGACATTCTGTTGTATTGGTACTTCCTCATTTCCTTTTTGGTTTGTGCAGTTTGCTCAGTGTAATTTTGTTTGGTTTCTACTGCCAATGACAGTAAGTTTTGCAATTGATGCCTTAAATACAAATATTTTAAGTATCCCCCACCCTTTTTCTTTTAATAAGAGATATACACAAAAACTTCAGTTCACACGTTACTGATTCCCACCAGTCCATAAGATTATCAAACATATCTACCACAGTGTCTTTACCTTTAAAAAAAGTCCCCCACTGTCTTTTTAATCTTGTCATCTTCAAAAATGAAAAAACAAGTCAATCTCTAAATGGAGGACTGTGACCTTTGAATAGAATCAGCACCGATCTGAAAAAAGCATGGCCTTGTGATCTGATGTTTCTATGGGTATAGTGGACATCTTTTGGATGGACAACCAGGAAGATAGAAATGACAAGTCTATCCTTGTGGCGAGGGAACCCTTGAAAAAAGTATTTTGTGGAGGATAGCAGATGCGACTGCAGCATCTACCAGCAGTGCAGAGGAAATCATTAGTCAAGTACAGGGAATCATAGTAAGTTTTCTTGTCACCACACCTGCTAGTATTCAAGAAATACCCACAGTTCATATCACCTCCAAAGGCCAGCCCCTTTAATGGTGTATAAAAATGGCCTTTACAGTATATCTTTGAAGACATCTATCCTAGTAGATTTTGACTGTGGACAATAGACATTAAAAAGATGTGACTCTAGGCCTTTGATGGAGACATCAAGAATTAACACTCTTCCTGGAATTAGGTCAGTAATTTTATGCACCTGTACAGTCCTTATGCATGAAGGGGTGGAGTGACTGAACACCGCATATCTGCAGTGTGGAGCTACTCTGCACCCATTGCATCCCCCCATGTGGGATGCACTAACAAGGGTGCGCAGCCCCTATGCATCCAATACCATGGCTGCATGGACAGCAATGCACTGGGGGTGGGCAGGAAGCATGGCAGCACTGTGCGGCAGTCACTACAGTGTGTAGTGCTGTCTGCAGGGGTGCATAGGGCAGTGTGGGTTACAGCAGGGGGGGACCCTGACATAATGCCAGGAAGTGCTAGCATGCAAAACAGTTCCTGGGGCCCTGGTGGCCTGTGGGACACCCACTGAAACAGCAACATCCCCATCCCTGTCCCATATGCCTGCCCCCCACCATGGTGTGGCATGAGACCTTCCTCTACCCATGGCCCCTGACCCATCCTGGGCTATCTGGCCAATCACTGGTGTGCAGTGGCCCCCATACCCCCTGCCACTGTCTCCCCCATGCCTGTACCTGTACCGTGCTGCCAGTGCTGTGGCCTGGGATGGCCAATGGTACAGACCTCCTCACACCTTCTCTGCTGCTGGCCATCCAGGTGATGCCGGGAGCCCAATACCTATACAGTCACAGCCAAAGACATGTTCAGATATTTTCTGAAAGTTCTGGGATTTTTCTAGAGAAATCTCCAGTTTTCTGCATTTCCACATTAGGGGCAGCAGATAGAAACTCTTTAGAAATTATGTGAAATATCTGGAAATATCTGACCATGTCTGTGGCTACTACTGTATATAGCAGCACACTCCCAGCATCACCTGGATGGCTGGTGGCTGAGGAGGTGAGAGGAGGGCTGTGCCACCGGCCATCCTGGGCCACAGTATTGGTGGTGAGGTACAGCAAGGGGTGGCTTGATGGTGTGCGCCCTATATGGCGGTGGGGTGCTGCCTTCATGGGGTTAGTGCCCCTATGTGCAAGGAGGGTGCTGCCTTTATAGGGCCAGTGACCCTATGTGTTGAGGGAATCTGCCAACCAGGGGCCAGTATACCATTGTGTAGTAGGGTCTGCACTGCTGGGTATGGGCCCTGCCATGTTCAGGGGGAGTGCACAGACATTGAGGACTGGGGTGTGTGCCTTGCTGTGTTGGGGGGTTCCGCTGGGCTTCAGAGTGTGGCAGAAACCACCAGAGCAGGCATCCAACTGGTGGGCATTGCCACCAACTGAGCCCACAGCCACACATGCTTGTGTGAGATGCATGGACCAGGACCTGTGCTTATCTGTGTGGGGGATCCACTCTTGGAGCCATGCCAGACATCCGATTGGATGCCTGAGGGGATCCACGACTCCACCTTGGCTGCTAGGCATGGACCTGCATGCCTGGGGGTGGTGCCACAGACAGGTGGTAGCCGTAGGTGAATATGACCTGTGCACACCTGTCTGCAGGTGTGGCACTATGCAGGTGGGATATGCACCACCAGCATGTACTGTAATTCCCACCAATATGTGCATAGGACCCCATATGAATAAAGGGGATCAGTCCCCTGAGCATCTGTACTCCCCCAGGGACCAATACAAGGGACCCCACAATTAATCTTTCTGAACCATACTCACTGCTCCCAATGTATGGATCTGGGTATCTTGGAGGAAGATGATGTCTGAGCCCAAACTCTGCAAAACAGAAAAGGTAGTAAGTCATTTCCCTACATTATGGACACTGTTAACATTCAGAGAGGTGACAGAGAAATCCTGAATATTTACAGCACCCCCGGACTCCATAAAGATGTTGTAGTCTTTCTTTTTTTTTAAGTACCTGGTTCCAGAACCAGATCTTCTGTATTGGAAGAGGGATCTTTTGGGGATGATGCAAGTGAGGAAGCATCAGAGTCATTTACTTTACCTTCCCAATCTTTATTAGAGGCTAAGACTTCAAACTGGTTTTGTAAATCCACTGATGTTTTTCTGGAGATTTTTGTTAAAGGTGGACCCTTTCTTTCTTTCCTCTGCATAGCAACTGCTCCATCACAGGGGTGGAAGGAGGGGTCATCTCCTTGGACTTTGCAACCTCCAGCACAGGGCCCCCCTTCCTGATCATCTTTCAAAACTTCCATCTCCCGGATGTCTTCCTCACCATTAGGTTGATTATTGCCACCCAAGAGGGTTACTGATACAGGTTGTTCCATGACTGCCTTCTACAGGGTTTTCTGTAGGCCCAGTAGAGGTAGAAGAAGTCATATTTGCAGAGGCTGAGGGGATATTCTTTTCAGCTTCAGGGATTTTAGTGTGTGAATCAGCTTGGGTCCTCTTAGTGGTTGGTTTTGAGGAGATACATAAACATTTTGTTTCCCAAGTGAGCTTTATGTGGTGTTCACGTAAGATTCCTGCTTGGCTTGATCCATCACAGTACCTCTGCTGTGGGAAGCCCTGAGGCAGGATTGAAACAGGTGACCCACCTCATTGCACAAGTTGCATCAAATTTGTTTGTGACATTGATTGCTAGAGTGACCCAACTCTATGCATAGACTGCATCTCAAGGTGTTGCAGGTGCTGATAAGGTGTGTTTTAGCACCACACCTAAAGCATGCCTTTGCCTTAACCATATAAAACAAAACTTCTTTGTTTATCCTCAGGTAGAAACAGTTGGGTAAATGCTAGATACCCTTGTCATTATGCATGAGTTTAACCCTTATACACTATCCTTCTGTCTAAATATTCTCCAAGTCCATGACTGGATCCAGAGTTCCCATTAATTTATGGTTTGGTCAGTGCAACATGTTCCAAATGCTGACCACCTTATTCTTGAAAAGTATAGAGACTGTATATTGTGTTTTATTAATGGACTTACTGTAAACGGGATCCAGACAGGGGTGTTCTTCACCTGATGGTATTTTATCCAAAATCTCTTTAAACTGCTGCAGTTCTAAAGCTGACATCGAAAGTGGGATCACTTGAGATGTTTATTAATGTATAATTTTCATAGGTGTCATAGGTCAGTTTCAAGCATTTTAGACAAATTGCCCTTTTATTGCTCACCTTTTCTCAAAGGTAGTACCCTTCTATGTTTGACATTCCACAGAAAATGTCCAGATTTTTCTTGAACTGTGACATATTTCCACTGCCCACAATGGTACAGGAAGACTATTTCATATGGACACCACCCTTTATGAAAACCAAACTGATCTCTTTTTAGAGCACTTTTCCTCTCCTTTAAACTGCAATGGATATGCCCTTGTGTCCCTCAATATATTCCTAGTCTCTAAACCTGTATAATCCCATAAATCGTTATTAGCAAATGCACCAAAAACAAAACAGATTCCCCCTAATCAGTAGTTATGAACCCTAGACTGTCTTTTAGTAATGTTCTGGCAAAATATTTGCACCCAAGAGGATTTTCCAGTATACTCCTGTACTGTATGTGGTCTGCATTCTGCTTCTTATCAGATTTTATATTAGGTCTGAAACAAAGTGCATAGTTTCAGGACTGTTGATGCTTTGTAGGGCCTCCCTCAATGTTTTTCTTGTCTGATATGTCCATCCAAAATACCTGTATTCACACTCTGCGGTACTGATGGTTCTGCAATTGGTTCCACAACCTGTTGAAATGAGATCAGCATTGCAAGTCTTATATTAGTGTCTATGAAGACAGTGACTAACTTAATTTCTACCTCTCTAGACTGTTTTGAGGTGGGGGCAGGATTCAAATTTACAGGAGCATCAGGAGTCAAATTAACAGGGGCATTGGACACAATGAAAGGAGGGGGGGCAGTGCCTTGAAGGGTATCCTCTATGGGGGTGAAGCAGACGGTATTCTGGGGGGGGAATCTAAAATACAGACATGATATCCTCAGACTGTTTTCTGAATAGAATTGGCCCAAGGCTTGAAGAAAACTTGAAACTGTTAGGTAGTTCTATGTCAAATAGTTTAGCTCACCTATAAGTGAGAGTCTCAGTGGTCTGAACTTCTACAACATTCTCCATGTTAGTTTCTGTATCCATTTCTCTGCTCCAACCACTGCCTTTCTGGACTGACATGATGGTATCAAACATTCTATGCCTAAATCAGCAGCTTCCCCTAGCCCTGTTGACTTCCATGGTGCAACTAGAGAATCCTGTTCCCCTCCAGCTTTCTGTGGTGAAGACTCTACTGACCAGTCAGTACTGGGTGCTTCATCTCTCATGGAAACAAACTTTTCCTGAGGCCTCTTTTTGCACTGGGAGTAGACCATGAGCTTTCACTGTGCATTTTGCCTATCGGGGAGAATGATAGACATTTGATCTCCATTGTGTCTTTCCTCTCCCAGAGTGGCATCTGTGTTCTTTGACAGCTGTCAGAATCTTCCACTTCAACGGCAGTTGGGGATCAGCATTCTGATTCAGTAGAGGCCTCATCCACCAGAGCTTTTCCAAAGGATATAGTAATAAGTTGCTCTGTGTTACCACCCCCAGAATTACCACTACTTTCTGCATCATCAGTCTGCTTTCCCAGTCACTCAGGAGGAGAATGTTCTGTCAACTGGGAGGGGGAGATTTTCCAGTTGTTCCTGCATTACATGAAGTTTCAATCTTTTGTACTTCTCTTATTTTGCTATTAGTAGCAACAGATACTCCCATTTCTGCTGGCAAGTCTCTTCCAATTGTATATCATCTGATACAATATCAGCCTATTGACTCTTAGTTTGCTTTGCTTTAGTATCCACATAGGTGCTTTGGGTATCATACCTGGAACTCTTCATGGTTGCCTCTCATGGCACACCATCCAAATCCAGAATATGAGCCTCCACAGTAGACATTTTACTGTTTGCTTCCTCATTACAAAGGGTGGGCAGAGAAGTAGTCTCCTCCACTTAGGCAATCATGCTCTCGACCACTGCTACCTTCAGCCTCTCTGACAGGAAACCAGCAGTGCCCCATGTCGAAAAGTAGAGGAATTTTTATTAAAGGACATAAACCAAAAACACAGAAACTATAATACAAACAGGTATAATAAATAAGAACAAAAATACTGCATAATCATACCCTGGTCCAAACACTATTTACATCAAATGTACATTAAATAAATAAAAAAGGCAAAACAGAACAAGCAATGCACCATGGAAGAAACAAATATATACACTTAAAGAAATTCAGATCTGGATTGAATTATTAAGTCTGACACAGTAGCTGGAGTGCCATGGCCCAATATTTATCCAAAAATCGCTGTCAAAACCACCAGCATAGTCACAAAATCAACCCTTTTCTGCAACCTAGGACATATTCCTTCAACATTTGGCCCAAGCCAACCTCATCATGCAGTTCCTTTCTCTGCTATATATTCCCAGCATCCATCCCCAGATTATACGCTCCTGTTCTACCATGGAAGTGACTTGTTGCTGCAGGACAAGCTGCCACAAAACATGCCAGATAAAAAAATTAATTGTAGCAAACCATAAAATCACTGTACGTTTACAATATGTTCCCCACTCTCAAGACACCATGTATCAATTCTTCATACCCCAATGTGGAAATCAAAGGGTCATTCCACACCCTTGTCACATGTGTCCAAAACTATTTTATAAAAGGTCAGTCTAGAAATAAATGCTCCTGTGTTTTCAATACCATAGCACATCCTAACCTGGGACAGTACCGCTCCTCCATCTCTGTGTTTCCTGTTATTATGCACTCCTAACTTCCTGTGGGCACTCGGCTACAGAATGTCCCACATGTGGGGTGGTATCCAGCTATCTGTCAACATGTTCAACATAGCTTTAGAACCCCCTGTTGGCCCAATCTAAAAGTAACAGTGGCCAGGAAAGAATCACCAATTATCTTATATAAAACTTCTTCAGCAAGGACCCCACCTCTGCTGAAGTTGGTTTCCAAATCCTCAGTTTCTTGATCAACACTGTCACATAATCAGGAACACGAAACTCAGTCACCCTTAAAGGCCAATAAATTTTCTCTTGATTCCATGTGGACAGAAAGGGGTCCATCCACCATGCAAACCATGGAACCCATAGCCCAGCCTGATCTTTAAGAAAAGCACTCAAGTTAGAAGACAGAAAATACTGTGAAAGAAAACCATGGAATTTATCATCCTGAGTCTTCCTTCTTTGCAAGGAAGGTAAAATATGTTCTGCTGAAATGGATTCAACCTGCTCCCCCATACCATTGAGGAGAACAAATTATACAGACCTGGTTCTAGTACTTGAAGTGGGGGGACATATATATTTTCCAGGGAGGTGCTGGTGATTGAGCTTGGTTGACAGCATGAAGGGGAGACCTCTGGAGTGGTAACAGATTTGGTCCTGGGATTCACTCCATTGATGGTTTCCCCCAGGGTGAAAAATGTGGGTGTCATTCTTGAGGACAGGCTTACTCTGGAAGCTTAGGTGTCGTCTGTCATGAAAAGTTGGGTCTATCATCTGAAGAATGTCATTTGAATTAAACCCCTGATTCCACCTCAAGACTTGTCATCACTAGTACATGCCTTTGTGACTTCTAGGCTGGAGTACTGTAATGCTCTGTACTGCGGGGTCAATGGAGGGACCCTATGTTGACTGCAGCTAATGCAGAATGCAGCGGCCAGGCTACCGGTGGGCCTACCAAAGTCCTGGCATGTGACCTCAGTCCTGCAAGATCTGCACAGGCTTTCTGTCAGGTGGGGGATCATCTTCAAGGTGGGCTTGCTCACCTACAAGGCCCTATATGGCTTGAGCCCTGGTTACCTATCTGACCTCCTTACTCCAGCCATCCCGGTATGTTTGCTCTGCTTCTCCACTGATAACATCCTGGTGGTTCCAAGGGCAAGGCTGAAAACCATGTGGAATCATTCCTTCAAGGTGGCCATCCCAGCCCTCTGGAACTTGCTACCAAAATCTTTGCGAGAGGCCCCAACAGTGGAGGTATTTAAAGGGAGGCTGAAGAATTCCTTTTTAAGAAAGCATTTTCTGATAGTTTTTAACTTGATTTTACATATCGTATTGTTTTAGAAACTATAATTATACTGTTTGTGATGCCTTGAACCCTGCTTTTTATCTGCAATGGTGCCTGCCCAGAGCCTCCGGGATTGGGCACTAAAATATAAATAAAGCCTTACTTTATATATATATATATATATATATATATATATATAACCTGGGACAATAAAGGATTTAATCATAGGTACCCTTTTCTGTTTTGCAAGTTGCCAAGCCTTCTATTGGTCTACTTTCTGTTTTCCAAAATTAGTTTTTGCTTCCCAGTTCAGTTGTCCCTCATTATTGCTACTGAACTGAAGCACCATAATCATAACCAGTTCCACCAACATATTAATCTAGCCCACCACTGAAATGGCCATCCAGCTATTAGCCACCAACACATAGCCCACATACTTTTGTACATTAATCTGGGATCTGGAAACCCCCACAAAGGCATCAACAGTTTCAAACACCCTGGCCACCTGTATACAATACCTCACCAAAATACATATGACACCTGCATAGGCCGAAACTTTTGGAGTTGCTAGCCCTTCTTTCCAGAATGT
Source organism: Neoceratodus forsteri (assembly GCA_016271365.2). NCBI lineage: Eukaryota > Metazoa > Chordata > Ceratodontiformes > Ceratodontidae > Neoceratodus > Neoceratodus forsteri. The sequence goes on from CM028130.1 coordinate 423,012,337, forward strand.
TCCCTGAATCTGTTTATGTACGAACCAGTTTCTGAATCAAAGGGTCAGTTCCATAATATTCATCAGAGGGCTTAGCGGACACCCCTGACAAACCCCCATAAGACTGGAATTTTTCTCCCATCTATCTGTTTATATTGGGTATGCGTAGGCTCCCTCATAAAAGGTTTCAATCCATGTGATGGAGGTGTTGGGGGAACCATATTTACTCTAAATATAAAACAGGAATGTGTGAGACAACCTATTAAATGCTTTCTCCTGATCCAGAGAAAGCACTACCCCAGACAAATCCAAATCTTTACTATGTGAAAAAAAATATTTCAATTAAGTCAGGTGCTGCTGTATTGTTTGGCCTGATATAGTTCATGCTTGAGCTGGATCAATAACTGAGGCCAGAATTAAGCTTAAGCTATTCCCCATAACCTTCATTATTATCTTGTAGTCCATATTCATTAAATTGATATGTCTCCAGTTTTTCACATTCCCCACATCCCCATGCCCAAGGACACATCCCAGAAGAAAAAAAATGGACATAAAAAAAGATCCACCAGGTACTTGCTAATAGGATCCTGTAAACAGTTAATAAAATTCTCCCACCAGCCCATCCAGTTCTGGGACAGTGGCCTAACTGAGCTTCTTAATAGCCTCAAGAACCTCCCCTGCAGTTACAGGCCTGATTAGACTCGTCCTCGCTTCTTGATCCAAAGCCAGGAAGATAAGGTCTCCCCAAAACTCCTATTCTGGGTCTGGAACTCCCTCCTCTACTTGAGTCTGTGTTATATATTGCTGTATCTTGTTTAAATTCCCTGTTTCCTTGGACTACATTCCCCCTAGTGTCATAAAGATGAGGCATGACTGTTTTACGCCGTAGTGGAATAACTCTCAAATGGGAGTTGGCTGGCCATTTCCCTTGTGTCCCATACCTTGTTTCAGTCAGTAATGATACTGCCCTATTACATTGAAACCACCAAATCTCCTGCTTCATTGGACTAATTTGTGAGGAGCAGTTAAGCTGATTCTCATATGCAGATGTCAGGAGTTTATGTAATTGTGAATGCAGATCAGGTATCTTTGATGCCCTTCCCTAGCTATGTTCTTTCCCAGCTTTTGGAGAAAACCACGCAGAGTCATACATACACCATACTGTGCTGTCTTCCTCATAAAATTTCAATATACTGCTTTCTAAACTTCAGGGTGATGTAAAAATTATTGGTCTTCCATAACCCAGTCCTTCCCACAGCTATCCTTGGGTTATTTAAAACACAGTCTAAAAAGGCATGCTCAAATGTTTTGGAAGGGATAACAGCCTGCCCAACCGGCAGGGTCTTCGACACCAGAAGAAAAACTATGCATGATGCAAGTTTTCCCTTAAAAAAGTTTGATCACCTGATCTACAGAGAGCTCTATATGCATCTACTAAACCTACAGTCTTAACCATATATGCCAAGAAATTAGAATCACAATATGTTTTTTTCTCTTTTGCCCTTTCAAGTCCAAGGGGCAATTGAAATATCCCCTAATAAGTAGCTGCTTTGATGTCCTGAAGTCTCAGGTGTCAGCTATGGTCAAATTCTCATTTTACAATCTGAGGAATATCGCCCGGGTGAAACATCTGATTCCACCGGGCGACCTTCCAACGTTGGTCCATGCCTTCATTACCACCCATCTTGACTACTGCAATGTCCTCTACCTAGGGCTGTCTGGGTTGATATCCGCCACCTACAGCTAGTGCAGAATGCTGCAGCCAGGCTGTTGACTAGTACCTCAAGGACCAGTTACATTACATCTGTGCTGCACAAACTGCATTGTCTGCCAGTTCAGTGGTGGATCACCTATAAGGTAGGCTTGCTTACCTTTAAAGCCCTACATGAACAGGGACTCGACTATCTGAAAGATCTTCTGATTCCTACTCCCCCAATCGCCCTCTCTGATCCACTGATGAGGGATTTCTAGAGATTCCCAGGTTTCATCTTAAAACATCTGGAGCTCGTGCTTTTTCATTTGCAGCACCAACCCTGTGGAATTCTCTACCTCATCGGTTAAGAGAATGCCTGACCATCAGCAGCTTTAAATCTATGCTGAAAGCTCATTTATTTTCTCTGGTATTCCCTTATTATATGATAAATTAATTGATTGTTTTTAAAATGTTATTATATTATGGTTCATACTGTAATTTTATACTGTGTACAGTGCCTTGGCTATGAAAGGTGCTATATAAATAAAGTGTGCTTGCCTGCTTGGTGTTCACAAAAAATGGTTGAAGACTTTTAAATACTCTATATGCCTTGTTTCAGACTGTGCAGGGGCATATAATACAATAAACCTATAGAATTGCCCTGAATGCATGACATCTATTACCAACAACCATCCAGGTGTAGCATCTACCAATCTAGTGACAGAGGCTGGTAAGTTCTTAAAACAAATCTTGACCCTGAACAGGGTTACACCCCTATTGACCAGTAAGAACATCCTCCCATAAATTCTGGAAATACTTAACATCTTATATTGACAGTAGCCTTGTGTTCTGTAGAAAAAATAACATAAGGTAAAGCCTGTAAAAAAGAAAAAGTGGTTAAGAGTCTTTTCACGTGCTTCAAGCTATTTGTGTTCAAAGGAGCACAGGCCACAGACACTGTAACCATCAGAGCAAAGGTAAAGATGTCTTCCAGTTCTAACTGATAAGCACCTATCAAATAGGATTCATACCGTTTCTAATATGGTTCCTGGCACCAGATCTTCCATTTTCTTTTTAGAGGATGTAGGGTCAAGGCCTCCCTCCTCATTCTGTGATGACAATGTCTTCTGTGAGGAGGCAATGGAGGATATATCTGATATGCCCCTGTCTTCCCCTCCTCACAGTCCCTCCAGTTCTGATTTTGACCAAGGAAGCCATACTTGTTTGAGAGTGTGTTGGTGTCTTTCTCTGATAACTTTAGTCATGGCTGTTTACCTTTACCTTGATGTTTTCTTTGCACCATGAGGATACCCTTACCACTGACAGGGGAGGCATCTCTTCCTCTGACAAGGATATAGGGGGAGTTTGGGGTGGGGTCGACCACTCTGGGTATTCATTTGGCACTGGGTCAGAATAGCGGCAACCACAATGCCATTGGCAACAATAGCACGGCAATAATGCAGTCAGTTTTATTTTTGCGAGGGGCTGTGCCCCCGCACCTGCGGATTCTCACTCCGGGGAGAGTGGATCACGGGGAAAGTTAAAATATGTGGGGCCGTGGAATACTGTTTCCACTGCCCCATATCAAAGAAACAAAGTCCCGAGTGTACAAAAATGTTGGAGACCAGGATTAGCATCCTGGTCTCCACTGCTGCTGGCTGAGCTGCTTTGTGCCCTCGCCTTCCATGCCATGGGAACAGCTTGGTCAGCCTCCTGGATCCTGGTGCCTTGTTTAAGGTGAGCACCATGGACAGTGACCTGGGGAGCGCTTACTGAAAGTGCTGTAGATCTCCTCTTGCTGTCTATGCTAGCACTACATAGACACATAGAAACATAGACTTTGACAGCAGATAAGGACCACTTGGCCCACCTAGTCTGCCCATTTCCCTACCTACTGGATAAGCTGCAGATCCTAGTTTCTGATAGGACAATGCCTGATCAGTAATTGTGATGTCATGATGAAAACGTGTATTTATTGATGTGAATTTTCTAATTGATTCAGTCTTTGAGAAAGGGTCATGGTGACCAGAAATGCATCAGACTGTTCTTATGTCTAAATAAATGTTTTAATATACTGCAGCATCAGCCTTATTTCTGGTGGTTTGGATGAGTGCCTGGTTATGATGTTGTAGAGATCCTAGTTAACCAAGAGCCTGTTTCTTCCAACCCCCCACAAGAATTGCCTTATGTCTGTCCCATGCATTCTTGAATCCTCCCACAGTTTTAGACTCCACAACCTCCTCAGAAAACTGGGTCAATGTGTCCACCACCCTCTCTGTGAAAAAATACTTCCTCACATTGCCCCTGAACCGTCCCCCCTCTATCTTCAAATTGTGTCCTCTTGTTCTTGCACATCTCTTTTTGTGAAAGAAGCTACCCTCTTGGACTTTGTTGATTCCAATGAGGTACTTAAAACTTTCTATCATGTCTCCCCTCTCCCTCCTTTCCTCAAGGGTATACATATTAAGCTCCTTTAATCTCTTCTCGTATGTCTTCTCTTGCAGACCCTGCACCATTTTAGTTGCCCTCCTCTGGACTGCCTCCATCCGGTTAATGTCCTTGTGGAGATGGGGTCTCCAAAACTGGATGCAGTACTCCAGATGGGGTCTAACCAACTGTCTGTACAGAGGGATAACAACTTCCTGTTTTCTGCTGATGATGCCTCTCCCTATACATCCCAGTATCCCCCCAGCCCTTCCTACTGCCTTCTCACATTGCTTGCTAACCTTAAAGTCATCTGATATGATTACCCTCAGGTCCCTTTCCATTTTTTTTGTTACTACCTCCCCCCCATTGTGTACTCTTTCCCTGGGTTTTTGTTTCCTAGGTGCATTGTTTTGCACTTTTTTGCATGAATCCAAGCTGCTATACTTCTGACCATTCCTCCTACCATGCCAAGTCCCTTCTCATCCTTTCCACCCCACATTATGTATCAACCCTGTTGCAGATCTTTGTGTCATCTGCAAAGAGGCATACTTTTCCTTCCAGTCTGCAATGTCACTTATAAAGACATTAAAAAGGACCGGACCCAGTACTGAACCCTGCAGTACCCCACTAGAAACCCCCCTTTCTTCAGAGTGGACTCCATTTACTATTACCTTCTCTGTCCTGTTGTCCAGCCAGTGTTTTACCCAGGCTACCACGCTGGGACTCACTCCCAGGCTGGCTAATTTGTTTATTAATCTTTTGTTTGGGACTGTGTCAGATGCTTTGCTTAAGTCTAGGTAGGCCATGTCCACAGCCCCTCCCTGGTCTACTACTTTGATCACCCAGTCAAAGAAATTGATTAGATTCATCTGACATGACCTTCCCGCTGTGAAGCCATGCTGCCTTGGGTCCTGTGCCCTGCTGGCCTCTAGGTACTCAACAATTCTTTCCTTCAGAAGTGTTTCCATCATTTTCCTTACCACAGAGGTCAAACTGACAGGTCTTTAGTTTCCTGCCTCTGTCTTGCTCCCACTTTTGTGAAGGGGAATCACATCTGCCCTCCTACAGTCTTCAGGTACCACACCACCCTCCCATGATTTGCTAAAAAGGGTAGTCAGTGGTGTCACTAGTTCTGCCCTTAATTCTATTAGAATTCTGGTGTGAATCCCATCAGGCCCCATTGCTTTGTCCACCTTCAGTTTTAGGAGTTCTTTCAGAACCTTTTCTTCTCTTAAAGGACTGGGATCGACCCCCCTATCCAGAGTGCTTCTAGTAATTAGATTAGGAACCTCCCCCTCCTCCTCTTTTGTGAATACTCAGCAGAAGTATTCGTTCAGTATCCCTGCTTTTTCACTGTCCCTCTCTGCTCACCCACAGTCCCCTTTATTCAGCCTCACTATCCCTCTCTTTGTCTTTCTATGCTCCCTAATGTACCTATAAAAGGTTTTATCCCCCTTCTTAACCAAGTTGATTATCTTTTCCACAGTTTGGCCCTTTGCTATTCTGACTGCCTTCCCTGCTTCCTTCTGCCTTCTTCATTAACTGGTACAGTTCTCTGTCCTACTCCTTCTGTGTTTCCTTCTACTTCCTAAATGCTATCTTTTTCTCCCTAACCTTCCCCGCCACCTCTTTTGAGAACCATAGTGTTTTTTTCTTTCATTTTGATTTGTTTATTTGCTTCACACAAAGGCTTGTTGCCTCTGTGATGGCAGTTTTGATGTTTCCCCATTGTTGCGACATCCCTCCTTCTTGCCTGTTTGCTAGTGCTTTTCTGAGGCACTCTCCCATTTTGACAAAATCAGCCCTCCTGAAGTCCAGTACCCTCACTTTTGTATGGCTTGACTTTGCAGCTGAGTTTATCATGAACCACAGTGTTTGGTGGTCACTTGTTCCCAGATGACAACCCACTTCTAGATCTGAGATCTTCTCTCTGTCCCTATTTGAGAGTACCAGGTCTAAGATTGCTCCCTCCTGAGTGGGTTCCAAAACTATCTGTCTGAGGCATGCCAACTGTAGGGCATTGAGAATAGCGCTGCTCTTGGATGTGGCTGCAGCAAAGGTGCTCCAGTTAACATCTGGCATATTCAGATCCCCCAACAACAATATCTCCCCTTTCTCTATCATCCTAAGGATGCCTTCTATCATATCCTTGTCTATTTCCTCCCCCTGAGATGGGGGTACAGATTGTGGTGCCATTTCCAGCCTCTAGTGTGACTCACAGTGCCTCCTCTCCTCCCTCTTTACTCTTTTGTTCTGTTGCTTTTATCCCTTCCCTTACATAAAGAGCTACTCTTCCCCCTCTTCTACCCATCCTGTCTCTCCTGTAGATTGTGTACCCTGGTATGTTAACATCCCAGTCATGGTTCTCTGTGTACCATTTTCTGTGACTGCCACAATATTCAGGCAACCCTCTTCCACCAAGGCCACCAGTTCAGGGAGCTTGTTGCCCAGACAATGGGCATTGGTACTCATTACCCTCCATTTTTTGATGGCCTTACCCCTTTTTGCCCTCATCCCTGTCCTTACTGCCTTTGTCTTTTTCTCCAGTTACCCCTGCTCTTCTCCCTATTGACGTCTCTATCTTGGTGTTTACCTCACTAACTGCCTTGATTTTTTGGGGGGGGTTAGGATTTCCCTGCTCCTTTCCAGTGCCTCCCCCTTGATAGTTTAAATGCTTGCAAATGAAACACTTAAACCTATCACCTAGGATCTTGGTTCCCCTCCTGGGCAGATGCAGACCATCACACCAGTATAGGCCTGCATCACTCCAGGTGGACCCCAGTCCTCAATGATGCCAAACCCCTGAGCTCTGCACCAGTTTTTTCAACCACTGATTGAATCCTATAGTGTGGAACACCCTAGTCTCACCCATGCCATAGACAGGCAGCACCTCTGAGAAGGTTTCCATGCATGCTACTTGTCTAAGGCCCCTCCTCAATACCACAGTCTCCTCCTGCACTGTTCTGATCCCTTTTCCAGTCAGGTAATTTGTCCCTAGGTGTATAATAACATCCAGCTCCCTCCCCCGTGCAGCTGCTCCCACAATCCTGAGGATTTGCATCCTGTCCCTCCAAGCCATGGTGCCTGGCTGGCACCTTATTAACCTCTCCCCTCCCTCCACCAGTTCTACCCTCCTAAAATTTGAGTCCCCCACCAGGAGTTTTTCCTTCCCCTGTGGGGTCTCATGCCACCCTCCTGTGGGTCTCCTCTGTGGAGGTTCCCAACATCCTCCTTGGTCTCCACCACAGGTGCCTCTATAGAGGAACCACATTCTACCAGAATTGCATGTGAATTATGGAGAGGAACAATTGGAGAGATGCACCTCTGTTCCACCACCCTCACCCTCCCTGAGCCCACTATGGTCCAACCACTCCTCTTTCTTGGCAACTAGTGCTCTCTAGACTGGCACGATTCATGTAGCCCTATTCTAACCAGGTACCATTTCTTCTGGTTCCATGCCTTCCAGCACAGGAAGTACTTGAGGAGTGTCTGGGTGGAGTTGGGGAAGGGGTAGGGAGTTAAAAGCTAGATTCGCTTGTGCAACAAGTGTCATGCTGCTGTTCTTCTGCTCTTTGTGTTAACAAAGAGTCTTAGCCAACTTATTTACTCTGTCATTATGAGCTGCCCAGGGACAAGAACAATTAGCAGGACCTCTTTCATCACACAGGTTGCATCTCAGAATATTGTCATATGCTAAGCAAACATCACCTAAAGCTGAGCACAGACTGCACCGCAGTTGGTTTCAAGCACTTTTCATGTGGGAGGGAGAGCTGCACTTGTAGCAGGTTTTCAGCTGGTTTGCTTAAAAGATTATTCCACAGTCCATGCCAGCAAAAATACTGTTGGGAAGCTGAGAGATCCCAATCAGCATTTAATGTAGTTGTACCTTAAAGCACCAACCTCCTGTCCAAATCTGCTCCACATCAAAGATGGGCTCAAGTCTGTTCTGTACTTTATGTCATTGCTGGAGCCAGTACAGAATGTCCCAGACTTTGAACCTCTCATTCTGGAAAAGCACCATTATGTTCTTAAAGGTAGGTTTTGTTAGCAGTATCAGTGTGAAAGGGTACCACAGGGGAGAATTCTTTACTTATGAAAGTTTATGCCAAAATCTGTCCAGAAGCTTTAGATTTTGAAACTTATGTCAAAAATCAGTTCTCTCAATGCATAATAAGGGTGTAAATTTCATTGGTGAAAAATTTTAAAGAGTCTTTGAGCATCTTTCTCACCTCACGTACCCTGTCAGGGATTGTCTCTGGGCTGCCCTTGTACCAAAGATGCACTGTGTTATGCCTCTTAGCTGGCTCTGAGCTGTTTTAGAACAAGTTCACCATTGTGAATCTAGGCCTTGGGTGATCAGAGTTCTCCTGTACCCCCCCTCCTTTATTCCCCACCTTTGTGGGGCCCCTTTCTCATCAGGCCTTATTGTGGTAGCCCCACCCTGGGTTGCACACTATGATCTCTTACATCAGTGTCAGGAGTAGCAGTGTACTCAATATTTCTCCATTTCCCTCCACAGTCACTGGGGCCACAATTAGTGGCTGATTATTTCCTCGTGAACTAGCAGGCCGAAAGGCTTGGTGACATGTCTCCTGTATCCCCTTCTCTGTGTCCCTCAGAGATAAAGAGGGACCTCCTGGGGCAGTCACAGAATCTAGAAGCTGTGTAATAGACATACCATCAGCAGTAATAGACACTTGTGAGCACAGAGGCTCATTCTGGGAATGGCCTATGTCTATAAAACTATTAGTAGCAATCTTGGAAGTAATTTCCCTTAAATTTGTCTCTTTGTGAATAAACCAGTCATCCAGGAGGCTTGGACGTGCAGTCAGACCCATCACCTCCCCACCATTAACCTGCAATGACCATGGAAAACTTTGGTATTATCTGGGGCAAAAGTCACTATTTTACTCACTCTCCATAATGCTGCATTAGACTACACCAATGCCATGATCTTTGTGTCACTTGGGACTGGAATAGCATCCAAACTGGATCAATTTTCTTTCCAAATCCATCTAGCTATTAGCAAAGCTCTCTCAGGTGACCTGGCTCTTGTTCCTGGTGTGGGTGGCATCCGGGCAGGTCTGCCTGTTCTATGGGAGTAAGAAAACTCTGCTGTAGAGCTGCACACCATTACTTTCTCTGCAGGACTTGATGCTGTCATAGGACATGCTGACAGCACAGACCTCTCAACTGGGCTGCCTTCAGTCTAATTCTGGTGGCTTAGTCTGCTCTCTGAAATGGCAGGAAGGGCCTCATCTTCCTTAGCCAACATGTTCAGAAAACAATTTCTTCTTCCATATATCTCATCCAGGAACTTCTTGGATCCAGCTGGGATCACTTCCACATTGTGAACCATAGGGACTCCATTGACTACAACAGGTACTGACTCCAGTTAACAATTCTCCTGTGTTTTCTCCACAGTCACAGCTGGAAGGACAGCAGGGACTACATGTTCAGTGCCTTTCATCTCCTCCTCCTCCTCCTCTGGAGCTATCAGGGATTTTCATAGAGCTCACAAAAATGGATAATGAGGCAGGAATTGTAGAAACAGAAGGGTCAATAGGTGATTGTCCTTCTCCTCCTCCACCAGGGTTCTGCATCTTTCCACAGGAAGCAAGCGACTCCCCCTCATGAAGATTGGGAGAATTTTTTTTTATTCATAACTTAAAAGAACATATAAATAAAATAGTATTAACATCATACAAAATCATAAGAAAAATGTTAAGAATAAGGTGAAATCAGAAAGCAGTATTACATCATACATGTAATCTTATACATAAAAAAATGACAGGAAACATTCCCCCTCTCCACATCCTACTAAAGGAGTAGGGGGACAATTATTTTTTGTCATTAACAATGTAAAAAAACTTATAAACAATCCAATATTAACATCATACAAAATGAGAAGAAAGCTTAATAAAATAAAGGGAAAACGTAATGCATTAACAACAGCAGATATGCATAGTATACATAAAAAAAGGATAGGAAAACAAACCTCCAACCTGTGTCGTACTAAAGGAACAGGGGAAACTGGAGACAAAACTCAAAAACAAAACATTCAATATTTTAGTGCAGTATACAAAACCCCCCAAAAAATCCAAAGGAAGTATTGCAGCATAAAATGTCCAAATAAAATAAGTCAAAATAATACATGACTCCCATCTAGGTCATAAAAAAAAAGTTTTAGGATAGGTCACCCCGTATCTAACCAATGTAACAGCTTCCATCGAGCATTGTACAGTGGAGTAGGTAAATGACACTTATCATGTTTCTTATAATTCTGGATAGTGAAATGAATAGTTTGAAAAAGTTGTTCCGAAGATATAAAACATTGTTGCAAAGACCATCTACATCTAACTTGCCAAATAAAATATTTGATATGACCTAATATGCCATGGACAGTAGCGACATCATAACATTGCCATCCTGACGGCAATGTGCCAAGCAATAATATATCAGGTATAATGTCTACCAACTGAGAGACAGACCATTGTACATTCCATATAGTCCAGAACTGTTGTATATAAGGACAGACAAAAAATAAATGATCCATAGATTCAAGCACGTGCAGACAACTCTGAGATTGGTGGCATACACGTTCTTTAACCTTCTTATGTGACAGATTCCCTTTCACATTAAGTCTGCCATGCACTCCCAACCAGGTAACATCCCACATAGCAACAGGCATATGGGAGCTAGTTAATATCAATTGAATAAAAAGCAAATCCAGAGGAGATCTATTAATATAGTGTGGGAATTGAAAAAAAAACACATCTGAATAGATTGATAAAATACTTTTTGAGTGTGGTTGACAATCATAATCTTAGTAATTTTCCATAATTTGAGTTTACCAAAACATTCAAAAAAATAGGAAGGAGGTTCTTGGATGTGTTTTTGCTTAGCAATAGGGGCATCAGGCAGCCAGTCAAACAACCAAGGAGAAAGGACGTCAAGCACCCTGGAGGACCAAAGGCTCATAATATTAACAAGTAATGGTTTAAGATTCACATAAACAAAGATGGAAAAAAAGAAAGAAACCAGATTAACCATCTGCAAACCACAGTGAGCTCTTTGAAGATACAAAATTCCCCTCTTAACAGGGTTTAAACGACTACCCCACACAGCGCCAAAAAAAAGTGCCAAATTGGAGTTTCCAAACATTTAGGAAGGGGATAAATTGCAACTAAATGTAAAAAAAAATACCCAAGCAAGAAAGTTTTGATCATAAAAATACATTTGAACTTTGACATTTTCCATTTGTTCCATTGAACCACCCTGTTCCTTGCGTCCTGTATCAATTTAGTCCAATTGAAGACAGCTGCATCATGGATACCCAAATAGACACCCAAAATAAGCACAGCCTCATGAATTACTGGGATACCTATAACAGCGGAATATGGACAATCCCCAAGACCAAGAAAAATGCACTTACTTTTAGTTCTGTTAATCCATAATTTATAGAACAACGAGTAAACATCAGTTGATTAGATTGGATAGGATGCAATACAAAATAGCTAGATATGTTCTGCAGTGTCCATATAGAACTCATCACTGTAATATGTTTATAAAATTGAATTGGCAGGCTTTAGAAATAATTTATCAAAAAAATTGGATAATACTGATACATAAATATAAAATGTTTTATCCAGAACATTATATTACTCAAACACTTTTCCCTAAAGTAAATAAAGGTAGGCATGAGTTATTGAGATCGGTACATAGATATAGAGTCTATCCTACCAGAATTTATAATAAATATGGTAATGGTTCCATTTTATGTCAGGCAGCTAAAGTATGGAATATTCTACCCTCCAATAAGATCTCTAGAAGATCATACGATTTTTAAAAATGAAATTCTAAAATTTTATAGAATAGAATGTTGTTGTACATGAGTATGTCTAGGATATATGTTTATGTTTTGTAATTTTCTTTAGTCGTATTTGTGTTTTAAGGCAATGTTGGATAATTGAAAAGTTGTGTATTATTTAAGTTTTGTTTTTATGTGAGTACTGTTATACATTTTATGTTTAGTCGCAATTAAGTGAAATACAAACAGGACTATCTTGAGAACAGGATTGTATAATCCTAATGATTAGAATTTCCTGTATAAAAATAAAGTTTTATCATCATCATCATCATCCATGCCCCTGTACAGTCCATGAAAGCTATCATCATTGCATCTGTAGCTTTGCTAGATTGAACATCTGCTAGGAAAATACAGAGATCTTCAGCATAGGCAGTTGTTTTCAGGTCCACTATGTCACTATTAAAAGAAAGACCTCTGATACTGATAGTATTATTAATTTTCCACAACAAGGGTTCTAGAGTCAAAATATATAAAAGAGGACTGAGGGGACATCCTTGTTTTACTTCTCGAGAATGAATTCAGAACTTCCCCACCCAACCATTTACAAATGGGGCCACTTCAGTAGTAGCATAATAGCGCTGCAGCCATACAACAAATAAAGAAGGAAATCCAAATTTCAGTAAACACTGCCAAATGTATTGGTGTGAGACCCTATCAAAGGCCTTTAGCTGGTCCAAACTAAGGAGAAACCCCACAAACTCACTGGAGCAGCTTTTCTCCATCACTTCCCGAAGTAAAATCAATGCATCCATAATTTTTTTCCCAGGCACAGAACAAAACTGATAAGGACTAACAATAAAAGGCAACACAGCTGCCAATCTATTACACAGTAGTTTTGACAAGATTTTACAATCAGAATTCAATAATGTTATTGGCCTCCAACTCCTAAGGTCCTCCTTCGAACCAGATTTATGTAAAAAAAATAACCAATCCATGATTAAAGTGAAGTGGCACAGAACCAGTGTCCAAAATATTATTAAAGGGAAGCAAAAGTTCTTGTTGCAATGATTTATATAAAATGGGGTATAATTCATTAATGATGCCATCATGGCCAGGTGATTTTTTATGTGGAAGTGCAGAAATGACAGTGGCAAGTTCACGGTCTGTGATTGGACTACAAAGAGAGGTGCTAAGAAAATCAGGAAGATATGGAAGTACACAGGATCTCAACCACTCTTCAATCTTAACAACAGATAATGTTGAATCTGCTCTAAACAGTTGCTGCAAATACTGATTTAGTTCAACTAAAATATATTTTTGAGTATCTACAATTTCCCCATACTTTGTTTCCAATTTCCTCATTTCCTTTTTTTTTTCTATGAGATGCGCAGTATTCAGAAGGGTTACAGGAACCTTGTGATCCAGAAATACCAAATCTTTGTTCTACTTCAAGGGATTTTCATCTGTTATACTGAGTCTGAACCAATTTGTCCTTCAAAGTGCTAATAGTTTCCTGAGAGCCAAATTCACCCTTATTTAGTTGAGAATAAACCTGAACTAATTGTTGTCTCAGGGCATCATAGGTTGTTCGTTTATGTTGACCTAAAAGTTTCCCAATACTTTAAAAATAATCAGTAATATCTGATTTTGTATGAGACCACTACAGTTGTGGAGAATCATAGAGAAAATAAACCAAACTGCATGCAGCCAACAAAGCATCAAAGCCCTCACTTACTTCAGCTATATCCAATAAGGATAGCTTAAGCTTCCAATAGCCTGGCCCTTTAGAAAAAGCAGGAAAATCAGACAATGTAATTTGGAGCAACACATGGTCTGAAGTGACCATAGGTATTAGTTTATGAGCACAACAGCGTAAATGAGGAGATAAAAACCGATAATCAGTCTTGGACCTCCTTGAACCAGAAAAATACGTGTATGCTGGCTGAGCTCCAGAAATCTCCCAGGCATCCCGTAGACCAGTAAGATGTAATAAATAAATTAAATAGTGTGTATCACAATATAATTTTTTCTTTGCATTCCTCTGTCCTTAAAGGACCTATTAATATTAAAGTCACCTCCAAATAATATATTCCTATGAGTAAATACAAATGGCTGTATTTTAGTCAAAAAAGCTATACGTTCTAACTTTACTTGTGGCCCATAAATATTAATAAGATGAAAATCAGAGTTTTGGATAGTAACATCCAACGAAAGCGCTTTACCTGGTTCAAGATCTGCAACATTTTTCACAAGGACATCAGGGCGGAAAAAACAAATGTCTACACCAGAGCAGGCAACCCCCCCATCTCCTGACCAATAACAATCCCCTCATAACCAAGCCAGAGAGGCAATATCAAAATCCTCCAAAGAATAGAGTCTAGTGTCTTGGAAAAAAAAATTAAATCAAGATCTAAGTTCATGAAGAAATCAACCATAGCTAAACATTTCTTCTCGGACCGGATACTATTCACATTAAAAGAGGCAATAGTCAATTCATGCCCCATAAATCAAAAAAAAAGGGAAAAATCTTTAATTTTTTCTGGGCACTCTTTCAGGTACTCAGTCTGCTCCCCACTAATTTCTTTTTTACCTTGGCAGCACAAGGAGACTTAAGGCCTAGCTCCACATCAGAAACAGGATCTCTTTGAGAGGAAGTTCTAGAAGCAGTATCTGAGTCTAAATCCTCCAAGGTGTCGTCCACTTGGAGAGGATCAAATTTATCGGAGAGAGGCAAAATATGTACTGGGTCATCTGAGATTCCAATGTCTCCTGGTGGTTCAGCAGTAACCCGCAAGCCACTTCAGGGACAATCAGATAAAGGGGTTGGGGGAGGTACCATAGCACCCACAGCAGACTGATCTCTAACAGGGGGAACAACAACTCCAAGGGGTAAAGGGCTATAAGTCGCAGAAATAGAAACAGTGACAGCCTTCTCAGACTGAACAGGGTCAGGAGGTGTAGGAATTACAAGGGGAGTAATTATGATGTCAGAAGGAACTACAGGCCTGGGTTGCCAAAGGGGTCTAGGGTCTATAGGCCCCCTGCCCAACCTAGCTGTATTAATATAGCAATCTTGCATAGCAAAATCTGCATCATCAGTTTTGTGGGAGGCCAAGGGGCATTCAGCAAAATTATGTCCAGGTTCCTCACAAAAATTACAATTTGGGGTATTGACACAGTCTAAACCTGCATGCCCCAATTCCCCACAATGAAAACATTGAATTTTATCACAGGTGGTACTAATTTTTTTTTTGTTGTTGTTATTTAACCAGGAGTAGCACACTAAGCTGAAAGCTTTTTTACAGGAGCAACCTGGGAGCACAGGGAAGTTAAGTGACTTGCTCAGGATCACACAGTCTGCAAGTGGAAGCTGTGGGATTCAAACCCAGGTCTGGTCTGCTGGATGTCACCAGATTTGCAGCTCAGAGCCTTAAACCACTGCGCTATACTGCTGTATATATGTGCAGTAAAGACCCACATTTGTGGCATCTCCTAGGTTGACCTGGTTAAAAAACAAAACCCTTGTCTCGACCCAAAAAGAAACAATTCGGAAGATGTTGGAAATCATTATCAACTTGAAACAGTTTCACCTTAATCCTCCATTCCCCATTCTAAAATCCCTCAGAATCCAAAATAGGGTCAGGAGTGCCCTGAACATCACATTTCTTCTCTAACCATTGCAAAATATCAGTAATATTCAGCCCTTCATTCCTGAACAAAACAGTGATAATGTGAAAAGACTGCTTAGTAAGGGGAATAACTTGAAAATGTACCCATAAAGGGTTAGTCTTTAAAGCAGCATATTTAGTCCAAAAATATTCAAGGAGTGTAGCTGTCCTGAAACTAACATCAAAATGATGCTCTCCTGGGGCATGAATAAGGGCATATACCTCAGTAGGGGTAAAACCCAATGACTGTTTCAAAAGTATACAGCCTACAAAAAACAGGTCTGGTAGGCCATTCATGCCCCCTAGATAATGCAAATGAATTGCGTGCCTTCTCTTAGCCATTTCGACTGGCTTGTGGAATAATTCAACATAAGTCTTTTTCGGAGCTCCCTCAGTAGAAGGAGCTGTCTCAGAATGTACCAAATCCTCCCCTTCAATCCCTACCATAGTCTGAAGTATAGGCGCCGGATCAGGAGGAGAAATAAGGGGGGAAGAAGAAGGGGTAAACACAAATAAATAGATTTACTAGGTTTGGACAAAACCTGTGTCAGCCTTAATTTCCATTTATTTAACTTTTTAATAGCAGGCCTCAAATATACAGTAAAGGAAGAAACTAGTAAAGGCTTTTCCACTGGGAAATGCCACAGCTTATGTAATGATCCAAACCAAAGATCTGCATATATGACCCACACCACAGGCTGCGGCATAGCCAAGTCAACCAAATTTCTATAAAAGAAAATACTGTGATAAAATGTAATAGAAAAAGAAGAATCAGAAGAATCAGCATTTATATAGCGCTTTTAATACACAGTGTATCCCAAAGTGCTTTACAAGCAATGCTAGACTGGTAGTGAAGTAACTGAATGTTTGGTGGCGGCCATATCGCACGGTCATCACCCACACACAGCCTGGATAATTGCATGAACCGGTTATGGGAAGGGGAATGTTGGCCAGGACACCGGGAATGTTCCCTACTCTTTGCAAAGAGTGCCCTGGGTTCTTTTACTTCCACCTGGACACCCCCCAGGACAACACCAGGATGGGCAGAAGGGACCTCGGTTTAACATCTCATCCGAAGGACAGCACACCCCAGCAGTACAGCACCCCCCAATACTGCACTCTGATGCCAGCGATTTTTAGGTGCAAGTCCAATCTCAGTGTGAGATGAGAACCCACGACCTTCTGATCCAGAGGCAGATGTGCTACCAACTGAGCCACGCTGACACCCTAGGATTAATACAGTTTAAACCACCCTGTGCAAGAGGGAGACATAACACATCCCTTTTAATCAGGTTCAACATACTTCCAATATAACCTGGAAAAATAGACTAAGAAGAGCAGTTTCCAAATTGAGGGGTAAAGGATAGACTACACAGAGGTATAAAAATATGGGAAGTAAAAATGTCTTAACGAGAGCGACATTAGTCTTCTTCGACTGTTGCCAGACTTTCCATACAGCAACACAGTGGTTAGCAATCTCAAGCTTCTCATTCCAGTTCAGAACAGCATTATCCCCCTTCCCAAACTGAATTCCCAAGACCTTAATGGGACCCTGTAGAACAGCAATACCCTGAAAATTTACAATATCAGCAGGACTGGCACCTAAAGAATACAAAAAACTCTTTGATTTATTCAATGATGCCCCAGCCACAATCGAATAGGTATCAAAATGCTGCAATACCCTGTGTCTTGAGGTAGTATCTGCAACAAAAACATTTGAGCGTTGCTGGAGAAAATCCCGTCTGGGGGCTGACAAACTGGTCCTGTGTGCGCATTATCGCGCATATCAGGAGGCAATTAACCAAAAGAAGACATTATTTTTGTCCAGGGAGATTGCTGCTGGGAGAAGCCGACCAGCCTCACTCTTCCGGACTGTTGACAGACTTCTCCACCCTTCCTGTCTTCAGCCCGGGAGAGTTTCCTCGAATGAGGATTGTGAGGAATTTGCTCGGTTTTTCTCAGACAGGGTGTCTGATATCCGGCGGGAGGTTTCCTCAGCCAGTAATATCATTGCTGTCAGTGGTCGTCAGTCGTGTTCAAAGAGCACTCATTCTGACTGGGGGGAGTTTAAGCCAGTGGAAGTTCGTGAGGTCATTGAGATTGCGGCCAATTTGAGGTATACCTTCTGTGAACTAGACCCTGTTAGCCGCTTCTTGATGAGGTGCATTGACACTGTTGGCCCGGTGTTTGCTCTGATTGTCCGGTGCTCCTTGAGTCAGGGTGTCTTTCCGGATGCCTTGAAGGAGGCTCTGGTGAGACCCCTTTTAAAGAAAGCCTCTCTGGACCCGGAGATTAGGGCAAATTATCGTCCTGTCTCCAATCTTCCATTTTTGGGAAAGGTTGTTGAGGAGGTGGTATCACTTCAGTTGGGAGAGCATCTCATGACCCACGAGTTGTACGATCCCTTCCAGTCAGCTTTTGAGCCAGGCATAGCACTGAAACTGCATTAGTTCGGTGAAAATGATCTCTTAGGGTTAGAGATCGGGGAAAAGACAATTCTTGTCCTCCTTGACCTCTCCTCAGCATTTGATACTGTGGACCATTGTGTGTTGCTTTTCCGCCTGAGGGAGTTGTGTGGACTCACCGGTATTGTCATCAAATGGTTTGAGTCATTTCTTACCAACAGGAGGCAGCGGGTTGTGATGGGTAATTTCTCATCTACGACCTGCCTCCTTTCATGTGGAGTCCCTCAGGGTTCGGTATTGGCCCCAATGTTGTTCGCAGTGTACATGCTGCCCTGGGGAGATCATTAGGAGGTATGGTTTGAGTTTTCATTGCTATGCTGATGATACTCAGCTATACCTATCCTTTACCCAGAACATCAAATGCAGTGGATGTGATGAATATCTGTCTGGCTGAGATAAATGACTGGATGTCTTCCAGCTGGCTGCGACTTAACCCTAATAAGACTGAGGTACTGGTGGTGGAGTCGAACAGAGCTCGTGATGGGATGGCCTCTGATTCAGCGACTGGCATTAAGCTAGGAGCTGTGTCATTGATGGCATCCCCAAGAGGTGCGTAATCTTGGTGTTATCTTTGACAGGAGCTTGTCCATGGAGGCTCAAATATCCTCCGTGGTAACGCTCCTGTTTTTCATCTTAGGAATATCGCCAGGATTAAGCCGCTTGTTCCGGCTCTGGACCTCCCTACTTTGGTACATGCCTTGGTCACTTGAGACTTGACTACTGTAATCGCTCTATCTCGGGGTCTCTGGAACTTCCTCTTCCCGCAGACAGCAGCTGGTGCAAAAGCATGCTGCCAGGCTTTGACGGACAAAGCAGTTTGTCATATAACTCGGTATTAGCGATTTGCACTGGCTGCCTGTCAGGTGGAGAGTTTTGTTCAAGGTGGGGTTTCTCACCTATAAGACCCTACATGGACAGGGCCCTGGTTACCTTACTGATCTACTGGTACCGTCCACCTCTGTCCGGAATCTTCGCTCCTCTGGTGGTGGCCTCCTCACAGTTCCGAGATCTAGGTTGAAATCAGCAGGGGATCGCTCTTTTGGAGTTGCTGCTCCAGCTCTCTGGAACTCGTTGCCGTTTGAAGTGAGAGAGGCCCCCACTGTAGAGGCTTTTAAGAGTGGTCTAAAGACCTTTTATTTGTGCAGGCTTTTGGGGTTTAAGTTATATGTTTGGGATTTTATTTGAATGTACAGTATGATAAACTGTAAAGGTTTTTTTACGGCCCCCAGAGCCTTCGGGATTGGGCGTCTTTTTAAATAAAGTTGACTTTGACTTTGACTTTGTAGTTGAGCACAAGCTTGTTATGCTGGAAGCAATTCTCGAGGGATGCAAAGTTGCATTGGATGTCTCGAGTAAGTAAGCTCCGGCAGGGGTTATTTGCACAGATGACTGCATCATCTGTATAAAGGAAGACAGTGGAACTAGGGCAGGCTTCGGGAAGGTTATTGATGAAGAGGCTGAAGAAAAGGGGCCCCAGGATGGAGTCTTGTGGCACACCCGCTGTGACAGGCCTGGCATCAGAGAGCTCCCCATTTATCTTAACCTGTTGTGATCTACCTGAGACGTAGCTTTTAAACCAGAGCACAGTATACACAGAGAGACCTAATGTGGGTAGCTTTGTTAGTAGTAGTGCATGGTTTACTAAATCAAAGACATTGGTGTAGTCTATGTAGATAGAGCCCACCAGGTGTCCTTTGTCAAAAGCCTTGTGTAGTATGCTTGTGTATTCAATCAGTGCAGTGAAGGTGCTGTGCATTTTGCATAAATTGTGTTGTTCACACTGGACATTATACTGGCTGAGGTATGAGATGGGTTGGTCAGATATAATTCTCTTGAGTGCTTTGGACAGTGGGGAAAGAATGAATATAGGTCTGTAGTTTGCAACTAATGTGCAGTCTCCACTTTTATGGATGGGGGTGGCCAGGGCACTCTTCCATTCCTTGGGGAACTGTGAGAATCTCAGGGTAAGGTTAAAAAGTTTAGTCGGGGGATGGTGAGCTCATCCAGGACCAGAGCAACTAGTTTTATGTCAAGTAAGTCACTTCCCATCATTGCTTTCCCCAGTACTCTCTTAACTTAGTGAACCATGTCCTTTACTGAGACAGATTTGAAGTGGAATTGTGGCCTACATTGGTCTTTTTGGGTGTCATCATGGAATACAGTGGTGGAAGTGGGTTTGTCTTCAGGGAGAGGGCAGCGATAAGTTCAGTAAAGGTTTTTTTAAATAAATTGGCTATCTGAATACGGTTGAGTATGATGCTTCCATTTGAGTTGAGCATTGTTGGTGATGTTTTATCACCCCTACCCAGGAGATCCTTTCCCAGAATGCCTTCCCCTTTCTTCAATGCAAGTTTGCTGCTCTTTATAAAAGTTAGCCTTAGTCTGTCTGATATTCTTAGTACACCTATTCCTAGCTGCCCTGTATTCCTGCCAGTTTGCTTGCATGCTAAATTCCTTGGCTTTGTGTCATAGGTTGTCCCTGTACCACATTTTAGCAAGCAGTGATGGTGTAACCCATGTGGCATGCGGCAGAGTGCCCTCAGATGACCTGTTCTTGAAAGGGGCAAATTTATCTGCAATGGCATTAAACATATTTATGAAGAGGCCGAGGGCTGCATCAATGCTGGTGGTGGAATATAGCTGGCTCCAGTTTAATTGGATCAAGTGGGCTTTGAATGCACTCAGTGCCCTTTTGTGGAGTACCCTATTGTAGGTTGTTTTGAGAGCTGGCCGGGTTAGTTTGGTGGACCAACTACACACAATTGGTGAGTGGTTGCTCAGAACACCAGGCATCACAGTAACCTCCTTCAACCTATCTGGGTGGGTAGTTTGGACCCAGGCTGTAAGGGTTAAAGTGCTTGTTTTGTAATTAGTTGTGGTGTTTTCCATAACAGCCTGTGTAAAGTAAAGATTTTGTATTTGGTCTTTGTAACCTGTGCTAGGTTCTGCCTTCCAATTGACATTAAAATCACCCACTACTATAGTTTCTCAGTTCTGGTTTACTTGCTTGTAATGCAAGGCAAAAGTGTCTAGTCCAACATGTTGCTTTCCTGGGGGAATGTAAATGGTCATAATGGTTAGGTTCTTCCTTCTTTCCCTAATATTAGGCATACTGCTAGGTACTCACAGCTATCATTGGTCCTGTCTAGGGTGACTTTTTAACCTTGCAAGGTGTTTAATTATTTTTATCTATTTTGAAGAAATTCACCAGGAAAGCAACATGAACTGTGAACAGCTTATTTCCAGAAGTGGCCTGAGGGGAAGGAGGAATTAACATAAAGGGGTGGTGGAAGCCAACAATCAGGAGAACAGTGTACAGAATCATATACATTTCTTTAACAACAATCAAAAAGCATGACATAATTAGAAGTACACAGACATAAAATGCACAAATATACAGGTAATACAGCATGGTCACTGATTCTGTTGTAGCAAAACAGCAATATATTGGAAACACCAATGGACTAATCCTTGTGGCAAGGCCAGTTTTAGACAATAGAAAGGATTGGCAGTTGAGAGCAGTGGGGGTTTCCCAATGTGTCTGTGCATGATAACAAACTGCACCCTTGGAAAGTTAGGGGATGGAGAGATGTTGCTAGTATAAGGTTGTGGTAGGATGCAGGGTGGGTGCCTGACCTAAATTAGAGGCAGCTGGGTGAAGCAGCACCACCTAACATTAGGAAGATGAGCAGGTGGGGTATCAGGGGGTTGATACAGCTCTGCAAACTAAAAGGTGAAGATGAGGCACCCTCTAGTGTATGGCACTGATAAACTGCAGA
Source organism: Neoceratodus forsteri (assembly GCA_016271365.2). Taxonomy (NCBI): domain Eukaryota; kingdom Metazoa; phylum Chordata; order Ceratodontiformes; family Ceratodontidae; genus Neoceratodus; species Neoceratodus forsteri. Next base: position 423,034,158 of record CM028130.1, read on the forward strand.
TGTGATAGTGGGCTGATTAAAAAAAAGAATGCAGGCAATTAAGGTGACTAATAAAATGATAAGGTGCCTCTAATGCAAATAAATGCAGTCACTTAATGTGATGCTCATAAAATCCACACAGTTAAGGTAACTGAAGATCTACTAAATTGTCCCAGTCAATTTGGAAATTGCATGTAATGAAACATTTTAGTTCTTATTCTTTTTGCTCCAGGTTTGGGGTTGGGGATGTGTCAGGTGGTGGTGTTTGATGTGCATAATGAACTTTTAATATTGTAGCATTTTATTTTTATGTAGCATACCTTTAGTCAAGCATTATACACCTTTAAAAAAAGGGTGTTAGCCAGTTCTGCTTGTTCATTGGTGGAAAACCAGTCATATGGGGCTCCTTTATCCTATAGTTAAAGGGGCACTGTCAGCTTTTCCCCTCTGATAGAATTAATTTTAAAGTACTGGATCTCTAGCCACATACCTGGGTAAACGATGATGCAGAATGCCCCTGGATAGATAAAAATGCAATCCCTGTACCTGTTTTTTTTATAAATTAATACTTGTTACATTACACACGGGCCGCATTTAAATGCTCTGCACCAGAAGCAGATTCAAGGCGAGAATGCACGTTTACCGTGAGCGCTGTCCCCGAGGAGCACATTTTACTATCATTATCCCAATAACCACATAATGCAGTAAGTCAAATTATTTTAAGGTGCTCCTGGTATTTCTAACACAAAAACGAGCACTCGTTCAGCCGCAAAAGAGAGGTGAAATCTGGTGCCAAAATCCCACGCATGCGCAATAGCGCTAGGAGGAAAGATCCCACGCATGCGCAATAATGTGCCACTATTGCACATGCGCGGGATTTCAGCACCAGATTTCATCTCTCTTTTGTGGCTGAACGAGTGCTCGTTTTTGTGTTAGAAATACCAGGAGCACCTTAAAATAATTAGATATACTGCATTATGTGGTTATTGGGATAATGTTAGTAAAATGTGCTCCTCGGGGACAGCGCTCACGGTAGACGCACATTTTCATACGTTTCGCTTTTGAATCTGCTTCCGGTGCAGAGCATTTAAATGCGGCCAGTGTGTAATGTAACAAGTATTAATTTATAAAAAACAGGTACAGGGATTGCATTTTCATCTATCCAGGGGCATTCTGCATCATCGTTTACCCAGGTATGTGCCTAGAGATCCAGTACTTTAAAATTAATTCTATCAGAGGGGAAAAGCTGACTGTGCCCCTTTAACAACATTGCTAAAGCTGTATAACAGTCTGCTTCCCACTAAAATGTAGGTATGTTATTTTAGTGTAGTGGTACCAGTTCAAAAAGTCTATATGCAAATGAAGCACAGTCAGATCACAACCCCCTATTTGACCAGCCCATCAACTATATGCTAGACAAAAGACTACAACCTACAAACTGAATACAAAGAAATACAAGCACAAATTAAAAATAAAATACTTTCCTCACCATCCCAATGAGCTGCAATCTTCAGAAATAAAGAACAACATCAAATAAAGAACTTGCAAAGACCTTCCACGTAGAAAGACAAAAAAGCAACCAAAAAACAGAAAGCCATTCCAGAACAAAAAAAAAAAGTAACTCACCATACTATCGAGATATAACTTTCAGATATAAAGCCAGAACACCCTAAATGGAAATCTTGCCTAAATGACCCCAAGACAAAACTTTTTTTTTGCAAACCCATACACCTTGGAATATAACAGAAATAACAAAGAAAATAGAAAGCCTACAAAACACTTTTCATTTTTCAAACTGAAAACAACACTAAAATGGTCACAACTGCATGCTGACTGAATTCCACTTACTGTTTCAAACACTTCTCGAAAGCTGCCTAAGCACACAAAAGCCATTCTAATGCATAGCATACTACTAAATATCTAGCATATATTACCCACAGCAAATTCACCAGCTCCATGTTTCAGCCATCTTGACTCTACTATGGTTGGTTCAAACAAGAAATGAGTCTCACATTCCACCTTATGTAAACTCTTTCTGTCCTCTTATACTTAAAGTCACAATACTATGCAAATTTTTTTGTAGTCTCCAAAACTGCCCTTAAAGAGTTAGCAGTACCAAAAACAGAAAGAAAATATTTAATACATTTTTACAAGTAGCCATTTATTACTTTATATGTCTCGTGTTTTTTTTCTTTCTTTTTCCTTCTGCCAGGTAGAAGGGTTTCTTCCTGATATTATGTGGTATGATTTGAGGAGAGGTATTCTATCTGTAGGCTTGCATATCTAGTTATATTCCCCTTCATACCTTAGTAGCATTGTAACCTCACCGTTATGGCATTGCTAGAGACCCATCTGCAAGAAGGTGAGTAAAGCTGTGCAGACTGCAGAATTCCACCCATGGAATTTGTGCAGAATTGCAATTTTCCAGAATTTCTTTTTTAATTCAACAGAATTCCAGAAAGTATTTCTGTGTGAACTAGGGAAAAATACTCTGATTTGTGAAAAAGGGATCTGCAGTTTACCTAAATGATGGAATACTATTCTGCAGTTTATGTACACTACAGATTAGTAATGAACAGTTTTTTAAAAAAAAAATCTGCTTTCAGAATTTTGGAAATCCACCTTCAGTGGAATTCTGCAGAATTAGGCAGTCTTTCTGAAATTCTTAATTCCACTCAAAGCAGAATTTGAAATTTCTGCACAGCTGTAAAGTTGAGTGTCTGTTCTTGGTCTCTTGTCATGTCACAGATCATAAGACAACAGTGCTGATGAGGTATGATGGGAAATTCAACTTGATATTTCAGCCTCCTAGTAAAGTTCTGTTCTACACATCACACCTAATACTGCAAGATTGAAAATCCTCTAGTGAGTGTAACCCCTAGATGGCGCTATCCCAGGGGCTACTACCCCTGCCTGATTTGCCACTAACAGGTTGAGGGGCCTGGATCCAATGGCGGGTGCCTCCACCCAGAGGTCAGGGTTTGCAATAGTTAAACTAACTTGGTCACAGCCCTCTGGGACACTGCAACCCCCCTTTCTTCCCACTAGTGGCCCACACAATATATCAGAATTACCTTCACAGTATACACTTACCCCCAGGTCTGGTTCCGGCACTGGGACCTCCTGTGAAATGAGATACAGTGCAACAATCACAGTACAGTACTTTAACATAGACAAATACCTCAGGCAGTATAACTTTGCTGAAACAAGCAGCTCTGATTTATTTAGGGGGATATAACAAGGACAGGGGGAAATCAGGTTAATTAGCTTATCACTCTAATAATCTACCTATGGCTCTGTGCACAGGCCTATCCCTATCAGTTACTGTCCCTGGGTACCCAAGCCCTAGTGGCTAGTCCAAACCGTGGCAGCTGGTAGGGGCCCTTTCACAGAGAAAAGGAGAATTAAACAGTCAGCAGTACAGTAATTCCATTTGGATTTAATGTGGCAATTCAACAGGGAGCGACCCTGAATTAGTACTCACGACCTCCAAATAAGATAGGGTCCTTCAATGTCAGCAGGGCTCACTTGAGGTACACAAACCTCTTCACACATTTATATAAAAGAAAGCACTATACCAGGCAGGCTGCATCTGTATCCGATCGAAATTACTGCACAATACCCGGAGAACACACAGCAGATTCAGTTCCTGACAGACCGAGTGCAATTTTCAGCAATTCTTCCAGTCTTCTACAGGGTGAGCCTGGTCTACTCTTCAGAGATCCTTTGATTCTTTTCACAGGACGGATTCAGTCCTAACAAGCTGCAGACCGGAACTCTGGGCCTTACACACGTTTTTTGACTAAAACTGCACACTGAAAAAGCACAGGGCTCCTTCCTTCTTCACTGCCAAAGCTCAACTCAAACTCCAACCGACAAAACGGGCATTTCCTTTGAGTTCCTCCCAGTTCTTGACTGGATTGGCTGTCACTCACAATAGACTGCTGCTGTTGGTCCAAAAGGCACTGAAGTCTAAACTACATCTCCCAGAGTCACTGCCCATACAATCCTCTTGTGGCTGGCTCAGATTATGAGTCCAAGTTCTGATTCGTCCAAGGCACCATTTTAGAGCTAGCTTACCCCCACTGATTGGTCCAGTTCAGCAGTTCAAAACTAGAATGGGAACTAGCAGACACAGTTCTGACTGCAAAGAAAGCAGGTTAGACAAACTGTAATTTCATTATTACTCTAAATAATTTCTGGCAAACAGTTACATCTTTCAGATAGGTTCCTTTGCACCCTAGTGACTGCAAAAATGAAGTGAATTGGCAGCAGCTCGAGTGGTACCTAGAGAAGCACACAGTCCCCCCATACAAACTAATTATGTCTGCAAGCAGACAGCTCTTAAAGAGACAGTACCAGAGGCTCTAAAAACACTCACTGATAAATGGCTTAAATGCCAAACACCATTCAGGCTTGGAGCATTCAAGCAAGCTCCTGGAAGTCTTTTGGGAACCCCCATTTGCAGGGGGGTTACATGAGTAAAAGTGCAAAGATAAAATACTTCAGATATAAAATGTAACAGTTGCTTACTTTAAAAGTTGATATTAAGTAGTGTGCTAGTTGTTTAAAATGGAAGCACCAAGTTTAGTCGACAGTAAATCTGTTAACCACCCGCACAGCGATGGCACAATACCGACACAGGTATTGTGCCGCCCAAGCCTCCTGTGTTTTCTGTGGGGTTGCACCCCACACCCCTCCATGCAGGGGCTCTGCCCCTGCACCCCTGACTTTAGGGATTCTCAACTCCAGGTTGGAGTTGGTCTGGGGTGGGGCAAGACACTGAGGAAAGCAAAACATGGAAACAGACCATTAGTGACTGTCGCTGTAGTGGTCATTTTCTGTGTGTTGCCATTGGGGTGTCGGGCAAAAGGGGGCCACCCTTTAAAACATTCTGATTTGTTATTTTAAAATGTTTTCTGAGAAATAACACATTTGAGTCATGAAATTGTGCCTGATAGTGATATCCCTCCTGTTGTTTAGACATGTCTGTTGATGGTCTTGGGATATAAACTACCTGTCGGAATTGTTACTGTAGTGTAATTCCATGTCTCACTTGTTTATTCCTTACTTAACATAGCCCCTTGTGCTCAGGTTTCAACCAAGTGAGAAGCAGAACTGATCAGACCCCATGCTATATTAATTAATATAAAGTTCTTCTAGAAGTCCATGTGAACAAGAAAATTGGGTAACCAGTTTTCATTTATCTATATTCCTTTTCCTTAATAACAGCTCTTTGGGCTTACTTAACATAATACCATGGTGAAATAGCCTGCCAGGCATTTATTTTCTTTTTACCTCCATTAACTTAAGCTGTTGCAGTTCTATTGCATCTCTCTGGAGAACTCCTTAAAAAACAATAACCTTCAAGGTTTTTCATTCTGCTTCAGGCAATATTAGTTTTATATATGATTGTATATCACAGAAACTAAAGTGTTCTGTGCTGTTTTTTATTACTTATGCTGGTTTTGATACCAGAGATAAACGTTCTCTTTTTATTTCCTGATCTTCTTTACTCAATATTAAAAAGATCAATTCCACTTGATTTCCATTAATAGATTCTTACAGTCCTGTTTCTTTTCAACCAGTTCTAATTGTTTGTCCAGACCATTTACCACAGTGTCTGTTTTCTCCACATATATGTTGGTGATGGAGATCTTATGGAATTCTTTTTTAGGATTTATTGTGCCTTCTGAAGAACATCTTTAAAAAGAATGTATACATGTTGCGTAAACATTTCTGTGCAGATGTCTGTGTCATATTAATCCGAATACATTCTGAACTTTCTGGGTCTAATCATATCACATATAAATTTGCAATTCATTTATGTGAATAATTTTGTATGGTTAAGAAACCTAATATAGTCCATAGACATATGTATTATTCTCCTATCACAGAAGAGGAAATAAATAAATGTTTTAGTTGTTTTTTAACTAGGAATAGCACACTAAGCTGAAAGCTTTTTTTACAGGTGTGACCTGGGAGTACAGGGAAGTTAAGTGACTTGCTTAGGGTCATATAGCATGCAAGTGGAAGCTGTAGGATTCAAACTCAGGTCTGGTCTGCTGAATGTCACCAGAGTTGCAGCACAGAGCCTTAAACCACTGCACTATACTGCCTCCCTAGACAGGCTTACCCCAATACTGATGCACAAACCTAATCTTAAGCTACAAGAGTTATTATAGTATCCATTCACTTTCAAGGGAAAATTATATGCTTTATATAGCCTGCATCAAATGAGTTTAACTGCAGTAGACAGGAACATGAGAAATAATAGTTGAAAATAGACCAGGGGTCCAACATGTTCATCTCCTGATTCCCAGAAAGCAATTCAGTGTTATATAAAATAGTGAAAATCTCTGAGAAACCTTCCTTTCTCTGTGTAATTAAATGCTGTTCACAGTTATTCTCCAAGAGGACTGATCCAACAAAAGTTTAAAAGACTGAACACTCTCCATGTGCACTGCTTTCTTACAAAGCTTGTTACTAGGGGGGTGTGTGAATAATGAATACTATTTCCTGAATACCATGAATGATGCACTGTTCATTATTTGGAATTGAATAACAAATATTGTTACTATTCATGAGGTATTCATATTCAGGAAAGTGCCCCCCTCCCCTGCTTACCAGGGGTAGTCTCCTGGCCACCTGTCCTCTCCATTTTATGTTTACAAGGTCTCCCACCCAACTCCCACTTATCCCACATCCCAGAGTTAACAAACTGCCATATTGGCAATGGCACATTGGTGCCAGCTCCTGGTACACTGCCAGAAGCCAGCATCATCACTGTATTTTAAAAGCATTACCATTCCTGCAAAATATCAGTCCCCTCCCCACAAGCCCAAACACTAATACCCACCTAAATTCTGGCACTCACACCAGCTTGAATGAAAATAAATAACCAGTACTCCAGACTTGGGCAAATTCAGTGAGATATTTTTATTTGAAAATGAATTTATATTACTTACAGTTGTGAACATATTCAAAATCACTATCACAGTGGAAAATGTTAAGCTCCCACACACATTATGCCTCTGTAGTTCGGGGTATCACACTCCTTCCTTAGGAGGCTTCACCCCCCCCCTTGCCCATCGGAGGGCTAATGAATCTAACACCAGTTAGCCACTTGGACCCCCTCCAGGTGCAGTGCATACTACTGTAAGCTGCTTGAGTGTGAGCTTTCTAACTCAATGAATGGAGCAAAAAAAATCAATTATATATTTACTTTGGGACTTACATAGCCACATGATAGGCTTGATAGCTCTTCTACCCCTACCAGCCCACAACATCACAAAACGGAGACAGCGAGAGTAGCCTCTCATCCATGGTGACATTTGTGGGTGACATGATTGACTGTACCTCTGAAGGCACCCTGTTCATACTAAACTTTATTTACTTTGTTTTTATGGACCATTTTAACTTGCTGGAGGTGAGAAAAACTTATTTTTAACACTGTTTACAGCATATGCACACAAAATACAAAATACATAGGATAAAGAAAATAGGATAAGAAATACTGTAGCAGAACTAGCAGGCTTAAACAAGTAAATTCAGATCAAATTTTGATTTTCCAAAAAATGCTTGAACTGCTTGCACTATACAAAACTCAGTGCACTTTTTCAGTGCATCTTGGGCCCATTCTCAGCAGCTAATTATGGTGGTGCTCAACATTCCATAGTGCCACCCTGCTTTGGGTTATATGCAAATAAGGCCTTCATTAGTCACAAGGTAGAGGTCCCACCATTAAAAAAAGTGCTAAGCAAATGAGTAACCAATCACCAAAAATGAGTTTGCATGGTATAGCACCAATACAATATCATTACTATAGGCCCACTTCTGGGCAGGTGTATGATTAAAATTCCCTATCATCACAGAAGCATGCCTGATAGTTCAGTGCCCACGTCTCCTGCACCTCCAATAGATTTCATAGACTGTTACGAGCGAAGAAGGCCCATGACCTACATCATGCTTACTCCTATCATCAAGGGGAAGGGTCTATTTTGTAGCAGGTAAATTACAGTAGTTGTCTAGTCTGTCTTTGAATTCAGGCATATTCTTACTGCCCACCACTTCAAGTGGAAGACCGTTACAGACATTTATCACCCTTTGATTGAACCAATGTGCCCTATGCATAGTATTACATATTTACACTTTATTTTTTTATTTTATTTATTTATTTATTTATTTATTTTAGGTCTAGGATAACAAATACCTTTGAGCCAGGGCTCTTTTACAAAGGTTCCAAGTCTGTTACAATTCAATACAGTAAGACAAAATGACAATAGTATAAGCCAAACAGGAACAGTAATCAGGAGACATGTAATTACAAAGAATATAAAACACACATTTTGGAGGGTAGGTTACTAGGAGATAGTGAATGAGGTGTGGAAAGGTTAGGGGACAAAGAGAGAAAAAAGAGTAAAGAGGAGAGAGGGGAGGGGAACAATAGAGGAGTCAGAGCAGCCAGGGGCATTGTTGTAGACATAACATGGGGAAGTGCATACGGGGGAGGGAGATAGAAGGGGGTCAAGTGCTAATAGGAAGGAGAATCAATGAGGCTAGAGCAATATTTAAGGGGGTCAGCTTGTTGAGACAGTCACAGGAGCTAGAGGTAGTGAGAGAGAGAGAGGTGGAGCCTTGATTTAAGTTGTAGAATGTGTGCCTTAGTGTTGTAATGGTGTTCCTTAAGATCTAGGCCCAGACAATCCCACAGATCACTGTTATTAAATGCAGAGAAAAACAGGCATAGATCCCCTCTAAATCTTATGTATTTTAAGAAATATTATCCCAAAGATTTTAATCTGTCCTTATATGCCAAATCCCTGAGTCCAGTTATCATCCTGGTCATGTTAAGCTGCACTCTCTCTAATGTGTTCATTCCAACTTTGGTATATGGTGCCCAAAATTGGTCACAGTATTCCAGATGGGCCTCACAAGGGAAGTATAAAGGGATATCACAACATTTTTGTCATGGCTTCTCATGTGCCTTCTAATGCAATGTAATATTCTGGATGCAGTCTTGGCACTAGCGCTGCACTAATTATTGAATTTAAGATTGTTAGTAATTAGACACCTAGGTCTTTTTCTTCCGTTACTTTCCTCAAAAGTGTGCCATTAAGATGGTTTGCTCTGCCAAAGTGCATCACTGTGCACTTTTCCAAGTTGAACTGGAGCTTTTGCTCCCTTGCCCAGTTTTCTAGCTTAAGAAGTCCAGCCTGCAGCTTTTCAACATCTTCTGGTATATTTATCACCCTACCAAGTTTTGTATCCTCTGCATATTTAGAAATGCATATTTCTTCCCCACAATTCATCAAAGTGACAAAGAAATTGAATAGTGTGGGGCTCAGGACTGAACCCTGAGGGACCCCACTAGTTACCCCTGCCCAATCTGAGCTCACACCATGGATTGTCACCTGCTGTATTCTGTTATCCAGCCAGGATTTGATACATGCCACAATATTTGTTCCAATGCCTGATTTTGCTAGTATATCTATCAGCTCATACTGAGACACAGTATCAAATGCTTTACTGTAGTCCAAATATATGATGTCAGTTCCATTTCCTTTATACAGTTCACTACTGACCATGTCATATAATTTCAGTAAGTTAATCTGACACAACCTGCCCTTAACAAAGCCGTATTATGAGTTGTCAGACATGTTATGCTCCCTGATAAAATCTGTAATATTTTATGTTTGCTTGTGTGCAGTGCACAATAAACATTTTCAGATAAGTAGAGCATTGCAGAGATGTTGCAGTGTTTGACAAATCCAGCAAACACTTTCAGGGGCATGACCCCTCGGCCACCAATCAACAGGGAAGCTGCTAATGATGGTAGTTTCAGAGAGAGCACAGGACTTGAAAGAAATCTGCCGCTCCTATCATGGACAGTTTCATCATTGCAGTGGCAGATCTCTCCCCACCCCTTCCCGGCAACCAGGCACATTCCAGCCATATGCATTGCAGTGCACTTGTAATGCACGTGGCTGGACTTACAAACAACTTGTTTGCTCAGTGTGCCTTTCCCAGTGAAATAAATAAATGATCCCTGCCATGGCTTTGCATAATTGGTGGCTCCTGCCACCCACCACACATTCCCCCAAAGCAGACATCAGGGTGCCCAATCCCCATGTTGGCATGCCCATCCCCACTATTGTAGCACACTGGGAGCCCACCCCAGTGTGCCAGAGTAATTGTTATCTTTTTCTGACACCAGGATGCCCACTCCTGTTGTCAGATGCACCCCCATGCCCCCTTTGTTTCAGCTGACCTCAGGATTCCCAATCCTCGGGTGTGCCAAAATTTATTTTTCATAGTATTTCACCTGTAAAAAAGAAAACTGTCCACCGAGGTCTTTTTTTTTTAAATTACAGAAAAAGAAAACAGTCCCTCATCATCCTCACTACCTCCTCTCCCATCCTGACCCTCTTCTCTGTGCAACCCGCCTTCCTGCACTCTCCCTCACCGATACTTACCTCCAGAGGTCCAGCGCTGCAATCTTCTGTGATCTGGGAACATCTGCACTATCTCAGCCATTTTTGGGAGTTTTGGTCCCAAATTTTCAACATGGGGTTCCTGGGACCCCACCTCATGAAAACTGGCAGTCATTTCATTTCCCATCCTGAAAGGTGATTTCACGGTCACTGCATGGAATTGCCTTTTTGAGACTGATTAACAAAACGACAGTTCACTGTTCATGAGGTGGGGTGCCAAAAAGCCCATGTTGCAAATTTGGTGAAAAAAAATCCCCCAAATTACTGCATTATGAGCATGCATTGAACAGTTTGTATGCACACTTGTAACTTTGCCAATTTTTAATATTTTCACTCCGAATGTCCAATATTGTAATTTCTTCACGCCTCCTTATGAACAGTATAGCTGTCATTTTTTGCATCCTGCCTGAAACATGTTTTCATACCTGGTGCTCAGAATGGCACAGTCACTTTCCATAATCAACTTTTGGGACAGATTAATGAAATAGTAGTGCCACTGTTCCTAAGGGGAGTCCCTAAAAGGCCATGTTGAAAATTTGGTGAAAAAATTCCAAAACATTTCTGTGTTATGAGTGTGTACTATGCAATTTCTATGCATGCTCGTAACTTCACCACTTTTTCATATTTTCACTCCAGATTTTCAACATTGCCATTTTTTCACACCTCTTCATGCACAGTACAGATGTAATTTTTCACACCCTGCCCCAAATGTCTTTTCGCACCTGTTGCACTGAGTGGAGTATTCACTGTGTGAAATAACCTTTTGGGATTGAGTAACGAAATAATAGTGCCACTGTTCATGAGGCGGGATCCCAAAAAGCCAATGTTGAAAATTTGGAGTGAAAATACCAACAAACATCTGGGGTGTTAGGGTTTGCAACCATAATGCCCCATCCTGTATAGACTGCCAGGCTTCAGGAGTGTGGCTTGGGGTCATCGGCCATAAACATCAGTTGATTAGATTGGATAGGGTGCAACATAGAACAGCTAGATATGTTCTGCAGTGGTCCTATCGAACTCATCATTGTAATATGTTCATAAAGTTGAATTGGCAGTCTTTAGAAATGATTTCTCAAAAAAACTGGTTAATACTGATACATAAATATAAGATATCTTATCCTGAACATTATATTACACAAATACTTTTTCCTAAAGTTAGTAAAGGTAGGCATGAGTTTCTAAGATCTGTGCATAGACATAGAGTTTGTCCCATAAAAATTCATAATAAATATGGAAATGGTTCCATTTCATGTCAGGCAGCAAAAGTATGGAATATTTTACCCCTTCCAATAAGATCTCTAGAAGACCACACGATTTTAAAAACGAAATTCTGAAACTCTATAAAATAGAATGTAGTTGTATATGATTATGTATGGAAATCCTTATTGTGAAATTTTGTATTTTTTGTTTTTGTATTAGTGTTTTAATGTATTGTTGGATATTGAAATGTTGTGTATTGTGTATATTTTGTATTTATTTGATTAATGTTATATGTTTAGATGTAACTAAGTGAAATATAAACAGGACTTTCTTGAGAACAGGATTGTATAATCCTAATGTTTAGAATTTCCTGTATAAAAATAAAGTTTTCATCATCATCATCATCATAATGCTCACACCATTGTACCCCCACCCCCACCCTGCAGCCACTGATAAGCATCGAGGTGTGCCTTGGGGCCTTTGGCCCTAATGTTCACCCCATTCTCCTATACTGCAACCAACTCAGCTTATTTCCTTATGGAATGGGGTGAGCATAGGGACCGGAGACCCCAAGGCACACTGTGACACCTGTCAGTGTCTGCAGGGTGGGGTGAGGTGGAATGATGTGAGCATTATGGCTGATGACCCAAAGGCACACACCAACACCTGCCAGTCCCTGCATGGTGGGGGTGAGGGTTGGCATTAGTTCAGTACTTCAGTGCCATTTCTATTATGCATCTCTCTCTCTAACTCATTCAGTACCAATGCCAATACCAGCAAGAAAACATTCAGCATTGACAAATGCTTATTTTGTTCAATTACGCCTTTCATGACATTGCCAAGATTTAAAGTTAAATTAATTGGATGGTAGTTGTTCACATGGCTCCTGTTTCGTTTTTTGAAAATAGGCATTACCATTGCCCTTCTCCAATGGTTAACCATAGTATCTGCATTCAGAGAAGTTTGAAAGAGAAGGGTGATAGGTTCTGTAATATATCAGCACATTCTTTTATCACCCTTGGATGAACTCAGTCTGGGCCATGTGCTTTGTTCAAATTTCACTTAGGTAAGCAACACCTGACATCACTTACTTCCAATTCATGTTCCCTGTCACAAGGTTTCGTATGAGATGGAAGCTTAAAATCAGATTTCATATTAAAAACAGAACAGAAGTACTTGTTAAGTATTTGGATAATCTGTTTATCATTCCTAATTATGTTACCACTGTCATCCTGGAGTGGGACAGTCTGGATGTTATCACCTCTTTTATTATTAATATGGCTGTAAAATGACTTGTAATTATCTGCCACATCCTTAGCTAATCACGCTTCATATTTTCTCTTGTTGGATCTGATGATTTTATTACAAGTCTTCACTTCAGAGTTATATCTGTCCCAAGCCATGGTCGTGTTTGTCTTTTTAGCTTTAGAATATGCTTGTTGTTTTTTTTTTTTTATTGATTGCATTTTTATTCTTTTATCCAGCCACTTAGAAATCCTTCCAGTTCTGTTATATTTTGTACATTCAGGCATGTATTTCTTTTCTAACCAGTCCAACTTATCCACAAGTACCTCTCACATGCCGTTATGATCTATAGTCATAAAATCTGCCCTCCAGTTCCAAGAGCTAAGCTCATCCTTCATTTTGTCAAAGTTCACTTTGGTGAAGCATTTTATCTTGGTTCCACCTGTGAGCCTAACACTGGCTTCATTTATATCAAACCTAACCATATTATGGTCACTATTTATAATAAGGGAGTAGTTCTACAGTCAACTAACTGATCTCCCATATTACTCAGGACTATATCTAGGATGTTCTCACCCCTTGTGCCAGTGGTCACATATTGCTTAATTGTCATGTCACACACTACATCTAGGAAACAGCTTTCTACTACTGTACCCCAATCCTTCTTGAGTCCCTTGTGACCAGTAGAATCCCATCTCATGTCCCATTCACCTACCCACCAAAATACATCTTAACCCCTCAGTGATATCCTTCCCCCATTGGCTGAACTCGGGGAAGCTGCACCATGACCAAATGACCTTAGTAGTAGTAAAGGCATCAAAAATGCCATGGTACTCTTTGTAATGTTCATCATGCTTCCATGCATCTATGGGACATGTGCAGGACCACCTCCATTGCCTTCCCCCATGGTCACAAATGTTTTACAAACCCTACAGGGAAAGGCTGCAAACCATGTTGTGCATGACCACTTAGCAACAGACCTGTGCAACTGTGCATTGGGCCCCTGTTGATTTTTTTTTTGTAAGAACTTGAGTACTATTAATTAGTAGATGCTCACATGGCTATATGACAATTCACTCCTCTCATTTTGCTCTGCAGCAGCTTGCACTGGACTATTAGCTCTGTAGTAGTGTCAGTTGGCTCCCATATCAATTCATCCCCAATGTAAATATTAAATTGTACCTGTAACTGTTCTATGTTTTAGTGTCTGTTACCCTGTAACCAGCATGACATGGAACCTTTGTAAAAGAGCCTTGGCTCAAAGGTACTTTGTAATCCTATACACAAATAAATAAATAAACTTCAAGTGGACACAATTCACCCAACAGATGAGGCAATGTGCTCAAGGGCTATAGAAGTGGAATCCATACTGCAATTGTTGTTGGAGTACAGTATATGTAGTGGGAGCAAACTATCTGGTGATGAATTGGCATACTGTAGGAGCTGATTGATGCCAGAGCAAATAGCCAGGGCAAGTTGTTGCAGAGTGAAATGACCAAGACAAATTGACGTGTCCTCTGCTTACATAACATACTTATTAATAACTACATATGAAGTTGGTTGTCCCTGACATGCTGTTGTAGTTATGAGTGAACCAGCAAGTACATTAAATAAAATCAGAGAAGTTATAGTAACTTGGTGTGCAATGCCAATTTAAACTCCTTGAGCTTCACTGGCAGTCTTCAAGGGTCATCACACACCTTGGGTGTGTGGCGAAAACTTGCTATATGGAGTTTCCTATACATTATTTTCTATGGAGCATACATAAAAACAAAAACCAGAATCACTGTCTAGTGAACCTTACTCTGGTTTCAAAATGTATGCAATAGGAAAGCAAGTTGAGTGAGTAACTCTTTTATTAAAAAAACAAATACAAGGGAAAGTCAGGTACAGAATGATAATGAACAAAAATCTCAAATGTGTCTAAAAATCATGCTTTTTCACTTTCCCTAGCAACGTCGGAGGGCTGTTTAAACATTATAAGACTGACATTTTTCACCTCCAAGCTACAGTCCTTGGGCTTGTCATCACATTTTCCCATACTGTAGGTATGTTTAATTACTGTCATCAAACTCCAGAAAAATGCACAGCAGCCAAATGAAAGAGAAACAGCTCCCAGCAGTTTTATCCCACAGCTTCACATCGCCACACACTTCTTTGGCATCACTCACTGGTAAATGAAAATGCAAAAATGAAATGTAATGTAGATTTGAAAAACAAAGTTAACTTGCATAAGGCAAATGTTGCTTATTTCTGACATGAGATTATTGCTACAGGAGAAGTTACATTTTTGTTACCTTCCACTACCATTTCACTCTGTAGAGATTCAGAGAATCCAGAACTGACACTCCATCTCACAATGCTTAATGCTTTTCTTCCAAATTTCAGCCTCCCACGAAAGTCAACTATAAATCATATGTTGGTGCATTTGGTGGATAATATCTAAAACCATTATATCTGCAGTTTGCTTTCTGTATATCAAACTGTGACTATTTATAGCCTATCTTTACAGTATACCATACTGTATATTGAACTACAATGTACTTACATGTACAGTATACAGGTTACATAATTAGTATTACTGGATATTTAAAAGTGTTCAACTGTCAAGTGTGTTATAATCTGCTTTATAATAAAGAGTTATAGTTAGAGCATGGAATATGTCTTAGGTACAGTCAGTGTATATTTCTGAATTGCACTGTTTGTTAGGGGTTATGGATCTACAAGTATGGAATAAAATTTTTGTTAGTTCATGTGTTAGTTGCAGATAAATGTATGCTTACAATGTAGCTAATAATTTATTTATCCTGTATAATGTACTCATTTATAAAAATGATAGAATAAAAAGTTAAAAAAACAACAACAGCAAAACAGAAAAAAAGAAATGTGTTTCTAACAATTTATTGTCTTTTCTTTCCATTGCTCACCCGGTTGCCTATGTTTCTTCCTTCCATGTCTGCATCCCTCTCTGCCAGTCTTGCATTTCTGACAATTGCCATTTGTTCAAAACTGCCCATGCTGCCCCCCCACCCTACATTGTGAAAGCTCCTCACCCACAGCTGGCTTCAAAACCCAGGTGTACCCTGCTAACACAAAATTCACAGCAGTCACAGAGAGGAGCCAGGACAGACTATTGGGTTATAGTGTCACTTACCAAACTGGAACCAGTTTTCTGCCTGCAAATTGATCCACTTACCTCACTATGGTTAACCCCAATGACACTTTGTTGGAGAGAGGGAGACATTGTGTGGTTGTCCATGACCCCCAACATCTCCCCATTCCCCCACAGGAAACATTCAGTGCCAGGGAGACTTCCACTCCCCCCCCCCGAGTTGGAGAACACTGCCTGTGCAGTGTATTCCAGACCACTCCCACCTGGAGTGATGGGTGCATGCCTGTGCAGTAAACCCAGGTTATCCATATGGAAGTACAGTGTGCTCTGCTGGCATCACTTATCCAAACAGTTGCTAACAATTTTAAATTGCTAAACCACTATGGATCTTTCTCAGAGCTAACCAGTTGACACTGCTTTACTCAAATTTGACCCTGAACTAAAACAAACTAGATTCATGCAGTACATTAAAATGAGAATCAATGATGTTGCATACTTATTCTGTATTGCATAATTATTCTATATAGTTGTTCTTGTTTACATTTCTGGGTCCCCTTTGAAAATGGGCATCTAATGCTCTTGGGTCTTATCCAGTTAACAAATTACAAATAAAAATGTTTAGTTTAGTTAATCTCACAGACGTGAAATCAGAAAGTAATGCAGTTCTATAAATGACAGCCTAAAATTAATGCCACATTGTAACTATTGTTGATAGGGCATAATATATCCACACCCCTATATTTAGAGTTGTTCTGGAAGTTCTATGTTAAAGCCCAATAGTTGCACTTTATTAACATTGCAACTGTTCAATGAATGTGCATGAAAATTTGCAAGCATGGTGTCATGGAGTAGAACTCTGTATGGGACACATTTCATTCTGGTTGGATGTGCAGATTCTGAGTTCCAGATAGTATAAAAAGTAATTTTTTGTAAGTGTTTTTCTATTGGTTATAATGGGATTTGTTTGTCTGCTGCATAGCCCAGATGGTTTAGAATTTTGGTCTGAACATTTCACAGATGCACCTTTTGCTGGTTTGGTGAAAAAAAATTAATCCATTCCAAAATTATTTAATTTTAAAATGTTCATAAATTGTTTTTGAGCATATTCAGTAGGCACCTCAAGATAGCTGTTTGAAATTAAAAAATAATTATTTTCTCATATTGACAGCATCCATTTTCATATGAGGAAAATCCTTTTTCATTTGGCCACCATCTTGTTTTCAATTTTCCCTCAAAAATTCAAATTTGGAAACTCCCCAAAATGATATTCTGGGGAGGAAACAACACATGTAGCTTGCTTATCGGGATCTCCTAAGCTGGGCTCTGCACTTTACTGCTTGAGAAATGCCGTTAAAATGTGGGGATTTTTTAACATTGAAATAATTTTTTTATATCGGTGTCATATGGAAAAAAGATCTTGTTTCATAACACGAGTCATGAAAAAATATATTTTTTCATATGAGAAATCAATGTATTTAGAAACAGAAATCTGTCGTCAGAAAAGGACCCATCAGCCCTTCTAATCTGCCCCTTTCCCTCCCCATATGCTCACTGTCCTATCCCCTCATTTTCCTCTTTTTGGCCCCCTTCCTCAGTGCAGTCTCCAGTCCCCCTGATCCCAAAGGGATTCGTACCGTTTCCTCTCTTGTTTAATCCCATGTAGTTATCCCATGCCCTCTTGAATTTCCCCCACTGAATTTGCTCCCACCACCCATTCATGCAGCTTATTCCAGGGACCCACCACTCTCCCAGTGAATTATTGTCCACTCACATTTCCTTTGAATTTACCTCCTCTAGTTTTAACCTGTGTCCCCTAGTTGTGTTTTCACTCATCATGCGGATGCTCCCTTCCCTCACCTTGTTCATTCCCTTCAAATATTAATAAGATTCTATCATATCCCCCCTTTCTTTCCTTGTTTCCAGTGTGTACAGGTCAAGCTCTTCTAGCCTTTCTTCATATGGTCTCTTGTGTAAGCCCTGCACCATTTTGGTTGCCCTTCTCTGGACCTTCTCCACTCTATCTATGTCTCTCCATGAGTGAGTTCTCCAGAACTGTACCCCATACTTCAGGTGTGGTTTAACCATGGACCTGTACAGTGGTATAATCACCTCCCTCCTCCTACTTGTGATACCCCTCCCTATGCATGCCAGCATTTTGTTTGCTTTACCCACCATCCTGTTGTACTGATTTGTCACCTTTAGGCTATCTGAAATGACAATTCCCAGATCCCTCTTCTGCTCAGTTGCCTCAAGCTCCTCCCTTCCCAGTGTGTAACTTGCCTTTGGATTTTTGTGCCCTGTGTGCATTATTTTACATTTCTTTGCAATATTGCACAGTTGCCTCTTCCCTGACCACTCCTTCAGCATGATCAGGTCCTCCTTCATTCACTCCACCCTCCTGGTGTATATACCCTATTGCAGATCTTTGTGTCATCTGCAAATAGTCACACCTTCCCATTTAGACCCACTGCTATATCCCCAGTATAGATGTTAAACATTATTGGACCCAATACTGACCCCTGTGGTACCCTACTTGTTACTCTTTCCTCCATGGAGTGAGCCCCATTTACAACCACCCTTTGAGTTCTGCCTTCTAGTCAGTTCTCCACCCAGTTTGTTAATTTCCTGCCCACCCCGAAACTGCCCAACCTGTTCACAGGCATCCTGTGAGGGATAGTGTCAAAGGTCTTATTGAAGTCCAGATAGGTCATGTGCACTGAACCTCCCTGATGGCATATCTCTGTCACCCTGTTGAAAAATTGGATCAGTTCATCTGGCATGACCTGCCTCCTGTAAACCTGTGTTGGCTGTCATCCTGGAGCCCCTCCCCCCTGCCAGATACTGTATTAATCTTTCTTTTAGGAGTGCCTCCATCAGCTTACCCACCACCAAGGTAAGATTGACCAGATGATAGTTACTTTGCTCCTTCTTCCATCCACTCTTGTGCAATGGCACCATGTCAGCCTTTTTTCAGTCCCCTGGGACTTTTCCCTTGTCTAAAGATAGATTAAACAGCTTTGTGAGTGCTGCCACAAGCTCCTCCCTGATTTTCCTGAGCACCCTGGGATGTAGTGCATCAGGACCCATTACTTTGTCCACCCTTAGTTTACCTTGTTCCTCCAAAACCCTACTTTCCATAAAAGGACTTGTATCTACCACCCTGCCCTCTGTTCCGCTATCCCTCAGCTCTGATCCCCTTCCCTCTTTTTCGGTCATGAAGCGTGAACTAAAGCATTTGTTTAACACATCCACTTTTTCTTCATCCCTCTCAATTTGAGTTCCCCCCTCCCCTTTTAGATTCATTGTACCCTGCTTGCTTTTTCTTCTTTTGCTGATATATCTGAAGAACTTTTTGTCCCCCCTGCTGGCCTCACTCTTTATTTTCTCCTCTATATCTGACTTTGCCTCCTGACTGTTTGCTCTGCCACCCAATGCTTTTCCCTGTATACCTTTCTTTCCTTCATTCCTTGAGTAGTTTTGTATGCCCTGAATGGTTTCTTTTTCTCCCTTATTGCTCCTACCACCTCCTTAGTGAACCAAAGTGGCTTTCTTCCACGTTTTGTTTTTGCTCACCTTCCTAATGCACTGCTCCATTACCCTCAAAATTCCTCCCTTTATTGCCTCCTACAGTTCCTCAGTATCCCCCAGATTTTCCTTTCCTTCCATTTCCCTTTTGAAGATTTCTCTCATTTTCTTAAAATCTGCCCTCTGGAAATCTAATACCTTTGTAATGGTTTGGCTTGCTTCTGTACCCACCCTAAGACTAAACCTCACTTTTCTGTGGTCACTAGCCCCCAGATTCTCCCCAAATTCAACCTCCTCTATACTGTCTCTATTTGTCATAATTAGGTCCAATGTAGCCTCCCCCATTGTTGGTTCTCTCACTAGCTGCTGTAGGAGTGCCTCCTGTATTGATTCCAGTATCTCCCTGCTCCTTTCTGATGTTGCTGTTGGAATCCCCCAGTTCACATCCAGGAGATTAGTCTACCACCAACAGAAGTTCCCCCTTTCTTGCCATCCTTTGTATTTCTCTAATCAATTCCCTATCAACATCCTCCCTTTGATTCCGTGGTCTGTACACCACCCTCATACATACTGCCTCCCTGGTCCTTTTGGTTAATGTGACCCAGAGGACCTCTGCTGAACCCTGACCTTCCTGTCCCACCATTGCCTTTATCCCATGTTTTACATATAATGCCACCCCTACCCCTCTTTTCCCCTTCCTGTCCTTCCTAAACAGACTGTACCCCAGCATTACCAGCTCCCATTCATAGTTTTCTGTCCACCATGTCTCAGTTATGGCAACCAGGTCTAGCCCTTTCCCCACCACTTTGGCCTCTAAATCCTCCATTTTATTTCCCAGGCTCCTAGCATTTGCCAGCATGCCCTTCCACCTATTCCCCTTGCTCAGTTTCTTTCTCACCAATATCTCCTTCCCCCTTCTGCAGGGCAATACTAACTAGGCAAGACCCTCTAATTTGTTCTTCCAGACCTTCCCTAGTTTCATACTCCCACTCCCCTAGTTTGAATCCCTACCCAGGATCCCATCAGTATACCCTTGTAATTTTTCCCTTAACACTCTAGTTCCCCCCTCATTTATATGCAATCTGTCCTCTGCAAATAGGTTCACCTCTACCCATGTGTCTCCCCACTCTCCCATGCATGTGAAGCCCTCCCTCTAGCACCATTCCCTTAGCCAGTGGTTGAAATTTTTATTCTCATGTGTAGCTGTACTAGCCACAGTGAACCAGCAAGACCTCTGATAATGCCAGAGAGCTAACCATCTCTCTCTCTCTACATCCCTTGGATAATTCCCTAAACCTTTTTTGTACCTCCTCCACATCTTCCTTTACCAGATCATTTGTCCCAAGATGCAGGACCAGGTGTGGTTTACCTTCCATTAACCTAATATGCTCCTTTATTCTTGGCAATGCACTGTTTGCCTGCATCCCAGGGTCACAGAAGACTGATCTCCTTTTATAGGCCACCCCCTTTCTCAACCAGTTTATTCCCATAATGACTGAGTCACCATAGATCATAACCGATTGTGTGCTCTCCGTCCCTGGGTGTGCCCTAGTACCCCATCCTGATTGCCCTTCCTTGTAATTCTTTCTTGGACTTCTGCCCCATATCTGTCCCCGTTCTCTTCCCCATTCTCTTCCAGCACCCCTCCTACTCCCATGTCTCCCCTCTGTGCCTGCTCTTCCCGCCATCATTCCTTCTTCCTGTACCACTTTTTTCTTCCCTCCGCCTCCTGCTCTTCCTGCTCCCCTCTGTGTCTTTCTTGCTTTCCCTTTACCCAACACTTCTCCTATGTTCCTGCCTTCCACCCCTACACTTCCCCTTCTGCATTTTCCCCCTTTGTCATCTGTTGACCTCCCCCACCGCTTCTTATCCTCTGTCCATCCTGGTGAGATTTCCTCACTCCCACACCACACTTACCCATGCTGCATGCCCTACACCTGTTTCCCCATTACTCTTGGATCCCAGATCCATGCCTTCATGAACACCTGCCTCCTCCTGGTCCTCCTTTCTTTCAATGGGGTTTTCAACTTTGGTGCATAACTTTGCAATTATTGCATATTTTGACACCACGTTTTCAATATATCCTTTTTGACACCCTACTCATCAACAATGTGGGTGTCATTTTGCAAACCCTGCCTGAAAGGTGATTTTGTGGTTGGTTGGTGAAATCACATCTGGGGTAGGTTTTCAACATTTTCACCATACCCGTACATGAGGTGGGGTCATAAGAAGGGTATGTTGAAAATGTGTGGTCAAAATATGCTAAAATGGCTAAGTTGTGCACATCTGTTGACAGTTCACTGTGCTCACTCATAACTTTGTTAATTTTCAATATTTTAACCACAAATGATCAACGTAGCCATTTCTTTATACGACCTCATGAATGTGACAACTGTCATTTTTCAAATCTTGCACAAAATGTCTTTTCATGCCTCTGCCATGGAATTACGTTGCAGTGGCGTGGAATGTCATTTTGGTAGGGATTTCACAATTTTTACTATTGGGTTGATGCAGTGGGATAATACACAGGCTATGTTGACAATTTAGTTGCTGTTGTCCTATAAATGGAAGCACAGGGCCTGGAGGGCCCTGTGCTTCCTCATAAACATACATATATGCAGGGCTGCAGATAAGAGTACCAGTATTTACCCAACATTAATAAATGCATAGGCATTAGTAAATGTGCCTCAGTCCACAGAATAGTGCTTCATAACATAACTGGTAATTCTAAATGAGCATTTTTCCCCCAGATTTACAGCACTTGAATGCATCCTAATTTTGTTTTAGTCACTATATTTTAAAACTGGTGAGTAAATTACTCATACCTGCCAACATTATCTGGAGCACCGCTGGCACCTGATTACTTTTTATCTAGAAAAAGACGGCATTGTTTTTAAAAATTTACTTTTCGCTCCACTTTGTCCAGACATTTGTACACATCTGAATTTGATTTTACTCGCCTCACTTTCAAAATGAGGAGTACAGTACTCATCTCAAAATTTTTTGTCTGGAGCCCTGCATATATGTATTTATGGAGGGATGGGAGCACATGGTCTGAAGGGGCCCTGTGCTCCATCACACAAATAAGGATATGATTACACAATTTCAAAAAGTATGGATGCATGAGAGTGCAAGGCCATCTGGGTCCTGCTCTCCAACAGGAAAATAAGGATACCATTATACTGTCTCAAAAAGTAAGGAAATTATTTGCAAAAAAAAAAAAACTGCATTAATGCAATATTTAGGGTTGTGGCTAAACCAGCAAAAGTAGGAAATCCAACTTTAGGGTTTTTAACCCTAAAACTCCAATGCCACCCCAAAGCAAATCATGGAAAGAGTCTTCCTAGGGGTTGTCAACCCTAAAACTCACCCCATTCTATACACTTCAGAAACATACACATCTAATGGGGTGAGCTTTAGGGTTGACAAACCCTAGGAAGACTTCACCCCTGATTTGCTTTAGGGGTAGTGCTGGAGTTTTAGGATTGGAAACCCAAAAGTCAAATTTCCCTACTTTTATCAGTTTAACAACCCTAAATGTTACATGTCAGTATTTTGCAAAGAGACACATATATATATATATATATATATATATATATATATATATATAAGACAAAGAACCTCTGTGTGCAAACACTGAGGCAAGGATTACCCAAGGGGCATTTGGCTGGGAAGCCAAGTTTCAAGAAAATACAAAATCACACATGCCCCCAAAGCATAAGCATCATGGGCTGCATATGCAAATCACCACAGAATGTTATGCTGGTCCAACTTTAAGCAGAATTGCATGGTGCTGAAAGGCCTCTCACACAGTTTGCAAAGGGTGCTAACAGAAGACATAGACATGTGTTTCATCCTACCAGGACTCATCAGTATGCCTCGTCTGTTTGGCATCCCAGTGGAATGGACCAGCTACCCTTAAGGCAGTGTGCCTTGGATATATTGTGGTGAACCCATTAAAATAAAAAAAACTATTTAACTCACTGTGTGAGAGGCCTTTCGGCACCATGCAATTCTGCTTAAAGTTGGACCAGCATAACATTCTGTGGTGATTTGCATATGTAGCCCATGATGCTTTGCATTTTGGGGGCATGTGTGATTTTGTATTTTCTTGAAACTTGGCTTCCCAGCCAAATGCCCTTTGGAGTAACCCTTGCCTCAGTGTTTGCGCACAGAGGTTCTTTGTCTTTTAAATAGTTTTTTTATTTTAATGGGTTCACCACAATATATCCAAGGCACACTGCCTTAAGGGCAGCTGGTCCATTCCACTGGGGTGCCAAACAGACGAGGCATACTGATGAGTCCTGGTAAGACGAAACACGTGTCTATGTCTTCTGTTAGCACCCTTTGCAAACTGTGAGAGGCCTTTCAGCACCATGCAATTCTGCTTAAAGTTGGACCAGCATAACATTCTGTGGTGATTTGCATATGCAGCCCTTGATGCTTTGCATTTTGGGGGCATGTGTGATTTTATATATATATATATATATATATATATATATATATACACACTCACACACATATATATGTGTGTATGTATCTATATATAGTAGTTCATGTTGTTAGAAAAGTTTATTTTGGTACGTCAGAATAAAATGACAGTTTCTAAAGTGAAACAGAATAGCATTTCTGACAGGTTCCCATGTGCTGCTGTAGAGAAACAGTTTGCCATCTGCATTTTATTAGTGTTCTGTGCATAAAGACTTCTTGAAACACATCTGACTATAACCTATAAATTATATATAACATTGCTAGGAAAAAAACTGCCAAAAGAATTAATCAGGGCAAATGTGTCAAAGCTCTCTGACAGGTGAAACATAAACATACTTCACTGTGTTCGTGAGTTAAATTTAACCTAATAAGGGCTCATGTGCAGCTCTTTGTACTACTGGAATTATTTATGATGATAGCTTGGTGTGCAGTCCAGAACAGCATAAGGGCCATGTCCTCATTCTTCTCACGAGAAGCCATTCTTAAACACTGCTGTTAGTGCAGATATTTCCTTCCGGATGGTGTTGAAACTTGCTTGTCCGTGACAGCATGGGGGTGTGTTAAGAAACAAATTCACTGTGGATCACTCTACACCTACTCAAGTCTTTGCTTGTCTGGGGTATGGCTGGAAGGTTCATTTAAATAAGATAGTTTTCATGAAAAGAATTTGAACTGCATAACTTGAACCTTGTTGAGTTTCCGCACATAAAAGGTTTTTTCAAATGTAACAAGCTTAAATAACTATCAACAAATTCTGTTGTCATCAAATGTGAGTTCCCATTGCTTAGCTATTAAACCAAAGTGGAAATATAATAGTACAGACCAGGACATTCTTTTAAATTCAGCATAGTATTCTATTTGATCACATCACATATTTATTGTACTTGTTTTTTTTGTTATTTGAAAGTTTATGTTTGGGCCATGCAGCTCAGGGTTTCTGATGTGCAGTTTTCTGATACAGTACATCTTTAAAAGTACACAGAATCTGATTTGTCAGAAAATAAAGGATGTTTTTAACTTTTGTTTTGTGTACCACTGAATTTGTCCTGCCAGAATTTGCTTTTACATCATTGGTTACCCAGCTATGAGCATATTGTTTACTAGTTTTAATTATGTTTATAAGTAATGTTTGCATAGACTGAAATTTGCATTCATTTGTATGCTGCTGTTTTGCAAGGGTGAGGTGAATGTTGTGAGACAATACCAGACTCCAAGGATTATGTTGCTATGACACGCACAGGTTGAAAACTTGCAAGAGGATATCATGTTTAGAGATAATTAAGGGATCAGAAAAACTAACCATAATTTAGCAGTCACAATCTGCTGAAGTGCGTTCCTCTTCTAATCATTTATGCTGTTGCTCTTAATTTGTGGCTGCTTTAATGGTTGTGAGCTTGGAAATATAAATATCATAGCAGTGTCCATTCACATAAGGGTTAGTGGTGGTTTGGAGAAAAGAACTGAACAACCCCAAGATGTTCCCAATTGCAATAACTGTCAGCCCCATAAATCTTTAATCCAGGCCAGTGTAGCAAACATTGTGGAAATGTGCACCATCAGAGCTCACTTGTTTGCTTCATAACTTTTGGAATCCATACAGCCTACCTCCAAACTGGAAAATTCTAATTGTGGCACCGTTTAACACACACCTACATTTACTAGCTAAACAGTCCACTGTTCATAAAATACATTAGCATTTTTTTTGCTATCCTAATTATGCAACAGTAAATTAAATTATATATATTTTTTTAATTTTCTTTCATATATATTTATGTCCTGTATTTTAGCTATTCAGACAAATCCAATCATAAGGTAACTTCAGGATGTCAATAATAATGACAAATAGAAAATTATTGTCAATGAGGATGCCTTTGCATGTGATGGTTTATTTTCTTTTTTTTAATAAAATTATAACATGGCCATGGCCTGAAAAATCTGATTGTTTTGCTTTTTCTGTACTGGAGGGGAATCTTCTTGTAATTTACAACATTTTTTGTTTATAATTTATTTACCAGGTTAGCCTAACTGAGATGCAATATTTCTTTTATTGCACTTCCTGTCCTACTTCTATTCATTTTTATAGCTAAGAATAACTGAAACACAAGATTAGTGCATTGTTCATAGACTCACAGTACGTATGGGCTATGATGGAATTAGTCGTGAACCTAGGTCTCCAGTTTCCCAGCTTAGCTCTATGACAAATCAGAATACTGCACTTCATTTCTTTCTCATTCTTGTAAACATTTTTAACTAATCTTTAATATATTTATACATGTGGAATATTATCTTCCCAAGTTGTGAAAGTAACATTTCTTGTATCCTGCTAATGCCAGATCTGTTCAGATTTACTCTGAAAAAGAAGAATCAGCATTTATATAGTGCTTTCCATACATCCCAAAGTGCTTTACAAGCAATGCTAGACTGGTAGTGAAGTGACTGAATGCATGGTGGTGGCCATATCACACATCATCACCCACATACAGCCTGGATAATTGCATGACCCGGTCTATGGGAAGGGGAATGTTGGCCAGGACACCGGGAATGTTCCCTACTCTTTGTGAACAGTGCCCTGGGTTCTTTTACTTCCACCTGGACACCCACCAGGATGGGCAGAAGGGACCTTGGTTTAATGTCTCATCCGAAGGACAGCACACCCCAGCAGTACAGCACCCCCCAAATACTGCACTCGGATGCCAGCGATTTTAAGGTGCAAGTCCAATCCCGGTGTGGGACGAGAACCCATGACCTTCTGGTCCAGAGGCAGATGTGCTACCAACTGAGCCATGCTGACACGTTGACTCTGCATTTTAGTTGCTTTCTCAGTAATGTGAAATGTGAGAAAGCTGTTTAAATAAAACAGTTTCTATTCCCTGCTTAATTTAAAAATGTGTGCATGACATGCACCTTGACTACCTTTACAACCTTGTGACCTAAACTGTTAAGTGCCTACCTGATGATATCTCGTGTCAGTGATGTTCTTGTTTCCCAAGGGCCAAGCCATTTGAGAACAATAGGGAATTTTCATACTGTGCACCTTCCAGCTGGAATATACTTGTTGGAAATGTAAACAATGCACTATCAGTACTCCTGTTCATCACGTTCTCCAGAGTCTAAGTAGTAAGCTTACTGTAATATATGCATCAGTGTGTTTAAGCTCTTTCAGTATTCTGTATAATTTAT
Organism: Neoceratodus forsteri; assembly: GCA_016271365.2. Classification (NCBI taxonomy): domain Eukaryota; kingdom Metazoa; phylum Chordata; order Ceratodontiformes; family Ceratodontidae; genus Neoceratodus; species Neoceratodus forsteri. Next base: position 423,061,383 of record CM028130.1, read on the forward strand.
CATTTTGCTTATTTTAATCTGTACACCTGTTGTTGCTGTTTGTGTCCTCTGGGATCCTTTTGCAAACTTAGTGCTGCACCTAAATTATATTATCTGGGTGTGCAGAATTTCTAATTAATTTCTCTGATACACAGAAATATCAGGACATGCACATACTGTATACATGAAGTAAATAAAGTAGAAAACTCTTAAAGGTAGCCAATACACAAAAGGGTTAAGTCCAATACACAAGGAAAATAGAAAATAAAGTTAGAACTGACTTTTAAACCTTACTACTTTCTTCAAGAATGATCTATAAATAAAGCAAACATACAGTAGTTGTAATATACTTACCTTTTTTCTTTATATTCCTCATAAAGCCCTAACTCAGTAATAGCATAGTAATTTGAGGTCATAAGAGACTCTAGAATTTACAGTAGATTCATAATAGTGTGTTTTGCTATGAAACATGTACTAAATTATAAGGATACCTAACCCCCTCTTCAACCCAAGGTACCCTGTAACTCCCTTTATATCCTGAAATTTGTCCAGGCTTACCATGAAGCCCTGTACTGTCTTCATGTTCACTGTCTCCACTGACACATTGTGTTGCATAGTTTCACCAACCCCTGGCAGAAGAAATGTCTCCTAGTGTTAACCCTGTGTTTACTAACTCTGAGCTATTGGGTGTTGCCCCATATCCTACTGGAGGATACCAAATGCCACAAGCATGCAGGTTCCTGAAAATGTCAAGAGTACAAGTTTCCAAAAATGACACTGAGAGCTGTGTAGAACAGGACATCTTAATTTGGAAATATTACGTGCACTGGTGTGCAGTATATTGCCTCTGTATTCCCTCTCAGTGATGTCATTTTCTGAGTAAGTGATACGGAAAATAAATGCTGCAGCTATAAAGAGAAGGGTGGGGGACTACATGTTTTAGACGGCAGAACCTACAAGGGCTATAGATTTTTGTCAGTAGCCTATTTTAAACATATTTCCCTAGGCTACAATATGGACACATTTCCTGTAGATGAATATTTCCCATACGTATGCTCCCTAATTGCTCTGACTCGTCCCAATTATCCTGCAGATACTATTGATTCAGAATTATTTCCACTATTTACCCTACTGGTTTTATTTTTCAGTTTGCTTCCTTTGTAGTTAGCCTCTTCACTCTGTTTCTTGGTCCTCAAGTTAAAGCTAGTGTTTGGAAGATTAATGAAATGTACACTATGCAGAAGCAAAAGCCTGGCTCAGCTCATGAATGTAGCTTAGTAATGCTTCCAATTATCATTAGCCTCAAACCTCAGGAAAATACAGTTATCACCTAGTCCCACTCCTCAGGACAAGACACAGCTCTTTAATATTGCTACTTAAAGAACTAGTAGCACCAGAAAGATCATTCAAAAAAGATTAATAATTCTGAAAAGAAGCCAGTTGTTACTTTTTTCTGAGTTAGAGTATTGTTTTTTCTTTTGCTCAATAGAGGGTTTTTTTTTCTTTCTTTTACTTCATATTTACATTGTGGTATTAGGGGTGACATGAACAGCAGCACTTTACCTGGAGGCTGTCATACAGGGCCCGACTTTCTGTCTGTGTCAACCCATGCAAGGAGGATGTGGCAAAGGAGTTTGCCTGCAAGTGCTGAGTTGTGGCAACACTAGCGGCAAATGGGATTTTCCAACCTTGCCTGTGTCACAGCCAGGGACAGCTGTGGCAAAGCCCCCTTGTACCAGCTTTGTTGACAAGACCCCAGCGAGCCCAGTCACAAGGAAGCCTGCATCATGGTGGGGCTGCCACATCCTCTTTATTGGGATATTCAAAGCCCCACCAGGGATGAAGAAGGGGGGCACCACTTAGACCAGCCAGGAGATGGTCTAAGTGGTTGTGGCAGTGGGACTCTGGAAGATGGCAGGCAGTGGGATGCAGGGAGGGTGGGGCGTTCTGGGCACTGCAGACCAGGACAGTCACCCTTCCTTTGCATCCAGCAGTGTACCAGTGCAATGAATATTGTAGCACAAAAAGACATCACCCTCCAAAATCAAGTAGGCAGTGTGAGTAAGAAAAAAAGTATCACTATACTCCCCTTGTGTAAACTCAGATGAATAGAGCACACACACATGTGCCATGTGAAGTTCAAAAATGGACATATTTTGTTTTGTAGACAAGCACACAAACTGGAAAATAAATGTATGCAATAGGTGTCACCCCCACTAAAAATGCCTGACAGTGTTTCACTCCATCTTGGAGCTTTATCAAGGTCCATCAGGCCTTTTTAGTCGGGGTGACATTTTTTCACACCACCTCATGAACAATACAGCTGACATTTTTCACATCCTGTCCAAAACATGTTTTCACACCTATAACATGCAATGGCATTTTGGCATGGATTTAAAATGTTTCACCTACGGAATTTATGAGGTTGTGTCATAAGAAGACTATGTTGAAAATTTGGGGGTCAAAATATGAAAAAATGATAAAGTTATGACCATTCATTGCAGTTTTGCTATGCCCACTCATAACTTCGGAAATGTTAAATATTTTTACCCCAGATTCTCAACATAACATTCTTATTACCCCGCCTCATTTATATCATAGCTTTCCTTTTTCAACTCCTGGCCAGAATGTGTTTTTGTGCCTGTGGAATGGAAAGGCATTGCAGTTGCACAGAATTACATTTTGGCAGGGATTAGAACATTTTCTGTACTGGTTCAAGTTCAAGTTTATTGCAGGAAAGACTCCGTTGAGCAAGCTCATTCACATGGAGGTCCTGAGGCACATACACATACAGTTCGCAATTACATAGACAGGAGATATAAAATGTAGAACAACAAAGAAAAAATATATAATACAAGAGGTATACACAATAGAAGGCCTTATGCTATATATGCAGTACATTCTAGTTTTAACCTTGCCCTAAATTATGCAACACATTTCAACTTAATAAGTAGAGGGCCAGTTGGTACCTAGGAGGTTGACTTGGCATTGGGGGCCTAGTAGCACCTACATATGTCTTTTAATTTAGAGATAGCTAGTGTTTTGTAGGAGTTAATTGATACGATGCTGGTTAGCTTCAGCATGGCTTGTAGTTGGTTCCAAATGTTTGGGAGGGTGTATGAGACAGCTCTTTGGCCAGCTGTGGTACTTGTCCTGGGAACATCTAGTAGGATAAGGTCGGATTTCCTTAGGGAGTAGGCACTATGCGAGATGTGTATGAGAGACATTAAATAGACAGGCAGTTTGTAAAGTAGTAATTTGAGGGTCCAAATGCCAGCATGCAGGAGGCGTCTGGTGGCAAGAGAGGTCCACCCAACTGCTGCATAAAGATCACAGTGGTGGGTCCTGTACACAGAGTTAGTAATGAAGCGAAGAGCACGGTGATAGAGTACGTCCAGTTTAGATAGGCTCAAGGTTGGGGAGGAGATAAAGATAATGTCTCCGTAGTCAAGCAAGGGAAGGAATGTTGCTTGGACAAGTCTTTTGTGAGTCATGAGAGAAAAGGGGTCTTATTTCTAAAGAAGAAACCCAAGCGTGCTTGAAGCCTCTTTGATAGATCCTCAATGTGGTCATTGAAGGAAAGCTTGTTGTCTATCCACATACCTAGATATTTAAATTTAGGTACGACTTCCAAGGGTTCACCTAGGGAGGTAACTATGAAGTTTTTAGGTGGGGTAGGTAGGGCACCAGACAAGGCAAGTCTCGAGAAAATCATTGTATTGTTTTTTTTTGGCATTTAAGAGAAACTTGGCATTGACAAGGTTGCTTTCTAACCGGATAAAGTCAGCTTGGAGTGCTTCCCTGACTTCAGTTAAGGATGAGCCTGATGTGTACAAAACCATATCGTCCTCAAAGAAATGTATGCTAGAGTTCTTTATGTGGGAGTCAAGGTTGTTGATGTACAGGGAAAAAAGGATTGGTCCTTGGATGGAACCTTGAGGGACTCCTCTGGCAATTGGAAGGGGGGAAGATAGTAGGCCATCAGCTTTGACTTTTTGTATCCTTCCCGTGAGATAACTGTTAAACCACTGTACTGGGTACAAGAGGTGGAATAATAAGATGGCTATGCTGACAATTTTGTCACTGTTGTCATATAATGGAAGAACAGATCTCAGAGGGCCCTGTGCTTTCACAGCTACATACATATAAGCATCTACAGAGGGATTGGCGCTAGGGTCTATTCTGCACTCCCACAGTAAAATAAGAATAAGGACACTGCACTCCCACAGTAAAATAAGGATACTATTATGCTATCTCAAAAAGTAAGGAAATAAGTTGCAAAAAAAGGTTAATGCTCCAGTTAGGGTTAAAGCAACAAAAGTTGGGAAATGAGGTGTTATGGTTTCCCTAACATCCCACCCTCCCAAACCAGGCAGGAGAGCAGGTGTAGGGTGTGCCTTTGGCTTCTCAAGCCTAACACTCACCCGTTCTCATAAAGCCTACACATCTGACCTTCATTACAGATGGAATGGGGCAACTGTTAGGCTTCTGAAGCCCAAGGCATACCCCACACCTGCTCTCCTGCCTGGTTTGGGAGGGTGGGGTATTGAGGAAACCCTGACACCTCATTTCCCAACTTTTGTCACTTTGACCCTAACTGGACCATTAACAACATTTTTTGCAACTTATAGACACTATACATAGATGTTTAAGAAAGAAAAAGACTCATGGTCCACCCAGTCTGCCCATTTCCTACCTAGGCCCTTACCAGCCTAACACTGACTAGGCTTCTATTGGATCAATCATCCCATAGTTCTGCTTGAAATACCCCCTTCCAATTTGCTCCAAAAACCCATTCACTAGTCTCACCAATCCCATATGTCTACACCACCATCTCTTAATGTTTGCCATCAAATTAATATTGACAAGTTCAACAGACAGAGAGTGCCATTCCTCACCATAATGAGGTAGGAAGAGGAATGAAACTGCATATGTCATCCCCCAGGTAGTGCACTGTTTCATACTCACACCAAGTACTGTCAGGTATTAAATATTTTAATTAGCAAAAAGGAAAAGCAAAAGTACTCCAAAATAAAAAGTAGCATATACATCATGAATAACATGGGTGACCCTTGTAGAATCCCATAGCTGGGCACAGCTGGACACAGTGAGAAAGTTGCCATCATGACCCTTTGTGATCTGCTAGACAGGAAGGACTCAAACCATTTTGAGGTTGTCCCAGTGATTCCCTTGTCTTCCACATGATGCTTCATCAATGCCACATAATTCACAGTGTCCAGTACTAATAAAAGGTCAAGGAGAACAAGAATGGAGTGTTCACTTCTACTTCTCAGTAGGAACAGGTCATTAAACACCTTTATGAGTGTGGTCTCTGTTCTGTGGCTAGGCTAGAACTTGAGTGGAATGGCTCATAGATGTTGAACTTTTCAATGTATGCCTCAAGCTATGTCACAACAGCAACCTCAATGGCCATCCCTGAAAAGGAAAGGTTCAAGACAGGTTTGTAGTTTGCTGACACTTCTGGGTCCAGCAATGGTTTCTTCAATAGGGGTCTCTTGGAGGATTTTTAAGAGCCCCTGGAAAACTGAGATGGAATACTAGACAATGCCATGGACACAGTCCCAGAGCCTTATGGCTGACCATCAACAGCTGTATAGGCCCTGGATACAAAGCACAGCAAGTAAGACAGAGTTGAGACCCCTTGAACACATCACTCATAGAAACTGTCTAAAACTCACTTCACACCCAAGGAAGACCTTTGTACTTCCCTTCACAACTACTGCTGGTCCCCAGCAGGCCTCCTGAAAATGATACCAAGCCAATCCTGATGGAGAGCACTTTGTCTAGGAAGAACTGCCCAAACATGTCACATTTGTCTTGAGACAAAACTCTACTGGACTGCAGATAGGGTCAATGTCTCATCCTGTCTACAGTGCAGAAGGGTTGGGCTGGCCTGTTCTTGCCTGAAACAATAACCCAAGATAGGAATTCTGCCTTTCTCTGGGTTTTTCCCTCTGGTACCATTGCCCCAAGGTCTCTTTATGGAGACTGTAATCCAGAGTATGACCTCATCTGGGAATGCTGCAACCTCTGCCCTCTTGGCTTCAGCTGTATACATTCATTGATATATTACAACAAGCTCTGGAAGAAGGTCAGTGGGCAGATGGATATTGGTGCAATGGACTCCAGTGCTGTCAAAATTGCCACATTATTTGTTTGTTTATTTATTTATTAATTTATTTAGTGTTAATGAAGAAGGATTCACTAAACAAACATTGACCTATTTTTCTGGCATGATCTGGGAGACAAAATCAAATCAAATCATATTTTATTTATACAAAGTGCCTTTCTTACAGCCAAGGCACTTGTACATAATGAAAGCATATACAATAAACAATCATAACAAACAATAATCAATAAAATCCTACAAATTAAAACTCTGACAATTATAATAATACCTAAAAATCTGGATATGCCAGATCAAACAAATAGACCTTAAGTGCAGTTTTAAAACTCTGGATGGTCAGGCAGTCTCGCACTCGAGGTAGAGAATTCCACAGGGTCAGGACCACAAAACCAAAAGTCCGGGCCCCAGATGTTTTTAAATGAACCCTGGGAGTCTATAGCAATCCCTCATTAGTGGATCAGAGAGAGTGGATGGGACAGTAAGGGTGAAGGAGATCTTGCAAGTAACTAGGTCTCTGATTGTGTAGAGCTTTATAGGTCAGCAAACTGACCTTGAAGGTGATCCACCACTGCACTGGCAGCCAGTGCAGTCCATGGAGCACAAGCATAATATGACAGGTCCTAGATTTACCAGTCAATAGCCTGGCTGCTGCATTCTGTACTAGCTGGAGGTGGAGGATATTAATCCCTGGTAGCCCTAGGTAAAGGGCATTGCAGTAGTCAAGGCAAGAGGTAATGAAGGCGTGGACCAATGTTGGAAGATCTTCAGGAGGAACCAGGTGTTTCACCTGGGTGATATTCCTCAAATGGTAAAAAGAGGTCTTGATGACTGCTGACACCTGTGATTTCAGGGTCAAGCCATCATCAACAATAATGCCCAGGTTCCGCACCCGGTCTGAGGTAGTCAGCTGAACACCCCTGAGCCATAATCCCAAGGGTAGACCTGCTGACAAACTTGCCTCCCGAGAATCTGGGTCCATGACCAGCACTTCAGTTTTAGTTGGGTTCAACTGTAGCCACATCGCACTCCTCCAGTCCTGGATCTCAGCTAGATAGTTGTTAAATACTGAGAGGAACACATCCTGACTGGGTACAAAGGACATGTACAGCTGAATATCATCTGCATAGCAGTGAACACTCAGACCATACCGCATAATGATCTCTCCCAATGGCAGCATATACACTGCAAACAACATGTGTGACAAGATGGAGCCCTGCGGCACTCCACAGGATGGGGGGGAGGGGCCGAGGAATAAATCCACAATGCCACTCACTGAGTCCTCCCCTCAAGGAAAGATTGAAACCATCTGAGGACTGTACCAGACAGTCCACAGATGAGCCACAGGTGCTCCAACAGCACACCATGGTCTGCAGTGTCAAATGCTGCAGAGAGATCAAGGAGGACCAAGATGGAACTGGTCTTCCATTCTCTTGCTATTAGGAGGTCATTTAGTACCCGGACAAGGACTGTCTCAGTATTATGTCTCTTCCTGAATCCTGACTAGAGAGAATCACAGACACTGTGACTGGTCAAATGATCATCCAATTGTGATGCAACCACCTTCTCAATAACCTTACCCATAAAGGGTAAGTTAGAGAAAGGGCTGTAGTTCGCCATGCAGTCCGGGTCAAGGAAGGGCTTTTTAAGGAGGGGCTGAACAACCTTCAGGGGATCCAGAAAGATCCCCCTCTCCAATTACCTTCAGACAATCTCAGCTGGGACTACAACCAGTAAAACAATATGTTGTGTGAAAATTACCACTTTGGAAAAATATTACAGCAAGGTAAACCACACGGTACCATGGTTGCTACCTGTGTACATCCACCACATGATACCTCCATACCCAAGACATCCAATATACCCAAGAGCTTTTCAGGCTTCAGATTATGAAAAGGACAGCTTTGGAGGGAGGGAGGTGGGCACTAGTTCTTTTTTGGAGGAGATAGTCCTGATGGAACTTGCTAATCTGAAGGTGGACAATGCAATGGTGCCAGATGGGGTGCATCCAAGAGTATCGAGGGAGCTCAGGGAAATATTTTCTGCACCTATGACAGTTCTGTTTACATACAAACATCCAAATTGCCAGCAGAAACAGGCCTCATGGTCTATTGAGTCTGCTTGATTGTGCAACTAGCCCCTCATTGCAGCTGCCCCACCCTCCCTTCCCTCCTCATAACAACCCCACCTCACTCTGTCCCAACCCCTCTTAAATCCCCCCACCATTCTACATGATACTACTTCCTTGGGCAGAGCATTCCACTTGTCTACCATCCTTTCTTTGCAAAAGTGTCTCTGGATTTCCCTCCTGTATCTTCCCCCATCAGTCTCAATTGGTGCCCACTCATGTCCTTCCACCTTCTAATCTGAAGATCCCTTCCATATTAATCTTGTTTATTCCCTTTAAGTATTTAAAGGTTTTAATCATATCCCCCCTATCCTTCCTCTCCTCCAGAGAATACATGTTCAGCTCTCCCAGCCTCTCCTCATAGGATTTTCCCTGCAGTCCCTGGATCATCTTCAATGTGCTGCACTGCACCCCCTCCAGCAATCTGATGTCTTTCTTCAGAAATGGACAGTATTACACACAGTATTCCGGATGCAGTCTGACCAGTGACCTGTACTGGGGAAGGACCACCTCTCTGTGCCTGGAAGAGATTCCCCTCACTATGCACCCCAACATTTTGCTTGCCTTTGCATTCACCTTCCTGCACTAAGTTGAGTGGTTCATAATCCCTGTTATTAGTACCCCTAGATCCTTTTCCTCCCCGGCACTTTCCAATTGTGCCCCTCCCAACTGATATTTCCTCTCCTAATTCCTTGCTCTGAAGTACAGGACCTTGCACTTCTTGGCATTGAACCCCCTCTGCCATGTCTCTGACCACTCCTGTAGTTTGGTCAGGTTCTCTTGCAGCCCCCTCCACCCCTCTATGTTATCTACCACTGCTCTGATTTTAGTATCGTCTGTGAACAGACTGATCCTACTCTGGATCCCATTTGAGATATCAGCTATGAATATCCCAAACAGCACTGGTCCCAGAACAGATCCCTGTTGCACCCCACTCGTAACGACCCTCAGTGATGAGAGTCCCCCCCCACCACCCTTGCTGCCTACCCCTCAGCCAACTGGTGATCCAGTTCACCATTTTTGTTCACACTCCTATGCATTCCAGTTTTCCCCCCAGCCTCCCATGCTGCACTTAGTCAAAGGCCTTGCTGTAGTCCAAATACAGGATGTCCATTTCATGGCCCCTGTCCAGTTCCCTGGTAACCCAGTTGTAGTACTCAACTAAGTTTGTTTGACAGGATCTGCTCAAAACAAAATCATGTTGATGACCATCTTGGAGACCATTGTCTTCCAAAAAGGTCACCAGTCTCTCTCTTTTAGGATTGACTCCATGAGCTTCACCATGATTGAAGTGAGGCTTATAGGTCTATTGTTACCTGGATCATCCCTCGGGCCACTTTTATGAATGAGCACCACATGGGCCAACCTCTAAGCCTATGGAACACATCCTGTGTCCAGTGATGTATTGAATAGGTCTGCCAGGGGTCCCACCAGGATCTCCACTAGCTCCCTGAATACCCTAAGGTGAATGCCATCTGGTCCTGGTGCCTTGTCCACCCTAAATGTCCTTAGCCCTTACAGCAACCTGTCCACTGTAATCCTGAAATCAGTTACCCCTGCCCCCTCTACCCACTCCACCCTTCTAATGGGGTATTTGTCCCCTTTTCCTTGGTGAACACAGAGCAGAAGTACTCATTCAGTGCCTCTGCCTGGTCCTCCCCTGTCTCCACCCACCCCCCATCCTTCCTAATCTTCACAATCTGGTCTTTGTTCCTTCTTCTCTTGCAAATGTAGTGGAAGAAGTCATTTTCCTTGTCCTTGATTCTCTGTGCCAGACTTAGTTCTCTGGAAGCTTTGGCCATGCTGTCTAACCTGGTAACCTACCTGCAATTCTTAGTGTACTCTTCTTTGTCTCCTTGCCCTCCTGATTTTGTAAGCCTCTGGAATGCCTTTCTCTTGGCCCTCACCCCATCCATAACCTCCTGAGTCAGCCAGCTTGGCTTCTTTGCCTTTCCCTTTTTGCTTCTTGTCCTGGTACAAGTCTCAGTTGCCTCTGCTACCCCTTTTTTAATGCTATCCCACTTTTGGCTAATGCTTATGCATGTCTGAATTCCCATCAGGTGCTCAACCAAAATTTCCTCCATCTTTCTGAAGTCTGCTCCCTTAAAATCAATCACCCTAGTGCCCGTACTCCCATTTCCCTGCCCATACTGAGTGTGAACCACACCATGTGATTGTCACTCCCAGCCAGGGGGTCCTCCACTCCCAAATCCCTTACAGCCTCCCCATTTGTCAATACCAGGTCCAGAGTCCTTCCCACCCTAGTTGGTTAACGGACCAATTGCACTAAGAAGCAGTCCCAAAATGCATCTAGTAACACCCGTTCCTTTGCACACGTGGTGGTTGGGGTGTTCCTGTCCACCCCAAGGAGGTTGAAGTCCTCTGCCACAACTGTGTTCCCCTTCCTACAGACCCTTCTAATCTGTTCAGCCAACTACCTATCCAGGTCATCCCCCTGAGCTGGTGGCCTTTACACTACCCCCAACCTCAGTGTCCTTCTTTTGGAGTCTTGAAACTGCATCCATAGGACCTCTGTCCTGCCCTCCACCCCCTCCTTCTTACACACCTTATCCCCTCTCTCATGTAGATTGCCACACCCCCATTCCCCTTAGCCCTGTCCTTTCTGAATATCCTGTACCCTGGGGTCATCATATTCCAGTCCCACTTCTGGGTGGCCCATATTTAACAGCTCACTGGAAACAGGAGTGGTTCCGGAGGACTGGAGGAGGGTGGATGAAGTCCCACTACACAAAAGTGGTAGCAGGGAGGAGGCTGGCAACTATAGGCCAGTCAGCCTGAAATCAGTGGTGGGAAAGTAATGGAATCACTGTTAAAGGAAAGGACTGTGGAATTTCTTCCACAATTATGTTTTTGCAATCCTGGAAGGAACCTCACTAAGGCATCGAAGAAGGCATTAAAGCTGCCTTAACTTGGTTATTTAAAAAAGGCAAACTGCAGAAGATTTCATCCGCATAGCAATTAAAACCCAATCTGTATTATCTCAAGATCTCCATTAGTAGCAGCAAGTACACACAGAAGAGTGTCTAGGCAAAACCATATCCTGGGGTCCCACAATGATTGCAACTGTTGATAAAAAAAAATCTCTGATCACAAATGGCAAGTGGACTGGTCCTGGAAATATGAGTCAGACCACTGCAAAATATGTCTGGGCATATACCCTAGAGGTCACAAGCACTCAATGCCTGGGAATATAGTATGCATCTCAAAAATAGGAGGTTAAACGAGTATTGCAAAAATCTGGATTCCAGCTTCATTCATGTAAAGTATGTACTAGTCATTAAATGAAGTAATAAATACATTACTCCCGAAAGATGTAATGCATTGCAAGTTTTACCAACTTGAAATATGTACAAATACAAGCACTGGCATATTGCCTTATTAGTGGTATAAAGCAGATGTTCAAGTTCCACCGAGGGTAAAAGAAGTGAATGATTCTACTTAGATTTAATCAAATCACAAACAAATGGATGCAGTTCATGAGTCTGCATAGATGCTCTAAATTGGAAATCAGGGAACTTTACTACCACAAAACATATGTTCAACAAGAAACAAAGTAGCTTATGTTAAAAGTAGGGATGAACCAGTACTACAAAAAAGAAACCACTCGAACCGTTTAAAGAATTAAGTGGTGCAAAATGCAAATAGGATTAGCACATGGTGACCAATTAATGTTACACATGAAAATGGATTATTTATTTATTTTTATTTTATTTGTTTATTTGTTTAGTTTTTGTTTACCAGGTAAGTGCCATTAGCCAAAACATGACTATTTTCAGGTGCGACCCGGGAGATTTACAATAAGTAGGATGTACAGGGGATACAGTTTGATTTAGGGTAGAGACGTAGTACATACAGAGCTAAAACAAGGTTTAACAATGACATAATTAGGTAACAATAAAAGTTCAATAGTTTATATTCAATTGAAAGACTCAGAGAGAAAAATCACATACGGCTGACAGCTTAAAAGGTTGAGGGAAGCTAAAGCACAAACAAAAATTAGACAATAAGTGCCTAAAATAATAAACTAGATGGTCAGGATAACAGGAGATCAGTTTACAGCAGTTGGGGTAGTGTGTTTAAGTAGAAGGCAAATTCAGGGGGGTTTGAAACAGGCACACGAGATTTGGCTGAGGAGGAAAGAACGATACCTGTTTTTGAACTGGACATGGCTGGGGGCTGATCGTACATTAAGTGTCAGAGAGTTCGAGAGTTTTGGCGCTGAATGAGAGAAAGCAAGGGTTCTTTTGTTAGATTTACATCTAGGTGTTTGCAGCAGTGACTTATCAGCTGATCGTAGGCCATAAGAGGAGGTAAGTGGAGTTAGTAGTGAGGCCAGTGAGATTGGGATGCCCGCTCTAATGATATTATCAGCCACGGAGTCAAGGGCAAGAGTTCGAGCTGAAGCTGGGGGTAGCCAATTCAGATTGGCATAACATTTGCAATGGTGTTTTGACCAGGGAGAGGCCGATGCATACCTGCATATGCTGTTATAGGTGTCCCACTCCCTAAGGAGAGTTTTGGATGCATTGAGATAGGTAGCTACCCCATAGGATAGTGACGGGAGCAGAATCCCATGGGCTATAGCTAATCTAGCTGACTGTGTGAAGACATAGCTGGTTTTGTAGGCTACTCCTATTTTGGCATTAACCAATTTACAGGTGGATGTTATATGCTGACCAAAATTAAGATTTTCGTCGAGGAGTACACCTAGATACTTGAAGGAGTGAACTGGACTTATTTGACTTGAAAAGAGGTTTGAAAACAAAACCTCTCACAAACTTATTAGACGGAAATTTAAACCGGTCCTTATAAGATCTGGAAACATTTGTTCCTTTCCTGGGTAAATGTGCAAACATTGTGTTTGGGTGTGCAGAAACATGTGCTCACAGTTTGAGCACTGTATTGCAAATAAAGGCACCATCCTCAGCTGTTGTTCCTCAGTTTTGTAGTTTTGAGAAAAATTATTGAAGTAGTGGCACCACAGGAAGTGTATTATACTGTACTAATGCTATGAGGATAATATATTATTTACACATAAAACATAGTGAATGATTAGACTATTATATAAAATCTAGTACATTGCAGACTTATAATTTACAGATAGCATACAGCAACTACATTTAATAAAATCTATTGACTACAGACTATATGTGCACAGCCATACACATTATGCATGAGCCTAATGCTCAGTTGCAAAGGGCCCACTATTGAATTTCTACCCTAACCTAGAACAGTACAGGTGAGATTTCATTATTACTACACATTTCTACTTTTAGAAAATGGCTTACAATGACACATCTCTTTAGTGCAGTAAAACTTCTCATTTCATTTTCTTGTTAAAACCTCATGACTGCAACACACCAGTAATATTTGAGTCTTTGTTCACCAACAAAATATATTATAATGAATAAAGTGTACCTGACTGTACACAAAATAGGACCATTGTGGTATTCTGGTAACACATGAAAGTCACTCTGCCTTCGCCTTGTGGTTTATAAATGTCACCAGAACCCCTCAATAGTTTTTCACCCATATAATGTACCATAAGGCTTAGTTTATCCTTTAGTAATATATGATTATGCCAAATAATGCTATCAAAAATTATACAGAAAAATTCTCATAATATCACACTTCCAGTCCTGTAATACCATAATTGAAATCTTGTAATACTATCATTCAGAGCTTATAGTACTATAATTCCAAACTCTGAACGATAGTATTACAAGACACAAGCAGGACTGCATGCTGATTAGTTCCTCATGCTCAATGCAAGCCAGCATGTAATGTAACTGCCATATACAGTAAAAGACAACCTGCTGCTGACCACAAATGATAACAGAAAATAAGAGCAGCAATGTGAGGGTGCAGAGGAAGAATAGTCTTACCATGTGGAGCCCCTCTCCGTTTTTCAGTAGCAGCAACACTGGCAGTGAATGAAGTAAAGCAGCTCACAGAGATGGGAGAGACCAACATTTCATCTCACTTTCTGAACAGCACAGATGCCTCCTGATAGGTGGATCTGTGCCACAGGAACTGGGCTTTCAGCAGCAGTGCTAGTGAAGAAACAGCAGCAGCACACAAAGCCAGGGTCAGACTGACTTTTTAAGTGTACATCTGCCTTTCATCTCACTAGTACAGCACCCTCAATGGCACTGACTACAAGAAAGTCCTTGAATCCGTATATTACAAAAAATAAAAGATAAGAAACAGTGATTATTCGTCCATAATGCCATCACGAGGTTCTGGGGATATGTGGAACCTCTTGAGCGTCACTCTCAAGGTTCACATGTCCCTTGAACATCTTGATGCTATTATAGACTTGTAATACACAGTCTCCTATCTATTATTCTATTGTTATATACGGATATGTCAACATAATACCACAGTACACCATACGAAAAAATTCCCCATAACAGCACAGCACAGAGGCGATAATACTATCATTGCTGCCCCAAAATGCTATTGTTCAGAGCCCATAATACTATCATTGGGAATTCTTAATGATAGCATTATCATGGAAACAGTAAAGCACAAGTGCATGAATGCCTTGTGCAGAGCGGGAGCTAGCTTTCACTATAACTGTCATGTACAGTAAAAGCCAACTTGCCACTCACCAAAAACCAGGAAATGCTTTTAAATGCTGTCCCCAGTGTATTATCTAAAACCACAAAGTGATAACCGCTCACCCCCTTCAATCCAGTTCAGTTCAGTTCCCGCCCGCCAAACCAGCCAACAGCTCGCAGACCTCCTCTCATAAACACACCACCATTTTCCCTTAATAACTGTGCAAAACCACACAGTTACAACCAATCAGAACACATACTGTGTGCTTTAGAGATGTGTGAGCATTGCAGCAGCCATAGCAATGGCCTGGCAACTACAAAAAACCCTAGCTCCAATAGCAGACATGGCTACACTAGCAGGCAAATTTAAAAATACTTCCAACTCCTCACATCCGTATATTACAAAACATAAATGATAGGGGACTAAGTATTACAAGGCTATAAAACCATTCTGAGGTTCTATGGACATTCTGGAACCTCTCAAGATTTGCTATCAGGGCTCATATGTCCCTAGAACCTCTCAATGATATAATACTCTCATAATACTCAGTCACCTATCATTTATTCTATTTTTATTATAACTGGTGAGGCATTATAATACATGATTTAGCAGTGTCTCCAAATGCAGTAAAACACAACTTTTGCTGTAATATGTGAGTGTGTAATATGGTGATCCCATTGCAAATGCACCAGCTCATTCTCTAATGCATTGCAAGTCTGACTTGCTCCTTATGTACATTTCAAAATTAAAAACCAGAGAAACATATTTTTTCAGTTTGTATAATCACAACTTTGTTGAAATTAGAAGCCATTGGTCTTTGCTGCTGAACTGTTTGCAAAAATTAACATGAGAAAAGTATGTCTTCTTACATTTTTTTATAAACTGTTCTCATCTACTGTAATTGTATAAGATCAGGAGTCGTCATGGAAACCTGGTTTCACCAATGACACAACTTTTAACTTTGTTCATTTACAAAATTAAGTGGCTAGTAAAATGAACTGATACTAGTCAAAGGGAATTAAGTTGTCTTTTTACTGTGACAAAGTGTCTACAAGTCTGTAACAAAGTACAATATAAACCACAGCAAATAAACCAGTAAGTTATTGTATCAGATTAAATAAGAAGAATTGTAATTACTCATTTGTTACACACCTTTGGTGTATGATACCTTCACAAGCCACTTAGGCTTCACTCTGGTGGTTTATGTAGTATTACATACATCAGGTGTGTAAAAACATTTTCAGTGTACAACTTACATGCATTATTTTAGATTATACTTGCACAGTAGCAACAGTATTGTTAGGGTTGAGGGATCACATCTATGTCAAAGCCCGATTTTTGCACCTTAATAACTTCACAACTGTTAAATGGATTTGTATGACATTTTGTATGTGTAATCTTGAGGGATAGTTCTCTTGATATGGCAAATTTTGTTTGAATCAGTTTTGTGGTTTCTGAGATAAAGAGTCTGAACCATTGTTAAATGTATGTGTTCTTTGCTGTCTCTTTGTTCACCTGTATCTCAAAAACTGTTTTAAACTGTGGTCTGAAATTTTCAGGGTAGAAAGCCTTTGCCTCACAGATGTGCCGTTTGCTGGTTTGGTGAAATATTAATCTATTCCAAAGCTACTAAGTTTCGAAGTTCCCATTATTTTCAATGGGAAGTTATAGATGTTCAGCATGAAAAAGGATCCTGTGTTGCAGGAGCTAATCCCTTTTTGCAGAATGATCATCCCGTGTTGCCGGAGCCTAATGCATTTTTTCAGATGGGTCATCCTGTGTTGCAGGAGCCTAATGCCTTTGTGCAGATGGGTCACTCTGTGTTGCAGGTGGGAAATGTTTTTTCATGGCTCCGCCATTTTGTATTTTCAGTTAACGAGAGAAAGAAAACAAAGAAAAATGAATGGATTTCAAAAAACAAACATCAGAGCCTAGCTAAATGGGACCTGTTTATTTATTTATTTAGTTTTTGTTTACTGGGTAAGATGCACTAGTCATATGAATGACTATTTTCAGACCCAACTCAGGAGGTCACAAAGTAAGACTACAGAATACATGACAACATCAGTAACAGTACAGAAAAGAAACAATGTACAGCAACTTGAAATGAAACATGATACAACAATTGAAGAAAATAAAGTGCATAAAAATAGGATAACTCAGCAGCAAGCATAATATACATGTTATATAAGATAAGTGCCATCTCAAAACTAAGACAAAAAATAGGGTAGGCATACATTGGTACTAGTTGAGAGAAATCACAAGCAACAAATAGGACAATGCAAGAATGGTAGGAATTAACATAGTGGGCAAAGGCCACAGTAACATACACAGGGTAAACACTAAAATTGGAGAAGCAAACAGAAAGACAGAAATATATCAAATGGGTAGGCTGATGTCAAGCCAAGGCTGAGGTAAGATATGATGGTGTATTGGCACAGAAGGGTAGAGTGAATAAAGGTGGGAGATATATAGGAAGGGAAAAGTAGATCTTAGTGGTGAGTGAGTAGTCTAAGGGGGATTAAAACAAGTGCATTGTGCACCAGTAGTGAGAAGAGAGTGATGTTTCTTTTTAAATAGGTCATGAGAGTGTGTAAGTTGCAGATTAAGGGGGAAGAGAATTCCAATATTTTGGAGCAGCATGAGAGAAAGCACAGGCTCCCTTGGTAGTTTTGCACCTAGGAATGTGTAGCAATGCATGGTCAGCAGATATGAGGCCACAAGAGGAGGACAGGGGATTAGAAAGGAGGGAGGTGATGTAGGGGTATAAGATCTCAAGATGGTGTCTATTTAGGAGCCAAGGGAGAGAAATCAGAGGGTGGAGGGGGAGGGCCAATTTAGATCAGCATAGAGTTGACAGTGATGTTTGAACCGAGGGGATGCTGAGACATAGCAACAGATATTATTATAAGTAGTATCCCACCTACACAGAGAGGCCTTGCATGCATTGACATAGGTAACAGTACCATAGGTGAGAGATGGAAGCAAAATGTCTCTGGCAATAGCCAGCCTAGCTGAGGGAGTAAGGGCATAGCTAGTTTTGCAGGCCACCCCAATCTTGGCATTAACAGATTTGCATGTGGCCAGAATATGTTGTTTAAAGTCAAAGGATCCATCAAGTAGAATCCCTAGATATTTAAATGAGCTTACAGACTCCAGTAAGGAGCAGTAGAGGCAAGATATTTTGAGAAGGCTCTGACTGGTTTTAACTTTGGCTGCAGAGCCAAATAACATTGCTTGCATTTTACCCACATTAAGAACAAGATTATGTCAGAAGAGCCAAGACTGGATATTATGAAAGGCAGATGAGAGATTGTGGTTGATCTCAGATACAGCTTTAGAGCTGGAATACAAGACCAGATTGTCTGCCTAAAGGAGGGATGAACAGAAAGGGATGTCATGGGCAGCCTGGTCTATGAAAATAGAGGAGAGCAGGGGATCCAGGACTGAGCCCTGAGGAACACCTATATTGATGGAAGTTCGATCAGATAGGGCCAAGTTAAATTTTATGACCTGGGATCTATTTGATAAATAGCCTTTGAACCAACCTACAACTTGTGGTGAGAAGCCTAGGGAGAGAAGCATGACTAGAAGAAGAGGGTGATCCACAAGATCAAAAGCTTTTGTAAGATCAATAAAAAACACACCAGTCAGAAAGCCAGAATCCATGGAGCAGAGTGTGTCATTTGTGAACTTCAGTAGGGTAGTAATGGTGCTGTGACCTTTGCAGAAATCATATTGATTTTGTGAGAGAAGATCGTGTTTAGTGAGAAAATCAATGGTTTGAGAGGCAACTAGTTTTTCAAGGATTTTGCTCAAGACAGAGAGGATAGCTATGGGCCTATAGTTTTTATCACCCTTTTTGTAAATTGGTGTAACTCTGGAGATTTTCCATATGTCAAGGACTTGTCTGTGGCAGTAGGACAGAGTAAATAGTCTTCCCAAGGGGAAGGCAATAAAGGGGACAGCCAGTTTCAGCAGTCTGGGCTCTAAACAATCTGATCCAACAGAGGTGTTATCTGATACAGCGTTTAGAAGTTTTAGGACATCAGTCCTAGTTATAACTTTAAATGGAAACAATGGATACACAGGCCTACTATTATCAGGTGAATGCCCTAACAAGGTTTGTGTTAAAGGAAACAAGGAGCATATTTAGAGAAATCAGAGAAATGCTGGTTAAACGAGTTTGCAGTGGTTACTGAGTCATTGCAGTGCACCTATTTTAGGACCATGTCATTTGTAGAGTGTGACTGAGTAAAGCCAAGGAAGGTTTTAACGTGGGTCCAGAATTTTCTTGAGTCCCAGCAGCATCCACTAGGAGACCTTTACAGTAGGAGCCTTTTGCCAGCCTGATTTGTCTTTTACAAGCCTTCCATTGCATCCTGTAGTCATGGTAGTCTGATTGCAGACCAGTGACTTTGAAGCACCTCCAGCTTTTATCCCTTGAATGGAGTAAGGAAAGAAGGTCTTTGTGAAGCCATCTAGTTTGTTTACCCCATACGTGGCATTTGGTAAGGGGGTGGGCTTGTCCTGCAGAGCCCCAAATTGAGAAATAAATAATCAAGAGCTGACTGCACATCATAGATCTAGTATAAGTAGGACCAGTCAACCAAGGAGATATCAAGTAAGAAACCCACTTGATCAAGATTGGCAAAGTTTCTAAAGGAACTATATCATGGTGGTGGAGGGGATACAAGAGAGGAGCTCCAGCAGCAAAAAATGGGGTAGTGATCACTTACAGTATGGTGTCCTCAAGAGTGCCAGCAGCAGTAATTCTATCTAAGCAGTTGGTAAGTATTCAGTCAATCATGGTGCTGGAGGCAGAGGAGGATGTGACCCCAGTTGGGTCAGTTATAAGCTGATGAAAGTTATGACTTTGCACCATGGAGAGCAGGGAGCTATGTGTCTTACCTGACCAGTCGAGATTCAGGTCACCAAGGATAAGTACTTCATTTTGCCCAGTAGCAAGGGCAACTTGGTCTAGTATTTCTTCAAGACCCAGGAGACCGCCTTGAGGTGGATTATAAGCACAAACTATGTGCAGCTTTTTTGCACCAAGGAAAAGGGTAGTGTGGATGTATTTTGCATGCAGAGAGGTTTTGTGTAGCGGTGATAGCAAGATTCAGGTGAGACTTGAAGAATATGGCAACCCCCCTCACCTCGTTTGGGTGCTTGCCTGTCACACCTAACTAAATTATAGTTAGGTAGGGTGCAGACAGAATTGGGCATGGACTCCCTGAGGCAGGTCTCCAAAAAAGCAGAGAATGTCAGGACAGTAGTGAGCTACCATACCTCCAGTTCAACAAAGTTACATAGTAAGCTTCTGATATTTAGATGAGTGACACAGAGGCCCTTCAAGTTGGTTCAGTAGGATCTGAGTGACAGTAGCAAGCCTGAGGGCCAGGGTTAGTTTCCACATCACCCAAGAGAAGAAGGGCCAGGAGGAGGAGAAACCAGAGTTTGCGATGGATGAATGGTGACAGGATAATTACAGGGTGGCATATACACTTACTGAAGGTAATGATAGCATTGTATATGAAATACCTTGGGAGGAATAGGGAGTAAGATCGTATCATTTTAGCTTTCTTAAAAGCAGGTTTGAAGTGAAATCATGGGTATGTGTGTGAGAGGATTCAGAGTATGGTAATCTAGAGGGCAGATAGAACCAAGTGAGAAAAAGCAGCATAAGCCCAGTGGTCAGAAGAAAAAGGAATTGGTGCCCCATACTAGGGAGAAGCTGAGCGAATGATAGAGAGAAATAGATATCCAGGAGTAAAATAGGCTAAGGATAAGGTCAGATCTAGTATGAGACTTCAGGAATGACTAAGACCAGGGTTAGAAATGAGTTGTGGAAATGCTCCTAGTGGGTAATAAGTATAAGGATCAAAATGAGAAAATAGCCTTACCTGAGTTATAATTAAATGTAGTGAAAAATGCCCCTAGTGGGTACAAAGTATAAGAAGCAAATGAGAAACTGGGCTGATTGGTCATGTGACTAGTTGTAGCTATATAAGAGAGTGTCCCGGTAGAGTGGGAAGCAAGCACAAAGTGCTTGCAGGGTTTTAATGATGCAGTGGCCCCAAAGCAGGAGTCAGGTGGCAGAGTTCCTTTGCAGCTTCCTGGTAATTCTCTGGCAGGAGGGCGAATGAGGTGTGACAGTGGCTGGACTCAGCCACAGAAGCGGCCCAGCTCTGGAGATCCTGCCCAATGAGGGCAAAGTGCTGGAGGAGAAAGGAGGGTGAGGACTAAGTACTGGAAGGGGTCATGGGAGAACTTAGACAAACAAAGGTACAAGGAGGGGAAAAGTGAGAAGGGAGTAGGCCAGAGTGGGCAAGCAGCGAAAAGAGCATCTAAGGGTTGGATAAGGAAGCAGAGGAGGCAAGGTAGAAAACACAGAATAAAGCTAACTTGAAACTTTAAAGAATGCCTTAACTTAAAACATGGAGCAAAAGACTGTAACACTTGAAACTAAAAGTTAAAGTAGGACTGGTGACCTAGATAAAACATCAGTTAAAGAAAAATCAGCAAAGTAACAGTCTAAGGCTAAATGTCCAATCAAGAAAAATGCTGAAGGGTCCAGAGTCAATCAGAAGATAGAGTGGAAAGGCACCAGAAAATTTAAACCTCACCACGTGGTAGCAGCTGAGTAGCAGCTCTCCATACGTACCCTACAAGGATGCAGTGGCCCCAAAGCAGGAGTTGGGTGGCAGGGTTCCTTTGCGGCTTCCTGGTGAGTCTCTGGAGGGAGACGGGTGAGTTGCGGCAGTGGCTGAACTCAGCCACAGAAGCAGTCCAGCTCAGTAGATCCTGCCCGATCAGGGTGAAGCACCTTACAAGGATGCAGCAGTCCCAAAGCAGGAGTCAGGCAGCAGAGCTTCTTTGTGGCTTCCTAGTGATTCTCTGGAGGAAGGGTGGGTAAGGTGCGACAGTGGCTGGACTCAGCCACAGAAGCAGTGAGGCTCAGGAAATCCTGCCCAATCATGGTGAAATGCCTTACAAGGATGCAGCAGCCCCAAAGCAGGAGTCAGGTGACAGGGTTCCTTGTGGCTTCTGTGTGATTCTCTGGAGGGAGGGAGGGCGAGATGCAGCAGAGGCTGGACTCAGATGTTTAACTACATTCTGATGTTTGTTTTTAAAAATTATGGTAAGAAACACCTTTTTAGGGCACCCAAAATCATGGGTGCCCAGCTTAGCAAGAGGAGCACTTCCCTAGCATTCCCTGTATGAGAACAGTGGAATTTTCTTGACTTCTGCAGCCACAGCTGGAACACATGCTACCAATTGCAGGGTAAGGTGTGAGCCTTTGTTTCCCCTGGTGTCCAGTGATGCCCCCCACCATCGGATTACTGGCCCCATAATTAATTTCACTTTTCACCCTACTTAGTATGCCTTTCCAAGTAAAACTTTTAAATAAATGATATGTGAGCTGCCATTTCCCTGGTGTCTAGTGTCACTCCCCACCCACTGATCACTGTCCCCATTCTAAATTTATATATTCCCTGGTGTCTAGTGGCACCCCATCCTCTGATCGCTGTCCCCATTATTTGTTTTTGTGCCCTGGTGTCTAGTGGTACCCCCCCACCCTTACATTTTGGGTACAGTTCTTAAATAAAGTAAATGGTCCCTTGATTACTTTTTTTGCAAACAAAGCTGTGAAAGACAAAACAGTCCTTTGCCAGTCAGCCACCCCACCCCCACCCAACACCCACCACCCCACACCCCAGTACACTCCCACACACCCTCACTCACCTGAAGAGGTCCCAGGTTCAAGATCTACTCTCTGAATGAAAACACACCTTGCTGCTGAAACCGGCGACTGCAATATGAGAAACTAAGGTAAATGCGGATCAGTATATTTCCATGGGGGTTTCAACTTTTATGCATAACTCTGCCATTTTTTGAGATTTTAACCCCAAGTTTTTAATATGGCCTTTTGGAGACCCCACCTCATGAACAATTTGACTGTCATTCTTCAACTCCCACCTGAAAGGTGATTTTGCGGTAGCTTGGTGAACTCACCTTTCAGGCAGGATTTATAGAATGACAGTCATATTGGTCATGAGGTGGGATCATAAGATGGCTATGTTAAAAATTTGGGGTAAAAATCTTTAAAAATGGCAAAGTTATGACCATTCATTGGAGTTTCACTATACACTCTCGCAACTTTGGAATTTTTACATATTTTGCGCCCAGATTTTCAACATAGAATTCTTATTACCCTTCCTCATGTATGTCATAGCTGTCATGTTTCAAATACTGGCTAAAATGTGTTTTCTTACCTGTGGTGCGAAATTGTGCTGCAGTTGTGCAGAATTCTGTTTTGGCGGGGATTTCAAGATTTTTTGTAAGGGATATATAAGCTGGTGTAATAAGACAGATATACTGACAATTTGGTCACTGTTGTCCTATAAATGGAAGCACAGTACCCAGATGGTCCTGTGCATCTCCAGCTACATACATCTAGGCATAAGAACAGTAATGGAGCATGGGAGTGCAGGGCCCAAAGGGTCCTGCGCTTCCTTGTGGAGGGTGAATGTGCAGGGCCGGAAAAAGTCAGGAAATTCATTACAAAAAACTTTGTTAATGCATCAGTTAGGGCTGCTGCAACAAAAGTAGGGGAATGTGGTGTTACACAAACAGGTGTCAGGGGTGTGCCTTGGGATCATCAGCTCAAACGCTCACCCCATTCTCCTATACTGTACCCATCTCAACTTATTTACTTATGGAATGGGGTGAGTGGTAGGGCTGATGAACCCAAGGTACACCCCAACACCTGTTGGTCTGTGCAAGGTAGGGGTGGGTTGTTAGGCTTGGAAAGCCTAACACCACATTTCACTACTTTTGTCATGGCAGCCCTAACTGATGCATTAAAGTTTTTTGCAATGACCACCACCACCCTCCACACATCAACAGGTATTGGGGTGTGTCTTGGGGTCATTGACCATATCATTCACCCATTCCCTTATGCTATACCATCTCAGCTTCCTTACACATAGAATGGGGTGAGAGTTAGGGTAGATGACCCCAAGGCACACCCCCATACTAGTTGATGTGTGGAAGGTGGGGGTGAGTTGGTAAGGTTGGTTGAAGGTGGAAAGGGGTGTTATGTTTGGGAACCCTAACACAACATTTCCATACTTTTGTTGCTGTAATATGAACCCTAACTGATGCATTAACAGAGTTTTTTGCAGTGAATTTCCTTACTTTTGTGAAAGTATCAGCATAGCCATAGTTGTTTCTATGTGAAAGTGTAGAGACATTGTAATTAACCTTCATCTCCCTATTGAAGTGCAGAGCCCTTCTGGCCCTGCACTCCAATGCTCCATGAATTTCCTTATTTTAATCTGGGAGTGCAGGGTCCTTTGGACCCTTCACACCCATCCCCTTGTAAATGTGTAAGCAAATTATCACCATAGCCATCTGATTACCCCAGGAGATGTACCTAGTAGATAACATTTTCTAACTTCCAAATCATAATTCTGCCCAACTGTGGCACATTCTATGCCACAGGTTAGAAAACACATTTTGGGCAGGATTTGAAAAATAATAACTGTAATATTCATTAGGTGGAGTACTAAGAAGGATATGTTTGTACATCTGGGGTCAAAATATTGTAAATTTCCATAGTTTCAAGTGGGCGTACCAAAATTGCAATGAATGGTCATAACTTTTATCATTTTTTCATATTTTGACCTCAACATTTCAACATATTCTTCTTATCACCTCACCTCATAAACCCAATAGGTGAAGATTTCTTAATCTGTGGTAAAATGCCATTCCATGCCACAAGTTCAGAAATATGTTTCAGGCAGGATGTGAGAAATGACAGCTGTACTGTTCATGAGGTGGTGTGAAAAAATGACTATGTTGAAAATTTGGAGTGCGAATATTAAAAATTGCCAAAGTTATGCATGTGCATAGAAAAATTTCAGTGACTACACATAACTCAGCTGTTTTTTGATATTTTTGCACCGAATTATTGATATGGGCTTTTTGGGATCCCACCTCAAGAACACTGGCACTGTCATTTCATTACTTTATCCCAAAAGATGATTTTGCACAGTGACCATGAAATCATCTTACAGGTCCAATTAACAAAATGACAGTAACAGTGTTCATGAGGTGGGGTCCCAAAAAGCCCATGTTAACAATTTGGTGCAAAAATACCTAAAAATGACTGAGATAGCAACACAAGTTCAAAACACCACTGACAGCCATTATACGGCACTTACCGTGATTCTTCAGTTCGCAGTTCAGCTTTGAGGAGTGCAGACATATCCCAGTCCACAGAAGATGACAGCAGATAATCTCTGATGGTAAGTATAGGGCAAGGGGTGGTGTGTGCTCAGTGGGAGGGTTCAGATTTGGGAGGAGGATGGGGAGACGACAAGGGATTTTTCCTTTTTTCAGGCTTTTTTAAAAAAGACATCAGGGACTGTTTTATTTTTTTACAGGTATTGTACATATTTAACCAATATTTTGGGACACTGGGGGTGGGCTCCCCAGTATCCCACAATACTGGGGGGAGACATAACTGAGGACACAGGGAGTGGGCTCCTCAGTGCCCCATACTGATAGGAGGAGTTCTAGTGCCAACATGGGGATTGGGCATCCCGATATTGGCAAAAACATTTTTTTAAATAAATATTAAACAATATTTCAGGACACTGGAGGTGGCTTCTCCAGTGTCCCACATTATGGGGTGGGGTAGGACATAACTGTGGACACTGGGAGTGGGCTCCCCAGTGTCCCACACAAGTGGGGTGGATGCTAGTGCCGACAAGTGGATTTGGCACCCCAGTGTTGGCAAAACCTTTTTTTAATTTAATATTTTGGACACTGAGAGTGGGCTCCCCAGTGCCTCACACTGGTGGGTTCTACTGCTGACACAGGGATTGGGCACCCTGATGTCAGCAAAAACAGTATTTTCTTTTTATTAAAACATGCCTTGGCCCTTTTGGAGACAATAAAAGTATAAAAGATTGTTTTATTAGTAAACACCAGTAGGTGTTTACCTAAACAGGGGCTGAGGAATGTGATTCTGGCATTATTTTTGGAAAAAAAATGGCCGGAGCAGTTTTTGACTTTTAGACGGGACCAATGTTTTTCTTTTATTGAAGTAGTGCTGCAAATTGCAGCAGTTTTTGTGCAACAGTGCCATTAGTTGCATGAAAACTGCTGCAATTTGAGGTAATTTTGCAAAAATACTGATGCTAATTTTCGTTACTACCAACAGCCAAGGAAAAAAACATATTTCTAGACACTATTTTTAAAATCTAATGACATAATCATGTTCCTCAGGCCCCGATTAGGTAAACACAACTGTTGGTGTTTACCAAGAGGCAGTATTTTTTGAATTACAGTGATTTTTTTCCCCGTTGCTAATTGAAAACCAGATGGCGGCACCATGACACTACTGATCTGTTTGCAACAGCAAAAAGTGCTTTTGTGAAAGCAGAAACTGATTTTGAATGGCACATATAATTTTTCCCATATGCTATAATGGGAAATTTAAACATTTAATAACTTTTGAACATATTAATATTTTCTCACCAAACCTTCAAAAGGCAATTCTGCAACCCAGACCCAATATACCCTAACAATTTCAGACCAGACCCCCAAGCTGTTAATGAGATGTGGCATGGCAAAGATTTGCACCTAAATGGTCATTTTCACATTTTGTGATACTCTGCATCTCCACAACTGCACATCTGACCAGAACGAAACTTGCCACATCAAGAAATCTATGGTATTATACCTGACGGCACATGAATAATTTCTTGTGCATCGGTCAAATGGTTGCAAAGTTACTAAAGTGCAAAATTTGGGGTTTAACATAGAAGTGACCATTGAATCATAACTATACTGGCACTACCATGCCAGTGTATACATATATATATATATATATATATATATATATATATATATATATATTTTATAGTGGCACAGTAGTGCCACTATAGTTAGGATTAAGTATGCCATTTAAGGTTAAATCTGAAATTTGGCAGCTTAATAACTGCAAATCATATGACGGATTTGCCTGAAATTTGGCAGCACAGCCTGGTACCATAGGTCTCTGGACCTGCCAAGTTTCGTTATGGTCAGATGTACGGCTGCGGAGCTACAGAGCATCAAAAAATGCATAAATTATGGGTTTTTGCACATTCCTTTGCTCACGCCTACAGGTCGCACTGCTTGTGCAATCTGATCCAATACCTCCAGGGAACATGCAGCCAGGACCCCCGATGTGCCTTTCAAAGATTTCATGAAAAAATATTAAATGGTTCAAAAGTTATTCAAAAAAAAAACTGTTTCCCATTATAGTCTATGGGAAAAGTTAAAATATTCCAAAGTGTCGCAAATGCCATTTTTACTGTAGCAAATGACCCTTTTACTTTCGTAAATCAGCCATCTTGTTTTCAGTCAGTGGTCAGGGAAATGCTTTGCATTTAAATTTGTGACCCTCTAGGGACACAATTGTTGTTATGTTCACCTAGTCAAGCCCTGAGGATGCTAGCCATGTCTTTTTTTTTTGGGGGGGGGGGTAAACACTCCGGAAATATGTTTTTTTAAATTTTTGTAATCAGTTGTGTCGCAAAGTACTTTCGAATATGCTACACTTTCGTGATTTTATTTGCGAAAATGTCATAATTTGTGAAAGTACTTTGAGACACTATGGCCAAAACAACAGGAAATGTTTGCCACCTTGCAGCAAAACAACAGTTTGGTCTTTTGGGTTGAAATTTGCAGTAAGAAAGCCAACATCCCATAGATGTGGCTTTTGGTGGTTTGGTGCCAAAATATTACAGGGCTGCAAAGTTACGGCACTCTGAAGTTGACACTTTTTCCCATAGGCTGACATTACGGCGTCCGCCATGCCTTTTGGGTCCTATATCTCAAAAATGCTTCGAGACACAAACTTTTCATCACAAAAGTTCTTAGTCCCCCACTGGAGGACCAGGTGCAAAACAAGCCTGGAAAGTCATAGATGATATGAGATTTTAATTTTTTTTTCTACATTGTACGGTTCCTGAGATATAAGCAATTTAGTATTCCAAGTACTCATTGTGATTGGTTGACCATCCATGGCACTCCAGACATTTCCTCATGGGTTTTAGCCCACCTGATAGGCTAGTGATGCACATGACTCTAGGATCAAATTTCTAGTATATCCAGGTCCCAGAAACCCCTGTTCTCCAGTTCAAATCGTGCATCTGATAAGGCAACTAGCACACCAGGATTCCTGTTGTTCCACACAGAAAGGTAGGCCTTGATTCTAATTTCTATAATGAGAGAGAGAGAGAGAGAGAGAGAGAGAAATCTATGGCTTAGGAGCAGCAAATCTAGGTGCTGCAATGGTGTTTCCAGGATGTAAACGCAGCACATTGTGCTTCAATCTAGAAAAGGCCAGTTGTGTGGCTTTAAGATTACTTTCGCTTAATTTAACATGAATTTGATCGTGATTTATTAGGAGCTTTCCAGGCTGCTGCTAGAGGCTGGAAGCCAGCACTGGTATCGCGATCTTATTTGTATGGAGCACATATTAATAATTAAAAAAAAAAAAAAGAAGAAACTTCTTTCCTGTTTGTTTGCTGCCCTATTACAGTATTGCTATTGTTCACAGTCCTGTAGTAGTCGCTCGCAGGGTTCCCGCTTAGAGGCGCCCCAAGTGTGTTTTTTGCTTTAAGAGAGAGAGAGATAGAGATTCGTTAAGCGATTTAGAGCTTCAGAGTGGCTGTGGTTTTGTAAATCGCTCTGCGCTAGCCGTGCATCCCAGCGCCCCCTCTCCACCCTCCACAGCATCACACTGTAGCACAGAAAGAGAAGCAGACGCCTATGGCCTGCGTGCACGTCTCTCCTCCCCAAATCTCTCTGCAGCAGTACATGAGGCACTCTACACCATGGGGGTCATCCCTCATGGAAAGAATAAGAAACGCTGTTTTCCCAGGAGAGCACGCCACTGCTCGGGCTCTGGCCTACCTGCGCTTCTTAGCGCCATGCCCATCCAGCAATCGAGGACGCCACTGCCACGTGGTCGGTCCCAGCATCACATTAGCTCCCGAGGAGTGCAAGGGGCTACATGCGGGAGGGCGAAGCTTCCAAGGCACGCTGTAAGCACTTCTTACCCTACAGCTGCCCCCGAGGCATCGCAATAGCCCCAGCATCCTCCCGGTGACCACATGGCCCCGTGGCCTACCTCGCCAGTAAGCACCACTCTCTGTCCCTCTCTCGCCCCCTGCACCACTGCACCCGACCACTTCGGGTCTTCCTCATGGTGCTATCCCACCCAGTGGAGCATTTTTTTAAACAGAATTACAGATACTGAGGGAGGCGACAGGTTGTCATCTCCACGCTCTTTTCGACCGCATGGTCATGAGCCACAGCGTGTCGCAAGGCGAGAGAAAGAGAGAGGGGATGCTCCATCCACCCTTCAGACCCATCCACTCATTCTAAGGGACACCAAGTTCCTTTCCAGACACTGTGAACTCCCTCCATCGGGACAAAGAGATTTTTTCATACTGAATTCTGGCTGACATGGGGGGCACACGAGCAGACAAAGGGGGCACAAGCCCTCCTTAGGAACCCAATGTTCTCTTTCTAGTATATATGGGGTCCCTCCCATAGCAACCTCTTATGAACGGACTACAATTACAGAACCTCTCCAATACTAATATGGGTCCCTATCCATAGCGGCCTATGATGTTCAGACTGCAATTACAGAACCTCCCCAATTCCCATATGGGTCCCTCTCCATAGCGACCCAATATGTATTTCACCACTACACTGGAGGTCCCTCCCAACAGCAACCACCAGGTTGGTGCATCTGTCCATGAGGGGTTCCTCCCACAGCAACCCCCCATGCTGTTCTTACCACCAAAGAATTCGACACATGCCCCCCAACGCTAACTCTGTTCGACAGCACCTACAGGTTATTCAACACGGTGCTAGACCGTACAGATTGTGCTTGTAATTAGGGGGCAAAAATCTGCCCGCAGGACCTTGCAAACAGTCCTAACAATACACTTGTCTTCTTCTTCACCAGATGGTCTAGGCCAAGAAGTGCTCCTCTTGCAATGCTACTCTCCTGCCCCACGCTCCGGGCCCCCTTTGCTCCGCTTGTCTTCATGACGATGATGACTTATCCATGGAGCAAACTCCTGTCATAGGTCCCAGCAATCCAGGGCCCAGTGGCCCTACTTGGATGGATCCTGGTACCCTACTGATTCAGAACCAACAGGCCACAGTTGCGATGATGGAGAGCCAACAGAATTTCATGCTGAGGATAATGGAGAAACTCGAATCCCTTACATAGCATAGAACAGCAGCACCGCTTCCAGAGCCAGACAATGCAGGGGGGCCCTCTGAGGAATGTCCAGACATTGCAGACCCAGTACTGGACAATCTTCAGACAGATTCCGGAGAGGACAAGGATATACCAGATGAGGAGGATGGAGCAGAGACCGATGAGGAGGACATGGAACCACAAGCCGTACCTTCCCTCACTTCTAAACTGTGTTCCTTCGACATGATCCCAGGCCTCATGAAAATTGTCAAGGCCACTATGGGATTCGACGTAGAGGAAGGAAAACTAGAGTCAAAATTAGATCCCATGATCCAACAAAAAGTGACCGCCACAGAGACCTTCCCGGTATGCCCAGCAATCGAGGACGTCTTCAACAGAGAGTGGCAATCCACAGAACCTAGCAGAATGTCGAATAAAAGAAACTTGGACAGGATGTATCATGTCCAAGAGGACAAAGCCAGTAACTGGTGCAAAACCCCAACCATTGACCCTCAGATGGCGGCACTCAGTAAGAAAACCATCTTGCCCTGCGGGACCATAGCCTTAAAGGATCCAATGGACAAAAGAGTAGAGGACATGTTAAACAGGACCTTTGAAATCGAGGGAACTGCCGCCAAAGCTTCCACAACGGCCATTTACACGGCACGCACAGACAACCGATGGCTTGAGGAGCTCCTAAAGCAGGCAAACCCCAAGTCCAGAGAGGCAGAACTTTTAGAGTGCACTCTCGATGCCGCAAAATACTTGCCGGACATGGCCGTGGACACCTTCAGACTGCATGCCAGGGCCACGGCAATCGCCAATCATGCCAGGAGAGCGTTGTGGCTAAAGTTATGGGATGCCGACAATGAATCCAAAACACTACTACAAAACTTACCCATGAAGGGAAAGCATGTTTTTGAGGAGGGCTTACAGGAATTCCTAAAACAAAAAAGAGGAGGGCAAAGACCTACTTAAGAATAAGACTAAGTACACCTACCTTCCTTCTGTGAGGTGGAGATTTCGGGGGGGAACAGGTCATACCAACCTTGCAGGGACACGCACTCCCAAAACAACTCCTTTTGAGGCAGAGGAACACACAATGGTTACCGCAGTTCCTATTCCCATTCATACCAACCGTCCTCCTCTAGAGCCCATGGCTCGAAATTTGGGGGAAGAGGTAGAGGTTACAGGGGAAAACAACAATGACTACGCACCCAGAACACTGCAAGGACAGGGTTCGTACCTCCCAGTGAGACAAAGACTGTCACTGTTCAAGCGCCAGTGGTTCAACACAACCTCGGACAAGTGGGTCCAAGAGGTGGTGTCAAGAGGGTACTCTATAGAGCTATCCCAATCTCCCATCACACACAGGTTCCTAAGTTCCCCCATCACCAAAAGGAAGGCAACACCTCATCAGGTCCAACGTATCCTGTTGGAATTGCTACAAAACAGAGCTATCCAGCCCGTTCCCCTCACACAAGCAGAAATTAAGGGTGTACTCCATTTTCTTTCTTGTGCCGAAGAAAACTGGAGAACTTCACCCCATTTTTGACCTAAAACACCTCAACCAACACGTGGTGTGCCACAGGTTCAAGATAGAAACCATCAGGTCAACCCTACGCAGCACCTGGGTAGGCGACTACCTCACATCCATAGACTTGAAAGACTCATATCTCCACATTCCTATCATACCAAAACACAGACAATACCTCAGGTTCCACATCCTAGGCCACCACTACCAGTATCAGGCCTTGCCCTTCGGACTTACCTCAGCACCAAGGGTGTTCACCAAAGTGTCAATAGTCCTAGTAGCCAGACTTCAGGACCAAGGGCTGGATATCATACCCTACTTGGACGACTGGCTCATTCGAGCACGCTCCGAGGAGCAATCGCACCGAGACACCTTGACCGCCCTAAAAGCACTCGAGGAACACGGCTGAGTAGTGAACCGTACCAAGAGTCATCTGATGCCCACACAACAGATCTAACATCTGGGGGTGCTAATCAACACCTCACAGAGATGGGCAAAACCCTCCCAGGCAAGGGTGCTCAATCTGATAACATTGGCTCGTTACCAGAGGTCTCGCCATCAGACAACCATGGGATGCATAGCCCAGTTGTTAGGGTGCATGGCATCTTGTATAGACCTCATACCCTGGGCCAGATGGCACATGCGACCACTTCAGACTTACATACTCACTCGGGGATTACCGAATGAGTACAACCTGCAAGTCCTTGTCCTACTACCAACATCGGTGAGACACTCACTAACATGGTGGACAGTGAAGGCCAACCTCACAAAAGGGGTCCCACTAGAGGCATCTCACACCGCCACAATAGAGACGGATGCAAGCCTGTCAGGCTGGGGAGCGTGCTTGGGTGACTTGACGGCACAAGGCCTTTGGACATCAACAGAAACCAAATTATCCATCAACGTCCTAGAAATGAGGGCGGTAGCCCATGCCCTCAAGGCTTTTGGATCATTCATCTACGGCCAACCGGTCCTTATACGCTCCGACAACCAGGTCACGGTGGCGTATATTGCAAAACAAGGGGGCATCAGGAGCAGAGCCATGCTGAGGGAGGCGACGTCAGTCCTCAGTTGGGCACAGACCAACTTCACCCATCTCGGTGCGCTGCTTCTCACGGGCAGGCTCAACATGCGAGCAGACTGGCTCAGCCAGCAACAAGTTCACCCAGGGAAGTGGCGTCTCCATCCCGGTCTCTTTCAGATGATCCAGGAAACCTGGGGACCAGTATCCATGGATCTCATGGCCACAATGGAGAACACACAAGTTCAGGCATTCTATTCAAGATTCAGGGAAAGCTGGTCCCAAGGAACTGATGCCCTGTCACAACCATGGCCCCGGGAGCATGCCTATGTGTTCCCACCCCTCCCCCTTCTTCCCCAGGTACTAAGCAAGATCCGAGCATCTCGCTGTACCATCATCCTGGTGGCCCCCTGCTGGCCACAGAGAACATGGTTTGCCATGGTACTGGACATGACATTAGCCAGCCTCAGGTTGCCCTACCGATTGGATATGCTGACACGGGGCCCAGTACTTCACCCGGCTCCGCAGACTCTGAAACTCACAGCCTGGCTCCTGAGAGGAAGAGACTGATGAGAACAGGCTACCACGAGTCAGTCATATCTATGATGCTACAATCTAGACAGTCCTCGACCACATCCACCTATGGTAGACAGTGGTCTCTATTCGTGAGGTGGTGTCGGGAACACGGTAAGGACCCAGAGCAACTGGATATGTCAGCCATTCTCTTATTTCTCCAACAGGGAGTAGACAAGGGACTGGCTCACTCAACCCTCAGAGTACAGCTCTCGGCCATTGGAGTGGCCACTGGTTCCATCAGGGGGATACAGCCTGGTAGCACACCCGGATGCCCTACACTTCCTAAGAGCAGTGGAAGTGCTCCGACCCAGGGTCCGACCTGCCATCACCCCATGGGATCTCCAACTAGTACTGGATTCCCTCAGTACAGCTCCCTTCAAACCGCTACATGAGGTGGACCTATTCTGTGTTGGCTTCAAGGCCTGCTTCCTCATCGCCATCTGCCTGGCTCGATGAATCAGAGAACTAGGAGCACTGTCATATAAGGAACCTCACACCATGTTCACCCCTCAGGGAGTCCGCTTACAGACAGTTCCAGCCTTCCAACCGAAGGTATCCACAACTTTCCATAGGGAGCAACCCATTGAGTTGCCCACCTTCTCTGGAGACGCCCAACCGGGCATTAAGCCAATCCCACACCATCTGGATGTCGGGGTCACCCTCTCCGTTTACATATCTAGGACCCTGCCCCTAAGTAAGACAGAGAGATTATTCATTGTTACAAGGGGACAAAGACAGGGTAAGGCAGTCTCTAAAACCACGATCGCCGGATGGCTCAGAAGAACCATCCAGGAAGCATACATAACCAAACATATGACACTTCCCGAAGGTATCAAGGCCCATTCCATGAGATCAGTAGCCACCTCCTGGGCGGAGAGGGCAAACGTCTCTTCCGAAGACATATGCAAAGCGGCAACATGGACTTCCATCCATACGTTTGCCAGACACTATAGGCTTGAGCACCTGAACAACATACAGCCCACTTTTGCCATGCAAATCCTCCTAACAGCCACCTCCGCCTCTCACTCATAGACCACTCTGCCTCCCACCCTGGGGTACAATACTGCTACTTATCTACCCATGAGGTAATGTCTGGAGTGCCATGGATGGTCAACCAATCACAATGGGTGTTTACTCACCTGGTAAAGGTGATTGTGTTGGTTGACATCCATGGCATTCCAAGACCCTCCCAACAGAGTACTCAGAGTGACCAGGAATGGAGCATTCACAAGCATAGCTAAGGAGGGATTCGGGCATATGCCACTATGGGCACATACAAGGGTGGAGGATACTGACTGTCAACCTAATAGGGGTTGAGATTAGATTGTAATAATAGGAAAATAAAGATGGGCCCATGGGCCACACAAGTTTACTGCCTC
The DNA here is from genome assembly GCA_016271365.2 of Neoceratodus forsteri. Classification (NCBI taxonomy): domain Eukaryota; kingdom Metazoa; phylum Chordata; order Ceratodontiformes; family Ceratodontidae; genus Neoceratodus; species Neoceratodus forsteri. Next base: position 423,096,013 of record CM028130.1, read on the forward strand.
AGTCTGCATCATTATGTACAATGATTGTATTGTTTTTTTCTTTGAATTTGTACTTGCACTTTACTAACCTTGATTTCAGCTATGGAAGATTTGAACTGGAGAACAGGTGTTTCTGGGACCTGGATATACTAGAAATTTGATCCTAGAGTCATGTGCATCTCCAGCCTATCAGGTGGGATAAAACCCATGAGGTAATGTCTGGAGTGCCATGGATGTCAACCAACACAATCACTTTTACCAGGTGAGTAAACACCCATTTTCTGCTACGAGGGCCATTATTATGCATATATTCTTTGTATTCACTGAGCTTCTGAATGCACCTTTTTGGGAAAAAAAGTGTGTGCATTTGCGGTTCTGTGACCGTTAGCGTTTCTGCTTTGTTTACACTACCATTTGTGTTTCCATTTCCATTTATGTCACCGTGTGTATTACCCATTGTGTTTGCATTTGAGCTTGCATCACTGTTACTGTTTCCATTTTCGTTAGCATTTACTTTTGCATCACCATGTCCGTTACAATTTGTGTTTGCATTTGTACTTGTGTTTGCATTTCCATTTGCGTTACTGTTTCCTTTGGCGTCATCGTTGGAGTTACCATTACCGTTTGTGTTTCCTATTGTGTTACCATTACTGTTTGCGTGTTCATTACCATTTGCATTTACATTTCCTTTGGCGTTAGCATTTGTGTTTTTGGTAACCCAGATAGACTATCTTAGGGTAGCTGGTTCATTCTACTGGGGTGTCGGACAGACGAGGCATACTGATGAGTCCTGGTAGGATGAAACATGTGTCTATGTCTTCTGTTGGCATCCTTTGCAAACTGTGTGACAGGCCTTTCGGCACCATGCATTTCTGCTTAAAGTTGAACCAGCATAATATTCTGTGGTGATTTGCATATGTAGCCCATGATGCTTTGCATTGTGTGGTCATGTGTGATTTTGTATTTCTTTGAAACTTGGCTTCCCAGCCAAATGCCCTTTGGGGTAACCATTGCCTCAGTGCTTGGGCACAGAGGTTCTTTGTCTTTTAAATAGTTTTTTGTTTTAATTGGGTTCACCACAACACAACCCAGATAGACTATCTTAGGGTAGCTGGTTCATTCTACTGGGGTATCAGACAGACAAGGCATACTAATGAGTCCTGGTAGGATGAAACACGTGTCTATATCTTCTGTTGGCATCCTTTTCAGACTGTGTGAGAGGCCTTTCGGGACCTTGCATTTCTGCTTAAAGTTGAACCAGCATAATATTCTGTGGTGATTTGCATATGTAGCCCATGATGCTTTGCATTGTGGGGTCATGTGTGATTTTGTATTTCTTTGAAACTTGGCTTCCCAGCCAAATGCCCTTTGGGGTAATCATTGCCTCAGTGCTTGCGCACAGAGGTTCTTTGTCATTTATAGGGTAGCTAGTCTTACTGCCACGGAGGTAATTTTCAGTCATTAGGTGTGTAAAATGTAAACAGGTGCAGAATTATGCCACTCCAATGAATGAAAATTTGGTTCATTTCAAGTTGCTGGGCCCTCCCATCATCTTGTGCGACATTGTACTTTACTATGCTTTCTCAAAAAGTAAGGAAATTCTTTGTAAAAAAAACTGCATTCATGCAACAGTTAGGGTTTTTTACAGTGACAAAAGCAAGGAAATTCACCATTAGGGTTACCATCCCTTGCACCCCATGACCACCTCGCACCCACTAACAGGTATCGGGTGTGTGTTGGGGTCATCGGTCCTGACTCTCATCCCATTCTCCTATACTACACCACACCAGCTTATTTACACATGGAATGGGGTGAGAGTTAGGACTGATGACCCCAACACACACCCCAGTGCCTGTTGGTGGGGGCGGGGTGGTCGTGGGGTGCAAGAGGTGGTAACCCTAACAGCAAATTTCCTCGCTTTTGTCACTATAAAAAACCCTAACTGTTGCATTAACACAGTTTTTTGCAAAGAATACATATATATATATATATATATATACACACACACACACACACACACACACACACACACAGTGAAGTCCACCAGGATGAAGCACAGTGTCATAGTTTTCCTGCATGGCAAAAGAGAGTAACTCCCATTGAGACTGCATTTTTTCCCTGCACTAACTGTACTGCAGAATTCTACAGAATTGGATTTCATCCGGTGGGCTTCACTGTATATACTGTGTACAGATATATATATATATATATATATATATATATATATATATATATATACACACACACATATATATACAGTATATATCTATATATATCTATATATATATATATATACACACACACAGGTGTCTATATATATATATATATATATATATATATATATATATATCTTATAATGGCACAGTAGTACCACTATAGTTAGGGTTGTGTAGCCCCCACCCCCATTTCTATGTTAAACTTCAGATTTTGAACCATGTGTCCAATTTACCTGAAATTCAGAATGTAGAAAGATTTGTCATAGATCTTTGGATCTGGAAGTTTACGTGTTGATCAGATGTATGGTTGTGGAATCATGGCAAGCTCAAAAAGTGAAAAATCCCCTACATTCAGTTTTCTTTGTCCACTCATAATGCCCTGAAGAATGCATTTCAGTGGGTTCAGATTGGGTTGGCTGCATAGGTCCTGGCTAGCAGTGGTGCCTTTTGAAGATTTCATGAAAACTTCCTGTTCTGTTCAAAAGTTATGCCATTTTTTGTCTCCCATTATAGTCAATGGGGAAATTTATATGGGCACTGCGAAAACAATCATGATCACATTTTTTGATCGAGCTTGCCCTAAAATGTTGTCGTAATGCCGCCATCTTGCTTTCAGTTAGCATTGGGAAAAAAAACATTATAATTCAAAAAATACTGCACTTCTGAACACTGGAATCATTGGGTTTACCTAAATGGGTCCCAAGGAACATGCCTATGGCATTAGTTTGTGGCTAGCTAGCCTGGAAACATGTTTTTGAAATTGTTTTATTTTTTTGATTGCAACAACATTTTTTGTGCCACAAAAACAATTGCGACAACTTTAAACATGATCGCGATCACATTTTTTTGATCGCTGTCACATCCCCGTTATAAAGATAGGAGATTTTTGCTATCTGTTGCTTTCCTTCATCACTTGATTATGGCAAGGTGGATTATGCTATTGGCATGAAATGTTCAGGGTACAAAGCCCTAGTGACACGGATGTGTGTTTCACTGTTTTAGTGCAGAACAATTCAAGAGGCCCATAGTTACAGCATTCCGAAGTTCAGAAATTTCCCCATAGAATAACATTGTGACTGTTGCTTTTATTTGTCCATTCATTGTGTGAATGTCGATTGTGGTATTGGCCTAAACTTCTCAGGGTAGAAAGACTTAGTCCCACAGGTGTTCCTTTTTTGTGGTTTGGTATGGAGCCATTGAAGATGCCCATAGTTACAACTTTCCAAAGTTCAGAAATTTTCCCAAAGGATAACATTGCTGCATACATGATGCCTTCCAAAGCCCGTATTTCGAAAACTGTTCGAGATATGGACTTTTCGTCACAAAATTGCTTAGTGCCCCTTATAGGGGCACTAAGCAATGAACTAGGTTACAGACATGAAAGCCCTGAAATTAGAATTTGTTTCCTAGCTTGTATGGTTCCTGAGTTATTTGCAAATTAATGTTCCAGTTGCTCATTTTCATGGCTGTAGGCCACAATTATGACCTCAGGCTTAGCACTCACATTTGCGTTTTGGTTCCTGTATCTCAGAAATGATGCAAGGTATAGGTTTGGTTTATCATTGTTCCATGAACTACTCACTGTCATGATTGCAATGACACTTGTATTTTGTTTCTAGCTGCTATGGTTCATGAGATATGGGCACATTACTGTTACAAGGGCTCCTTGCCTTATATGGCCAGGGTATGGCTCCAAAGCTATGTGTAAGTGGGAGTGCAGGGACTGAAGGGCCCCCACTCCCACACACACAGATAACATTATGCAGAACTGGGAAGCTTGGTGGGAGTGTGGGGCCCAAAGGGCCCCGCGGTCCCACCAAGCTGCCCATTTATATTACTACTTACATTATACTTTTCAAAAATGAAAGGAAATTCTTTGTAAAAACTTCATTAATGCATCAGTTAGGGTTGTTTCCATACCAACAAAAGTGTGGAAGTTTCATGTTAGGGTTACCACCCCACCACCCACCCCCACATCCCCTCCTCAAAACCCTAACTCCACATTCCCCCAACCCCATCCCCCACACATACATGCAAGACACATGGAACCTTGTACAACACTATACCACTCCAGGAAATCTGTAAGCACAATAACCACAACACTGTACTACTTTTACATAACACTACGTAATGGAAAAACAAATACAGTATAAGTGCCTCTATACTGCTAGCACACTGTGGTGCATATTACTGCTGCCATATCTTCCTAATACAATTACACTTAGCCTGTACACATTTTCAAAATATTGATTTACATGTGTCATATTACAACAATTAGGTCACTGCAAGTATTGTCACTACCACACGGGCATGTGGTAGTAGCACAGATATATCTGACACATACACAATACTTTGCAGATACTGCTCCAGTAGCAGACTACCACCATCACATGTTCTTATGCTGCTGCATTGCCTGGAAACACTAATTAACAGTATATTATGGCTACCTGTGCATGTTACAACTGTTGCTTTTACATCTGTCTTGTAAACTATGCTACAAGCCATTACTTTTATTACTACCACTGTTAGGACTAACTCACTGTGTCACAAAACAAACTGTAAACATGCAATGATTGTTGCTAGGCTCACTGAAACTGTCATTTCTAATACACTATGTGTGACTAACATCCACATGTCTGTGTACCTTCAAGCCACTATGACAGATGCAGAACTCACACACTTGATGGACTGTGATGATGCCTGTGTCTTCTGGAATGTTTACAGACTTGTCTGTCAATTCTGTTACCTGATCCTGCTTGTCCCTGGTTGCTTGTCTTGCCTTGGCCCTTGTCTTGCTTGCATGTGTGTGTGTGTGTGTGGTTGGGGGAATGTGGAGTTAGGGTTTTGAGGAGGGGGCATGAGGGTGGGGTAGTAACCCTAACATGGAATTTCTACACTTTTGTCATTGTGGAAACAACCCTAACTGATGCATTAATGAAGTTTTTACAAAGAACATATATATATATACACACACACCATAGTAGCAGGGTAGCTCCACTATAGTTAGGAGTAGGCAGTTGAATGTTAAAGCCCAAATTTTACACTTTAATAACTTTGCAACCATCCAACAGATTTGCACAAAATTTGGTATGAGCGGTCCCGTAGGTAAATCTCTTGACATGTCAAGTTTTTGTTTTGATCAGATGTATGGATTTTGCACAGCGCATAGCGAAAAAAGAGTAAAAGTTGCTTTTTTTTGCCCTTTTTTGTGGAGTTTTCCTCATCATGTTGTGGCCACACCATTTGGAATTTTGGCCTGAACTTTTTAGGGTATAACAAGTTTGCCCCACAGAACAAGACAGCATTGGTGTGGTGAAAAAATATTAATCCATTCTAAAGTTATTCAGTTTTGAAATTTCAGGTTCTGAGCATGCTCAGTTTAGTCTTTTGGATAGCTGTGCAGCTTTGAACAAGGATTTGGGCTCATGAGCAGGGATTTTGACAGCTCACAAACAGGGATTCATTAAATCCCTGTTCATATGAAAAAAATCCCTTTTCGTGAGATGCCATCTTGTTTTCAATTTTCTTCAGAAACAAAAACTTGTAACTTACCCCAGGGATGTCTTCTGTACACACTGAAGTAAGGGTATTGTTCTGGGTGACACCCTTTACAAACCCTTGGTTTTGGTTCTATTTATTTTAGTCAAAAAACAGCCCTTTTTACATTGGAAAATCCTTGTTCCTGACTCGCTTTTGATCTTTGTTCATGAGGTGTCAAGATCCCTGTTTGTGAGACAATCCCTGTTCATGAGCTGTCAAAATCCTTGTTCATATGGGGATGATCAGATGTCCCTATCTTGTGAACAGGATTTGCTCATGAACAGGGATTTTAACACCTCATGAACGGGGATTCTGACAGCTCACGAACAGAGATTCTGAAAAGGAATCCCTGTTTGTGAGCTGTCAAAATCCTTGTCCACAAGAAATCCTTGTTTGTGAGCTGTCAGAATCCCTGTTCATGAAGGGATGACCAGATGGCCTTAAAAATCCTTGTTCATGAGCTATCAAAATCCTTGTTCGTGAGGTGTTAAAATCCCTGTTCGTGAGACAATCCCTGTTCATGAGCTGTCAAAATCCTTATTAGTGTATTCGTGAGGGGATGACCAGGTGGCCCTACCTCGCAAACAGAGATTGGCTCACAAACATGGATTTTGGCATCTCATGAATAGGGATTTGGCTCATGAACAAGGATTTTGATGAGCGCATGAACAGGGATTTTTAAAGGTTGCTGTTTATTTACAACTTCACTGCAAAGAAACGGTTAGGACTTTTGGATTGAAATTTGCAGGGTAGAAAGGGGGTGTCCCAGAGATGTAATGTATGCTGGTTTGGTGTAAAGATTTGCATAGGTTACATAGTTATGACATTCTGAAGTTTAGAAATGTCTCTTAGGATAACTTTGTGGTGAATGTGGTGCCTTTTGGTGCCTATATCTCGAAAACGGTTTGAGATACGGATTTTTCACTAAGTGCAGCTACTGTAGGTGTACTAAGCACATGTGCAGGTTACCAGTCCATCATTTACAACAGCAGTGGAATTTTTTCCAGCGTTACTATGGTTACTGAGATAATTGCTCCATTTGCAGCACAAGACTTTCTTGGACTTTGTCTAGGGCTGCACTGCCTCTCTACAATTATAGGTAGGTAGGAGTGCAGGGCCCCACATATGGTTACTATTATGTAGTAATTGAACTGCTGGGCCATCCATCATGCAATACTGGGAGCACAGGGACCTAGGGAGATGACAGTTCATTATGAAGTCTGTGCACTTATGGATAGATGGGAGCACAGGGCCTTCCAAACCCATATAAGGGTAAGATTACACTTTCTCAAAAAGTAAGGAAATTCATTGCAAAAAATGTTGTTAATGCATCAGTTAAGGTTGAAGCCACAAAAGTATGGAAATGAGGCATTAGGGTTGGCACCATAACACCCCCACCTTACCACTCCAACTCACCCTACCCCCCACAGACCAACAGGTGATGGGTTGTGCTTTGGGGTCATTGGGCCTGATTCTCACCCCATTCTCCTATATTGTACCATAACAGCTTTCCTACACATGGAATGGGGTGAGAGTTATGGCCGATGGCCCAAGGCACACCCCATCACCTGTTGGTCTATGGATGGTGAGGGTGGGGTGGTAGGGTGGGCGTGTTAAGGTGTCATGCCTAACACCTCATTTCCCTGCTTTTGTTGCTTCAGCCCTAACCATTGCATTAACATAGTTTTTCTGAGATATATATATATATATATATATATATATCTTAATTATAGGCATGCGGTCTCACCCCTATAGTTAGGGTTGAGTAGGCACTTCAATGTTAAACTCAATATTGCGCACTTTAATAACTTTGCAACTGTTGAATGGATTTGCATAGAATTTGGTATGCACCTTCCTGTGTTGTAGATCTCTTGATCTGGCAAATATCATTCTGGTTGGATGGGTAGTCTCCGAGTTGTGGAGAGGTGAACAAAACATGATTTTACCCATTGACTTTGCTGGGATTTTTATTTGAACTTGCCTACAGCCCAGAGGGTTTGTTTGCTTGGTATGAAATTTTCCGGACAGAAAGGGATTACCCCACAGATGTGCCTTTTGCTAGTCTGGTGAAAAAAAAACAATAAACTGTTTTTAAGTTATTGCAATTTAAAAATTTGAAAAAATCATTTCTGAGCATGCTCAGTAGGCACTTTAATATAGCTGTAGGATACAAAAGAGGAATCCTACATTGTATGAGAAAATTACTCTTTTGTTTGTCTGTATCTTGTTTCCAGTTTGCCTGAAATATTCAAATTTTGAGACCCCTCCCAAATAACATGATGACCTGGGGAAGAACCAACACATGTAGCTTGTTTATTGGGATCCCTTAGGTGCATTTTGCACTTTATGGCTTGAAACATGTTCCTAATATGTGTGTCATTTATTGTTTGCATTCTTCGTTCATATGGGCATTATGCAAAGTAGGATCCTAGTTCATATGACAAGATACAAATTAAGATCCTACTTCATGAGCTAAAAAATCCCCAAATATGCATTTTTAAAAAACAAAAATGTTGCTGCTGACATCGGGGTGCCCAATCCCCCTGTCGGCACTAGATGCCAGCCCCCAATAGTCTGCCACATTGCCGACATCAGAGTTCCCAATCCCCATGTTGGCAGTAGCCCCCACACTAGGTGGGATACTGGGGAGCCCACTCCCAGTGTCCCCAGTTATGTTTTATACCCACCAACACCACCAGTAATATCGGACGCTTAATGTTTCTTGACATACACTGTACCTGAAACAAAGAAAACAGACCCCCAACATTTATTATTTGCATTCTTTGTTCATATGGGCATCATACGAAGTAGGATCCTAGTTCATATGATGAGATATGAACTAGGATCCTACTTCATGAGCCAAAATATCCCCAAATAGCCATTTTTAAAAGCAAAAATGTTGCTGCCGACATTGGGGTGCCCAATCCTCATGTCGGCACTAGATGCCAGTCCCCAACAGTCTGCCACATTGCTGATGTTGGGGTGCCCAATCCCACATCGGAAGTAGCCCACCACACAAAGTGGGACACTGGGTAGCCCACTCCAAGTGTCCCCAGTTGTATTTATAATGTTCTGGTAAAAAAGAAAACAGTTCCCCATCTTTTTTTCACTGTAAAAAAACAAAACGGACCCTCATCATCTCCCCACACCCTCCCCATCCCGACCCTCCTCTGTGCACTCACCTCCCTGCACCCCCCACACCCCATACTTACAGTAGCTCTAGAGGTCAGCGGATGTGATCTTCTGGTGACTGGGACATATCTGCACTCTTTAAAGGTGAACTGCAAACTGAAGAATCAAAGGTTGCTCTGTATAATGGCAGTCAATGGGGGCTTCAACTTAGGTTGGTATCTTAGCCATTTGTAGGATATTTGACCTCAAATTTCCAACATGGGGTTCTTGAGACACCACCTTATGAACACCATTTCTTGAATCTTGTTAACCTATCCAAAAAGGTGATTTCATGGTCACTGGGCAGAATCACCTTTTGGGACTGATTAATAAAATATCAGTGCCAATGTTCATGAGGCAGGGTCCCAAGAACCCCATGTTGAAAATTTGGTGCAAAAAGTACAAAAAATGACTGCGTTATGAGTGTGCGTTGCGCAGTTTCTATGCACACTTAAAACTTCAATTTTTAATATTTTCATTCCAGATTTTCAACATTGCAATTTTTCATACCTCCTCATGAACAGTACAGTACAGTACAGAACAGTTCAGCTGTCATTTTTCACATCCTGATAGAAATGTGTTTTCACACCTGTGGTGCAGAACGGTGCAGTCACTGTGTTAATAATATCACTGTGCCAGTTTTCATGAGTGGATGTCTCAGAAAGCCCATGTTGAAAATTTGGTAAAATAATTCCAAAAAATGATCGCATTATGAAGTGTGCATTGCGCAGGTTCTACACACATGTGTAGCTTCGACAATTTTTCATATTTTTACTTCAGATTTTGAACATTGCCATTTTTCACACCTCCTCATGAACCGTATACAGCTGTCATTTTCACATCCTGACCAAAACCTGTTTTCGCACCTGTTGTGCAGAATGGCATGACTGCTTTGCCAAATCAACTTTTGGGACAGAATAACTAAATAAGAGTGCCAGAGTTTATGATGTGGGGTCCCCAAAAGGCCATGGTGAAAATTTGGTGAAACAAATCCTGAAAATGCCCCAGTTATGTGTGCCCATTGAATGTATTCTACGCACGCAAATACCATTATACTATCTCTAAAAGATGAGAAATTCATTGCAAAAAATATGTTAATGCATCAGTTAGGGTTTTTATTAAAGCATTAAAAGCTGGGAAATTCGATGTTAGGTTACCAACCCTACCACTCCTCCTAACCCCCACCTTCCACACACCAACAGGTGTCGGGGGTGCCTTTGGGTCATTGGGCCTCACTCTTACCCCATTCTCCTATACTGTATCATTTCATCTTATTTACATATGGAATGGGGTGAGAGTTAGGCACATTACACAAACACACCCTGACACCTGTCGGTGTGGAGGTAAAGTTGGTAGGAGCTGGTAGCATGCTAACGTCGAATTCTTAGCTTTGATACTTTAATAAAACCCTAACTGATGCATTAATGTTTTTGCAATGAATATATTTATTCATTGCAAAACTGCATTAATGCATCATTAGGATGGCAACATCAAAAGTAGGGAAATTCAACCTTATGGTTCCCAAGCGTAAGTCTGCACCCCCACTGTGCATTCAGAAACAGGCATGACGGATGTGTTCTGGTGTTTTGAACCCCAATGCTCACCCCATTGTTCTATACTGTGCTTATCTTACCATACTCATGGAATGGGATGAGCATTAGGATTCAAAATGCCAAAACACATCCGTCATGCCTGTTCCTGCATGCACAGTGGGAGTGTGGTCTTATGCTTTGGAACCTTAAGGTAGAATTTCCCTACTTTTGATGTTGTAACTCTAATGATGCATAACGCAGTTTTTTGCAATGAATTTCCCTTCTTTTTGAGAAGTGCAATGTAAGTGGTATGTCATTGTGGGAGGGCCCTGTGCACCCTTCACCTTGTCATGAATACTTAATGTTCTCCATTTCTTGGAGTGCAGGGCCCTTTGGGCCCTGTGCTATCATATATCATCCATAAGTGTAATGAACCCTCATCTCCCTGTGGGAGTGCAGGGCCCACCACTGCATAATGACATGTCCTCCACTCCCATTTTTGCATAATGGTATGCATATGTGGGAGCACAGGCCCTCTGGACCCTGAGCTGCCACTTATACATAAGTACAGAGACATACCGCAGGCCTAGAGACACAAAAAGGAACCCCTGTAACACAAATCTGGCAATATGTCAGTAACCAAAGCAGGTATGGGAAAAATTCCACTGTTGTTGTAATCATGACTTGTAAACCTCCATGTGTGCTTAATCCACCTAAAGCGTGGACTAAGCACGAGTAGCAAAAAATGCATATCTCAAACCGTTTTTGAGATACAGGCATCAAAAGGCACTGCAGGTGCAGCAGATGCCATAGTGTTATCCTATGGGAAATTTGGCAACTTTGGAACACTGTAACTATGGAATCATCATCAGTTTTGTAACCACACCACCAAAAGGCAGATCTGTATGGCCAGGGCTTGCTACACTGCACATTTCATTAAAAAAAGCCCTAACCATTATTTTGCTATGAAAATGGCAAAGAAACTGGCTCATTTCAGGCTTTAATTTCGTGAAATTCTGCAACTTTCACAAAACTCCCATAGGTCAACATAGGGTACTTTCGCAAAACTAAAAAGTAGTGTCGCAACACTACTGGTACTTATATGTAACTAAAGGTAGTGTCACAGCACTACTGGTACTTTTACAAAACTAAAGGTAGTGCCGTAACACTATTTGTACTTTCAGGAAACTAAAGGTAATATTGCAACATTACTGGTATTTTTGCAAAACTAAAGATAGTGTTGCAACACTACTAGTACTTTCACAAAACAAAAGGTAGTGTCCCAATACTACTGGCACTTTCTTGATCCATTTTCAAGATACAGGCTCCAAAAGGTGGCATCGATGCCAATATCTCAGTAATGTTATCCATAGTTGCCTTTTGCTGGTTTACTGAAAAAATTTGCACCAGTTCCATTGTAAATGTAGTATAATGTAACTGGTATGTGGCTGTGGGAGTGCAGGCCCTCTGGGCCCTGCACTCCCCTAATGCTAAATATGTTTGTGTAATGGTATGCAAATTTGGGAGTGCAGGCTCTCTGGGCCTAGTGCTCCCACTTACACATAAGTACGGGGACATAACGCAGGCCTACAGACATGAAAATGAACCCTTGGAACACTAATTTGCCAATATCTTAATAACCGTAGCAGCTATGAAAAAAATTCCACTTCAGTGGTATTCATGACTTTGAAACCTCCACCCGTGCTTAGGTGGACTAAGCTGCAAGTAGCAAAAAATCTGTATCTTGAACCGGTTTCAAGATATGGCTGTCGAAAGGCTCCAAGAGCATCATAATGTTATCCAGTGAGGAATTTTACAAGAAGTTTTGCACAACGGACGCTCGTAATGCAGTGAATTTTTTGAATGTTTGAACCAAATTTTCAACATGGGCTTTTTGGGACCTTCCCTCATGAACACTGGCACTCTGATTTTGTTAACCTGTTCCAAAAGTTGATTTCATACAGTGACCATGCCATTCTGTGGCACAGGTGCGAAAACATGTTTCAAGCATGATGTAAAAAAATGACAGTTGTACTGTTCATAAGGAGGTGTGAAAAAATGGTACTGTTGAAAACCTGGGGTGAAAATATTAAAAATTGGTGAAGTTACAAGAGTGTGTAGAAACGCTCATAACACAGTCATTTTGAGGATTTTTTGCACCAAGCTGTGAACATGGACTGTTTGGGACCCCTCCTCATGACCACTGGCAGTCATTTCATTAATCGGTACTGAAAGATGATTCCACACAGCAAACGCAAAATCACCTTTTGGGACCGAGTAACAAAATGACAGTGACTGTGTTCATGAAGTGGGATCCCAAAAATCCCATGTTGAAAATTTGGAGCCAAAGTTCCTAAAATTAGCCAAGATATCAATATAAGTTAAAACCCCCCATTGACTCTTATTATACTGCCTACCTTGATTCCTAATGCAGTTCGGCTTTGAAGAGTGCAGACTTGTTCCTGGTCCACAGAAGATCGCTGTTCCCAACCTCCGGAGGCAAGTATGGGTAAGGGGGGTGTGGGAAGGTGATTGCTCAGTGAGAGAGAGGGGAGGGGGGACTGGGGAGACAATGAGGGACCATTTTCTTTTTTTACAGGAAAAAATATATTGTGTGACCATTTCTTTATTTAACAGGTGCAAAAAATGTATGGTTTATGGCACACTGGGGTGAGCTCCCTGTGTAACAAATGAGTTTTTGGAGGGGGATACGTGCTGTTGACAGGGGGATTGGGCACCCTCTTTGGCAAAGAAAGTGAGTTTGGTGGCATCCGACATCGGGAGTGGGCATCCGGGTGTTGGAAAGCTAAAAATAAAAAAAAAATAATCTGGGCACACTGGGTTGGGTTCCCTGTGTGCCACTTAAGTTGTGTGGGGTGGGGAGAGGCATACTGACACAGGGATTGGGCACCCCATTGTTGGTGAGGCTGACACAACTTCAGTGCAGGATCCTGCATCGATAATTGCAATGCAGGATTCTGCATCAAAGCTAAAAAATGTTGGGGGGGTGATTTTCTTTATTTACTGCCCCTAGGTAAACACTGTCAGTTGTGGAGGCATCAGATTTTCAGTCTGACCTTCAAAAATGCCATTTTCATGATCTGGGCCCCCTTAGTGTCGCACCTTGAGAAAGAAATGGGTGCAATACTTTAGCAAACATGTGACACTTTTGCAAAAGTGTAACATCCATTTCTTTCACAATTTGGGACACTAAAGGGGTCCTGATCATGAAAATGGCATTTATGGGGGTCAGATTGAAAATCCGATGCCTCCAATGTGTTCTTCAGCTGCCAATTAGGTAAACACGACTGCCAGTGTTTACCTAGAGGCAGTAATTATTGAATTTTGGCCATTTTTGTCTACAGCTACCTGAAAACAAGATGGCAGCAGCTCAAAACCAAAAACCAGAGCTCAAAAGCTTTTTTTGCTTTCGTGAAAGCTTTTAAAAGCTTTTGTGGTGCACATATTTTTTTTCCTATAGGCTATAATGGGAAACTTTAAACTTTAATAACTTTTGAATGGATTAATATTTTTTCACCAAATCTTTAAAAGGCACTTCCTTGACCCAGTCCCCATATACCCTACAAATTTCAGAGCAGATGAACAAACTGTTGTGGCTGTAGAGATGAGCAAAGAATTAAGAGCTGAGAATTTTTTACACTTTTCCATGCTCTGCAGCTCTGCAACAGAGAATCCAACCATTAGAAAGATTTCCAGATCCAAAGGTCTATGATACCACACTGTGCATGCACAATTTCACACAAATTGGACAAACAGTTGCAAAGTTATTAAAGTGCAAAATATTGAGTTTAAACATAGAAGTGGCTGTGCAACCCTAATATACTGGCCCTATTGGGCTAGTATAATATCTGCATATATATAGATATATATATATATATATATTCATTGCAAAAATCTTCATTAATGCATCAGTTAGGATTGAAGCAACAAATGTAGGGAAATAAGGTGTTAGGCTTTCTTCTTTCCAGGTTATTTAAAAAAAAAAGACGTCTGGGGACTGTTTTCTTTTTTCACAGGAACAAATAAGGAATATATTGGAACACTGGGGGTGGGCTCCCCAGTGTCCCACCATACTAGGGGTGTGAATAACATAACTTGGGACACCGGGAGTGGGCTACCCAGTGTCCCACACTGTGGGTGAGGTAGTACCAACACAGGGATTGGGTACCCTGATGTTGGAAAAATGGGTAATTTAAAATAAATATTTTGGTACACTAGGAGTGGGCTCCCCAGTGTACCACACTGGTGGGGGGTGGATTTCTACTGCTGACATGGGGATCAGTCACCCTGATGTTGGCAGAAGCATTTTTTAAAAGAGAAATATTTTGGGACACTGGAAGTGGGCTACCCAGTGTCCCACACTGGCGAAGGAGTATTTTTACTGCCAACATGGGAATTGGGCACCTTGATGTTGGCAGAAACATTTTTATTTAATAAAACATGCCTCCGCCCCCTTAGAGGCAGTAAAATGGGAAAGACCATTTTTATTAGGTAGACGCCAACAGGTGTTGACATAAATGGGGGCAGAGGAACATGATTTTAATATTATTTGGCCCAAAAAGTGGACAGAAAAGGTTTTGGGCTTTTATACTGGGATTTCCCATTGAAGTATTGCCGCAAGTTGCAGCAATTTACTTGGAATAGTGCTGCAATTTGTGAAAGTTTTCACTCTACTGTGCCATTAGTTGCATGGAAATTGCCACAATTTGCAGTACTTTCACAAAAGAAGTGCCCCAAATTGTGGCAGTACCAATGTCTGAAACTCATAAAACCTATTTCCAGCTACGATTTGTAAAAAGTAATGTCAGGAATGTGTTCCTCGAGCCTCGATTAGGTAAACACAACTGTTGGTGTTTACCAAGGGCAGTATTTTTTGAATTACACCATTTTTGTAGCCATCACTAACTGAAGACAAGATGGCAGCAGCACAAAAGTGCATAATCTATTTGCAACAGTCAAAAGTGGTTTTGCGAAAGCAAAAATTGCTTTGGAGGCAGACATTTATTTTTTGTCCATAGGCTATAATGGGAAACGTTTTCACCAAACCTTCAAAAAGCACATCAACGAGCCAGACCCCATATACCCTGACAGTTTCAGACCAGATCCCCAAACCATTTGGGTCATAGCCCCGAGCAAAGCAATTGACAAAAAATTGGTATTTTTCACATTTTATGGCAACAAGTTATTGCAACAAAATGTTGTTAATGAATCAGTTATGGTTAAACTGACAAAAGTGGGGAAATGAGACATTAGGGTATAGCCAAACCCCCACCACCATCCCACCACCCATCCTACACTGACTGACTGATGCCAGGGTGTGCCATGGGATCATGAGGCCTAACTCTCACCCCATTCTCCTTTACTGTACCATGTCAACCTGTTTACACATGGAATGGGGTGAGAGTTGGACCTCATGACCCCATGGCACATCCCGCTGTCGGTCTGTGCAGGATGGGCAGTGGGGTGGTGGGGTGGTTAGAGCTCTACCCTAATATCTCATTTCCTACTTTTGTCATTTTAACCCTAACTGATGCATTAACAACATTTTGTTGCAATAACTATATATATATATATATATATATATATATATATATATATATATATATATATTCAAAGTCTCATTAGTGCATCAGTTAGGTTGTTTCTACCACCATCAATGTTTCGGTTAACACCCCACCACCCTACCCCCATCCTCCACACACCAACAGACATCTGGGTGTGCCATGGGTTCATCAGCCCCAACTCTCACCCCATTTGATGTGTAAGCAAGCTGACATGCTACAGTATAGGAGAATGGGGTGAGAGTTATGACTGATGACCCCATGGCACATCCAGACGTCTGTTAGTGTGTGGAGGATGTGGGTGTGGGGTGGAAGGGTGTTAATCCTAATGTTGAATTTCCACACTTTTGTTGGTGTGGAAACAACCCTAACTGATGCATTAATATAGTTTTTTTGCAAAGAACTTCCTGTCTTTTGGAAAAAGTGTAATATAAATAGTAAATGGTATGTGTTGGTGGGAGCACGGGGCCCCACCAAGTTGCCCATTTCTGCATAATGATATGTGTCTGCAGAAGCACATGCCCTGCGCTGCCACTTACACATAACTACGGAGCCATACAGCAGCCCTATATGGCAAGGAAGCATTGTAACACAAATTTGTCCATATCCCAGGAACCATAGCCAGTAGAAAAACAATTCAAGTGTCGTCGTAATTGTGACAGTGAGTACTGCATGTGACATAAATCAACCAAATCCGTATCTTGCATCATTTATGGGATATGGGCACCAAAAAGCACTGTGAATGCTCACTCTGTGGGTGTAATAGTGGCCCACGGACATGAAAATGAGCAACTAGAACATTAATTCCGAAATATCTTAGTAGCCATACAAGATAGAAAAAAAAAATTTTTTTATGGTATTCATGGTTTTCCAACCTACTTCTGCGCTTAGTTCCTCTATAGGGAAACTAAGAATTTTTGCAAAGAAAAATCCATATCTCAAACCATTTTCAAGATACAGGCACCAACAGGTATCACGGGCACCACAATGTTATCATAAGGGAACATTTCTCAACTTTGGAATGCTGTAACTATGGGTCTGTTCAATGTTTTTGTACCAAACCACCAAAAGACACATCTGTTGGACTAGGGCTTGCTACCCTGAAAATTTCAGGCCAATAGCACAATCCACCTTGCCACAATGAAATGAGAAAGAAAACAACACATTTAAAAATGTGTCCATACAGTGTTGCCATGATTATTTTAAATATTATCATAACACTCCTATCTCTATAATGAGAATGTGACCACAAACACAAAAAATAGTGCGGTGGTTATTTTTCTTATGATCGCGATTATTTTCACGGTAACATAAAATATTACCGCAAAAAAAATGGTGAACACATTTTGAAAAACACATTTCCAGACCAGTTGGTGAAAAACTAATGACATGATCATGTTCCTCAGGGCCCAATTAGGTAAACACAACTGTTGGTGTTTACCAAAGTGCACTATTTTTTGAATTACATTTTTTCTCTCTCGCTATCTAAAAACAAGATGATGACAGCATGACAACAATTTCAGGGAGCTCAACAACAAAAAATATGATCGTGAAAATTTTCACAGTGCACATATACATTTTCCCCCTAGGCAATAATGGGACATGAAAAAATGAAATAACTTTTGAACGGAGCAATATTTGTTCACCAATTCTTCAAAAGGCACCAGTTCAACCCATGACACATGTACACAAACAAATTTGAATGCAGTCAAATGCATTCTTCAGTCCATTATGGCTTACCAAAGAATTCACAAAAAGGGTGATTTCTCATTTTTTGAGCACCCCATGGTTCCGCAACTGTACATTCGACCAAAATAAAAATTTCCAGATCCAGAGATCTATGGTAAGCAGGTCTGCATTCCAAATTACAGGCAAATCAAACAAATGATTCCAAAGTTATTAAAGTGCAAACTTTGAGGTTTAACATAAAAGTGGCTGTGCAACCCTAACTATAGTGTCACTACCGTGCCATTATAATATATATATATATATATAATGTATATATTTAGCAGCAACATCTCTAAAACACTGCATCCACATTTGCTTATTGCCAGACAGCATCTAATTAATGACTACAATGAGTACTGGACCACATCAGGAGTTTTTATACAGTACTTCCACAGTGTAATATTTAGAGCTTACACAAAATGAACCTTTTTTTCAAAATAAAGTAACATAGAATTTTCAGTGACTGCTCTTATGATGATAAGTAGACTTCCCCCTCATGTGCCTCAGAGCTTGTCAGTGATGCTGGGAGGGGGATTGGGCCTACACAATAAGCAGTTAGGATATGACCTTTTGCTCCTATCATGGATCAGGTGTCCTTCTGAAGTCTGCAGGGCCTTTGACCCATATCCAGTGAAGGACTAAGTGTTGTCAGGCTGTGTTTATTAAAGAATGGTGATAGATGGAGAGGGGGTTGGTATGAAGCCAGATATTTTAAACTGTGCATTGGACCTCTGCCCCCCCCCCCCAGTCATGGGCAGTGGGGTGAAGACATTGTAGGGGCCTTTTTCCCATTACAGTATGGGACTAGGGGCCAGATTAGGGAGGGTGGGGTATAGAAAGATGGTACTGGATGTGGGAAAGAGCTGGCAGAAGGCTAGATATGTGTTTTAATTAATTGGAGGACTATGAGGGGGTGGATGGACAGACAATGACTGACATGACTCTTAGCCTCAATTATCCTGCCTTTACCACAGCAATGTCTGAGAAGAGCTAAATTTCCTACAGCTGAATGTGTGTAAGAATGAGGTTCTTCTGTTGAGCTTGAAAACTGTCTCCTTTCCATCACTCTCCACAGCTCTGGCCTTTCCTTTGTCCTAACTGCATGGAACCTCAAGGGATCTTCTTAAATCTGCACTCTCGTGTTCTTCCCCTATTGACATCTGTTAACTAGAGCCTCCTTAACATCTTTAAATATTCGTTTTTTCTTCATTCTTTGCTGTGTTCCTTATCGATGATTTTGTGACCTGTTACCTCAGTCACAACTTACATCTTTTTGTCTATGTAAACTTGACTGTCAGGAATTCAGTCTGTTTCTATAGAGTTGCTTCCCAACTCCTTGCATGCAGCAAGAAGCTTGATGATATCATTCCTGTTCTCTATGATCTCCACTGATTTACATTCCTTTCAGGATTTAATTGATTTTTGAAATCTAATTTGTATTGTTTTATGAGTTGCAGCAGTTACATAACAGACAAAAAATAAAAAGTATTTCAGTACACATACCATATTTCTTATAGTAGAATGATTAATATTTCTTCTACAGTACTAGAGATTTGAAGTTCCTTTGTAAAATACAAAAATAACAATAGCGATTTTCACTTTGTAAAACACATATACGAGAGATATAGATATTTTAAACTTAGAACAACCTTTTTTTTTTCACTTTCCAGGATACTCCAGCATATGACACAGCATACACCATGGAGATCAGATGAACAGATATGTACTATATGAGAAATATCCAATACTGTTATGTAAATGTTCATGATGCATATTAAGGGAATCTTCCACATATTATTCCTTTCTGCCTAGCCAAGAAAGTAAATGCTTGTTTCCAAATATTGTTATAATGTACAATGAGCTTTTACCCATGTGACAATTAAAGATTTTTCTAAGATAATATCCATTAGACTACTCATTAATTCAGAACATGAGGGTGGTTTCATTTCTTTCTTTCTTTTATTACATAATCATTTTCTAAGTGCAATTCATACTTGCATTGCACATCTAAGTATTTCATATTTTTCATCTGCATATCCCTTTGATCTTAACTACTGCTTGTCTCCTGCTTGCTCCTTTTGTTTCTTCTCTGAAGCTCTTCTCTCTTCCTGCCCACAGCCTTTTCACTGGTGACAGATCCTTTTCCATGGCTGTCCCTACTGTATGTTGGGAACATCATTGCACATACATACATTTGATCTCTTTCTCTCTCTCTCTCTCTCTCTCTCTCTCTCTTCTCTGCTTTGCAGAGTCTTCCTCCCTTTTTAAATCTCAGCTCAATATCATATCCATACTTTGTTTTGTTGTCTCCTGGTACATCAACCTTTTTCACTGTACCATTAATGAATGCATGTTGTGTTTATTTGTCTTGGCTAAACATTTGAAACATTGTGTGATATATTTTGTATGAGAGATGGTATAGAAAATAAAAATGTATTATGTAATTATATTGAATCTGAATGAAACAGACTAATAAAGTACATTAAATGGGACTCCTTACAGATACCAAACTACTGCAATGGGAGCAAGAAGTTCAGATTTAGAATATCATATTAAAAAGGTTTCTTTTTACACTTTGTTTCATTTAAATCTACATCAATAGCAGATTGGCTCTGCCCCATCTCATTTCTTTCATGGTGACAGACACTTTTGTTACCATGCAATAAAGGCTTTTACACTCATTGAGCACAAGTTAACAGTGTTGCAAAGTCTATGGTGGTGCTAACCGGTTGCATCATCAGTCAACACCACCCACTGTGACTGCCAATAAGGCCTGCAGTATCTACTTCATTATGTACATTATTAAATGTAATGTAGTCAGCTATTACAGTTTACTAGAGAACATATTTTTTAAATCTCAGTTTTCCTTCTCATGGCCTGCAAAGAATAATAGTCAAATGATCAATACCAACACCTTCTTCCATGGTATCATAGTGTCTGCCACCATGTAGAAAAGGAGATGGGGGCCCTCAGGAACAAGCACAGTAGCATGGCAGCCCACACAGCCCTAGCTACAGCCTCCTGTGACCCCCCCCCGCACTGCCTGTAAAACTGCTACAGGTTGTGAATAAGAGGAGTCGCAGTGCTGCTACTGGAAGACATGGCTAAGTAGGTGATGGACTTTGGGGGTACACTGCATAACAGTGCCTTCTAAGAAGGAGTGGGTCTAGGGGTTGGGTACCATTGACTGCAATGTGAGTTAAAAGTTCAGGGAAGAGGGTGGGGGTCCACTGGACGTTCTGGAAACTGGACCACCAGACCACAGGACATATAGATTAATGGCAAATGGGGGCACTAAAGGTAAGGGATTTAGAGAGAAGACCAACTTTTGAACAAGACATGCATTAGTGACCAGCCTGCAGCATGGAATATCGCCACACAACTGGCGCTACATTGTGCCTTGCTGCAGCTCAGCCACAGTCTTTATCCATTGGTGTGAGCGGGTGCAATCACTGTTTTCACCCTATAACATCTTACATAGAAACATAGAAGTTGACGGCAGATAAGGACTGCAAGACCCATCCAGTCTGCCCAATATTTCTAACTTATGAATGTGCCATATACCTTTACTATGTCAATGGCCTATTTATTCATTCATACTCATCTGTATTACTCCCACATGCCTATCCCATGCCTGTTTGAAGCCCTGCACTGTATTCATATCCACCACTTCCTGAGGTAGGCTGTTGCATGCATCCACCACCTTTTCTGTGAAAAAGAACTTCCTCACATTACCCTTTAATCGGCCTCCCTCTAATCTCATGCTGTGTCCTCTTGTCCTGCTATTTTTCCTATATTGAAACATGTTAGACTCTTTCACCTTGTTAATGCCCTTAAGATGTTTGAATGTTTTGATCATATCACCTCTCTCCCTCCTTTGCTCTAGGGTATGTATACTGAGCTCTGTTAATCTATCCTCATATGTTTTCTGATGCAGTCCCTGCACCATTTTGGTTGCCCTTCTCTGGACTGCCTCTATTTTGGGTAATGTCCTTGTGCAGGTGTGGCCTCCAGTACTGCATGCAGTACTCCAGATGGGGCCTAACCAGTGTCTTGTAAAGAGGGATTATTATCTTCCTCTTACGACTTGTGATACCCCTACTAATACACCATAACATCCCTCTAGCCTTAAATACTGCTTTAGTGATCTGCTTGGATGATTTCAGATCATCTGTGATGATGATGCCTAAGTCTCTTTCTTCCCTTGTGATTGCCAGCAACTCCCCTCACAACCTATAGGTAGCTTCAGGGTTTCTCTTCCCTGTGTGCATGATCTTGCACTTCTTTGCATTAAACCCCAGTTGCCACTCTTCAAACCATTTTGCCAGTTTTTCCAAATCTCTTCTCATTCTGCCCACACCATCTGGATCATCTACTCTGTTGCAGATATTGGTGTCATCTGCAAACAAGCAAACCTTACAGTCCAGTCCATCTGCAATGTCACTGATGAAGATATTGAAGAGAACTGGCCCCAGGACTGATTCCTGAGGTACCCCACTTGTGACCTGCATCTCTTCTGACTGTATACCATTTACCACCGCTCTCTGTTTTCTGCCCAACAACCAGTTTGCCACCCAGTTGACCAACCTCTGACCCAACCCAAGCTACCCAGCTTATTAATCAATCTTCTATGTGAAACAGTAACAGAAGCTTTGCTGATGTCAAGGTAGGCAGCATCAACTGCACCCCCTTGGTCCACCACTGTGGTTACCCAGTCAAAGAAATCTATGAGATTAGTTTGACAGGACCTTCCTGTTGTAAACCAATATTGTCTTGGATCCTGTGCTCCTATGGATTCCAGGTGTTGTACTATCCTTTCCTTAAGGAGTGTCTCCATAATCTTGCCCACCACTGAGATAGGCCTGACTGATCTGTAGTTCTCTGCCTCCTCCCTGCTGCCACTCTTGTATAGCAGGATCACATGATCCCTTCTCCAGTCTTCTGGGACCTCTCCTGTGCTCTTAATTTGTGATTTGCCTTGTGCCACTGTTACAGGAGGATTCCTACCACCTGAGATTTGTACCACCTTCTGTGTATAGTACAGATGATTAATTACACAGTGGAGAACTAGGTAATAATTACTTTTGCTTGTCTCCCATTCATAATGTCAATGCATCCGTGGGTCTTTAATTTATACTTTTACCTTCACGCTGCAAGTCACATCTTTGTAGAAGGATTGCTACAAAGTGTTGGAGCATGTTTGGGACAAAGCGGGCAGAAAAATCTATGCTTGGTTAAGATTTGTTTGATCATCTTACTGTACTTGCCATGGCAATTTGCAGTTTAGGGAATGAATATTAGTTTAGACTTCAAAGTCTCAATTGGTTCAATGACTTTATGAAATCTGAGCCTGTGCAAATTACTTTTGATTCTCCCCATCACAATCCTTATATGTTGAACAGGAATTGAACCTACGGTGTTTGAGGTCTAGTTGCTTCTTTTTTTCTTTTTTTTTTTAAACTCAGACACTTACTAGCTTTAAACTAGAACTAGTTATAGTGATAAGCACCATTAATGAAACTATTGTAGTTTATTTTGACTGAGCTAACTACAGTTATTTCCTCCCGTCATTGTTTGCTTTCATCTGCAACCTTCAGTCTCTTGAGCCACAATGAAGGCAAGTGGGTTTCAGGAAAGATCATAAAAGGAATTCTCAAAGTTCACTTTAAACCTCTGTTTCATTAAAGAGTAACTTTGCTGAAGTATGTAAATTCCTGTGAATTTTTCATTGCTTTCTGTTTATACTGGTACACTATTCTGACCTTGTTTTAAATAACTGTATTGAATAAAACTATGTCAGAAAGATTTGTCCATAATTTGCAGTAACAGCTTACTGGATTAATAATTCTTAATATAAAATGTAGACCATGAAGAAATGATGCGATTTGATTAGCTTTATCAACAGATTCTTGCAAGAAAGCCCAGCAGATAAGTTATGGGAGATACTTTGCATTGTGCCATCTCAATACATTTTGCAGTAGACCAGCCCAGTGGCACAAAGGCTGCACTGTGTGCTACCCCTTGGAAATTTGTCTTCAGAAGTTAATTAACATTTTCTGCCCAGGAACCACCAGGGTGTCTTGGAGCAGAGGGAGGGCGTATGCTACCCTGCCTTCCAACACTATTGGCCAGCCAATAAGAGAGGCATTGGTATTTCCTGTAAATATCATTACTTACAGTACCTGTCCTTCCAGCCACAAGACAAGGTGAAGACTTAGCAGTTCCGGGGTGTGTGTGTGTGTGTGTGTGTGTGTGTGTGTGTGTGTGTAGAGTATTTGACTGTACAAAAATATTTCAAGGTTAGTGTTTGACAGTTAAAATTTTGTTTATTTCGGGTCTGGACTGGCCTGACCTGCCATAGAATTCCTATTCCATATAGCTTTTCTTCTCCATTCTCCTGGACTTCCTTTCCCTCATAATTGCACCTGCCCAGCCCTGTGACCTTTATGGTTTAACTATATATATATATATATATATATATATATATAAGATTTCTGTTTATTTTAATTTGGAGCTTGTTTTCAACTTGGAATTAGGCCTTATTTCAGCATTTTGCCTTTCATTGACTGTGTTCTTTAAAACACAAGAACACTTGCAATAAAAGTCGTAAGGTCGTCTTACATGTAATTAGCGAGAATAGTATCCCAAGATTTTGTTATCAGTAGACTGTTTTCTTGAAACATATTGAGACATTTTAAAATTTATGTGAGAAGAACTCTCTGCTTGTTGTTATTTCTTGATAACCTTTGACCTTCAGGGGGGTTCTCAGCTAAAAGCATGCTGGTGTTAATTAACTTCTCTGACGTAATCTTCTGTTCTGTTTCAAATGAATAGGTTAAACCAATGATAATTATTTCTGTTTTTTATGCATTATCTGGGTGTTAATAGTATGGGATTTTATAAATAACTGTCATAAAGCTTTTGAAGAAGGACTTGGTTGGTCCAAAAGCTAGAGAAGTTTGTTCTTTTGTTGTAACATCAATATTGGTCCAATAAAAGGTATCAAATCATTTGCTTCTGGATCTGCTTATGCACACTAGAAATCACATTCTTAGTATTCTACATTGTTTTAAGCATCACTATGCTATGGTCTTGAAAGGTTTTGAGAATCAGAGAATTCCGCTGCTGCTTCTTTGTGGACCATCTCTGTGGCAATAACAGAGCCTAAACAACAACTGCTGCAAGATTTATTTCATTTTTGCCAAAAAAAACAAGCAATTTTTTAAACTTTTTACATGTTTGTTTTCATTTTATTTAATTTTTATACTTTGAATTTCTTGTTATTTCTTAATTAAGAAAAACACAGGTCTCTACTTGTAAGTAAACAATGAGAGAAAATATGAAGCTTTGGGCCCACATATTTAAATGAGATGCACAGCCCAAAATGGAGATGTGCAGTGCATCTCAGAAAATGTGTGAATGTGCAGTATTTGCAAGGAAGAGATGTGTCACACATTTCTGAATGCATGATCATGCAGAAATAATGCATGTGGTGCAAGAAAAAGGGGGCATGTACATGAATATGCAGTGCATCCATATATTTAGCCAAAATTTGCTGCACGTCTACTGTGCATCTCAGAAGTGTGCTGTGCAAAGTTAGGCAGACAAAATGATGGCGCAAATCGGCCAGCCACCTGAAGGCAGGCTGTGGAACTGTAGGCAGGCCATCCTGAGACAGCCCTTATAGGTGCACAAGGATGTGTCTCAAGCATCCACACACAGCAGTCATGCCAGGACAGAGGTACCCAAAGCCACAGTTGTCAGAACAGTACTGGCACTGCCCAGAGAGCCACTCCCCACACTGCGCCTAGGATGTAGACACCCAGCAGCCACATGCCAGTGCTGTAGGGTGCCACCCTAACACACTGGTGAAGCAGACAACCACAATACAGCACACGTACAAGGGGCCATGGCCTGCACCCATGTGGCAGCAGGACACCAACAGCATGCA
The DNA here is from genome assembly GCA_016271365.2 of Neoceratodus forsteri. Lineage (NCBI taxonomy): Eukaryota > Metazoa > Chordata > Ceratodontiformes > Ceratodontidae > Neoceratodus > Neoceratodus forsteri. The sequence continues at coordinate 423,121,712 of CM028130.1, forward strand.
CCCATGGTGACATCTGGGGCAACAGTGCCCAGGTAGCCTGGTGGTACTAGTGACAGCATAGCATGGGCTAGGGACTGACCTGTGGCATACACCCACTGTGGTACACCCTAGGTGCACACAGCATGCCTGTGCCAGGCCCACACAACAGGGAGCCACAGAAATGTCACAAATGCCTGACATGCAGTGTGACACCACCACAGGGGCACTGCAGTGGGTCTGTGTGGTGTTCCTGTGGTGGATATAACACAACAGTGGGCAGCGCAGGGCAGGGGTGGCACAACCTGTGGCTAGGGGGGGTGACATGGGCATGCCTCACAGACACCTGACCCCTCTGGTGTTGGGCATACAGCCACCATGGGCATATACATGGCAAGTGTCAAACTAGCCCACTGGGTCACCTGGAGTGGTCCAGGTGGGACCCACAAACTCTGGTACCTGGTCACCTTCTAAACACTGACATTCCTTGTATGTATCACCATGTTACTATCTATTGGGGGATGTATTCACTGAAGGTGACTGTCAACTGCAAAAGTAGCTAGTCTATCACATTCCTGTGGCATACCGATCAGAGTGTGTTACCCTATGCCCTCTCCTGTTGCTTGATCAGGTGGGCCCCTGTACCCCAGTCTGACCCTGTACATGGCCATGGGTAATAGCACTGTACTCAGATCAATGCAGCCCACCCACCCACACACAAACATTCTGTCACACCTGCCTGCTAGGCTGCAGTACCTCCTGTTCACCTTTGTGGAGTGATGGGGCAGCCCTGCAAATCTGGAACTGTGCATGCCTTGGGAATGGGCTCAGAATGTGCAGTGAGGCCATTTGCATATCCCAGCTGAATATTGCAATTTTGTGCACCGTGCATGTGGCCACCTATCGTACATTTCCCTATGCCCCACACAGGTCTCAGGGCACCTGCCACACCACACATCTCCCACCATGCGATCGTGCATGTTTGGAATATTCAGTCAGACATGCACGATCGCATCCTATGATGCATCTTCTGACTATATCATTATTTTTTGCCGGTGCATCTCAGTTGTGCAATGCAGGCACTTGTGCAATGCAGCCTGGGACTTTTGAATATGGGGCCTGTGCTCTTAATAATAGAAGATAATCATTTAAAGGTTATAAGCAGAACAATATCTAGAGAAAAACATTGCCAGAGTCAATGTTTGCATCCATTTGTAAGTGCAGTCCACTTTTTACATCCATAAGATTTTTTTAAACTTAGGGAACAGTTACTCTAGGGTGACTTTTGGTTGCATGTGTGGGCCTGGTTGGTTCTGTAGTTACTGAGATCGTCCAGAGTTCCTTGAGGAGTGGGTTTTTCCAATTCCCTAGGAAGAGGCTTTGGTTAGACCCCTATTAAAGAAACCCTATTTGTACCCAGAGTATCTCACTAACTACAGATCAGTTTCAAACCTCCCATTTTCAAGGAATATTGTGGAAAAAGTGGTGGCCATCCAGTTCGAGACTCACCTTGCCTCCTCCACCACTTATTGGCTATTCCAGTCTGGTTTCAGACCTGGGCATAGCATGGAGACTGCCCTGGTGAAAGTGATCAATGATCTCCTAATAGCGAAAGATGGGGAAAACGTATCATCCTTGTTCTCCTTGATCTCTCAGCGATGTTTGACGCCATGGTCCATGATGTGTTACTGGTCCACCTGTGGAACTGGTGTGGACTAGCCAGAAATGTCATCAACTGGTTTAGGTTCCACCTCACGGGCAGAGTGCAAAGGGTAACAATGGGATTATCCTCATCTAATCCAATGCCTATGCACTGTGGAGTTCCACAGGGGTCAGTCCTGTCACCTTTGTTGTTCACAGTGTATATGCTGCCATTGGGAGATGTTATCAGGTGGTATAGACTGGGTTTTCATTGCTATGCTGATGACACCCAACAATATCTCTCCTGTGCACTGGAAAATCAGATGGCAGCCTCAGTGTTTAACACTTACCTGGAGGAGATCCAGAATTGGATGACTCAAAATTGGCTGTGACTCAACCCAGACAAGATAGAGGTACTGGTGGTGGATCCAGGTTGACAAAGGGATGGAGAGGGAGCTGGGAATGCCCCTAGATTGATACTGGGTGGCATCCCCATGGCATCCTTTGTTCAGGTCAGGGATCTGGGTGTGGTCCTTGATGAAGGCTTGACACTTTAGGCTCAGGTGTTGGCTATCATCCAAAGCAGTTTATATCATTTGAGGAACATCACTGGGAACCAGGTTCTGATACCCTGAAGACCTTTTCACCCTGAACATGTATTCGTCATGTCCAGGTTGGATTACTGCAATGCTCTATACCTGGGAATATCTGGATGCAACTTCTGTTTTCTACAGCTGGTGCAGAAAATAGCAGCTAGATTATTGACTGGCGCTTTAAGATCTGAGCACATCACACCTGTCCTTTGCAAACTGTACTGGGTGCCAGTAAGGTGGAGAATTGCCTTCAAGGTAAGGTTACTGACCTATAAAGCCCTGCAAAGATGGGGGACCAGACTACCTGAAAGACCTCCTGGTTCCTCATTGCCTGACTTGTGTGCTTCATCACGCAGAGTGTTGCCTCCTGGAAGTTGCTAGAGCTACGTTGTGACATTCTGGGTACGGCAATTTTTCTGTTACTGCACCTGCCCTATGGAACTCATTGCCAAGACAGCGAAGAGAGGCAGCCTCTCGGTGGAAACCTTCAAAAAGGGTCTGAAAACATTCCTATTTAACCAGGTATACTTTACATTCTATATAATGAAGAATGTGAATTGTATTGATTAATGTTTTTTTTGTTGTGTTTTGTTTTATATTCTTACATTTTGGAATTGTTTCTATTTTTCTCACCTTCCCTACCAGAGCCATGGCATACACATGCATTTACATGAGTGGAGGTGCACACATATGCCAGGATATGTTGGCCCCTTCCACTCCTCCCCATACTTGCATCACCACTCCAACCACCTGCACTGCCCACTGGACCTCCACCCAGTGGGAGCGGGACTACAGCAGAGTGGGCATCCACACCTTTAGGGGGGAGAGCCATAGCTCAATCCTGCTCCAACCCTCCCCCCTGAGCTGGCCTCCTGGCAACCTGAGGTCATTCCCGAACCCGGGTCACTGGCATAGCACGAGGTAAGACTCCAGGGACTCAGCCCTCAGTGCCACCGGGCCAGCTATTGATTAGCTTTTTAAGAAATAGATAGTGTGTTTTATAATTTAATGTTCTGCATTTTGTATTGCATTATTGTGTCATTGGAATGATGTTTTTAATTGTTCGTTAAGTGATCGGAGCCTCTGGGAAGGGGCGCGCTATAGAAATAAAGTATCTATCTATCTATCTATCTATCTATCTATCTATCTATCTATCTATCTTTCTATCTGTCTGTCTATTCCTGTGTGACAGTCTGAGGGAGAAAAGTGAAGTACTATAGATTTCTAAAATATTTATCCACTTAGACTTTGAATAGTGAAAGGTATATCTAAGATAATGATAAGAAGCCTCTGCACACAGAACCCCATCTCTTATAAATTACAGAATATGAATGGCTTGTAGAATTATATTCCTCAAAGGAAGTGTATTTAAATTTTTGCTTTGTTTGTCTTTTGAAAGAGAAGAAAAATACTCCCTGATATGATAAGTCATGTTAATTACAGGTATAGCTTTAAAAGTCCTAAATAGCATAGTTTTTGGAAGCAACAAAGTTGTGTAAAAAATGCTCTGAGAAGCAATTAGACAAAGCATAGGTACCACAGTGTTATGCTCCCTTTTATCGTTTACAGTTGACTGAACAAGTGGAACACTCAGGATGATTTTAAAGCTAATTATAAAACATCTATGTTGATGAGCACTTCATCTTCTAATTTGCATGAGCAGAATGCCTAATTGTGTACAGCATATGTATATGTAAAATACAGATGTCAAGAGATGTATCTTTAGAGTAATCTTGGTAATCAAAGGTATGATTAGACAATTAATATTTTGTTTTAGTTGCATGTATTAATAGATAAATGTTACAGATGTTAAATACTGTAGTGTTGCCTTGTAGTACTGTATGCACAGAAAAACAAATTGTTTCCTAGTATTTTTATGTGTTGGTGTTTGCAAAGTAGTTACTATTTTTTGCTTAACTTTATTATAGTGAAGTTTTAAACTTGAAACTCTACAATACTTTAGTCTAAAAGTGACCTTTTTTGAATTGGATATCTCTGAAAAATGTACTAAGCTTGTATTTATTAATAATCTAGTGTTTGTTTATTTATGGTTCTATTTTTAATTTCTGGTATATTTTAGAGTTTTGTTTTTATTTATTGTTTATCCTGCCTGTTTTAATATTGTAAGGCACCTAGAGTCCCTGGGATTGAGCACCATATATATAAACATTACCTTACTACAGTTTTTTTCATCCCCATTATTTATTAGTTGCATTAGATCAGAGTAGTTGTTCCTTAACTGTTTCTCTGTTCTCGCTGAATTTTCTCCACTTCAAGTCATAACACTCTGCTTGTAAAAATCACAATATTCCCATGGCAAAAGATTATGAGGTGACAGTAGAAGATTATTAACAACACTGGTGTATTTGTGGCTCTTTAGCAACCCTCCCCTACATGATCACTAAACATGCTGTGACCATGTGGAAAAATGGGATGGGGTCACCATATGAATGGCCCACGGAGCCATACCTAAAGACTAGTGAAAAGGGTGGGGCAAAATTTAACATCCATCAGCAGAGCAACTGTGAAATTATCATTCCCTTTCCTTTAAATTGCATAAAACCTCTGCAAACATGTTGCATAATTTTGCCAAATTTTTTATTTCAGTTATTTCTAAGTTAACAAATACTGCCCAGCTTGGACCAGCATTGATGTCCTCTACCTAATTAGCTTCTGTACCAAGTTTTGGATGACTAGCATGAAAAGATTTTGCATGGTATGTAGCTTAATATTCAGAAACGTTTTAATGGAATTTGACAGGTACATAAACTCCTCAACCTTAGTCCCCTATATCTTTACAATTAAAGAATGCATTGTCACCAGTTTTGGTAAGTTCATAGACCCTACAAAAGAGTATGTGTATGAGAGAGTGCTTTCTAATCTATTGCTGTAAAAATGACCAAGTTATAGTCAGCCATAAACTGCAAAATAACAGCTATAAATAAAGATGAATTTCATGAGCTGTTGTGAAAATTTTGAAATTTTGTGCTAATTTTGTGGAAGTCATAGTCATAAATCTTCCCCAGCCATACAATGACCTACCCTGGAGTATGAAGAAAGAAGCTGTGAAAAGTGGTAATAAGGTATCATTCACAGGAGGCTCCATTGTAAAAGTGCAGTGGTGTCCAGAATCAGGTACACTCATGTCAATCGGTATCTTGAGTGAAAAACCATCATGAATAGCCAAAACCATCATTTTCCACTTGTCACTTTTCTTGCAATTTGTCAGTTAATGGTATACATCTCTGATGTCGACAGTGGAGTCCCTTACAGTGACAACAGCACCACATCACTGTAGGGAACCCGCTGGCACCCGGCACTGTCTTTAGGGGTCCTGCACCCCCCGACTCAGCTGTGACTCGGAGTTGAGACTCCTAAGTGAGGGGGTGGGGGTTCGGGGATGAAGACCCCCGAAAAAAACACGTGTTGTGTCTGTAGACCAGCAGCCGACTGCAAAATGCAGTCAACCTGCTGGTTTCACTGTCGGGTTGTTCGACAAATATTTTGTTGATGACCCGTCATGGATCCATCAGTTAACCACTACAGCTCAGAGAATGGCTTGTGGATGCACATGCATGTCTGGCATAGTTTCTGTACATTGCCATCTGCTGATTCTTTAATAACTCTGCAGATGAAAATGTATATTTTTGGCATTGAAAACAGTGATACCAAGTGACACCAAGCACTACAACTAGTCGTGACTAATGCCATTGTGACAGAGGTATCTAGAGATCTTTAGTCATGATGGAATGTGATGCTGGACTCTACTGTAGCAGGCATGTTGAAGGGGCATTGCAGAAAAATTATGCTAGTGCAAGTAAGGTGATTTGTCTACCTGCAATAAAAGTAATATACATGTGAGACATAGCTAAGCCAAGAGGGACTGCAGTTTTTCCAAGAGGTAGGGCGCATGGCCATATCAATGAAAAGGGCAGTCAGGGGATTTAAATTAAAGATCAAGGGAGGCAGCTAGTGCAGAGGTCTCCAGTGGCAGGAGCTAGATGCATATGTTCAAAAGAAAATGTCAACAGAGCTGGAAAGCAAAAGAATAGCAGACCTTGAGTCGGAGCAAGGTAGCATAAAGGAACATTTCTCACTTGAAAGCAGGTCATATGAGAATCCCACCCAGTAAATTGACTTGTCTCATGGCCCAGTGTACTTGGATGTTCAGCACTTAGAGGGAATCTCAGACTCCTCAGGGAAAGAAAATAACTGGAGCATCAAGAAGGAGAAATTCTGGTTATTCCAAAGTGATATGTCTGAATACACAAATCCCACAGGAAATCACAAATCACTTATATATTTTCATGGTACAGCTAGCTTTGATGAATTCCTAAATGCCAAACAACAAGGGTGAGCCTCTCTGAGCCCTGAAAAAGGCCACAACACAAGAATCATCTGCACCAGTGTTTTTGTGGCTCAAAATTGCCCTAGCATTTTGCCTATTCAAGCTTCCATTGCAGTGTCCCCAGAGGAAGCATGAATGGGTGAAATGTTGAGGTAATTTTGAGCAATAAAAACACTGCTGCATAAGATTGTTTGTATTGTGGCCTTTTAAGGGGCTGTGAAGGGCTCTCCCTTGTTGTTTGGAAAGTGATGGCTCTGACAGAAAAAGGTTTAGGTGCCTCTCTTTTTAAGTAAGGTTATCTATTAAAAACAAGGAGATCAGGAGCCGGCCCGGTGGCACTGAGGGTTGAGGCGCTGGACGCCACACCTCGCACTGCACCGGCAACCTGGGTTTGGGACCAGACTCAGGCTGATGGGGGTCGGCAGAGAGAGGGAGGATTGAGCATCCCAGAGGATGCTCTCCTTCCTTGGGGAGGGATACCAGGGGTACCAGGAGGTACCCGATGTCCCAAAGAGAGACGATGGAAGCACAGACTCTCAAAGGGCTCTGACAGCTCTGTACAGTGGAGTCAGGGAGAGGAGACACTGTTGGGTGCTTGGGAGGCAGACATGTATCAGCACGTCACTCTCTGGACATCAGTCCTCGTGCCGGCACCTCTGGGGTTTGGGTGGGGAAACAAGAAAATCTGGAAAAAAGCCCTCTTGGTCCTAGATGAAGACCGATGAGTGCCTCCCAGGATCCACCGACCTATGGGCAGACCTCGCTGTGCCAAGTTCTCCTCCAGTAAGGTTGAAGAAGGTCCATCCTCACCCCACCCGGGGATTGCTGGGAATCAAGGTAGTACAGGGGAGAACAAGAGAGCACTCTAGGGGCAGACTCCGAGTCGGTGTTCCAGGGGGGTTGATTAGTGGTCCGAAGGAGTGGACCAAGGGGGTAGTGTAGGCGGATAAAGTGGTGTGCAAACACCACAAGTAAAAAAACAAACAAACAAAAAAAAACAAGGAGATCAGTTTGTCAAGTAGTTCTACTAATCCCGTCTGATGAAGCTCAGAAAAAAAAAAACAGGGTGACTGGAGATTAGCCACCGAAAAAGTAACTAAATAACTGAAAACAGCACAGTTAAATGGATTAAGCAGTTATAGTTGCTTTGTCAAAGTTCAGTTCCACTAGTAGAATTCTAGTTGCATTACTCGTTACAAATTCATTTCTCTTTGAATAAATATCGTCAAATAATTTGCAGTATTTCAACAGTAAATCTTCATCTAACAAATCAAATTTCTCCAGCTGTGTTCAATTTCAGGATCTAATGATATTTGATATGTATGCCAAATTTCAGGTTTGTAACATCCACTTTCTTCTGGCAGGGAAAGGCTGCTGTTTTACTACGGGTGTCCAGACTCTGGTCTGACTGTTTAGTGTCAGCCTGAAGGGTTAGCTTGGAGGGAGGAGCTTAGAGTAGAAAAGGAGGATACCTCCATGGCACTGAAAGTTGGCACAAAGTACATAGTATTCTAAATGTATGCAAATGCTCAAAATGTGCCATTTCTGTGTATACTTTCATAATTGCACACAGGAGCAAGAATCTGCAGCACTCAGACAAATAACAGCACCACCCAGGAATCTTCAGTTTGGATATTTTTATTAGCCAAAATAGCCAATATAGAGAAACATGGTGCAGTGAATAGCACAAGGCTAGAACCCCCAGTATTACACTAGACGGCTGGTCTGCTCACAGCAGCACCCTAACCCCTACACCACATCGTGCAAGTACGTCTTGCTCGAAAATAATTACAGTACATACAACTGGAATGTCATAGGAAACAATGGGCATGCATTGAAATCAATAGCACCTGTTTTGATTAACCACCCGTAGACTACCTAAGCCTTTTAAAAGGGTTGTTAAGGGGTTGTTTACAGCATAGTTTAGTAAAGAAATATGTAGGTTCAGCTGGGCAGTACTTTGCATTGACAGCATTTATTTCTATACCAATTAGCCTCCTCCATCTTCTGCAAAACTCATTGACAGAAAGCAATCAGTGAGACAGTAGTGCATGGTTACTTTACTGTAGCATTTTAACATTCACTTACTGAAAGCAGCAGTGACTGGGAGCAAATCAGGGGATTGCAAGCTCTGCTCAGTATCTCAGAAGCCGACTTGGCTTTAGCGGACTTCAGCATGTCTCAGCAGTCTTACGTGGGGGTGTGTGGATTTGGACTAACTACTGAAGTCAGACTCTTTTGCCAGCCAGACAGCTGATCAATTACTGCAGAACTATATTTAAGCACTAATACAACAATTAGCACCTGGTAAACTGGTGACAATGTCTGCATGGGGAGCATCTAAGGATCATCTTTGAGTGATAAAATGTGGATAGAATTGAAAACCCATGGGAGCTATGCACTATTGAGAGGTGCATGTACCTGGTCTGTTTAGCTGTGCACCTGCAGACAGCACAAAGTATGCTGCATGCACTACTGCATGCCTCCACAGTGCACCTGTCTGTGGACCCACCCCAAGCATGCAGCTGCACTGGGGCAATTCGAGGGATACAGGTGGGCATCCAATCATATGCCTGTTCTAGGTCCTGAAGTGGATCCCTTGCTTCACATGATCAGGAGATTCTGGGATGGTATGGGACTGGAAAATTGTGAAAGTACGGGCCAGTGCCAGAATGGCTGCCTCCAGCCCTCCCTGACAGCCTCATGGGCTGAGGCAGCATGGTGGGAGAGGATTTCCTGTCTCACTGCAACCAGTGAATGTCACTGGGGAGGTGCACAAAATATATGGTAAGGTCACTGCTGCCGTATCCTGCACCCCACTTGCTCTACACTCTGTGCCTTTGTGAATTGCACAGAGTGTGGGTATGCACCCAGGCATGTCCACAGATTGGCTGTGCTTGAAGCTGTATGATTGGCTGGGCAGAAGGAGTGCACAAGGGGTGTCTACCACTTCTGTGAATGCTGCTAGAAGTCCACAGGATCCTTAGTTTGCTGCATTCTGACATAGGGTCGACTTATGCCATGGATACGTGGTGTGCAGACAGTCAAACCTTTAGCGCATGGACCCCTATGTGCATACAAACAAAATATTTAACACTGGTAGAATAGGGCAGCAATTAGGATATCAGTTTGTTGTGCATAGATCCAGTATGTGCATACATCTGAAGGGCATGTGAGTGGAATACATTGTAGTTGAAAGAGCAGAAGTAGGGCAGTGAGGTGAGAGCAAAGGCAGTGGGCAGTAGCTTAGTTGGCACTAAGGGTGAAGCAGCACATGATACTGGTAGCATCCCAAGGGGCTTCTGGGCCAGCTAACTGAGGGAAGCACCCAGAAGTAGCACTAGTACAGATAAGAAGTGTAAGGCCTGATGTCTGGGACATATCCTAGGGTTTGGGGATCTGTACACATCTCATGATTATTCACTCATAGTGGGGGAGTATATAGTGGGTCTACTGGGAGGTTTACCCCTCAAGGGAAACAACCCAATGGCTAACTGGCCTTTGGTGGGGTACCGCAAAGACATCAAGACCAGAAGAGTGCCTATACAAATGACTCTACACCCAAAGATGCAGGTGAGTCTCACTGCTAGACAAGGTAGGAGATCTGTGTCCAGCATGGATAAGCTGACCTGAGGCAGTGGGCTCCTTAGCAGTGGGCACCTTTGCAAGGTTGCAGCTGTCCTGCTGTGCAGGAACAATAACCTGCTAGAGCATGCTGGCTGGCAAAGTGTTGGAGTACACATGGCTGTGTGTGAATATTTGCCAGTGCCCTCCTCAAGGTAAGTCAAGTCAGGTAGATCTTGATGGGTGGCTATACAGGCACCGGGCCCCTGATCACTTACTTTTGAATCTCAAAGTGTAACAGCTGTAACATGAAAATTGAGAGTTGTGGCTAGAGTCTTCGCAGTGTCAGATCCAGACAAAACGTGGGAGAATTATTAAAGCACTGAACTCAAATCCCACACAGTATGAAACCCGTTAGGACAGCTTGAGGTGGGAGATAAGATAAATACTGATATGGAAGGAGTAATTGGAGGAGAGATATTATCTTAATGACTCAAGTAACTAAAGAAAGTGCAGGAAGAGTCAAGGCATTAATGTACAAGAAGCAGCTACTGTAGTGTACAGAAAGGGTAATTGCTAGAATGAGACAGGGTGATCATGTGCTCCACCTAGAGGCTGTGTGTGTGGATGCCATCTAACCAACACCAGACAAGTAATGGGTTTCTTTTTAGCCCAAGATCCTATGAAATGCGTATCATGTTAGAACGGCAACAGCCAGGCAGCAAAACCCATTACAGTGGCACTTTCAAACAGATTCGAAGATGACGCTGTAAGGTTCCCACTGCACACTGGTGCCAGTTTCGCCAGTGTTTTCCCGCCTTCAAAATGAACTCTGACTCGGAGTTGATTATATTAGGAATGGGGGGTGCAGTGGGAGCAGCCCCCTGCAAAAATCACCATCAGATACCGACAGGTGAAATTTCTCCGTCGGTATCGGAATTTTCCTTGTACCGCATGTTGACAACTTTGTTGTCGTTGCGGCTTGGTGTAACCATGAATGGAATCTCATTATTGTTCTAAAAAGAGTAGCAGGAACTAAGATTCTGAATGAGAAGGGAGTTACTTGTAGAAACAGTTGTCAAATATAGGATGAATTACGATCTGTAGGTCTTGCATATGAACTTCTACAGTTTGGTAATCCAAAAAGGATGGATGCGTGCAAAGACATTTGGTGTGAGATATTTGAACAGTCTCTAATTGCACTGCAAACCACTATTAGCGATTGCAAATCAGTGGCAGTCGAAGGAATAATAGAATGATCTCAAACTGACACTGCATTCATAAAATGATACTATACTATGGTTCATACTATGGCATTAGGATAGCAGAAGGCATGCATTGTCCATAATTGCTATCCCCACTTTGCAGTGGATAACTGTCCCATATTATCATTTATGTGTTTGTCTAATTTTGATTTGAATCCCAAAAATATGTTTTTTTCATTTATAATATCAGCTGGTAACTGATTCCAGATTGTGATTGTTTTAGGTAAAAATGCATTATTCCTTACATTTGTCCTACAAATCTCCACCCTTATTTGTCTGTTGTGTGCCTTAAATTATGTTTTTTTTTTGTAAATTGGATTCATAGTTTTGGTATTCATTCCTTGTCATTAATTATTTTATAAAGTGTCAAAAGGTCCCCCCCCCCCCGCCTTCTCTTGCATAAAGGCCAAAACCCTAGCTTACTTAATCTCACTGGGTATGGTGTGTGTTTTAAGTTCCTTATCTGCTTCATAAACCTGTGTAGGGATTTCTCTAGGATATCTATATCCCTCTTTAAGGCTACATTCCATACTTGTGAGCAATAATCCATATGAGGTCTTACATAAATTCCATATAAGGGAGTAATTAATGCAGCAGATTTGTTGATGAAGGCCCTATTTATACTGGTTGTTAAATGATTAACTTTCCTAGCAACATTTTCGCATTGATTGCTGGGCTTCATGCTGTTAGATATTAGCACCTCTAGGTCCCTAAATTCTTCCATCTTTTTTTAGCTTCATGTTGTGAATAGTATAATCTTGCCTAGAGTTGTTTTTACCACAATGCATCACCACACATTTGTCAATGCTGAATGTCATTTTATTTTTATCTGCCCATTCAACTATTTCACCTAGGCTTTTACTTATGCTTCTGCATCCTTCTAATGTGGTTACCTTGCTCCCCAATTTCAAGTCATCTGTGAATTTAAGTACTCTATTATTACCCTGTATTTGTAAATCATGGATGAACAAATTAAACACAAGTGGTCCCAGGACTGAGCCCTAGGGTACCCCACATTTCACCCCTCCTTCAGAAGATAGATACCCATTAACCCTCACCCTCTATGTTCTACTGTGCAGCCAATCCTTTATCCAGTTTATTCACTTAACCTCCAATTGTAATTTGTGGAGTCTGTAAATAATGCCTGTGTGTGGTAAGGTATCAAATGCCTTTTTAAAATCAAAGAAAATGATATTCACCGACTCCTTTTGATCTAATTCCTTGGTTACTACATCGTAAAAACATAAAAGAGTTGTATTACAACTTCTGTTTTTAATGAATCCATGTTGGGTGTGGTCACATACTCCCTTTTTCTGTAATCCCTTTTGAATCTCTTCTTTTATGATTTCTTCTATAATTTTACTAATTATTCAAAGTCAGACTGACTGGCCGATAGTTTGAGGGTGCATTTTTCTTACCCTTTTTATAAATAGGAACCACAATTGCCATCCTCCAGTCTTCCAGGATCTCTCCCCTTTCAATGGTTTTATTCCCAATTATAGCTATCAGTAGTGCTAGTTCTTCTGCTAGTTCTTTCAACATACACGGATGTAGGCCATCCGGTCCCTGTACCTTGTTAATATCTAAATTGCTAAGCTTCTGTTTAATATAATCTACTTTGCATTTATCTTCATCCCCAACCTTTTCTGTCTGCCTTAATCCTTCTATTTTATCTGTCATTTCATTGTTATTGTGAACAAGCATTTGTCAATGCCGAGGTTCGTTGTTGGAATTGATGTTGGTACGCACAGATTGGAAGGACTACAGTTACTAGCAGAAAGAACAAGTTGTGCCACCAAGTTCACATTCCCATTGAAATAAAATGAAGTGCATACCTGTTTCCTCAATTCATGATCTGGCTTTGAAGAGTGAAGATGTGCCTGCGATTCAGAGAAAATGAGGGCACTGGAGCCCCTCCATGGGTTGGATAGGGAACGTTATGGTTAGAAACCCTAATGCCCCAGGCGTTTGTTGGTATTTGCACTATAAACTTTCAACATGGACTTTTGGGGCCACCACCTCATGAAAGCATTTGGGAACTCTGCTCATGAACAGTGGCACTGTGATTTTGTTAATCTGTCCCAAACGCTGATTTCCCACAGCAACAGTGCCATTCTGCACCACATGTGCAAAAACACAGTTCGGGCAGGATGTGAAAAATTACAGCTGTACCATTCATAGGGAGGTGTGAAGAGATGGCAGTGTTGAACATCTGGAGTGAAAATATTAAAAATGCTTGAACGTACGAGCGTATGTGGAAACTGCACAATGCATGCTCGTAACAGTCATTTAGTGGAATAATTTCACCAACATTTCAACATAGGCATTTTGTGACCTCTGCTCAGGAGCACTGTCACTATGATTTTCTTAATGTATCCCAAACATTGATTTCCCACAGTGACCATGCCATTGTGCGCCAGATGTGCAAAAACACATTTTGGGCAGGATGTGAAAAATGACAGCTGTACTGTTCATAAGGAGGTGTGCAAACCTAACAATGTTGAAAATCTTGAGTGAAAATATTACAAATTCTCGACATTATGAATGTGCATGGAAACTGTGCAACGCATGCTTGTAAAATAGTCATTTTATGGACTTTTGTCACCAGATTTTTAACATAGGTATTTTGAGACCTCTGCTAATGAACAGTATCACTGTGATTTTTGTAATCTGTCCCAGACACTGGTTTCCCACAGCAACTGCATTATTCTGCACCGGAAGTGCGAAAACACATTTTGGCCAGGATATGAAAAATGACAGCTGTACTGTTCATGAAGAGGTGTAAAAAAATACCAATGTTGAAAATCTGAAGTGAAAATATTGCATATTCGCGATGTTACAAGTGTGCGTTGAAACTGTGCAATGCACGCTCATAACAGTCATTTTTTTGAATTTTTTCACCAAATTTTCAACAGAGGGTTTTTGGGAACCCACCTCATGAACAGTGACTCTGTTGTTTCATTAATCAGTCCTGTAAGATGATTCCATGCAGTGATCATGAAATCACCTTTTGGGACTGAATAACCAGATGACAGTCACTGAATTCATGAGGTGGGGTCGAAAGAACTCCATGTTGAAAATTTGGTGCCAAAATTCAAACAAATGACTGAGATATGCACCAAAGTTGAAAAAAAAAACATTTATGCCCTTATACAGCTTACCAACATTTCTTCAGTTCATGGTCGGCTTTGAAGAGTGCAGATATGTTCCCACTCCACCGAAAAATCATCACGCCAGGCCCTGGAGGTAAATATGGAGTGGGGAGTGTGGGAGGTGGGATGTGTAGAGGGTGGGTGTGGGTTGGGGAGGGGCACGGATTCACACGAGGGCGTTTTCTTGTTTACAGGTTTAAAAAAAATTTAAAAGCATCACAGGAAGGTTTTCTTTTTTACAGAGACATTTGGCATGCTGGGGTGTGCTCCCAGTGTGCCACCTGAGTGTTTGTTGGTTGGGGGGGCTGTAGCTGATGGGGATTGGGCACCCCCATTGGCACATACCAAGTGTTGGGGGGACAAGTATCGAGGGGGATTGGGCACTCCCCTTTGGAACACAACAAATTGGGGGAGGGCATTATGCCGATGGGGAGTGGGCTCCCCCATTGACAAATGAACTGGGAGGGGGCATGCTGACAGGGGGATTGGGCACCCCCATTGGTTTGTTTATTTTTTAACTGAAAGAGAACATGCCGACAGCCTTGGCTCAGCACTTTCACACTGCTGTAAGTTACAGCAGTGTGAATACGCAACTAGGAATGCAATGCAGGAATGCAACATCAAAGGACTGAGCCACGCAACTATTGGTGCGGCTCTGTCATTTGAAAAGTTGTCCATCTCTGCCCCAACAGCTGAAAAGGAGTCATCGCCAGCCTGCTGACTGATTCACCTGCCACTGACCTGCCCCTAGAAATGGAGCTCTCCAATGGGCACACCCCCATATAGCATCTCTTATCGCAGTGAGTTCATCTGTGCCTGCATGCCGCGACAAACTCAAAAACTGTGCAGAAATACTCATTAAATATCTCAGCCTCATTAAATATCCTAGCCATTTCACATGGCTCACTATAAAGGTTGCCATTTTTTTATTAATGGACCAATTACTCTAGAACTTCTTTTTTTGTTATTAATGTATGAAAAAAAGCCTTTTACGTTGTCCTTAGAGTGTGCCAATCTAAATTCAACAGCTCTGCATGATTTTTTAATGGCATACTTCAAGTTTTTGAGAGCCATTTTGTATTTTTGAATGTTAGCAGTTCTTTGTGCTTTTTTTAATTAATGCAAATCATTTCTTTTTTTTTTTTGCTATCAATCTCTGAATCTTATTGTTTAATCAAACTGTTTTTTCCTGTTTTTGTTATATATTTTCTTATGTGGAATATATTCTTTTTCTAACATTTAATTGTGTCTACAAGAAGTTTCCAAGCCTTGCCAGGTGTTAGAGATGTCATTTTCTTTGCTAACTCTGGTGCTTGAAATTTTTGTTTAATAACCTTCCAGTTAGCTTTGTTGTAGTTAGTGAATACAGTATTTCCCTTAGTCTTTTTCCATTTTCTTTTTACTTGGGCTTGAACAATATTGTGATCATTATTGGCTAAAGGAGCTTCCATACTAATATTTATGATTTCATCTGGTGTTTTTGTTAAAATACCATTGAGAATGTTCTCTCTTCTGGTAGGTTGTGTTATTAACTGATGCAAATCAAGTGTGTCCAGGATATCAATAATCTTTTGTTCCCCTGCTCCAGCTACTTTCATATTTTCCCAGTTGACTTCCAGTATATTTGAATCACCAAGTATGATTGCATCTGCATGATGTGTACCAATATAGCAGGCATTAGTGATGGTCGCAGGTGCATCCACAAAAGCAAACATAAAGTGTTCCTCAATCCCCACTTATGATCACCAAGGGATGCAACAAAACTACTGTGTGAGCATGAATAGCATACCACAGGCAGTACAACAAACTTCCCAATAACAGTCATCCTTAGCAATCACTAATACATTAGTGACAGTCTCAAACAGCTATATATAGGAAGGTAACATGCAAATGGGACTAGTCTAACATTCAAGGTGCAAAATGTAACTTACATGTCACAGGCTGCAGGGCTCTCCCAGTGCTTCTGAGGGCTTGGAAAGCCCACAAAAAGGTGAATCAAGCTACAGCCATCCCCAGCAGCCAGCTGTCCATCCTACCACTGCAAGGTTGCGGGGATCTCCCGGCAATTCAGAGGGCTCAAAAAGTCCACGAAAAGTTGATCAAGCTACAGCCATCCCCAGCAACCAGCTGTCCATCCTACCACTGCAAGGCTACAGGGATTTCCCGGTGCTTCCAAGGGCTCAGAAAGCCCACGAAAAGGTGACTCAAGCTACAGCCATCCCCAGAAGCCAGCTTCCCATCCTACCACTGCAAGTCTGTGGTGCTCTCCTGCCACTTCCGAGGACTCAGAAATCCCACAAAAAGGTGAATCAAGCTACAGCCATCCCCAGCAGCCAGCTGCCCATCCTACCACTGCAAGTCTGCAGTGCTCTCCCGGTGCTTCCGAGGACTCAGAGATCCCACAAAAAGGTGAATCAAGCTACAGTCATCCCCAGCAGCCAGCTGCCCATCCTACCATTCCAAGGCTGCGGGGCTCTCCCAGTGCTTCCAAGGGCTTGGAAAGCCCATGAAAAAGTGAATCAAGCTACAGCCATCACCAGCAGCCAGCTGCCATCCTACCACTGCAAGGTTGTGGGGCTGTCCCAGTGCTTCCAAGGGCTCAGAAAGCCCTCAAAAAGGTGAATCAAACTACAGCCATCGCCAGCACCCAGCTGCCCATCCTACCACTGCAAGTCTGCGGTGCTCTCCCAGTGCTTCAGAGGACTCAGAAATCCCACAAAAAGGGGAATCAAGCTACAGCCATCCCCAGAAGCCAGCTGCCCATCCTACCATTCCAAGGCAGCGGGGCTCTCCCAGGTCTTCCAAGGGCTCGGAAAGCCCATGAAAAGGTGAATCAAGCTACAGCCATCCCCAGCAGCCAGCTGCCCATCCTACCACTGCAAGGCTGTGGGGCTCTCCCAGTGCTTCCAAGGGCTCAGAAAGCCCACAAAAAGGTGAATCAAGCTACAGCCATCCCCAGCAGCCAGCTGCTCATCCTACCACTGCAAGGCTGCAGAGCTCTTCCAGTGCTTCTGAGGGGTCAGGAATCCTATGAAAAGGTGAGTCAAGCTACAGCCATCCCCAGCAAGCCAGTTGCTCATCCTACCACTGCAAGTCTGAGGTGCTGTCCCGGCACTTCCGAGGACTCAGAAATCCCACAAAAAGGTGAGTCAAGCTACAGCCATCCCCAGCAGCCAGCTGCCCATCCTACCATTACAAGGCTGTGGGGCTCTTCCAGTGCTTCCAAATGCTCGGAAAGCCCATGAAAAGGTGAATCAAGCTACAGCCATCCCCAGCAGCCAGCTGCCCATCCTACCACTGCAAGGCTGTGGGGCTCTCCCGGCACTTCTGAGGGCTTGGAAAGCCCACAAAAAGGTGAATCAAGCTACAACCATCCCCAGCAGCCAGCTGCTCATCCTACCACTGCAAGGTATGGACACCCTTGGTCCCAGCATCACTGGGTTTGATTGTTTGGCACTTCTTTTGGGATTGGCTGCCATGAGCAGCACTCACTTCTCCATTGGTGTGGCTCACTTGCCAAGGTTGTGCGAGGATCCCACAGTCACTCTGCTTGCCTCAGGACATTTGGGGACTGATTTTATTTTGGGTCTGATCTAACCTGACTTTTTGAAATTGCTGTAAGAACAGGGAAATCCCCAGGGAATCTGTCTCTGCTTGCTAGAGCAGGCTTCTGCTGCTATGCACTGTTTAATTCTGCTCACAGATCCCAATACAGTAGCACTGAGGTTGATCAGGGAATTTAAATGAGGGAGTTGTGTGGGGATCTGAACTCTGTCTAAGTAGTCACAGTTTATACCTGCATGTTGAATCTAAAACAGTAGCACTGAAGGTCCTGATCAGTGTACTATATGTAAAGAATTGTGTGGGCACTTAAACTGTATTCACATATCTAGGACGCAGAGAGTAATAGTAAATGGTGTCCACTCTGAAAAAAGGCGGGTTAGTAGTGGGGTACCGCAGGGTTCAGTATTAGGACCGGTCCTCTTCAATGTCTTTATAAGCAACATTGCAGAGGGACTGGAAGGAAATGTATGTATCTTTGCATATGACACAAAGATCTGCAACAGAGTTGATGCACAAGGTGGGGTGGAAAGGATGAGAAGGGACTTGGCAAGGTTAGAGGAATGGTCAAATGTATGGCAGCTTAGATTCAATGCTAAGAAGTGCAAGGTAATGCACCTGGGAAACAAAAACCCAGGGGAAGATTACACAATGGGGGGAGGTAGTAACAACAACAAAAATGGAAAGGGACCTGGGGATAATCATGTCAGATGACCTAAAGGTGGACAAGCAATGTGAGAGGGCAGCAAGGAGGGCTGGGGGGATACTGGGATGCATAGGGAGAGGCATCACCAGTAGAAAACAAGAAGTTATTATCCCTCTGTACAGACAGCTGGTGAGACCCCATCTGGAGTACTGTGTGCAGTTCTGGAGACCCAATCTCTGCAAAGACATAGACAGGATGGAAGCTGTCCAGAGGAGGGCAACTAAAATGGTGCAGGGTCTGCACGGAAGACATATGAAGAGACTTAAGGAGCTTAATATGTATAGCCTA
The DNA here is from genome assembly GCA_016271365.2 of Neoceratodus forsteri. Classification (NCBI taxonomy): domain Eukaryota; kingdom Metazoa; phylum Chordata; order Ceratodontiformes; family Ceratodontidae; genus Neoceratodus; species Neoceratodus forsteri. Next base: position 423,140,806 of record CM028130.1, read on the forward strand.
GAGGAAAGGAGGGAGAGGGGGACATGATAGAAACTTTCAAGTACCTCAAGGGAATCAACAAAGTCCAAGAGGGTAGCATCTTTCAAAAAAAGAGGTGTGCAAGAACAAGGGGCACAATTTGAAGATAGAGGCGGCTCAGAGGTAATTAAGTATTTTTCACAGAGAGGGCTGTGGATGTATGGAATGGCCTTCCAGAGGAGGTTGTGGAGTCAAAAACAGTGGTGGAATTCAAGCATGCATGGGACAGTCATAAGGCAATTCTAGGGGGTGGGGGTAGGAAGAAGTAGACTGCTGGTTAACTAGGATCTGCAGCTTATCCATCAGGTAGGGAAATGGGCAGACTGGGTGGGCCAAGCGGTCCTTATCTGCCGTCAAATTCTATGTTTCTATGTCCTGTACAGCAGCAGCACGAATCTACCAGTTTAGTGAATCTGGCTGGTGATAACTGTGTGGGGAATTAAACTGATAATTTTGTGTCTGGGACTAAAATTGACACAGAGGCTTGTGCAGCCCTGGTTGCCAAAGGCACTCTGAATTGGAACCATTTTCTCACTGCAAATCTCTGCCCAAGTTGCCCTCCCCCCGAGACCACTTTTGCTGATCACCGTAAGTGCTTCTCTCACTTCTTTGTCTAATCTAGAGCTACTCCCCTCCCACCAATTTGCTGGTGATTAAAATACTAATTCCTCTCTCCTTCATCCCCTTAGGCTGTGGGGTTCTCCCGGTACTTACAAGGGTTTGGAAAGCCCACAAAAAGGTGAATCAAGCTACAGCCATCCCCAGCAGCCAGCTGCCCATCCTACCACTGAAAGGTACAGCCATCCTCGGTCCCTGCATTACTGGGTTTGATTGTTTGGTGCTTCTTTTGGGATTGTCTGCTGTGAGCAGCGCTCACTCCTCCATTGGTGTGGCTCACAAGCCAAGGCTGTGCTAGGAATCTCACAGGCACTCTGCTCACCTCAGGACACTTGGGGACTGATTTTTCTTCCCACCTCTCCTGCCCTGACCTCAATTAAATAGACAGAAGCCACGCCCTGTCTCTGCTTGTACACACCCACATAGGACAAGCTACCACAGCTTGTTAAAGTGGTACAGCAGGTTTCTCTGTCTCACTGTTTCTGGCACCAACAAAGGCTTAAAATGCTACCAAATAGTATAACTTTTAGCACTACTGGCCCCAGCTTCTTAAGCGGGTAAATCTGTACCCAGCCTTTTGTTCTTGTCACCCACCAGGTTCTGATAGTCGGTGACTGACTTGAATAAACATGCTACTCTTCAAAGGGTGTGTGTAACACTGCTGATTGCATCCTGGATTGGTGTAGCTGGCATCAGATGCCCAGCTGGGCCACAACTGCCCCCACTTGATCCACTTCTGAGTACTGATTGGGCAGCCATGGCATCATTGGAACCCACCACAGCCAGCTGGGTGCTGAGTACTGCATGTCCCAATCTCCCACATTTGGGAAGACTGATGATCAAACCTAGCACAGCAGTTGTAATAGTCAGCCTTACCCTCAAGATCAAACTGGTGTCCAACTGTCTGAACCACCTGAAGCACAGATGACAGAAGGTTAGATCTAACCACAGCATAAACCTCGCAGCTAGGAAGATCATCCTTATGCTTCTGCTACTCTCTGGCAACATACACTCAAACCCAGGCCCAGTCACTACAGTGGGTACTGGTGTGCGTAAGACCCAAGGGTTAAAAATTGCCTCCCTAAACATCTGCAGCTTAAATGCAAAATTTGTGCAGCTGCAGGCATGGATGGCCCTCCATGCTCCAGATGACCTCTGCCTAACAGAAACTTGGCTGACTGGAAGAATCAAAGACAGCAAAATTGCCTTGTCTGGCTACCAAACCTACAGAATTGACAGAACAAGAAAAAAGGGGGGGATGCATTATCTATGCTAAGTACTCTCTATGGTGTACTGTTCTCCCTGAAACCAGGGTGGCTGAAGACCACGAGATATTAATACTAAAAGCACAAACTGGGCAGAATGGCAAATCCATAATCCTTGCCACAGTATATCTACCCCCAAGGAGCCACTACAGGTTTTACCAAAGTAATGGAAGTTATAGGCACCTTGCCCCACAGATTGGAGCTCATGATTACCAGAGATTTTAATATAAACTGGAATGGGAAGGAGGCTGCACCAGTTAGGGACATGATTGCTACCACCAATATGTCACAACTAGTCACCCACCCTACCAGACAGAATTATAAGACTGGTAGCAGCACCCTTCTTGACTGGGTACTTGCAAGATCACCATCTCAAATCTCCGAGGTCAAGGTTCTGCCTGACAGGCTAAGTGACCACTCCCCTATTACACTGCTGTGGTCTAATAAATTCACCAAAAGCCCACCCAACCTCATAACAAGCAAGGTCCTGAGAAAGGGTATGCTCGGAACCCTCAAATCTGCACTTGCCCTTCATGACTGGACACCAATCAGTCAGGCATCATCCCTAAATCAGGCCCTCAGCTACTTCACAAACGGCTTCAACAGCATCTGTGATATCTATGCCCCCCCTCTCAAAGAGGAAAATCAAAGGGTAGGCTAATGGGTGGATTAATGGAGAACTACTCTCACTTATGAATGAAAGGGATTCATTTTGGGAGAAGGCAAGAAACAAGGGAAACAGGCATGACTACCAGTGTTACAGAGTGGCCAGAAATTGCTTCACTAAACTAATCCAGCTTGCCAAAGCCAATTATCACAAAGCACGGCTTGCTAACTCCTGGGAAGATGGCAAAAGGTTCTGGGATATCATCAAGAGCATTCTTGGCAAGGAGGACAAGATGCATCCCCATCTACTTAATATCAGTAGCAATCACATCACAGACCCCCTAGCCATGGGGGAAGCCTTCAACAAGGCCTTCACTGATCTCACAGCAGTATTACCACCAGCATATTTCCACCCTGAGCAGAGCCAGACCTACAATGGACCCTCCGAACACTCCCACCCACCCTTCTACCTTAAAAGGGTGACTGTGAAGGAGACACTAGCTAAGGTCAGGAAAGTACTGGGCAAGACAAGACAGGGTAGTGATGAGATCAACATGAAATTGATATCCTACACCATGGATGTCTTCATAGTGCCCATCACCAAGCTGTTCAACAAATCTCTGACTCTTGCTCAATTCCCAGAGGTCTGGAAGCAGGCCCTAGTCACACCTGTGCATAAGGGAGGTGACAAATCCTTGGTAGCCAACTATAGGCCCATCTCAATACTCTCTCTGCTGTCCAAAGCACTGGAAAATATTGTGGCTGGTCTACTCATTGATTACCTCAACAAATATAACCTACTCTGCCCTAACCAGCATGGTTTCAGACAAAGCCACAACACAACCACTGCCTTGCTGGACTTTATGAACTATGCACACAAAGCCCTGGATGAAGGCAAACTGATGGGGTCTATCTTTATAGACCTTACCAAAGCCTCCGACACAGTCAATCACCCCTTGTTACTAACCAAAATGTCAAACTTGGGTGTGGCATCTAGTGCACTATGTTGGTTCCAAGACTACCTTACAAGCAGAACTCAATGTGTCAGAATTGGACATACAGTTTCTAGTGCAAGACAGAGGTATCACTGGGGGTGCCCCAGGGATCAATCCATGGGCTCCTATTCTTCAGTATCTTCCTAAATGACCTCCCCACTGCCTGTGAAACCAAATTGATACTCAATGCTGATGATGCGGTGCTCCTGGGAAGCAGTACGTCCCTTGCTAATCTGCAAATTGAGCTTCAGGCATCCTTCTCCTCATCAGAGACCTGATTCTGCAGACATAAGCTGCTACTGAACTATAAAAAGAACAAGGCCATGCTTATTACTAGTACACACAAAAAATCTAACAAAACACCCTCATCATTACAAACTCCTGCAGTGAGACATTGGAACAAGTCTGCACGTTCAGGTATCTGGAGATCACACTGGATGAAACCCTTACATTTGCTCAACATATTGACTCCCTGGTCAAGACAGCCTACATTAAGATTGGTGTCCTTTACAGGCATAGGAAATACCTATCATCTGAGGCCCTCCGCCTTGCAGTACACAGCTCCACATTATCACATATTGACTGTGGAATAATGATATATGGGGTGGCAGTGGACACTGCATTGAAATGGGTACAGTTAGCTCTAAACAAGGCCTGTAGGCTAGTCCTAGATTTAGAGCATGATACACACACCTGTACACTGTATGAACTCACAAATTGGCTATCCCTAAAAAACAGGGTCATTCATCAGACGTGCACCCTAAGGGAAAAAGCGCTTATGGGGAAAATACCACCCTGTGTTGGCAATCTGTTAGCAGCTGAAAACCCACCACAGGCCACTAGGGGGAGGACAAGAGGGGCCCTGTCCATCCTCTTCCTCCGTACTTCACTCAGGCAATGGGCATTTGCCTACTGTGCCCCCTTGTGGCTGAATGAATTACCCGAGCACCTCCTTGCCACCACCTGTCTAGCAAAATTAAAAACTAACCTCAAACAACAACTAAGTACAATCTCTAAATGTTCCTGCAACTAATCTCGGGTATCTCAATCCTCCACCAATTTATGATTGGTGCAGCTTTTGTCTCTCCTCGTCTCAAACCCCCCTGGCTACACTTTGTTAAGACAAGGCCCCTACAGCCTACCCTTGACACCCACCTATTGCTCTACAATCTTCCTGACCATCCCCCCCATCTGATGACAAGGCTCCTAGGGGCTGTACTGTTCTCTGCCTCTACAACTGTGCATATGTTACTCACCACTCTAACCTGTAATCCACTATGTTTTTGTGCATATGTTAAACAGTGTGTTGTTTTAAATAAGTTTTTTCTTGTTTACTACTTTGTACCTTGTCTTGTCACTGATGTGGAACCTTTGTTAAAGAGCTTGGGCTCAAAGGTATCTTCTGAATCAATAAAATTGAAAATTGAATTGAATTATGCACTAATTACTGCTTCATTATAACAGTGGAGTTCCCCCATGGATCACAATCCACACTGAACTGCATTGCATTCTGGAGTAGCAGCAGAAGCCTGTGATAGACAACTATCTATAGAGAAAATGTAGTTTCAACAACAAAACTAACATTTACAGACTTCTCCCACAGGTTCTGTGCAATGTTCCATTACAAATTTGTGTTATGCTTATGTGTTACAGACTGTTGCCATCTACAGGATGGAAAGTGTAATCATCACCATGCCCCCTGCCCCTAGCCAGGTACTCTGTCACTACTTTTGTTCCATACCCTGTGCTGCCTGTCTTCATACCATGTCCCCCACCCAGGGCCAAGTGAGCACCAGCAGCAACCAGTGCAAGGGCATGGTGTGTGCCTGGGTGTGTCCCATACAGGCCTGCATTTCACTACTAGTGCCCTGCACAGGTGTTCCACATCCCTGTGTTGATTCATGCCTGGTTACCACTGGCTTGTTGTGAGCATTCTATTTGCAGTTGCACACAAACACTTTGCAGATGCACAATGCCTTGAATGTGTGACTGTACCTGATATGCATGGCCAGGGTCCTCATTTGCATGTTGATTGAGTGCATTTGTTTTAATGCTGACAAGTGATATTGCAATTGCTACTTCCTGAGGTCCAATGTGCACAAATGCATTTTAGCGCTTGCTACACAGATTTACACCCATATAAATGTTTGACTATCCCACTGTTAGTGTTTGTGATCTTTTACATATAGTAGGTCCTGGGGTACACACATAATCCCAACCCAGGGAGGGCAAATTGCTTACTCTTCTCAAAAGGGAGTCACAAGCCACAACCATCTCGAGAAAACCATCAGCAAAAAGGTTATAGTTGGCATAACCAGAAATCACTTACAAAACATTCAATGAGTACTAGAATTTCAAGTAATTTACTTATTTGTCCATAAAGGAATCTGCTTGTACTGTAAATTGTGTCTTCATCACTTAGAGATAATTTTGTTCTCTATTTTCTAACTGATCTCATGTAACCTGCTTATCATAGTATAGTCTGTTGCTTTGGGAATAATGATGTCATAATTTCAGCAGCATGGTTTTAGAAAGGAAACAGGCATCTTTAGCAGCTGAACCTTTTAGGGACATAGTTAATGTTTTCATACAAATCCTCTCAATAGTTCATAAAAGAATGCCTTTAAATTCAAAATGTTCAGCAGTGTTGTAGGATTCAGGTCTGCTGATGCCAAATGTAATTACAGGGCCAGTGGTTGAAATTATATTTGCAATCTAAGCCCAAACCATGTAGAACTGAAGTAGAGGTACCCTTAAATGAACAATGTGTCCATAATAAAGTACCAGAAGTGCATCTTAATGGAAAAGTCTCAAAGAATTTTGAAATAAAACTGAGAAATATACCAGTAGTCTAAATTTGATTCTCAGTTTCCTAACTAGTACTTTTCTAATGAGACATTAAACCAAGGCCCCTTCTACCCATCACTGGTGCTATCCTAGTGGGTGCCATGGTGGAAGTAAAAGAACCCATGGCACTTTTTGCAAGAGTAGGGGTATTTTTTATTAAAAGAAATATCAACAAACACAAATACAAAGTACATTAATCAATACCGACAATGCATTCTGAAATGCAATACCCTATATTTTTTAGGAAAATAATGAATACAATCTAAATATATAAGTACATGCAGAAAAATTCATAATATAAATAATGAGCAGTTGCAAGCCAGTTTCACCCATGTAGAACTGAAATTTCAAACCATTTAACCCATATCTAACCAATCTAAACCTTTCCAATGGCTCTTATAAACAGAGAGAGGCAAACTATCATGTACACATGCCCTAAGCAATACTAATTCATTCCTTATTCTATCAATCACTGTCATAAAAGGTACAGTTTAATACTGCAAAACATATTTACAGTGGGCCACAGCAGAGGAATTATTCATTGAAAAACAATAATAATGGTACAGGCAATAAACCAGAAATGCACAAGAAATTCCAAGAGGACTACAAGGAAAACAACATGAAACAAACATTCAAAGAAAGCAAAAATGAAAGATGGTGTACACAATGGGAAAGTGGAAGAGGAACAACAGGAACAAGCAAAGACCAAGTAGTAAAGAAAGTCCTGAGAGACACTCAAAAAGGTGCCCAGAGACAATGCTTCCTATGGTACATCCACAGGGTTGGAATAAGTCTGGGACATTCAATGGCACACAAGTTCCAGAGGTTGGACTCCACCATCTGCAGAAGTGCAGTACGGTCCAAAACCTATTGTTGCAAAACAAATTTACAGCAAACTTTCCAAATCATCACTTTAAGGCAAGAAAGAGTCAGAAGTAACAGAAGAACCATAGCTGGAGAACAGACAACCAATGTCCTCATAAATGAAGGAATCATAGGAAAGGGAATGCCAAAAGGGGTCAACCCAAGAATTACTCAAAAATGGCCAAAATTGCTGAATATACAGACAGTCAAAGAATAAGTGGTGAATGGTTTCAATCATGTCCTGGCAACAGTCTCTAGGGGAAAAGGTTTCTGTGATGCTTCTGTGTTTATTATTGCCTTTAAAATTTCATTTCCAATGTTGGCAAAGCCAAGCTACATTGAAATATTAGGTTCGGAAAGTGTGTGTCAGTCAAATACAGTACTGTTTGTTGGTGAATGGAAGGGGGAACCCCTGGCAGTATGTCAACCTCCACAGGAAGTAATGCCTTATAAAAGGCCTTCCTATGCTGAGTGTGGATGAGATCCCAAGACAAGCATCAACGGATAATAAAAGTCAAAAAAGGCTTCAAAAAGTCAGGAAAAGTTCAGGCCTGCCAAAACAGTGGGTTGGGTTTCTGCCATTCCAATTGAAGAGGTGCCGTCCATCCACTGCCCAATCCTTCCAAATAGAATGAGGTCCTGAAATCCATGAAATAATGTTGTAATGAAAAAAGATACTAGAAAGAAATCACAGGATTCATCATGTCTAGGCCACCCTCAGCATATGGTAGATACAGAATGCCTCTTTTAATTGGATTGAGTCTACTCCCCCATGTCAGGGGGAGGGAATGGACAAGGATATGATAGAAGGCATTCTTAGGATGGCAGAGAAAGGGGAGATACTGTTGATGGGAGACCTGAATATGCCAGATGTTAACTGGAGCACATTTGCTGTAGCCACATCCAAGAGCAGGGCCATTCTTGTTGCCCTACAGGTGGCATGCCTCAGACAGCTAGTTTCAGAACCCACTCATGAGGGAGCAATGATAGACCTCATACTCTCAAATGGGAAGAGTGAAAGGATCTCAGATCTAGAAGTGGGTTGCCATCTGGGAACAAGTGACCATTAAACAGTGTGGTTCAAGTTAAACTCAGCTATAGAGTCAAGCCATACAAAAGTGAGGGTACGGGACTTCAGGAGGGCTGACTTTGGCAAGATGGGAGAGTGCCTCAGAAAAGCACTAGCAAACCAGCTAGAAGGAGGGATGGAACAACAATGGGGAATCATCAAAACTGCCATCACAGAGGCAACACGCCTTTGTGTGAAGCAAATAAACAAATCAAAACAAAAGAAAAAGCCACTATGGTTCTCTAAAGAGGTGACGGGGAAAGTCAGGGAGAAAAAGATAGCATTCAGGAAGTATAAGGAGACACAGAAGGAGCAGGACAGAGAGCTGTACCAGTTAAGGCAGAAGAAAGCAGGGAGGGAAGTCAGAATAGCAAAGGCCCAAACTGAGGAAAAGATAGCCAACTCAGTTAAGAAGGGGGATAAAACCTTTTATAGATACATCAGGGAGCATAGAAAGACAAAGGGAGGGATAGTGAAGCTGGATAGAATGAACAGTGGGTGGGCAGAGGGGGACAGTGAAAAAGCAGGGACACTGAACGAATATTTTTGCTCAGTATTCACAAAAGACGAGGGGGAGGTGCCAAATCCAATTAACAGAAGCACTCTTGATAGGGGGGTCAATCCCAGTCCTTTCACAGAAGAAACAGTTCTGAATGAACCCCTAAAACTGAAGGTGGACAAAGCAATGGGGCCTGATGGAATTCACCCCAGAATTGTAAAATAATTAAGGGGAAAACTAGTGAAACCACTGACTATCCTTTTTAAAAAATCATGGCAGGATGGTGTGGTACCGAGGACTGGAGGAAGGTGGATGTGATTCCCCTTCACAAAAGTGGGACCAAGACAGAGGCAGGAAACACAGACCTGTCAGTTTGACCTCTGTGGTAGGGAAAGTGATGGAATCACTTCTGAAGGAAAGAATTGTTGAGTACTTAGAGGCCAGTGGGGCACAGGACCCAAGGCAGCATGGGTTCACAGCGGGAAGGTCATGTCAGATGAATCTAATTGATTTCTTTGACTGGGTGACCAAAGTAGTAGACCAGGGAGGGGCTGTGGCCATGGCCTACCTAGACTTTAGCAAGGCATTTGACACAGTCCCACACAAAAGATTAATAGTCAGATTAACCAGCCAGGGAGTGGGTCCCAGGGTGGTAGCCTGGGTAAAACATTGGCTGGACAACAGGACACAGAAGGTAATTGTAAATGGAGTCCACTCTGAAGAAAGAGGGAGTTACTAGTGGGGCACCGCAGGGTTCAGTACTGGGTCCAGTCCTTTTTAATGTCTTTATAAGTGACATTGAGAGGGACTAGAAGGAAAAGTATGCCTCTTTGCAGATGACACAAAGATCTGCAACAGGGTTGATACACAAGGAGGTGTGGAAAGGATGAGAAGGGACTTGGCAAGGTTGGAGTAATGGTCGGAAGTATGGCAGATAGAATTCAATGCAAAGAAGTGCAAAATAATGCACCTGGCAAACAAAAACCCAGGGGAAGATTACACAATGGTGGGGGAGCTAGTACCAACAACAAAAAAGGAAAGGGACCTGGGGGTAATCATATCAGATGACCTTAAGGTTAGCAAGCAATATGAGAAGGCAGTAGGGAGGGCTGGGGGTACACTGGGATGCATAGGGAGAAGCATCACCAGCAGAAAACAGGAAGTTGTTATCCCTCTGTACAGACAGTTGGTAAGACTCCATCTGGAGTACTGCGTCCAGTTCTGGAGACCCCATCTCTGCAAGGACGTAGACAGGATAGAGGCAGTCCAGAGGAGGGCAACAAAATTGGTGTAGGGTCTGCAAGAAAAGCCATATGAGGAGAGACTAAAGGAGTTTAACATGTATACCCTTGAGGAAAGGAGGGAGAGGGGGGACATGATATAAACTTTTAAGAACCTCAGTGGAATCAACAAAGTCCAAAAGGGTAGCATCTTTCAGAAAAAGAGACGTGCAAGAACAAGGGGACACAATTTAAAGATAGAGGGGGCAGTTCAGAGGCAATGTGAGGAAGTATTTTTTTCACAGAGAGGGCAGTGGATGCATGGTACAGCCTTCCTGAGAAGGTTGTGGGGTCTAAAACTGTGGGAGAATTCAAGAATGCATAGGACAGACGTAAGGCAACTCTTGTGGAGGGTAGAAAGAAATAGGCTGTTGGTTAACTAGGATCTGTGGCTTATCCTGTAGGTAGGGAAATAGGCAGACTAGGTGGCCAAGCGGTCCTTATCTGCCATCAAAGTCTATGTTTCTATGTTTCACACCATCGTAAAAAATATACTATGCAACTGGGTTTAACCGGGTTTCCAAATGGAGAGGGAGGGGATAGATTTCACCTACATAAAGAAAAGTAGGATTCAAAAAAGTTTTAATAACCCCAACTCATTTACTTTTAGACAATTGCCAGGATTTCCATCTTGCCATTTGTAAAGCCCCAACCTCCAAACCTGACTCCAGTTTAAAGCAGGTAAATTAGAGCCACTAAAAGGAATGCCAAGAATTTTGACAGGTAACAACATTAAAGTAATGCTGCCAGTGGAGGGAGGAACCACCTCATGAACCCCAATGGGAACTACACAACATTTCAAAATATTAATACTGGACCAGGTCAACAAAGCAATCTGAGAGATCAGGTGTAAGGCAGTCTCACCAGAGGGAACATCCCGAACAAGCAAACAAACATTGTCAGCATAAGCTGAAAAGCTCACTGCTGACAAAGATAAGGGGTAGTGGATATCCAGAATCTGGGGAGCTGCACTAATTGCCTGCAATAAGGAGTCTAAGGTCACTATATAAAGGATGTGGCTCAGTGAGCATCCCTGATGCACTCCCCTGAGTAAACAAAAGTGAGAGCCAAACCATCCAGTAATAGTGGGAATAAATGTGAAACATGAATACAGAAGCTGAAGCCAGTGAACAAATGTCATACAAAACCCATATTTTTGTAATACTAAAAATAAATAGCTATGGGGAACCCTATCAATGGCCTTGGCCTTGTCCAAAACAATTATACAATGAAAAATGTCCTACACTGTGAGAATGACAAGAAGCAATCAGTTCCCGAATCAGTAATAGATTATCCTAAATTCTGTGGCCAGGGATGGAACAGGACTGAAGGGGATAAATAATTTTAGAAAAAAATCTGAGCAAATCTGATGCAAAATATTTTAGCCAAAATGTTTGCATTTGTGTTGAGGCAAATCGGTCTCCAATTTGAGAGATGCTGCCGATCACCTGATTTAAACAAAAAAATTTGGAGCACTTCGGTAATGGAACCAGAAAGGTCTTATGCCCCTAAAGGGAGTTAAAAACAAAAGTAAGAATAGGGGCAAAAACCAGAGGAAATAACTGATAAAATTCAGACGTCAGTCTGTCTGTCCCAGGAGAAATACTTTTCTGCAAGGAACAGATTGCAGAAAGGACTTCCCCTTTGGTAACCAGCTGGGTGAGGAAAGTGTTATCAGAGACCATCACCTATGGTAGGCTCAAGGAGTCCAAAAAATGTGCAACCAAAACCCAACTGGAAATCAGGTGCCCACCGTATCAGGCAGGAAGTCCTGAACCACCTTTAATATGCCAGCATGGGAGTTGCATTCTACACTGTCTGATTCAACCAAAAAATCCATTCTTCATTTTGCAACCCTATGGGAACAACTATGAATGATATCTCCTGTCAAATATCTACTCTGGGTACCATAAGTCTGTTCAAATGACAGGGATTTCACCCTGTCATATTGAAAGGACTTCATATGGTCCTTAACAGACTGAATCTGGGCCTGAAGGGACAAACCATTCTCTACCTGAAGTGAGATCAATTTGTAAACAGTATATCACAATTCAAGATTGGCATGATAAGTTGATCTGCCAGCTAATCTAGAACACCATCTAGCTAGGTCACAAATGGCAAGTTTAGTGTGATCCCACCAAAGGGACACATCAGAGTAAAGACCATGGACAGATATGCAAGCCCATAAAAGGGATTTAAGTGCACTCTGAAAAGAAGAGTCCAACAGGATGGTGCTGATCAGCCTCCAGCTAGAATTCCAAGTCAGAAGGGTCAGAGTGACCAAAATATTGTAACTTAATAAAAAGTGGTCAGTAAATTCCATTGGACAGGTGTCAACTGCCAAAATGGAACACAGACAGGAAGCAAAAATATAATCAATGAGGGTCACAAACTGTGCTCAGTCGTACATAAAACCACTCTTAAGGTGGAGTGTATGGAATGCATTAACCAGGTGGGAATATTTATAAACGTCATGCAGGCACAACGAATCACACAATAACTTAATCATCTTAGCTCCTCTATCCCAGAGCTGAAGAGGACAATTAAAGTCTTCCCCAAACACAATTGTACTGGAAAAACATAAGTAAGGCTGAAGAAACTTAAACAGAGAAACCCTCTCAAATTTTGATTGAGGAGCATAAATACCAATTAAATGAAATGCAGTTTGATCAATACAACAGTCAAGTAATAGAGCCCATCCAGTATCACGCACCCTAGAAACTGAAGGAGAAAGACAGTTAAACAAAACTGCAAATCCTGAGCATACCTCAGCACCTAGGGAAAAATATGAAATACCAGAAGTCCAGACTCTTTGAGTAGTAGCCATGTGAGACAAGAAACACAATCTAGTGTCCTGCAAAAAAATTAAGTCAGCACGGGAATCTTGTATGACCTGAAGAGTCACCTTCCTAGGAAGTAGGTTGTTAATGCAATTGGCTTTCAGTGTTGCAACCCTCATGCATGGATGAAAGAGTAGGAAAAATCCATACCAAAAGGCAGCTCAACTGACAGGCCTAAGGTGGTTGGCTATGTTTCTTCTTAAAAGTAACTTTCCATCCAGAGGAAGACTGTCTTTCCACTTCCGAGGCTTCACCAACTTTGGGATATCATCTTCTGTGTCCAGAGAACCAGCAGATCTGGTCTGCATCATAGAGGAGGCATCCGAGTCAATATCAGCATCAGTATCACAACAATTCTTCAAGGAAGCAATAGGGTTGAATCTATTCTGGAGTGGAAGGGATCCAGAGGGAGCAGGATGGGGAATAAAACAGGGTGATCTGTTCTGAAGGAAACATCTATGAGGTACTTCAGTAAAGGAAGGAGGAGTAGGAGGCATAGAAGAAGCATCAGAGAGGTTGTAAGGCACTAATGGAGTGAGAACCCCTGAGGCAGGAGCAGAACGTGTGCATAACAAAGCAGGGGTATTAGTAGGGGCCTCCGAAGAAGGCTGACTTGGAACAGTAGTAGAATTGTTCAACAAGGACTGGTCGGAGGGGGAAATGTGGGAGGACAAGATGTCTGAAGACACCTGAGACAGATCTTTCAATGTCAGACTGTCACCGGGAAGTCGAATGGTACTGAACACGCCATCCTGTCGGGGTCCATCCAGTTTGTTGTGAGCTGCCCAGGGACAAGAGTGGAAGGAATGACCTACCTTGTGACACAGATTACATTTCACCCGATTGGTGCATTGAGCGGCAATGTGGCCATTGTTCCAGGCAGTGGCTATAAAGCTTCTGGTCACACACGTTACTGAAATGGGGGGGAGAGAGAGAGAGACACTTGAACCATGCCTTCAGTTGTCCTGGATAAAAACAAATTCCTTTATCATGAATGAGAAAGAAGCTATTGGAAAGGTGAGAGAAACTAGAGTCAGTGGCCCACAGCTGTATTTTGTATTTCCACCTGCCTGGCCAGATCCCAAATTTATTCAGAATCATATCTGAATGGCCCAGTGCCTCACAGCGTTGTTTCAGTGAGTTAGTTATATTGTGGACATCAACGCCTCCATTGCGGAACATCACTGTCACCATGCGGATGGTAGGCCTAGTAAGAGGGAAGGCCTAAAAAGGCAACCAGAGCTCTGAAAGCTTCAAAGAATTATATTTTGTCCAAAATTGGTCCAGAGAAGAATGGAGCTGAAAGCTGATATCATAGAAGATAGTACCAGAAATATAAATGATGGTGAAGATATCAGCTGGCACAAACCCCAAGGACTTCATCAAAAGCTTTTCAACCAAAAAGGAATGGTCAGGAGGAAGCTCCTCTGTCCCAGTATATTTGAGATGAACAGCATTATGCCATGGTGCAGGAGCAGGCTGGACTGTAAAAAGGTCAGAGAGCTTAAAAGGGGTATCTGGAAGAGTTTCAGATGGTCCCAAAGGATCTGGGTTAGCAGCCAGAGAAGCATAAACAGAACCCCCGGTAGTACAGGGGTGGAAGAATCTGAGGTACAGACCTGCACAGCTGGAGGAGCAGCAGACTCCAGATCCAACTGCAAGGGCAGCTGATGTGAAGCAGGTGGAAGAGACTCAGATCCTGATGGAATCCCAGGAGAGGATATCTCACACGTATCAATTTGATAGGCAGGCAATAAAGCTGGATCCGGAATCCAGGAATGTCCATCAGGCCCAATAATCCAGCCAGTCTTTTGAAGGGCTTTAACAGGGCTCCAACCAGGCGTGGTGGCATCAGAACAAAAAACTGTCAGACAAGGAGGGGTAGAGGGATGTGCTGTTGCAGAAACCTCCATAGGAGGTGAAGCACAGAAGGATTGTGGCACAAAACTTGAAGCAGCAGAAGAATGTATGGGGGTAACCCCCAAAGCAGCTGGTTTCTCACTAGGCTGGGGAGAAAGAGATGTAGTATGGTGCTGCAGAGGCAAAGCAGGATGGGCCCCAGACAGAACAGTAACGACAGAGATGGAAGCCATAGCAGCTAGCAGGACAGGAGGCTACTGACTATATGAAACCAAAACCAGAGACCCTGAGGTGGTAGACAAAGCAAGCTCTAGAATGCATATAGGAAATTATGTGCTGTCTGTAAGCAATACAGTAGGCTGATCAGGACACTCAAATTGTGTAGCCTAAATTATAGTACTGGAAGGCAGCAACTCAGGCAGGGACCCTGTGTATGGAAGTTCTAAGCCATGCATAAGTCCAAGCAGAATTTGTTCAGGCTGCTGTGCCAAAGGGAGAGGTGAACTGCAAGGAGGCAAAATCAGCAGTCCTGAGAAAATGGCAGCAGAATTGGAAGAAAGATTAGCTCCATGATTGGATGCCTCAGCACAAAGATCGTTTTGAAGTGCCTTACAAGTTAAAGGGCTATTCTCATCCAATGAGTCCATGGGTCTTCATTCCTGCCAAAGTCTGGGAGTCAAAAACTGCCAAAACTGTCCGGCAGCTGAAGGAACAAATCCATGTGTAACTGGTGTAGCTGGAAACCTCACAAGGTGCGGCAAGAAGTCCACATGGGGGGGGTTGTAAAATCCATGAAAGGCAAACTGCTTGGTAAACCATAGAACTTAAGAGTCAATGGTGGGTTGCTGTCCCCAGATTCCAGAAGCATGAGCAGATGCAACCATTGTACTTTCATCCAATCCTGCAGAAAGGGGTCCACCAGAGCAGAAACAGTAGCTGCTCCAGGTAAGTTAGCAGTCAGCAGTTTTGGAATAGGGTACAAATCATGCAAAATAAAAGTCTCAGAAGAAAGTATAGGCAACACAGAATTAACATCCAAGGACACAGTCTACAAAGGCACAACACCATAGGGGACTTAGAGGTCAACACTGACCCTCCATCCAGGCTAACACCCAGGTCGGCCATCTTGGTTGATGGCCAGCAGTTCCCCCAACTGGCAAGAGAAGGGTACTTTCCCCAGTGTCCTGGCCAACATTCCCCTTCCTGTAAAACTGGTTCTTGCAACTGTCCAAGGCTGTGTGTATGGGTGTTGATATGCAAAATGGCTGCCACCACTCTTTCAGTCACTTCTGACTAATCTAGCATTCCCTGTAAAGTACATTTGGATACAATATGTATGAAAAGCACTATATAAATGCTGATTTTTCTTTGTCTTCTTCCTCTTCTTGCTGAATGCTATACTAACGAATTAGCAAAACATGTGCTGTTCCCACAGTAGTTTACAGAACTGACAGTAACGCGGACCTCAGCATGCACAAGGTTTATGTTAGTGATATGCTAATAAAAATGTTGAACTAAATCAGCTGGGATATTGATTGTTTTTTCTAAAGTGTATCACCACAAAAGTAATAAGTGGTTGAAAAGTTAACAGAAACTGCTGAAGTTCAAAATTTCTGGTAGAAGGAGAAAGCAGTGAAATGGCCAGTGACAGGATGACTCCATTTATTTTTAATATCCTTCTTTCACGATTGAAACTCAGACTTCACATCCACAGAAACGAGTAAGACACAAACTTGGACATCTGAGGCAGACAGTAAATGTAACCAGTCTTTAGACAAAATACTTGGGTCCCATTCTGCAGTGCAAAGGATGATGACAGTAAATGGGAGGGGGGCATTTCACTTACTGTTACAATGCCCCAACTTTGAGTTATACACAAGTGTCATTAGTCACCATGGATAGGAATCCCTTGTCCCTGCCCCCCCGAACACCATGGCAGTGTTACAGTGCAAATCAGGATGTCAGATGTAAAAGGGTACAAATGGGGTTTGCACCTGCTAATGTCCTGGTTAGAGACCATGATACGGTTACACTGCAACACATGATGTAAAGCAAAAAGTTAATAGTGATGGTCTGGACCCAAAGCTGTTAAACTCTGCTGAGGAAATTATTTCTTACCCTTCAATGATTATTTACAACTAAAAACTGGAAAGAAAAGTGGTACCAGAGATGTGGATGGAGGCCTTTGTAACACCAGTCTTTAAAATTGATAAGACAAGTGTTGTTAACTTCAGATCTGTCTGCGTACGCTCAGCTCCAGTAAAAATACAAGAAATAATAGTCCTAATTCAGCAGTTAGACTACTTAAATATGCATAAAACTCTTGCAGACAGTCAGTGTTAGTTTGCAATAGGGTATTGTACATATCTTGCACTTGTACTGTAAAAGTATACAAATGGCATTCTACAGTATCTGCCAGTGATAAAAGACAACTACTGGGAGCCATGTTTGGTGATTTACCAAATTCTTTGGCCTTGTCAGTCACTCAAAATTGATTGAGAGGCTATTTGACTTGAGCCTTGGTGAAGCTGCTGTGCACTTCAAAGCTTTCTCTTTAACAGAATCATGATGGTTAAGATTGGAGACTGTTATAGTTTGTTTAAAACAACTTGAATCACCACCAGAGTCATTCAAGGCTCTGTCTTGGCACCCATACTATTTGTCTTCATTAATCAATACTGTGCCTTCCCATTAGCCTGCCATGATCTAAAATTACAAATGTACGCTATCGATGCAGTCATTTGCTGTGTAGGTAAATCTACTGCTCACATGCAGGACAGATTTCAACAGGGTTTTACTGACTTACAGAATTGGATAATTTTAAATAATGTGATTACTGTAAAAGAAAACTAAAGTTGCTGCTATTTGGCTCCAAATCAAGATAAAAAAATTAAGATAGTATCTTTGCTATTCAATGCACTGATGGCACTCACTGTACTTGGAAAATGTTGAAAACTAAATACTTGGATATGTATTTAAATCTAAGTTTAATATTTGATGTGCATATACAGTATAACACGTTACCAAGATTATTAACTATTAGTCAAAAATACATTCTGCACTCACCTTCTCCCATAGGGATAAACTGTAATAATAAAATGAAGCACTTTCGGAATATAGGTTATCCTATCACTTTTAAGGGCAGTCATTTACCATGCAGGTGAATCCCTCTGAGATCAGGGTAGTGCTAACTTTCTTTTTCACTTATGGTTCTAGATTTGGACTCAGGCACTATTGTCCCTGAAAGTAGATCCCATTTACTGTCTACTAGATTATAAACCATAAACTAGGTGTGCACAATCAAATGAAATCTTGTGTAACTAGCTAGACTTGAAAAATGATTGCTAGTCATGTACTACTCCCTGTCGTTGAGTACGGTAACATCCTGCTACAAGGCATTGCTGAACATGAAGTGCCCTGGCTAGACACAATTGTCGTACTATATGTAGGTTTGTTTTACTGTTTCCGTGGAATGCCCATCACTATGAACTATACACTAGGATGAAAACCATGCTACACCAACAGCTGATATGTGGTGTCATTTAACATTACCACCAAAAGCCTTCTTGACGTCCTAGCAAATGTACTGGTTCTGTGCATAGTCCATATTCCTAAAGGTCTCAGACTGTCCTGACTTTCTAAATACCTACTATAAAGATCAGGTTAAGTGCCAGGAAATTTTTACAACATTAACCTTTACCCCAGTATACACTGGCTACACTGACAAATATGAGAACATTTAAAAGTGAATTGAAGGATTCTGCTGCTGATTGACAACAATGTCATTATAATTTCTTGTGGCCCCCTTTAATATGTGGTTAATGAGGTCCATTCAAATGCAGTAATAACCAAGTATAACATCATATAGTCTTCCCTCACTATAATGAACCCCAGTACTATGAACACTTGGTTATAGCGAATCCACAGAAACGAGTAAGACACAAACTTGGACACCTCAGGCAGAAAGTAAATGTAACTAGTCTTCAGATAAAATACTTGGGTCCCATTCTGCAGCACAAAGGGTGGTGACACTAAATGGGAGGGGGCATTTCATTTACTGTTACTATGCCCCAACGAGTTGGCTCCCATCAAATTCACTAACTGACAATGTTTTGTACTATTCTTGCAAGACCAGATATGCAAGTGCAGCATATTTGGCGAGTTCAGCATCTCAGCATTTTGTGGCAATGTTTAATACTGTATCATCAAAAGCATCCCCTTAATTTAAAAAACCTTGTTACTGTTACCAGAATTGTTTAAGTGTTAAATGACTGTACAGGCAATTCCAATCAGGTGCAGTGAGTAAACATTTTCGGCACTTTGGGAAAGTTTACAATAAAACCACTAACCTGTATAGAACCTCAGTGTACCTGTGTTAGCGCATCTGTTCACCTGCACAATGAAATGCTCCGGTTACTCTGTGAACACTAAATTGAAAATCCTGGATAGGCTGACAGCCGGTGAGAGTCTTGCCAAACTGTCTCAGGAGACTGGCTTCTCTAAATTGATTTGTACATGGCGCAAACAAGAAGCTTCTCTCCATGACTTTGTTGTAGAGTGCACAGATACAAAGGGGCTTCAGAGAAAGAACCTCAGAAAGGCTGATGAGCTTGAAATTCATCATTCCACCTAGCTGTGGTTTACACAGCAACGCGCCAGTGGGGTCCCAATCTCTGGATCTATCCTCTGTGAGAAGGCCTGTCAATTTACTCGTGAGATTCACGGGGACGAAAACTGCTTCATGTCCTCCACAGGCTAGCTATGGAGGTTTCAGTGCTGACATGGAATCCTCTGCATTGCAATCACAGGCAAGGCTCGATCCTGTGACGATGTGGTGGCAGAAGCATTTCTGCCTAAACTTAAAGACATGTTGTCTGGGTACTCCCCTGAACAAGTTTACAATGGGGATGAGACAGGTCTGTTTTTGTGCTGTCTCCCTGATGTCACACTGGCTACAAAGTCTAAAGTTAATGCCAGCAAAGGATTCAAAACAAGCAAAGACAGGTTGGCATTCCTGTTCTGTATCAATGTGACTGGCAGCCATAAACTTCGCCCAGTGTGCATTGGTAAATTTAAAACCCCTGTTGTCTACACCACACTAACAGGAGTGCACTGCCTGTGATTTATGAGAGCAGTAAGAACATATGGATGACTTGTGACATTTTCAGACAGTGTTTTTTTGATTCTTTTGTGCCATCTGTGAGGCAACATCTGCAAAAACTGAAGTTGCCACCTAAAGCAATCTTGCTGCTGGATCAGTGTTCTGCCCCCCCCCCCCCAAGGCAGAACTAAAGTCAAGGATTGATAACATTTGTACAGTTTTCCTTCCCAAAAACACAACCTCTAAGATACAGCCCCTGGATGGTGGAATAATCACCCCTTTTAAAAAACATTTTTGGAAGCATCTCTTAAGTGAAATTGTGTCAGCTGGTGATGACCTAACTGGTGCTCAAATGGGTCTGCAGGAGGTGCTTAAGAAAAAAAATGTATGGGACAGCATACAACTTGCCGGTGAGGCCTGGGAGAAAGTCACAGCTGCCACTATCCACCACTGCTGGGTCGCAACACTCAGCCCATCTCCCCCGAATTCAGTGGACCATCTGCAGACTTAGATGAGGAAGTGGATGCTGATGACACCTCTGAAATTGTACAGCTGGCAACAGACCTCCACCTGATCAACAATAAAAATGAAGCATCTGACATCACAGATGCTTGGATTCTAAATGATGAAACCCTCCCCACTGTGGATCAAATGTCAGATGCAGAGATTGTCTCCTTTGTCTAATCCAACAGAAGAGCACCTTAAGCAGAAGATCCTGATAAGTCAGACAAAGAAGACGATGACGAGGAAGAAGCTGTAAAGAAGCTGGCAACAGGAGAAGCAGTTAGTGGCCTGGAAACAGCCCTCGCCTGGCTTGAATGCAAGGATGCAGACCCAATGAAAGTCATTCAGATAAGGCAGATTTTGTCTCAAGCCTGAGACTTGCATGCTAAAAAAGCAGCAGCACAGCTTAAGGTCACTGATTTTTTTAAACCTAAGCAGTGAGTAGATTTTGTAATTTAATGTGTCTCCTTTGGTAAACTTTTTAGTTGTTGCTTACAGTACTGTATTTGCTTATTTTTCATTAATACAGTGTGCATTAAATAAATGAATGAATTGCCGTAGTACGACGCAGTGACCAGCACCGAGTAACTTAATACAGTAATTGTTATACTGTTTCACATTTAATTCCATTTATTATGGTTTTACTCATTAAATAAATCAATAAAGAACTTAACTGAACTAATGCTGTGCCCGATGTCACATTTCAATGCATTGCCACATTACTGTAATGATTTTCGGTGTCCCTCGACATAATGAATGTTTTTCTATAACGAATGCACCACTTGGCTCCCAAAACATTTTTTATAATGAGGGAAGACTGTACTAAGTTATAACGTTTCCTAACTACTTTTTCATTGAGCCTCCTTTGAGCATCTGAGCGGGAAACACGTCATGTGCCTCGCTCCCTCTCATCTCTTCAACAGTACCTGCACATTGCAACTTGCAACTCACGGTTTAAAAAACTCGGCTTATCTCAGCACTTACAAGCCTTTCACTGCTCCAGCCACTCTCTTCATAATAGGACTCAAAACTTGCAGCTTTCTCAACTCAGACCATCAACGTGAATGAATATTTTTGATTCTCACTATGGTGCCTAACTCATCAGCAAAACACAACCCCACTCCAGTGCCACAGCAGGTTTGTCACTAGCATCCCCTGTTGACAGTCCATCAGAAAAATTGCTATTTTGTAAAAAAAAAAAAAAGTAATCACTCATTGAATTTCAAACAAGAGATGGAACGTACACTGTAAACTCCCTGCACCAGTAATTATAAACGGTAACATAACACATATATGACTGTGTCTCTGGATTTTTTAATACTGCTTGGTTACACTTCACTCTTCCTCTTAAAGGGGAAGCACCTAAGAGCTACAGCAAAGCACTTAAAGGGGTAATACCTTGATCCACAATACCAGGATTTCTTTACATCTCCATTAGTACCTGCTTCCCATTAGCAGGTTATACAGCTCCTCCACTAGAGGATGTATACTTAAGCAAGCATCCTTCACTTTCTACTTCCCTTCTGCAGGCTAATCAGCTGGATAACTGAGGGAGATTTATTTTAAGCATTGCACCCCTTCCCCTTGTAGCAAAGCAATTCTGTTCAGCCACACCCCTTTATTGTAGTCTACTACCTACCTAAGTCCCCCTCCCTGCTGCTCCTTGACTCTAAGGATGTTTCCACATCACTCAAATCCTTCTCCCTTCTACCTCCTCCCCTAACCTTATTTTCTACCCTCTGTTTACCCACCCATCCTGCTTTTGCCAGTCCATGGCCCTATAAATTCAAACCCATCCAAACCCTTTGTCTCCAGGCCCCAACTTATATTCATGCTATTACTCCTGCCCTTAACATATTGTGGTCTCATTCCCTCATCATTCCACATGCATCACTACTGACATTACCAAATTTCTTTGCTGTTCTCCACCTCCTGCTTCCTCACTATACCACTCTCTTCTGCCTCACTCACTTGGCTTCCAAGCTCCATCACTCCAAATCCATGATGCAACACTTCCTCATCCTAGCTCTACTATTACTTGCCTTGGGGGACATCCACCCCGACCCTGGTCCTGCTACATCCTTCACCCCTGCCATCTCCCCCACTACTGCTGCCCATACCCCTACCCCAACAGCCCTCATAAAGAGTTTCAAGATATTACACTTAAACATTCATAGCCTACTTCAAAAATCAGACCTCCTGCAAGCCATGGTTGCTGCCCTGAAACCAAACATTCTAATTATAACAGAAACATGGCTAAAGAACACGATTCCTGTCCACTCGGTCTCCATCCCCGGTTACTCCATCCTAAGGCTAAACAGAGCAGGCAGGGGTGGTAGAGTGGACATGTATATCCGTGCCTTCCTCCAATACTTCCCAGTTTTTTCCTCCTCCAACCCAGCAAACCATGACACCTTAGCCATCAATGTATCCCTCCCTTTCTCACTCCCTATCTTTGTAGCTGGTATCTATTGCTGTACAAATGTCCAGCCCCCGTCTCCTTTAACCTCCTAACTTCCATTACTTCCCTCTCTCAATCTGGTGAGTTTTATATCCTTGGTGACCTCAATTTAAATTGGTTGCCCCTAACAACATCTACCACAAGAAATACTATCAGTGCCCTCAACCTCACACAGCTAATTACAGAACCCACCCGCCCTAATCACAAGACCCAAAACCACTCCCTACTTGATTGGGCCCTAACTTCCCACCCCATAGAATCATCACCTCCAGCATCCATCCAGATGCTCTCAGTGACCACAACCCAGTTTTCCTGGTCAGAAAAGTTCACAGTCCTAAATCCCCACATAAAACCCTACAAATAAAGACCTATAAATCCCTAGAATTGGAACCTCTCCTGCATAGCCTTGCCATCTCATACTGGTCCCCTCTAGCAAGTACCTTCTTGGTTGATAAAGCCCTAATCTATTTTAAAGACATCTTCCTAGCAAATTGGAATGCCCTCACACCCCTAAAACCAACAAAGATTAGAGGTCGTCACCTCCTCTGGATTACCGCTGAATTACTAGCCTGCCACAGAGTCAAAGATCGGACCTGGAAACAGCACAAAGTCGCCCAGCTTTGAAATGACCTTATTTACTGAAAACTCCATAATAGCTGCACCCGGGCTACCAGGCTAGCAAAAACAGAGTACTTTAAATCTACCTTCATGACAAACATCAACTCCCCCTCCAAGTTCTGGAGAGTGGTCCACACACTCTTTACCCCCCCATCCTTTCCACCCACCCCTATACTTAAGATAAACAACACCTTCATTGCCAACCTAGTTGCAGTAGCTACTGAATTCAACTTCTATTACACCACTTGTGCTGATGAGCAACTTCAATCCCTCCAAAACTATTCCCCTCCCTCTCCCCCTTCTTACTGCCTATGAACGACTCCCCTCTGATTCCCCCTCCTCCTTTGCTACTGTCTCCCCAAATGACACCCTAATTTCCCTGTTAGTGATCAACCCTTCAAAAGGCTCCTCTCCAGATGGCCTTTTCCCTAAACTACTATCCCTCTCAGCCCCAGCCATCACCTACCCACTCTCTATTATCCTAAACCTCTCTTTCTCAACTGCCTCAGTTCGTCCCCATAGAAACGTGCAGTGGTCCTTCCCCTCTCCAAAGGCAGAGACCCCACCTCCCCTGACAACTACCACCCCATCTCTCTTCTCCTTACTCATGCCAAACTTCAAGAATACCTAGCCCTCTCCCAGCTCACCGCTTACCTCAATGACTCCTTCTTCTTCACCCCTTATCAATATGGCTTCAGGAAAAATCACTCCACCACCACCACCACCTCCCTTCTTCAGCTCATTGATTCTATCCTCATGGGAATGGACAATGGCCAAATCACCTCAGCCATTTTCGTTGATCTGACCAAAGCCTTCGACACAGTCTCCCACTCCCTTCTCCTGGACACCCTATCAACAGCTGGGTTATCCACCTTAGCTGCAGACTGGTTCAAGGCATACCTCACAGGCAGAACCCAATCAATCAAGATTCCTTGCGTAACTTCCCCACCACTCCTGATAAGAATTGGCATCCCCCAGGGATAGTGTTAGGCCCCATACTATTCTCTGTTTTTCTAAATGATTTCCCATCCACCTGCTCTACATTATCCTCCATTCACATGTACACTGATGATACAGTCTTGTATGCATCTGGCTCCTGCCCCACAGAGGTTGCATCCAACTTGCAGCACGACTTTGACAAAGTTCAGTGTTGGATTGCAAACCACCAACTATCTCTCAATGCTTAAAAAACAGTCTCCATGACCTTCAGCACCAGGCAGAGACTTACCAGATTTCCCTCTCTACCATCCTTCCAACCCCTTGATGGGACTTTATTCAAGGACACATCATCCTTCAGGTATTTAGGTGTCTGGCTGGACCAACACCTCAACTTCTCCGGTCATATCGACACCATTCAGAAAAAATTGCATCACAAAATCAGTGCCTTATTCAGGAACCGTGCCTGCATCCCACCCATGGCTAGGTGTGAGATTGTTCAGAAGATGATCCTACCTATCTTCGACTACTGTGACACAGTCTATGGTGCTGCTCCTAAGTCCTCCCTGGCCAGACTAGATGCCTTCTTCAACTCCTTTTGCCATTTTGCCCTTAACGCCCCCTCCGCACTCACCATTCTGATCTCTACCATGCCCTATCCTTCCCTTCCCTGACAAACCAAAATCTCTCACACTGCACAAAATTCACCTCCAAGCACTGGCTGGGTGAACTTCCCTCCTATCTCTCCCCTGCCTTTATAACTGCCCCCCCTTGTCCCACTCCCTAAGATCTACCAACTCATGAACCCTGGTGGTCTCACGCTGCGCCACCCTTATTGGCCAATCGGGTTATTCTTATCGCCTCCCTAAAATCTGGAATTCACTTCCCCCTCAAATTCGCTACTCATCCTCTTGCTACTCTATTAACTCAGCCCTAAAGAACTTCTTTGCCCCTTCCTGTGGCTACCATGACCTTCCCTAATACCCTCCCACCATCTCCCCTATACCCATATTATCATATGCCTACTCCCCACCACTCCTATTTCCCTCAGGTCATGCTCCTCCTTGTTCCCTACTCTCCTTCCCCGTAAAGTGTTCCTCCACCTTCTTTCTGTACCCTTAATCTATCTCCCTCCTGTGAGTTCGATCACTGCCTTGTGCAGGCAGGATCCATAGTCCACAGTGAGCAACAACTTTACCCCCTTTCCCCTATTCATGCTCCTCCTTGTCCCCTACTCTCCCTCCTCCAAAAGTGTTCCTCCCCCTTCTTTCTCTACCCTTAATCTAGCTCCCTCCTGTGAGCGCGATCACTGCCCTGTGCAAACAGGATCCATAGCACAGGGTGGGCAACAACTTTACCCCCTTTCCCCTATTTCTCCTTTTTCTGCACCCCCTCAGTCACTGCTAGATCACTGCCTTGTGCAGGCAGGGTCACGCAGCATACTGGTGGGGTACTACCCCCCCTACTATAGTTGAACTCTGATCAGGCTGATATGCCTACTCCCCACCACCCCTATTTCCCTCTGATCATGCTCCTCCTTGTCCCCTACTCTCCCTCCCCCTAAAGTTTTCCTCCCCTTCTTACATTTAATCTATTTCCCTCCTGTGAGCTTGATCACTGGATCCATAGCGCATGGTGGGCAACAACTTTATCCCCTTTCTCCTATCTCTCCTTTTACAGCACCCCCTCAGTCACTGCTAGATCACTACTTTGTACAGGCAGGGTAACCCAGCACACAGGTGGGGTACTACCCCCCCTAGTATAGTTGACCTCTGCTACCCCTCCCACAACACCCTCCTCTGTCGCATCACTATATATAAATAACTCTCGTTGCCTATAACTGGTGTCCTACCAGTAGGGCTGTCCACAGCTCTGCTCAGATAGGGATAATAGGACATTGTTGAATTTCAGCTCCCCCATTCCCCACTTTGATACCCCCTACCTACAATACCTCTTTCTCATTCACTCTGCCACATTCTACCTCTTCTCTCCTCCTATCCCCACTCTGGTTAATGTAGCCTAACACTGGCCTATCCCTACACACAATTAAGCACTTATAGCCTACCCCAATACCCCTCTTATATGCACTTTAGTCCACCCTGTCATCTCTGTTTGCCTCGAAAATCGTGTTCTGCCTGTGTCTCTCCATAAATTTCCTTTCCTTCTTCCATTCTACCCTCTGTAATTTTTTGTTCCCTCCTTCCATTCCTCCTCTCTTTACTCCAATCACTGTAAATCTTGAATATCTATGTTAAACTAATGGCTACCAATTACTATTGTGTCACCTTACCATCTAGTGCTACATACTGTTGCCAAGTTATTATACGTTCCAGTGTTACCAGCCGTCACCAACTGTTGTCAATTTGCTATGTGTGTCTTCATATCTGTTATACTTGGCTGTTGTGTTGTTAGCCAATGTTTTCCACCCGTAATTCCTCCTGCTCTCATTCTATGCAAGTAACCAAATTGTATTCCAACATTGTAACATTTCTCTGTATTCTATCCCATTGTTCTCTACCCCCCAGATCTCACCGGGAGATGAACAACTTGTTGCTCAGTATGCTTTTCTGGTGAAACAGTTGAATAAATAAATAAATTTGCCCTCGGTGTTTGGTGACCTCATGAACCTCTCAAGCTTTACTTTCAAGGTTTATTGGTCATCACACACTTCAGGTGTGTAAAAACCAAAATCCATAACACACAGTTGCCTATGCATTATTCTCTGTGTTGTTAACTGTATTAATAGAAATGTTTATCTGTTAATGTTTATCTGTTATCTTAAGTGGTCTCATCTATGTGCTGCTGTGTCATTCTTGCCCCAGGATGTAATTGGAAACTTGTCTTTCACCTCAATTTACTCTCCCAGTAATTTATCAGTCATTGAATAAATAATGAAGTGTTATACTATGTTGTAACTCTTGTTGCTTACAGTCTGGAAGTCTGCTCCCTCTGTAACTCTCTCCTTTACCTTATTGTCCCCTAGCAGGGCAGTTTGGATTCCAGTGTTTAGTCCAATGGCCTGCCAACTGGTAGTCCAACTAACCCCTTCCCACCCCATCCCTTGTCCAGCAGGCACATCTTTGGTTTCCAGTAGTATCCCCTCCATAACTCAAGTCTGTTTGTGTCCCTTGACTGCAATGTCCCATGAATACCATCCCCCATTCCTTCAACTTTTAGTTTCAGCATTTAAAACCCACTACCTAGCTGCCTGTAGTGATTCTATGAGCAGCGGGGCCCAAGAGGCTGTGACCAGCTGTACAGTTGCCTCCAACTGTTCGAATATGGCCCTGTGAGCCATTACTATGGTAGTCTCCTGCTGCTTTCCCACATAGTAACATGTAGCAATAGTAACATAGAACTTCAAGGTTGAACAGGATTCAAGGTCTGTCAAGTCACCCCCTCAGCTTTATAAGCAGGGGTCAATGTGTATACTGTGCAAATATATATATACTTATATTTAGGATACCCCCCACTTATATTTAGGGATTCCCCCACACCCTACTTCCTGGGGTAGCCTGTGAGTGCCTCAAAAAGTAGAAAATTGTTCAAGAGTGGTCTACTTTGAATTCCTGTATTAGCTTCATGTCTACTGACTCTACTGGTGTCGGCTGTACCATGAGTACACCAACTTCTTGGAGAAAAGTGCATCTTAGTGTTACCCCTGAATTTACTACCTTTTAACTTCGGGGTATACCTCTGCATCATAGAAACATATAAACTATAAGCAGATAAGGACCGCTAGGCCCATCCAGTCTGCTCGTAGGCCCTATACATTGTATGTGGCCACTGACCCTATGTGATCAATGGCTTTTCATCACTCCTTCCCCTCTCAAGCTTCCCTTGTGCCTGTCCCAGGCATGCTTAATCCCCTCCACTATGCTTTCCCCCACTACCTCCTGTGGCAGACTATTCCAAGCATCGACTACCCCTTCTGTGTAGAAAAACTTCCTCACATTACCTCTTAATCTACCCTCTTCCAATTTCATATTGTGCCCCTTTGTTCTAGCATTTTTTCTACATTGAAAAGGTCCCCACCCACACCTTGTTTGTGCCCTTGAGGTACTTGAAAGTTTCAGTCATGTCCCCCAGCTGTCTCCTCTCCTCCAGTGAGTATATATTGAGGTCTCTTAGTCTCTCCTCATATGTTTTGTGGTGCAAGTGCTGTACTATATTTGTTGCCCTTCTCTGGATAATCTCCACCTTATCTATGTCCTTGTGCAGGTGTGGCCTCCAGAACTGCATGCATTACTCCATGTGAGGCCTTGCCTATGTTTCATACAATGGCATCAACACCTCCTGCCTCCTGCTAGTGATCCCCCTGCCTATGCACCCCAGCATGCTACTGGCCCTCCCTGCCACCTTTGTGCACTGCTTTGATACCTTAAGGTCATCAGAGATGATAACCCCTAGGTCCCTTTCCTCTTTGGTGACAGTCAGCTCCCCCCAAACCTGTAGCGCTTCCCAGGGTTCTCTCTACCCAGGTGCATTATCTTGCTTTTCTTAGCATTGAACCTCAGTTACCACATCTCCGACCATCTTTCAAGCTTCTCCAGGTACCTGCTTGAGCGCACCAGATCACACATTTCTGCCTGCTTAACCTTGTTAATAGCATTCATTATGCAAAAGACAGTGATTACCTTCCCCCCGACTTCTTTTCTCCAGGGTGAGATGGTTAAGGGCTTCTGGTCAATCCTCATAGCTTTTTTCTAACATACCCCTGATCATTTTGGTGGTCCTCCATTGCACTCAGTGGCCTGCCTCAGTGTTCTTTTTGTGCTGGTACTTTTAAACACTTTTCTGTCCATGAAGAGAAAGTTTGTAACCCCAATGGTGCATTGCTTGATGGGGATGGAATGTTATTGTTTGTACAAAGTGGTGGCAGTAACCATTGAGCACAGATTTTGTAAAGGAGAATAGATCTACATGCATATTACCTAGATTTTGCCAACTCAAAATGTTTGTGAAACTTTTGCAAACTACAAAATTTGCAACTTTTGCCCTTAGACTTTCATGTTAGAGTTTATTTACCATAATAATGAGCAATGGGTGAGTCATTGCTACAAATCTTGCCTCTCTTTTCAGTGCAAAACAGTGTTACATATTTAATAACTGGACTCCAGAGTCCATTAAAGCTTTTTAGCAAAACTAATGATCTGCCACCTCAAAGAATAAATTACATATTGTAAATACTTATGTATAAGTATAGGTTTTTTGCGCTAAAAATAAGCACTCAAGAAAGGGGACTTGTAACAATCTGCAAATATTAAAAGAGTGACCCATTAGACCAGCAAAACAGAATTTTGTGTCCAGTTCTGGACAGAAAAATGGATTCTGTGCCCATTTCAAACCATAAAAACAGTTTCATGCTCAATATTGGCCACAAAAAAGGCTCTGAGTCTTTGTTGGTCACACAAAAACCTGATTTTGTGCCCAGTGTTGGTCAGAAAAATGGAATTTATGCCCAGCTCCAAACATAAAAATAGATTTCTGCATCCAATTTGGGGTAGAAAATTCTGACTCTTTTTTTTTAAACCGATGAGGTAAACTAGGGTAAAATATGTATATGACTGTTCTGTAATATGTCAGTTATACATAGTCAAGCATATAGGGATGACGATTTACTTGACATTTCAAGCTAAGTGCCCCAGAGAGAAAATGTCATATAATAATAGGGATTCCTGGATTATATGAATAATGCTTGCCGCCCAATCCCTATGTTGTTCCAGTCATGATACAATTGTTTGGTAAATGATGACACTGGAATCTATAAAGAATTTAGCTTTGCAGTTTAATGGCCAGATTTTGCATTAGTTTATCACAAGTAAAGACAGGATGAGCGCCATCTCTGATTTCTATTTGTCATGCTGTCTATGGCTAAAAAGAATGTTAAGAAAAAAACTTAGGTGCAATCAAATTCTGGAATTGCATTAAACACTGGGCAACCTTAAAAACATATTGCTTCCATAATTTTTTAGAATGGAACTAACTGAATTACTAGATGCTGTCAAATGCATTTGCACATCTACACTTGACATGCTATAAACATTCAAAAACCATACTCTCAAATAATAACTTAAAGGAAGGTAAGTGAAACTGATAACAACACTGACATACTGTTTGATGCCTTGAGGTTAGTTGATAAATGAGGAAAAACGTTTTCCTCAAAAAACTCATTGTACCTATTGATGTAATTGATTGTACCTATTTTAAATCAATTTAGTAAGCTTAAAACTTGTGATTAAACCTGTGGTGGCTGGAGACCAGTGCCGGGTGTTCTTGGGGGTGAAGCCATGCCATTGTGATAAAATATAAATTAAAATAAAAAGGTAAGAGATTGCTGAAGTAGTGCCAATGAACAGTAATGTTTCGCCATTTCACTGCTAGAGACTTGAATTGCCATATTCAGCTACAGTGCAAAAATAAAGTGCTGCAAAAACATAGTGCACCCATCAGGGAGACATATTTATGCAGGTAGTGTACCCTGTCCAATGTGCACTGCTTGTATGACTACTGGGCTGTGGTAGTGCTGGGCAATGTGCATATGAGTGGTACTACTGCAGCCCCTTGCTGGCAGCAGACATCCAGGTGCTAAGGTGGAGAGGTACAAGCATTACAGTGCTCATAGGTCAGGGGCAATGCATGTTGAGGGCTTGCTGACCCAAAATGGACATCAGTAAAGGAAAAGAACAACCACACTCACGAGCTTAGTTAATGCAGTCAATCACCCATGCACAAATGCCATTGGAGATGGTAGATTTTCATCAAAAACAACCATTTATTGGTACAAGTAGGCATACAGCTCTCCCACATTCAGTGAGCTAGGGACCACTCTCTCAGATACCCCTGCACTTCCCCCTGCCAAGCTTCCCCTGAGGAAGCTTGAGAGAGAAAAGTTATGGTACTGCATTGACCGTCTTAAAGAAGGCAATCTTTAATTTGGAGGGTGCACAAATAAGGTGGCATATGGTTGCCAGGCAGACGTGGACAGCCTGCAGTCATTTCCCTCCATCTGTCCCATAAAAGGATGGCATCCCAATTTTGCAAAAAGCTTGAGAGTGAGCATTACCTTTACAGAAGGTGTTGTATTCAAATCCTTATTCCCTATGGACCTTCATTACAGCTTGTTTAAAACTGAGGCTTGGGGAAAAAAATAGTGATTGGCATAAAAAAAGTGGATGTGATAATACAGTGCTCTCCTCTTTATCCATTGCCCTTTATCCACCACCCTTGCTTACCATGAATGTGAGTTCCTGTTCTGTTTTCCAGAAATGTTATCTCCACCTTTAGCTGCCACTCTCTATTATCCATTGTCCTCTTTTAGCAGCCAACATTTTGGATGTATGGAAGAACTGTACTTGCTGCATCAGCTGCCAGCTAAAGCTTTGGTTTATGTTCTAAGCCTCATTTTAACAGCACATGAAACTACAGTAAGAGCCATTCATGTGTCCAGTTGAATTAATTCCCTAGTCTCATGCTAGTTGCCAATGAGGGGTACACACTGTAGTCCAAATCCTAAAACTGAATGGAACACAAAGAATGGTCAGCACCGTTGGTGATCCCTGTTTAAAGGAACTCTATGAATGAAGGTACAGCCCCACTCAATTACAGATTAGCCCACAAACATATAGGGCCAGATTCTCAAAGCAGCCAGATTACTACAAGATAAAGATATAGTGCACCAAGCTTGTGGCAGCCTAACAGGATTTTCCATTACATGCAGCAATTGCCACAAGTCAGACCAGCTTTTTGAGGTCTAACTTCCATCAATTCCACATAGAAGCATAGAAGTTGTCAGCAGATGAGGACCTCTTGGCCCACCTAGTCTACCCTATTTTCCCTACCTACAGTGTCACTGCAGATCCTACTTAATCTCTGGTCTCCCCCCTTGCCTTTTCGCTAAGGTCCCATTGTGTTTATCCCATGCATGCTTGAATTCTCTTACCATTATAGCAGTGGAAGGCTGCTCCAGGCATCCACCACCCTTTCTGTGAAGAAGTATTTCCTCACATCTTCTCTGAGTCTCCCTCCCAAGCTTCATAGCGTGACCCTTTGTCCTTGAGCATCTTTTTCTATGTAAAATACTACCCTCTGGTACCTTATTAGTACCTGTGAGGTATTTTAATGTTTCTATCATGTCCTCCCTTTCCCTTCTTTCCTCTAGAGAGTACATATTTAATTCCTTGAGTCTTCATAGGGCTTTTGATGCGGTCTCTGAACCATTTTGGTTGTCATCTTGTGTACTGGCTCCACCCTATCTATGCCCTTCTGGAGATGGGGTCTTCAGAACTGGACACAGTACACAAGGTGAGGCCTCACCATTGATATATACAGGGGTAACATTACTTCCCTCTTTCTCCTGGTGATACTACTCCCTATGCACCTGAGCTTTATGGTAGCTCTCCTCACTGCCTTATCACACTGTCTTGCTACCCTCAGGTCATCAGAAATAACTGCCCCAGTTCCCTTTCCTGTTTTGTGATTGTCAATACCTCCCCACCCAATTGATACATTGTCCCCGGGTTTCTGTGCCCAAGTGCATGATTTTGCACTTTTTTGCATTGAAATCTAGTTGCCAAGCAGTTGACCAGTCTTCCAGCTTTTTCACATTTCCCATCATTTTTTCCACCTCCCCTGGTGTGTCTACTCAGTTGCAGATTTTTGTACCATCTGCAAACAGGCATACTTTTCCTTCCAGCCCTCCTTCAATGTCACTAATAAAGATATTGAAGAGGACCAGAACTAGTACTGACCCTTGTGGCTACAGGGTTTCTAGTGATATTGAATGGTACAGCTGCCCAGTTGGAAGGCAGGAACCCTTTTCTACAGTGCTTGCACCAAGTATTTGGTGCCAGCTGCTGTAAATCAGATAAACTGTCACAACTGCATCCAACCTCATAAAATCAGAAGCACTTACAGCAAAAGCATTCAGTGCACCACCAGATTCAAAGTCTTGTGATGCAGGGCATGATGCAAACCCTGCAACACCCATTGGAAATCCGTCCCCTGGTCTCTCCAGCTCCATGTGGAGATGTATCAGTGTAAAAAAGGAGTTATGGTTGTGCTGCTTCTGGTATTATATACTGTACCATAGGTGACTCCATTTTCTGGTGTACTGTTTGTTTTTCACAATTCATTTATGTGGAGGGGTTGTGGGATAACAGATGGACCAGACACAGAACTTCAGGTTCAACACAGAATCTCTGTGTGATGTTTATTTAAAACACAGGGAATAACCTCGAGCAATGGCATATCCCTTCTTCAGTACATCAGTTTGCAGCAACAGACTATGCACATTCTTCCCTTGCACTAGGTCAACATCCACTGATCTACTGATCTATCTCTTTAGTGAAAATTTTTTCATTCCCTATGTTGGTCTTGTGTGTTTGGGTGCTGGGGAGCTCAAAAAGGAAAAAAAACAAGTTAAAGACAAAGAACCTGAGTGCAAAAGCACTGAAGCAAGGGTTACCCCAAAGGGCATTGGCAATAAAGGCAAGTTTCAAAGAAACACAACATCACACATACCACCATAATGCAAAGAATCATGGGATGTATATGTAAATCACCATGACATTTTAGACTGGTTCAGTTTAAAGCAGGAATGCATGGTGCCAAATGGCCTTTCAAATATCTGTAATTTACATGCATTTTAAATAACACAATGGGGGGTTCTGATATCTCTAAGATGGTAACTTCATTTTTATAATACAGTCACATAGTACTTTTTACCTTTATCAAAAACACCTAGTGCTGTGGTATTTTCAACATTTACAGGTTTCATACACATAAGGCATATACATCAACTCCCCAAATATTACTTACTGCAACACCTGGACAGGCTGTTGTTGTAAGTAAGATTTGGGGTGTCAAGACCCCCAGAGAAGCAATAAAATCAGCATAATATACTACCACCAATGCTGCTGTTATAAGAGTAGTGGTGGGAGCAACATCACTAAATGGGTGTAATACCCATGAACACTTGCAACCGCTCAGTCAGGTCCCCTCCGCACTTCCGCATTCGGCCAAAAGTTTTGGCACTATATTAAAATTAAATGTGGATATGAAAAATAATGCTGATTGCAGCCCTGGACTCCCGCAACAGTATTGCAAGATATGTGAGGATGGGAGGCTGCTGCAATGCTATTTTGCAGGTCACCTTTAAGAAAAGTTCAGTCCTCAATAGTGGCAGGATCCCCCTGTCACAATTTACCATGGATTGGAACATATGATATGCTACTTGAAAAAGGTGACATACATATGTTATATATGGTGCCTTCCAACCAGGCAGGTGTACCATTCAATATCACTAGAAAA
Organism: Neoceratodus forsteri; assembly: GCA_016271365.2. Lineage (NCBI taxonomy): Eukaryota > Metazoa > Chordata > Ceratodontiformes > Ceratodontidae > Neoceratodus > Neoceratodus forsteri. The sequence goes on from CM028130.1 coordinate 423,175,498, forward strand.
CCGGTAGCCATTGTTCATTTAAAAATGCTACCATGTTATGGATTTCGGTACTTTAGAGAGGAAAATTGCCAGTAGTAGAAACCTGTGGGGTCGGGAGGGCAGATGATGAACCTTTTCTTTCAAGTCATATTAAATTTGTTATGAGACAGTAGCCCATCCAGTGTGCCCAAGTCTGCTTAATTGTTGGATTCTGTGCTTATTGGTCCTCTCTAACCCCCAGTCTACTCCCATTATACCCCATTCCCTTGTGCCTTGACACATCCCTCTTTGAACCCCCCCACACTGTTTCAGCCCAATGACCTCCTCTAGAACTTTGTTGTAGTCTGTCACTACTCTTTCTGTAAAAAAAAGGACTTCCTGAACTCCACCTGACTAGTTTCAGGGTCTGACACCTGGTATGTATACTACCACTCTTTGTACAAATATCACTGTTGTCCACCTTGTGTATTCTGTGGAGGTACTTGAATGTCTCAGTCATGTTACACCTGTTTCTCCTGTCCTCCAGCATGTACTGTACATGTTTAGATTCTCCATTTTAGTTGCTGGTCTCTGCCCCACCTCCAGCCTATCCCTATCCTTGTTCAAGTGTGTGCACATGAAGGTGAACCAGGGATCTATCCAGGGGTTGTATTACCTTCCTCCATCTGCTAGTGATCCCTCTCCCTATGTAACCCAGAATCAGATTTGCCTTGTCCACAGCCATTGTACAATGCACAGATGCCTCTGTTTTGTAATATTAATTGCCCCAGTTCCCATTCCTCTGATGTCTCAATTTTATACACAAATGTAATCCTTTAAAAACAGCATGATTATTCCCTTAAGTCCAAGAGCAAATCTTGTTAACTTATTTAAACTATACAGTATATGTGTAGTCTGCCATCAAAATCCAATGTTTGTTAATGCAATAGTATAAAAATCTAAATCAATTGCTTAAAACTGCTATACAAACCAGAACATATGCTGAAATGAAATACACTTAGCCCCTCACTGTATGTGTTTTTTCTCTCTCACTCAGTAATACATTGTTGGCTACTTTTGTCATAACATCACAGATGCAATTATTTTATCTTCAAACACATTGCCTCCTCAAGAATTTTACAGCTAAACAAGACAGCTCACAGAGAAGTATACAAAATCATAATCTTGTATTTACAAGATTATTTACAGAGGTACAGTACATTCCAGCATCCTTTATCCTTCACTGACCTTCTGACTCACTTAACTCTCAGAGCATTTTTCCACACTTAAAATAGAAACCATGTCATGCCTAAGGGTGTCAATTAAGCCTCAGTCTCCAGGGAGAACTACAGGACCTGCCCCTCCAGAGGCTGCTGGGCATAATTGCAACCTGGTTAATGATTTTTTTTATCATGCCTCATCTTCCTCCCTGACACAAGACCACAGAACATAGCAGTGCCTACAAATCTGTCTTTATATTAGACCTAACAGCATCTTACTGATGTGACTTCAGGAAGCATCAGGCTTTATATGAGAAGTATTTGGTTCCTTTACAAAGTTGCTGACAGACAATAAAACAATTTTTATTATACTGTATCACCCAGTAATCCCAGTCTCAAAGGGCATACTCAGTTGTGTAAAAGCTTTTCATATTAGTATTATTATTATTACTATTACAGTTGATCTACAGATATTCATTAAAAACGTATGCACATGATGGGCAATATATAAGCGTTGGTCTTTCTGTTTTGATGTCTATCTATCTATCTATCTATCTGTCCATCTATCTGACATGCTCTGTTACTGTATATATTTAGTTGATTTTTTCCAAGCTTGCAAAGTAGCTCCTAATGGTCCTAATTTATAAGCTCAGACTCAATAATAGTATGTAGCATTTATGTTTAACTGCATTTGATAACTCCAGTTCACAGGCCAATTCCCTGTTTGAAAACTCTACATATCTCACTATGTCTACTGATTCCAAGGACACATTCTGTGAACAACTGGCTGAAAAGGGACCCTGTGTGAGGCAAGAACATGGTTTGTTCTCTTCCCAAGATGAAAATTGTTTACATTACAGCATGCAGGGGACCTGATTCTCAAGATGAAATCAAACCACTTCTAATCATAGGAGCACAACCATTTAGTTTTGATGAAAATTAGACTTTTGCTGTAGGTCAGAAAGTACCCTGCTCATCAGGTTTGGTCTTTTCCAAAATAGTAATGTTTGCATATGCTAAACCTGAAGTTAGTGCACATATCTGGATAGTTACATACTGTAGGTCTCAGGAGCGGGAACTCTCTCTTGATATCTGTTTTTTTAAAGGAGATAGAAAATCATTTTAAATATCATAAATTACTATAAGGCTGCACAGATAATATCCATTCTGTTTGGGAGTGTTCTGCATGACCAGAAGCAGATAAAGCATTTTCTAAATTTATTATATACTTTACCAGATTTGATCCCTTTGGGCAGTATACTGTCTGATCCTTTGGATGTTCTGGCAGATCAGGTACCAAACTCTGTACCATCTGATGAATCTTTTAGTGCAAAGCAGAATGCTGGGGTGCTGCCACCATGCTCTCAGTTGATTGTAGTGCTGTTGATTTCCTGGCATCAGTACCACAGCACAATAAATCTTGAAAAAAAATATTGGCTTCCTGAAACTTTAGTGTTTTTCTCTCTTAAGTACTTTTGCTCTGCACTGCCCTGCTTTTGATGCTCTTTTGTAGCTTTCATTCAATGATATGCACTGTTCTAACACAATTTGTCTGCTTTCTATTTTTATTTTTAATTTAGCTGAGTTTGCATTATATTCATTCACATCCTTTGCTGATTCAAACTTACTTTTTCACTGCTTCCCAAAACATTCCATGAACTTTAACTAACATTGTTAAATAGTACAAACTGATATCATTGACTGCACAGGAAACCTATAAATAGTGTAAACACTAATGAAGCATAGTGCAACACACACTCATAGATGTAAATATAGTACTAAAACAATCCTGCTTTGAAGAAAAAAAACATTTCGTATCAGAATACTGACAATGATTAAAGAAACTATAATTTTGTAAAATTAATACTCTCCAAATACATTTGCTACCACCCTTAGAAACAGAATATGTAACTAGGTGCATTTTATAAAAGAAAACAAATTAGTAATTTGTAAGTGTCTGTCTTACATACTACTTATCAAAATACTCAAGGAGAAATATGGCCATGTAATTAAATCAATTTCAGCCATGGTATGGAGTCACCTGCAAGCCAGGATACTTATGGTCAACTGGTACATGTAGCTGGAAACTCACTGTAGTTAATGCTCTTGTATGTTTAAATAAAACGTTAATAGGTACATGGCCTAGTTTTCCATCTTCTTTTTTGCAAGACATCTGATTAAGGTCTACTTTTGACATACAGCAGAGAGCAAACTCAGAGGTTATGGAGAGGAAGAGTTTCTTTCTGGTCCCTAGGTGATAAGTCTGTTCAGGAGTGGACATTTTGGTTAGGCTAATTAATGCTTATGCTTTCTTCAAAACATTACAGACCTTTCTGTACACCTCCTGGAAAATCATAATGGGTAGGGATTTTAATATCACCTTCTCTTCTAAGAAATGTGGGACAGCAGATAGGACAATATATTGTGACAAACATTTTTAAGTTATATAATTGGAGCAGTTGGTCTTAGGGGTGTGTACAGGGAATGTCATAAGCCAGGAGAGGAAACTAATTTCAAAGGATCCCTGGCAACTTGCATAGACTATTTTGTTGTTTCCAACATTTGGCCCATATACTGTATATGGTGAATGTTCTTCCAGCTGAAACCTCTGATAATGCTCTTCTTGGTTGTAAACTCTGGGGTGGTGACACCGTGGTTGGAGGAACTGACTTCTGGACAATCAATAATAGTTTATTACAAGGCACGGAGGTAAAATCATCCTTAATCCAGTTCCACTTGGACAGAAGCATGGACCAATACATGCACAACCCAGCCTTAGCTTGGTGGGAAGATATAAAGAAAGATTTGAAATTCTTCAGAACACGGGTAGCGACATACCTAGGGATGGCTATCATAAGTACCTGTTATTAAAACAGCATCTGCATAATTTACTTTCTTATGCTCAAATAACAGGCACAAACATGTCATCAGAAATCAGAGCAGTTAAAGAAAGCATGACGCCCTCCAATAGGCGGCGCTAATTCACTATTAGCTTAACAATGGTATGGCACGGAGATCAGACAACCATTGGGTACACCTTTTGAGAGCTGTGCCTGGTGGGTTCAGAATAGAGTAAGGACATCAATTAAGGGGATAGTAAAGGTGTCCACCTTCAGACCAGGGCTGCTATAATACAGGAAGTGAACCATTATATTCCAAATGCTTTAGAGAAGGATGCCTGTGTGTGCTCTGACCTGCCCTGACTTCCCTGATCTGTGGGATGATCTAGGTTGTCCTCAATTAAGTGAATCTCTGAGTGATGGCCTTGTGGATATCAATAAGGCTGCAGAAGTTCAAGTAGCCATACAATCCCTGAACTGCTGCCATAGTGATGGCATTACTTCTGAATGGTACAAAGAAATGTAAGAATATTTATGTGAAGATTTAGATAAGGTCTATAAGTATTGCTTGCATCAAGGTGACTTTCCATTAAGCATGAAGAAAGCACTAATAGTCTTGTTTAAAAGAGAAGAAAAATTACAATTGCAGAACTGGAGACAAATCAGCCACCTTAATGTTGATTTTAAAATTCTTATAATAATAATAAGTAAATAAATGAAATTAGTTTTGGATGCTGTAATCGATGAGACACAATCTAGTACAATTCCAGGAAGGAAAATCCAGGGGCAATTATTTTTACTGGGGGCTATGCTGTATTGCAGGCCAGGTGCATGCAATTTGCACATACCAGCCTGCATAGCTCTGCAACTCTGGACAAACACAGGGTGTGCAGTCTGCACAACTGAGCACCTCCATTGGGTGCCTGTACACTGTCCCTGGCACACAGCTGCTAGGGGGCAGACTGAGAGACACAAGTGGTCATCAAATCAGATGCCTGTCCTATGATTGAAGTGGATCTCCTGCTGTGCATGAGCAGGGGATTCTGGGTATGCATGGGTCCATCTTTTCTCAAAAGTAAGAGTGAGTGTCTGAGTGGATTCCCCCAGCTCTCCTTGTCAGCTCAGTGGGCTGTGGTAGCATGCTGGAATGATTCTCTAACCCACTGCAGCTAGTGCATGTCATTAGGAGATGCAAAAAAGATATGACAGGGTCCCCTCTGCTGTATCCTGCACCCCTCTTGCCTGGCACTCTGTGCCTTCTTGAGTGGCGTGGAGTGCAGGTAGACATGCCCCTGCATCAGCCACATGAATTGCTGCATGATTAGCAGGGAGATAAAGTGTTCAATGTGTGCACACCCCTTCTGTGAATGCTGCTGGGGTCCACTGGGACCCATGGTTTGTGACATTCTGTCTTAGGGTTGCCAACGCACTGCCGATCCTCAGCACATGTGCAATCCATCCCTTAATGCATACTGCAGTTGCCATTAACAGGCATTTTTAAATATAACAAAGGGTAACCATAGTTGTTTTGTATTGTCTATAGAGCAGGAGAAAGTATATGGCAAGCTTTTCTATAAGTGTGTCTTTAAGGTTATGTCTAAATATAGAATACCAAGCATTTTCATTGACTGGATTGCCAAATGCTATTCTGAAGACAAAGTAGATTCAAACATAAATGAGTGGCAGGGTGGTAAAATTTCAGACTCAAAAGGGGTCAGGCAGGGCTGCCCACTAAGCCCACTGCTCAACATTCTTTGGAATGATCCTGTATTAATGAACATCAATCAGAAAGTGTATTGAAGGTATTATTACTCCTAAGAAACTTTCTGCACCTAAAGTGCTATCATACAGTGATGGCCTATGTTTATTAACAAAAGATTTGTCATTCAATGAGGCAGCATTTGAAATTTTCATGACCTTTTCAATAACATCAGGTTCCAAAGTCAATTTTAGTATGTGCATTGGACAGTCTTTGAGTAACTTGAAGGATCATGACCCATCCTCCATAGCTGATATAGGTCTGTCTGAGAAACCAGTTAAAATCATTGGAATCTATTTTAGGAGTTATGATGATGCCAAATTTAATTGGAAGATGAAGAAGTTCCAAAATGTATTTGTTTGGTAAAATTTGTCTTTACAAAGATAAAAAACATGTTTACATAAGGAAAAGCCAGTAATAAAACAGTTAATAGACACTGTAAATGTTTCCAATGACACATTTCCCGTATAGAAAAATTTCTTTAAATTACTCCTTGAGTATCCTGAATTTAAAAAAGAAAGAGTCTTAGCTAATTCTGGACAAACCAGAATGTAAACAGGTAACTAGGGGATCCAGGTCTGGGTACCTATATCCCCCTATTGTACTGTTACCCGTAATCTCAAGAAACTCCACTCAGGAGGCTAGAGGTTCATGAAGAGCCAAGAAAGAATGTTTCCTGTATTTATTCAAATTATACCTCCAGGGCTTTTACTCTATCAGGATTATATTTAGTAGGGTAGAAATATATAAATGATCCAGGTACATTAGGGAGACACACATAAAATCTGATAACACTTAACAAGTAACATCATTAGAGATGGCCAATGTTTGGAAACTTCGCTCCACGTATTAACACACAAATTTAGAGCAATTCACAGAGTTTTGAGCAATCCGCAAAGTGTAAAGTTTCACCTGCAAAGTGCAGGATTTGGCAACATTCTGCTATTCATGAGCAAAATTCTGCATTTCTTAGGCAACATTCTATAGAAAAGATGGTGAAGTCATAGAGGCAAATTTTGAGGTTAATAGCAAAACTTTGTGGATTGCTCCATGGAGGTGAATTTGCTAGCTTTGCTGGAACTTGGCCAATGAATTAAAACATTGCAATATCTCAAATCATCATAAATAGTAAGGTTGTACAGACTGTAGGAACATAGCAGTCACTCATGTGACTTAATATAGATACAGAATGGGAGGGGGAACAATGAGCCTCAGGGACCATAAGGAACAAGATTAAAAGGCTGAGATTATCATTCTTGGGTTCATTACCATCTCTTCTATGAACCAGGTTAAGCAGTTGTCTTTTGGTTCCAATGGCCCTTCAAAGGATATGAGATTAGTAAAAATTCTAACCACTCTGATTGTCAAATGATTTTCTGTATGTCACCAGCTCCCTAAGACATTTAGCCAAAGCAGTAGCCTGTTTGATTTCCATGGGGTGGAGAAAAATATATAGTCTGTCATCTAAATTATTAGTGTAGGGTTTTAAATAATTTTATATATATTTTCCTGCATTTATTACACAAAGGACAAAGAACAATCATATGTAGAATAGTTTCCTTATATCCGTTATTACGGGGACATACACTGTTCAGTGGGTCCTCTTCTCTTTTATTATATCTATATTCTATATATATGGTAGATAAGAGTTCAAATATGGCCATGGTTATTAATCTTCTGTATTCAGGAGAGATGGGTATGCTTAAATAAATTACAAGGCTGTGAAGTTTTTTATTAGAAGAGAGCCATGGTGCTACTCTAAGTTCCCCTATTGTTGCTAAATCTTCTTGTGTGGATTTGTAAAAAAGGTTCCCTTCAATCCTTTTTGTTAAAGGATTGTGAAATGAATACCTTATTTAAATAGTGAGACCAAAGGGACTCAAAATGAATATAAGATAATGTATTTTAAGACACTGCAGCCAAGGGGAGGTCAAACACATCTTATTCCATTTTACTTTTTCTTCTGGGGTCCAATAGGTTACAGAAGCAACCTTTCCATTACAGTAATTATTCTGAGCCAGTACATTACTAATCTCAAGATGGCTAGAGTTTTAATAGACACACTACCTAGTTCTACACACACACAGCACAACTGGGGCTAGATCTTGGAATTTTTTTAGCAAAGTCTTATCATGACTATTATACAGGTAGGCTTTGTCTATATTATCCATTGCTTGAAATCCCCATACTTTAGCACCGTATAAAATGACTGAATTTCATTTCATTTCCACTACTCTTAAGGCAGAGATTACAGAACAATCTTCATATTTAAAATTAAATTTCAGTAGCCCCCTGGTATTGAGTTTTACCTTAATAGCTTGGGAATTAATATTAGGCCAATTTCTCATATAATATAGGAGATTTCCTAAATATGTATATTGTTTAACCTGTTCAATTCTCTTTTTTGTATAGGAAGCAGTTGTAACTTCATTTAGAGCCTAGAACAATTAATTTAGTTTTAGATTAGTTAATCGTGAGTCTTAAAGTTGTACATAAGTTCCCGAATCTATCCAACTTACATTGGGCTCATACCTTAGATAATGACAATAAAACCAGATCATCAGCATAGGCCAGCAAGGGACAGACTTTTCTACTTATCAGTGGAGAGTGAAAACTTGAATCTGAACATTTGGCTATAAGTTCATTAATACACAGATTAAAGAGACATTGGGCTAGAAGGCAACCTTGTTTCATACCAATATTAGATGTTAATTGTCTGGGCAAGTTTGCTGCATTATCATATCTTATGGTTGTTACATTACTTGAATGTAATTGGATTATTGGGATCAATAATGCATGATTCATACCATAATTTATCAAGATTTGCCACAGTAAGTGTCTATCTACAGAACTGAATGCATTAGTAAAGTCAACAAAGATGACAAATAACTGATGCTTTCTTATGCTAATGTATTTCCCAAACAGATGTTGCTTGACATAGATATGATCCACTGTGGAAAAGGTTTTCCTAAAGCCTGCCTGGAAAGGTGATAGGATATTATTGTTATCAGTCCACACTAGAAGTTTGTTCAAAATTATTCTGGAAAATATCTTGGAAATTGAGTCCAAGAGGCTGTAGGTGTATAGGTTTGGGGATCAGATACATTCCTTTTCTTGTGTATAGGTACAACAATATTTTTGGTCCTCAAGTCTAGTATATACTTATGTTTTAAGAATTTATTAAATAGACTGGTAAGTACTGGTACCCAAATATTTAGATGGGATTTGTATATTTCATTAGGAATCCCATCGGGACCAAGACCTTTCCTCATTTCACAGGCCATAATGACATCCTCAACTTCCCCAAAAGATACAGCTAGTGGGGAGACTGATAAATCTAAGTTCTTGACCTCAGTCCAGTTAGTATATGTGAATTGATCATTAAAAAAGAGCTTCTGGAAATGGCTTACCCACATATCTTCTATTACACATACTGATATTGACCCAGAAAAGTTATTAATACCTTTAGCTACCAGCCTCCAGAACTGAACTCCTTCTCCATTCTCTAGAGTAAACATAATTTTTTCCCAAAATTTTTCTTGGAAACACCTTTTTTTAGATTGAAGAAAGTAATTATATGGTTTCCTTTCTTTGTTCAAAATCTCAAAATTTTTCCTAGACGGATTCTTTTTGGTCCAGCAGAATACTTTTGATAACTTCTCTTTGGCTAAATGGCAGTTTTTGTTAAACCATGTCTGCTCCTGTATAGGAGTCATTTTAGAGTCTTTGTAAAGACAAATTTTGTCAAACAAATAAACTTTTGAAACTGAAATGGAAGATGAAAATTGGGTGATTGCCTTAAGAAAGTTTTGAGATGGAAATCCTGCAGTTAACAACAACAAAAAAAAAGATATTCCAAATGAGCAAATCTTTCATACTTCTGGTTTTTATTTTTTTAGGTTACATTTTTCCTAAGCATTTTCAGCTGAGACAAGTTTATACAATAATTTATTTCAGATGCTATGGGGTAGCAGACTGAACCCTGTAAAAAGGATTGTAACTTATTCACCTGTTGTGAAAGGGTGATTGGACATGATAAACCCTGTAGCATTTTTTTACAGTATCTTTCTGTATACAAATTTTGTGGCAGTCTTTCAACAACCTCTCACACACTGGGTACCCTGGTTTTAAATTGCTTTAAAAAAAGCTTCTGGGTCAATGGCAAATATAGGTGGCCCAAATCAGTGGAATTAACCACATATCACAACTATACTAAAGCATCTATAACTAAAGTAAGACAGTGGAGACTAAGTCACACAAAGATGCCTATGATTAATAAGAAATATACCATCATGTAATGAGTATGGCATTGCACTCTAGCCCTAGTCTCCTGAGTTGTCCAGTACTTTGTAAAACAAACTTTCAGTATGTTAAATGATGAACATGTGCCCTACAGAATATGGGATGTGTCATGGTTATGCTCATTTTGGAAATTAGTGGCCTGAAACATTAGGAAACACAAGGGTTTGGAGAAACATTTTTGTCCTAGACAAGGATGTAAATCCAGTCTGAAAACTCAAGACCACCTGTTTTTAGAATATCCTTTTATCAAGAATGTCTAGACCAGGTCTGTCCCAGTGTAGCAGGAACCTTTGTCCTCTTCTACTAAATATGAGGAACTTGTCCTTTGCACTGTGAGGATGGACTGACTGAAATATCATCATAGTTCCCTTGTCATATGGTTTGCTGTTATTAAATTATTTATATGGCAAGAGAGATGCCATTTTGAGCTTTAACAATCCCTAAATTCAGCAGAGAATCTGGAACAGATGATTTTTTCCCCTGTGTGGTCTAAATAATGGGGAAAGGGACCACATCCCGAAAAAATCCAACCTGCAATTATAGAAGGGAATATTGTGTATGTTCTGCTCTTGAGTTACAACTATTCCAACATCTTAATGCACTTCCATTGGTCATATGAAAATTTTCTTTGTGTTCCCTTTTTATCTAAAACATAAACGGCTTATTCTGAATATGTACTTCTCTGTCTAATTTGTTTCTAAGTGTTATTTTTCAGTTTCCCTTTTTTACTTAATTGGGAAAGTAACTTATTTCATAGGCTGTTATGTCTGCAACATTTTTTTTGTCATATCACTGAATTGATTGACTTACTGTAAATGTTTTGTTGTGATTTCTTTCAATACAAATTCCCCTAGTCATCTTCAAAAACAAGTAAAAAAAAGGGTGTATGACTGGCCTGTCAGTATAGCAGTAGCACTACCACTCAAGACACTGGTGACCTGAGTTTGGGAAAGAGATTGAATCATTGGTGGTTGACTTGAAGAAGAAAGCTCAAGCATCCCAGGGTTGGAAGTGTCACCATCTCTGCTGCTCTACTGCTACCTTGATGACCACAGGTGGAAGTGCAGTAGGGGGTGCCATGGGTGAGGAGAACATCTGCTGAGATCTGGAGTGGAAGCACACCTCTACGGGGAAGAACAGAGGTAAGACCCCACAATCTACCAGACAACAGGCCATGGTGAATCCGAGGGATCAGACCTGCACACCTCAGACAGCTAGTGCCTGATGAGACACAGTATGTTAGGGGGTCTATACCCTTTTCCCCACCTTAGGGGCAAAACAAGGCTGGATGGAGGACTCTTGGCCAGAGGTAGTTAGGTCATGATAAAGCTGTAGTGCCATGTGGTACCCAGAGGGAAGATAAGGATCATTGTGTAGAAAAGGACATAAACTGTAAATTAAAAAAAAAAGGTACCTGGCCTTTATCTTAGATTGTGCCATGTGGATAGTGATCCACTGGGACATCTAAATGTTCACTATTTAAACATAGATATCCAATCCACATTGCTGGATTATGTAGTCTAATGGTGCCCCAGCTCTATCCTACCCAGTGGGTTGCACCTGAACACAAGTATTGGCTCAATGTTCTTTTAGTGGTTGCATTTTCTAAATAATTAGTTAATAAATTGGCTTTTGATCCATAGAAACATAGACTTTGTCAGCAGAAATGGACCACTTGGCCTACCCCATCTACCTGGATGGTCCCTACATAGTCTGCCTCCATAAATCCTACACGGTTTCCTGTGACCCTCCCTCCACCCTTCCTATTTATTAATATTCTGCTTGTCTATCCCATGCATGCTTGAAGCCCTGCATTGTTTTTGCCTCCACCACTTACACTGGCAGTCTCTACTAGGCATCCACCAGCCTTTCATTGAAGTAGTACTTTCTCACATCCCTCTTAAACTTCCCCCTCCAGCTTCATCACATGTCCTATGGTCTTGGTTCTCTTTCTCATTTGAAAGAGACTCCCCTCCTGTACCCTGTTTAGTCATGGTACTTGTAGGCCTCTGTTATGTCCCTTCTTGCTCTCCTCTATTCCATGATGTACATGTTGAGATCCTGCAGTCTTTCTTCATGAGGCTTTTGGTGCAACCCATGCAGTATTTTAGTTGACCTCCTATGGACTGCCTCCACTCTGTCTATGTCCTTTCTGAGGTGGGGCTTCCAGAATTATACTCAGTGCTACGGGTTAGATCTTACTAGTGAGCATTGCTTTGGCATCACCATCTCGCTCCTTCTGCTGGAGATACTGTTCCCCATGCATCCCTGCATCCCACTGTCCCTACCCACTGCTTTGTCACACTGCCTTGCCAGTTTGCAGTTATCAGATATTAAAACCTCAAGTTCTCCTTCCTGTGTATTGACTGTCTGTAACCTCTCTCCCATCCTATACTGAGCTTCTGGATTCCTATGACCTAGGTGCATGACTTTGCACTTTTTGGCATTGAACCCTAACTGTCATGCTCTTGACTATTCTATGAGTTTCCCAAGATCCTGCGCATTCTCTCCACCCTCTCTGGAATGTCCACCATATATCGACTGTGATATCATCTGCTAAATGACATAACTTCCCTTCCAGTTCTTCAGCAATGTCACTTATGAAGACACTGAAGAGGACATGTCCCAGTACTGAGCCCTGGAGCACCCCACTGATCATTCTCCTGTCATTAGAGTGAGTACAGTTAACCACCAGCATCTTTTGGTTCCTAACCCTAGAATGGTAAATTTTCATTATCAGTCTCCTGTGCAGCACAGTTGTGAAGGCCTTGCATAAGTACATAGAAAGTTCAAACTGTGCAAACTGTGCAAATCTGAATGGGTATTCCTACTTTGAGCTGAGTTGCATATTTACAGAAATAGTGGCATAATTGTCTGCAGAGTCAAGTCTAGTTTTATAGGATAAATTCCTATCAGTTTTTGAAATGAATGGGCTTATTTATTTATTTATTGTTTTACTCTTCTGATTCCTCATGTAGGAATGAACCGTATGTTTTTCCAGAAATAAATAAATACAAAAATAGGTTATGGGCAGAAATATGATTAAGCCATTTGATAGAACACTTATATGTAGAGAGTAATAGCTTAACAATAACACCTCCTCATCATTGAGATTGTATGAATCCAATGTATGCATAATAAGTAAGGATGAATTAGGCTACTAGTATTGTTTGAATTTTCATGAATCTGTGGCAAGAGCTTAAACATATAGTACTGTATATTATCCATTAGACATTCACGCAAACATACCGTAAACCCCTTGTATAAAGAAATGTCAACTGTGTTTAAGAAGTTCAAAGTCAAAGTGGGTATTCCTCATACTACATACATGTTAGCCCTTGTTAAGCATTCTTTTTATAAAGAAATGCAAAATCACACATACCCCATAATGCAAAGCATCATGGGTTGTATATGCAAATCACCACAAAATATTATGCTGGTTCACCTTAGCAGACATGAAGGAGCCTCACACAGTTCGTGGAGGGTGCCCTCTGGCACCCTTTGCAGACTGTGTGAGAGGTCTTTCGGCACCATGCAATTCTGCTTAAAGTTGAAACAGCATAATATTTTGTGGTGATTTGCGTATACAACCCATCATGCTTTGCATTATGGGGGTATGTGTGATTTTGTATTTCTTTGAAACTTGGCTTCCCGGCCAATGCCCTTTGGGGTAACCCTTGCCTCAGTGCTTGCACTGAGGTTCTTTGTCTTCTTTTTATAATAGTATGTATGTAAAATATATCAGTGTCTTTAATATATGATAAAGAAAAACACACAAAACAAGTTACAGACATAAAATAATAAATATGCTAATAATAACTTTTCTCCTTCTAAAAGGTCATTTTCTTGTATTGGGGATAAGAAGAAAGAAAAATTGATATTCTATGCCTCACTATTGAAAAATAAAATTTGACTTAATCTTAAAATAGAGTTCTAATGACTAATAAAGTTAAACTATTAAGGATATAGGTTAAAGGGAAACATGCTACGCTATTAAGCCTATAGTGCTATGGGTATAATCATAAGGATTAAGGGGAACACATAAAACAAGTTTAAAACATGAAGTATGGCACAATCATAAGGATAAAGAGAAACACATAAAAAAGTTGAAAACATAAAGTATATCAACCAAATATTTATAGTGATTGGTGGAATTTTCAAATTCCACTTCCAACGGAATTCTGTAAAATTTTTGGAATTCTACCTTATTCCATGGAATTTAATTGGAAGTGGAATTTCAAAATTCTGAAGCACAATATTTTTTTAAACCTCCAATTAGTAATCTGTGGATACCTAAACTGCCGAATAATATTTAGCAGTTTTGGTAAACCACAGATTCATTTTCTGCAATTTGTGGAATAATATTCTGTGGATTACATAATCTATTCTGCAGTTTACATAGAAGTGCTTTTGGAATTTTGCAGACGTTTTAAAGAAATATCCAAAAGTTTTTGGAAGTAGAATAACCATTCTTCACAAATTCCATTGGCAGAATTCTATATTTCAAACAGCTCTAATTATTAATAATCAAATTCTAATCAAATTTTCCTCAGTTTTAAATGGTACTTTTCATCAATGGAGTGGAGAAGAAAGGTAGGAATCCCATGCCCCACTATGAAGTAGTAGTAAATCTTTTTTATTCATAAGAATAAGGGAAGCATTCAATTGAGCGTAGCTCATTTACAATGAAGTCCCAGTATCAAAAGACAAACAACATAACAGTCAACATTATTAAATTGCAGTATAAAAATATACACTATACAACAAGGAGCAATATCTGTATGCAACTAGGGTTAATAAATATCACATTGATTACAATTAAATTGCCTACTGGCCCATCCCAGGTACCATTTATTCAGATCAGAAAAATAGATTATCTGATTCACTTCCCTTAGACACACAGGGATTTTATTCCATAAGGTCATCCCTCTGAAAGGAACCAATGACTTGCTAACATTCAAATTACATCTGGGGGTTAAATAATGTAACCCCTAGGCAGCCCTAAAATTATCTTTCATATTAAGCAATAAGATATGATTAGGTGTGCTTCAAACAGTATTAATGCATGACAAGAGGCGTATAAAGGCCGTACATTAGAATTAGCTAATGCACATCCATGGAGTGTCTTACTACACTTATAAAATAGGCTTATATTTTTACATGTTACTAAGAATTTATTAAAAAAGTATTTAAACATGTACACCTACAAATGTTTATCTTAATTCATGATACAATATTCTTTCTGCCTTTTTTTTTTTTGCTTTAAGACTATTGTCCTTCCAGCAGAAGCTGGGAACAGTAATGCGAGAATATAACCCAGGCATCACCTTGGCGGAGATAGTTAGACACGTCATCTCTGCAATCTACCAGGCACTTCAACCAGCTTGGTGCTACAGATACAGCACGTCCCCTAAATATTAGCCTGTGGCATTAGGACAGAGACCAGATGAGCAACAATGGAGCAAAGTCTGGCAAAATATTTATCGCTATATTAAGTATGATAGATATTGGTTTACTCAATTCAGAATCATCCATGTCATATACAATACCTCTGGGAAATTACATAAGTGGGAGCTTCTGAATTTGTCAATGTGTACCAGATGTAATATGGGGGAAGGTACACTCTTACATATTCTTTGGGACTGCCCCAAGGCCCAACCTTTTTGGCTGAGGGTTAAGGAGACTTTGGATCTTGATCTGGGTTTGACTGAGGCTTTTACAAAAGAAAGATATATCCTGAGGTTGGAAATCCAGGCCCTAACAGGCCCCAGGCACTACCACTTTGCCTTGATTACCATGGCAATCAAGAAAATCATACTATGACATTGGATGGACCAAACTATCCCATCCATCATGGAATGCTAGAAATATTAAAAGAGGAATGCACATTGGCTTCTATGAGTTATCGTTATCAGTTGTACGTGAGGTGCTGGGGTCCCTTGGATGTCTGGCTGTCTACCATAGGGCAATAATCATGTTGTATATGCCAAATGGTTGTATCTGCCTCCTTTGGATGTAAGCTTTATTCCTGTGTCCTAACACTGAATTGGGAGAAGGGGGAATGGTGGCTGGAGAGCATGGGTGGGTGGGTGTATTTTGTGTATATGTGCTCAGTTCCTTTCACTTTACTGTATATCATAACACTAATGTTTCTAATAAAGTATATTCAATAAAAAAAGACCACTGTCCTACTGTGGCATCCATAATTGTAGCCTGCAGCAATGCTTATCCCATATTACAGGGCCCAAGTCCTACCCTTTATGGAGACTGCCCATAGAGACACATAAACTGAGAAAGTATAAAGTGAGTAGTTTGTGTGGATTGACATTAGCCACATTTCTTGTTATTTTCTAAAATCACACCATAAAACTATTACCTACAGGGCAAACAGCGAGGCTGATTTTTTAGAAGGGAAGCCTGGTAGCAGCTTTGGTGATACATGACAGGTGACAATTACAACACTATATACATTTTGTTAAAATTACAGGACTGTTCATGTTGTAGTGAGCAAGTCACCACATTGGTGAGCACATATTTCAAAGGCAGGTGGTTAGGGAGGCTGTTTTTACCTTAACACTTTTCTGCAGTTGCCAGAGTTGGCTGGAATGGAGTTTATGTTGTTGTCATGGCTTCTAAGCACCTCTCATATTTGACATTAAGCTCAGAAATATTAATAAACATATTTTTTTTTTCAGAAATTGAGTATGTTTGCTGATTTATTTAATGTTTCCCACTGGAACAATTAAGCTTCTGTGTCCTGGGGACATGCTGCTAGTTCATGACAGGAGTGAGGGGATGGGTGTGAGGAAACAAGCTTGTGCTGAACTGGTGATACAGTCTTGACAAGGAGGTTGCAAATGTGTTTGATTTGAAAAAAATTAAGAACAATGATCTTATGTGTATTCAGTGCTTTGTTTTTGTTACTGCAGGTTCATACTACAAAGAGCTAAAGAGGACTTGGTTGTACACATACAGGAAGACAGAGAACATCCCAAGCTGGTGGTGGAAGGGGGTGGGGCGATCAAAACTTAACACCCCTGTATAGAAAAACAAACATAAAATACAGTAAAAATAATGGAGTTTAGTTTTGTTTCTGTTTACCTGTGTTATGGCAGACATCAGGCTGGGTAACAAGCAGCTGTTGTGAAGTTCTCAGTGAATAAATTGTGCAGTCTCACTAAGTGTTTGTGTGTGTTGTAGGGGTGGTGGCAGCTTTTGCCTTTTATATTTCTGAAAAGACTCAAAGTTTTATGAGATGTTCTGTGTCCAACTTGTGAGAACACGTTTTCAGCTATGCATTTGACACTTCTAACACATGGCTAACAACCAAGCAGAATTGCCAAAATCCCTTCTCCATTTTAATAACACAATTAAACATGACAGTTGAGCTAGTTCTATTATTTTAAGTGTACCATATTGCATTTAACTCAGTTTTACTGTGGAGGCCATTTTGTACCAAGGTTAAATAATGTACTGTTTGGACTTGTTAATGTGCTATTGTAAGGAAAATTAATAATTATGGCTGCTGTAGTGTATTTGCAACATGAATAAAGAACAAAAGGATTACTTGGGCTGGTAAATTTAAACCCAGTCCAATCCCCCATCCCAATTGCATAAACAGATTAGGTTAAATGGCTGAAATAGATTACTGTTCCTGTTAAGCTGAAATACATCAAAATGTTAACCTTTTTAAGGCAAGCCCAACGAATCAACAATGTGTACACTTCAGAATATTATTTGGACATCGTATTAGCACCATAAACTTTCAAGCCATATTGAAAATATTCAGTACTATAAAATGGTATGAGAAAATCTATACATTTCATTGGCCAAGAGACATCAGCTGACCATACATTAACTCTCTATATAAGCACAGTCGTCCTGGTCCTAAACCACATCACACAATAAACAAATCAGTTCTCCTACAACAGAACTATCTTCCATCAGTCCCCTTACAACCAGAACTGATTTTCCATCACAGACATGGCTGATACCTTTACACTGTAAAAACCTTCAAATGGACCCTAAAAATAAAACTACCTTAAATAAAAAATAAAACAAAAAAATGTAATAGTTTTTCATTGATCATCCCACTCTCCTTATATACATAAACAAATTAGAAACAATAAATATTGTTTACAGTTTTCATTACAACTATTTCTTTGCTGACAGTTAAAAATCCCCCTTCTATCTTTACCATGCTTATCAGGGAAATCTCTACTGCTTTCCCTGACAGTGAGATAACTGAGTCTGAAGCTTTAGAAAAGACCTGTGTGTGTGTGTGTGTGTGTGTGTGTGTGTGTGCATGCAGTATGTTAGGAGAGGAACATTCTGCCAGTGGAACTGAGGAGAATTTTGAATCCCTGTATTCCATGGTAAATGTTCCATGATACGCATTCCATTTCTTGAATGTGGGGAAATACAGAGAAAAGAAAAAAAACAGAATGAAGAAAGTAAGCAATAATACTATATAAACACAGAGAAAAGATGGTAAATGACTCACCCTGCTGTTTAGCTTTTAGGACAGAGAGAGTAGTTCATGATGCTGTCAGTGAATGTGGCAGTTTTGAACCATGCTCATGCTTGCAGCATCGAGAACTGAGAAGCCTCTGTTATGGCTTCTTTTTAGTTTTGTCTACAGAGTGAGGAGAATGAAATAAAGAAAGGGGACTATGTGTCATACTTAGAATGAGGAAAACAGCATGTGTAAATTGTTGTGGCTGGCAGGGGAATATGAAACTTAAGTGGGCAGGGAGGCACACACTGTATAACACTACTTTAATCTAGCACCAGTAGGTGGAAGGACTATTTTATGTTAAAAGCACAGATTCACTTACATTTTTACTTATTTAAAACTTTTTTCAAAATAAAAAAATTGCTTCTAAAAATAAAGGGCCATTTTATAAGGGCAATAAGACACTCCAGGGTTGTGCATTATGGTGTGATAACCACACTTCTAGGGATGATTGGCACTTGGCCTTCAACCTCATGCCTAACTACACCCCTAGGAGTATGGTTATCACACCGTAATGCACACCCCATTGTATCTTATTGCTTACTTTTTAGGATTTATTGAAACATTAATCCTTCAACAAACAATCATATATCGTGTTGTGTATGACATAAAGAACTACAGTTCAGTCCAAAGAATGATATTCTGTAGTCTCTTAGCTTTCATGAGTCTGTTATGCTCCAGGGCAGATGGCTGTTGCAGGATTCAGGCAGAGTAATTGAAACATGTAGTTTAGGTTCAAACAGCACTATTTCTAAATTTGAGCCCAGTGTTGTAATTAAAGCACTCACCTGGACATGAAACTCCAGAAATCTTTTAGATTCATCTGGCTCTCCAAGAAAATAAACCTGACTAT
The DNA here is from genome assembly GCA_016271365.2 of Neoceratodus forsteri. Classification (NCBI taxonomy): domain Eukaryota; kingdom Metazoa; phylum Chordata; order Ceratodontiformes; family Ceratodontidae; genus Neoceratodus; species Neoceratodus forsteri. The sequence continues at coordinate 423,194,945 of CM028130.1, forward strand.
TTAGACAGACCAAGAAATGAGTTGGCTTGGGGAATTGTAGCCACCGCACCAATCAAGTTTAAAGCTGGACTCGGTTGTCATCAGTTGCTCACTTGTTGATAGTCTCCCACGTGTAGCTAAGAATTACATGGGCATGGAGTCTAAATTATCCTCTCACTTACCTGGTGGTTCCACCATGACAGAGTTAAGGCACATTGGCAGGGCAATGTGGGGAATCTTGCACTTTGATCACCTGTGCAGCACCTGTCATGTGCATAAAAAGAGGGCTACAGTTTTCTGTGCTGTCTATCCAGCACCTTTTATGAGCATACAGTACACACACACACACCCTACACAGCTGTCAGCACATGCATGCACACTGCTAGCCTCAAGTTGGAATGTCTCTTTTGTCAACAAATAGACTCCTAGGCATAATCAGAAAGTATCCTCATTTTAGCAATGTAACATTCAGTTACCCTGTTGTGATGAATATTTATGAAAACATAGTTTGCAATTGTAACCATTTTAATTTCAGCAATTGTACTAAACTCTGAATTAAACAGAAATGTTCTTGTCTTTCTTTTTTACATCAACTCTTTAAATATCTATAAAATTAGGCACAAAAGTCAGATAAGGGGTTTATATGACTTAAATCTAACACAGCACATTTTGACTTGTTGACTTTCTCCATATCTATAGCCTTAGTCAGCCTTAAAGCCATAGTTCATGTGGAAAGGAAAGGAAAGCAGGAATATCAGTTTGTAATATGAAGATATTGATGGGGCTATTTTCTTAGCTAGGGTGTGTCTAATGCAAGTGAATCTGTGAAGGTGGTAGTTGTTGGGGGGGTGTACTATCCTATGATGTCTATTCTCATGTGAAAACTGGCTTCTAAGTGAAAATAAGGTTATTTCAGCATTTGGCACAAAAGATTTAAATACGTGAACCATGGAGGAGATAAATATCAGGGTTGAATACAAGTGGTTATTCAACCCTGTTATTCACCTCTGGTGTAATTAATACTGGTAACTGTTTTTCCCATAGAAAGAGCTGTTCATAATTTGCCATTATAACCTATGAGTTATAATGTCAAACATGTGCCAGCTTTTCCGATGGGAGGCTCATATTGAATGTTCAACATGCAATCCTACTCCTGTTTTCTGTAACAACTGTTTTCAGAACAGTAGGTCCTACATACAAGTTTAACCCTTTTTAGAACTCACAGCTGTTTCCAGAAATGGGTCATTCTCTGACAGGAAAGGCACTTTGTGGGCAGTCACTGATGCAGTTGTGCTACTGCTATTCCTGCCTTCTGATGATGTTTCTTGCTCTCCACTTGGCCTCTCTCACAGCTGTGGCTCTGCTTTTTCTGTCCACTGCCACTACTGACTAGCAGTTACAGGGTGAAAAATCTGAGAACAGCAATTACATAAAATGATACATGAGGAGGAATATATAACTTGAATTTTATGCCAACCCTCAATGCGGAATGTTTGTATAAACCCCTCAAGTTTTGATCTTGGGGTTTATATAGCATCCCACACCTTGGATGTGCATAACATTCTCCTTATGTACTCCTCCCCAGGCATTATTCTATATGTTATTCTCCTGGTAGCTCTAGGTAGTCTACCCTTGGTGATATCACTATGATGTTGCAATTCTTCTAAGTCCAATGGTATAAATAGGATATTCTGCAGGATGTTTTGGGATCAACTTGTATTCACTCTGTGAGTCCAAAGCGGATAAAAAGCTTGTCCCTGGATCCTATGAATATCCCCTTTTTATATAATGCTGGTTGAGTGAAAAGTGCACATGGAAATGAGTCATTTTAGCTGATGTCTTATGCAACCTCTAAAAATATTTTAGCTGTTACATATTTAACAAGCATTTACATTAATTATTTACATTTGGTTTAATTTACATTTCACCAATTACTTTAATTTCAGCAACAGTGAGAAACATTATTTAAAAATCTGGATGGCAGGAAGAGTTCCCAGCATTGAAGAATGGTGAAAATAGTTTCTAGGGGCCAGAATCTCAAAACTCTCAAAAGTTCTGCAGCTGCAGGAAGAACTCTTTGTCAAGTGGATTGCCACTTTTGGAAGTGCAGTTTCTCCCTCAGTTATGGGATTCTCAAAAGTGGAGATGGTTTATGACAGGATCCATGATTTACGGCAGCTTTCAGGAGGTGTTTCTATAGAATTCCTGCTGCTGTGAAAAAATGTTATGGCCGGTGGGACCAGCCATAACATCTTCTGCAGCTGTTGCAGCTGAGAATACCAATCTCACCAGCTGTGGAGATTTCGGTCCGCAACTGAAGTTCTGGTGCGGGACTTAGTCTCAAATCCTTTTGAGAATCTGGCCCTAGAAGTCCTTAGACTAGAAAGACTAGTTCATTTGTTCATTAACTCATTTGATGCTGGAGCAAAACTGGTCTTTCTTGACCAAATGATCCACTCTTTATAAATTATTTGCCATTGGCTTATCTGCATTATAGACTTCTTCAATGGAAGGGATGTTTGGCTCTCTGCAACCTGTAAGGATAATCTTCATCCTTTATCTTTCCTTTGTAGGCTATGTTTCTCTTTCTCTTCTCTTCTCTTCTCTTCTCTTCTCTTCTCTTCTCTTCTCTTCTCTTCTCTTGATCTTCTCCCTTTTTTCAGAGCTGCATGGGCAGGGCCCTGCATCCTATTGCTAGGACTAGGAAAAAGCAACTTGCCAAAAGTCCCCTCCGAGCCTGAGCACCATAGTCCACTATGCCCTTGCACTACTTTTTTTTTTACCTAGGGCACAGCTAGGATTTGCTTCTTTTTACTTTAATATTACTTCCCTGAGCCCTAATAATAGACACTGTCCTGATCGCAATTTCTGCTCATATGTTTTATAATAAAAGGGCCAAATTTAAATCAGATTAATGTCATCATCCTGCCCCCCCCCACACACACACTACCATGCATGTGCATTTTTTTCTTCTTATTTTTACTTTCTTTTCCTTTTTTCTTCCCACCTGACCCTCTCTCTTAGCATCCACTCTTCTAAAATATAACAGTGACATTGGGGGTGCCCAATCCCCCAGTGTCATGATCCACATCTCGATCCATTCTTTTTAAATTTAGTTTTAACCTGTAACAAGAAAACCATCCAGTGATGTCTTTTGCATCATATTAGAACTCCCACAGACCATCCCACTGACCACACCCCCAGCCCTTACTTACCCATTGGGGGTCCAACACCCTAATCCTGTCTGGACTGCAGACACGTCTTCACTCTTCAAAGCCCAGTCATGAACTGAAGAAACAGGTATGTCATTCAATGTATTTCAATGGGGTTTTGAACTTAGAGGTATAACTTTTTTTTTTTTAGCCCCAGCAGCAGTTTTGCTTTATTCAGCCCCATCTGCCCCTAATCTAGATTAAAGGACATTGTGGGTTTGTGTGAGACTGGGAACCTCTTGCCCCAGGATGAACCACCTGCAGCACTGGCCTCCTCCCTCACTCCCAGTCCTCACACAATGCAGGGAGCCATGGACTTGCAGCTATCTAATACTGAAGGGCAAATACTACTACTATCTTCTCTGTTGAAGCCTCACACTCTCCTCTGAGCACTCTGCCCTCTCCATTGTTTAATATGTGGTTTGCTTGAGCCAAGGCTAGATTTTAATTATATCATTGGAATATTTTAGGAATGGAGGATCGCTTTCCCAGAGAATGCTTATTATACTATTACAATATTGTAGCAATCATGATTTGTGAACCCATAGCCAACATTCGGTTGTGCTGTCATTATTTTTTGGAGTGTTTTACAGCTCCTTGTTAGCATATGTAGAACAGCACAGTACACTTGTATACTCGTCTCATCTAACAAATAATGAAAGAATAAAAGAAGAGTAGACCAGCGTTTCATCAGCCCCATGCCAAGTGGTGTATTGTACATCTCCACTGAATCATCTGGCAGTACATGTATGCAATGAAAATCATAATCAGTTGACACAAAGCAAAAACAATATAGTTGTCAAGAGTAGTCCAGCATTATATGACCACTACCATATCAAGTGTTTTATCGTACTACACAACTTAAAAAAACAAAAACAAAAAAAGAATATTTAGCTAGTATAGATAGTCCTTTGTAATTGACTACTATTGAATACATGGAGTACTCTCTTATATACGCATGCATCTTACACTGTAGTTAAACAATCTCAATGTCTCATTTTATTTATATTTTGTATAACAAGAAAGTAATCTCGTTATGATTTTCAAAACAGTTGTGTGCAGTAGAAAAAACATCACAAAGTTGCAAATCTACATGTTAGTATAATTATAGTTGATGCAGTAAAACTGTAATAAGAGCCAGCGTGTATTATCTCCTCCTTAGGGAGTAGGTGCACCCCCTTCCTGCGAAATGATGTCTTTCAATACAGTATGGTATTCTCAATGAAGTATTTGAAACATATAAACATAGAAACATTTAATTTGATGTCAGATAAGGATGTCTAAGCCCATCCAGTCTGCCCTTTTTACTATGTACTAAACATATTGAAGAGCCTACTGTAACTCTGATTTTATCATTTCTTTTGGACCGCTAGGTTCCCTCTATGTCTATCCCATACAGTCCTGAATTCCCTAACTGACTTTGCTCCCACCACCTATGCTGGGATGCTGTTCCATGCATCTACCACCCTTTTTGAGAAGAAGAACTTTCTCACATAGGCCTTCTAGTCTACACCCCTCCAGATACATGTCATGCCCTCTTGTTCTAGATTATTTACTTTTATGTAAAATGCATGCTTGTATCTTATTTATTCTCCTTAGATACTATTCACCCCAGCACCCCACTGACTGTCCCTATTGCCTTGCCACATTGTTTGGCCACAATTAAATCATTAAATATGATCGCCCCCAGATCTCTAACCTGTTTGGCAGCCGTTAATAACCGACAATCCATCATGTAATCTCTTCCTGGGTTCCTGCACCACAAGTGCATGATTTTGCACTTCATCGCATTGAATATTAGCTGCCACATTCAGGACCATGGCTACAGCTAAGAATGTTTGGGCCCAGGACAAGTAATGTGAGATGGGCCCCATATCCCAATCCAGTTAAGTTGGGGATCTGGGTGCAGCCAGGCCCCCAGAAGTACTGGGGGTTTAGATGCTCTCTGGTGAGTTCTGGGGCTTGTATGGAAGATAAAAACACACTTTTCTTATGTCTTCTCTACCCCTTAATCCAGGGAAAAATATACTCTTTCCCTGGAGTCAGAGGTGTGCTAGTCTCTTGCTAGCCTTAAAATCTGCAGCTGCAAGGGATGGCTGCAACTGGCTGACCAACTATACTAGGCAGTAGAAGGATAGGTATGGCTGGGGGTGAGCCTGTAGCTGCATGTAAATAAAGCAGACTAGGGCATGTGTTCTGTTGGCTGGGTGGGGAAGATTAACCACCTTAAGGAGGTGTAGAGAGCTCAGTGGTGAGTGAGATGGGGAGGAGAGAGGGCAAATTGGTGATATTATTGTAGGTAATGTCCCACTTGTGCAGGTAAAGTTGAGGGGACATTGGTCAATAGAAGCAATCCATGTTGTAGGCTGGGGAGGAAGACACCCTGGGCAATGGCCAGGCAGGCTTTGAGGGTGAGGAGATGTTTGAAACAATAGGCTAGGCTGATGTGGGTATTTGCTGCCTTACATTGGTTTGATATGTGAAGGTGAAAGTTAAGACAATGGTCAAGGATAACCCCCAAGTACTTAAACTCACTGACAATAGTAATTGGGGACCCCTTTAGACAACTGGCATTATCTCATGTTGCAGAACAAGACCCCGTTAAAATTAGACATTACTTCTGAGCTATGCAGGGTAAATGCATTTCTAAAAAATGTAAATGCAGTACCATGATGAAAATGGGATATAGCATCTCTGCCATGCTATCCTGGGTAACTGTTTTGTAAAAATGTATAAGAGCAGGACCCCCTTGAAACTGAAGTAATGCCACTCTTCTGACCTAGCATGGGTGAATTGATTGTAGAAATGTGTGCAAGCAGGATTCCACTATAACAGGACCCCATTGAAAAGGTCACATTGGGTCTAGGCTGGCCTGTCTGTGGAGAAATGCATTGTAAAAGTAGGACCAGACTGAAAGTGAGATGTTGCCTGTCAAATGTACCATCCTGGGTAAAAACATTGTAAAACTTTGCAGGAACAGGACCCCATTGAAAAATGAGATATTACATCTCAGCCTGGATATCCTGGTTAAATGTATAGCAAAACATGTAAAAGTGAAGACCCCATTAAAATGAGATATTGCATTTCAGCTGTGCTGTTTTGGGTAAATACAGTGGGGAAAAAAGGTAAAAGCAAGACCATGTATAAAATGAGATTTTGCATCTCTACTGTGCTATTATAGGTAAATACAGAGTAAAAATGTGAAAAAGCAGGATCACACTACAGCAGAACCCCACAGAAAATGAAGTATTGCCTCTCAGCTGTTCTAGCCTTGCTGCACACTTTGTAAAAATGGACAAAAGCAAGATTCCATACAAAGCAAGATATTATATCATAGCTGTGCTTTCCTGGGTAAATACAATGTTAAAATGTATAAAACCAGTGAAATAAGATATTGCATCTAAGCGTCCCTTCTTTACCCCTGTTTTTGAAGCAGTAAAGTTTGAACAGTAAAATCTTTGTGTAGATGCAGTCCAGAGAAGGGCAATGAAAATGATGCATGGACTGCAGCAGAAATGATATGAGGAGAAACTGAAGCCACTCAATATGTATATGCTACAGGATAGGATGAAGAGAAAGATATGATAGAGACTATCTAGTACATCAAGGATAATAATAAAGTTCAGGAAGGAAGCATTGTTCAGAAAATGAGATGTGTAAGAACAAGGGGTCACAATATGAGGCTAGAAGGGGGGCAGAATCAAGAGACAACATGAAGAAGTAATTTTACATGGAAAGGATAGTGGATGCATGGAACAGCCTAACTGAGAAGGTTGTAGGGCCAAAAACAGTAGGTGGATTCCCAAAGTCATGTGACAGACAGAAGGCAACCATACTGGTAGGAAGGAGCAGGTAAGAAACAGATCAAATAGGTTCTGATTTAGTTTATACAATAGGTAGAGGAATGAACACATTAAGTCAACTGGGAGGTCCTTGTCCACTTTCAAATTCTATGTGTTTATGTTTCTGTTTCTTTCTGTAACTGCAGCATATTATTCTGGGAATTGGTGTTGGACAGCTGAAAATATCAACAAGTGGAATGAATGTACTCAGAGACAGGACTATTGTTTCATATCGCACCATAGTGATGACTTACACCTATCTAACCCACACCATGTATTGTCTTATTGTATACCTATGGCACCCACGGGATCAGATGAAAATGGAGGACAGTGTTGTGAAAGAATTTATGTGGTGTGCATATCCAGATATATTTTTTTTATTTATTTAGGGATTCGGATCATACCTTTGAGCTCAGAGCTCTTTTACAAATGTTCCACGTAAAACAGTGACAATGACATCAATAACAAACAGTTTACATATGATACTCGAATAGTAGGTAGCTAATATACAATAAGGTTACAATGTCATTCATAGTACCAATGGTGATAGTACAGCATCAAGAGCATTCAACTAGAGTAAAGGACAGTGTTTATATGTAGCGAAGGAGATAAAGAGGTGTGACACCTAGTGTGAGAGTCCAAGGAGGAGTCAAGGAGGGAGACTGGGGGGTGGCGGCCAAGAAGTGGCTTTGTCTAGGAGGTTGGGAGGTAGTGTAGTAGGTTGGTTTAAGGTTGATCCAGTGGAGAAAAGGCACAGGGGAGAGGAAGACAGAGGATAGGGCAGAGGAAAGAGTGGGGTTAAAGAAAGGGAAGGAGAATGTGGATGAGTGGGCATTATGGGTGTTAGAGTCCTAGTGGCAGTCACAAACTGTCCTAGTAAGAAGGTGTTGCCTTAGGCCACATTTTTGAATTACGAGGTGCATTGGTAATTTAGAATGTGCACTACAGTTTCATTGAGCCATTGTGGGGCCATATAGCTTAAAAACACGCTGTCCCTGCACAGTTCGACGGAAAGGTGTTGATAGGGCCCCCCTCATCCTGCCTCTTGTGGTATAGCTGGTAGCACTTGGTGTTAGGATGCTAGAAATGCATGGGGCGGTTTTACCCATTAGTGCCTTTTTTCCAAGGAGACATGTTTGGAATATAATCCTGTTCTTTAGTGGCAGCCAATTGGTCTCCTCATATAAGGAGCAGGTGTGGGCATTTCGATCTGCAGCCATTGTGAGCCTACATGCCTTGTTGAGGGCAATGTGAATCCTTTTTAGTGCAGTGTCTGTTGCTTCGCCGTAGACCACCAATCCATAGTCGATGGTAGAAAGGATGGAGCTGGAGACTGAGAGATGGAGGGCCTCTGGAGTGAGATACATTTTATGCTTATATAGTACACCCAGCTTGGTGTTCACTGCCTTTACCACTGTGTCGATGTGTTGGGCGAAGGTGAGGCAGTCATCAACGGTGACCCCCAGGTACTTGAAGGTCTGAACTTGTTCCAGCAGCTCACTGACTTTATTGGAGATGGTGAGAGGAGGGAGCTTCTTTTTGTGCTGTGGACTGGCTGTAAGCATCACCTTGGTTTTTTTGTAGTTTAATAGAAGTTTATGACTACAGAACCAGTCTCCCAGCTTGTAGAAGGATGCCTGCAGCTCAGAGTGGAGGGTGACTATTGATGAACTGCTGGTGAGAAGCACAGCATAATCTGCTTAAAGTATCAGTTTAGTGTCACAGGCTTCAGGAAGATTATTTAGGAAGGGGCTGAATAGTAAGGGCAACAGTATTGACCCCTGTGGAACCCCTAAAGATACCTCGTTGGAGCTAGATACTGTGTGCCCAATTTTTACACGTTGGCTTCTGTGTGTTAGGTAGTCCTGGAACCAGCAGACAGCATTGGTTGCAACCCCCAGGTTCTGTAGTTGAGTCAGGAGGAGAGAGTGATTGACAGTGTCGAAGGCTTTGGTGAGGTCTATGAAGACTGACCCCACCAGAGTAGTTACTAATATCCTCAGTGTACCTTGGATTGGCTAAACTGTAGAAACATAGAAACATAGAAATTATCGGCAGATAAGGACCACTAGGCCCATCCAGTCTGACCATAAGTCCTATCCTTGTTTGCGGCCTCTGATCCCACTTGATCACAGACTTTCTCCACTCCTTCCCACTTCTAGGGATCCTTTATGCCTGTTTCGTGCATGTTTAAAACCATCCACTGTGCTCGTTCCAAACACCTCTTGTGGTAAACTATTCCATACGTCTAAAACCTTTTTCATAAAGATATACTCCCTCACATTTCTCCTTATACTGACACCTTCCAATTTCAAGTCATGCACTCTCATTCTTGTACTCCTCCTACATTGGAAGATGTGGCCTCCCTGCACCTTGTTTATGCCTTTTAGGTAGCTGAAGGTTTATATCATGCTTCCCCACTCCCTCCTTTCCTCCAGCGAGTACACATTGAGGACCTTTAATTCCTCCTCATATGTTTTCTGGGGCAAGCCCTGTACCATCTTTGACACCCTTCTCTGGACTGCCTCCACCCTGTCAATGTCCTTATGAAGATGCAGCCTCCAGAATTTTGCCCAGTACTGTAAAGGAGACCTTACTAGTGTTTTATACAGTGGAACCACCACCTATCTTTGTCTGCTAATGTTACCTCTGCAAATGCACAACAGCATGCCACTGGTCCTCCCTGCAGCCTTTGAACTTTGCTTAGACACTTTCAGGTTGTCTGAAATAATAACTCCCCCAGATCCCTTCCTTCATTGGTGACAGTCAGCAACTCCCACCCACCCACTCCCATCCTGTAGCTCTCTCCAGTGTTCCCTCATCCCAGGTGCATTATTTTGCACTCTTTGAATTGAACCACAGCTACTACACCTTGGACCACTCTTTAAGCTTCCCTCGGTCCCTCCTGATGTTCTCCACCCCATCTGGAGTATCAACCCTGCTGTGGATCTTGGTATCATCTGCAAACAGGCAGACCATTCCCTCTGCTGTTGATTGAATGATTTTTCTGCTTAACCCTTATACAGTAGCAGTTTCTTACTATTATTCACATATGTACTATCATGAACTCTTAATGTAACACCTCCTCAAAATGGGGGCTAATTTTTTGGCTCTACAAGACCCAGTTCCAGCCATTGCCATCACTGTTGCTCCCACCAGCTATGGGTACTTGGACTGCCATGTGGGGACAGGAGCAGGAGCAGAAGAGGCAGAGGAGCTCCAGGATTTATTTGGTGCTTCTGACACCATTAGGTCTGTGACTTCTTCCCCACATCAGAAAACCTGCCTGCCTCTGCCAGAAGAGAGCAACAGTGCTTGTGATGTTTGGGGACTCTCCCTGATCACAGCCCCAACCAAACTAGATGTTTAAGAATTACCATACTAATGGTGACAAAAATAATAACTTTAGGGCAGGAACCCTTTGATAATAGACTTGTAAAACCTGTGCCGCTTGAACCACACATGTGGTGGCCACCTTAGCCACCTCTGACCCCTCATAACACTGCTACAGGGACAGAGGCCAGAATGACAGCAAATTAGGCCTTCAGAGAGAACTACAGAGGGTTCTATGGACTTTGGAGGACTTCATTATTTTCCAAAAAGTAAATCAGCTGATCAACCATAAAGTGACACCCAGACAGACCCTCCCAGGGGACTGACTGGGAAACATTGCCAGTGGAGAGGCTACCTGCTTCTGGTAAGACTGAGGAATTTTGCAGCACATCCTCAGCTTAGAGAGATAATGGAGAGAAGCACACTTCATGTCTGCTTGAGGGAAAAAGGAGCTGTGTAGAGGCTTTGGAGGGAGACGTGTGCTTTTACAGCCACCCAGGAGGAGACTGCTGCTTGCAATATTAAAGGAGAGAGACACAGGAGTCAGCAGTTGAAGGCATCTGCCTGTAAGGACAAGCCACTCTGTATCTGATCTTTAGCACATAGCTAGAGTCTTTTCCCTAAGACAGACCAGAAGACTTTAGTTGAGAAGGAACAGACAGGGCCTAAGACCACTGTGCTGATTTGTCTACAGCAAGATGAGCAGCAGAAACTTTGAATCCTCAAGATACCCCAAGACAGTGAGAGACTGATGAAGTGAGAGCCCAACTGAGTCTGTGTCAGGTGCAAGAGAGAGCAATTAGCAGAACAGAGCTGATGGATCATTGGTTGAGCCACACTGGACTACTGAATAGTGGTGTGTGACTAATGAATATTACATTCCATTTACTGCAAATAATGCACTATTCAGTATTCAGAACTCGCTGCTTGCAATATTTAAGGAGAGAGACACAGGAATCAGCAGTTGAAGGCATCTGCTTATAAGGACACACCACTCTGCATCTGATCTTTAGTATTATAGCAAGAGACCTTTCCCCAAGACAGACCAGAGGAGTTTGAGTTGAGAAGGAACCGACAGTGCCTAAGACCACTGTGCTGATTGTCTACAGTAAGCTGAGCAGCAGAGGTTTTGAATCCTCATGATACCCCAAGACAGTGAGAGACTGATGTAGTGAGAGCCCAGTTGAGTCTGTGTGAGGTGCAAGGAAGGGCAATTAGCAGAAGAGAGCTAATGGAGCATTGGTTAAGCCACACTGGACTACTGAATAGTGGTGTGTGACTAATGAATATTACATTCCGTATAGCACAAATAATGCACTATTTGGTATTCAGGAGCTGAATACCAGATAGCAGCACTATTTGTCTGGGACCCCAAATTCACAACATAGCCATTTCTTTACAGCACCTCATGAATGTGACAACTGTCATTTTTCAACTCCAGCCCAAAATGGGTGTTTGTGTCCCGAAAGTTGATTTCACAGTCCCTGTGAGAAATCACCTTTCAGGCAGGAATTGAAGATTTGATAAGCCCTTCTTCATGGGACAGGGTCATGACAAGGCTAGGTTGACAATTTGTTCTACAAATATTACAAAACAAGAGATTTATGAACCTGCATTACATTTTCCTAATGCAGGCTCATAACTTTGGTACTTTTCAGTCTTTTTACCCCACATTCCTCCCATGTAGCCCTATTGACTCTGGCCAGAGTATGTTTTTTTCTGGTTTCTCTTTCTTGCCTTTTGTTCTTTCTTTGACAGCATACATTCTTTTTGATGGTAATTCAGGGGTAATTGCATCTTATATAGTAATAGATAAATTCTATTTATAGTTCATATGTTTTACAGAACTTAGTTGAATTTATTTAAATAATTATCTTAACTGTTTTTATAACTTTTTGTAGTGTTTTCTGATTTTGATTGTTTAACTCTCAGTATATGTTGTTTGTAATTGTATATATTGCAGTACTTGTTTACTGTTGTATTTTATTTAAATCAATAACATTTAATTAATAGAAAAAACAAGCATTTATTTTAGAGTTTGCAAATATCAGGCATTTATTTTAGAGGTTACATATGGCACAGCCACACATTCTACAGTTGGAGCTTTTCTCAGAATCAATCCAATGCCCAGCTTTCATAAGGCTGATGATATCACAAAAGCACTATCCTGCCTTGAGACCAGCTGCTGAACATAAAGAGAAACAAATAAATCTTACACAAACAGCTGATTTAAAAGTTATAACTATAAACTGGTGTTGTATAAACTGAGAGAACACAATGGCCTCATTTTAATACCAAAATATCTACTCTTTTGAGAAAGCAGGACTTAAATAATTCAATCATGGGTTTGTCACTTGTATGTTATGGTCATGCCGCCTCACTAATGAAGATACACAGTGTATTTTGAGTTGGGCCATTGTGTATCCCATGTATATATTTCTATTTCCTAGCAAATTACTTTTTCAATTTTGACCCCCCATGTTTTGCCACTTTAATCCCACTCATCAACAGCCTGTTTCTTGTCCCCTATATCAGGAGCCCTCTCTCAAAGGGCAAGCAAGCAAGGGCAGGAGGGAGGGAGGGAAGAGAGTACCCACTCCATCATAGTCAGAAGAACCAGATAATAACTGAAGATGTGATATTTGTAGAAATGTAGATCAATTAAAGATTTTAGGCCCAAGGATATCTGCTTCTTTGGGCTTTCTAATGACCTCTCAGACATAACTCCACTGTACAGTAGCTTTGTACAGATCAGAATAGTGAGTACTGGCAGCAATCATTCAGCCATCCTTGACTGGGATTTTTCTATTTTTTTCCCTCTTGCTGTCCCACTTTTACAGCTAGTACTGCACTGTGTAAAGGACAGACCCTGTAGGAACATAGTAGGCCCCCTGTGAAAAAATGCAGTCCTTCCTTTCTGCCTGCAGCTGTGGAATGTAATTCTGCATGTTGGCTTAATTGCAGGCATAAACAGTTTATTGCAACTGTTCTATTGGGTGGTCTCTTGAAATGCAGATCTAATTTTAACAAGATTTCTTGTGCAGAAAGACCTGTAATATAAACAAGCTATGTCAATCTGAATGATAAACATCTTCAAAAATTAGTAACACTGATCATTAGGTTCCTTTCACGTTATTGTTTGCCTGGGCTTTGGAGTCTGTTGCCCTTAGTGATTCTGGGATGCTTCAAGAACTGTCTGGTTTGAATTATCTAATGTCTGACAGGTAATTGAAAAAAAATCATATTTGTCTGCAATTACCTGGGGAAACATGACTGTGCTGTCTCTTGCATTGAAATTAATAAAATGTAGTTACAGTGTTCCAAAATTTCTGTTTATTGTTTTAGCTATACATTGCATATTAAACCTGGATGAAAATGTTCAGGTCATACCTTTTCTGCCCTTCGGCATAGTATTTCTCTCTGTACTTACCTCCATCCCTTCAAGACGAGACATATCAAGGATCCTGTCTTTTTATTTTGTTTTCTTAGAAACTCCTTACACTTCATTTGAGTTCATAATGAATTCTTCACTGGGTGTGCTTCTTTTTGATGATCCATCTAGTGCCAGGAAGCCCTGCATTGATGTACAAGTCAAGTTGGCAGCTGACTAACTATTCTGAGCAACTGGGCTTTTATGCTGGATTTTCTGTAATTTTAAAACTTCTTTGGTGTCATGAAAAAAACATAATTGTGCTGTTATAAAAATCATCTTTCATAAAGCATAATAGTCTGTAACATGTTTAGTATTGGGAACAGCTAGGCATGTATAAGTTACCCATTCACTGTAGTGTATTCCATTTTCAGAGTGCCTTTTACAGTATCTAATCATGTGGATGACTTACAGCTATGTCTGTAATCTAGGCATTGCTTACTTTAGTGATGTATAATACAACTGCATGTACTGCAGTGAATCATTTTTCAAGTGGGGTAAATTAGTTTTGTTTAGAAAGTTAATTTGTTAATAGTTCTGTTAAAATTGTTGATGGCACCACTGGAAAAAATTTAAGTTTTTCTGGTCATCTGTAGACAGTAATGAGAATGAAAGGGCCATGCGTCCTATTTATGGAAGTTGTTTTCTAGAGAACTGTAGCAGATGTTCCCAATAATTTAAAGACATGGTGCTGTTCTAAAAAGCCAGATGATTTGCAGATACTGAAGTTGGAATGCACTTGAGTGGATAGTGCTGGAGGCAAGTGTATTTATAAGGCAGACATTCAGGAGCTAGACAAAACAAGGAAGAAATGAAGAGGACATTACCCCAGTGTTTCACAGTGTCCTGACTACTTCCTCAAGGGTAGACCCAAAGAAGCAGTCAGGTGACTGAATCACTGAGGTAATGACCTCCCTGTGTATGTTTACAGTATCTGTCCATAAAAATAAATTCTGTATCTAGTGCTATCTGCTCAAGGGCATCCTCTCTTCTATGCTATCAAGGTTTTTTTAATTTTTTTGTAAAGGGTAAAAGAAATGGTTGGATGCTATTATCATATAGAAAGAAATTATAGGTCAAAATGCCTTAACTACTCCACCTATAATTACAAAATGTGTTAATCAAGGCATAAATAATAACAGAGAGATCCAATTCTTGGTAGTTGGGATAACTGGTGCATAACCAGCACACAGGTAAAAACTGTGCCCTAAAAGATATACAGACAGATACTCTAGGACTCTTTGTCCAACTTATTATTTCTTTTTAAATGAATCAGTTTGTGCAAAAGTCACAATTGGCATAAAAATATGCAAATTTAGTTTATGGCATTTTTTACCTGTATTCAGCTGCAAATCAAACAAATGTATGGATAATTTACACTACCTAAAACATGGACTAGAATATTCAATTATATGGCTGGTTACACCACCTAAAGCATGGTCTAGAATACCCAGATGGGGACCCAAGGCTGCTGTTGAAAACATGTCCAGGATGATCCTTGATGGTTCCCTTTGAAAATACAACCCTCTATGTAATAGAAAATGGAGAATGCACAGTGCATATGATATTGATAATAATGATTGGCCAACCATTCAAAGCAAGGCCGTGTTTCCTGGTGAAATTACATTATAGACCTTTAAAGCATAGTGTGAAAGGTCTCTATGATGTCATCTTACACCAAGATGGAAACATCAGCCTTTTGTGGATGGTTGCTCATACATTATTTTGCACAGTGTGTGTTTGTTTTGATTGTTACCTGCTTTCGTTTCTGTCTGTTTATCCCCTTATGGTCCAGATAGCCCCCTCCTGCCTGTCTCCAGTCCTAGCCTGTCACCCTGGCACCCCCTAGAACTTTTGTGGGTCTCCTCCCCATGTTCTACCTTCGCTCCCCCCCCCAGCAGTGGTAGCAGGGTCCCCCTTACCTGTGCCACTAATAGATCCAGTTGTGGCAGGGACCTGCCTAGGTAACCGGGATGCAGGGCCTGTGGACTGGGTGGCATCATTCTGCCACTTGGGGATTTTCTATTTTTTTTCACAAATTCTCAATCAATCAATCAAAATCTTTATCCAGGTGGGCACCATTGAGCAGGGGTCATTTGCAAGATGGACCTGGTCATACAAAAATCTTAGTACAGTAACATGGTAAAACATAATGCAACATTATACAAAGAAGAAAAATATGCATATGTACATCAACATTTGAGAGAGAGGACTTTTACAACAGATAGGCTTATAACTGGGTACAGACGGAATGTTCACTTAAAAGGAGAGAGAAAGGCAAGGAGAGGGATACCAGCTTAGGAAGAAATGATGGGTTTGGAATAGTTAACTGGCATACTACAGGGAAGGGGGTGGAACATGGCCATGGCTAAAAAGAGGCAGAGAAGATGGTAGGGAGAGAGAGAGAAACAGGGCAGGAGGCAGGATGGGCAGGAGGGAAACTGGAAAATAGGTGAGCTAGCAATGTGGGAAACATTTGCAGGATTCCTTCACGGAGCGGTCATAGAGCGACTTGAAAATATTCAGGCTAATAGGACAGCTCAGCTTCAAGTTTTTTTGCATATTGTTCCACAAGGAATGCAATGAGAAACTTAAGGCAGCTTTGCCAAAATGAGATTTGACCTTAGGTAATTGCAAGGAAATTAGGGAATAGTTTCTTTGAGCATAGGCACCTATTACACTCAGGGGAATACTGTCAGAGAAGTAGAGGGGGAGCTTGTTGGTAACCACTCTGTAAGCCCATAGAGTGACATTTCTATTTCTCCTATAATGAAGGGAAGTCCAGCCCACCGCAGTATACAAGGAGCAATGGTGTGTAGAAAATGGAAGGCCCGTAATGAACCTGATTGCTCTGTGGTATAGGGTGTCCAACTTAGCCAGGGCAGAGGCGGTACTATGGCTATAGAGAAGGTCCATGTAATCTATTAATGAAAGGAATGTGGCTTGAACCAACTGCTGCTTGGCATCCCTAGTAAGGAAGTGGTTAATTCTGTAGAATAGTCCTAGTCTTTGTCTTAGTTTCTTCTGTAGTTCTTTGAGATGTTCAGAGAAGGAGAGTTTGTGACTGAGCCATACACCCATTCTCCTCAGTTGTGAGCATTAAGGGTGCGTCAAGTATGCACTTACATGAGCATGTGTCCTCCTGTGCCTGCCAATGTCCCCCCACCCACAAGCTGCTCTAGCTGCACTGCCACCACTGATCACTCAGGTGGCAGTATAGTAGCGGAATTGACTGCTCTCTCTCTCCCTAGAGGAGGGGAGCATTGATTGGGTTGCTCAATCATCCTTCCTTCAGCTAGCCTCCTGCAGCCTGAGTTCATTCCAAAACTGTGTGGGAAAGGTAAGGATCTAAATGCCTCAGCCCTCTGCGCAACTGGGCTGGTTTCATTCAACTGCTTTATAACTTTCTTGAACTATGAGCCAGTAACTAGAAAACAGCAAACAACAGAAACAGATTAAAATCATTTAATGTGACTTATTAAAAGTAATATTTATTTTTTATTTATAAAAAATTTGGTAACCAGGAAAGGCTCACTGAGCTGGGGCTCATTTCCAGGTGCAACCCGGGGTATGGGAACATGGTTGTACAGTTATACAATCAGTTGAGGAACACACAGTATATTAAACCTCTAAGAATAATATATCTACAGTATATAAGCTGGCAACATCTCTAGTAGGTCATCTTTAAAGGTAGGGGCTGGACAGATCATAGGTCTTTCTCTGTCCATATTGTCTTTGTTTTTTATGTTAGTAACATAGCTACTGTAGTGAAACAGCTTTCTGACACAAACACTGTGGTGCAACAACATCTGGATGTGAGGTATTTCCATATAATCTGTTTATGTAGAATGCACTGTTCTTACAGGCAATCAGTCAGAGTTCAGAGCAGGTAGATCGGCATCCACCACTCTTGCAGACTTCCCCAGTGAGATACTGAGGGCACTAGAGGCTGGGGAGTCTGTGGGTACTGTGTATGTGAACATCTAGAAGGCATTTGATATGGTAGATAACACAATCCTGCTGCATAAACTTGAAAAATGGGTGCTGATAAGGAAACCAACTTATGGTCTGCTTCTTATTTGTTGAACCAAAGGCAATCAGTTTCAGTAAGGAATATGCTGTCAGAAGTGGGGCTCTTGAGTAGGGAGTCCCACAGGAATTGATATTAGGGCACCTGCTATTTTTAATTTATGAGAATGACCTCCCTGGCAAATGCAGCACCTAAAATAAGCCTATATTCCAACAACGCAATTCTGACAGCCAAATCTCCTACTCCGCCTGAATGAAGAAAAAGCTCCAGGCCAATTTTGACATCTTGCAAAAATGGTTCACAGATGCCATAATGGTGCTAAGTGGGAAAAAGACACAATCAGTGTTCTTCCATAAAATGAGCACAAGAGTAAGTGAGTAACTAAGCATTAAACTATTAGATGGCGCCACCATAAAAGCCATTACAAGTTATAAGTACTGGGGAGTTATGATCAATGAGACTCTGTGCTTTGACAAGCATATAATACACACCATAAAGTAAGTAAATAGCAGACTAGGAACTTTGCATTGAAATGCCCATGCAGTCCAAAAGAAGGCAAGAGAAACTTTAGCTACCCAATTACTGCTTCCAGTACTGCAGTATAGGAGCATAATATACCAGTATGCCAACAAACAGCTTCTGGATAAGCTAGACTCCACCTACAATAAAGGCACAAGGTGTGTGTTAAGATGTCCATATGATACCCATCACTGTAAAATGATGAGCAAACTAAATGGGACACATTACACACAAGACATAAGAAACATGGGGCGTTAATGATCTTCAGAATGGCAAAAGGGATTGTAGCAATTCACCAAGAGCAATTTACAAAAGTTAACAACCACCAGTACATCAAGAGAGAGCTAGAAAACAGAGGGTTCTATAGACCTAAAGTAAATTCCATTTATGGCAAAATGACCCTAGGATACACTGTCCCAAAAACTTGAAACCAGTTATTGCCAAATCTGAAACTGTAAATGGTTATAAAATAGCATTGAATTGTGTATTTGTGAATAAATGTAGATTTCATTAATTAATGTTCTGAATGGGTCAGTTGTGCAGATATCCATCTGCGCACTACAAGTATGCACATTGTTTGAATACAAACTGTAATGCATGTCTCACGGCTGTCAAATTTTGTCTTATCTGTAACTAAAAATTGACAAATGTCACCTACCCTGTTTTCTATAATTGTAATATTATTTGTTATGAGCTGCAAAGAACTGCATGAACCCCTGGGCAACTTTGAAAATAGTGTCACCTGGTCTTAAAAATGTTTTATCTTGTCAAAAAATAAAGATCTTTACTACTATAACTTTATACTCAACAATACTGAACCCTATACCATATGTTACATCAAGTATTTCAATGTGTGGTGCAAAGTGTAGTGCTTGTGTACACTTATGAACTTGAATGTTATGGATTTAAGGTTATGAACTTGGAATTTGACTTCCTTCCCTCGGTAGGAACACTGGGTAGGTGTAGAAATAGAGGCCCAGCAGCAAGGGTGAGATAAGCTGGGGAGGATGGTGGGCAATTTCAAAATTCTTGAAGCTGAGCAATGGAAGTGCTGAGGTCAAATAGGGGATGTGGGAGGAGATATATCCCCTCCCTTGAACCTCAGGCTTTCAGCCCTCCCATTTAATATGTGGTGCATAGTGTAGTGCTTGTGTATACTTATGAACTTAAATGCTATGGATTTAAGGTTACGAACTGTAAATTTGGCTTTGCTCTAGTCCCACCCTCAGTAGGAATGCTGGGTAGGTGTAGGAATAGAGGCCCAAAAGATTTTTAATGGTTCAATTACCGCCTCCAATTCTGGACAGTGTGACCAGAATCATGCAGGAGAGGACCCCCCCATGGGGGAACCTCTGAGAACCCATGGCTACTGACCTGCCCGTCCTACAGGTAAACAAAGAGGAGATAATCCTAAAGATGTGGACTGAGGTTTGGCTCTGGTTATGTCTAAGAATCTTATCCTCCAAAACTTGCTGGTTGATGAGTTGTGTCCTCTGAATTTTGAGCAGGAAGGTCAATTCTAAAAGATGGAGGATTCTGGAAGATGAGCTAGAGTTTAATTCAGATGGATGTCCAGATGAAGGAAGATGAGTGGTTAAACGATGTCCAGGAATGCCATTGTGGTATTCAAGAACTTGAAGCTTCACACAAGGATGGTTCCAGGAAACAAAATCAAAGAATGGTTGAGCACTAGATGGTGGTGCACTTAAAGGACCAAAAAGGAATACAGAAGGAGGAAGTCCATGAGACAATCCAGAGCCAGTCTGAAGGTGAGAAAGCCAAGTTGATACCGAAGGAGGGGTCAGCATGTTGGGGTACAAAGCCAGCAGATGATGGACTGAAGGGAGGAATAGAGATGAGGAACCAACTCCCATCGGTAGCGGGCAGGAAGGCCAGCTTCACTCGATACCACTTGGCAGAGCTAGAGATGGAGACTGCTTGAGGAGTGAAATGAAGTGGAACGAGTAGAGAATGAAGTCGTAGACAGGGACTCCCAACTCCGGTGGCCCGGGAAACATGCCTTTCGCTCGATATCCCAGAGGCAGAACTAGGGACGGAGACTGTCAGGTGGTACAAGCATGCGAGAAGACCTCCACATAGGTCAGCGATGAAGCTCCATCATGGAGGACCCAAGATGGCGATGACTGAGACTTCCACATAGGTCAAGGTACACATGAATGCCTGGTTACAAAGCACTGCCCACTGTGAAGGACAGGAACATCAGATAGAGGTGCAGGAGTGTCAGAAGAAGCCACCTCAGAGTCAAACGAAGAGTCTCATGATGGTGTAGTTGCCATAGCACTGCAAAATAGGATAGAACAGGAGACCTCTCGAAGGCCAGCTGACTAGAGAAGCAGCACCAATGGTGAAAATCCAGTGAATGGGGTGTCACGTGGCTGCAGAATAGGATCCCCAGGTACTTTGTACAAGGAAGCATGACTGAAGTGACCTCCACATAGGTCATCACTGATTGTCCTTCTCAGAGGACCCAAAATGGAATGGAATGAGACTTCCACATAGGTCTAAGGTATGCCTTAATGATGGTGACCAGCATTTAGCCACAGAGGAGGCGGCAAGGGATGGACCCCCACATAGGTCAGCAGATGGCAATGCTATCTGTCTAAGATAATGACAAATACCAGTATGCTTGGTCCCAGATCAATGCGGTAAGTTTCCTGCAACTCCAGGATGAAGATCCCATGTGATCCCGTAGAGGGCAATATTTGTCATGGAAACTGGATTGCTCCAATGCCCTGAAGAAAAGATACAGGTCAATGGTAGGCAGTTCCCAGGAGATGGCACCAAAACCCTGCAAATTGCAGGATCCCTGTAGACTAGGGAACCCTGAGGTCAGAGGGTGGCAAAAAGAAAATCAACTGGAAATGAGAGTAGTGCTTAAGCAATCAGAATACACATATAAAGTACCATTGAAATAAAGGAGTGAGAGTTCTAATAATAATAATAATAATAATAATATTTATTTGATTGAGCCCCTTTCAAATAATTCAAGGCGCTGTACAAACTTCATACATTTGTCATAAGCAAACAAACAAGCAATAACAATGCAATAAATAAGGTAATTAAAAACATTTTAAGATACAACAGGGAAAGCCTGATTCCATAAGAAAGATTTTAAGGCCTTCTTAAACCTATCCACAGTTGAACTTTCTCAGAGCTGGTGGGGCAGAGAATTCCAAAGGGTGGGGGCCGCAAAGCCAAAAGCACGGGCTCCAGAAGACTTCAAATTCACCCTCGGAATCTCCAGCAACCCCTCATCAGCCGAGCGGAGCTGTCTCAGAGGAGTGTAAGGCACAAGAAGCTCTTTCAGGTAGTTGGGACCAAGCCCGTGTAGGGCTTTGTAGGTCAAAAGACCCACCTTGAAGGTGATCCGCCACTGTACAGGCAGCCAATGCAGAGTGTGCAGCACAGGGGTGATATGAGATCTTCTAGACACCCCAGTCAGCAAACGTGCTGCAGCATTCTGCACTAGCTGCAAGCGGCGGATATCAACCCCAACAAACCCTAGGTATAAGGAGTTGCAATAATCAAGGCGTGATGTCACAAAGGCGTGAACCAAAACCAGCACATCGCCTGGTGGAACCAGGTGCCTAATCCTGGAGATGTTTCTGAGATGGAAAATGAAGTCTTGACCACAGCAGACACCTGATAATGAAGGGTCAGGCCAGTGTCAAGCTCCACACCCAGGTTACGCACTGCTCAGAGGTAGGGATCTGGTCCACCCCAAGAACTAATCCAGAGGGGGATCCTATCCCCAAACCCTCAACCCTGCGACCAGGGTCCACCACCATAACCTCGGTCTTCCCCGGGTTCAACTTTAAACCACTGATGTTCAACCAGTCTTGGATATCAGTAAGGCAATTATTCAGCACCGAGATAGCACTAACCTGGTCGGGTGCAAAAGACAGGTAGAGTTGGGTATCATCGGCATAACAATGAAACCTCAGCTCATACTGTCTTACAATGTCTCCAAGGGGTAGCATATATACTGCGAACAACATGGGGGAGAGCACCGAACGCTGGGGTACCCCACAAGAAAGAGAGAAAGCCCCGGACGAATATAAACCGGAAACCGCTCTCTGAGTTCTCCCCAGGAGGTAAGATGAAAACCATCTGAGGACAGCGCCCGAAAGCCCACAGAAGGACTCCAGGCGTTCGAGCAAAACCCCATGATCCACAGTATCAAAAGCTGATGATAGATCAAGGAGAACCAAGATAGAACGGTATCTCTGATCTCTCGCCATCAGGAGATCATTGAGCACCCGAACCAGAGCAGTCTCGGTGCTATGCCTCTTACGAAAACCCGACTGGAGAGGCTCGTATAAACTATGGATGGTCAAATGGTTGTCAAGTTGAGCCACCACAACCTTTTCAATAACCTTCCCCAAGAAAGGTAGGTTAGAGATAGGACGGTAGTTGGCAAGGTCATTCGGGTCTAAGGAAACTTTCTTCAGGAGGGGAGTCACCACCCCTTCTTTCAGAGAGCTAGGGAAAACTCCCATCTCCAAAGAACACCGACTAATCCGAGCAAGGACTGGTCCAATAAGTTCACTACATCCTAAAATCAAGAAGGTGGGGCCCGGATCCAAACTACAACAAGTTGGGCACATCTCAGAGACAATGCTCATATCCACGAGATCAGGAAGATCAAAGGAGCTCCAGGAAACACCGGGCAATGGGACAACACCCCGACCTACCGCAACCGCTATGGAGTGAGGTTGGGAACAGTGCCTCCGAATGCCTTCCACCCTATTCGCAAAGAATCGAGCGATCTCCTCACAGTCGATCTGCGTAAAAACTCGACGGAACTGCCGACAGGGCTGGGCTTACAGCCTGTCGACAGTTCTGAAGAGCTAGCCAGTCGATTCCGGGCGACAGAGATTTCCTTGGACAGGAATTCTGCCTTCTTACGGGATATTTCTGTTTGATAGAGCCTATAATGCTCCAGCAAAATAAGATGGTTGGCATCCGAGGCAGTCTTCCTCCAGCGTCGCTCCAACCTTTGCCCCAACCTCCGCATCCTCCTCAGCACCCCATCAAACCATGGGGCGACGGGATGGCATGGAAGGGGGTGAACACGGGATGGAGCTATCTGGTCCAGAGCATTAGAAATGGCCACATTATATGCCATCACCAACTGCTCGGGATCAGAGCCCAATTCATCACACAACGAGAGGTCAATAACCACCAACAGGTCTTCAGGGACAACATCCCGTAATGGACGGTACTTGACCATCTCCACAGGGGCCGACCTACCCAGGGGGGCCATAAAGTTGAATCCCACTGAATAATGGTCAGACCAACCGACTGGTTCCACCACCAAGTCGGATGCCTTGACCCCCAGGAGGAAGACCAGATCAAGAGAGTGCCCTCCCTTGTGAGTAGCTGTGGAAACAGCCTGAGGGAAACCAAGAGATGACATCACCTGGAGAAAATGTTGACCAAAAAGCGAAGATTCGTCGTCGACCCAAGCATTGAAATTGCCCAGCACCATCAATCTGGGCGAGTCCAAGGCCATGTCGGCGGCAAAATCTGCCATTTCCTGCAGGAAAAGCTTCTCATCCCTGGGTGGGCGGTAGATGAGGGCAATCCTGCACCCCACCCCAGCTACCACCAAGCACTTGAACGATCTGGCCTCCTCAACTGAAACTTCAGTTAGACCCAACTCGGTCTTGAAACAGACTGCAACCCCCCCCCCACAATCCCATCTCGGGTGATGTATAACCGAGAACCCGAAGGGGACAGCAGCCTCCAAGACTGGGTCCGCATTCCCATCCAACCAAGTCTCGGTAATGCAAGCCAGATCTGCCCTCACAACGAAGTCCGCTATAAGGTCCTTCTTATTGCAGACAGATCTGGCATTGCACAACAGCGCCCGAGCTGGACGAGGGTGGTGAATTGTCCCAGCCACTTGCCCTTTAAAAGAAGAGGTGCCCTTGGGTATGGGAACTAGAGTGGAATTACCACATTCCAGAACCCATTTCGCCCCTGGGCGTCTACGAGGCCTTACCACCCCAATGGGAGAGCAACGCTCACTCCGTTGTCCACAACCTCCAACTGCCCCTCGCCTCCCCCTTCGCACAATCCTCAAAGCCCGGCAACAATGATAAACCTGAGGTGGCAAGGGGGGGGGGAGAAAAAGGGCCGGAAGGAGCGGAGAGCGGAGGCCGAGTAACGGACAAGTGGAACTGGCAAGCACATCAGGCTGCTAAAAATTAAAACCAAATAAAATAAATAAACTATAAATGAAAACACTACCACCCACCATAAAACTAATTAAACAATATTATAATATAGTAATTAAACAATCAAAAAATTACTCTAAGTCCCACAGTCCTCTCACGACCACGAGACAAAAAGTAAAAACAACTATAAAAATTATAACAAAAAAATAGAATAAAAAACAAAAAAGAAATATGTATATATAAATATATAAACCACCCACCGGAGCTCTCTCACAGGACCGGAAGGGTGGAAAATAGGTTAAAATCAAGCACTCTCACTGCTTAAAATTTTTTCCTCACAAAATAACAAAATAACACAAGTCCTAAAAATTAAATACAAAATAATACAATGAATCAATACATCAGCACCTAAATAAAACAAAATTAAAACAGGCAACCAGTCCGAAAGGGTAGGGACCCACAACTACTACACCAGGGGAGGAAAGGCCCTTCGGCCAATCTCACCAGGAGTATAGAGGAGAGAAGAAAGGACCAGCCGTCTAGCCAATCCCTCTCCCCCCCACTGCGAAGACCCCAGCCAAGACCGCCAAAGTCCTATAGTCCACTAATAAAAATAACAAAAGGTTCAAGGGAGCAACAGTTAAGTCCACGGGCACTTCTCTTGTGGAGTCTTCTTCCAGCTGCATTCTTTGCACTTCTTCACAAAGTCAAACAGTACTAGACCCATATCCTTAAAACATTCTGACAACCAGGATACCAAACAAAATTCCCAGTGTAAGGAATTCCAGTGGAGAAAAAAGTCAAAAGAAGAATGTATATCAGCCATGTAGTCCAACCAATTAACCCAGAGGCAATACCGGGCTATAGTGGTGGCCCACCGCTATGACTCCCAGCTGGATCAGCAGTTCGACTGATTCCACTCAGAGTCTAGGGGAATGGAGCAAAGGGTCAACTCTTGAGCAGGCCCCAGTCCGAACCCCTGCGTGAGCCACCAACTAAATAACGCCTCAATAGAGCCCAGGGGCCCGGGTGAATAAAGCAAAACACCCGGTAATCAAGGACACAGAAACAGCTTCCTAATTAAGTAGCATGCAAACTCCAGCGGAATAAGCTTGCTTGAAGACCATCCACGGTTGCAACGAGCTGCAGCAAGATAACCAATATAAGTGTTGGTAAGAGCCGCTCAAAAGCGATCGATGTCAAGACTAAACAAAAATAGTAGCCACAAACAGTTCCGACGATCAAACCAATGGCAGGCAGAGCTGAAAGGGGGACAGCGCAATACTCCACGCTGCTCCAGATTGTTCAGCAATAACAATCTCCAATAATCTGCATCTTCACTTCTTCCCAAGGCTTAATCCACCATACAGTTCGAGTGCTCCCAAAAGAACTCCACAGAAGAGCCGCCAAAATTCATCAGCTCTCCACAACCTTCCGTAATTCAAGTTTCGATGGAATTCAAAGTTAGGAGAACGCCAGGTCCAAACTCAAAACTTTCTGGGTCAGAGAAAATCAGATATCCGTGCTGATGAAAACAAAATTAACAAAATACAAAATAAAACAGTCACAAAAATGATCGCAAAGTAAAATAAACAAAACGAGCGATCAGAACAAAACTAAAACAAATCCAAAACGAAATACCACAATAGCAGTCCGGCTGCTAGCCAGCGTGACGCCATCTTTCTTGTGATGAAATATGAAGTAGCACAACAGGAGTCCAGCCAACCCGTTAGCTTGGCAGTGGGATTTCCGTTAATGACGCTGGCGACCCGGTTCAGAACGGACCCGAGCTCGCCGGAGGGCCGGGCTAGAAGGGAGCAGAGCCCTCGGACAGCTCTCTTCTGGGGAGGATGCGGGTACATCCGGAGCTCTGAGGACTCCTGGTGGAGACCGGGAGTTCTTGCGCTGCTGTACTAATCTTTGGGGGGAGGAGGCGGGGCGGACGCTGGCATCATTGCACGTCCCCGCCTCCGGGAGAAAAAGTCAGGAGGAAAAGAAGGAGGGGGATCCTCCATCTAAGTGAAGCCTCCCCGGGCTTTAATTCACCCCTGTCACCGCAATCCCAACCAGTTACTGCTTCTGGGGCACTGGCATTAGGGGGGACCGGTGCTCCGGCCCGCCCTCCAGGGGGGTAAGCTGGGGGTAACCGGGAGGGTCAGCAAATAGACAGGTGGTGGGAGCTCTGGGGGCCGTGACTAGGCTGATGAATGATGGAGGACCCCCAAGGAAAAAGTAGAATTAAAAAAAAAATTAAATTAAAAAAAAAAAAAAAACAACAGGAGTCCAGTGTCCCGATGGAGCTATGGGTAGAGTATCATGGTTGGAACAGGCCAGTTCCCTTGTCTAGCCATCATGTGCATTTGTGAAATTGCTTCTTACCACTGAGACAGACAGATCAGAAGAAGTGGTCAGAACCATGGCAGGTATTGAGATGGAGACAACCTACTGGCAGGGAAACCAAGAAAGTCTTAGAGTGCAATACCAAACTAGATAGCAGCAATAACATGCAATCAGTCAGCCCCAGAATCCTACAGAAGTGTTACTAGCCAGACAGACACAGCAGGATACAGAGCAGGGATAACAAAGCAGAGAAACATGAAGGAGGATTGAAAGGTCATCTTGGATAGAACCTGATTCAGACCTGCCAGATAGTGTTCTCAGGTTGTACCCCACAAAATCAGTTTGATGTGTGGGGTGGTGGGGAAGCAGAAGGCTCTCCATGAAAGAGAATACAGCAGAAGTGTGTGCATGGCAAAAACTGGAGTCATGAGGCTTAAAAGGTAGGTCCTTAGGGAAACCTGCAGAGGACTCCGGTGCAAGGTTGCAAAGCAGAAAGCCGGGCATGGCGGGTGACGGAACACCCTGGAATCACTGGCATGGGCAACAGAGTGGGGCCATGAAGACAGCAGAGGTAAGCAGCAGTATTGTGATCCAGATGCAGCTGAGTTCAGGATGGTCCCCAGCTGATGAGTTGACAGACTTGCAGAATGGCAGGGGAAGAGATGCTGAGGGCTGCAGCCAGCAGATGTAATTGACCCATAGGAGAGAGGCATGAAGGGCTGAGCAGCATGGCGATGAGTCAGCAGGGAACCACTGGTGTAGCTCTGAGGGCAGAGACATGCCGGTGAGGAGGCAGCAGAAAGCTGAATGCAGCAGGAGACTCAAATGGCATACCCGGAAGCGCCGGTATGGATGCAGAGCCATGGCTGGAAGGTGCAGAGAAGACCCCAAAACAGAAGGAGACAGAGGAGAAATGGAGTGGAACAAAGAAGGTATGGGAAAGAACAGGGCAGAGGATAGAGCAGGGAGGGGAATGAATGGAGAGGAGCCACAAACAGGGAGAAAAGAGGTGGGAGGATAAACAATAGGAGGGGAGGATGAAGAAAATGAGCACAAAGAGAAAGCAACAAATGGAACCCAAAACAGGGAAAATACGAAGACCAGGAGGCAGTGGGAAAAGCAAAAAGCCCAGCCAAACCAGCCAATGCAGCCAAGGAGCAGAGCAGCATAGGATCCACAACAGATGCAATTTCAGAACACTCAAAGCTGTGCAATGGAAGTGCTGAGGTTAAGTAGGGTACTGACCCTCGTGTTTTTAGCCCTCCCATTAAAGATTGGGATCTACTGTGGAATGGAATAGTCATGTATTATGAAAAGTGAGCCAGATTAATTTATGAAAAGTACAGATCTTTTCCTAACGGTACCTGTTTGAAACTTTTGGCTTGATTTTCAAAGGGTAATTCAAGCCCTACATCAACTCCATTGTTTGGTGCAGCTACGCCAAACTCCTTTGACACTACTGTGCCTGATTTTAGTACATTGGGTGCAGATGCAACACTTTTCACACTTTATGGCAGCTTGCACCAAGGATTTGGCCCAATCCCTGTAAAAAGGGTCCCCTAAATGGTACAAGTTAGACCAGGGAAAAGCTGGTCTAATTTGTGTCATTTGGTGCTCGAGATTGAAAATCCTGATCGCTGGCTGTGAGAATGCCACAGACCCCATGCACCAAACAAGTGGTGCACCACGGTCTTGTGGCATTCTTGAGGTTCTGAAAATCTAGCCCTTTGTTTGTAATATGCACAACTCAGAATTTATTTAAAGTTTTTTAAGAAAATTGGGAATTTCACTAAAATTATTTGGTGCATCTGCCATGACTTTAATGTATCCTCTTTTATCAAGTTTGTTCTTATGACTGTCATATTTCAGTCCCTTTTAAGATTATTGATTGTTGTTGGGAGAGATTTATGAGTCGTATTGTACTGTAATGTCATTTTTATGGTTTTCATGGGCTTCACTCATCGCAGTGATTTAGGGAGCAGACAGCTTCAAGATCAAGGGAACAACTGAAAAACAATGATGATCTATTTCCATAGTTCATTCCACATTTATACATGCAGCACCTAATATTACAGTTTGCAATGCTTCACATGCAATGCCTAAGTTTACAGTTTGCATGTGCTTCATGGTACAATCCATATAAACTAGAAAAAGGAAAAATGGAACTACCACTAGTATGTTCCAACTTAAGTTTTTTATGTTGAACACAGTATTCATGGAATTAAAATATAATGTTCGGTACAAGTGTTTAAAAAGTCCTATTTCTGCAACAAAAGTTGACATATTAGTTTTTCAATAATGGCTTCACGTGTTTGAGTAGTTTTATGTAAGACAGTTACAGAAGTGTATAAAAGGTATGGTATCAATGAATGTAACAACATTACGCACTGCATATTATCGATGTCAGCATAGTTGTAAAATTTGCAAACAATGTTAACATATTTTATCAATGTATGTGTCATAATTGAGACATATTTGTGGGCTGTATCATAACTGCATCAGTTTTGAGCCACTTCTTCATCACTAATATGGACGCAAGCGTTAGTGCAGCAGATTGTGGTACAACATTCTTCTGATAGTAGCACACTCTTCTGATGTAGACACAGTTGAAATGTGTGATGCAAAAGGGGTGCAATTTGTTATTTTGCCTGTTGCAATTCTTGGAAAATACAGGCCATAAATGTCTGCTACTGACAATAGCAGAATTTCCATGACAACAGGTCCTTATGTCATAAACAGAGGCTTATGAGTTCAGGGCATGAATAAGCAGCAGAAATCAATGACGAATATAGGAAAAATATTCTATTTAAAATGCAAGCAATTTTACTAATAGAGCCAGAAGCACATGACATTCTAATATTTGGGGATTTTGGTGTAATGGAGTTCTGCTAATGGTAACTGTGACATTTTTTGCGGGTAAACAGAAAAAAAAACTCTAAAAAAAAAACAAATCCAGTTCTTCTGTAGCACTTTGAGGTTGTTGATTATGAGTCTCCATAGAAACACGAGACTGGTATCTTCCAGCAGCATGGCCTTGAAAGAAGTTCCAAAAATTTAGAAGCATTACTGCAGTCAAAGAGAAAGTGACTACATGGTCAGAATGCACTAGGGCTTAGCTTTTATTTTGCAGATATGATTAGGTGACTACTTAAAAACAAAACATCTTTGTTTTATATCGTTAATGTTGATGACCTGTGCCAGATTGGCAGCACTGTAAGCTGAAGTTGTTGAGTTATGCACATGAAAGATACAGAGCAAGCAAACTCCATATCATTTCCCCACACTAACATAGTAATTTAAGATTAGAAAGGACTCTAGGTCCATCATATCCACCCGCTCTCCTGCTTTCATTATAAGCAGGGATAAATAAGCATGCTTTGCACACTACTCACTAGTATATCACAGCCCGATCCTGAAGTGACTGCCATGTAGATGAGAGGATCATCTAAACACCATTCCTGTTCAATCCTTGGCATCAGCTAAGACTGCCAACAAGTGCACTAATTAGTGTCTATTTGGTTGTTGGTTTATGTATTGTGGACATAGAAGTTGACGGCAGATAAGGACTGCAAGGCCCATCCAGTCTGCCCATTTCTTTTTCTACCTTATAAATGTGCCATTAGCCTTTTCTCTGTCAATAGCCTATCTATTCATACTCATCTTTATTTCTCCCTTATGCCAGTCTCATGCCTGTTTGAAGCCCTGCACTGTATTCATATCCACCACTTCCTGAAGTAGGCCGTTCCATGCATCCACCACCCTTTCTGTGAAAAAGAACTTCCTCACATTACCCCTTAATTGGCCTCCCTCTAATCTCATGCTGTGTCCTCTTATCCTGCTATTTTTCTTATATTGAAACTTGTTGGACTCTTTCACCTTGTTAATGCCCTTAATGTGTTTGAATGTTTCTATCATATCACCTCTCTCCCTCCTTTGCTCTAGGGTATACATATTGAGCTCCATTAATCTGTCCTCATATGTTTTCTGTTGCAGTCCCTGTACCATTTTGGTTGCCCTTCTCTGGACTGCCTCAATATGATTAATGTCCTTGTGAAGGTGTGGCCTCCAGTACTGCACACAGTACTCCAGATGAGCCCTAACCGGTGTCTTGTAAAGAGGGATTATTACCTCCCTCTTCTGACTTGTGACACCCCTACTAATACACCCCAACAGCCCCCTAGCCTTACCTACTGCTTTAGTGGTCTGCTTGGATGATTTCAGGTCATCTGTGATGATGGTGCCCAAGTCTCTTTCTTCCCTTGTGACTGCCAGCAACTTCCCTTCCAGCCTATAGGTGGCTTCAGGGTTTCTCTTCTCTATGTGCATGATCTTGCACTTCTTTGCATTAAACTCCAGTTGCCATTCTTCCAACCATTTTGCCAGTTTATCCAGACCTCTTCTCATTCTGCCCACCCCATCTGGATCATCTACTCTGTTGCAGGTTTTTGTGTCATCTGCAAACAGACAAACCTTACCCTCCAGTCCATCTGCAATGTCACTGATGAAGATATTGAAGAGGACCAGCCCCAGGACTGATCCTTGAGGTACCCCGCTTGTGACTTACATCTCTTTTGACTGTATGCCATTTACCACCACTCTCTGTTTTCTGCACGTCAACCAGTTTGCCACCCAGTTGACCAACTTCTGACCCACCCTGAGCCTACCCGGCTTATTAATCAATCTTCTATGTGGAACAGTATCGAAAGCTTTGCTGAAGTCAAGGTAGGTGACATCAACTGCTCCCCCTTGGTCCACCACTCTGGTTACCCAGTCAAAGAAATCTATGAGATTAATTTGACAGGACCTTCCTTTTGTAAACCCATGCTGTCTTGGATCCTGTGCTCCTATGGATTCCAGGTGTTGCATTATCCTTTTCTTAAGGAATGCCTCCATAATCTTGCCCACTACTGTCCAATATGAAGTATACTGAGAACAACCACACATCATTTTATATACAGTAGGTTTCTGAATAGCCATCTGATGGGAATAACTTTTGTCCACTACTGACTTGGGTAGGATTTTAACTCGTGATCTGAAGGTAAAAGGCTCCTTTTCCGTGTGACTAGGATCATCACTGATGTAAGACCACGCCCCCCCCATCTAGAGTGCATACCTGTCATCAGTTTAAGCAGGGTACTAAAGGTTAGAGAGGGTGACCCACTGAGTTAACCTGAAATTAGACTACTACTTTTCATCCCCCCCTCAAAAAAAAATTATGAATTAGAGATCAGAAGGAGGAGGACTACTTGTGAAAATGATGCTTTGGGGCTGGGGTGAGGGGATGAACTAGTGAGGGAGGAATCAAAGAAAAGATGCTGTCAGCTTCTGTCGCCATACAAGAGGCTGGCAACTTTCATTTTAAGAATCTCAGTGTGCAACGATGGGTGGTGGTTGGAGAGCAGATGATAACTGGAGAAGGGAAGTGGGTAGACACAAGATTGCTTTGAGTACTCTAACTTGGGATAGCTAGAGATTTTTACTGTATTTTCAACTTCTTTTTGTACTTTTTATCTCCAAAGTCTCAGTGCCTTGAAAAAATGAAAACTACTACATATTTGGTTTAAAGTACTGTATACCCCATTATTTATTATATTCAGGAATTAATACTTATTAAAAAAATGGCAATGAAAAATCATCAAGCCTCATTGGCTGGGAGCAATCTCCAACCATGAATTAAAAACCTAGCTGGCATTGCACAGCCAGCTACTGGATCACATTACCATGGCAAAAATGATCATTAACTTTAAAATCAGGTCCAAATTCATGCATATAATTTTGCCATTTATAAGGCAACTGACAGAAATGTTGGCTCTTGGCAGGCAACCCATACAGTGCAACCCACCCTTAAAAACAGCATAATTATGGTACGAGATAGGGAACAGGACTGCAGGCACTCTATGGAGAATGTAATAGGATTGGGGAGAGGGCTGCCCAAATGTACTTAGATTATCTTTGCTGGCAGGTATACATATTTGGGGCTAATATATAGCATATATTATAGCCCCATACATGTATACCTGCCAGCAATGATAGACTAAGCACATTTAGGCAGCCCCTTCCCTAATCCTTTACATTCTCCAAAGCACATGCAGTCACATTCCCTACCTCACGTCATAATTATGCTGTTTCTAGGGGCAAGGCTGCAGCACTTGGCATCCGCTTGGTTCGTACCAGTAAGTTATGAGCTGGGCTTTACAGAGGTAATAAATCTTTTTTATAAGTAACACAAAATTTAGTATATGGATCAAATAACTCCAGGGAAAGGCATCTTGTATGGGTTGCCTGCCTGGTGCTTGAGAGCATCTCTTTAAGATAATTTGAACAAATCATTTTATGTAAACAAACTGTAATGTTTCATTTCACATACAATACAGAAGAGCAATGAACCATTTTATAAGCACAATAAGCCACTCCAAGGTTGTGTATTAAAGGATTTCAATGCACATCAAATGCAGTAATGCATGACAGGGCATGCAGCATGTGGTTATTGGTTATTGGGTAATTACTACACACTCCCCACTCCATGAGTTGGAAGCATGAGATGTTAGTCAGGTACCCTTCAACCACAGGGTGGGGGTGAAGTGTAATAATTACCCAATAACCATAAGCCCCAGTTGTAATAATAATAAAAAAAAGGATAAATACATCTTTAAATTAAGAATAAATAAATCTTCATCATTTGTAAATTGGTTCTCGCACCAAACCTCTAGCTCTGCCCCATCAAAGAGGTCAGATTGGCTGACAAGTAAGTCACTCATGTTATTAGCTAAGCTTTCTCTTTTGTCTTTTTCCAACTGTCTCAGTTACTGAGAATTCTGAAGCAGTGTAGTTCCAAGAGCTGCAAGGCACTTTCCAGACCTGTGCTTATTGGTTATTTACTGCAAAGGTCTGGACAGCTATTGACCAATCAGATCACTGGATTTTTCTTGCCTGTTTTATAAAATCCTTTAATTCACACTGTGTCATGGCTTATTTCTTACTTACAGAAATAGGCCTACTTGATTCTTCTCTCCTGCGGAAAAACCCACACCTTCTGGTATCTACTACTCAGAGAAGGGTGACTAATTTGAATTAATCTTTTAAGTTTTCTTTTATTATGAAACATAGTTTAATTTTGTTACAAAATATAAAGGCTATACATAGTATGTACCCAGTAAGCTGCTTAAAAGTTTAAATAACTATAGAATCATATAGTATATATGTCTAGAATAAAATAGGAATAAAGGGCTTGCTCTCCATTGTAAAATTATTTGTAAATATTTGATTATGTTTAATTCATTTGTTCAGCTATAAACTGAGTTCCCGAACTATATTTCATTGGAGAGCTCAGATTAGGGTTCATGCTCTCTGTTTAGTTCATTTTATTAATTCTAAGCTATAACTAATTCAGGCAATAAGAGCAGGGCTCCTGAAATGTAATATATAGAAGAAATAAAAGCAGGCTAGAAAATGAAATGCACAAGAGCTGTTTAAAACTGCAGTGAAAGGACTTCTGTTCTGAAATATGGATTATTTAGTTTATGTTTCAAGAACTTACATGCCAAATTTCAACCTCAGAACTGTCTCCTGTGCTCTTTAATGTCATGCTAGTGACCTACCCCTCCTCTTTCTTTCATGATAGATCAATTTGGCTGACGCAAACACAATATATTCCTCCGGCAATATTTCATAGAAGAAAGACAGTTGTGAGCTTGCTTTAACCTTTTTCTTGCTTGTTTCAGTTAAATATATTTCTCCACTTGACACTTACATTTTTGTCATTTGTTGTAGCTGGCTTAAAAATTTGTTGTATACACATTTACAACAAAACAGAGCACAGCCCTTCCCATGCCCTTCCTCTGCCTTGTGCATGCAAACATTACTTTCTAGAGAGCTTGTATGAGCAGAATAAGTTTAACAATGCCATTGTATGGATAATTCTGCACATTCTATTTGATTGGGCAAGTTGCCCAAACAAGACTGTTGCTTGAACAAAATGCCAGCATATAAGTTACTAAACCATGGCTACAGACCAGTAAAAGCATTATAGACAATTACTTAAGTGGATACTATTACAAAAGAATTGAAAAGCGCATGTGAAATCTTGCAATTTCCACTAAGCTAGAAGGCTACTGGAGAACTTGACAATCTGTCTGTTTTTTTTTGTTTGCTTGTTTTGTAAATATGAATACATAACTGTTCTACTTTGGAACAACAACTGGTGCCTAAAGACATACTAATGCTGAATTTGTTTTTTGGTGTATGTGCTAAAATATGCCACTTTAACATTATATTCAGCTCAATGGAACCTCTGTGCCCCTTCGGATCACTTCAGCTTTCAAACAAATAATGGAAAAAAATGAACACTCTATCCCTTCCTAGATGGTCAAGGCTAGTCCTTGGGCTACCCATTTTCCCAGTATAGTCACTTTTCATTCTCCTCCCCTCCTCTCTCTCTACAGATCTTTCTGTTATGTATATGTGTGTGTGTGTGTGTGTGTATATATATATATAGATATATAGCTAGATATATAAAAATTCCTGCTGCTGATACTAAGCCAGATATTGACTGAATTTTTAATTGACTGGGGGAATGGGGGATGTTGGAAGAGGTTGGGATTTACTGGAATGGGTGAGGGTGGTGAAGGAGTGTCTCTTGTCCCTGTTTTAGCCTGCTAAACCCCATGCAAAGCACATGAAATGTCCTTGGCTGAAATGCCAAAGCCAAACCGAAAATGGGGGGCAGGGGTTCTGAATCAAAGCTGAACCAAAGTGGCCAATTCTCATATTTTGTTCACCCTTACTGGTGACATTTCAGTAGAGCCAAACACTCACTGTGTGACCTTAGTCAATACCCTTGACCTTCCAGTGCTGTAGCCCACCAAGCTGAGAAAAATGGTAGCAGTAGGACCCCATTAAAAACAAGATGTTGCATCTCAGCAGAGCAATCCTTGGTAAGCAATTTGTAAAATACAATATAAAGACACACAGGGCTGGCAGCTACAATGTTGGTTTATGCCATCTGCAGTATGCTTAAGATCGACGACCAGGCAAGCTGAGACCCTGATTCATGCCCGAGCCCAGGTCACCTCCAGTGATTGTGCAATATGATATCAATGGGCCACTAGGGTAGCCACCTGTCTGTTTTTTTTTTCATTGCAACAGTCTAAAAATTGGGGACTTGCTAAACTGTATATGGATATCAGTAAAGGAATCTGGAAGTCGACAACAGCTGTGCCTCACATTGTTTCTGTTTTTCTTGAAGGAACACTGCTATCTAAACTGATACAAAATTCATACAAAGCCAGCAATGTGTGGGGAAATGAAGCTTGGCCATGTGATGCATGTGAACCAATCACAGATCACAATTTCTAAAGCCCATTTTATAAAGGTGTTAAAACTGTGTCTTGCTATAAAGAGAAAAGGCTAAACACCACACTACCTACCATATTGTTGATGTCTACTTGTAATTTCATTGGGTTATATTTAATTGGTTGACTCATTGTGCTTAAGAGAAAGGAATTTAATGTACTCAATTTGACATTGAAAAATGCAGGTGTAGGTGGGAGAGACAAGTGACTATATTCATATCTACTTCAGAAAGAAACACAAGGTGTGAAATGAAACACATAAGCATAGTTTAATGTTTTTAATGTGCCAGTTGTTGAAATTACAAGTGTTCTAGTAAAAGAGAATTGTTTCACACAGATTCTGAACTGATCATATATTTATCTGTGTGCCTGAAGTGCATGATGGTTACAATAGTTAGAGTTCTGTTACTCATTTCAAGTTAGCATAGTGTATGAAATTCTTCATAGGGTGTGAGTGGGAATGGATTTGATTATTCAGGAACAGTCTTATTACTCCCCTAGTAATCTGATCATGTGAGGATTGGCTAGTGGCCATAAATACAGTATGCACTTGCTGGAGGACAGGCAGGAGTGGGAAACATGAATGGAACATATGAGTTAATAAGAGGTATGAACACGATGAATAGCGAAGACCTATTTGTAAGAAATAGAGATGTAGTCAAAATGGGGCATGACTGGAGGTTGGTGGGGGTCACGTTCAAGAGAGAAATTAGGATGTTCTACTTCACAGACAGGCTTATGGAACTGTGAGAAAAACTGCTAGTGGAAGTGGTGGGGGCAAGTACCCTCAATGTGTTTAAATATGGCTGGGAAAGGGTACAGGGACTCATGGTCCTTGGGGGGGGCAACAAAGGATTGAAGGGTGAGGAGGGAGGGAGGGTAAAGGCATAGAACCCACTAGGTCAGTAGGTTGGTGGGGTAAGGTAATATAGTAAGGAATAAAATCAGTACAGCACGTTTCGCACAATGGAGGGTGCCCAGTATAAAAATTAATGAGAAGAAGCAAGTACAAGCAGTCCTTGAGGAACTCCAAAAGACAATACTTTATTTAAAGTTAAAAACAGAACACCATAAGCGCGCAGCATGGACCATGAAGCCCTCCACCAGTTTTGCACGTACTTGTGCGTCATCAGGAGGTGAAGACCAATAGAATTACATGACTTAAATACAAACATTTCTTAAAGGTATATGATGAATTCAGTGCTTAAACAAGTAAATTGCTGACTATTATTGTTAAAAAAGTGCATAGTGTTAAAGTGCAAATGTGTATCAACACACAAACTATAAGTACACTATACTTATAAAATGAAAAGCATGTCTTTTGTTCCAACACTGGGGAAAAAAAATACAGATTATTAAATATCAGTAGTTGCATATATAAACCATTAATGTTCAAAAATTGTTATGCATATAACTTATAATTAGAGAATTGCAAACACAAACTTTGAGTATGTCAATTCTCAGCTGGCTGTATCCTGGTGCTTAATGTACCAAGGACAAATTTAATGCTCCCTACAAAAGAAGAAACATAACAGAGTGAGAATTAAAAAATGTCATTACCACCACAAAATAAATATACACACACACATGCATTCAAAATGCTATAATATTCTGCCAATGTTATGATACTGCTATTCCCCCCTACTTTTTCCTCTTTTTGATGCAATGCATCAAATCTATGCAATCATTGAGGCCTGATGGCTCCAGAGATCCTAATATGTAAATGCAAAAGGATTCCGTGTACAGCAATTTATTTGTCCTAAATGTTGCCACCCCTTGGTCCCATTTTGACTTTTTCAATAGCACAAAATTAAATTTGTGTCTGTCAGCCCATTTGTTCTAATATGTTTAGCTAGTGCATTCTTCATTTCTCCCCATAAGATGGCTCTCTGGTGTTCACCTATTCTCAGTTTCAGTGGTCTCATAGAAACATAGAAACATAGACTTTGACGGCAGATAAGGACCGCTTGGCCCACCCAGTCTGCCCATTTCCCTACCTATTGGATAAGCTGCAGATTCTAGTTAACCAACAGCCTACTTCCTCCCACCCACCACTATAATTGCCTTATGTCTGTCCCATACATGTTTGAACTTCCCCGCTGTTTTAAACCCCACAACCTCCCCAGGAAGGCAGTTCCACACGTCTGCCACTCTCTCCATGAAAAAAATGTCCTCACATTGCCCCTGAGCCGTCCCCCCTCTATCTTTAAATTGTGCCCCCTTGTTCTTGCACATCACTTTTTCTGAAAGATGCTACTCTCCTGAACTTTATAGATTCCCTTGAGGTACTTGGAAGTTTCTATCATGTCCCTCCTGCCAATCCTTTCATCAATGGTATACATATTAAGCTCTCTCAGTCTCTCTTCATATGACTTCTGATGCAGACCCTGCACCATTTTAGTTGCCCTCCTCTGGACTGCCTCCATCCTGTCTATGTCCTTGCGAAGATGGGGTCTCCAAAACTGCATGCAGTACTCCAGATGGGGTCTCACCAACTGTCTGTACAGAGGGGTAACCACTTCCCTTTTTCTACTTGTAATGCCTCTCCCAATGCATCCCAGTATCCCCCCGGCTCTCCTTACTGACTTCTCACATTGCCTTCCCTATTTAAAATGTCTTTCCTATTCAAAAACACCCACACACACAAGTGGCAAGATAAATAACATTGTCAGTGGTGTAGTTGAAGAAATCATGTACATCATATATTCTGTTATGGTTACATGTAGTACAAGTGTGTTTTCTCAGAATAAGTGGGCAGAATTTGCAATTGCCACATGGGAAGTTCCCATGGGG
Source organism: Neoceratodus forsteri (assembly GCA_016271365.2). Lineage (NCBI taxonomy): Eukaryota > Metazoa > Chordata > Ceratodontiformes > Ceratodontidae > Neoceratodus > Neoceratodus forsteri. Next base: position 423,233,976 of record CM028130.1, read on the forward strand.
CAAGGAGGGGTAACCAGTTACCAGTACTACCATTTCCTGTTTCATTCTTGACTTGCTAACAATGACCCAGTTGATCTTTTATATTCCTCCCTCTCCTGTACACCATAAGGGGCTTCTGTACAGTATATTGCCTCTGGAGAGGTTCATTCTCCAAAATGTGCCAGTTCTGATTGATAATCTGGTTGATCTTGTCTGATTGCCTAGTATAGTTGCTAATAAAATGCATTCGGGTGCCTGAATCTCTGGGGGGTCTCTCCTGCAAAAGGGTCTCCCATGGGGTAGTTAACTCCTCTTCGGCTGCAGTTTGTACCAGGCCAGCATTATATCCCCTATCAATAATAAGTACACACATTTCAGTACCTAAGACCATATAATCTGCATCTTCTGAACAATTTCTATGGACTCTCATCAACTGGGCTTTGGGCATGTTTTCCACCATGTGTCTGGGATGGCAGCTGGCCAAGTGGAGAAGTGAATTATGATCAGTTTCCTTCCTAAAGAGACTGATGTGCAGTGACCCATCCAATTTCTTCATAATCTTTAGATCCAGAAAGGAAAAAGACTCAAGACTATGTTCTACTGAGAATTTCAAATTTGAAATACTGTTTTCAAGGTACTGCACAAATTCATCCAACTCATCCAGTGTGCCCTTCCAGACCATGAATATGTCATCAATAAAGCAACACCAGATATCAATCCTACTGTAAAAAGGATTGTTCTGTGCGTCGTAGACAGTTGTTTTCTCCCACATGCCCATGTAAAGGTTAACATAATTTAGGGCAAAAGTAGCTCCCATTGCCATCCCTTTGATCTGTAGAAAATGTTCGCCCTGAAACATGAAGCAATTCATTTTCAGGACATGCTCTGTGTACTCTAACAGAAAATGTTGCCTTCACTCATTCACACTGGGGTCCTGATTAAACCAATAGTCCAGGGCTTCTCATGGGGATATTAGTATAAAGTGCAATAATATCCATTGAGACTAAATACCAGCCCTGTTCAATTTCCATGTTCCCAGAATGCCAAGTATTTGTGTTGTGTCTTTAATTTAAGATGGTAAAGTGGTTACATATTGTTGCATGTGGGCATCCACAAACATGGATAATGGCTCTGTTAGGGAACCAATGCCTGCTACAATGGGCCTTATAGGGGGATTTTCAAGACTCTTATGGATCTTAGGAAGTACGTATATACTGACCTGCACAGGACTGCTGACCATGAGATATTCCATATCCTGTAGTGTAATACTAACCATAGTCATGGAGTCAAATAGGAACATATCTATCTCTCTCTTATACTCCAATACTGGATCATGTCTCAGTTTCTGATAAAATGCTACATCATTCAGCTGTCTAAGGATTTCATTTGTATACTGTTTAACAGACATTACCACAATAGATCCCCCTTAGCCTCTGATTTTATCACCAAGTTCTTATTCTGTTCAAATTCTTTCAGTGCTTCTGCCTCTTCTTTGTTAATGTTAATGTATTTTACTCTCTCATTTTGTGAGAACGTAGTTCTGAAATGTCTCTCACAAGCTTTTTCAAAAGTCCTAACTACTTTATAATATGGAGGCATATATTTGAATGGACAGCGGAAAGTTCTTACCTCACCATCCCTCATTCCCTCCGGTGATGCGTCACTATGGGAGTTAGCTGTGATACCTCAACACATGTCCAGTCTTAAAAAATGTACTTTCAAATTTAAATCCTGCATTAGGCAATGTAAATCCACATACAATTCGAAAGGGTTACTGTCCTGAGTAATAACAAAACCTAATCTTTTGTGAAGTAGCTGCAATTGTTGATCAGTCAGTGTTGTATCCGAGATATTCACTACAATGGCTTCTGGAATTGCTCCTGTCAACTCCTGCCACATACTCTGCCTCCTGTGTTTTCTTCCTCCATGTCATGTGGGCCAATGTCATCCAGCGGGCTCCTGCATCCTCATCCCCTCCCTTGGTTGAATTGGGGGTCCTGGACCTGGAACTGCATGCTCCACTGACCTGGTGGTGGGTGTTGTTGGTCCTCATATAAAAAAGGATCCTCTGGTTCTGATTCACTATTGGAAGAATAGGTAGGGGAATTATTACAGTTCTGCAGTATAGATTTTGAGGCCTGGTTACGTGACTGGGTGGGATATCTATTATTTCCTCTTCATTGTGTGCATGTCTGTGCTGACCACCCTGTTTCTTCTTCCAATCGAATACTCTAGCATACAAATAGTCTTTACGGTCCCATTCAAATTTGTATAGTTTGTCCTTTTTTATTTTGTTGTCAGCCCTTTGTACATTATCTTCAAGTTTTTTCTCAAAAGTTGCAAAATCTGGAGAATCCTTATACTGAAAAACAATAACTTCCTCATTCTTAATGTCTGCACTTACTTCTCCTTGTGGATTCATCATCTGTAATGATTGTGTGCATAAATGAATCAGCCCATATTTGCTGCGACTGTCTCCAGTCTTTATTGAAGGCTTTCCTATCCCACCCATATCCAGGATTCTTAATCACCCTCAGGCCTCTTGGTGAGCATCCCACTCTTAAATATGCTTGTAAGATGATTTTACCCCAATAGTGGCATCTTCCTCTAATGATTGTGTGCTCCAAGGCTATAAACACAGTTTTAAAGTCAGAAGGTACCTGTTGTGTGGTGTTCTGTTGTGCCACTTCACCAGTTACTGAACCTCCACTGTGTGTTCCTAAAAATAGATCTGCCTCCCAAGCAGCTGTGGACACTCTGGTTGAAAATTAGTCTGATGTTGCTCACAAGCTGATATCTTCAAATCCTGGTGCAGATGTAGCTCATGCAAACTGTTTTATTCCGGGCAGCTTTTTTCACTCCCTGGGACCTCTGTAAACAGTTATCTGTAACATGTAGTGTCCCCGACCCAGAGGTTCGTAGACTGCTCACGCTGTTATGTTTCTTCTTTTGTAGTTAGCATAACATTTTTCCTTGATACATTAAGCACCAGGATACAGCCTACTGAGAACTGAAGTACTCAAAGTTTGTGTTTGTAATTATTAGTTATAAGTTGGGGGTGGGATATTCAAAGCAGTTACGCAAGGTGCAAGTGAGATGCGCCAGCACAATAGCAGACATGAGCCAATGAGCGATATTCAGCGGACGACAATGCACAGTGCATATTGCAGTGCGTCAATGCGCAACCCTAATGAATGCATGTGCAAGTGCAGGGAGCATAGCCATGAATAAGTTGCACAGTGCAATATACATCAGCAAGCCGATGGTGCAAGCGTGTAGCAACAGGGACATGTACAGAGAAGTTGAGCACATAAAAGGATGGAGCAAGCAGGGGACGGAGGCTTGCATCCATGGGAGCAGGGATGAGAGACACAGAGAGTGAGAGAGACAGAGACGGAGAGAGACAGAGACAGAGAGAGGGCCAGTGGCCAGGCAGGACAGCAGCAGGGGTGCAGAACAGGCACAGAGGCAGGAAGTGCAATGGTCTATGGGACAGGGAGTGCAACCCTGTCTGTGCCTGTGAGTGTGAGCTGACCAGAGTGTGTGTGTGTGGGTCCCCAACACAGGAGTGCACCCAGTGCAGGGGCCCAGGCAGCAGCACACAGCTGGGGTAACCCAGGGTGTCAGCCACGGAGGGGGGCAGGACAGGACAGGCCAGGCCATGGTCAGTACAGTATTCAGATGGGGGCAGTAATGAGGGGTGTGAGGAGGTGGGAGGCTGAGTGGCGCGGCCATGGAAGGGCCCAATGGTGGTATGCCCGGAACAGATTGTACTGTGCCTGCACCACCTTCGAACAGTACAGTGACACTGAGATTGTGGGCCGGTAACTGCCTGAACCGGGTGATTCTGAGGCATCTCTGTGAGCTGTGCAGTGATGAGATGCAGGCACCCACAAGACAGAGCCACGCCCTGTCTGTGGAGACAAAGATCACAGCTGTAATGTGCCTGCTCACCACGAACACCTTCCAGAGACCAACAGGGGACACCACAGGCATAACCTAGTTGGCCGCATGCTGCAGAATACATCCACTTCCCCAGCACACAGGCCGAGCGTACAGAAAACATGCAGGAGTTCCACAGGGTTGCACATATGCCTGGCATGCTAGGGGCCATTGACTGCACCCATGTAGGCATCCACACACTACCAGGGTAGGAGGGGTGGCCTATATCAACAGGAAAGACTACCCCAGTGTCAAATGACATGTGGTGTGCGATGCCAAAGGGTGCATGATCAATGTCTATGCCACACACCCTGGAGGAGCACACGATGCCTTCATCTGGCACCAGTCTGCACTGTGCCACAGGTTTGAGAGTGGGGACATCCCCACCAGCCACCTAGTAGGTGAGTATGCAGCTGGAATCGGCAGCCCTGCACAGCAGGGCAGGGTGTGGGGGGGGAGATGCTATGCTGGGGGCATATGGGGTCTGTCTGTGTAGGTGGGGGGGCTGCCACACAGACCACAGTGCTAAGCCATCATGTCCCCACAAAGGTGACAGCAGATACCCACTCTGGCCCTGGCTGCTCACCCCATACCAGCATCCATCGACCCCAGTGCAGGAGATATGCAATGAGGCATATGCCAGCACATGGAACATCATCGAGCATGTGTTTGGACTGCTGAAGGCACAGTTCTGTTGCCTGCACAGGTCTGGCGGTGCCCTACAGTACAGCCCATCAAAGGCCTGTGGCCTATTCCTGGCCTGCTGTGTGCTACACAACATGGCCACTGACCGTGAGATAGCTGTCGAGATCAAAGAGGGGAACAGCAGTTGGGATGACACAAACACTGGGCCACACAGTGGTGGGCAGCCCCCCCATATGACGGGAACCCCGGCTGCACAGGATGGCCCAGCAGCACTGAGACACCATTGCAGAGGACCACTACGGTGCATGCAGGTAGGTGAACATGATCACACACATGTCCCAGGGACCAGGGCACAGTATCCAGGCATGCCTGGCTGTGCCCCACAACAGACACGGCTGGATGGCAGCGTTGACGATAAGGGACGGGACACCGTGGAAGCACCCCATATGGTACTGTGGACCCCACCCACATGGTCTCACACACCTCCACAGACACATGCACAGTCACACGGACACCCACACAAGCACATCCTGAAGCCGCCAATGGGTGTGTGTCAGACGCTGAACACCAGTGCACAGTGGTGGCTGGTGATGTGATGGCATCATCATGCATATACCATGGTTGCCAGCAGCCGGGTGGGTGTGCACAGGGAGGGCATGTTGCATGGTCCATGGACCACATGGCCCTGGTATGCACACGCACACGTACACACCACACCACCGTGCATACAGTGCTGCATCAGGCATCGGACAGGGATGGAGGTGTGTCATGACTGGCACACAGTTGCATGGCTGCCGCAGACATGTGGACGGCCCCACTGAGGCTGCCCAGCAGACTCAGGCTGTGCGTCGGCCAGAGGGGTTGTCACAGACAGTCCCCCAGGTGTGATGCTGTGGAAATGCGACCGGTCCCTTGCAGGCATCTACAGGCTCCTGAACAGGCCTGCTCCAGGTGTGTCCGGATTGCTCACAGTGGATCCCGGCAATGACAATGGTGGGGTTGCACGACACTGGGACCGAGGGGCGGAGAATGCTCTTCACGGTGACTGCTGTGGATGGCCCAGCACCAGGGTGGCCAGTGGTGATAGGCTGGCCTTAAGTGCAGCGGTGAGCCGATCCAGGCCTGTGGTAGTGTCCTCCCACATGTGTGTGGCCTCAGCCAGGAGCTGCTCAAAGTCCCAGTCACGCCGCCCTGTGGACTGGCACAGCTCAGTGCGGAGTGCACACACCCTTGCCATGACCAGCATCTGTTGCTCCATGGATGCCCGGAGCAGATGGGTGTTCTAGGTCAGAGGGTCAGAGCCCTGAGGGGCTTGGACGTTGTGTCGACCTGTGGGAGTTGTGCGTCCCAACAGCACGGCCCCCCATGCAGGTGGGGGCTGAACAGTGGGCCCCCCGGTCTGCACTTTCTGTGTGTGCAATGGCAGCAGCCACTGCACCCGACCCACCCTCGGGCACCGGCCCCTGTTGCCAAGGCTGCCCTCCGCCGCCAGCGTAATGGCACCAGGGCGGCTGCACCACCACTGCCACACAGTATGGTTTGCGCCATAGGTACATCATCCACTATCTCACCAGGCGGTGTGGCTGGAGGGTTGACAAGCACCAGCTAGGCACCATCAGCGCTGCTATGTCCAGTGCGTGGTAGGGGTGCCCTCCCCCCAGTCGGCATCACCACTGTCCAGGATAGTGGTCATGTCATCATCAGACCTGGACCATGCCCCAATCAGTGTCTGAACATACTGAACGCCATGGCTGGCATCCCTCTGAAACACTGCCTAGGCCTCATTCGCGCTCACGCCACAGGCATCCGGTTAGACAGTGGGGAAGGCCCGGTAGTGGTCCAGACCCCAGACTCCAGTGGAGGTGGATGGGCACTCCTCCAGGTCCACTTCAGCCCCCAAGATGGGCACCGCCACCCTTGCAGCTGCACGCAGGCACTCAGGATCAGTAAGGGAACACATACACATTAGTGCCACCACCACACACCCCTGCCCCCTTGCACCCCTCATCCCCATCCCCATGTGCCACTGTAACTACCATGTAGTGATGGGCTTCCCCCTGTCTAGAATCCACCACCAGGAACACCCTCAATGATGCTGCACCACATGGTCGCGCCACCAGCTCCTCCTGCGGTGTCAGCTGTGGCACCTCAAGCTGTTCACCACCCATGGTGGCATGTGCAGCCCGGATGGCAGCCACCTTGTCCTTTATCAGCCTCCAGTCCATGACCACCTTTTTCTTGCACTCCTTTGCTGACCTCTGATGGCTGCCCTGCAGGTTCACAGTCCTGGCCACTCCCTCCCACTCCTCTGCCCTGGCCTGTGGAGTGCATGTGGAGCCACTCAGAAGGGGCTACTGGTCCAGGTATGCATCAAACAGGGCATCACACTCTGCCCTTATGAAATTGGGCCTGCATGGCTCCTCGACTGCCTCATGCACCAACATGCTCATTCCTGTGGGTGAGGACATGTGGTTAGTGCTGGCTGCCACACACGAGGCGCCCCCCAAATCCTCTGTCCCAACATGCCCACTGCCTGGCATCTTACCTTTGAAGGATGCAGTACCAGTCTGGTGCCTGTGCAGTCCAATGGTGCCTTTATAGCGCATCACATGCAAATGAGGGAATGCGCGCAACTGTAATGAGATGCAAATGCCTCCGATGCACCATGGATATGCTGATCAGCTCATCTGCATGTGCTGGCTGAATATTGCAGAATTATGCATGGCTCATTGGAGATGCACATGCTCAAGCCATGGCGCAACTGTATGAGGTGCGCATTCCACCTGGCACAGCTCATACACACACTGACGCCGTGTACATCAGTAGTGTATCCTACGCACAGTGCGCCATACACAGCATGGTGATCTGCCACTATTGGGCATGTGGTGCATGTGCACTGTACATCCTAGGGTGCCCATGAACCATTGGCACATGGCCCATGGGGCACACTGGACCCTATAGCACACCATGCCTTCCGTGCACTGTCGTGCACGGTGTGTGTTCTGACCTTTGATCCTTACGCATGTCCCTTGACCCCCAGGAGCCTGTGGCATGTGCCAGCACTAACCCAGCTGTATCACACAGTGATGAGACATGTGTGACTGGGGATGACAGCGCATTGCCAAGTGGGTCGCGCACCCAACGCACGTGTGTCTCGTGTGCTCCTGGATGCCATTTTGTCTCAGCAGTGCAGATTGCAGCATGCCTTGCAGAAACAGCAAGGGTGCCCAATTGGAGCCAAGTTGAACTGGTATACCTGTTGGCACTAGTGGAGCCCCATGTTGGCACTCTATATGGACAGGTGCCCCTGGACAGGCCACACACTGAGGTGTGGTAGGGGGTGGCTGAGGGTTTACAGGAGGCCACTGGATAATGGCGTAGTGGGGAGCAGTGCTGCCACAGGTATGGGGACCTGTGGCGGAGGGATCCAGACCAGTTATGGACTCTGCAGGCACACGTCCGGAGGTGATCAGCTGATGCAGGTCCAAATCATCAGTTAGTGGACTGCCAAGAGTTCCTGGATCCAGTTATTACAGAGATAATCAGGTGCGCCTTATTTGAGGGTGTTTTCTGAAATCTCCTGAAAAAGTAGTGGTGAAGCCCCTCCTTTACAACTTTCTTTAAACCCAGGCATGCTTTCCAACAACAGATCTGTCTCAAAATGTCCTTTTTGGTGCAGGTGATAGAGAAGATAGTGGTGAGCCAGCATGAGGAATGTCTGGAAAGGTTTAACATCTATGAGCCATTCTATTCAGGGTTCAGATTACAGCACAGAACAGCACATCTACAGTACAGTACAGAGAAAGCACAGCACAGCACAGAGAAAGCTCTTGTCAGGGTACATAGTGACTTTCTCCTATTTGGTACCTGAGGACCTGAAAACACTAGCATATGCCTTCATTACATGTAGTCTGGATTATTGTAATGCTCTTTACCTTGGATTATCAGGAGGTCTGACATTCCACTTGCTACTGGTGCAGAATGCCACAGACAGACTGGTTGCTGGAGAGTCCTGCTCTGAGAACATATCTCCAGTGTTACTGAAATTGCACTGGCTACCTTTAAGGTGGTGCATCAGCTTTAACATAGGTTTGTTAACATATAAAGTCTTACACAGTCTTGTCCCAGCTAACTGAAGAAGCTGCTATATCAATATACTTCTGCTCATCCTCTCTGTTCCTCTGAGGTGGACATGCTAATGGTTTCTCATTTATGACTAAAGAAGTCAAGGGATCAAGCTTTTTCAGTGGCTGCCACAATACTATGGAAATCTTTAACTCTGTCTTGAAGGGAGGCACCCCTCAGTCTAGCATTTTAAAAATGGGACTGGAGTCTAACCTGGCATTTGTCGTCTAAAAACAAGATTCCAGCTAGGGAGTAGGATTGAAATGTGAATAAACTAATTTTGTGTTTATATATTTTAGTTGAGAAGCACTGGGTTTTGTTTTAGTTTTAGATTAGCTAGGGAAACTGTACACTGCTGTGCATGCATTATTTGTCTTTATGTATGGTGCTCTGAGTGTGCAGGATAGGGTGCCAATCAGACTACTTATTTACTATGCTCAACACTTATTTCAGTAAGTAACCTACCTGTTGTGAAAAGAAGTTGTACTAATTTTTGGCATGCAGTACATTTTATTATACATTATGCTGGTCCCCACATTGGTATGTGTCATTCCCATTTCATACAAGGCTGGATTTATCTAGCCATGGGCCTTATGTACTTAGACCCTCAAGCTTAGATCAGCCCACTCAAACCTGTCAAAAGTACTGAAACTAAAAGCAAGGCACTGTTTGCTAGAACTAATGCTCATGCAAGACAAACATAATTATTAAAAATTGAAAAAAAAACTGTCAATTAAATAACCCCCCCTACCAAACACACACACACGCTGAGACAGGGCCCTAAGCGCAGGCATAGTCTGCTTGCTCATGTATACTAGAAATCTGTCCTTGATTCCAGATATGCATTATATTAATGGACTCCACTAGTATTTTGTTGTGTATGCTGACTTTCATATTTAGTGTAATTCAAAGTGGTCCAGTAAGCAATCAGTTAGATGCTGGTAGAGGTTCAAAACTATTTGCCTTAGGCACAGAATAATATAAATGATTTTGAAAACCGAGCCCTGAGTGCAGTGCCTGTGTGCAGACAAATCTAACAGATCATCAGGCTTTAGCTGTTCAACAGTGCTCCATGTACAGTCATAGGCAATTGCCAAGAAGCTGTTGTATCAAAAGAGGGTATGTTGACCACGATCGTGATTTTATTTCATCTTTTTTTTAAATGCTTCATAGGTTAATGAACATTTACCTAGACAACTGACAACATTGAGCAGAAAGAACATTGGTTTAATTCATCTTGTAAAATGGGTCATAATAGTTGCCTCAAATACTCTTCTCTCATAGGATGAACCATGTCACCTGGTGTGACTAGATGTATTCATGAACACATGGCACTGTATTTTCCATGCTCAAATTTTTAATAAAATTTCATTTTATAAGTGCAATAACACAACTTGTGCTACATTTTTTTGAAGATGTAGTCACATCTCTGATGTGTGCTGAGGAGCAGTGCCTATATTTCCCAAGAACGTATACCAGATATGTGTTATTACCCACATTAAAAGGATGGCATCTCCAGAGAGCTGACTCACTTGGATCAGGAGAAATTTAAAGCCAAATACCTTGATTTTTGGATCAGATCCTATAACCATCTGGCTAAGAGATGTGAGTGCTACTATTGTAAGACCCTGATACTTACATTAGTACGTTTCTTACCCGTCATTTTGTCATACTAAATTATGTCTCATATTCTGAAAGCTGAAACTCTGAACTTGAGCATCCTCTTTAACCTGTAGCCCACTCTATGTAATGTACTATGAACTGTGGAGGTGGATTATGCAATCCGTGCAGAAAGTCAGCACATTTTTGTATATTACTAAAAGCGGCATTTGGGCTTCTCCCACCCAGTTGTTACTTGACTTGAACTTACATGTCAAGACTTCACAGACTTAGATGGTTTGATTTGTTTTATGTAAGTTGGTAGAAGAATGAAGAATGTATAATCTCTGGGGGAATAAAACAAAAAATCAGTCTCGGCTTAGGAAGGGTAATTGTGGAAAATGATTAAATAATTACTGAATGACTGCAGCAACACATTTTTACAGTATAGGACCTTATTGTTTTCTGTTCCTTTGGTGTTTTTCTTTTTGTAAAAGTAACTATCATGTATTTTTTGATACTGAGGACATAGTTTTTGCACAGTAGATTTGTTTAAAGAATTGGTGACAATGGATACCACATCACCAGTGTAAAAAGGTGGGCTGTTGATGCTTTACTTATTGATCTGTAATTTCTGACCAGAATGGCTCACTGAACTATGGCAGCTTATTTCCAGGTGCATCCAGGTGGGTCAGCTACATGGATCTCTTTTTTATTGGCTGGGGTATGTAGGTCAGTGCACTATGGAAAATAGTGACAAGAGAAAGACCCTGACAGGGGAAGGAGGGGTTTGTGTGGCAGAGGATCACCAAAAAGCAGACATACTGAACAAATACTTCTGCTTGCTTTTTATGGTAGATAAGCCACGAAGCAGACCAGAGATGTAGGTCAAAGGCAGTAAGGGTAGAGAAATGGACACAAGCCCTTTTATAGTGGAAAGAATCCTAATAGCACTATCACAGTTGAAAGTGGATAAGGCAATGGAACTAGATGGGGTGCACCCCAGGGTATTAAATGAGCTCAGGGAGGAGCTAGCTGCACCTCTGACAGCCCTGTTTAACCTATGGAAACAGTGGAGGAACCAGGAAACTGAAGGAGGGCTGATGTAACCAATCTCCACAAAAGTGGAAGCAGGGAGGAGGCAGGTAATTACAGACCAGTCAACCTGATCTCAGTAGTTGGTAAAGTCATAGAATTACTGCTGAAGGAAAGAATTGTGGAATACCTTGTGGCCAATGGATTACAGGATCTGAGGCAACATGGTTTCACAAGGGGAAGGTCTTGCCAGACAAACCTGATTGAATTCTTTGATTGGTTTACCAAGGTAGTACATCAGGTAGGATTGGCTGACATGGCCTACTTGGATTTCAGTAAGACCTTAGACACCGTTCCACATAGAAGGTTGGTGAGCAAGCTGAGTAGCCATGGAGTGGGTCCAAAAGTAGTAAGATGGGTATAAAGCTGGCTGAAGAATAGGAGTCAGAGGGTGGTGGTAAATGGTATCCACTCAGGGGAAGGCAAAGTGACGAGTGGGGTGCCACAAGCATCAGTACTTGATCCGGTCCTCTTCAATATCTTCATTAGCAGTGTTGCAGAGGGATCGGAAAAGAAGGTATGCCTGTTTGCAGATAGAACAAAAATCTGCAACAGAATGGACCCCCTGGGTGGGGTTGGAAAGAATGAGGGAAGATCTAAACAAGCTGGATGAATGGTCAAGAGTTTGGCAGCTGGGCTTCAACATCAAAAAGCACAAAATCATGCGCTTGGGATGCAGAAATCCAGTGCTTCAGCACCAACTTGGAGGAGAGGAGCTAGCAGTCATGAACCAGGACAGGGACCTGGGGTTAACCATTTCTGATAACCTGAAGGTTGCTAAGCAGTGTGACAAGGCAGTGAGTAAAGCTAACAGAATGCTTGGATGCATTGGCAGAGGTGTCACCAGCAGAAAGAGGGAGATAATAATAACCCTGTATATAAAGCATTGTTGAGACCCCACCTTGAGGACTGTGTCCAGTTCTGTTAGCCCAACTCCATAAGGACATATACAGGGTGGAGGTGGTACAAAGTAGGGCAACCAAAATGGTGCAGGTCCTGCAACAGAAGCCCTTTGAAGTAAGACTCAAGGAATTAAATATGTACTCCCTAGAGGAATGAAGGGAAAGAGGAGATATAATAGACACATTCAAATATCACAGAGGTATAAACAAGGTACAGGAATGTGCATTGTTCATAGAAAGAGATGCTAGAGGACAAGGGGTCACTTTATGAAGCTGAAAGGGGAGGCTTAGGGGAAATGTAAGGAAGTTCTTGTTCACTGAATGGGTGGTGGATGCTTGGAACAGTCTACCAGCAGAAGTAGTAGCTAAAATGGTCACGGATTTCAAGAACACATGGGATAGACACAAGGGGATCCTAGAAATTAAGCAAGTGAGGGAGGGAACCAAAGACAGAGTAGGGTTTGAGGTGGTAAAATAAGAATGGAAAATAGAGTAGGCTAGATAGGCCAGGAGGTCCTTATCTGTCAACAAGGTAGATGTTTCTATGTAAAATCCTTTACTACTATCATAAGTACCATGGAATCATAAACTTTCACCCTGACAGCCACCAGAGATGAATAGATGTTACCTACATTTTTAATGTCTCATCCGAAAGATGGCGCCTCAACTGTGCACTCCCCCTAGTTCTGCACGGTATTGTCAGCATTTGCTATAGCCCAGGTTCCTGGTGTTGGAGCATGGCCCATGACATTCTGATTCTCTAGACCCAGAGGTGAGCATGCAGCTTACTCACTGAGCCACTGAGGTATCTAGTGATAATAGCGACTACAAATGGGTGACTCTCAAAAGAGCAACTCATTTGCAGCACTGCACATGTGAGCTACCCTGTAAGGGTAGTGACAGAATGGGACAGAGAGGGTGGCTATGAGTGAGGGAGGGTTACAACGGCGACCAGAAGGAGAGGGATAGGGAAAGAGTTTGTGTAGGGTACTGGGGCATGCTGCTACCGAGCTAGCCATGTGGTGTGGTGGTGAGGGTGGCTAACTTCGGGGCAGCAAGTTCTGGGTTCAGGGCTGGGGACTGAAATAGATTTTATTGCTCTGGACAAATTTTTTTTTTTTTTTTTTTGAGGACTGTCTCCCCATCCCTGACATGAACCACCCTGGAGTTAGTAATCTAAAATATGGGGTGTGTGGGGGTAGCACAGCCCCACCCTCACTTAAAACCTTTTTTCAGTTGCTGGATGTGGTGTCGCGGACAAGTGTACATCGTCGTTCTGCTTTTCAGGGATGCACACTCACTGTAATAGTGATCACTGTTTTGCAGTCACTTTTATGACATGGAACTACCCACTGACACTGCTTCACAGTATATTATTGAAAACTGAATAGCATCTGATGAAATGTGTTGGTGGAAGTGGTAGTACTGGTGGGTGTGCTGCTCATTTTGGCCACTTATAGTGTTGTAGCATTCTGAAGCTGATCCTGCTCACAATAGTGACAACTTTAATGTGAAGCCTAGATTGCGCAACTCAGAGAGGCAGCAGCAAGGCACTATGTTAAGACTATCTGGTCAATAACCACGCTGCACAGTCAGTACAAAACCATGCTGTCCCAAACCTTGCTAGATTAGATATACTAACTCCAAACCCATGTGGCACTGTTACAACCACACTGTTTTTAACCATGTATATTTGCTGTTGCGGTTTTGACTGCACACCCAGCAGCAGTACTGTCAATGGACCTCCTCCCCTATAATCAGGGTTCGTAGTTCTCCATGACACTTTGGTCTTTGATTTCTGTGTGGCAGGGCTCCTGGACTTCTGAGGCAAAATGTGTTCATTCCTACTGCATGGATTATTCATTTCAGTGGCAAAATGCAGTACTGCCACTGACTAAAATATGATGTGATGTCATCAATGATATTACTTCCAGAGAGACCTCTGGATAAACAAAGATGGGAAGGTAGCCAGGCACTATGGAACAACTGTATATTTGAATGAATATTTATTACCAAGGTCAATGAATTCCACAACACTATACAGGGTATTCTGTGGCACAATGCAGTTTTTGAGGAAATTCCACAGAACTCCCAGGGCCTTGCTCATAATGGTGCTCTTGTATCATAGCAACAGTGACAGTGTTACTCCCCCCCTCCTGCAACTACTTTAAATGAAGGGGATAATAGTTGCTGAGTGACCGATGGTTGGTTTGTCATGTAGCTATTGCACTTGTAGCCATGAAATTCAGTGGAAGTCAAATGACCTAGTGTGACAAAAGTTCCATGCATTACCCATATAGTAGCTGTAAAATGAAACCTCTGGCTGATTTTGCAGCTGCCTCTACCATTAACATTTCTCATCTGTCTGCACTTGTGGGTCTGTCCTACTGGTTGTATGATCCCCTGTTAATATTGTTTTAATATTTGTTTGGGGTAATGATGCTCACCACTAGTGCTGTGCGGAAGTTTCAAATTCTGGCAGAATGAAATTTCAAGGACATTTTAGAAATTCTGCTGAAATTCTGCCGAATTTCACTAGAGATGGAATTGCAGAATTCTGCAGCAGGAAAATACGGAATGAGATTTTTGCAGCATTGCAAATTTCAAGGATCTCAATATTTTCAGCAGAAATGGTTGCACAATGATTTTCCAATGTAAACAAATGATGTTCTGTGGAATATTATTCCACAGATCTCAATATGTGCTGCAGAAATGGTTGCAGAATCATTTTCTGCAGAAAAATGTTATTCTGTGGATCACAGCAGGAGGAATTTGGCAGAAGAACCAGTGAAATTCTGGCAGAAATTACACTAGCAAAATGGTCATTCTGCTCTTATTTCATCTGCAGAATTCTGCATTCTGCACAGCACTACTCACCACCAGACTAGGGAAGATTTCACTTAACTACCATAAATGGACTAGCTGAGAGACCAATTTCAGAGATGGAAAAATAATTTTTTATGACGAAGAAAGCCAAGAGGTGGTCTAGCAAGTATGCCTTGCACCAGCAGTCCCAGTACATCACCAAAACATTGCACAATGCAGAAATACCAAATCTGAGTGAGACAGTCTTGATTACTTTAGGGGTTCCAAGAAATAGAAAACTCTGTCAAATACAGCCAAAAACAGAACAGCAAATCAGTTCAGTTTGTGTTGCTTGGAAATGAATATATGACTGGCAGTAGGTACAGATGATGTAAATGCTCACTAGTATGTGTGGTAATGGTGGCATCCAAGCTGTGGAAAGCAAGCCATGTGGCACACAAGTGTAAAGGCATGGGAGTAATGAAGAGAAAGAGAGACAGAGTGGGAGACAACTGAGCATGTGGCTGGGCACTTTTAATGAGGAGGGATTAGAAATTGTGGTGGGAGAATGCACAACCTTCTAGCACAAGAGCAGCTGGATGTTGTAGAATCAATTGAAGATGAGTAACCTCTTCAGCCACCACCAATGGAGCATGCTACTTCTGCAGCTCTATTAGTAGCAAATGGAAGAGGCAGTTAGTCAAGCCTGCTGTTACTGGGTAAGTTGATTAAAATAAAATAATCATTGTCACCTTTTGTCCAGTGCGTCAACTGGGCTGCCATCCCAAGACACATTACAGTCCAATTCGTACCCTGATGAAGACCTGCATTAGGGTTGAAGTGCTAGGGTGTTGGTCTGTTCTGCTCCATTTGTTTTACTGTGGTGGTTAGTGTAAAATGTTCAATAAAATGCAGTAAAGATCAAATATGTCTGTGTTTTTGTACTATTTGTTCTGAAGCCCAGAGTTCCATGTGACTGCTGACCCTAGTAAGATTAGGAAATCGTTTGCTGCAAGCAATGGACAATGGCAGGATGGTAAGAGCTTTTAAAATATTTACATATAACCAACAACATGAAATGAAGAATGTTTAATGAACATTTGTCTAAAATATTAAAATAGGAACTATTTGCATTGAAATAGAAACAATTGAAATTTTGTTCACATAAGTTCAGCTTACATGTAACCTCTCTGAGTGTGAGTGGATGTGGTACAGTAGTCTTGTGGGTGATATTTAAAATCACATCTTGCAGACCTGGGTCTGCAGACTGGTCAGACCTCAAAGTTACGTATTATTATAAATAGTTTGTTTATTTGTTAATCTGAATTACAAGCAGAAAGCAAGAGGTAATTATACCACTGTACAGACCCTTGGTGAGGCCACACCTGGAGTACTGTGTAAAGTTCTGGAGGCCACACCTGAAAAAAGACAAAGACAGATTAGAGACAGTGCAGAGAAGGGCCACCAAAATGGTACAAGGGCTGCACCATAAGACATATGAAATTAGGCTCAAGGAACTGAAGTTGAACTCACTAGAACAGAGAAGAAACAGAGGTGACATGATAGAAACATTCAGATACATCATGGGAATAAACAAGATGGAGAACCTCTTCCAAGAAAACAAGGGAACTCGGACAAGGGGGCTCAACTTGCATCTGGTGGGAGGCACATTCAGGAGCAACTATAGAAAGTACTTTTTCACGGAGATGGTGATAAAGCCATGGAACAGCCTGCCAGCACATGTGGTGGTGGCAGCTAAAACAGTAAGAGAATTTAAGCTAGTGTGGGACAGACAGTGTGGACAGCTTGGCTGGAACAATTAAAAGGGCCGGGGGTAGCCACCTTGGGCAGATTAGACAGATCAAATGGTCCTCATCTGCCTATGCCATTCTTATGTTCTTATGAATTAATAAGATCTTTGAATCTATGAGGACATCTCTCTCCATTGAGCCCCATCATGGAACTGTAAGCTGCCAGCATCAGGACCACTCAGAAATTTTTTCTGTCTGGTGCCACCCGCATCGACATGCCTCGTCATCACCTATATAACATGGGGATCCCCAGAATGCCTCAGGTCTTTCCCCTACCATCAACTACATGCTGGCCCATTGCTATTAAAGAATACAATTGAACTCTGCAAGTATTTGCTAATGCTGCTACTCCTTGAAGTTTATTTTAACTTCAAGCTTTTATGCCGTTGCCAAAAAAAAACTGTTGTTCCACTACTATCATTACAGTGATGTGAAGATCTACAAAGATGATAACCAGTCTGTATGCATTCATTGCCTAGGCTTCATGCATGACATTAAGACCTGCAACATTTGCCAAGACTTTATCCAGGACATCAGGAGAAATCAAAAGAAAGCTCTTGAGCTATACATAAAAGGCAATAGAGGAGAAACAAGGTGTGTTAAAGATGGCTTCACCATCATCAACTGCTCCCTCTCTTCCCAATTTGCTGTCGACCCCTTGTTCTCCATGGTTGATGACATTCATTGCCAATTCCACCATAGAGAAGGATAAGTCTATGAAGTCAGCTGACAGGCACCACCACTCTGACATGGACAAGAGGCATAAAGAAAAGGATGGCTCTCATGACCATTCTAGTTATCCTCTGAAAAGAGGTAAGCTGAATGAAAAACAAGCCCAGGCTTCTGGTCCTGATACCCTCCCACCATCTTTCAGACACCATGGTTGGGGTTTGGCATAGCCTCAACTCTCCCACTGAGGAACTCGCAGTTGATACCGCCATAGGGCACTGTCCCATTGATGGCTCTTCTGTCATCAACCCCCTCAGAGCCCATCGATTCACAGCTACTGTACTAAACATTGTTGGAGTGCTTTCAGTGGCTGATGCTGTTACCGCTGTCATTAACTCAAGCCCCAGTAATGCCCTCAGAGCTGTTGCCTTCAACCTTGTCAGTAACACAGGAGTTCCCTGTACCTGCCATCATGTCAGGAAAGGAACATCCTCCGCTGATAGTTTTGCCATCAACATTTCCTCCTCCTGTGTCTCCTTGTCCCATCACCATCTCCCTACCTATGTCCATAGATGTTGATGATGAGCTGGAGTACAATCTAGAATAAATTGAAGAGGAACAAGAAGGAATGGAGGAAGAGCTGGATGCTCTGGATGTGGTAGGCTTAAGCTCCACTCTGTCCTGTTGTAGTGAGGAGAGTGTGAACAACACTCTCAGATAACCTGCTGAGGATGCCTTATGTCGGGCATTTCTCAAGCTGGTTCAAGCCAAACTACTGATGTTTTTCACTGTAGTTCAAGTTCAAGTTTATTGCAGGAAAACTCCATTGAGCAAGCTCATTCACAAGGAGGTCCTAAATCATGTACACAGTCAGGAGACTTAGCATAAAGAGGCAACATATAAACAGCAAACAGAAAACAATATACACATAAGATTAAAATGCATCAATTCATGTAAGTACATTATACCAGAAAGAGGTATAGTAAGGTTCATATATTACCAGGTGCTGAGTTATAACAGTGCAGGGTAGGAATTATTAGCATAAGAAAGAGGTAGGTAGAAAATGTGGGGACTGAACCGAAACAGGATTGAGTGGTTAAATAAGAGTAGTTAAATAGAAAATGTGGGGACTGTACCGAGACAGGAGAGAGGAGTTAGGTAAGAGGGAAGGGTTAAAAATAACAGGACAATGTAGCAGAATAAGATGGAACAGTAACTAATGAATGGCAAGAGGGGGGCGAGGGCTAATGAGAGTAGGGGGAAAAGGATGAAAATACAGAAGGTAAGGACAGGAGTAAGTTTTGAGAATAACTGAATGGTTTCATATCCTGTCGAGCACTGATTCAAGGTGGATGTCCATAAGGAAATAAGGGCAGGGAAGAGGCTTAAAAGTAGTAGAGGATTCCTCTAAGAAGAACTAATATGAGTTCATAGAGGTGTCTGGCTCCCAACAGTCTTAATACCTGCAATTCATTCAGCCCTTGGGATGCCACTCTTGCTGCTTGACCTAGACCCTGTGCCCTGCCTGCAGCACTCAAGAAGGCAAATAAACAATATTTTGTCCCCTACTATCAAGCCCTATTATTCCTCTCAACTTGAAACAGATTCAGTTGTGATTATGGCTGTTCATGATAAGTCAGAACCCCCAAAACACATGAGTTCTGTTACAGTTGACAAGGAGTCAAGGAAACTGGATGTAATGGGGAAATTAACCTTTGTTTCTTCTTCCCTTGGACTGAGAATTGCAAATTATCAGATGTACATGATCAAGTATCAAAACTGCCTGTAGAAGTCAATTGCCACCTTGACAGAGAAGCTACCTGAAGGCCCTGCCATAATTATGGCTCAACTGACAGTTCCTAATGGCTTGGAAGCTGGTAAGCACCTGCTAAGATCTGTATATGATGTCTTGGATGCTGCTGTATGTGTGGCTGCTTCTGGAACTGTTTGTGTGGCCATTCCAGGCTGTGTGTCACAGGGTTTGCCTCTGATGACCAACAGCTGGTCCTCGGTGTCCCCCTTCAGATGGAAACAGCTGTTTTGCTCCAATGTGGAGAATTCTCTGCAGGACCTTCAAACATCCAAGGTGACCCTAAGGTACCTTCGCACTTTGAATTTGAAGCCTGAGACTGCAGCAGTGGCAGTGACGCTTTTTCATTGGCCCTATGCCTGTTTAGGCCAGGGCTATTCTAGAGGTCCAGGATGTGGTTCCCAGTGACCTCAGCCCTCCCAATCTCAAACCACTCTACCTCCCGGTGCCCATTGAAGGCTCACAAAAGGTGCAGATATCAGCGGCACCTCTGCTGACCCAGGCACTTCCTAACCCCCCATCTCTTCCTCCAGCCTCTTTGCCTTAGGATGTTTTGGTGGGAGGCCTATCAAAGTGGAGGGATATCCCTACTGATGCTTGGGTCATATAGATAGTTCAGCTATGACATGCCCTATATTCCTTTCTGTCCCTCCAGTGACTGCCCTCTACCAAACTGATATCTTCCAGGACATCTTACCCTTCTGCGGGAGAAGGTTCACACCCTCCTCAGCAAAGGGACTATACAGCCCATCCTGGTTGCTGAACAGAACCTTGGTAATATTCCCAGTACTTCCTGGTACCACAGTGGACCAGGGATTTAAGGCATGTCCTGGACCGTCAATGCCTAAATCACTTCATAGAATACAAAAGGTTTTGAATGGTCTCTTTGCAGTCCCTCCTTGCCTTGTTACTGAAAGGAGATTGGATGGTGTTATAGATATGATGGATACATGCCTTCATATCAAGAACCCCAATTTTCACAGAACATACCTGCATTTCATGCTCAGGGGTTCACACTATCAGTTTCATGTCTTGCCCTTTGTTTTGCCCTCTGAACTGCATGTCTTTACCAAGTGTTCTGCAGCAGTTGCAGTCACCTCCACCGGGAGGCCTGTATATCTTCCCATATATCTACAATTGGCTTGTGAAGGCCCCATCAAGTGATGCCATAGTCTATACACTGCTTTGGACCAGACAGCTATTCAAATAGTTGAGTATTCAGGTGAATGAGCCAAAAGTCAGTTCTCACTCTGTGCCAATGCCTCCAATATGGGGTCTGTTTGAGAAATGGGGCTGGGTTGAGCATTCCTGCCCTTGGATTGTTCCACAGTGCCAGTAGTCCAGTCACAGCTGGTCTCTTCCAGTGACTATGTCTTGGCCAGATGCCTCCCACAGCTCATTAGCCATATGACTGCTGCCATCTTAACTGTCCCACTGGCACATCTGCACATGAGGATTTTACAATGGTTTCTCCATGCCCAGTAGAATCAGCATTCTGTTGAGCTGGAGTGTCTCATAGCAGTGACAAGGTCACTCCATTAATCCTTGCTCTGGTGGTTGGACCACTCCAAATTTCTTTTCTTCATCCATCCCCTTTCCTGGTGATGATGACAGATGTCTTGGGTTCTGGCTGGGGTGTCTATTTGGGCCCCTTCCAGGTACAGCATCACTGATCCACCTTGGATACTGTTCTACACAGCAACATTCTGAAGAGGAATGCTGTTCTGCTTGACCTACAAGCCTTTTCCACCCTCCTTCTGGTGGTAAACTGTTGGAACATTGAGCTCCCAACAGTGAAATCAACACATTGACAACAACCCGTTCAACATCCACAGTGTCAAATGGGTTGTTGGAGCACTGTATGATACAGTGTTGGCAGCTCTCCCAGTAATCCACCCCCCAGAATTGATTATATATATATATATATATATATATATATATATGCAGTGGGGTGCAGGGGTCAGATTCCCCCCACAAATAGTCTAAATTATCCCATCATGATGTGGCTCATTTACACATTTGCCAGGCGATGTGATCCTCATGAGCAAAATGTTGTAGATGTAAAGTCTGTTGACTATTTTGTTGTCAGTGCGACTTGGTGGAACCCCACCTGGGGCAACAGCTGTTGATCCATACCGACAATATTTCAGTAATGTACTACATCACCCATCAGGGCAGAGTTCACTCGTATCCTCTATGCAAAAAGGCACTGAGAGTTGGCACTGGCCAGTGGCACATGACGTATTTCTGACAGTTGCGTTTCTGCCCACCACCATCAAAGCCACTGTGGATCATCTCAGTCAGTCCAGGGCACTCTGGCATGAATGGAAGCTCTTGGACTCCATCACGATGGTCTCTTCATAAAATGAAGTCTCCAAGACATGGACCTTTTTGCATTTCCTTACAATGCAAAACTGCCGAGTTTTTGCTCGCTTGCTGTAGGGCCTGGAGTTTTATGGAAAGATGCATTGTCCCTATTCTGGAAAGGGAGGTTCATGTACACCTTTTCTCCTATTACCTCTCTCTCTTACAGACGGTTCTGCTCAAACTGAGGGACGAGTCAGCCGCCCTGATTCTGGTGGCCCTTTACTGGCCCAGAAAAATGTGTTTTCCTCTGCTGCAACATTGGCAGAGGAACCCCCATACCATTCCCTCTGCAACCAGGACTTCTGTCACAAGAGCACGGTGCTCTGGTGCATCTGGGTCTTTAATCCATGCACCTCCACACTTGGCTCCTGAGGGCATACAGCTGTCTTGATTTAGGCTTTCCCTAGCTATTGCAGCTGTCTACTGGTGGCACAGAGGCTGTCAACATGGTACACCTACTCATAAAAATTGAAATGTTTTACAGGGTGATGTGCTGCATGTATGCTGGGCCCCTTTATATGCCCGGTCAGTCTCCAATTGGACTACCTCTTGTCCCTTAAGTACTTCTCTTGTCACTTAAGGACTCAAGCCTAGTGTATTCCTCTGTTAAGATCCATTTGGCTGCAGTGTCAGCTTTTCATGCCCTCACTGACAGCAAAATGGTTGCTCAGCTCGTGGTTTCCAGTAGGTTCCTAAGGCGTGTTCTACTTCTACATCCCCCAGTCTGCAATCTGGTTTCAGTGTAGGGCTTTAATTTGGTCATAGAGTCCCTTAAGTCACCTCTCTTTGAGCCCAGACAGTATCAAAGGGGGGGACAATACATGTTTCATGTATATTAGTGAGAAAAGGGAGACAAAGGGAGGGATCATACAGTTTAAAAAGGAGGGAGGGGGCTGTTCAGAGGAGGAACAAGAAAAGGCAAACTTCTTAATCAAACACTTCTGCTCAGTATTCACAGTAGAAGGGGAAGGGGAGGGACCATAAATAAGCACCGAGAGCTTGGAGGAAAGAAGAGTGGACACCAGTCCCTTTTCTGAGGAGAAGGTCAGGAAATCACTTGCTAATCTGACAGTGAACAAAGCTATGGGACCAGATAGAGTGCATCCAAGAGTGTCGAAGAAACTCGGGGGTTCTAGCTGCTCCTCTGGCAGATTTGTTTAACAGTTCATAGGAGACCAACGTGGTCCCAGAGGACTGGAGAAGACTGGACCTAATCTCACTTCATGAAAATGGTAGCGAGGAGGAGGTGGGAAGTTATGCACCTGTCAGCCTGACATCTGTAGTAGTGAAACTGAGGGAAACACTGTTAAGGGAAAGAATCATGAAACACCTGGAATCCAATGGACTGCAGGACCCAAGGCAACATGGCTTCATAGAAAAAGGTCGTGCAAAACAAACCTAATAGACTTTTTTGACTTGACAACCAAGGTGTTGGATCAGGAAGGGGTGGTGGACGTGGCCTACCTGCACTTCAGCAAGGCCTTTGACACCATTCCACATAGGAGGCTGGTAAACAAATTGGGTAGCAAGGAGTAAACAATAAAGTGGTAATCTGGGTAAGAAATTGGTTAGGGGATAGGAGGCAGAGGGTGGTAGTAAATGGAGTTTGCTCTGAGGAGGGGAGAGTGACCAGCAGGATACCTCTAGGGTCAGTACTGGGGCCAGTCCTATTTAATGTCTTCATTAGTGAATTAGTGACATAGCAGAGGACCTACAAGGGAAGGTCTGCCTGTTTGTGGATGACACCATGATATGCAACAGAGTGGACACTCTCTGGAAGTGCAAAGGATGGAAAGATATTTAAAATGACTGGAGGAGTGGTCAAAAGTTTGGCAGCTAATGTTTTATGCAAAAAAGTACAAAATAATGCACTTGAGTCACAGAAACATGGGGGTGCACTACAAAATGGGAGAGAGATAATTGCAATGACCAAGCTGGAAGAGACTTGGGAGTAATCATATCTGATGACCTAAAGGTGGCCAGACAATGTGACAAAGCAATCATGAGAATTAGTGGGATGCTGGAGTGTATAGGTAGGGGTATCACCAACAGGAAGATAGAAGAGGTCATTGGTAAGACCCCACCTGGAGTACTCTGTCCAGTTTTGAAGACCACATCTCAGGAGGGAAATGGACAGTGTGGAAGCTGTCCAGAAGAGAGCTACCAAGATGGTACAGGTTCTGCATGAAACCCCTATGAGGGGAGGTTAAAGGAACTAAACATGTACACTCTGGAGGAGTGGAAGTAGAGGGGGAATATGATAGAGACCATTAGATACTTCACAGGGGTGAATACAGTACAGGTAGGAAGTATTTTGTGGAGGAAAGGGTACTCTAGAACAAGGATTCATGATATGAAGCTGGAGGGGGTAGGTTCAGGAGAGATGTAAGGAAATGTTTCTTCACAGAAAGGGTGGTGGATGCCTGGTACTGTCTTCCAGTGGAGGTAGTGGGGGCAAAATAAATGGTGGGTTCAAAAAAGCCTGGGAGAGGCACAAGAGAATCATAATGGATAGGACAGGGGTGGAAGAGAAAGTGCCATAGGCCTGGAAGGGTTTGCAATGAAAGCAGCAGACTGAAAAGGGGCAGAGTGGATGGGCCCAGAAGCCCTTATATGCTGTCAGTTTCTATGTGTCTATGATTCTACAACACTGTGAGTGGTTAATCAGAATATTCTAGCCAATCTTTGGGCTCTAAATGTAAAGTACACCAGAGCGAATGGTCATTACCTGGTAAAATATTACTTGGATTATCTAGAAATCTTTTGGGAGACAAAAGGTTCACACAGAAACACAACTGAACACTTTTATAAATGTTTGGGTTCATCTTTCATTCAGCTGTTGGCATGATTTTGTTATAAACTTAAGGCAACAATATTGTGTCTCTGAATAATTTGGCTGGCTATTTCTCCAGCAAAGAAGAGTTACAACTCTTGAGTTCAGAGAAAACTGGTTTTAACAATATATTTACCCATGATAGCCAAGCTGATACACACACTCTCATATTCAGTGGATCCAGATACTTTCTGTACATCATGAGTGGCAAAAATTGTACTCATTACATTGGGGAGTATATTGAGCAATCTGAAATGGTAGCCCATATGTATAGGTAGTAGTTAATAGTGACCACAAAAGAGCAAAGTTAAAATAGTGAGTGTTGAATAGGCTATGTGCTTTTCATAGCACAGCCTCAGGGTAGCACTTTCCAAGTGCTGTTTTATCGAATTATGTAGTGGGAAGTAGTAATGGGTAGAGGATATGGGGAGTTGTTTGGGCAGCCAGCTTTTTATTTTTTACTTCCTTTTTATCCCTCTCCTAATCTGCCCTCTTTGTTCCACTCCTTCAGGCTGCTCATGTCCCCATGCCATGGATGCAGAATCTGCCCCTAGAGTGCCCCGGCAACTCCTACCTTTTTTCTTTTTCCTCCATGGAGTGCCTGCACAGTGGGATCTGCCCATAGATCCATGGCTGGATGACCTGGAGTGGTCATCGTCTAGGACCGCAGATGGTTGTTTTCCATTTGTCTGTTGTGGTCCCCATCAATCCCCCTGAGGACGCCGGTTCAGACAGGTTACATGCTTATGCATTACACCTGCCAAGTGCCTAACAGCATCCCCCTTGGCTCCAGCACCATGGAGCCACCATTGCCCCAAAAGTTAGTACTCCTACTGACCCTCAGGGGTGTTGGATGCACAGAGCACCCCTGGTATCCCACCCCCTAAATGAGGAGAGAGTCCATTGGGACAGTCAATCCTTCTTCCCCCTGCTGACCCTCAGTATTCCAAGCTCATACCCGAACCCAGGTCGCCAGCGCGGTGCGAGATGTGGTGTCCAGCACCTCAACCCTCAGTACCACTGGGCCAGGCAGCCAGTTTTGAGCCGGCTGTTTGATGTAGTGGTTAGAGTCACCACTTGTGTAGCTGATGGACCTGGGTTTGGAACTGACTGCTGGATGCTGTGTAGTGTTTGCTGTGAGCTGTGTATGATTTATTTTTTAAGTATGATTGTCTCCTGTTCTGTCCACTTTCCTGACTGTGTTGCCTCCAACCCCTAGGATGCTACCCCCAATGTTCTCCACCTGGCAACTTCAGTCCCATACTGAGTAGACCCCCTTCCTGAGTGTTCCCTATTCATTAGTGTTACACCCCCCTGGAGTTAATTATTTTAAGTTGGGGAGTGCAGGGGATGTGGGGGTGGGGAGGTGCCCACATAGAAAAAGCAGCTGCAGCAGTGATGTTTTGTAGCAATGCTGTTCTGTAGGTCACTATAGTGCTGAGACCTGTATTGATTTTCATTTTTTTGTAGTGGCTGTGTTTTGAGGCGCTGTTAAATTTTAGCCATTATGATACAGAACCATCTGAAATATTTTTGGTGGTTGATTTTTTTCATATGTGTTTTCCTCTGACTTGGAAGGTGGAACAGGGGTGGTATCATCAATGTGGAGGAGGTATCAAAGTGACTCCTAGAATACAGCACAGTTAATAAATGACCTGTGTGTAAGATTTCATGATGGAGAGCATGTTCATGTGTCAAAAACTGATTGTTTCAAATTTTACAAATAATTTTCCCACCATGCACAGTTATAGAATACTGCTATACATGTTCAAAATTGGAAACACTATGCTATGCTAGCAGTAATGGTGACACCGTATACTAATAGAAGAAGTATTGTTGAGGCCAGAAAAAAAAAATCAGAATCAATTGCTTGCAGTGTAGAAGATGCATTATCAGGCAAGGAAAGCAGTAGCTGCAGGTGCCAAGTAGGTCTGAGACTTGACAATAATGGGTGGGAAAAAGAGCACTCCCAACCCCACAGGTCCTGCTCTCCTCAAACAGTCTTAGGGAAAAAAGTTCACACAACATCCACTATACATGGTGAGAAATTTTATTAGTGGCAAAATATGCATGAGAAATGCTGGTCAAGTGCCCCCTAAGTATTGCTACTACTATGTGGCTTCCTCAGGCGGTGGCTCACTGCACAGCAACATCACAGTGAAACCCGAAAAAAGACCTTTGCAGTGAAAGTCACTGTTATGGTCCGGGTTTCACTGATACGGTGTCTCCCGGTGTTCTGACCTTCCTGAAGCAACTCTGACCTGGAGTTGGTAACATATAATTAGGGCGTGGAAGTGCAGCCCCTGGAAAAAACACTTTGTTTCTAGATGACACATTATCGCATGTCGGCATTGTGCCGTCACTCAGGGGATGTTGGCAGATTTGCTGTTGACGAACAGTGGTGCTTCCTCCTTGAGGGGGTGGTTAAGACTTGGTTTTGAGGTAAGGGGGTTTGACACTGGTCTGTGCATATGATTATTGCCATAAAGATAAAAGTACTACCATTTTTTACCATTTCAAAAAAGCTTGCAGACAATACTATTTTTCACAATCCTAAACATTTTTATGAACCACAATACTCCAGTTAATATCATTAAGCACCTAATTTCTCGCAGTCACTAAAGTTATTTTTTTATTGTGGTGCTTAAAACAGTTTTTAGTTCAGAGTGTTTTCCCCTTAAAGGAGCAACAATCCTTGATAACATTATAAATAAGATACCCAATTTAGAGAGACAGTGCACTTTTCCTTTAGAAGGGCATAGCATAACCAATAACACATTATATTTATTTATTCTGAAATTTATTTATCAAGATTTTCCCAAATGAAATGCAGCATCTCATTTTTAGCAAGGTCCCACATTAATGAATTCATAGCTGCTAGACCTGAAGTGCAAAGTAGTCGAGGAGCTTACTCCAGGTCATGCAGAAAGTCAGTGGCAGGGCTGGGATTTGAATCTGAGATATCTTGTTTCACAGTTTAGTCATCAAACCACCAGTCTGCTGTAAGACCTATCATAATCATTTTAGGGGATGAGTGACTTTTCTGATAACAGATTAACATCTGATATCATACTGTAATTTCAGCAAGTAACAGGCAGCTAATTAAAATCCTTGCAGTTATACCTAACCTCTTTGAAGCAGTGATGCCTGAAGTCAGTTATTGCTAGAAGCATGCAATATTCTGACTCAAATTCCCTTTTCATATGTGTTCCTGGGCCAGGTGATCATCAAGCTTGAGAAAGGGGTATACAGCAGCATTGTCATAGGTCTGGCTAAGGCATTTTTCCAGCTTAGATTTGAAAATCAATGGAGCATTAGAAATGACCTGATTTTACTCCCACATCAAAGGTTTTGGGGCACAGTTCAGTGGCTTGGAACAGTTTAATGGTCACTGAAACTGCAGCCTTAGATATTACTGTCCTGTAAATCTAAGAAGGGCCTCAGATTTTGTGCTAAATTGTTTTGGCAGAACTTCTAAAGCAATCACCTAATGGGGCATATCCCAGGCTCAGTTTACCTCAGAAACATATCCTCACCTTTTTCCAACATTGTCCCTCTACTCTAAAGTATGACTAACAGGACAATCAATAACAAGCTGAATCCAGCTTTATGTTACTGGGATTTATCTCTTTGGCGGCGCCAAGCTTCTTTAAAGAGGTTCTATAGCATACTGTTCTAGGTTGTCTGTTAAGACAGTGTCTTGTACAGTATCATTTTGATACATAATTACTGTCTTGAAAGACATTTATCAGAGGCATAATCACTTCTTTTTAGGTTTTAAAATGCAGTATATGGAGACAATCTTTGTAAATATTGTACAATAAAGTGATGCATCCTACTCCTGGCAGCATATTAATTTATACAAGCCAGACTTTGTACCGATAATCTGCTTCAACAGCATGATGTATGATACTGTACAAATCTGGAAAATGTTTTTTTCCCCAACATTCTTAAAAATAATTTTAATTTTTTTGCAGTCTGGTTTTCATCTCTTAATTCCACCATGGGTATATATTAGTATGCAGTGTATCATGGCATTTAGGCAAAGTCAGTGAAAATAGAGCAGGGCATAGGAGATACAGAAAGTGCTTCTTGAATAGAAAATGAAGCTGTCTAATTGGGACTCACATTTATAATGGTTTTTCACTGCTGAGTGTATTTTGGGGCAGAATTGAACTCATTAATTCATTAATGATGTGCAAGTGTTGTAAGCACGCCATTGGTCAAATGAAGTTTAAATACAATGTCAAAGACACAATGATTCATCCTCTGATGAAGCCCTCTATTGGTGGGGGTGAAACAGAAGGGAGTGGTGGCATGCCATCACTGGGCTACTGATTCTGTTTTCATGTTCATGTGGTGAAATGCTGACTAAAAGGCATTATTCCTTGAAGAAACAGCTATCCTGATTCTCTTTTTTGGAGGGTAAGTGCAGCTGTACCATCATCAAAGTATTCATAAGTCTGCCATACTGCACCACCAGGCTAGTGATTATTATCATTTGCCAAGTAGACTTATCTAACTTTTGGCAGTGCACTAGTTAAATATTTCAAAGAACTCCTTAGCATAGAGATTACTCACCACCTATAACAACGCCATGGAAAACGGAGTGGAAAACAGCACTGAAGCAATGATGAGAGGCAACATTTTTTCATCCCTGTTCCTGGAGGTAAATCCCAAGGGAGAGAATGCAATGCAAGCAGTTTTACAGACTGCAGGAGACTTAGCAGCATCAACAACACCATCTGATCCTATAGCCGATATACATGAGGCTTTTTTCACTCTAGAAAAACTCTCCAAAAGGGCCCGACACCTTTTTTGGCAGAGACAAATGATGCAGGCATATGTTAAAGTGCAAAGAGTCCCCCGTGACCTGTGACTGTTGAAACGCCCACTTTTTGGAAATGAAGATGCCGCATTCATTAAGAAATGGGAGGGCATATTACACACTGCATCTGTTCAGCTCATGGAACTTATCGTAAGCTACGGTCACGAGTTGGAGACTGAACTACAAGAGGGAATAAAACAACAGGAACTGAATGTATGCACCTTTAGAAATCATCCTGATTTCATGAGATGTGAAGAAAAATGTAAAACTTACCTCCGGTTTTATGACAATAAGATACAGTCTCAAAAAAAGAAAAAAAATTAAAAGGGACACTATTGACTATGCTTTAAAATATGTGTTTAACTGGAAAAGGAAAATGGTGAATACTGATCGGGGCAGGCCCATGCAGACTATACCTGAAACTAGTCCAACTGAGGGAATACGAACTGCACCCTTAACACTCAGGTCTATACTCCGACACTTTGAAAATGTAGGAAATAACTATAGCATGGGTGAGAGCGCCTCTGAAACTGAAGATACTGAAACAGGACTGGGTCCTTTTTTAGCGGCAGGTCCTCCTAGGAACAGTGCTTCTAGGAGGAGTACATGACACACCCACTTCAGATTAGAGGATCAAGACGGAAACACAAGAGGGCGAGGAGGATGAGGAGAAGAGGCAAGAGGTGAGGGAGGAAAAAGAAGAGGCAGATGATATGGCAGAGCAATGCCAGCAAAGAACTGCTACTAAAGGTTATTAATTTAACCAACACTGAACTAAGTGCACCTCAGCTTAAGGTACTGTCTATGGGACTTTCTTTTGTACCCACATTTAGAAATACAGAATTTTCTGCATGTGTGGCCATACAAAAATGTGCTCCTAAGTTGAACTTAAAATTGTTTGTTTTTCTAATAGAAATGCAGACAGTCAGTATACTAGCTATCATGGTCCCACTAGTGAGGGGAAGACACTGTTATAGGTAGTGATTCAGATGACATAACACAAATTTGCATGCCAGAGAATATTTTTAAACCACAATCTTCTTTCTGCCCTCCACGCCACCCAAACATAGAAACTTTTCTTGAACACTGCACAAATTATCTAGACCAGTTATATCACTATCCACCTAATATGCCTTACTGTGATCTCAACAGACAGGAGAGACAGGCAATGCAGGAATTAAGGGAGAATAAGAACTTGGTGATCAAGCCTCCAGATAAAGGTGGGAGTGTTGTCATCTAAAATGTGGAGAGTTACACTGGGGAGGATTACAAACAGATGGCTGACACAGGGTTCTATAAATTACTTACATATGACCTCACTGATGAAATCAGAAAATCAGATTAGTACTGATTAATTGTTTTACCTTACAGTACAAAACCCCACCAAGCCTGTATTTTATGCCCTCCCAAAGATCCACAAAAATCCAGTAACACCAATGGGTTGACCCATCATCTCTGGTATTGGGTGGATCATGGAACCCCTTTCCAAATTTGTAGACATCTATCTAAGGCCAATCATACCCAAAATAAGGAGTTATCTTAGGGATATGAGCCATGTCTTACAGATGTTAAGTGAAGTACAATGTGAACATGACTAGTTTTGTTACGTGGATGTAGAATCATTATATATGAACATACCTCATGAGGGGGGAATCTAGGCTATGGACTATTATCTATTAAAGCACACTAACCTTCCCCAGAAAAATATTAACATGTTGACTAATTTTACAGAGCTGGTATTGAAGAATAATATAGTCTTATTCAAGGACAAAATCTACAAACAAACAAAGGGTACAGCGATGGGGGCTACACTGACCCCAAGTTTAGCCAATATGTATCTAGGGGAATGGGAGAACAAGTTTTGTTTGATGAGAATACTCAACAGTTTCTTGATAAAAATTGATTTGTACAGATGCTTCATTGATGATCTACTGTTTATATGGAAAGGTTCTGAACAAGAACTGTTGGATTTCATTTCTTATCTGAAAAGTACAAATCAAAACTTAAAATTTAAGGTAACATCAGACAAACAGTCTGTGCATCTTCTAGATCTATTTTTAAGTTAGATGATGGTTCTCTCTGTACTGATTTGTATAAAAATGAAATGGACAGAAACAGTCTTTTACATGCTACCAGTTGCCACCCAAAACATGTGATCAGGAATTTGCCAAAAGGGCAGTTTATGTACGTGAAATGAAATTGTGGCAACCAGGAATTGTATAAAGTGAGGGCAGAAGAACTGATTAGGAATTTACTTGAAAGGGGCTATGAGGAAAGTCATTTGGTGGATACTGAACATCATGTGAATATCATAGGAAGAGAGGATCTGTTTCACCCCAAGAGTAGGAAAATTAAGACCAACCCCTCCCTCATGTTTATGACCACCTATGGGGGAGGAACAAAATAAGTTATTGACATTGTAAAACAGAACTTGGCCATTCTAAGGAGTTTGACAAAATTAAGCTCTTTCTTATCAATGTCATTACAAGTCTCATATAGAAGAGGCAAGAATTTGAAAGATAGCCTTGCCAATAGCTACCAAAGTAAACCCAACCCCTCTGTCCCAAAGAAAAAGCCAGGCACCAAAAAATGTATGTGCAGAACATGCTCCTTGGTAAAAACCTGTACAGAATTTTTAAATCCTAAAACAGGTAAAATAGAGTATGTATATTCTGCAATAGACTGCAATACAGAGGCAGTGGTCTACTTACTGAATTTTTCTTGTGGGGCTAATTATGTGGGCCACATGAAACACAGATTCAGGTTCAGAATAAATGAACACTGTCAAACAATAAAAAAGACAAACCTGGAATATGCAATAGCGGCACATATACACAGATTCCCCACAAAACACCACTCATAACGTACAGGCAATAGAGATAGAGGCTATCCCAAAGAATGCCAGAGGGGGTGATTTGGAAAACCTACTTAATGAAAAAGGGAACATTGTTTAACCAGGAGTAGCACAATAAGCCGAAGTGTGTGTCCAGCTGCAACCTGGGAGCACAAGGAAGTTAAGTGACTTGCTCAGGACTACACAGTATGCACTTAGGTGGCTGTGGGATTCAAACCCAGGTTTCCAGATCTGCAGCTCAGAGCCTTAACCCACTGTGCTATACTGCCATCTTGAAAAAAAAAAGAGGAATGGATATTCCGTTTAGGAGCACTGAGAAAACCAGGACTTAATAAAAGATTTGAGATAAAACCACTCCTGAAGAAATAAAAATGTAGTAAAAAAAAAGTAGTAAAAATATAGTAACAGTGCCAGATGTTAAATTCTATGCTTAGTACTGGGTTATTATTTGAAAAGCAGAATTCTGATTTAAAGCATGTAATGACCCTTTTATCTCCCTCCCCTTGTTATTACCAGAGATAAACAAGATGTTAAGTGAATTTGTTTTATAAAAGGACTATGAAAGAAATGTGTGTATTTGATTATTTGCATAAATTATTAAATATCTTTTGATGTATTCTCTTCTAGGGTTTATGCCTCTGGAAAATGGATGCTGTGAACCAAAAATGAAAGTGCTTCTTGAATAGAAAATGAAGCTGTCTTATTGGGACTCACATTTATAATGGTTTTTCACTGCTGTGTGTATTTTGGGGCAGAGATGAACTCATTAACGATGTGCAAGTGTTGTAAGCAGGCCATTGGTCAAATGAAGTTTAAAGGGAAACATCCATGTAGGACTACATTTATCAATATTGTTACCAATGGAAATCTGCTTTACATAAGATCTTGACGGAACCTGTAACACTGTTAGGGCCAGAATTATAACCCATTTAGTTGTCCCTCCCTTTACAGCTGCAGGCATCCATTTTCTAAATCACAGACATAAGAAATTACATCACATCAAGGGAAAACAGATGTAGCTGATAAATTGTTTGACCAGGAAAGGCACACTAAGCTGATGTTCGATTCCAGGTGTGACCTGAGAGCACAAGAAAGTTAAGTGACTTGCACAGGGTCACAAAATAATGCAAGTGGGGCTGTGGGATTCAAACCCAGGTCTCTGCATTTGGAGCTCAGATCCTTAAACCACTGCACTATACTGCCTCCTTGAAGCTTAGTGCAATGTTTTGTGCCTGTGTGATTATCAGAATATACTGTTACTGTGGTAACACTGTAAATCATTTTTATATCTGTACCTATTTAGTTCCAGTATTTGTTAGCACTGAAGTAGTTGTGTTTTAATTTATTTTGTTGCCATCATGTCCTGTCATTTGTAGGAGTGTGAACCAGTGGCTAGAGCACAAGCCTGGAGCCCAGGAGATGAGAGGTTCAAACCTCAGTGAAGTCAA
The DNA here is from genome assembly GCA_016271365.2 of Neoceratodus forsteri. Lineage (NCBI taxonomy): Eukaryota > Metazoa > Chordata > Ceratodontiformes > Ceratodontidae > Neoceratodus > Neoceratodus forsteri. The sequence goes on from CM028130.1 coordinate 423,267,688, forward strand.
ATACTAACTGTGTGACCTTGAGTAAGGCACATAACCTCGCAGTGCTCCTGTCCACCTAGCAGTAGAAATGAATAGCAGCAGGACCCCACTGGAAATGAGGTGGTACATCTCAGCTGGACTATCCTGGGTAAATAAGTGGTAAAAAAGTAATTGTTTTGTGTTGGTGTATGATAGGATAGATGGCTGTCAGTAGAGGACCCTTCTGAACATAGGTACCAGAACCTATAGGTGTGTGTGTGTGGGGGTGCACACCCCTCACTTTTGCCCATGAGCATTCAAAGTGCCCCTTTAATGCATGCAATGTCAGAAGGGAAGCAATCATGGTCTCTTATTACTATAGTGCCCGCCCCCCACACACACATACACACTCACTTTTCTGCATGTTCCGACACTACTCCTTATGAAGGTTTCAAAATAAAAATAAATATTTATTGACTACTACGGTCCTATAATACATTAAACTGAATAAAGCAAAAGGAAAATAAGAAAGGAAAATGCATATAATTTAGATGCATTGCTTTGCAGGTAAAATGTCAAATTCCATGAAATTCTATGATTTTTTACCATCATGCAGGCAATCACATTTTGTGATTCTCTTAGTATTCCCAGTGAAATCATGACATGGTGATATTGACATTACTGTTTGTTGACAGTAATGTATGGGTTAAAATAAAATTCAAAACAGTTTAAATCATTCATAACAAAAGGTTCCAAAAGCTTTTTTTAAAGCTTAGAAAAACTGTCATTAGTCTACTTGCATGGTGACTCTGAGTTTCATCCAAAAAAATCTACACCAAAAGGAAATAACTTGCTAGGGATTTTGTTAACAATTGTTACTTTTCTGTGTTGAAAGAACTGTGATATGAGCTAAAGCAGATTGGCAAAATCTCTAAGGTCTCCCACATACACAGCTGGTGGAGCTTTGTTCTTCTGTAGGTGTAGTATTGCCTTTTATCTCTCCTGTTTAGGCAGAACTATAAACTAAAAAGCACCTGCTAATCTCCCTACAGCTGCGAGCATACTGTATAACCACACATTCTGATGTAGAACCTAAGCAACTAAAAATGTATGCATGTAAATGCGCTGACCAGGAAAATCCTATTAATGCAGTACTTGTTTATTACTGAACCCTAGGATCTATACCCATCCAACCACAAACAGCTGATGACATACATGCAAGGAAATCTAAATAACTGCCAGTACTAAATGGGTTCCCCAGGGCTTTATACTAGGCTATTATTTATTCTCCCTTTACCTGAATCATATTGCAAACCATATAAGGGTGTTGATTATTACCTATATGCTGCTGCTATAAGTGAAGTGCAGATCACACTACAGCAAGGGGTTGGTCAGAATCACTTTTTTAGTGACAAACTGGTACTAAACTCTAAAAAGCAACAGACATTGCTGTTTTGCATGCAATGTAAGAAAAAAAGCCTGATGTTTCCCTAACCATCCAGACCTACATAGAAGATACCCTACAGGAAGCCCAGCTTGATGCCTAGTTCATATGGGATACCCGCATGTATAGTCTTCTCAAGAAGCTGGGACCAAGATTTTTTTATACAGACCTAGTCTCATTATCCCAAAAAGACAAATGAAAAATCATTAGTGACATGGCCATGCCCCCAATATGCTATGGAGATTGAGCACAATATAATGGTGTGACTTATCTTCCATGCACACAGCTTAAAACACCATGCCACCCTGCTTGATCAGCTTGGCTGGTTATTCCCAATAACCAAATGGAACTACACTTACTCATGCTAATACATACTGTAAATGTGTTTTAAGTTTGTTGTATTTTTCAACTTTAAGTAATACAGTACATGCATAAATAAAAAGGGTCTGGAGTGTATTCTTATCATGCTGAAAACAGAAATAACCAAATAGAAACATAGAAACATAGAAGCTGACGGCAGATAAGGATCGCAAGGCCTATCCTGTCTGCCAATTTCTTTTTCTATCTTAAGAATGTGCCATCAGCCTTTGCTCTGTCAATGGCCTATCTATTCAAACACATCTGTATTGCTCCCTTATGCCTATCCCATGCCTGTTTGAAGCCCTGCACTGTATTCATATCCACCACATCCTGAGGTAGGCCGCTCCATGTATCCACCACCATTTCTGTGAAAAAGAAGTTCCTCACATTACCCCTTAATCGGCCTCCCTCTACTCTCATGCTGTGTCCTCTTGTCCTGTTATTTTTCTTATATTGAAACCTGTTAGACTCTTTCACCTTGTTAATGCCCTTAGGGTGTTTGAATGTTTCAATCATATCACACCTCTCCCTCCTTTGCTCTAGGGTATACATATTGAGCTCCGTTAATCTGTTCTCATATGTTTTCTGATGCAGTTCCTGCACCATTTTGTTTGCTGTTCTCTGGACTGCCTCAATATGGTTAATGTCCTTGTGAAGGTGTGGCCTCTAGTACTGCACGCAGTACTCCAGACGGGGCCTAACCAGTGTCTTGTAAAGAAGGATTATTACCTCCCTCTTCTGACTTGTGATACCCCTACTAATGCACCCCAACATCCCTCTAGCCTTACCTACTGCTTTAGTGGTTTGCTTGGATGATTTCAGGTTATCGGTGATGATGATGCCCAAGTCTCTTTCTTCCCTTGTGACTGCCAGCAACTCCCCTCCCAGCCTATAGGTGGCTTCAGGGTTTCTCTTCCCTATGTGCATGATCTTGCACTTCTTTGCATTAACCCCAGATGCCACTCTTCTGTCCATTTTGCCAGTTTACCCAGATCTCTTCTCATTCTGCCCACCCCATCTGGATCATCTACTCTGTTGCAGATCTTCATGTCATCTGCAAAAAGACAAACCTTATCCTCCAGTCCATGTGCACTGTCACTGGTGAAGATATTGAAGAGGACTGGCCCCAGGACTGATCCCTGAGGTACCCTACTTGTGGCTTGCATCTCTTCTGACTGTATACCATTTATCTCCACTCTCTGTTTTCTACCTGTCAATCAGTTTGCCACCCAGTTGACCAACATCTGTCCCACCCTGAGACTATCCAGCTTATTAATCAATCTTCTATGTGGAACAATATCGAAAGCTTTGCTGAAGTCAAGGTTGGTGACATCAACTGCTCCCCCTTGGTCCACCACTCTGGTTATCCAGTCAAAGAAATCTATGAGATTAGTTTCACTGGACCTTCCTTTTGTAAACCCATGCTGTCTTGGATTATGTGCTCCTATGGATTCCAGGTGTTGAACTATCCTTTCCTTAAGGAGTGCCTTCATAATCTTGCCACTGCTGAGGTATGACTGACTGGCCTGTAGTTCCCTGCCTCCTCCCTGCTACCACTCTTGTGGAGTGGGATCACATGAGCCCTTCTCCAGTCTTCTGGGACCTCTCCTGTGCTCAGAGACTCACTAAACAGTTCTGATAATGGCTCTGCTAGTTCCACCCTTAACTCCTTTAGTACCCTGGGATGTATGCCATCAGGTCCCATTTCCTTGTCCATCCTGAGCTTATTGAGCTCTTGTAGGATCCTTTCTTTTGTGAAGGAACTAGTGCACACCCCCCTGTGTCCATGGTGCTGAGCAGTGGGCCTTGCCCTACCTTCTCTTCAGTAAATATTGAGCAGAAGTATCTATTTAGGATAGATGCTTTTACGTGGTCCTCCTTCTCACATGCCCCTTATCTCCTTTGATCTTAGCAATACCCCCTCTGGACTTTCTCCTTTCACTAATGTGTCTATTGAAAGTCTTGTCACCTTCTTTTACTGTTTGTGCTAGTGTTTCCTCGGTTTGGGCCTTTGCCTGCCTTACTGCATTCCATGCTTCCCTTAGAGAAGTTCGGTATGCCTACCAAAGACCCACCATCCTAGAAAGGCAAGAGTAGCTCTCTGACCCCCTCTAGCTGCTGGAGGCCTGCCTCTGAGCAAGTAAGGAGTCTACTGAAAAATATAGGATATTCTTGTCACAAAACAGGACAATCAGGAGCTTAAAGGGCACAGAGGCAGAAAGTAAGCAGAAAGAGAAGAGAAAGAAAAAGAAGAAAAAAAAAACAGAGGAAAGAGTAAGGATTCCAAACAACAGTTAAGGTGCCAGAAATAAAACATGATGGGAGTGGTGCAGTGCAGTGGCTGTGGAGCAGCAGTCTTCCGGGAGATGTTCTGGAGGATGCTGTGTTGTCCCATCTCTAGGCACCTCTCTGGGCTGAGGGAGGAGGTTGCTCATCTCCAGGCTGAGTTGGCAAGGATTTGTGGGACCTCCTTCTCCATCCAGGGACCACCAGTGCCACTGCCGTTGCCTCAGAGGTTGCCAAGAAATAGGAGTGGTTGGACCACAGTGGGCTCAAGGAGGGTGAGGGTGGTGGAACAGAGGTGCATCCCTCCAGTTGTATCTCTCCACAATTCCTATGCCATTCTGGCAAATTGTGGTTCCTCTATGGAGGCACCTGCAGTGGAGACCAAGGAGGATGCTGGGAACCTCCACAAAGGAGACCCACAGGAGGGTGGCATGGGACCCCACAGGGAAAGGAAACAACTCCTGGTGGGGGACTTCATTTTTAGGAAGGTAGAACTGGGGGAGGAAGGGGAGAGAAAGGTAAGGTGCCTGCCTGGTGCCATAGCTTGGAGGGACAGGGAGCGAATCTCAGGATTGCTGGAGCAGCTGCACAGGGTAGGGAGCTGGATGTCATTGTCCACCTAGGGACAAATGACTTGGCTAAGAAAGGGATTGGAGCAGTGCAGGAAGAGTTTGTGGAATTGGGGAGGGGCCTTAGACAAGTAGCACACACGGTAACCTTGTTGGAGGTGCTGCCCATCTATAGCATAGGAGAGGCTAGGGTGTTCTGCACCATGGGATTCAATCAGTGGTTGAAAAACTGGTGCAGAGCTCAGGGATTTGGCTTCATTGGGGACTGGGGGTCCACCTGGAGTGATGCAAGCCTATACTGGCATGATGGGTTGCATCTGTCCAGGAGGGGAACCAGGATCCTAGGTGATAGGTTTAAATGCTTCATTGGCAAGCATTTAAACTAGCCAAGGGGGGAGGCACTGGAAAGGGGCAGGGAAATCCTAGCCCCCCCAAAAAAATCACAGTAGTAAGTACAGTAAACAAAACATAGAGGTGGCGACAGGGAGAAGGGCAGGGGTAAATGGGGAAAGTGACAAAGGCAATAAGGACAGGGATGGGGCAAAAAGGAGTAAGGCCATCAGGAAATGGAGGGTAATGAGTACCAATGTCCATAGTGTGGGCAACAAGCTCCCTTGATGGAAGAGGGATGCTTGGATATCATAGCAGTCACAGAAACACTGTACACAGAGAACCATGACTGGGATGTTAACATACCAGGGTACATAACCTACAGGAGAGACAGGCAGGAGAGAAGAGGGGGAGGAGTAGCTCTTTATGTAAAGGCAGGGATAAAAGCAACTGAACAAAAGAGTAAACAGGGAGGAGAGGAGGCACTGTGGGTCACCTTGGAGACTGGAAAGGGCACCACAATCCACACAGGGGTTGTGTACAGACCCTCATGTCAGGGGGAGGAAATGGACAAGGATATGATATAAGGCATTCTTAGGATGGCAGAGAAAGGGGAGATACTGTTGATGGAAGACCTGAATATGCCAGATGTTAACTGGAGCACATTTGCTGCAGCCACATCCAAGAGCAGGGCCATTCTCGATGCCCTACAGGTGGCAGGCCTCAGACAGCTAGCTTCAGAACCCACTCATGAGGGAGCAATCTTAGACCGCATACTCTCAAATGGGGACAGTGAGAGGACCTCAGATCTAGAAGTAGGTTGCCATCTGGGAACAAATGACCATCAAACAGTGTGGTTCACATTAAACTCAGCTACAGAGTCAAGCCATACAAAAGTGAGGGTACTGGACTTCAAGAGGGCTGACTTTGGCAAGATGGGAGAGTGCCTCAGAAAAGCACTAGCAAACAGGCTAGAAGAAGGGGTGGAGCAACAATGGGGAATCATCAAAACTGCCATCACAGAGGCAACAAGCCTTTGTGTGAAGCAAATAAACAAATCAAAATGAAAGAAAAAGCCAGTATGATTCTCAAAAGAGGTGGCTGGGAAAGTCAGGGAGAAAAAGATAGCATTCAGAAAGTATAAGTAAACACAGAAGGAGCAGGACAGAGAGCTGTACCAGTTAAGGCAGAAGGAAGCAGGGAGGGAAGTCAGAATAGCAAAGGCCCAAACTGAGGAAAAGATAGCCAACTCGGTTAAGAAGGGGGATAAAACCTTTTATAGGTATATCAGAATGTGTAGAAAGACAAAGGGAGGGATAGTGAGGCTGAATAGAATGAATGGTGGGTGGGCAGAGGGGGACAGTGAAAAAGCAGGGATACTGAATAAATATTTCTGCTCAGTATTCACAAAAGAGGAGGGGGAAGTGCCTAATCCAATTAACAGAAGCACTCTTGATAGGGGGGTCGATCCCAGCCCTTTCACAGAAGAAAGGGTTCGACTCAGTTGATCACCAATTGTTGATTTCTAGACTTGAGTCATTGGGAGTTGGTGAGTCTTTCTTGACTGGACAAGGGATTATTTAACAAATAGGTTTCAAAGGGTTAAATATAGGGTGCTGTATCAGACTCTGTAATGGTTAAGTGTGGGGTTCCAAGGTTCTATTTTGGGGCCACTTTTGTTTTCTTTGTTTTTGATCAACTAGTAAGTGTGATTAATAATGCTTCTCTAACACTTTATGCTGACGATGCAGTAATTTATACATGAGGGTTTGTCAGTTGGAGATCTAGGTGTTTCTTTAACAGAGGAAATGTGCAATTTTCAGTCTTCACTTATGGCCTGTAAATTACTCTTAAACAAATCTAAGACAAAGGTGATGGTTTTGGTACCCCACCTAGACTGAGATCTGAGGTTGGTACTTTGGAAGTTAAATCTCTTGATGGATTACTGTTTGACTATGTTGATACATTTCAATATCTTGGGGTATTACTAGATTCTCATCTAAGTTATGAATCTCATTTTTTGAGGGTTACCTCAAGAATACATTGTAGATTAGGTTCTTTGTACAGAATTCGTTCATTTCTTATTCCTGAGTCTAGGCTGGTTATTTCAAATTGCTGCTTACTTCCTATTGTGAACTATGCAGCTATGATTACTGACACTGCTTCTGTGACAGTGATTTCAAAGAAATCCACTTTACTTCACTTGATAGCTAAGTTTGCTTTTAAATTGTTCTAAGTCATCTCATCATTGTGTGATTTTGAAAGAAATGGGCTTGTTACCGTTTCATTAAATTTCCAATACTGTGTGGCCAAGTTCATATATAAAGTTATGGACTCTGGAATTCACATAGTATTTCAAAGTTTTGAGACCATATATTGATGGTCATTATTCTAGACATAGGTCAGACAGTAGGTTTCTCGAGATTCCTTTTATGAAATCTAAAAGTGGACAAAGATCCTTTGCTTATATTGTTCCATTTATTTGGAATGAAATTCCTCAAGATATTAGGTGGTTGTGTTCTGTCAAAAAGTTTGCCGATGCATTAAGGATGTATTTCGAATCTCAATTTAATTGTAACTGTTTTTTATGAATTTTTTTATGAATTTTATACGTAACAAAGACATTTTTGTCTGCAATTTGCTGCATTGTATATGTATGTTTGATTATGTATTGTCTGTATGCAATATATGTGGGTCGCACCTGTAAAAGGAACTTGTTTCCAGTGTGCTTACCCATTAAGCGATTAAACAAACAAACAAACAAACAAACAAAGGGTTCTGCAAGAACTCCTAAAACTGAAGGTGGACAAAGCAATGGGGCCTGATGGAATTCACCCCAGAATTCTAAAAGAATTAAGGGGAGAACTAGTGAAACCACCGACTACTCTTTTTAATAAATCATGGGAGGATGGTGTGGTACCCGAGGACTGGAGGAAGGTGGATGTGATTCCCCTTCACAAAAGTGGGACCGAGACAGAGGCAGGAAACTACAGACCTGTCAGTTTGACCTCTGTGGTAGGGAAAGTGATGGAGTCACTTCTGAAGGAAAGAATTGTTGAGTACCTTAAGGCCAGTGGGGCACAAAACCCAAGGCAGCATGGGTTCACAGCAGGAAGGTCATGTCAGATGAATCTAATAGATTTCTTTGATGGGGTGACCAAAGTAGTAGACCAGGGAGGGGCTGTGGACATGGCCTACCTATACTTTAGCAAGGCATTTGACACAGTCCCACACAAAAGATTAATAGTCAAATTAACGAGCCTGGTAGTGGTTCCCAGGGTGGTAGCCTGGGTTAAACATTGGCTGGACAACAGGACACAGAAGGTAATTGTAAATGGAGTCCACCCTGAAGAAAGAAGGGCTACTAGTGGGGTACCGCAGGGTTCAGTACTGGGTCCAGTCCTTTTTCATGTCTTTATAAGTGACATTGCAGATGGACTGGAAGGAAAAGTATGCCTCTTTGCAGATGACACAAAGATCTGCAACAGGGTTGATACACAAGAAGGCGTGGAAAGGATGAGAAGGGATTTGGCAAGGTTGGAGGAATGGTCAGAAGTATGGCAACTAGGATTCAATGCAAAGAAGTGCAAAATAATGCACCTGGGAAGCAAGAACCATGGGGAAGATTACACAATGGGGGGGGGGGAGGTAGTAACAACAACAAAAAAGGAAAGGGACCTGGGGTAATCAAATCAGATGACTGCAAGGTTAGCAAGCAATGTGAGAAGGCAGTAGGGAGGGCTGGGGGGATTTTGGGATGCATAGGGAGAGGCATCAGCAGCAGAAAACAATAAGTTGTTATCCCTCTGTACAGACAGTTGGTGAGACCCCATCTGGAGTACTGCCTCCAGTTCTGGAGAACCCATCTCCGCAAGGACATAGACAGGATAGAGGCAGTCCAGAGGAGGGCAACTAAAATGATGCAGGGTCTGCAAGAGAAGCTGTACAACGAGAGACTAAAGGAGCTTAATATGTATACCCTTGAGGAAAGAAGGGAGAGGGGGGACATGATAGAAACTTTTAAGTACCTCAGTGGAATCAACAAAGTCCAAGAGGGTAGCATCTTTCAGAAAAAGAGATGTGCAAGAACAAGGGGACACAATTTAAAGATGGGGGGGCGGTTCTGGGGCAATGTAAGGAAGTATTTTTTCACAGAGAGGGTAGTGGATGCATGGAACAGCCTTTCTGAGGAGGTTGTGGGGTCTAAAACTGTGGGAGAATTCAAGAATGCATGGGACAAACATAAGGCAGTTCTTGTGGGGGGTAGGAAGAAATAGGCTGTTTTTTAACTAGGATCTGCGGCCTATCCTGTAGGTAGGGAAATGGGCAGACTAGGTGGGCCAAGCGGTCCTTATCTGCCGTCAAAGTCTATGTTTCTATGTTTCTACAGTATGTCTATCTTCATCCTGCTGCATTCCCTTATGTTTTCTGAAGGTCAGCCTTTTGGCTCTGACCTTTTCTGCTACTGTTTTTGAGAACCAAAGTGGTTTCCTTCTTCTTTTGCACTTCCTTTTCTCTCTAACATAATTGGATGTTGCTTCAAGTATTGTGTCCTTAATGCTTGCCCACTTTGCCTGTACTCCCTCACCTATACTTCTTTTTGCCAGGGCTAGCTTAACTCTGTTGGCCATCTTATCAAAGTCAGCTCCTCTGAAGTCCCATATGTTTGCCTTGAAATGGGATGATTTAGTTCTAGAGGCCAAATTGAACCATACCACGTGATGGTCACTGGCCCCCAGGTGACCTTCTACCTGGAGATCTGTGATCCTTTCCCTGTTAGTCAGTACTAGATCTAGGATAGCCCTGTCTCTTGTGGGTTGTTGTACCAGTTGTTTGAGGCCCTCCCCCTGCAGGGAATCAACCATGTGTCTAGTTCTGGCAGATGTTCTTGCTGGTATTGATCAATCTGTATCTGGCATGTTGAAGTCTCCCATTATCAGAACCTCCCCTTTAGCTGTCATGTTTTGTGTGTCTTCTAACAGTAATGTGTCTATGTCCTCCCCCTGGTCTGGAGGACTGTACGCAACCCCAGTTCTCATGGCTGTCCCATTTCCTGTTTCCAGGGTGACCCACAGTTCTTTTGTCTCCTAATGTGTATTCTGAATTTCTGTAGCTTTGATATTTTCATTGACATAAAGGGCCACTCCACCCCCCTTTTTGCACCTGGGTCTCTTCTGAACAGTACATATTCAGGTACTGAAGTCTCCCAAGTGTGGTTATAGGTAAACCATGTCTCGCTAATGGCTACTATGTCCAGTTTAGCCACTGTCATTATTGCCTGCAGGTCTGGGATCTTGTTTCCCAGACTGCGAGCATTTGTGTACGTGATTTTCTATCTGCCAGATTTCTGTGTGTTTGTTGGGTGAGGTCTGGCATTTCCCCTGTGCATCATATGGGGAACCAGACCTTTTTCCTTACCTGGTGATGCAAATGAACTACAAACATGCTGAACTCCTGTTTGACCACTAGCTGAGGGGGGAGGGGTGTTCTTCCCATTCAATGTATGGGGTGCTGCACCACTCTCCCCATTTTCTAGTTTAAATATTCTGCAAAGTCATCAAACGTCTGCCCCAATGGACAGACTCCCTCTTTAGTCAGATGCAGTCCATCAAATTTAAAGAACTTTTGCTCCCAAAACTGTTGCCAGTTCCCTACAAATTTGTGTCTTTTTCCTGTCACCAGCCCCTTAGCCACATGTTTAGATCCCCTATCTCCCCCCCCCCAGACTGGCAGGATCTCAGAGAAGGAGATGCCAGATGAAATGTATGATAGTTTGTCACCCAGCCTGGTCAGGTGTTCCGTGGTCTCCATAACTGACTGGCTGGCAAGATCGTTAGTCCCTATGTGTACCAGGGCATCAATGTTTTCTCCTGCTTCCTGAACAATTTTAGCAATGTGCTTAGTGTCACTCCACACTGATGTACCTGGGAGACATCTGACCATTACCCCTGGCTGGAGATAGGTATCAACTCCCCAAATCATGGAGTCTCCTATGATCAGAAGTTTTTTAGATTTCCTTTTGGCTTTTTTTGTTTTGGTTCCTGTTTTTTACGAGTTTTGTTGTGCTAGCTCCTGTGCTGCAGTGTCCTGCTCTGCAGTGTCTTCTGCCCCTTTGTTTGATTTCAGAAATAGAGGCAGATGCCTGTTTGTAGTTTTTATATGGTTTGTGGAGGTGATATGTTGGAGAGCACCAAGTGATGGGGCACCCAATTTGCCCCTCCTAACCACCTTCCAGCCTCCTGGACCAATTACCCTTTGCAGTCGAGGTGCTTCTGTTGGATGTTGGGAAAATGGTGGGTAGTTCTTATAATATATTTCCTCAGGAATATGCAATTTGAGGTGCACAATCTCTGCTCATGCTGCCTGGAACTGAGCCATTAGATCTCCAATGGTCCAGCACATAGGACAGTATCCTAAATCCTGTAAAACTGCCCTTCTGAAAAGTGTTCTGCAGCACCTGCAGTTAATGATATCCATTCCAGTGTAAGATCAGCTGAGGGGTTGGAGAAATACCATAAAATAAAACTTGGGGGTGGGGGCATGCATTACCATGTAAAGGCCCAGAAATCTGGAACCAGCATGTATTCTTCTAAGACCAAGTCTTTGCTTCTTTTTGTTCAGGATCAGTCCCTGTAGGCCACAGTTGAGTGAAGGATTCACTTCATAGCCCTTTTTCCTTATTTCTTAAAGGGATGCAGACTTCTGTTGCTGCTTTGAGCACCTTCTTCAATGATCCCCCCATTTGTTGTACATTGCCAGCCTAATGCAACTGAGCTATTCCAGATCCTTGACACCAGCAGCACAATTTTCAGAGGCCTGTAAAAAATGCACACATGGCAGAAGAAGTTGCAAATTAGGGTGGGGATCTGCTGTGCTCAAAGAGGATTCCATTTTGTGGCCCTCATCCCTGCTGGAGACAGATTGACAATTTTTTTGCACACATACTCTCCTTGGTATGAGCGGGTATAGTGTGTAGGCAGTGCAGAAAAATGAGCGCAGTTTTGGAGATACTGCTGACACTGGCAGTACAGCATGTCCACTGGTCACCAGTGCAGAGGGTTGTTTTTTGGCACTGTTAAGTTGTGCACAATGTAAGCTCTCCTAGCCCTTTGAAAATTATGCCCCTGGTCAGTGATCTTGGTAAAGTCTGCCTTTCTGAAGTCTTGGTTTTGGGGAAGGGGATTTTCAGATGTCTAAAATGGATATAGCTCCTAGTTACGTCAGTCTCAAGAACTTCCAGGTACTGTACATCTAGGCCATGTTCTATATTATTGGAGTTATTCCAAAGGATAGATTCATCTGCAGAATTTTAGTCTGTTTTATGGTACTTTGCATCCAGTTGTGAATAGAAAATGCTAGGCACACTGTAGGTGTAAGTGATACACCAGTTTATTCTCATTCCAACAATTGTATCCAAGCGCATGTATATCTGAACTTTGAAAACTGGACATAAATAAGTCAGAGTTTTGAAAATTGGACATAGCTGTGTCCCAACAATGAAAATTGGACATACGGGCAATTTGCTGTTATGTCCAAATTTGTAAAAATAGAATACAGATTCAAGAAATAGACCCCCCAGGTGTCTAAGGCACAGGTAATCTCACCCGTTAACAATGAGAAGGTTTGCAGACAAAATACTACTTTGTAGCATGAAGCAACAAATATTTCTTTTATGTTTGTGTAGTGCACCCCAACGTGCTTACACTGAAAAATACTTAATATAGGACAATAATGAGTAATTTGAGAACTGAAAAATATTCCTAGTGTTATGAGAATAATATTGGTGATGATGCATTAAGAATTCATTGCTGAAGACAGCCTGCAGAAAATGACTGAAATTCCTAAAGCATTTTTCTCACTGTAGTTTTATCTCATGCCACACAAATTTTTGTGCTTCTTTTATTTATTTAGTTATGTAGTTTTAGTTACCAGGTAGGTGCACAAGACATTAAATGCATATTTTTAGGCAGAACCCAGGAGAATACTACTGTAATGCACATTGTGTGAGTAAGTGCATTGGGGATTCTGGTCACTGTAATATATAACTTCTTCTTGCCCTCCTACCAGAGTTAACCTACATATACAGTAGCATTGTTTAGAATTTTAGCTGGAAGTCAGATACCGTGTATCTCACTGTGGCAGCAGCAGTTGGATGTTACATATGCAGTGGCTTTGCCTTATTAAGCAGGAGCATCACAGTTAATATTGGTTCTACCAGGCTTAGGTAATGCTGGCTCATATTCTTTGGGCTTCATTTTCACTTGAAAGCTACAGTAGTACTGATTCTAATTTGTTTCAGATGGTTAACATTTTATGTACTTAAACAAAATGATGACCCCCTGATATCTTATAACACATGCCAAGAATGAAAATGTTAATCATATGTAATAGCAAGATGCTGTATTGATATATGCATATATTCTCTACAAGTACCAATTTTTACATTGGTTGTTTTTATGATCAATATTAAAATTGACAAGAGTGGTTAGTGTAGGATGGGGCATTGACAATGTGGTAATTTATTCTTTTTAAAGTAATGTCAAGTGAGAGGGAGTAGGTGTTTATTCTATACCAGCAAGGCATGCAGAACTGTTTCCAAACATTTCTGGGAGACATGGATATCTGGGTATGCATCTTGATTGCTGGACAAGTTCTGGCACTGGTTGTTGTCAACACATAAAGATGGGGTTTCTGACCATCTCAGCCAGTCAGGATGCAACAACTTCCCTATCCATTTTTAAAGCAATATATTAAACACTATAAGGCAGTAAGATGCATTCCAAAAGAGAACAGTACCAAGACATTCTGCATGTTGTACATACCTAATGTAAAGAGCAAGGAACCTCAGAAGAGACAGCATTACAGAGACTGAAGAAGTGAAACAAGAACTAGTTTAAACTGGTTTATCATATATTCCTTTATCTTGGTTTAAAACCAGGTTAGAAAAATGTCTACTTTCATTTTTATGCTTTCATTCTGGAAAACAAACTTTTGCTGATTATGGTGAGAATTGGTAGTTTACACACCTGGTAAAGGTGATTGTGGGGGTATACATCTCTGAAGCAATCCACAATCATTACATTAAGAGTTGTGCTCACCTGATATGTTGCTTGATGCGCATGTGACTTCAACAAAGCCTGGCCCCTCGTCACCTGGAACCTGCTCAGACTGGATCAGTTTGATGTCTTCCAAAGTTGTACCTAGAAAGAAACTGGTTACTTGTTGGCTTGTGATTACATACTAAACACGTGGACCAAGGTTAGATGGAATAAAAAATACTTTATTTCCTATTCACATACTCTAAGAGATGACCAGTCCATACAGCATGCTGGTAACTGTTCTGTGATGTCTGAATGTGAGTGTCTACCTGGCGGTGTGTGGAGTGCCTCAGAGATGTACACTCCCACAATCACCTTTACCAGGTAAGTAAACTACCATTGTGGAGGATAATCTGTGAAGCACACCACAATCATTACATCAAGGGTTTTAGAAAGCAGTACCCTGATCCAAGGGTGGGTAGACATGTTGCATTTTGACAGAATTGACTTGGACACTTGAAGGACCAAGCAGCTGAAGTTGTTTTTTGTGTCTTTTGTTAGATTAAGTCTGTAGTGACTGGTAAATGTATGCATAGATGTCCATGTGGAGGTTGCACAGGTCTTTTTGTAGTGGCCAGATTTCTTTCCATCCAGGAGGTGGCCACTGCTCTGGTGGAGTGTGCTTTAAAGTTTGCTGGAGATGGCTGTGTTGCTTGCCATGCCTCTAGAATAGCCATCTTGATTCAGGATGCTGTTGTGGAGTGTGATGCCAGGTGATCCTTCCCATGTCCTTACAAGATAATGAAAAGCCGGTCATTCTTACATTTGTCATTTGTCCTGCGGACATAGGTTGCTATAACCCTTTTCATTCCCAGAGTATGGAGATGTGGTTCATGCTCCACCTCCAATTCTGGCATCTGGGCTAGAAGATCAATAGTCTGATTAGTATAAAAATTGGAAGCCACATTCAGAACAAAGGAGGGCATTGTTCTTAAGGTTACCCATTCCTCATGAAATGTCAGATGTGGTTCTCTGCATGACAGAGCCTGCAGTTCATCTATTTGCCTGGCTGAGCAAAGCACCACCAAGAATACTGTTTTGAGGCTCAACCATTTGAATTCCAACATGGCCAGCGGTTCGAAAGAAGCTTCCATCATAGCCCTGAGGACCAGACTGAGGTCCCAAAGTGCTGTCACTGCTTTAACCTTTGGTCAAATATTGGTGGCCGCCTTCATGACATGAATGACATTATGGTGTGCCCTTAGGGTTGTTCTGTTTATATGGCCTTTTGCCACTCCTGTTGCATCTGCTTGTACCCTAAGGGGTGAGGTGGAAAGACCCTTCTCTAGCCCCTCTTGAAGGAATAGGAGGATATCAGCTATGGATCAGTCTTATGGGGTTAGCCCTCTTTGGGTGCACCAGCCTGCAAAATGGCCCAATGTCTCTTATAAGCCATAGTGGTAGAACCCCTCCTGGACATGGTCATGGTGTTGATTACTGATGGATGATAACCTGCTCTCAGCAGTCTCTCCCTTTCTGTAGCCAAACTGTTAGTTTGAGGCTGTGTGGATGGGGTGGCATACTGGCTCCTGGTGAAGGATGTTGTGTCTCAGAGGTAGATTCTATGGATATTCCTGGACCATAGCCCCTACCATGGCAAACCAGGACCTCCTGGGTCAGTAGGGGGTGATCAGGATTACTCTTGCCCTGGCTTGTCACATCTTCTTCAGGACTTGAGGAATCAAGGATAGTGGTGGGAAGATGTATGCCAATCTGATAACAGGGCATTCACCCCCTTGACCTGACTATCCTTGTATTGGGAATAGAACTTGGGGCACTGAGTGTCTTTGCTGGAGGCCATCAGATCTATTTGCACAGGATCCCAGCACTTGTTGATGGATTCAAACACTTGTGGGTGAAGCCTCTACTCGCTGGGTGGATCTGTTGGTGGCCTAACCATTCTGCCTTCATATTCAGTTTGCCCACAAGGAGTAAAGCTGAGATGCTGGCAAGGTGATTTTGGGCCCATGACAGACATTTTGTGGCCTTCTTTTGCATCACCTTGCTCTTTGTCCCCCTGTATTTGGATATGTATGGCACTGTCTCCTGATTGTTCAATCTGATCAGGATGTGCTTGCCTTTGATCCATTGGCTGAAGTGTAACAGTGCTAACAAGACTGTCATCATCTCTGGGACATTTATTGGGAGTTTTGACTTGACTAGGGACCATTTTCCCTGTGCTGACTGGTGTTCTGTGACTGCCCCCAACCTGACAGACTGGTGTTTGTGTCTATTATTACCGCGTGCTGGATGTCCAATGACATTCCTTTGGAGAGGTTGTTGTTGTTTGTCCACCATAGCAGGGAGCAAGCCACCTGTACAGGGAGGGTGATTGCTTGGTGAGGTCTTATATTGGATCTTGTTTTACTGTGCAAGAGAATAGCCATCTCATGTTTCATCTGGCTCATGGGACTATGTCTGTGCATGAGGACATTAGTCCCAGGACCTGGGAGACTAATTCCAGTGATGGATATTTGAGTCTCTGTACTCTGGATACTTGTGCTATCAGATTGCTGATATGCATTTCTGATAGATGGACTATGGTGCCTAGGTTTTCTATAGAATGACTGAGGCTGAGACTGATCTTGAGGCAGTTGATCACCCAACTGTGACTCTCCAGGCACTGTACTACCATCTATGTCTCTTGGATTGACCGCTGGGGGGATCTGGTTCTGATAAGCCAGTCATCCAAGTATGGTATGGTGTGAATGCCCTGCTCCCACATTTTGGCTGCTAGAACCACAGATAACTTTGTGAAGACTTGGGGTGGATGGCAAAGCTAGACCAAATGGAAGGACCTGGTACTGGAAGTGCTTCCCCAGGATGTGAAACCTGAGGAATTTGTAATGTAAGGGTCTTACGGGGATGTGAAAGGTTGTAATCCTTCAGGTCTATTGATGTCAAAAAGTCCCTGGGACATATGACTTTCGGAGTGGATTTGATCATTTCCATCTTGAATGGTTTATGTTTTAGGGAGTGATTTAATAATTTTAAGTCTCGCATTGGCCGAAGGCCTCCCATTTTCTAGGCACCATAAAGAAGCTGGAGTTTATTTCTCTGCCTCTTTCTCAGGGAAGGGTGTTTGCTATTGCCTTGTTGTGGATGAGATCTGTTAGGACCTGGTGGATCTGTAATTGTTGCACTTTGTGTTTCGAAACTGGTGAGATGATCAGCCTGCTCAGCCTGGGAATTTCCATCGGTTCTATGGTATAGACCTTTTTTTACTAACTCTAGGGTCCACTTGTCTTCTATTGATTTTACCCATGCCTCAGAAAACTGAAGGAGGCATGCACCTACTGACACATTTTGGTAAATTTGGCAGAGATTACAGTTATGATTTTGACTGTGTTTTGCGCCAGATTTATTTGTACCTCTGCCCCTGCTGGCTTCTCCCCTACCTCTGAACCTGCTGTAGCTGTTTGAAGAAGGGTAGGAGTGTTGGAAACTGTTTCTCTGTGTCCATAGTGGCCCATTTTCTTGTCCTAAAAGGAGTTCAGACAAAATCTCTGTCTGGTGGAAAGGTATGTGTATCTGCTGATTTGCTCCTTCCTCAGTGCCTTGCCATCTTCCCTGCCCTTGAGATAATTTTCTCATACCTTCCTGAACAGAAGTGACCCCCTGAAGGGGAGTTTATGCAGCACTGATTTAGATTCATTGTCTGCCTCCCAAAGTTTAAATCATAGAGACCTTCTGACCCTATTACTAAGCACTGCAGTCCTGGTGTTAATTTTAAGTGAGTCCACGGCCATGTCTACTAGGTATTTTGTAGAAACAATGGCATTTTTCAGCAGCTGCACCTCTGTAGATTTCAGGGTCATTTTTTTTGCCACATATTTCAGCCAGGATAGCTAAGCTTTAGTGGCACAGATTGATGTTGTTGTTGCCCTGGCTCCGAGTCTGGTCAGTTTGAAATTTTTCTTTAGTATGTTCTCCAGCATTCTGTCTGCTGGGTCCTTCAGTCCTGAGGTGCCCTCTGTTGGGAGGATGTCCTTTTTTTTTGGGATGCAATTTGTGGATCTACTGTGGGAGGGGTGCACCACAGTGACAGCTTGTCCATCTGTAGCAGCTACCTTTAGTCCCATGACTGTCACTCAGGGATGTGATACAAGTCTGTGAACTCTCATTCTTTGGCCAGTACTTCATCAATAGATTCACAAACTGGGAGGATGTCAGCATTTTTGGCAGAGGGCAGAAGGGATGGGATCAGTTTGGACTGTGTGGTGGAGTCAGAGTGCCGAACCCCACTGTGGACATAATGGTGCATACTAGCACTGGGATCTGGGTCCAGAAACCACCACTTGGCTGTCAGTGACTGAAGGTTGACTTCCATGTTCCCCATATCCTCCAAGTTATTTTTTGAGTCTGACTGTGGAGCCTGCAATCTTGATTCCTTGGGTGTTGGATTAGTTAAGGCTGGATGCGGTGGGCTAGAAGCTGGGTTTGCCTGGTTGGGGAGGCATGCGCCCGACAGTTCCACCTTTTTCTGAAGCATAGCTGCCATCAGCTGTTGTTGGACCTGCATAACCTGTTGGTTTTGAAGGAGAATGGCAGCTGCACCCATTCACCCATTTTTTGA
This sequence comes from Neoceratodus forsteri, assembly GCA_016271365.2. Lineage (NCBI taxonomy): Eukaryota > Metazoa > Chordata > Ceratodontiformes > Ceratodontidae > Neoceratodus > Neoceratodus forsteri. Next base: position 423,286,309 of record CM028130.1, read on the forward strand.
CTGGGTTTTGGGGTAGTGCTGGTTTGGCTGAAGGACTGGGGTCTGGAAGTGGGTGGTTGCTGAGATGATCCACTGGAGTCCTCACTGGATGATCCCTTCTCAGATAAGTTAGAGGGGTCCTCAGAACAGTAGGGGCATAGCTGGACTAGCTGACCTGAAGGGATGGAGATGTTGCAATCTCTGCAGACCTTTGTTTTGCCTATAATGTCCTGTGGGGAGAAGAATGGAATAGAGAGGTGGGAGCCAGAGTTAGTTTTACCATCAGGAAAGCACATATATGTGTATAATGTTGTGTTGACTTACAGGATATGAATTAAAGGATATCACAACATACAGACAGGAAATGGGGCACCTGGCCCTTTAATAACAGGGCTTGTTAGTCCAGGTATTATGGCACTTGGAAGTGAGACAAGATAAGGAAGGTAGAGGGAGTTCAAAAGACTTGGAGATTGCCTTCACCAACATGGCTATCAGAAGTGGTACGGAACAGGTCACTGTCAGTGATTCAGGGTGGTGTATGGTCCTCTGGTGACTGGGAGCAAAGATGGTTCACTCTAGAGCAGGATAGTGCTGAACATGGTCAGTAACTAATGCTTTAGGGTCAGTGTGCAAAGTATTTTGGAATGCATGGGCTTTGACTAAAGCATCTGCTTTTTGTGAAACCAAGACTTTGCCGTGCGCAAGATGGCCACCAAGACATAGTGGATGCACTTGCATGGAAGATGAGAGGATAGAGTCAGCCACAGTGGCAAATTAAAATGTAGATGATCTGGTGTATCAAACTACCAGTTGACTACCTGGGAAGACAAAGGGCTAATGAGGAGGGGGCAGGAAATCAAGACTGTGGTTGCCATATTTGCCCAGATCCAGTGGCATGGTTCATTCCACTGGTTCTGGTCATTACAGGCTGTTTGGGCAAATGGGAGCCTTAAAATGATCTTCTCTTCAGTGTGCATATCAGTATGCTGGGCCTCATGCCAAAGGAAAAGAGTGGCATGTCTCACTCAGCTGCTAATCCTGGAACCGCTGGCAGGGGTTCCAGGATGCTGCCATTTCTGACTGGAAAATAAATGAGCCTCACTAGCAGCAGGACCTCCACTACTTCAGCTACAATACCCTGTGTGACTGCTACCTGAGGGGTCACAGAGAAGTGGGTGCCTTTAGATTGATTGGTTTGGGGCCCAGCTTTACTTTGTCCAGTTGTTTGACCCAGCATGTAATCGAACAATAGGGATATGATTTTCATGTAGTCATACTAACATGCTCTTAAAACTAGTCTATCTACAGTATGGCTGTTTGTAGCCTACCTTGAAACCTACACAGTCTCAAATGCTGCTACATCACTCTGCTGGCCTTAGGTGAGCAGGTAGCTCTATAGGAGGTAGCTAAAATGGAAGAAAAAAAAATGAGATGGACAGAAAAGCATCTCACAGCTACTCTAACAGAAACACAAACCACCAGTTCCACCAACCTTAGGTAGATTGTTTTAAGCTCTAGAAGTAAAGTTGGTCCACAAATTGTGTTGGAATCAGGAGCTGAGCTGTGGTGCTGCAACCTGGTCAGATGCATTCACAAAACTGATCCAGTCTGAGCAGGTTTCAAGTGAAGAGGGTCTAGACTTTTTGAAGTCACATGTAGTGGTGAACAAAGTGGCCGACATTCACTCCACGAAGTGATTCGCAGAGTAACGTGGAATCTGTGAAGTACTCCGCAGTGCGAAGTGGAGTACTTCACGTTATGATGGGGAACGTGAAGTCCATTGAAAACAATGACTTTGCATTATTCTGCCTTTCCCAAACCACATCTTCACCAGTTGTAAGGTGAAGTACATTGAAATAATTGAACTTCGCCTCACTTCGCATTGTTTTTGAGCTCCAGAGGTGAATTTTGCAGTGCTTCACGGGATTGCAGGTCACATGGGCTCTAGATTGTTCTGCACAGCCTCTGTTCTGTGTAGTGTGTGTGTAGTGGAAGATGGAGACAGTTTCCTCTCAGAGCTCTGTAATTCAAAACCTATAAAAGCTGTTAAAAAAGCCTTTTTCAGCAACTTTTTTTTTTGCTCACAATTTGGTACATTGATTGTAGAAAACCCTCCTGTGCTCATATCATTGAGTGTTTATTGTTTGTGTGTGGATTTTGAATGTTAATTTAGAACAGTCAGTCTGTGTACAGTGAAGTGTGGTTTGGGGAAGGGGTGTATCTGTGGTGTAGGTAGATTAACTGGGAGAAAAAGGCAGTCTTTCTGTTTTGGTTATATTTTTCTTGTATAACTGTGTTAATGTACACACAGTAATACTGTCAGTAATTCTTGACATTTTTTGCAGATTGTTGTAGTGCAGCAGTGTATAATTTCAGCTTGTTTAAAACATTTGGTTATATTACTAAAGGTTTTCAATTTGCTATGCATTACTTGTGTGTGTGTGTGTGTGTGTGTGTGTGTGTGTGTGCACGATGCATGCCATTAAATCAGACACCTTTTATTGTGCCACAGAGTAATTGAAGCAGTGTGAACCTGCTCTCCACCGCACCTGCATTAATTTTTGTATACTGCTTTGTGGTATCTTTACTGGTAGTGGACTGTTACTGCCGTGCACTACACCCCAACCCCCCAACCAGCAAAATGTATTGTCTTCCAGATTTGGATTTGTGACTTGTGATCACTGGTTAGGTGGTGTTGTGCCTTTGCATTTGCATCTCGCGCAGCACAATCTTCATCTGTCTGTGTTTGTAGTACACCATTAATTCTGTGAGACTTTGCATTTTTTGTTACACTCTCATTTCACTTCATCAGCATTGGGGAATTTTCTGGACACAAGACAGTAGCATTTTGGGGGTGCAAATTAATTTTGGTGGCTGTGTGTGACCACTGCGCACATGACAGAGTGCACAATTAATTCTGGGAGACTTTGCATTTCTTATGCTCTCATTACACTTCATCAGCACTGGAGAGTTTTCTGGACACAAGACATGAGCATTTTGGGGATGCACATTAATTCTGGTGACTGTGTGTGTGAAGGGCTGCTAATATTGTTGTTACTTCACCTTACTTCCCGTTAAGGCGGAATGACAATGCAAAGTAATAATCAGAAGATGAATTGAGCCTTTTGCATTGGCCACTTCATATAGCAGAGTGACAATGCGAAGTGCCCACTTCGCGGGCACTTCGCCAGCAGAATTCAAATTCGCTGCATCTCTAGTCACATGTGCATCAATCAATCTATCACGTGAACAAAACCCTTGATGAAATGATTGTAGCGTGCCCCATAGATTATCCCTTACAATCACTCATTTTTCAGTTACTTCAGTGTTTGCTCACCTTTGGGTTTCAGTAATAACTTTCTAGTTGGATAATAAATGGTAAGGAATTAGATACTGTTTATTTTTTTTATTTCTATGAATACATGTAGTTCTTTTACTGCTAAGGTCTGTACATGAGAAATACAGGTATGTACAGTACACTAAACATTCTAGATAGATTGAAATACCAGAATAAATGTTTAAAATTATTACACACAGTTGCACTCTTCCTTGTTAGAGAGTGGTGGCACAGTTTGTCTGCAAAAGTAATTTGATGCAGCAATATATTTTTAGTGGTAGCAAATTTGCTTCTTACTACTGATAATTTCATGCTGCATAATTTTGTGCTTGAAAAGTTGGCCATGTTCCAAGTTGTTTCAATTCTGTTGAACACAATTTTCTAACTAGCAGAACTATTAAAGTCAGTTTCCTAACCTAGTAGAGTAAATATTGTTCATCTAGCTGTAATCCGGAGAAATAAAATGACTCATGCAATGTTTATCCAAACATATGACTGATCTTTTAGAATCTGTCAGTATGTAGGCATTTTATTTGCATGCACATCTGATGAGCTGAGCAAGTTATTGTAAAGACAGGTGTACACGTTTGTTTCAAGATTCAGCCACATGTTTCCTTATAACCAACATTTCATTTGGTGGTACAACACATATTAGAAAATTATATCAATCTTAATGTTCTTTTGAAATTCAGAATGTTATGGTTCTTGAATATAAGATATGCCAGGCCTGATATGTAGTTAAAAGGTGTCTTTTCTGGTATTACTCCTTTTATTGACTTTTTTAAATCTTTATTTTTATACAAGAAGTTGACATACAATATCGTTAGGTCCGAAGGACCTGTTTTTAAGATGATACTGTTGTACAATTACTTCTCACTCAGCTATATAAAACACATATTGAGCATACAAATATAAATGTACAATAGATTTAAAGTTAATATTTACTGTACTTATTAAGTAAACTACTGTATATTAAATTGTCTGAATCGGTCCCAAATATACATTGTCATTATAAGCAACATAGGTATTAATTCAGTATTAATAAATGGGGGGAGGACCTCCCAAATTACTTTTATTTCCTGGTGCCCACCATGCAGTAGATATACACTGGCATCCCTTCCATGGTTCTTTGTTTATTTGTTGGATAAAGAGTTTAGGGACTTTAGTGAATTCCTTGTCCTTAGGATCCATGTAGCGCCAAACTTTGTAGGACTGGGAGGGAAAGGTCATTTTGCCATATTTATTTTTTACTTTGGGATTTACAAATTTTTACCTTACTTTTTCTGATAACTAGTGATAAAGACATGTTTGTACACATATGCATTCCTTAACTTGATAAACATCTCATGATAGAGGACTTAGGCACAGAGAAACCGGGGCTTTATATTCCTCTTTCTAGTGTAGCTACCATTCCGGTACAGGGCTATATAAACTGCTATTTTTCCATCTGCCACCTGAGCCACCAAACGGATAATTTGCAGAATAAGTTACCAGTACCTGTGTGCATACATCTAGCTGCTCTAGGTTTAAAAAGAGCATATCGTCCATTTCAGATCAGACTTACAGGAGATTGGAGTTTAGAGGGTTGGAGAAGTATTAGCATGGAGCCCTCTGGGGATCCTCCCTCTTTGCAGTTCTAGTACTGGTTGGCCAGAGGGGAGCTTGCATGTTCATTGGGTTGCAAAATAGATCTTCAGGTTGGTGTATGGAAGAGTCTCCCTCCAGGCACAGTTCAGTCAGTTGATCTGCACTATAAAGGGTTGGAGCTTGGAGGAAATTCCCTCTAAAGGGGTCCACATATTTGGCTTCAGCTGTGGTCTTTTTCTTAAGTATAGACATTGGAAGGTCAGTAGCCATGTTTACCAGGCAGAGATTAGCGTGTAAGAGCACTTCCCTCCTCAAAGAGTCCAGATTTCAGATATAAGTGAACCATCTGTAGTTGAAGTAGGGAACCATGGATCTGCAAGCTATGCAGGGATTTTCCCAGCAAGCTGCTGGGGAAATACCATGAGTAAGAAGGCACTTTAAGACTTGTGCAGGAGGTGGAGGTAGTGGTGAGAAGCATTGTGTACCACCTAGCTGTGGGCATCCTCTAGGGATCTTTCTGGGTCCTACTGCCTGCTCACAGGTGGAGACTCGATCATGATGAGCAGGAAGAAGGTGTAATGCATAGCTATTTCATGTCAATTGTATTCTTCATTTATGACTTCTGAATGAGGGCCAACTTTAAAAAGAAATGATACCACAGTAAGTGTTATAGTGCCTCATGGTATTACTGGAATTATTTGCTTAATATGTGTTTATGTGTAATTATGCTAGTATAGCACCCAATGCAATTTTTACATTAACTGGACTACATAAAGATGTCACAAACACAGAATTAAGTTACCAAGACCCACCTTAGTTTAAAAGGGTCATGGCTGGCCTGTTGAGGGTTAACTGTGCCTCGTAACATTGTGACAAAGTTTTGAATCCAACAACTGCTACAATACTTACTCACTGTTCAACTCAGAACAAATCATGTAACCTCTCCATACTAAATCTCTTTGTTTGTCTCATGCTCTGTTTTTTTGTCTTATGCTTTATAAATTTCCTTGTGTGCCTAATGTTTGCAACATTTTCATCCCTCACCTTCTGGGACTGTAATGTTTTGGGATACAATTTGTCTGAAAGGTGCTACCTAAAACCAAATTCATTTTCTTTACTTTCAATGTAATTTTTGTTTAAGTTTTCTTCTTTTAAAACCAATTTGCAATTTTTTGCAACTTCATATTTGCATGTACATACCATAGTATCATTGTTAAGCCCAAGCTCAACTTTGTCTACTGATCTAACCACTGCCTCAGTGTTGATGTAAGAAAGCAGGTAGCCTCCCACTTTCTGCTCCCTTCCAGTGCCTACGGGGACATCATGTACTGCTGTGCAGACAAAACCACTCTGATGCACCAGATTGTTTGTCCAACAAGCTGTGCAGGTTTATCTTCTTCTGAAGATGGTCTATCCAACATTGTCTGCTGTAAGACCAGCTTAACTAGAAATGACCCTCAGACAGTGACTCATGACAACCATTGGCATTCTTTGTTGTACAGCTATGCACAACAAACAGTCCCTGATTATCTTGTAGCCCACCATACACAAACAGTACCTATGCTTTCCATTCAACAGCAGCACTTAACTTCTTTGTTACCATGATTAAGCATGAATTTGGTAGATAGGCCTTTACATTTGCAGCACCAGACACCTGGAAGAAACTCCCCCTCTATCTAATGAATGCTTCTAGATTGCATGTTTTCAATTCTAGTCTTTGCAGCCACTTTAGAACTCCTTGTATTTGATTTGGTCTGGAATCCATTCTCCCCAACTATTGATCATGTTTCATAGCAATGCTTATTCTCTTTGTCTGCTGTGACCCCACTTTATTAGTTTGCTATAATTACTATTTGGATGTACAGTACTTACCTTTACATTTTTTGCTTTCATGTGTATATTTTAGCCTGTACATAACAATTCCTGGTGGACTATGTTAATCTGTTAACTGCTCCTTTCCTCCCTGGGACTCCCACGAAAATGAGATGATACATCTCATGAGGTTGTTCCAGTTAGAGATATTTCTATTAAATATTAAATAATAAATATTAACCAGTAATTGAGGCAACATATATATATTGGTCATATCATCTCTACAGTAGTCTTTTTCTCTTTTAGATGTGTTAATGATGATGGCCTTGCTTACTAGACTTGAGCAATTTGCCTGTGCAGTATATACATTTCTCATGTAATATAGGGCAGTGTTTTAAGGTACAGTATACACTTTTTGGATACAACCATGCTACTGTATATACAATAGCATCTCATTGCTGTCAGTTTGTTTGAGAGTCAGCCACATCATTAATCCAGCATGCTCTATCAGATGAGAAAACACTGCTACATCTAGAATGTTAATTATAGCTCTGCCAGGTTTTTGCAAATCAGTGTACTGCATCTTCTTACCTAAAATCATAAAGTCTAATAGTAGTGCTGAGAATTGTCTAAGAAATGGTAGTAAAAGACAGTTTCATAACATTGAACTACAGTATTTTTTAATTGAATCTCCAGACTTGTCTTCCTCTCCATGTTTTTTGTATCCATCTTCTGTGGGAGCAATTGTTTATGTTAAAAGAATTAATCAGTAAACACACTTTTCATCAAGCAGGAGATATGTGAAAGTAATTGTTTAATGAAAATGCTAATGTTATAGTAGCCACAATTCTCTTACCATTAAATTTTTTGTCTGATTTGGACTCCTGGTCAAGTTGTACGTCGTGAGCAGGACATTTTACTTCATCAACAGTGGATATCAGATACAAAGTACTTAGTGTAGATATAGTAAAGCGGTGTGATTTTTTTTTCTGAAAGTAATATTTGTATTTTTAGAATTTGAACTGCAAAAATGTGGCAGAATTTTATTAGACCTTTCCACAAAATGATTGCTGTTTTCTGTAAACAGTCCCATATTTTTGGATTTGTATGGTATTTTGCGATGTTTGTTTACAAAGTCCATAAAATTCATATAAATGCTTCCACATTCTGTTCACTTGGAAAACATTTTATAGAACTGAAAAATGTCTAGAAGATTCTTCCACATTTCACAAAGTTGGTGAAAGTATGGAAATTTTGTACAACTCTACCTATATATAAAATATTTAACCCATACACAATCATTTAGTCAATGAGAATTGAAAAACATGAGCAGTCATAATATAATATCAATTTTAATTGATATATTGTCTTATATACAAGAAATAACTCAAGGCACTTTAGATATAGGGGATATGACACAGGCTGACTAAAGATATAATATTCATCTTCCTGAGACGGTATTGGTCTGCTGATACTTCTCAAGTAGCAGAGCCATGAGTAAGATGGCAATAGACAAACACCCACAAATGAAACTAAAAATGATATCTTATGTCAGCTCATGGCACATTAGATTTATACAAAAGGTGTTTGGGTATTTTTTATAGAAAAGCTAAACAGTTACAAAAGTAAAACTGTAAACTACAGAGACTACTGTACTGTATATTCAATTGAAAAATAAATGGTATCTGACATTTTATTTATTTATTGAAGGAGTTTTACCAGGAAAGGCCTACTGAGTCATAATATCTCATTTTTGTAGGCATTCTGGTGGAAAATAAATAAAGTTGGTCATTGAGCAAGCTCAGAAATGTATCTTCACATGAGAGAATACGTTTCTGAGCATGCTCAGTGACCAACTTCATTCATCTTGCGAATGTTTCCCAAAATAACATGTTTATCTTGGCAAATTTATTTTCACACCTGGGGCCAGATATTCAAAAGGGTTGAGCCATGTGCAATAGGGTTGTGCCTGCTCAAGTCCGAACTTGCTGCATTCTGCAATATTCAGCAGGAGGCAGTTGCGCCACTGAAAACAGGCTGAGCAACAGTGCAATGCAAATGAATGCATGCTGAACTGGTGGGGGAGGAACCATGCATAAACTGCACAGCCCGATATTCAGCTGGGCTGTGCAGAGTTGTGCAGGCGCAACCCCCAACCTGCGCCTGCACAACTTTGAGCCCAAAAAAAAGGCTTGAGTTGAGGGCCACCCACAGGTGAGCTGCTGCATTGCATGGAGCAACACAGCAGCTGCCACCTGTGGTTGGCCCCCAACCCACTCCCTGTGCCCCCCCATACCTCTCAACTGTCCCTGATTTCAGGGACATCCCTGATTATGCCTCAGAATTTGTCTCTGTCCCTCGAACAATTGTATTTTTGTGACAGAACACTGGGGATTGTAAGCATAAAATAATGTTAAATATTAAAGTTACAGATTCCTTCCTATTCAGAAAATGCATCTTACATAAATCCCCCCTAATTCTATCAGCTTTCTGAGTGTATACTACCAAATCTTAAGATGTGTCCCTGATATGGGGTCTGTGTCCCTGATATTTTAATGTCTTGTCCCTGATTTATGAGATGAGAGGTTGAGAGGTATGCCCCCCTGCAGCCCGATCACAGGCATAGTTTAATCCCCACCCCCACCAGCCCGATCGCGGGCAGCAATGATGTCTGCCCCTCTGAACACATCCCTGGTGGTCCAGTGGATCGTAGATCCTGATCGTGGGATGTAATCATTACACCCCAAAACATAGCCCTGGTGGTCCAGTGGACCGTAGATCCTGATCACGGGATGTAATCATTAAACACCCTCAGCACATCCCTGGTGCCTAGTGTCCCCACCCACCCACCCATGAAGCCCACCACCCCGCTCCCCAGCAGCGGTGGGCGGCTGCAGGGAGGCGGGAGTGGTGGGCCTTCATGGGTGGGTGGGGTGGGGACACTAGGCACCAGGGATGTGTTGGGTGTTTATTGATTACATCCCGCGATCGATCTCCACGTCCACTGGACCACCAGGGCTATGTTTTGGGGTGTGTGTAATGATTACATCCCGCGATCAGGATCTACGGTCCACTGGACCACCAGGGATGTGTTTGGGAGGGGCAGACATATGCTGCCCGCGATCGGGCTGGTGGGGGTTAAACAATGCCTGTGATCGGGCTGCAGGGGAGTTGTTTATAACCAATGCAGCCTGCAGGTAGGGCTGGTGGGTGGGGGGACATTTCTGCTGTTGCCAGCGATTGGGCCAGTGGGGGTGGTGGGGATTTTCACTCTTTTGCCCGCGCCCGGGCTGCAGGGGGCGTCAGTCCCCAACGGCTGCTACCTGGCAGGGCACCAGGCGCACCTGCATGCTAATGGCATGCAAATGGGGCCGTAATCAGATGCAAATGGCCCCCCCTGCGCCTTGCATGATTATGGCCCCATTTGCATGTCACCTTTTGAATATCAGGATTTTGCACATGACGCAATGGTACTTGTGCCACCGCAAGTTGAATGCTCCACTCTGACAACTTGCGGTGGCACAAGTTCCACTGCACCATGCACAGTGGCTGTGGCTGGGGTGATATTCAAAGGAGTTGCTCAATAGCGCAAAACCTTTGAATATCTCCCGGGCCACACCCCCGCGCAACTATTTTGCGAGCTTAGGGCCCAGCCTAAGAAGAGCGCAGTTTGAATATCTGGCCCCTGTTGTATAAATGTATGTTTTTCATTTAAAATGTTATAAGAACCCAGGTAAGAACACAACAGTAGAAATATCCATTTTCCAGGGGGACCATGGGTGGTTAAAACAAACAGAGTTCATCAAGAAATAGAAACAAAAACACACAATAAAACACATGTACAGTAATATAAAACACAAACATGAAGTATAAAGATGCTGCATATACAGAGAAGTAAACAAGGCAGAAGTGTTAATGAGTAGGAGAAGGTAGAGCAAGGAGTTCCAACGTTAATGTATCTATCACTGAAGAAAATATGTGTAGTACTGATGCTACTGTTCCATATCGCAGACAAAAAAACAGCCACTAAGTACTCAACAGCTACATATATTCTTAGATAATTGTTTTAGGCCTTGTTTTATTGAGAGAGAATGTTTGCCAGGACAACTTGGATATAACTCTTCTTGAATAGTGCCAGAAGATTTTCAATTTCTTTCTGGCCAGCTAGAAAAACATCCCCTTCCACTAAGAGCCATTCAGAGGACAGGGTGCCAGTGACAATACAGAGCTCAGTGTTAGCTAAAGTCATGGCACTCACCACTCAAGTTCATAAATATGGCAGTCCACACTTATTTTATTCAGATGTGCAGAAAATATGCAGAACATTCATAGTAAAACCAGTCCAGTAGGGAGCAGGTAGAAACCCTGACATTTCACCTTTCTGCTTTCTCAAAGGATTAGTGCCCTCTAGGGCATGACCATATTTATAGCAAGTTTTTCAGCTAATTTCTATTAAACACATTTAACATTTTAAAGTGTCAAAGTGCAAACTTATACAAAAATTCATCAAAAAAAAACTTTCACTATGCCCAGTTACAAAACACACATTTACTGGCCTGCCGCCACAGTGGCAAGGTGTCTGCCTGGGGTGCCAACATCCCAGGTTCGGAGATGGACTCAGGAGTTGGAAGATTGGCTGGGGGGGGAGAAGGATTGAGCATCTCAAGAACTGGTCTCCTTCTCCAGGGGAAGGGGGAAGAGTGTCTGGTGCATTGCAGACCTCTGGTGCAGGCTAGCATACCACTGCTGCAGGTGCCGTAACACAAGGTGGGCGGGGCAGACGCTGGCCATCATTGCATATTCCTGCCCGTAGGGAGCATACTACAAAAACAAGATGCTGCTGCCGCCTCACCCATGATTCCCACCTCCTGTGCTGCCAGCTCTGAACTGTCCAATCCCACTAAACAGTGTTCCACAGAGTGGACACACCTGTGGCCCCACCGGGGTGGGTAAGCCCAGGGAGCTCTGCTGTCGACCAGTACTCTGGAAGTGTTTCCATTGGGGAAGGTCATATCTGCAGCCCCACCTTGGGGGGAAAGCCAGGGGATTTGACATCTGACACAGAGCGGGATGTTGTCAGGAGTACAGGGAGAAGAAAACAGATGCGGTGACCCCCAAAAAAACAAACACACATTTAACTTCTCATTATAGCACATACAGTATTGCACATACTCTGTCCTCCACTATTTTGACTGCCATGCATATTTCTTAAAGAACATGGATGGGATTCTTTAAGCTTGATGCAAGTCACTACCAAACATGACTTGCACTAAACACAGCTGTGGCATTGACCCTGTATCCTATTCTAGAAGGGGCAGGGTCACTACGTCTAAGTCCTGCAGCTTGCGACATACAGCCAGGTACAACGAACAGAAGACATACCTAACAAGGATGTCACAAGCTGCAACCGCTATCCCACAAGGCACAGGTGCCCTCCTCCATGCCCAATCCCCGGTGGACACCCGCTGGGCTAGAGGACCCCTACTCACTGTCATGTCACCAAGGGTCCCCAACACCTACAGTATCCTGATCCCCATGTGACTGGTGTACTGTACAGTATGTACAGTACAGGCAGTCTGCAATGTGTGCAATACAGTCAGAACCATAATAATGTACCCAGTAGTTCTGCAACACCCTCCACAGCAGTGCCAGCACACCCTGTACCCCCCCAACCCATCCCCATCTGGCAACTGACACAACCCTCCTCTCACCACCATGGCCAGCCACTGACTGTGCTCCTTCTGAGTGCTTACTGTATAGATGCACTGAAAAATGAATGAGTGTTCATTCATTTCTGAGTGCATCTATACAGTATGCACTCAGAAGGAGCTCAGTTGGAGGCTGGTCATGGCGGTGAGAATAGGGTGTTGTGCCAGTAACCAGCTGGGGATGGGTCAGGGGGGTGCAGGGTATATTGGCACTGCTGAGTGAGGGGGTGACAGGCCACTAGACTACCAGGGAGTACGGGGCACTAATTATTGTAAAGGTTTGTGGCACTGCAGGGACCTGTGCTTGGGGGGGTGAAAGAGCTGCCCTGCAGGACTGATAGAGGTGTGGGTTTCAGGGTCATGATTTGTGTGGGCTGCACTGCAGGGCATTTACAGTTTGTAGGTTCTGGGTGCTGGGGGTGCAAGATATCCTGCCAGGCACCTCTGCCATGGGGGATCGGGGGCTGAGGGGGTTGTGAGATACCCTGTAGGGTGACAAAGGGGGGTGTTTTTGCCATGGGAGGCACATCATGGAATGGGTGCAGTGGGTCTACAGAACCCCCAGAGGGCATATGTACCTTTACGCCAGCTAAATGCTGGTGTAACATACGTTGCCGGTTCTCCTCCCAGGGTTCTTGTAGAATACCGATGTTGGGGACGTTGTTGCTGCCCTCGTAGAATAGAGCACAACTGCTGCTGTAAACCCCCTAGCACCATGTCACAGGGGGTTTCGGGTGCAACTGCTGGCGTAACTGCAGTTTAGTGCAAGTGCTCTGTGGCATGTTGCAGGCCACATTGTAGAATCCCGCATGTCGTAACTGCTGGCGTAACTTGCTACGTGCGCCATTCTTTTTGGCACAAGTGCGGTTATGCCAGACATAACACTTTTAGATTCAAGCCCTATGTCTTATATTCATAATGTCATATTCAATTGCTTTTTATATGGCTGAAGTAGTGGATGCACTGGAGAGCATCAACATAAGCACCTCATAGGAACTTCAATTTAATTAAATCTAAGCAAGTATAAGTATGCATTTTGACACTTGAAATTTTTAAATCTGTTTAATGGAGTTCAGATGAAAAAACTCCTATAAATATGGCAGTGCCCTATAGGACACCAATCCTTAGAGAAAGGTGAAATATCAGGGTTTCTACCTACTCCCTGCTGGGCTGGTTTTGCTGTGTACGTTCTGCACCTCTGAATAAAACGGTAAAATTAATCACCTTATGTATGGATTACCTTATTTATGAACTTGAGTGTTGAATGCCGTGACTTTAGCTAACAATGATATAGAAAAACACCTTACTAGTGCACAGCAAAACTGCAAATCAGTGTTGACTGGGATATAGTGTTGTCCTCCATATACTGATTTTGTGTGGCATAAACATCTTTTGCATCTACCTGTGACTACAGTACTTGTCCATCAGTTTGTAGTCTTCCTGTGTGCTGATAAAGTGCTTTTCTATCTGTTGGTTTTCAAGCTGCAACAAAGTCTCTTCTGTGAGCATGTAACTTCTGTGGTTGTCTGTGTTCAGCAATCATTGACATGTAAAATGTGCCATTTGGTTTAATGTTTCATGCACAGGGTAACACCTTCAGCATGACAGTACCACCCTAGAACTGCAATGCAGTGTCAGCACAGAGTATGAGTGAGTAAATAAGTAAGTAAAAGTTATTTCTTAAGCGCCTTTCAAATACTGAAGCACTGTACAATAAAATAAACAAACAATATAAACAAATAATAACATCCATAGGATTTTAAAAACCTTCAGAAAAAGCCTGATAAAACAAATATGTTTTGAGCTCTGATTTAAAACTCTAGATGGTCAGGCATTCCCTTAACCAACGTGGTAGAGAATTCCACAGGTTATGGGCAGCATAAGAAAATGCACGTGCCCCAGATGTTTTTAACCTAACCCTGGGAATCTCTAGCAATCCCTCATTGGTGGATCAGAGCGAGCAGGAGGGCAGTAGGGAGTAAGGAGCTCTTGCAGATACAGTGGTCCCTGTTGTTGAGGTCATGTTCCAAGAGTGGGATTTGTCCCCAATTCTGACTCACTTGTGGGCCTGAGGCATTTATGCGACCTCACTGACATGTGACTGCATGTTTTCAAATTGTCTTCATTATCTGGAATAACTATGGATATTAGTTTAAAGAACTCTGGAAACATTTTAAAGGTATACTACTGCTTATAAGTAGCCAGTGCAATTGCAGTCACTAAGGATGCTCTACCTGTATGTGTTACAATTCTCACGTTTGCATAATCATTCATGTCATGATTGTCTATCTCTGATTGTACTAGTGCAACATCTCTAAGTGGCTAATTACTGATTCTGTTAACTGTAGCTGCACATAACACACCTAATTCATTGTCTTTGCTTAGGCATGTATTTTCAATATGTCCTATGTTTGCTTCCTTCGTGTAATAAACTCTGGTTCACCTCTGAAAAAGGAAATATTGTCTCAGTGGGTTCACCCAGTTATCAAAATTCAAAACAATGTAAATCAGTCAATCAATTGATCAATCAGTCAGTCAGTCAATAAAGTCAGAACTACCTCTGGGCCTGGCATTTTATGCTCCCATAATGACAACGCCTGTTCTGCAAACCTGAGTTACAGCAGCAGTCACTGCTGGAACAGTATACAGTATGTCAATTTTTTTGGTTGCCCTGGAAACCAGACTTGGTCACCAGTCCAGTCCAGTCCCCTTTTCTGCTGGGACTGGAACCACACAATTGCATATGGTATATACAGATGATACAGCTGACAAACCTAAAAACTAAACAATAAAAAAATTAGAAGGTAAACAATTAGAAAACATAAGTCAGTATAATTTTGCTATAAGACCAGTAGCTGGATAATGTAAGCAGTTAGGCAAATCAATTATTCATAAGAGTTGAGGCCACATGAAGGATTGTTTGCCAACATTGGTCTTAAAATGAGCTTCTTGACCTAAGGGAATGGGACAGACTGTATTATTTAAAGGCCTTTGGCAAGCTAGCAGGAGTAGAGGGCAAAATAATATGGTAAAGACAACTCAGGAAATTAAACTTAATCCAATCAGAGGGGTAAGAAACTCCTATTTCATCATATAAGGTACACTTTATGAGTTTTGTGGGGAAGGCCTGCACCAAAATGACACATATCATTAAGCAACTGACTGATGACTGTTAATAACTGAAGTTGTAGCATCATACAACACAACATTTGAGTATGCCAGAAAATGGAGCAATACTTGTTTAACAATAATTACCCTGGAAGGTGAGGTAAAACAATGCTTATTCCAATATAAGGATCCTAACATCATATTAATATGTTTAGAAATGTGAGAAATATGAGTACAAAAGTTATTACTGGTATCCAGTTTAACCAGTAAATATCTGAAAGAGGTTATTACTTCAGTCGGTTATAAGAAGCAACCCACCATAGTATTTTTGTTCCAAAGTTTCCTTTTGTATTGAAAGCCAATAAATTTTAACTCAATTTACGTGGAGTTTAAAAACCAATTTATTTCTGAACCATTGATGTTTATTGCTCAAACAACTACATAGTTCAAGTTAGTTTTACCCACCAATCAAACCAAGCCCTAAGTTATTGAGAGTGGGAATTTCTATAGATAGCACATTCTCTGAAGTTTCATAGAAATGTGATGTTCATTGCATATTCCTCTAAGTCTTTTTAAAAGTTAATTAAAAAAATAAAAATAAAAGATAGATATATACTGTAGTTAGTAAGATAAAGTCAATTTTAAACTATTCATGATGAATTAAACATCACCCATATTTAGTGGCTATTCAATCTGCTAATCTTCTGCTATAAATTCATATCAGATGTTCATTATTAGAATCTTTTGTTAACTGCCAAAGCATACCTTTGACAGGCATTGTTGCACAACTATTAGGAAATGAGTTTTTAAATGCCTTTTAAAATACCTTTATTAAAGCAGCAAGATTTGCAAATACCAGCTGCTTCTGATAGATGATACACTATAAGGGCATCTATCACCTACATCAGCCAGAAAAAAGCATATACTTACAGCAGGTAGAGAAATATAATTTTACATTTCACAACCTTAACCTATACATGTAGCATACTGTGTACATCACACAGGGACTATACAGTGCATTCATACTATATAAAGATGACTTTGTGGTATCTTTTATAGACCAGCTGTTGATTGCATAGATGTAGAATTTAGGTAGAATGTTTTTGTGCAAAATGCAAAAGAAATAAAGAAGTGTTGGGAAGTGCTGGAGAAGGAAGTAATATGGAGTGGGAATTTACCTAGATGGGATTTTAACCCCCTCATTTCCTCCCCTTCTGCTGACAAGTAGAAGGGTCCCACAGCTAGTCTCTTACTGCTAAGTTAGTGTAATGTTTATTTTATCTTTCTCTTGTTGTTGTTTTTTTTTTGTTTTGCATCCTGCTGCTAGTTGATACCTCACCTGCTATCATCAGGGGAGTGAAGACCTATATGACTCCAACAGTGGCTTGGGAGGGGGCGTGATGCATCAGAGGGTTGGGTGGCATGGGGAAATGTATAGTAGTTCTCATCATCTGATACACCAACCTGGGTGTTGTTTCAGTTTTCTGCCAAGTCCCCCTCCCTTACTGATTTACTTTCTCCTCCATTATCACTACTCAGTGGTTATCTATGACCAATAAAATGTATAATTTATTTTTAATATTTTTTTATGTATTCCTATACATGCTTAGCCTGATGTGTGCTGACCAACAAAAACATTTTTTTTGCTTAGCAGAGATATGTCTATTAGACTAGTGAACAATCTGAATGTACATGCTCTTCAGACTCCCAAAAGTCTCTTAATCAGGTAAAAGAGAACTGAAAGGTGTCAAAAACTTGTATACTTAAACTATGCAGTATATTAGCCTCAAAAAGTATCTTATCGGTTGACAAAAGTAATTTATAGGTTCTGTATTTTTGTTGGCACAACTAGGGCCTAAAGTTTAACTCTAGCTCACTGCCCATATTGGTTAGCTCCTGTTCCTCTCTGAAGCTGGCTCTGCTTAATCCAACTCCTATTGCCTTTGGGTTAGATCCTTCTAGAAATAACTCTTAAGTCTAGCATGATACAATAGTTATTTCTACATTTGGACATGATCAGCCCATTTCCTTTGCCTCTGTCCTCTTCATCTGTTCCTTAGTTACTGCACAGTTTTTTGAACTATCAATTGAAGTAATTAGCAGAGTTACGTGATGCACTGGTCAGACTAGTTACTTCTCTGCTCAGCTTCTGCTTCCCCCACCTGAAAATCTTTTTTATAACATTTAACCAGCCGGATAGTTGAGACTAATCTTACTTACATTTTGCATCTGCCTTCTGGACACTGGAATGGGGCTCTTATTCTGTCAGCATGGAGTCTGAAATGAGATTAGTGCTGCCAAAGCACACCCAACTGCCTACCCCTAACAAATCCTCTAAGCGCTCTAATGCCCAAACAGCAGCAGCGGACCACTCAACTAGTACAACAGCAGTGATGTCACCACTAATTGAGGAGCATTTCTTGATGGAATTTACTTCATTTAAGGAAGGGGCTAACCACAGAAATCAAAGCCTTTCGAGTTTCAGTGGATGGCTTCAACTGATGTGTGGAAGATATAGAAGCCTGAACTCATTCCTTAGAGATCTGGTGAGAGAAGATGGACCATGATCTGACAACAGTCAGGGAAAAAAGGCTCACCTGGAGGCCAGGCTAGAAGATTTAGAGGGACAGAGCTGTAGAAATAATATTCTTGTCTTTGGCCTCCCAGAAAAAGCTGAAGGCTCCAACCCAAACCTTTTTGCACAAAAGCTGTCTGCTAAGCTTACTGGCCCATCACCAAATGGGCCATCCAGTGTAATTCAGCATGCCCACCATTCACTGTATCATATGCTTCCTGATGGCACTCCACCTAGACCCTTTGTTTTTAAGTTCCTCAACTTTTTAGATAAGCAACACCTTCTAAATAGAATTAAGACACTTAAAGAGATGTCTTGGGAAGAAGACAGCTTCAGAGTGGTACAAGATTTGCTGAGTTCGTTGCAGCAAAAAAGTGCTGCCTATCATCCTACTGTGTCTAAACTGATTGTGGCTGGAATCCATTTTAGGATGCTTTACCCAGCTCATCTTCAGGTATCTACTCAAGGCTCCTGGAAATTCTTTGAGTCCATCAAAAGAGCTGCGGTGGAAGTGAAAGATTTATTCTCTGAATTAAGGACCGCTGATCTGGTTTGTGTAGTCCTCTATTTCTTCTGTCTGGGATTGGAGCATTATTTTTCTTTAGTGTTCTTTGCCTTGTTTTATTAAATTATGGTTGCCCTACAGTACCTAAAGACAGCTTTGCCTGACTTGCTTAGTCAGTAAGATGCCATGAACAGGACAGGTCTGTTTCTGTTACGCACTCTTTAGCAGCCTGTATATTTGATTTCAGAATGAGGACAACTTGGCTGTGACTCTGCTGGACTTCCCAGTATAGTTTTTGGCTGGATCAATGGTGCCCCAGGACTTGGTCTCTGCACTCTCTTTATTTTACAGTCCCATCCAGGAAGATCAGCTGGTTGGCACATCTTTCAGCTTTTGCTTTTCTGCATGTTTTGGAACTTCAAGCAGTTTTTCGGGGGCTCGTCTAGTCCAGTTGTGATTTTCCTTTGCTCAGATGTACACTTCTGGTTCTCATCACCCCTAGCTGTGCATACAGATATCTGTGTGGGATATTGGTGTTGTTCCCTGAATTTATTAACATCACCGGTTTTAATATGCGGAAAGTTTATTACTGGCTAGACTGAATCTTTTCTTTTCTTGTCTGCACTTGAGTTAACTTGTTTATTTTTGCAGGATGGGTTTCTGCATCAAGGCTTGGACTCTGTAATCACTCCATTGCTGTATTTACTCTCCTCGGATATATTATTCAATTTTTCTGAATGGACCCATGTCTGAAGAGTTTCTGCATTGTCCTAATTTACCTGCTCAGTCCATTCATATTTTTATTATTTCCTGGCTGGTTATTTGTTTTATTTGCTGTTCTGCAACTGTCTTATACATGCTTGTAGATATCTAGTTTTGATTGCTGCTTAGTGAATATTTCTGTTGTTCCATCAGTGCTGATTTTTAAAAAGCAGTTTAAGCCAATGGGATTTTAACAATTTTTTATCTGTTGTTTATGCATGATCTGGACTTTAAGAACGTGTGCTCTTTCAAACCAACTGTTATTTTTCTGGTGAATAATTCTATGTAATTTGAAAGTTCAAGCTCCTATTTTCTTTTGTAACATCTATGTTGGTCCAATAAAATGTATCAAATCATCTTTTTTTTTCCTGGATCTATAGTTACACAGGTTTGTTCAGACATAGTTTAGTTTGGTTTTCTACCACATAAGCATTGCAAATGGATGTCTGGCAAGCCATGATGCTAATTTTTCTTTTTACAAGTTTTACTATTCTTGCTTTGCTGATTTTCAGGGGGAGAGGGGTGGGAGGGTATCAGGAGGTCAGTTTGCTGGAGCTGGGGTTCATCATGCACCAGACAGTTTATGTGAGTGCTTATTAGGGTGGGGATATTATTTGTTAATGGTTGTTTTTTTTGGGGGGTGGGTTTGTTGTTACTTCTAACCTTAGGGGGAAGGGTGTTTTTCTATGCCTCAGCTTTTAGTATGCCTCATACTATTTGTTACTTTACTATTGTTTAGGGTACAGGTGTTTTTATGTTCTTTATTGTATTTTACTTTTCTGTGTTTGCTTACATGGAGCAATGGTTACTGGTTGGAAGGGTGGAGGTGGGTGGTGGAGTGGACAATACAGTAGTTGGAGGGTATAGTACTTTACAGGATAAAGGGATGCTGCTGATCATTATTCCTTTAGAAAATGTTTATGGCTAGTTCAGTTATGTTTGTTTCATGGAATGTTATGGGAATTCATTCCTGAGTCCAGCGTTACCAAATTACTAAGCATTTGACACAACTACAATATAGCATGTTTTTACAGGAAACCCACCTGCTTGTGTCTGAAGGTAATCTTTTTCAAAGGCAATCTGTGGGGCTGGTTTTTGCTGCAGAAGTCAGTACTAACAGCTGTGGGGTAGCTAACTTAATTTCTAGGAGCATCAACTTCCAATGTACTCAGAGTCTTGAAGACCCCCAGAGTAGATTTATTTTTGTTAAAGGCACCTTGGACTGCACAGAAGTTTTATTAGGCAGTATTTATGGGCCCAACATTGATAATCCTTCCCTTTTTATGGAACAGGCTTCGCTGTTAGCTTCATTCCTTTTGCTCCCTTTCGTCATTGGGGTATTAGAATATCTCTTTTACCCAAGACCTTTATAGGACAGGTAAACCATTTGCTGGCTTGTCTCCTGCCCAGTGCTCCATTCATGATATGACTGACTCATTAGAGGCTATGTGATCCTTTGCATATATCACACCCTAATGACAAGGAATACACATTATATTCCTCAGTCCATGGGTCGTATTCTCACATCAACTATATTCTCATTAGTCAGAGTGCATTGGGTGGAGTGCTGCACTGTGAGATAGCCACCAGTGTTATCTCTGATCATTCCTTAGTTTGGTTAAAACTTTACTTGGCATCTAATATCCAGAGGGATAACTCCTGGAAACTGAATAACCAACTTTTAAAGGATGAATACATTATTACTAGGATTAAAGAGCAAGTGGAGGTTTTCACCTCCCAGAACATTGGTTCCATAGACAAAGGAGATTTGGAATGAAGCACCTTAAATGCTTTCTTCTGGGGAAATTATTTGATTAGCAAACAAAAGGAAAAAAAAGAAAGAGAAAGAGGCTCCTACTCTTTTACATCATATAAGGGAGATAGAAAAATTCTTGAATCCCCAGGCCACGGAGGCTTTCCACAACAAACTGTTTCTTCTTCGTGATAAATATGCTGAGCTTTTGAGGGAAAAAGTGGAGTATTCTATTTTTAAAACACATTCCAAATACATAGAGCAAAGGGACAAAGCAGGCCATCTTCTGGCTTTACGTCTCCAGAAACGGAAGCTTCTCACCTAATCTCTTCTATCAAATCAGATGGGGATGGTTTGTTAAAACTCTGCTAAGGGATATTGCTTGAGAATTCTAAACATATTATAAAGAGCTGTAAGGGCCTATGCCAAATCCCCATCAATTTCAAACATCCATGATTCTATCTTCTGGGGTGCTGCAGGGCTCCATTTTGGCACCCATGTTGTTTGCGGTATATATGCTGCCATTGGGAGCAATCATTAGGCGGTACGGCTTGAATTTTCACTGCTATGCAGATGATACTCAGCTGTACATGTCCTTTGTGCCCGACCAGGGTGATGCTGTATAGGTCTTTAACAACTGTCTCACCGAGATCTAAGACTGGATGACTGAGAGCTGGTTGCAATTAAACCCTGATAAAACTGAGGTGTTGGTTGTGGACCCATGTCGTCGGGGGGCAGGTTTGCTGATGGGGTCACCTTCAGGTCTTTGGCTTGAGGGGACCCAGTTAGCTACCTCAGACTGGGTGCAGAACCTGGGCGTTATGTTTGATGATTGCCTGACTCTTAAACATCAGGTGTCGGCTGTTGTCAAAACCTCTTTTTATCATCTGAGGAATATAGCCTGGGTGAAGCATCTG
The DNA here is from genome assembly GCA_016271365.2 of Neoceratodus forsteri. Lineage (NCBI taxonomy): Eukaryota > Metazoa > Chordata > Ceratodontiformes > Ceratodontidae > Neoceratodus > Neoceratodus forsteri. Next base: position 423,308,352 of record CM028130.1, read on the forward strand.
GTTACTGCTGACAACCTTCCAACATTGGTCCATGCCTTCGTTACCTCCCACCTGGACTACTGCAATGCCCTGTACCTAGGGCTACCGGGGGTGGATATTCGCCACTTGCAGTTAGTTCAGAATGCGGCGGCCAGGCTTTTGACTGGTACGACTAGGACCAGTCATATAATGCCTGTCCTCCATGGACTGCACTGGCTGCCTGTACAGTGGTGGATTACCTTCAAGGTCGGTTTGCTGACCTATAAGGCCCTACACGATCAGGTACCTAGCTACCTGTAAGATCTTCTTCGTCCCTACTGTCCTCCCGTCTGCTCCGATCCACCAATGAGGGACTGCTGGAGATTCCCAGAGTATATTTAAAGACATCAGGGGCCAGATCATTTAGTTTTATGGCCCCAACCCTGTGGCATTCTCTACCTCATTGTGTGTGAAATTGCCTGACTGTCCAACATTTTAAATTAGCCTTAAAAGCACATTTATTTAGTTTGGCCTATCCTGATTTTTAAATATATTTTAATGATTCATTTTAGGCTGTTGTTTAACTTATGTATTTGATTTATTTATTGTTAAAGTGCCTTGGTTTTGGAAAGGCACTTTTTAAAAATAAAGCTGATTGATTGATTATCTGACAGCCATCACTCTTTCTACTCTATCTGATAGTCAACAAACCTTGCCCCTTTGTTACACCATTTTTTACTTTATTTGTATGACTCTGGTATTTCAGACAACACCCTCCTTGAAGCCATGATTGTTCTGCTTCCTAAACCTGGAAAATCTCCAGATAATATGACTAGCTATCGACCTATATCATTATTGAATTATGATATTAAAATTTTGTCTAAAATCCTGGCTTTCAGGATTAATGCAATCTGGGCTGGACTTATTAGTTATGAACAGGTTGGTTTCATGCCTAACCATTCATCAGTGGATCATTTACTGTACATACACATCCAGGGATTCCGGGACCCCTGCTTCACTGGTCTCCCTGGATGCAGAGAAAGCTTTTGACAGAGCTAATTGGAACTTTTTTTTTTGTTACTCTGGAAAAATGTGGTTTCCCATTTGCATTTCTCTGTTGGATTAAGGTTACGTATGCCTGTCCATGTGCCAGAATTTATTGTAATGGGGTATTTTCTTTGATCTTCCCATTATTTTCAGGCACTAGGCAGGGATGTCCTCTATCTCCCATATTATTTAATCTATACCTGGAGCCCTTCATATTGAAACTCGAATGTAACCCCGATCTGATGGGGGTGAGGGCAGGCTTATGGAATTTACAGATTTCTACCTACACAGATGATATTTTGTTGCATGTGATCAGTCCTAAAATAGCTACCCAGCTGCACTTGCCACTATCAAAGAATATAGTGTACTTTCTAACTATAAACTCAATTTAGATAAGTTAGTAGTTATGCCCCTGAACTCTACTGTTTTCAAATCAGATGTTCTACCTCTCCAATTATTCTGGGCTCCCAGACAGATTAAATATCTTGGTATTATTCTCTTGAGGATTATGACCCATCTTAAAAAACTCAACCTAGGTGATTTGTTAGTTATTTTGCAACATGATTTACAGAGATGGAAAGCTCTGCCCCTGATTCTCTGGGACAGAATAAACATTGTCAAAATGAATGTTCTCTCCTACTTAGTTTAGCCAATTAATATGCTCAATGTTTGGTTCCCTTTATCATGGTTTAAATTAATTCATAGGTTAATTTGGGATTTTATCTGCTCAGGTAAGACTCCCAAAAGAGCATACAGTAGACTTGCAGCTCCTAAAAAGTTTGGTGGCCTCTGGCTTCCACATTTCATCATATATTATCTTGCTAGCCATGCTAGTAAATATTTAACGTGGTCTAGTCTGCTTCTTGAAGAAGGGGATCCTGATTACTCATCTATCTGGCTCGAATTGGAGAAAGAAAAACATCACCAGTGCTGGTCAATCTACCTCATCTAGGTTGTTTATTTCCCCTAAGGTTCTACCTGCTGGTCTTTGAGACTCTGTAATAGGCATCTCAGTATGTGTTCATTCACAGTTATGCACACTTATGTAGTTCAAGCATTCTAAAGATATTTCTCAGCCTGTCTTTCAAAATCCTAATTTTAAAGTGGGGGCACGGGTCCTGATGGACAATTGGTTGCCTTAACTAGCAAATGTCAGGGTGTGTGACATGCTCCAAAATGATGCTTTAACTTATTGTCAGGGCATTCTAGAATCCTTCCAGTTAGATAATAGAGTAATTTTTAAGATTTTTCAGCTGTGTCATGTCTTACTTCACTGGTTTGGTGCTACATTATGGGAAATCAATTTTGCGGAGTTCCTGTATTCTGCATATGACATAGTTTCATGATCCCACATAGTCTCCAAATTATTTTCCCTTTTTTTTCTAGGTTATTCCCCAAGCTTAATGGAGAATTCCCATACTTGAATGCAATGTTTACACTACATGTTTTTAGATGGTATAACATTTGGGAAGATCTCTATGTTTACATCTCCCAGGATAAGTTATGGCTTACTCAATTTTACATCTTGAATCATCTGTATTTTACAGCTCCCAAATTAGTTAAAATAGATAAATTGCATTCCTCTTTATGTACAAGGTGTAAACATGCTGGAGGCACATTATTGCATTTTTTTGGGATTGCCCTAAAGTTGCTCCTTTATGGGATTTAATTAAGTCTAGGACTAACCCTCTTCTTGGAACAGAAGGAGACTTTATGCTAGAAATTTGTATAATTGTGTATTATAGTAAGGTTGTGGTGAAAGAAAGGAAATACTTTATGGCTTTAATTTCCTTATCAGTCAAAAAAGTGGTCCTTCGTCACTGGCTTGATCAAACTTTAATTTCATACCATAAATGGTTGCAGGAACTCTTGTTCAACCTCCATGTTGAACGGAAGAATGATTGCTAGTCTTCATAATAGATTCTCATCTTTTTATGAGAAGTGGAGCAAGCTAAATACCCTGTATATGCCTTAGTGTGCTCTGAAACAACTTCATTTCATTATTCATGATTTTTAAATTTATTCTTTTAGTTTTCAGGCTTTAACGTTTATGATTGAGTTGTTCTTTAGTTCATCATTTAGCCTTCCTAACCTATGGAGTTTCCCTAGATGTTACTTCTTCAAGATCCCTATTTAACCAGATTTGGATTGATTCACTCCACCTTGGGGGATGAGGCGGGACTTGTTGGGCTGATTATTTGTTGCTATTCTATTTCGTTGTATTTTGTCCTGTTTTATACTTTTTAATACAATGAAATATGTTGAATTTCCCCCCAAAATTGAAGTCATTAGCTGAGAATTTCAAAAAACTAGACACATTCAATACGTTCTCATCCATCAGCACCCCCTGCATCCATCACCCCCTGTGGTGCAGCAGGCATTAGTTTTGAAACCAAAGTCATTTAAGCAATAAGAAATGCAAAGGCATGTGCCATGCTGGGATAATGTCATATCACGGGTGCTTGTGAGACAAAAAGTCACAGGTTGAGTCCATTTACATGTTTACCTTTGTAAATAAGCAGTTTTATGGGCACTGATTTCACATGTGAGATTGTGCTGGGACTATATCACTGTTGAATCTGGCTCTGCAAAATCAGCAGTCAGTTTTTTTTCTATCCATAGATAGACCAAATAAAAAGGATCTACATGGATTAATAACCAGCAACCCATATCTACCGATGGGTGTGGTATTGTTTGCTACTGGTTTCCCAATGCCCACCAGCATCCCTGGGCATGAGGCTAATACATTTCCTTAGAAAACTGCACTAAATGCAATGTGACTGATAGAACTTTGAGATATGTGCCACAGTGTTCTCTATAGCTACAGCGACCTAAACTAATTTTAGGGATATTAGTTCCTGTTTTTGCTATTCATGGCAGAAGGTTTTGATTTTTGTTTCACCAGCCTTCTTCTGACATAAGTGAAATTCTTCACTTCAAGAAACAAACAGATTTAAGGGATATAATGTCCAGTCTTTGCTGGTTGAAATTTTCTGTGTTCTGGTCATTATTTCTTCTTCCTTCTACAAGCAGAAGTGTAAATCTCTCTCTTTCAAGAACTGGAGACTAAGATATTCTGTCTGATCTCATGTATGGTATACTACAGCAGAGACATGGTTTCTTGAGTAATGAGGCTAACCCACTGAAAGCTCTCATAAGGTGCCACTTCCTACCCTTGTGACATTTCAATAGTTCAGCAGAATAGGAATGATATTAGGCTCTTTTATTTTGTGTTCCAAATACAATTTTCAGAAATGCAGAGTTATGAATAATGTAACAACAAAACTGTCTTGATAAATAGTGCATTTTGTTTTACTTGAAGTATTAGCCATGTATGCATTTCTAATACTTGTTCACTGGAATCAATACCTTCTTTAACTTCCATTTAAGCACAACCAAACACCCCATTCAGATGAATGAATGCCTGTCTAGTTGTCCAGCAGTACTGCTTCATTATGAGTGATGGCTTTTTAAAAAGTTTGGTTTGATAATGATTGCAGTCAGTTGATTTTGATGTTTCTTGTCTTTATTAATACATACTCACTGCTAAAAATCTGGTATGGCAGCTTTGTTTCCGTACAATACAATATGAATTAGTTTATATCATATCTCTGGATGCAATTGCAAAAGAGAGAAAGCTCTCACTAGCAATACATTTGATTTGAATTGGATTTTTTTTTATTATAGTAAGGGTCTATAATCCAGTTTTCGTTGTCATCAACATATTCATTGACAGTCACTGGTTTATGGGAAAAAAGCCAAGTGTTTGACCTGTCCAAATACTGTAGCTCAACTCATGGGGCCATGAAAAATTGACTATATGACTGACTCATGAGAGGTTTTTTATAGTAACAATTAGAGCATTCTGCCAATACTAGCACACTTGTCAGTTGGATAAGATACTTGACTGAATACCAAGTAGATTATTTCCAAAAGGTGACTGTGGTGGGTTACTGCTGAAATATAGATAAAATGCTCTAGTTATCCTCATCATACTAAAATAATAGTCATGTATCATGTTAATGTTTTGTTATTTTTCCTTTTATTTTGTTCCCAATAGAGCTTTGTGAACCTCCTGAAGTTTGACCATTTGAACTTCAAGCCAAACAATGTCTGCCTTGAATGAATAGCTCCAAAGTTTGCGTGGCCATAAAACAAAAAATGTTGCCAGCTCTTCTCATTGATTCAGGAACTGACATCATCCTTTACAGCAATTCCCTCTCTAGGCAACCCCAAGGCCCCCTAAACACCATCATTAAAAAACCCATACTTGACTCCTGATCCATGATTTGAGGTGGGGAAGAAAACACCATCCAACCAGATATTCACTACCCTTCTCTTAAAAAAAAAATGTATCCTGCCACTCCTTGGTTCTGGGCTAGGAGCATGTGTCATCTTGAATTCCAGTCCCCTTTGTGTAGCCCACCCAAAGTCCCAAAAAGTACCTGTATAGTCAAAAATATCTTCTATCTATGTTCACACACCGACAGACTTGGGGTGCAAAGTTCAAAGGAAATTTTTACATTCAGGTACAAAGCCCATGGGAAACTCCACGCTCACTCAAACTGCCTACTGTATATCTATTTCACTACTCCTAGTTGTCAACTGGACCCCTGAAATCAGCTACACCAAAACCATGATTTGGTTCAACCACTTACTTTTATTGGGTAGATTTGTACATTATTTTTTCACACCTTTATTCATGCCTTTTCCTTATTATATTTTTATAACACCACCATTATATCTTATACATATCCATTTTATTTACAATCACAAAACACAGGGGTTTTCCTTTTATTTACATGACTGCTTTTTCACAAGATATACATTTCATTGGTCTGGGCATGCTTACCCAGTGCCTCTTCATCCTGGTTCTTCTGGTAATTTTGCCTGGGTTCAGGTGTCCCCACCTGCTCCCCAGCCCTGCATTCCCTGGAGTTACTGCCCCATGAGAAGCCCTCCCCTACCCAGCCATACCTCCTTCCAGCTGGGCCCCATTTTTTTCCATTTTCCTCCCCCCCAGCTGTCCTATTCAGCCGGCACTGGTCTCTCACCCTTTCACATACCTGTTGCTCTCTACAGCAACCCACCTGTCTGTGAATTACCTGTTGTCCTCACTCAGCAACCCTTCCCTCTTTTGAGTCCATCTGCCAGTTGTATTGGGTGGGTGGGTGGGTGGGATCTCTAAAAGTAACTACAGAAAAAGGGGATCCAGCTCTCTGCAGCCCCTTATCTATGCCCTCCTGTCCCCTTCCCTGACTACCAAGCCTACCAATGGCCAGTTGCCAGCTCACCCAACCTATTACCTTCCACCTGTGACCTCACCTACTCTGTGACTTTGTCATCTCTCCCCTCCTTCCTGGAAAGCCCACTCCCTTCCCTTCCTCCCAAACCAAAAAACTCCACCCCTTGTAGTTCCTACCTCTACACTTCCCCCTCCTGTCTAGTATTCGTGGCAACAGTTAATCTCAGGGGGCCAGTGACAGCCTAGCTTGCCCCTTTAAATAGGGCAACCCCTTTTGTCAGCTGGACCCCCAGAAAGCAGCAAAACTCACACCATGATTTGTTTCATCCACTTACTTTTATTGGGTAGATTTGTACATTATTTTTTCATATGTTTATTCATGCCTTTTCTTTATTATATTTGTAAACCCCCACCATTATATTTTATACACATCCATTTTATTTACAATCGCAAAACACAGGGTTTTTCCTTTTATTTACATGATTGCTTTTCCACAGAATTTACATTTCATTGGCCTGGGCTTGTTTACCCAGTGCCTCTTCATCCTGGTTTTTCTGGTTATTCTGCCTGGGTTCAGGTGTCCCCACCTGCTCCCCAGCCCTGACCCCCTGGGATGACTGCCCAATGAGGAGCCCTCCCCTTTCCAGCCATACCTCCTTCTGGCTGGGCCCCATTTTTCCCACTAGCCCTTAGGCCATCCCCTGGCTGGCCCTAGGGCTTCCCCCACTAAAAATTAGGCAAATAGGCCCCAATCCCCTGCCATAACTCAATTGCTTCCCGAATGTCCCTGTTAAGCACTGAGTTCCCCACCACCGATATGTGGACCCCATCCTCCCTGTACATACCTGGTGTGTCATATGTAATTGAACCCTGTTTAATGTATAGCCTCCTGTACTCTCTGGCCCATGCCACCAGCTTCCTGTTGACCCTTTTATGAGCCCTCTCTATGGCATGCACGTCCTTGGCTTGCCTCCATGTTCTCCTGGGAATAATCTCTTACCACCCCAATTGCACATGTGGTCACCATGCCTTTATCATCTCAAAATCCATCAAAATCATTTGGACGACAGCCTCCCATGGGGTGTTCCCCAGGTCATTGCCTCCAGCATGTATAATAATTAAGTTCGGTCTGGGCCAGGTTAGTCTTTTCTCCTCAATAAGCAATAACAGTTGCCTTCAGCTGAGTCCCCTCTTCCCATGTCATTTTATCAGGGTCTTGTTCGGGGTCCTGTCCCAACTGCCATCCACCCTTTGTCATCAGTGCCAACAGCTCTGACCAATGGAAGAACGAATGTTCGATAAGCCAAACCACCCTGTGCCGTCTGTTTTCTGGAAGCAAAAATAAGCAAGGATAGCTATCACTTTCTGATGTATCTCCTATATACTTGTGACCTCCACCTCCCCACCTGTTGTACCACAGAGGGAGGGCCCTCCTGGTTGGCTACCTCTGAAACAGCCTCTATCCTAAAGGAGTGCAATGCAAATCGCTTTGGGTCCTCACCTATGAAGGCTATCCCCTTTTTTAGCACTGTCAAGACCTGGGAGGCAGTGAATGGGTCACCGTTCCCATGCTGAAAAAAAAACACCCACCCCCGTGTACGCCCTGAAGGTATTTACTATCCCCTGCCCACTATCCCCCTCCTATTTCAGATTCACTCTCACCCCCTTACCCCTCTGGTTGGTTTTGGACTGTCTGAGCCACACACAGACTACTTCGTCTGACCAGGAGACGTCCTGTTCATGCAGACCACCCCCATAGTAATTTTTGCCTTTTGAGACCACCTCGCTGACCCCAAAAGCCCCAAGGTACATCAGTTGAAATACAGCCACAAACAGCTTGTCTTCATGTGCTGAAGAACACATGAGGCCCAGGCTGACCAGCAATCTGCCTAGCATGATCTCGCTAATTGGTCTATGCTCATCCAGTCTTTTCCCCTGCAGTCTCACGCAACCTTGTTGCATGCAGTGGATGGCTCAGGCCCTGGTGGGGATGCCCCACTCCTGTAGTTTGAAAACCATGCTGATCCCAGCCAGGTATATACTGATAGTGGTACGCGCCATGCCTGTTTCCCACCGGTCCACCATATAGCTAATAACTTGTAATTCTGTAACTGGACCTCTTACCTCTAACCCAGCTCTCCCTTGGAAATCCTGGAAGCTCCTCCATGCAATCTCATATGCCCTTAATGTGTTGGGAGCCCAGACATTCTGAAAGAGGAGCTAGGCTTGGTGTATCCAAACTCCCAGAGGTGAGGGGGCACCAGCGTCCTCCATACAGCTACCTGCGGGGCCAGCAACTGAAACCTGTCCAACTGCAAATGGCAGAGGCTGTCAGGTATTTCATTCTTGGCCCCCTTGATGTGTTTCACCCTGAAGGATGTGTTAAGACTCAGCCCTTCTCAAATCAACCTCCTGGCAACTCACAACACTGCCTCAGTGGACCCTGACTGTCTGCTGATGACTGACATCACTGCTAAGTTATCACATCTAAACACCACCCTTTTGTTCCTGAAGGCCTCCCCCCACACCACCATGGCCACCCATATGGGAAAATCCTCCAGAAACGTGATGTCCCTGGTCAGCCCCAATTTGACACAGCACTCCGGCCATTTTTCTGAGACCCATTTGCCCTGAAAATATGTACCCATGCCATATCCCCCAGCTGCGTCCTTGTACAGCTCTAGCTCACTGTTTTCCTCCCACTTGTCCTGCCAGAAGGTGACCCCATTGTATTCACCCAGGAAACCCTCCCAGGTAAGCAGGTTGTCCCAGACCCATGCGCTGATGTCAACCCAATGATGCAGGAGTTTTGCTTTTGTGGTGGCTCTAGCCAACCACCTGGTGAACACCCTTCCTGGTGCCATAACCTTGCAGATGAAGTTCATATAGCCGAGCACCTGTTGTACTATCTTCAATTGGACTCTACACTAACCCCCATCCCTTTGATAAGTTCTGCCAGCTTGTCCACCTTGCTTGCAAGGAGCTGGAAACACTGATGATCAATGTCAAGCTCAATGCCTAGGAATTCTAACTTCTTACTGGGTCCCTCTGTCCTATCTCCCACCAGTAGTACTCCTAATTCCTTGTACATAGCCTCAAAACACCTGAGCATGCCCAGGGTCTCCTCCTTGCCCTCGCCAATGAACAAAAATTGTCCAAATAGTGGACTACCACCCCTGTACAGTGTCTGACTAAAAAGGCCCACTGTAGCCAGGTAGTAAATACCTCAAAAGTGGCACAGGTGACTGAACAACCCATGGGCATGGCCTTGTTGAAGTAGTATCTTCCCTGGAATTGGAAACCTAATAATTCCCAATCCTCCCATTTCACTGTCAGCAGTTGGAAAGCTGACTCTATATCAGTCTTTGCCAGCCAGACCCCTTTCCTGGCCTGGATGGTATCCACCACATGGTCTAGTGTAGAATAAGCCACTGTGCTCCTCTCTGGTGTTATGTAATCATTCACAGAGTTGTCCTCAAGGTAGGATAGGTGGTGAATTAAACAGTGTACACCGGGTGCCTTTTCCGGAACTATGCCAAAGAGGACACCCTGAAACTAGGAAAAGATGGGGCATTGAAAGGCCCCGCCACCCTACTGGCCTCCAACTCCTTCCTAATCTTCCTCTCCACAACATCATCCTTTCCTTTTATAGATGCCAGGTTCCTAGACCTAATGTTTTTCCTAGTGCCCTTGAAATATAAGTGAAACCCTCCCTCGAAACCCTCCATCAGCATGTCTCTAGCCTCCTGATTGGGTAAACCTCTGTTCACATCTTTAAAACCTGCAAGTTTATGGGGGATGCCACCTTCTGAAAGGCACCCCCCAGGCCTACTTTCACTTGTGAAACCTTATCTCCTGCCATAACCTCCCCTTCCACTCTGCCACCTGTAATTGTGCCCTTGTCCATTAGATCCCTCTCAGCCCCCTATGCCCCCCAAAAAGGATTGTCCTTTGCCTGCAATCCCTCTTTGTCTTCCATCCTGCAATGGGTGACTGGGTTGTTGCCCCCACACCTGGAACAGGTGTGCTTAAATTATCTGCTGGGCCAGGTGCAATTGGCTTTTTGATTTACCCAGCAAGCCTTGACCATTGAAGTTCCAGTCCCTTTCTTCCCCTTGTTAGCGCTTCCGCCTTGCGCTGAAGGGGTCCTTATCCACAGCTCTGATAAGGTGACATCCCACTGGATGTCACTGTGCGATGCCATCCTCTGTCTAAACTTCTCATTGTAGATGAGCCAGCTATACCCACTCCTAACATTATAGGCATCCCGTGTAATGGCCAAGTAGGACAGCAAAGGTACAGCCAACTCCAGCTTCTTTTGAAGCATGATGGCACTATAATGTGTGAATCCCTCCATCCATGCACTAAATGTCTTGCCCTTGTAGTGACCTCATCATTGGTCTTGCCCACAATGGCCAGTGCCACTGCCATCTCCAAGTTGCCCACTGACTCTTTCTGCTCATACTTTTTCACAGTGTCCTTGTCTATCAGGGCAAACATATCAATGTAGTCCCTATTCCAAATTTTCTCTTTGAGAGCTTGGGACTCCTAGCGTCATCCCATGCAGCCACCCATATTCCCCCTTGCTTGCTTGCCCCAGCTCCTGCCCCTTGCTCTTCTTTCTCTTCACCTTTTTTCTCTGCCTTCAGCTCCTGCCATGTCTTGCCTACTTCCTCCCAACCTTTTTCACCTTTTTTACCCATCAGACCAGCTAAGTAGTCCTTTAGGCTACCCTCGACGGACAAGTCTACTGTCGGCACCTTATCATCTTGTGACTGTTGTTCACCACTGTCCTGCAGGTTGCTCCTGGTCACCTTCTTCTTCAGAGGTTCCTTCTGGTGTGGTGGGTTCTGCCTTTGGTCTGCCTGTCTCTCCTTCTCATTCACCTCCCTGGACTCTTTAATGATGGCCTGGACCTGGTCCATAAGCTCAGCAGATTTCTGTGCCAGCACCTCACTGGTCTTGCGTTTTGGGGTCCCTGCCTTCTTGGCAGCCATCCTGAAACTGCAATGACGTATGTTGGACCCCTGTCACAGTTTTTTTTAAACCCCTCCCCCGCCCATTTTGGTCACCTGCTCCCAGACCCACCCCCCAGGACGCCTCCCCTCACTCCCTTGCTCACTATCACCATTGCCTTGTTCACCTTTTTTTATTATTTTTTTGTGATGGCCAGTATACAGCATTACTCCTTTGTTCTGAACCCCTACCCCTTCCCATTCTGTGGTGCAGCAAGGCAGCCCCCCATCGTTCTCCCCCACAAAACTCCACATGCTTACTAATGCTTTGCTTTTTGGCCTGCTTTCCCTCCCCTCTCTCTTTTTAATTTTGGTCCTTTAATAGGGCCAATATTTTGCTGTGATATACCCCCAAACCCCCACATGTGGCTGTTTGTAGGTCCCCACCCTGTCTGCTGCTCCCTCCCTCCCTCCATCCCATTGAGAAAAACCTGATTTTATTTTTATTTTTGTATTTTATTTATTTATTTTTTATTGGCACCATGAAGGTAGCCACGTTTTGGCCCGTATCCTTATGTGCGAGGCCGTACCTAAAATGGTGGCCAGCTCCCATGGGAAACCTGCCCCAAAATGGCAGCTTCCCCTGTGGCCATCTTGGCCTACTTAATGACAACCATTGCTTGCGAAATGATTTTTTTCTTTTTTCTTCCTTTTTTTTTTATATTTAACCTCTGTCCTACTTATCCAGTGGCCTGTATTGGGCCAGCCCTCCTTTGGACCTGCCACCCTTGGCATTCCAACCACCATGTGGGTGCGACCCCTTCATGAAGACTGCTGCCCCAGGCCCACCCCAGTAAGTGCTGAAATGAGGGCACAGTGCTGAGGGCAAAGGCATTCCTCCAGCCTAGCTGCTCACATCCTCAGAAAGCTTCCGATGCCCATTGACCCTGTGTCTGTGACCACTGGTCACCCTTGCACGATTTCCTTTCAGTAACTCCTCATACCACATCAGAAAAGAAAAAAAAGAAGAAAACCCCCAGGACAGCTACCTCTATGAGTGCTCTGCCCGACCTGATGCTTGCTCCCAGGACAATTTTCCGAGACCTATCCATTGCCCTCCTCGGTCACTAGTCCTCTGTGCAGCCTGCCAAAAATGGAGACCGTACATCCCCCAGTGCCAATGGTGTGCTCTAGGTCCAGGCACTCCACCCACTATCTGCCTAATCCGCAGGCCATACCAGAGCTTCTTATATGGGCACATCACCTGACAAACATCAGAAATGCCCCAAATGGCAACAGACAAAACCATTGTTGTAGGCAGTCTCCCTAGCTCTAGTCTATGCTCTTCTCCACTTATGCCTGATCAGGGACTGACACAGTCCCCAAGCTCCTGGGGCCTCCCATCCCATAGCCAGACAGCCAAAACACACCATGAGGTCCAGTGGTGTGAGGCCACATGCTGTCCCAAGCATCCCACTGAACCTCAAAACAAAGGAGGCTGTGCACCCACTACCGCTCCCATAAAAAGGCTTGGATCTGCATCTAGAGTAGGCCCATCCAGTGCCATGATGAGACACCAAAAAAACTCTCACCCACCCAAGGCCCACATGGCCACAGCTGGCCTGTAGTAGCCTGATGAGGCCTGTAACAGGGAGCTCCTGCTATTCTTGAGGACCAATCTTTTCTTAAATCTGTTGCAACAGTTTTTCTATTTCTTAGCCTAATCTATTCTTTACAATTTCTAGTCCATAAGATTGGCCACCTATGGGCATTCCCTTTCCTTTCTTGACTATGCTATTGTATCCTCTTTAATTTTCCTTTCCCTCTCAGGTCCTCATACAGGGAGATTATTGTGGTGATCTCCAAGCTGATGTAAAACAACAGGCTGTATTCCTTGTTGTCAGATTTAGTATGCAATGGTACTATGTCATAAAATACATTGATGTATATACCTTACGTGTATGAAACCTGTAAATGTTGAAAATACCATGGCATTAGGTGTTTTTGATAAAGGTAAAAAGTTGCTAGAGGACTGTATGATAAAAAATTAACTTAGTTGTGCTATTTAAAATGCATGTAAATTGTTGTAAACCGAACATGTCTGAAATGTCATGGTGATTTGCATATATACCATGATACTTTGCGTTATGAAAGTATCTGTGATGTGTTTCTTTGAAACTTGCCTTATTGTCAATGCCCTTTGGGGTAACCCTTGTTTCAGTTATCTGCAATGAGGTTCTTTGTCTTTAGTTTTTTTTTATTTGAGCCCCTAACACCCAAGCAAACAAGGCCCGCATAGGGGAAGCTAAATCTCAGCTCTACGATGCCAATTTGACAAGAAAAATGTTGACTGGCATCACAGTACCAGGCTCCATGTTGACAGTGATTTGCATTTGGCATGGAGCCACACACATTGGTGTGTGTTTTTTCTTCAGGGGGCATGGCCCCTGAACCCCCAATGCAAGGGACTCTGCCCCGCCGCACCCCTCATACTTTAGGATTCTAACTCCAGGTCAGGGTTAGTTCGGAGAGGGGGTGCTGGTTGCGGGAAGTGGTTGCCTGGTCCCAGCAGCACTTCTATGGTGACATGGCACTGTTGTCAGTATCAAGGCATGTTGCCATAGAAATGTCGCTGTTCAGCAGGCATACCCTAAATCTCAACAGATAAGTTAGATCATTGAGTCAGTAGGTGCTGGCTAAGTGTAGAAGAAAGACTTGCATAGTCTGTTGCTATAAACTGATGTACTTAAGAAGGGATATGTCATTGCTGAAGATTATCTTCTGCATTTTGAATAAATATCACACAGATATTGTGTGTTAAACTTGAAGTTCAGTGTCTGGTCCATTTGTTATCCCACAACCCCTCCACAGGCTTGGTGTTAGAAGTGGGATAACTTGCTGGAACCATCTGGACAGGCTGAAGAGGGATATTTTCTGGTGGATATCATCCAGATATCCCAGGTGGATCAATGCACCAGGAGTTGCCAGAGGAGAACCCAGAGAAGAAAGTCTGGGGAGTTCTGACCAGAACCATGGCTGACAGATGGAGAGAAGCTGCTACCTGGACTGGACCTGGGAGCTTGGAGGAAGGCCAAGCCTGAAGATGATGAAGAGATGCAGGTTGATGCTGACTGGATGTGAGAGAGACAACACCCAGGAGGTGGAGACCCTGAGTGAGGGTGATCCACTGGATGAGTGGGCTATGGCTGGAGGCAGACTGACTACCCAGAGAGGTGGAGCACCAGTGCCAGGTGCTTGAGAGGTTCCTGCTGGAGAGTTTGGATAAAGAGTCAGAGGAGGATTTTTCATGGGCTCAGTTTGAGGAGGACCCCCTGACTGAACAGGATATTTTTTTGTTTACTTTGATCCTAGGATGTTACCTGTTGGAGGTCGGAGATGCAAGTATGGAACTTGAGTGTGAGACCCCAGGTAAGACTGTGCCTAGTGATATTGTGCTGGGGTTGAAGACTCCAAGCAAGCAAGAAGAAGCCTATGAGGTGAAGAGACTTTTTCTTGTATTGATACAGCTAAATCTATTAATAGTATTGACAGGGGTATACTGCAGGCTAAAGATGCTAATGTTGCCAAACTGTTACAGTATGTTAAGGTCAGGGAGGGTATGCAGATTAATGGTGGTGTGGTGGCAAAAGAGTGTTGGTGGTACAAACTAAAGAAGGGTGTTCTGTACCACATGAGGCTCAACCCCTGTACAAAAAGTATGGATACCCAGGTAGTGGTGTCTGAGGCCTACAGACAACAGGTGATGGAGGATGCTCACTCCAGTCTCTGTGGGCATCTGAGCCATAGCAGTGTCTTGGTTTAGCTAACTTCTTCTTCTCATTGGCCTGGTATGTACAGGCTGGTGGTGGCCTATATTTGGACCTGTCCAGTGTGCAACCAGATAGAGGTACATGCTGGGGACAGCAGAGGAACTAGCACCCATGGTGTCCCAAAGGGTAGAGGTCATTACAAAAAAAAAGGCTCCCTTGGAAAAAGGGAAAACTCTCACACAGTTCACATGGTACAAGATGGTAACAGCTGAAATAAGCAGAAATATTTAAAAGGGATTGGAACCTTTGTTGGGGTAACACCAAAAGTGTCTACCCTCAGGTGTCTGCATCAGTAGCAAGTAAAATGAATGAATCAAAAGACATAGGCCCAGATATTCAAACTGCGCCAGGCTGTGGTGCAAGCTTGGGTGCAGCGCAACATGGCTGCGCAGGGGCATTGACTGGGCGATATTCAATGGCACTGCATCATGGCACAGCATCATTGAATATTGTACCCTGGCCACCCGCAGTGTGCATGGTGCAGTGGCACTGTGCCAGTATAAGAGGCCAGAGTGGAGCAGGGGGATGCGCTAGAGCAAGTTCCATTGTGCTATGTGCAGCAACCACGATATTCAAAAGTGCACATGCAAATGGGGCCATAATGTATGCAAGGCACAAATGGGGCCATTTGCATTCCATTATGGCCCCATTTGCATGCAGGTGCACTGATCCTGGTGACTTGCGCCTGGCGCCCTGCCAGGCAGCAGCCATCGAGGACCAATGCCCCCTGCACAGCGCAGCAATGTGCCCCACAGCCCAATCGCGGGCTTCAGTATAAATAAAAATAATCCAATATCCCTGGTGGTCCAGTGGACCGCTGTCTGCCTGATCATGGGCATTTGTAATAATAAAAACAATTTCTGTCCAATATCCCTGGTGGTCCAGTGGACCGCTGTCTGCCCGATCACGGGCATTTGTGATAAAATAAATATTCCGTCTAATATCCCTGGTGGTCCAGTGGACCGCTGTCCGCCCGATCGCGGGCATTTGTGATAAAATAAGTATTCTGTCCTATATCTCTGGTGGTCTAGTGGTACCCTCTCCCCACCAGCCCACTGAGCCCCACCACCCGCTCCCCGGTCAGCCAGCGGGCAGCAGCACCTGCCTGCTGCCCGCCGCTCCGCCCTGACTGACACCGTGCAGGACTGTACGCCCATTGGTCCAGAGCGTGAGCCAATGGGTGTGCAGCCCATACCGTACTACACATTCCAGATATGTGAATGGATCGCATCAGGATTTGTGCCGCACACTTTTCCCTTTTGAATATCGGGCCGGGGTGCATCAGTGGGTTGCGCATGGCACAACACTGTTGCGCCATGCACAACCCTTTTGAATATCTGTGCCATAGTGGATTTATGTAGAGGGTTGAACAAAGGACTGGGCCCCTGCTTAAAACTGACAAGTCTGATGGGGCTGGAGCAGGTAATTACTCACCCCAGAAAAAGTCTTTCTGTGGTACTGGACTCTACAGCCATCCAGATTTCTGGTTAAGAAATATGATGGACTTTCCCTAAAAGGAGATGGGAAGGTACCGTTAGTCTCTGTTGAGAAATGTGTTAATGCCTCAGGGTAAAGAATGATGATATCCACTATGTTTATGATAGAATGTTTATCATTAATAGGGGACCCTGACACATAGCTTCTGAAGATGGATGGGTAGAAGCTCCATCCCTTCCTGGGACAGGAAGGTGGTGAGCAGTCTGCAATAACCGCATTACTAAAAGGCTTCTTGTTCAACACAAAGTCACAACTAGACAAGCTAGTAATATAAACAGCATCTATGGCTGAGGCCTGGGCCTGCCACACTTACATATCGAGTACAAATCTACCCAACTGAGACAGTAATCTTGTGCAAACTGAAGAAATCTATACCTCTTGAAGTAGCTGCAGAAAGAGGGGGATCCCTCTCTCTGCAGCCTCATATCTACCCCCCTTCTGTCCCCTCCCATGACTACATGGCTGCCAATGACCAGGTGCCAGCTCACCCTACCTAGTCCCTCCCCCATGACCTCACCTACCCTGTGACCTCATCGTCCCTCCCCTCCTGCCAGGAAACCCTGCCCTCTTCCTTCCTCCCAAACCCAAAAACTTCACCCCTTGTAGTTCCTAACCCTCTCCTCCCCCCACCTGTCTAGTATTCCTGGCAACAGCTAATCTCAGGGGGCCAATGACAACCTAGGTTATCCCTTTAAATAGGGCAACCCCTTTTCTTAAAGACATAAAGAAAGGCTTCATTAGGCTGAAATGTCAGGCAGCTGTGATATGCATGGGCTGCATGGGTGGACTTGCTTCCAGAAGTAGCCATGATATTGGCAATAAGTCATAGAAAGAAACATGGTGATGTTAACACTGTGAGTATGTTAGTTTTTTCTTTGCCATTAAAGATCTCAGAACTAGTTAAACTCTGTGTCTGGACAATTGTTTGCAGGTCCTGTTGAGGCAACTGTGAGAAATAAAATAGATAGGTAAAGGAAGGTGAGAAAAACTAGCAAGACAATCTATGGATTTAATAATTGCAATTTAATTCACCATGCTCCAGTAATGCAGCAAGGTGAGTGCTGACCAATGACTCACATAGTGGACAGTTTATCTGAATGGACCTTGTATAATCATTGGTCCCTTCTTGACCCCAGTCTATGATTTAGACAGAGTTCAGTGAGAGTTTGAATCTCAACAACTAAGTCTATCAAACTCCTCCCACAACATTTCCACTCTATAGTAACTCATTACATAGACTACAGTAAGCAATATGGTAGTTTAACAGTTATAGCATCAATGGTAATCCCATATATTAACACTGTTTGTATTGTACTGAAATGCACTTATGAGAACTGCTGCCATCAGTGACCAAGAGCAGGAGTTTTCATAACTAATGTGTAGTACAAATGGGTATCTTGTGTCAATTTTATTGTCATAGTCCTACTAATAACTATGATTGTTAAATCATTGTAAACATTTTTTTATTTTGTTCTTATCCCTCTTACTTTTTCAAGTGCCAGTACCTGTCTTCAATATGCCATACTCCTTTCAGACCCCACAGTGCTCTAGTGGCACACCATGTCCCCCTTCCCACACTGTGGGGCTGCCTACCTTTTCATGAAACAGCAGTAGGAGTTACAGTACATTGAAGATTGTGATGGTCCAGTCAGGGATCAGAGTCTGGGAAGATGGCACCGGGGCTGAGTGCTTCTAGCATTTTTCTTGTCCCTCCCCAGAGACTTCCCATGGCCTCCTGTGATGCTAGTTTATATGCATATCTGGTCAGTAATGTTCCCATGCTCTCAGCATCTCTCTTTGTTATGCTGCATCCTTTGCTCCTTACAATCTATGGTATAGAGGGCTGACATGTACTGTGTTGGTGACTCTTGGCCCACCCACAGGAGATGCTGCAGTAGCAGGATACTGAGCTCCCTGTCCCAAGTGAGATAGAAAGCATTGATGTGGGCAGCACTCCTCTTCCAACCAAAGAAGTTTGAGGACCAAATGTTGGAGCATAAACCAGGGTCACCTATAAGGTACCAAAGGGTGCTACCCCTGGGTCATTCAGCTTCCCTCCATGTAAACTTAAAAAAATGTAATACCGCTTGGTAGTGTGCAAGTCAATAAACATAGATGTTTCTTCTTTTGATTTAGAAGATGTGTGTGCAAAAACTAGAAGTCAATATGATTTCTTTCAGACTAAGTGTCCTTTACATAGCCTTGACAAGGATGATATCCTAACAGTCCAGATATTTTTTATTTTCTTTTAAATACGTTGCCAGCAAGACAACCTGAGCTGAAAACAGCTCATTTCCAGGTGTATCAAGCAGGAAATTAAATTGGGGGTAGACTACAAAATACAGAGAAAACAGAAAATAAAGAAACTGTAGATTATACAATTAAATATAAAGACATCAAGGAACACAGACTAATATATATATATATATATATATATATATATATATATATATATAAATGGTATAGAATTTAGCAGTACAGATACAAGTGATCAGGTACAGTAACAATGCAAATACTGTACATATACATGTGATTAGATAACAGTGTAAATACATTATAAATGCAATCAGATAACAGTGCAAATACATTATATATGTGATCAGATAACCATGCAAATACATTATACAAATGATCAGATATAACAGTGCAAATGCATTATACAAGTGAGGCAAAAGAACAACAAACTTTGTTCAGAGCTCATGCATCTACAGATCCACAGGAGGCACTATAGCACAGTGATTCAGGACTCTGAGCTGCAAATCTGGAGACCGGGGTTTGAATCCCACAGCCCCTACTTGCATACAGTGTGACCCTGAGCAAGTCGCTTAACTTCCTTGTGCTCCTAGGTCACACCTGGAAACAAGTTTCGGCTTAGTGTACCTTTCCTGGTTAAACAGTTTCCGTTTTCCCTTTCTCCCAGCTGAGTACATATGTCCTGTTGAAGTGGCAAATTCGAACTTCATGACACAGTGAAACCACCAACATTAGTGGATTTCTGAGGACCAGTGAGGTAGCATTATCCACTTATGAACTTAGTATTTAAAACATCATTTATTGAAAACATAGATTTACAACAAACACCAGCAGGTATTAAAATGTTTTAGAGGGTGCCTATACCCAGGACTAAACATTTGGTATGGTGTCAAGCATTACATAACTAGTCAGATAACTGTGCAGATATATTATGCAAGTGATCTAACACCAAACCATGTAAACAGTAAAATAGTAGTGAATTAAGTTCAATGCAATAATGAAATGCATTCCTGGGGGCAGGGAAAGCTCACAGAGACCAGGAAAAGTAGAGGAAATGGCATGGGAAGTGAGAGAGAAAGGTGAGTGGGTAGTTACAGTATATAGTAGGGTAGGAAGGGGAGCAACCATTTATTGTGATATATTTTTTTGTTTGTTTGTTTTACCCAGAGAAGGCTCCATTTAGCAATGCTAATTGACAAGGCAGTCCTGGACAGGACAAATGAACAATATACAAATGTATTGAATACAAATGTAGAACAGATGGGGCACTTCTAGCTGCATGTCAAATTTGCAGAAAAAGGCAATTCAAACTCAGCTGTGATGGAATATCTAATTACTGTACATGGTGAATTTGCAAAACAATATCAGTGCAATTACACAAGTTCAGCAGAAACTGGGCAGATTCAGATCATTAATACATATTCTGCACAATTACATACTGCAAAGTGGTTGCAAAGCAGAGCAATTTTCTGTTGAAGAGTAAACGTGCTTGGGGGGTCATGACACTCTAGGATTATGAATGGATTCTAATACTGTAGCAGCTACAACTGTCTGTACAAAGTTTGTTAATAATTGATTTAAAGATGTTGAAATAAACTAGGTTTCATAGTCTAAGGGCACTCTACAACTTATTCCAAAGCATAGGGGCAAGACAACTGACTGCGGATTTACTGTAAGAGGTACAGTATCCTGGGGTTTCTACATATAGTAGATTACAGAGTTACTCCTCAGGCCATATAAGTATATAGTTGTTAGAAAGAGTTCCATGATTTATGATGGTAACTTATTCATCAAGGCATTGTAGATGCACAGACAGAGACATTTTTAACCTCATTACACTCAGAGGGCTCAATTCTCAAAGCCCTGAGTTCGATGCAAGGTGCCTGGCCAAACATTAATGGTGTAAGTGGCACCTTACATCAAACACTGCCCCCACAGCTCTTCACAAAGACAGCCTGCATCAACCACAGGCTGCCTGCCCCAAATGGGGCTAGTGCTGCTGGTGCATCCAAAAATGGGCTGTGACATGGTGCTAGGGAACATGTGGCAGATGCAAGCTGACACATCCCCTATAATGTGATTCACAAAACTGTCCCAGGGTGAATTTCTAAGTACCCTTAGACCACCCTGGGCTGGTCTAAGGGTACATAGAATATGTCTCTCTGGGACAGTTGTGCAATTTGTGGCAATGTTCCATAGGTCTACCTTCCCCAATCCCCTGTTTATCACAGCCACCATCCCTGCCAGTCTAGTGTCCTCCCTCCCTGATTCCCATAAGTGCACATGTTATAATGTTGAAATACAGCCACCCTCCCTGGCAGCATAGTGGCCTTCCCTCCTCGATTCCCATAAGTACTCATGTCACAATGTTGAAATACAGCCACCCTATCTAGCGGTCTAGTGGACCCTTCCCTGAACCTCATGCTGCCTATATTAACAAATAAATAACCCATCCCTCTCATGGTCATATAGTGCCCTCCATCCCTGATGCCACCATACTATATAAATAAGATGGCACCCCTCCCCAATTCATGCTGCTGTATTGTCTAAGTAATACAATTCTCCCTTCCCTGATCCCAGATGATGACATATGCTGTAATTAATAGAATGCCCTCCTCCCCAATCTCCAATGTCTCCACTGCAATAATATGGTAAATGACCCCCTTTCTCTGGTGATCTAGTGGCCCCCCGGCCCCTCATCCTATCGGGTAATGCCCACCACCCAGCTCCCCCATCCTGTAACAGGCACCAGCACTGGCACAGCCCTCCTCTTACCCCTGTGGCCAACGCTAACTAAACTGTCATTGAGTGCTGTACTGTACAGCACTCAGTGACAGTTCAGTCAGTGCCAGCTGGAAGAGGTGAGAGGAGGGCTGTGCTGTGCTGTGCCGACTCTGTTTCGGGATGAAAAGGAGCTCAGTGGTGGGCACTACCTACGGAATGGGGGCTGCTAGATCAAGAGGAAGGGGTCATTACTACACTAATGCAGTGGCAACATTGCAGATCAGGGAAGGGGGCATTTTATTAATTACAGCATATGGCAGCATCCAGGATCAGGAAGGGGAGAATTCTATTACTTAGACAAAATGGCAGCATTGATCGGGGAGAGGTGCCAGCCTGTTATTTATATAGTACAGCAGCATCTGAAATGTGGGGCACTATACCACAATAAGGGAGATAGGTTATTTATTTGTTAATATGGCAGCATGGGGTTCGGGGATGGGGCCACTACACCACAAGGGAGGGTGGCTGTATTTCAAGTTTATAACACATGCACATATAGGAATCAGGAAGGGGGGCCAATAGACCACCAGGGGATGGGGTTATCTTGAATGTACTTGGGGATTGGGGATGGAAGGACTGCTCACATTTGTCACAAGGAGTCTGCAGAAGACCCTTTCCATATGCCAGGTGTTTGCTGCAGGAGAACGGCTGCTGCAAGTGTGAGGACTTAGACACTGGGACCCCTGTACCTGAATCTGGTGCAGGGTCCCTAGTGCACTGGCCTTTGCTGCAAGCTGATGATTGCCGTAGCTTGAACCTATCCTGGCACTTTTTGAGAATCAAGCACACAGAGTACTACCCTAGGGCAGAATAGGACTGCAATAATATATTGTAGGGCTCAAGCCAGTTTAAAAGTGAACAGCCTGATGATATAACACATCCAACTTACCAAGATGGCAAAAGGGGCACCCCTTGTATATTAGGTGTTTGTAGTCCAAGAGTAGCAAGAATGTCACTTGTACCAGCCTTATTAGGGCATTAGCTAAAAAAAATAGACTTTATCAATGTTTTCTACAAAGGACATTGATGTCTTTGGCAAAGAACATAATAGTGTTTGTTGACCTGGAAAGGAGGGCTAGACAATACTGATTATTTTCAGCCTCATTCTGGGGAGGAGGGAGATACAGAGGCAAATCAACTGAAATTGAAACAGATTCAACCATTGGTGGTAATTAAGTGCACATGGAACATCTGGCTAGAACACCAGGGAAATTTTCTTACACTTCTCAAGAAGTGCCATAATATTCTAATGTCCAACTGAACAACCACCAGGAATGTCATATGGGACCTTGGTTTAATATCTCATCTGAATGACTATTAATCCACAACCCCAAGGACTTGTATAAAGTAATTCCAGTTTGTCATCTATCATAGTGGCAATAAAGACATCAGAAGGATCCATATGACGTTTTTATTTCAGTGTGTATAGCATAACCTTAGTTTTTGATGCATTAAGCAAGAATGTATTTGAGTAGATTGAATTACAAAATGTTAAAAGCAGCCTGTAGATCAGATTTAACGTACTGATAGAAACACTAGTCATGTATAATACAAGGCAGTATCAGCTGCATAAAAATTGTAATTTAGCTCCATCTATTTTTATGCATAGATCATTCATATAGTTCATGAAGAGTATGAACCCAAACACTGACTCTAAGGGTAACCTTTGCCACACAATAGAAGATGAAGTAAGGCCTTTGGATTTTTACTTGTAAAAGCTATGCTATCAGATGTAAAAGTGAGCATCAAGTTCCTCCATAGTAATTTTTTTTGGGATGGGGGAGATGAACTTGCCATCCAATAAAATTTGTTTTGATAATGATTAGGTGACTGACCCCATTCCAGCATTTTATAGCTAGCCAAAATTTGGAGGAGTCCTTTGATTTCTCTTCAGCAGAGTGTGGCAATAGTTAAATTTACCTTACTGAACTAATCTGGTACAGTGATTTATTTTTGTCTAAATATTGCCCAGTCCTGATCAGCATTAGTGAGCCTTGCTTTGACCCAAAGCAGGTCTCTGCCAGCTAGGCTAACTGAAGATCATATTAGAACCAGGTGCATTACCTCCTTTTTATTTTCATCTTTCTAAGTGGTTAGGCATGCTTATTGAAAACATGCCCACCCACTTAGAAAGATGAGAATGCTTATTGAAAGCTTTAGGAGTTGAGAGTTAAAGTAATTGGTAGCACCATGTACTGAGAGGATCAATTTTAATCTGTGCCGGTTCATAGCTGCCAGATCAAGCATGAAGTCTTGTTCATTGAAACACTTAAAACCCTTTTCATGTATACATGCAGGCAGGGTTCCAGGCTTTTTAGGTTTCTAATGTAAGTGACAGCATTATGATCATTAATATCATCATCAAAGACAACATTATAGACAGTGTTGGGTCTATCTGTGAACACAAGATCAAGGAATGACAAGCATGTGGGTTTTTTGGTGGTTTGGTCTAGTTGACTCAGTTACAAGTTAAGTGAGGCTAAGATTATCCCTTAGCAGCTTTATGCCATAAGATTTTAGATAAAAGCCACTTGTAACTTAGATGACCAAGAATAAAGATTTCCTTGTTATGTGACTTCATAAATCTGAGGATATGATCCATTGTACTATCACCATCTGTGGTAACACTTGAGAAAAAGGTTTCAATACAGTGCTCACAAAATGATAGCCATCCAAACAAAATGTATTGCACTGAAGAAAGACACAGCACAGATCCCTGGTGCTTCACATCATAACTGTGATACTTCATCAGGGTGTGTGGCTACACCTACCACAGAACAAATTTAAATATTGCATAAAAACACATAGCTGCCACATCAAAACAAGTATGGCATAGCTCATCAATACTGACACATGAATTTGTGCTCCAGTAAATAAGTGCTGAAGTACAAACTTAATCCTGAGAAACACATTTTTGTTATTATAAAAACTAGAAACATTGAAACATATAAACATAGACAATGATGGCAGAAAATGACCAATGGCCCATCTAGTTTGCCAAAGAAAAAAATTCCCCTGAGAGGGAGATGCACCTTTTCTTTACTGCAATAGCAGATTGATGTGCGGCATGGACAGAGCAAGCTCCTATTCCAGCTCCCTGTACTGAAAATTAATTCAGTGTGTTCCCTAGATAGGGAACATATCAGGTATTAAACTGATAAGAACATGTACTACACTTGATCTTAGCCAAAAGGCCAAGAAGTGATTACACCAAAAGTATAAAGAAGCATGAACAAGTGTAAGCAGAAAATGGGTCAGGGGCAAAAGAAGAAAGCAGGGAAAGCCAGTAGAAGAACTAGAAAAGTACTGGAAGGGAATGGATAAGTAAGGGTCATGGGGGAGTGGACAGAAGAGCAGGAAAGCAACAGAAAAAAACTGACTGAGAGGGAAGAGTTAGGAAATGATAAAAGGGGGGAAGAAGAACAAGCTCAAGAGTGAAGTGGTAGGTAAGGATAAAGGGAAAGATGAACAAGATCAAGAAAACAGCAGGAGCAGGAAGCAGATAGGAGATCATAGCATAAGTTGTAACGAGGGCAGAAGCACAGGAGAAGCCAAGTCAGTACATATCAGAAGAGCGCAAATGATGCAAATTATAATTTATGATATTATCAAAATGGTAATTAAGACAGTACAGGGCTCTCTAAATGCAGGGTGCAAAGCAAAGTAACAACCCAGCCCACAGAGCACATTTGATCTTCCAGTTTCCATAAAAGATAGATAATTGTTATAAAAAGGTATAATACTGTATCTATAGCATCATTAAGCCCTTCTGGAATTAGGGCTCCCAATTTGTAGATCCAGTTTGACTCATCCTGCAACAGAGTTCTTTGTCATCACCTCTTGGATGATTTTGAATGTGTTTGATGCCCATAAATCTCAAACAACTCAGAACACTAATATGTAACCTGGCAAAGTGATTTCACAATGGAGTATGCAAACTCAGTTTGACCACAGAGTGGATATGCTCTTGGGCCCTCTCTTTTAATGAACATATAGTGCATCCTGTGTAAACTTTAGGGCAGGGGCATGTGAGGAAATAGATTACAAAAGAGGTGTTGCAGTTAATAAACTTCACTGAAACAATCTGTGGTGCAGAAGGGTGATTAAATTGTCTACCATGTATACATATACTGTGTTTTCCATATGGGTATACAGGGCAAACCATTTAATCAACCTCCTGCATCACACATTGTTTCAGTTTAAATTGTTTGCCCTGTTTTCTATACCACAGATTGTTTCAATTTAAATTGTTTGCCCTGTTTTCTGCAGCACAAATTGCTTCAGTATGCATTGTTTGCCATGTCTACATACATGGTGTCTGCTGTGTATGTGTATAGGGCAAACAATCTAATCATCTTTCTGCACCACAAATTGTTTCAATTAAGGAGTTTATTAACTGTGAAACCTCTTTTGTAATCTATGTCCTCACATGCCCCTGCCCTAAGGTTTATGTAAGATGCATTATACATCCCTTAAAAGAGAGGATCAAAGAACATGTCTGCTCTGTTGTCAAAGTGAGTCCAAAAACCCATTGGGCATACACTTTTCTAGCTTCCATAGTAGTGATCTGAACCTTTCAAGATTTATGGGAATCAAACACATTCAGACTCATCCAAGAGGTGGCAAGAAAGAACTCTGTTACAGCACAAGTCAACAAGCTCTGGCAGAGCCACTGTGACTGTGAATGCATTAACTAGATAAGGGTACATAGATACATAGATACATAGACAGTGTCAGCAGATAAGGGCCTATGGCCCACCTAGTCTGCCCATTTGAGCTTGTAAGTTCAGTTTATTTTCCTAGAAGTCTGTTTCCCCTTACCCCTGCCCTCTAGAATTCCTTTATGTCTATCCCATGCATTCTTAAATCCCGTGATTGTTTCAGCCCCCACCACTTCCTCTGGCAGGGTGTTCCACTTGTCCACCACCCATTCTGTGAAGAAATTCTTTCTCATGTTTCCTCTGAATCGTCCTCCTTCCAACTTCATCCCATGCCCTCTAGTCCTGAAACATCTTTTTGCTTAAAAATAGTGTTTTCCTGCACCCTGTTCCTCCCTGTAAGATACTTGTATGTCTCTATCATATCCCTCTCTCCTCTCTCTCCAGGGAGTACATGTTCAGTTCCTTCAACCTGTCTTCATAGGACTTGTGATGCAACCCATGCACCATCTTTGTTGCCCTCCTCTGAACCTTCTCTACCCTGTCTATGTCCTTATGTAGGTATGGTCTCCAGAACTGTACACTGTACTCCAGGTGGGGCCTCACTAGTGTCTTGTATAGCGGAATTATGACCTCCCTTTCCTGCTGGTGATGCCCCTGCCTATATATCCCAGCATCCTATTTGCTTTACCTGATGCCTTGTCACACTGTTTCCCTACTTGAGGTCATCAGAGATGACAACCCCAAGATCCCTTTCCTGCTTGGTGCATGCTATATCCTCACCCCCAACTGATATATTGTGCCAGGGTTTTTGTGCCCATATGCATTATCTTGCACTTCTTTGCATTGAATTTCAACTGCCAAACCCTTGACCATTCTTCAAGTTTCTGCAGGTCCTTCTCATTCTGTCTACACCCTCTGGTGTGTCTACTCTGTTACAGAGCTTTGTGTCATCAGCGAACAGTTAAATTCTGCCTTCTAGATCCTGTGCAATGTCACTGATGAAGATGTTGAATAGGACCGTCCCAGCACTGATCCCTGTGGTACCCCACTGGTTACTCTTCCTCTGTGGAGTGACAGCCATTTACCACCACCTCTGTGTCCTGCCACCCAGCCAGTTACCTACTCACCCAATTACTGTCCTGCCCACACCCATATTCCCCAGTTTGTGTAATAGTCTTCTATGTGGCACAGTATCAAAGGCCTTGCTGAAGTCCAGATAGGCCATGTCCACTGCCCTCCCTGATTCACCTCCCTAGTCACCCAGTCAAAAATTCAATGAGGTTGGTCTGACATGACCTCCCCCTGGTGAAACCATGCTGCCTTGGGTCCTGTAGTCCATTGACAACCAGATGTTCCACCAATCTCTCCTTCAGTAGTGCTTCCATGATCTTTCCCACTACCGAGGTGAGGCTGACTGGTCTGTAGTTCCCTGCTTCCTCTTTGTTCCCACTTTTGTATAAGGTGACTACATCTGCTGTCCTCCAGTCTTTGGGTACCTCCCCTGTTTCCAGTGATTGGCTGAACAGGATAGCCAGAGGTTCAGCCACCACCTCTCTTAGTTCTTTAAGGACCCTGGGGTGCACCCCATCTGGCCCCATTGCTTTATCATGTATCATGGGTGTTTCATGTGCTTAAACATAAACAGTTATTTATTTATTTATTTAAAAAATGTCAGATTTACAAACCTTTGAGTCAGATACTCATTTACAAAGGCACCTCACCAAAACTAATACAAAGACAGCACAGTTAACAAGTCAAAAAACAATGACTTGGAGAGCAGACAGTTATAACAATCATTCACCAGAGATACATGGGTAGCAGTAGACACACAGATTACATAGTTTAGGCACACAGGCACCACATCAAGAAGACCAAAGCAGTTCAAACAATATACAATAGCTAAAGCAAATAGACATCAGGAGTCAATGAGAAGCCCAGAGTGTTCACATGAAGGCTGTTGCATATACACTAACTGAATCAAAGTACAGTGCATTGAGAAAGGGCATATTTAAGCAATTAGGCATGATAGAGTGTGTGTTATCATTTAATAATGTCACTCCTGGGGTGGGTTGAAGCATGAGGTGAAGCCAAGTGCTTTCACCACCCCAGGAGTGACATTATTACAAGATAACACACACCCTGGAGTGCCTTATTGCAATTATACAATGGCTTGTTGTTATATACAGAATAAAAAATAAATTTTAAAGGATGTTTTTGTTAGTGTGGAAAAATATTTCTTAATAGAAAATGCAAGGAATAATCCAAATTCAAAGTTACGGTGATGTTATTGTGTAATAACATCACTGTTTCAATGGGTCAGCAGCCAATCAGCTTCTTATATTTTCCTTGCCATTGTATAATTAAAAATAATGCCACCTTCTGTATTACAGTTACCTCTATGTTTTGCATTTTATTCTATGCACTGTTATAGCAATCAACTCAACAGAACCAGGCCATCATATACATGAAGGTACTGTACCCTAACTGAAAACGCTGCTGAGACAACTGTATGTTGTGACAAGGTGGAAGATAAACACAATGTTGAGACAAGTTTTTGAAGACATTTCATGTGTTTAATTTTTTTTTTAGAAACTGATATACAGTTCACACACAAAATTCATATAATATAAAAGTGCATATGTCCAAATGCCAATGTAAATTTGACTCATTTCATTACAAGCTATTCTCTTGAAGGAAGATATTACTATATAAGGCCTAAAACTGGACATCAGGTAAATATAAACTGGGGTAGGTGTGTTATTGAGGGTATTGCATAGTTTATCTTTTATTGCAGCTCCACCTGATCAGCAATATTTGCACAAGCTGTGCCCATTCCAGATTTTACAGCTCTGGCCTGGGTCTGGAGATGTGGGTTTTACCCATACCCCACTGCATGTGGCTTAGTGATATACTGTACAGATGGCTACAAAGTCTAACCCATTGAAGGTTGCAGTTTCAGAAAACCATTATGCTAAAAATATCAAGACTCATTCCCCCCTCACCCCCCAGTCACAATTAATCCTCTACCAAAGTCATGCTTAAATACTAGTGCCTCTACAGCCACGCCACTAAGCTTTTAATGCCAACATCAGGGTTTTATTTAACTCTAAAAATTGATTTGTGGTTTGCTCATAAAAGTGCTAAAACTTTATGAAAATGAATAGCTCTTGCCTCACTGTGTTTAACAAACACAGCACTTCTAGAAAATCTATATAAATGCTTTCTGTACAGTTAGTATCATCTCACAAAAAAACTGCTAATCAATTATTTAAAACCCTGCAACATGCTTATTTTTTCTGCTGCTGTGAGTTCCCTCATCTGTGAAGTCCCATTCTGCTTGTGGCAGCCCCCCCCACCCAAACTGGATAATTTATTTAAAAATATCTTGTTGAGAAATTTTTGTTTTAGTATATCCATGGTCAGGAAAAATGAATTTGTAAAAGAAACCAAAATCCCCATTTATCAGTTCATTGAATCACAATACAACAGCATGTTATGAATTGTTCAGATTCTATGTGTAAACTACAGTAAGTCAAACAGAAGTTAGACACACAAATGCCTGGCTATTTGCAAGTGAAACAAATGTGGTTATTATCATTCGGTTATAAGCACCTATAATCACAAACTGCAAGTTAAGAAAATTCAGTAGAATATTAACATTAGCCCAGAACTGCCTGCCTGAGAATGAAGTTGGTATATTATTTGGAAAAAGGCAAAAAATTGGGTCTCTTGCTACCTTATGCAATGTCCTGCAAAGATAGTGGTGTCACATGGCTTAATGAGGTGCTGTGAGGTGCCTAAGGGAACTTGTTATGCAGAAAGTTCCAGGAGCACAGTCGTAAAAACTGGAATAACAGGTTCCAAGAAGTAATTATCTCAACAGGAATGTTAGAAAAAACTACCCAATTCATTTACAGATGTCAATGAATGTATTTGTTAACCATGCTGGTTTATCTTCTTGCTTCCCTCATGGTAAAAATGTGAAACTACATTTATGTTATTTATGCTATTTTAAATGAAAAATGAGTGATAAATAGCATGTCCAGTTGGATGGCAGCTCTGATAGTTGTTCCATTCTTTCTTTTCACTGATATAAACTGATCCGGGGAAAAAAAAACAGCAGTTTCTACTACTAGTTGCTAATTTCAGCTGGTATTTTTAACATGTGCAAGTCAACTCCACTTCTCAAAATTAAAAAGAAAAATACAATTCATCACAGACTGTTTACCAAGTACTGTGCCCATTTTAATATGTAAATGTCCTAAAAGCTATTTTCCTTGAAGTTGAATCCTTAAGCTGTAGTTTCAGACATTTCTTAGTGTTTCCTTTTGAGACACCAGGTGACTCTGATAATCATTTGTTCCAAGGGTTTTTAAGTCAGTTTGAAGACAGTTTAAGTATCTTCTGTTCTCCTAGTCCTTAACAAAATGCAGGGACTCCACAGATTTGTTGTTCCTTGGTCCACACATCAAACTCTAGTGAGTCTTCTTTCAGTATGATGGATCCACCTCATGCCCCTCCCACATGAATAAAAAAAAAGGTGGGATGGACCTTTTGGAGCTTCTTGGGTGGAGGCGGAGTGGATCTTACTTCCCCCCAAAAAAACAATGCTGCCTCCTACTACTCAGGTTCTAGTTCTTGTACCACCCATTTAAGAAAGAAAATTCTACCCTGCAACAATTGACTAACATGAAAGCATATTTATTTGAGGGCAGAAAACATTTCTTGGAGGAGGGTAAGGCGGAGGAGACTATTTACACCTTCAGTCAGTTCCATGGACAGAAAACATGACATTACTCCTTTTGTACATGCAATACTCCTGTAGGCTATGCCCACAGTCGTAAAAATGGATCTACACATTGAGAACTCTTATTCCAGAAGGATTTTTGATAGTATAGATATTGTACCTTTTTTATAATTAATTGATTTGTTTTGATTTATCTTTTACAAAAACTGGAAGATCAGGCCTGCTCTATGGACTATGTTATTACCTTGCTTTGCACCCTGCATTTAAATAGATCTGCACTGTCTTAATTACCTTTTTGACAATACCTTAAATTATAATTTGGGTCATTTGCATTCTTCCGGTGTGCACTGACCTGGCTATGCTTATGCTGGTGCCCTCGGTGCCACTTAGCCAATCAGCCTTCAGTTCCTGCTGTTTTTTGCTCTCTTGTCTTTCTTTCCTTCCCCTCCTCCTTATATCCTTACTAACCCTTCCCTGCCATTTGTTCTTTTTCTTGTTGCTTTCCTGCTCTTTTGTCACTTTCCCCATGACCCTTACTTATTCATTTATCCCAGTCTTTCTGCCCTCCTCTACTGGACTTTTCTAATTTCTTTTACTTTTGTAATTGGCCCATTTTCTGTTTTTACTGGTACATATTCCTTTACACTACTGGTGTTTCATAATAACAAAACATGTTTTTTTACCAGGGTTAAGTTGGATTTCAGCACTTATTTACTGAAGCACTAATTCATGTGTCTGTTAATAAGTGTCACCATGTTTATTTTGATGTGGTATCTATGTATTTAAATATTAGTTTGAAATTTGAGCTGAGGCAGGGGTAGCCACCCTACTTGAAAAAGCATCACTGTTATGACGCAAAGCACCAGGACACTGTGCAGTCTTTCTTCAGTGCATTACATTTTGTTTGGATGGCTAATCCCTACTTCTTGTGAGTACAATATTGATATTTTTTTCCTTGAGTGCTACCATTGTGTCCTGCTGTTCCACCATGTTTTGCTGGTAAGCACCTTTTCTTTCCTGGTCAGCATGTTTCTTTGTGTTTTCTCTTCTTTTTATATTTATAGCATTCATGTTGAGGAAAGAGACAGTTACAGCAGAAAATCTGCTACCTGCATATATTCTATAAATATTTATCAGTGTTTTCTCTTTACCACTCTGTCCCTATCCTCCTCTTGTTGCCACCAGGTCACAACTGTAAATGAGAATCTTGTTCTATTTATTGCTTTCCTGGCCAAACATTTTTTTAAATAAAATTATACTTTAATACATTCAGATATTCAAGGCAATGAGAGTGAACTGATTACAATTGAGGACAGCAAGTTACTAATAAGAAAGCAACTCTACTTCTCCCTGTAATGGAGTGATCCAGTCATTAGAGGGATGTGGCAGACTAGTCTTTTGCAGACTTAGCCTGTGACTGTTACAAGCTTTCTCCACTCCAGATGCCTGAAAGGGTCATGGTATGCTGCCATCACTCAGCCGCAGCCTCACTTGTATCTCGTGGTCTAAATCCCATAAGAGTCACTGTTCACACAGTATGGTGCCCCACCCAAAGGAAAGTGACCCACCCCTACTGCACAGCTGAGAATCACCTTGCTTTTAGTATGGTAACCATAGTCTTTTCTTCAGACACAGAACACATTTTCTGTCAGTATATCCCTGTCTGGTAACATAAAACTTACCACAGAAAGGATAAAATGCTGCACTGAAATATATGTATACAAAAAAAAAACATACAAACAGCTTTAGAACAGACCTTGCAAAAATAAACTGGTCATCCATATTTGAAGGCAGACAACCTGAAGAATGTTGGAATATCTTGAAACACAATACCTTAAAAATCTACAATAACTCATAAAAAGAGTTAAAAAATACAGCAAAGGGATAAAACCGAAATGGTTAAATTACGCATTGTAAAAATGATTAAAACTAAGAATAAGTGTTATGCACAATACCAAAAAAACAGAACATCATCAGCTTGGCCGAAGTTCCAGACAGCACAGAAAATCTCCAAAAGGGCTATTATGTTAATGCCATGAAGAAATCTAGCTCAAACCTCTCACCTATAATATAGAAAACCAAAATAATCTCAGAACCACATGAAATGGCTAATATTTTCAACAATTATTTCTGTTCTGTATATTCACCAGCCACGCCAAGTAATTTTTGCAGCACAATGAAACTACCCCACTCCAACATGATCACAATTAAAGAAATTAAGAAAAAATAAATTAAAGCCATTCAGAGCTCCAGAGCTGGATAACATAACCCCCCACATGTTAAAAGTAATGAAAGATAACATTTGTGAACCATTAAAAATTCTGTTTGAAAAATCAATAAATGAGGGAGTAGTACCTAATGACTGGAGCACTGCTAACATTACACCTATCCATAGAAAAGCAAGCAAGCAATCCATCAGAAACTATCACCCAATCAGCCTAACATATGTTCCTGGAAAATTACTAGAGTCCATAGTCAAAGACAGAATACAGGATCACATTAACAAATCAGGTGAAATCGACCAGGAGCAAAATGGTTTTAGTTCTGGATGTTCATGTGTTACAAATCTAGTCTGCTTTTACAACAAGATTAGTCAAATTCTAGACAGGGGAGAATCAGCCAATGTAATCTTGTTAGACTTCTGTAAAGCATTTGACACTGTACCACACTGGGCAATAGTCAACAAACTTATCAAACTACAAATTGATGACATTCTTATAAGATAGATAGTTTACTGGCTAGGCAACTGTACACAGCAAGTATCAGTCAATGGTTTCTTGTCTACAGAGGAGACAGTGATGAGTGCAGTCCCACAGGGATCAGTTTTGGGACCACTTTTGTTTCAGTTGTTTATTGCTGAGCTAGATAACAACTCTGTAAACTCAATTACAAAATATGCAGACAATACCAAGTTGGGTGGTGCAGTTTATACTCATGAACAAATCACCATCATTCAGGAAAACCTTAATTCTATAAGTAAATTGGCCTACAAAAATGGCATGTCATTCAACTTTGACACATGCGTGGTCCAACACCTAGGAAGTAACAACCTAAAACAACAATGCATTTTAAGTAACACTGCTTTACACTCAATAGCATCAGATGACTTAAAGTCAGGCCAGCAATGTGAGAAGGCAGTAAGGAGGGCTGGGGAGATACTGGGATGCATAGGGAGAGGCAGCACCAATAGAAAACAGGAAGTTGTTGGCCCTCTGTACAGACAGTTGGTAAGACCACATCTGTTGTACTGTGTACAGTTCTGGAGACTCCATCTCCACAAAGACATAGACAGGATGGAGGCTGTCCAGAGGAGGGCAACCAAAATGGTGCAGAGTCTGCACCAGAAGACATACGAAGGAAGACAAAGGAGCTTAAGATGTATAGCCTCGAGGAAAGAAGGGAGGGAAGGGAGGGGGGGCATGATAGAAACTTTCAAATACTTCAAGAGAATCAACAAAGTCCAAGAGGGTAGCATCTTTCAAAAGAAGAGATGTGCAAGAACAAGAGGGCACAATTTTAAGATAGCGTAGGGATGGCTCAGAGGTAAAGTGAGGAAGTGTTTCTTCAGAAAGAGGGTTGTAGATGTATGTAACAGCCTTCCTGAGGAGGTCATAAAGTCAAAAACAGTGGGGAAATTCAAGAATGCATGGGACAGACATAAGGAAATTCTAGTGGGGGGGTAGGAGGAAGTAGGCTGTTGGTTAACTAGGATCTGCAGCTTATCCATTAGGTAGGGAAATGGGCAGACTAGGTGGGCCAAGCGGTACTTATCTGCTGTCAAATTCTATGTTTCTATGTTTCTAACAACTAAAGAAAAGGACTTAAGCATTATTCTACATAACACCTTAGCTTTTATAGAACAGTGCCTCAGTGTAATATCCCGAGCAAACAGAGTACTAGGATCCATCAAAAGATGTATAAAAAGCAGGAAAGAAGACATTATTATGGCATTGTATAGATCTTATGCTAGACCACATCTTGATGACTGTACCCAGCTGTGGAGTCCCTACTGAAAGAGAGATATTGATCTTATAGAAAGGGTACAGCATAGAGCAACAGTTCTCAAACTTTGTCATAGTGAGCCTCCCCTAAACTATGGAAAAGATCTTGAGCCTCCCCCAAAATACTGAAATATGTTTGGGCCTCCCCATAGAAAATAGCCTACTTTTCACAGTACATCTGGAATAAATTGAAACCTCTTTGCATAGCTGGCTCTCATGTTATCATGCTTATTGTAACCCCCCAACAGGACAACCTACTTGCTGCACTATTTTGACTCTTGAACCATTGTTGCCCTTTACTGCCATACCTTCATGGGTCAGCCTGCTTTTTCTGTTTCCGCTCTAACTGGAATAACCTTCCTGCCGACCTCTACCTCTCCCCATCTCACCCTGCTCTTAAGCAACTTCTCAGGGATCATTTTGCTCCCTCCTGTTCTTATTCCTAGTACCTGTATGGTTAACTCTTGTATTTGGACAGTTCTGCTGCCAGTCTAATTGACCAGTTGTTCCTCACATTGTTAGTTTATTGTTCTGAATTTGTTTGCATGTTTATTCATTTTGTATTGCTTAAGTGTTTTGCAGTTACATTTTGAACTGTATTCTCTCACTACCCTTCCCTGGGTACACCTGAAATAAGCCATGGCTCAGTGTACAGTACCTTCCCTTGGTCACCGACTGGTGAATAAATACATAAATTCACCTTCTATTATCCTCTTTCAGTTTGCCTTATCCCTTCAAACAAAATCTATAAAGCTCAAAATTGAAATATAATACTTTTTTCAAGACTTGGTTGAGCCTCCCCTGGCACAGGTTGGGGCCTCACCACTTGAGAACCCCTGGCATAGAGCTATCAAAATCCTAATCAATACCAGGAATAAGTCATAAGCAGAAAGACTAGAGCACCTAAAACTTTTAAGTCTCGAAGTCTAATGGAAAAGAGGAAATTTACTCTTATTCTGTGACATAGTATATGACTCATACCTCATGTCTGAACTAAATCTTACATTTAAAGACAATGACTCAAAAGCATGTGGACATCCACTACAAGTAATACCAGGCAGATGTAAAACAAACAAATGAAAATACTTTTATACCAAAAGGATTGTCAACCTCTGGAATAATCTTCCAGAATACATTACAGTTGCTGAAACAAAAAATATTTTCAAGAACAGATTATATAAATACATATTGGCAGGTGGGAAGTTCTCATATTATTTGTGAACACAGGAGCTATCTATGGGCACACTTGCCTTCTCAGCTCCTCAATCCATTAGTGATCATAACCATGTTATTTGTACCTTTAAGGACTCAGTCACAGAAACATGAACTATATAAAAAGTAATATTTAATAATTCAGGATATTTACAGATATAGTACAGGTTACTACATTAAGACTATGAGGAACATTAATTCTACAGATATAAAAAGAACAGTTTTATACAGTAGAAAGCGCACAGAAAATATTATCTCTGCTTTCTCTATCAAACAAGATAGAATAGTTTACCACACAGGACACCTTGGCGAATTGGGGCAGACTTGAAGTATAGATGGTAACTACTTGAAGCCTTGTCTTAACTACCCAGTCTCTCACAAAACTCAGGTTTAACAAGGTTCCCAGAAAACAGTCTCAACCCACCCTTGGCACACATGCCCTATGACATCACTTCTAGGCCAGTTCTTAAGGCTGGGTCCTCTTATGAAATCAGTCTGATCTGAACTTCAAGAGATTGCATATTCCAAAAAGGACACCTCCTTTGTCCTACCTCCTGTCTAGCACAGCGTGAGTGACTGTTTCAGTCATTAGGCAGGGCCTTCACATAATACAAAAGGACTGATTTGGCTTTGAGGCATGAAAGGGCTATTTTCTCTTTCAAACTCTCCTATAAAGTGGCCAGGGGGTCCTGTAGTACAGGAAAAGAGATTGTAATCATTCTCCACTTGGCATGCCTCTGGCAACTAAATCTCATTTCCTTTCAGGTAGCCATTCAAATGTATCAATACAGCTACAGGGAAATAAAAAAAAACATCTAGGGACCTTACAGTCTAGTGTTTCCTGTCAGCAAGCTTATAGAATCTATTTCTCCAAAGTTGTAAAGATCATGTGTAATGGTTTTCACAAGTAAAAGAGGTGGCACCAGTCAGTAAACTATGTGGGATCTTTTTTTTTTTTACTTGGTCTATGAAAGTTTTTTCCTCAAGTGGCTCAATTCAATACATTTGGACATTGATCTACATATGGCGGTACAACAGTGCTGTGCTGCTAACACTGTTTCACAGCTATATATTGGTGTGCCAAGGGAATTGCAGGAACAGCTACCAGAGCTGAACTCTCCTGTGAGCTTTAATATATGCATTTCCAATAATGCACAGCAACCAAATCCCAAACAGCAAACACAGCTGAACAACTGAGATGATTCCACAATTCTCAAAAGTAAGACAGCCAAAATAAACACATATTCTGAAATGTTGATCGCATCTGCATGTAATCAGTAATTGAATGACTGTTCACCATTGCACCCACAATACACAAAATGCAGTTAAATATATGCACTTCCCATAATGCACAGCAGCCAAATCCCAAACAGCAAATACAGCAGAAAACCAGAGATGATTCCACAGTTCACAAAAGTAAGTTAGCCAAAATGAACATGTTCTGAAATGTTGCTCACATCTGCATGTAATCAGTAATTGAATGACTGTTCACCATTGCACCCACAATAAACAAAATGCATTTAAGTATATGCATTTCCCATAATGCACAGCAGCCAAGTCCAAAACAGCAAACACAGCAGAAATATGGAGTTGATTCCACTCTATCTGTGTCTGTATCTGTGATTTATTGTACTTGCTAATATAGGATGTCATGTTACAATGTGTTATAAAGCATAACTCCCTGTTTCTGCACTTACTGTGTGTTACAAGAATATTAAACCACTCCAGAGCATGGTTCTACTGTGGAATTAAGTTTGTTACAAAACCTGAAACTCATATAGTTTTTTATAGCAATGTTTTTTGAATGGTGCTGCCTGTTTTACATGTGAAAACCATTGCAAATGATCTTTACAAATTTTGAGAAACAGGTCTTATAAACTTGCTGACAGGGAATACTAGACAGTGAGGTCCCTAGATAGCATCATTGGCAGCTCTTCACTGAAACAGGATTTTCTGGTAAAGGTAGTGAAATCAGGGTTACAAAATGGCTAATAACTTTAAAATGAAGTAATGTAGAAATTGTGTTTTTGGTATCAGATTTATTGGCAGTATACCTATTCAGATTCTGCAATGTAGCACTTTTTGTGCCAGTGGTGCATTAAAAACATATTTCCTAAACCCTAGTATGTGCTTTCCATCAACTATCAAACCTGAATCAGAAACTGGAGAGCTCCACTGGAAAAAGGTACATAACCATGCATAACACCTCATTACAAAATGTGCACATGCATACACTATTTCCTGAGGCATCAGTTACTAATTTTGGAGAAACATTCAGCATCCAGAAATCATATTCCTGCCCCTCATTCATTGTAGTATACATGATGCAGTGTAAGAAATCTGAGGATGGCTTCTATATTTGTGAAACCGGACAAAAACACAAAATGAGAATGAGCCTCTATGGATAAACAATCACATATAAAGATGAAATCCCACCAGTCACGTATAATTTCTCAAGATTAGATCTTTTATTTGGTGTCCTACTGCTGTAGCTATAAGGGTATTAAAAAGGGAACTATAAAACTTTGCCTGAAAAGACTGACATTTTAACATTAAATAATTCAACTTTAGTTATCAAAAGATGAGGACTTAATTAATATGTCAGTTTTGTGGTGCAGTACCAGGGATAAATGCATGTTAAACCACAAACAAAAGGAAAAACACATCTGTACCAATCAGTTTTTTTTGCAACCTCAAACACTTTATTATTCCACATTACCCCCAATGGGTAAGGTCTTACCCGAGAGAAAAAGTAATGATATTTATCAGTTGAAAAGACATTAATGGACACAAATAGGGTTTGCTCTCACTAACATACTGACTTGTAAAAGTCAATGTGATCTTGCAATTAAATAGTATCTTTGCCATAGACAGAACCCCAGGTTAACAGTGTGACTCCCATAGTGCTCTCTCACTTGATCCTCACATTTAGGCTCATTTTTTGTTTTGATCCTCATCTTTAGGCCCATTTCTATGCCAACACATAACTGAATATACCTGGTGCCTTTCCTTTTTTCCTAGTGATCAAGATGCCCTCACTTTTTCCTAGTGATCAGCATGTCTCACACCACGTCACAATCCCTGGAATCAAAAGTACCTCCACCCTAGCTCTGTTCCACCACAGTGTGCCTTTAGATATCATTCCCATGTCTATCTCTTCCCCCCACTGGCTCTGAGCAATACTGTTGCAGACCATTAGCCACCAATAAAAAGTCCACAGCCAAAGTTATTCTTATAAAAAAATATTTTTTACTTAACTTTGCAGCGGTCAAAAAAGTATAAAGTGCAAAGTACTTAGGAGTGGTCTGTGTCCAGCACTTTGCACTTTATACTTTTTTGACCGCTACAAAGTTAAGTAAAAAGTATTTTTTATCAGCATAACTTTGGCTGTGGACTTTTTATTGGTAGCTAGTGGTGTGCCGTGACTTTCATTACTACATATCTGTGTGAGTCGCGGAGCAACCACTCCTCTGTGCGGCTCAGTCAGTATGCTTAATACTCTTGCAGAGTTGTGACACCCCTTACCACCTGCCTTAAATACTGTAGTTCTGTGGCAGGAAGTGTCACACAGTTCTGTGACAGTGTTTGTGAGGGTCACCATTCTTTGTCAATGACCCTGCAGGACATTTGCATGGTGACCAGTGGCTCATCCTTACATGGTTGCAATGTCATTAGCAACTAAGCAGTGAAAAGATTGCATCCCCACTGTGCATAGCAGAAGGGGGCACACATTACAGGGCATTCACTAAGTGATTCTTGTTAACACTTGGAAACATTCTCCTCTGATCATGTATTAGGCCCCATAACTCTCAAAAGCAAGTTTCCCCAAATGAATTTGTTAGTCTAA
Source organism: Neoceratodus forsteri (assembly GCA_016271365.2). Classification (NCBI taxonomy): domain Eukaryota; kingdom Metazoa; phylum Chordata; order Ceratodontiformes; family Ceratodontidae; genus Neoceratodus; species Neoceratodus forsteri. The sequence goes on from CM028130.1 coordinate 423,348,389, forward strand.
TGAAATGTAACAGCTACAATGAAATTGTGCATGAAAAAGTGTGCTTTCATTTGCGAAAGTGGTTTCCACTGGATATATTTATTAACAAAAAATAAAATGACCAAGCATTATTTGCATGACTGTACTGAGTTTTTATGGAATGTTACATATGCAAATATCTACATGAAATCAATTGTGATATCAAAATAACCTCAACACAATCATTCTGTGTTAGCTGTTTGCATCTGTATTTGCTTTGTTAAGAAAATCCTTTCCATGTCTATCTGGGCTGACAGTGTTTCTTTAACTTAAGAGTTGCACTGGCATTGATACTAGAGCTGTTTAAGAATGCAAGTAATTACCAAGAATTTTGTGACCCCCTGACAATACTATAATAATATGGTAAGGGTGAGAAAGATAGCAAGGCACAAGATACACATCTGATTACATTGTGTGAAGATGCAGTGCATATGTACACACTTTAATTGGAAGATGAGTTTTGCAAATAATCTTACTGCCAGCCTGAACATCATACACCACTAAAAATAGACTGACCTCCTGTGACTTGCTCCTAAAGCCCATGTAGCCTCAATCCCAAGGTTTGAATTCCATAAAGTGCTGACTGGGGTTTTGACTTATAGTTCAGCACTCTATGGGATTTGGCAGTCGGTTGTGTTTTTTAATTAAATGTGATATCAAGTATCAGTCTTGATTGTAGAAAGTGCCTAAATAATCCATATGTTTCATGGTCAGAGTAGTATGCCCTGATCTGTTTAATCTAATGTAGAAACTGTTTTATATGGTAATTGCTATACTCTGTATACAAAAATTAGAAAGTAATCTAAGCCTTAATGCAGCTGAATACTGCAACTCATGGCAATTTAATATTAAAGAATTAGTATAATGTAGTCTAGATTTACACCATGTGTACACAAAGAATATGTCAAACCTCAGTTAAAATCTATGGAAAACCTTATAACCCTAACATGTATTGACTTTTATAACTGTTGTGATGGTGAAAAATATATCTTCAGCCACACAAAAAAATAGGGCTAGGTTTTTACAATAATAAAAAATAATAATAAAATGTATTTAATTAAGTGCCTTTCAATATTTCAAAGTGCTGTACAATATTAATACAAACAAAACACATATACAAATACATATAATATAAAATCACAATAAAACAGGAAATGCCTTCCCCCATAAAAAAGTCTTTAGTGCCTGATTAAAACTCCCCACCATCCTGCACTCCTGGATCTGACAGGGCAGAGAATTCCAGAGGGTAGGTGCCGCAAATCCAAAGGCACATGTGCCAGATGAGTTTAAGTTAACTCTTGGAATCTCCAGCAACCCCTCGTCAGCCAAGCGGAGCTGTTGCAAGGGGGTGTAAGGAACCAGGAGCTCTTTTAAGTAATCGGGACCCAATCTGTGTAGGGCTTTGTAAGTCAATAGACCTACTTTAAAGGTGATCCACCACTGTATTGGCAGCCAGTGCAGAACGTGCAGCACAGGGGTGATATGAGATCTTCTAGATGCCCCCGTCAACAAATGTGCTGCCGCATTTTGCACTAGCTGCAAGCAGCAGATATCAACCCCAGGGAACCCTAGAGAAAGGGAGTTGCAGTAATCAAGGTGCGATGTCACAAAGGCATGGACCAAAACAGGCAGGTCACTGGATGGAACAAGGTGCCTAATCCTGGCAATGTTCCTAAGATGGAAAAAGGCAAGCTTGACGACAGCCGATACCTGATGTCAAAGAGTCAGACCATCGTCAAGCTCCACTCCCAGGTTACACACCCATTCAGAGGTGAGAATCTGGGCCTCCCCTAGGACTAAACTGGAAGGGAGCCCAGTCCTCAATCCCTCTACCCTATGACCCAGGTCCACAACCAAAACCTCAGTCTTTCCTGGATTCAACTTTAGACCACTGGAATTCATCCAATCTTGGATTTCTGCGAGGCAGTTGTTCAGTACCAAGATAGCACCAACCTGGTCAGGTGCAAAAGACAGATAGAGTTGGTATTATCAGCATAGCAGTGAAACCTCAGCTCATACAGTCTTATAATGTCTCCAAGGGGTAGCATATATACTGCAAATAACATGGGGGACAGCACTGAACCCTGAGGTACCCTGCAAGGCAGAGAGAAAGCCCTAGATGAAAACAAAACCGAGACCACTCTCTGCATTCTCCCAGTGAGGAAAGAAGAAAACCATCTGAGGGCTGTACCCAACAGCCCACAGATGAACCTCAGGCATTCAAGCAGAACCCCATGATGCACAGCATCAAAAGCTGGTGATAGATCCTGGAGAACCAAGATAGAATGGTGTCTCCGATCTCTTGCTATCAGGAGATCATTGAACACCCGAACCAGAGCAGTCTCAGTAATATGTCTCTTACGAAAATCAGATTGGAGAGGTTCATATAAATTATGGATGGTTAGATGGTTATCCATTTGAGCAGTCACAACTTTCTCAATAACGTTCCCTACAAAAGGGAGGTTAGAGATAGGCCTGTAGTTTGCTAGGTTCTCTGGGTCTAAAGAAGCTTTTTTCAGAAAGGGGATCACCACACTCTCCTTCAGGGAACTAGGGAACTCACCCATATCTAGAGAGCACCAGACAATCTGAGCTAAGTCCAGGCCAATGATCTCACTACAACCCAAAATCAGGGAAGTAGGGCCTGGGTCTAAACTACAGCATGTGGGATGCATCTCCTGGACAATCCTCATAATGTCTACAAAATCCGGAAAGTCAAATGTACTCCAGAAAACTCCGGGCTCTGCAACAGAACACCGATCAACAGCAACCCCCTTAGAGTGAAGTTGGTGGCACTCCCTCCTAATGTCATCGACCTTATTCGCAAAGAAGCAAGCGATCTCGTCACAATCAGTTTGTGTAAAAACTCGACAGAGCTGCAGACAGGCTGGGTTGCACAGTTCTGAAGAGTTGAGCCGGTCGATTCCGTGTGACAGAAATTTCACTGGAAAGGAATTCTGCCTTCTTATGGGAAATTTCTGTATGGTAAAGTTTATAATGCTCTAGCAAAATACGGAGGTCAGCATCAGCGGTAATCTTTCTCCAACGACGCTCTAACCTATGCCCCAATTTCTGCAACTCTCTCAGAGCCCCATCAAACCATGGGGATCCAGGGTGATGCAGAAGAGGCAAACTCAAACAGGAGCAATCTGATCGAGGGCTGAAGATATGGCCCCATTATAGGCCACTACTAACTGCTCAGGATCAGTGCAAGACTCATCCAACAACGAGAAGTCAATAACTGCCATCAGGTCTTCAGGGACCACATCCCACAAAGAGTTGTACCTGACCAACTCCACAGGGGCTGACCTACCCAGGGGGAGCCTCAAAATTGAACCCAACTGAGTAATGATCAGATCAACTGACTGGTTCCACTGCTAAATCGGAGGCCTTGATCTCCAGGAGGACGACCAGGTCAAGAGAGTGACCTCCCTTGTGTGCAGCTGAGGAAACAACCTGTGTAAAGCCCAGAGATGTCATCACCTGGAGGAAATGTTGACCAAAAAGTGAGGATTCGTCATTGACCCAGGCATTGAAGTCGCCTAGAACTATCAGTCTGGGCAACTCCAAAGCCATGTCGGCAGCGAAGTGTGCTATGTCACTTACATCACTACAGTCAACATAGCATTTATATCTGGGTGTAAGCCACACTAGTGGTGTTTAAATTGGTTCAATAAATTATGCTATTTGGGCATAGATAATTCTTTTCACTTAGACCACATCATATTTCTCTAAGAACACATTTTTTTTAAACTTAGTACATAGAGGGTAGTGAATGGGCAGCCATACACAACAAGACTGTGATTGCATTGAGAGGTTTCCTAGTTACCATAGAAAACCTAAGATGGAAACACAAGACTGCTAACACTGACGATGCCAAAGTAAAAAGCATGAGAATTAAATTTTAAATCTACTCTCAGTGTAGAATTGCCCAACAAAAATAAAATTTATATAAATCTCAGTATAATAGCAGTCCAATGTAGGATTTAAGGGATGCATTATGAAACTATACTATATTCTAAATAGATATGTGTGAAGTCCATGCAATTCGCTCTGCAAGGTAATTCACTGATTCTGTGGATATCGCAGAGTGATTTCACAAGATTCATGGCAAAATGTGAAATTTCACCCACGAATTTTGCACTTCACATACAAAATTCATGCTTTGCAGTAAAAAATGTAAATTTCACCAAACATTGCATGCAAATCACGTGAATCAAAGTTCCGAAGTTTTTCCCAAACTCTACAAATTCCACAAAATGTGAGTTTTTGCTGCTTTGCACAAAATTTACGGGCAAACTTTAACTTCACAGCATCTCTAATTCTAATATTAAGGTCTACTGTAGTTATCTGGAAAAATGCAATTCTTGATAAATATTCTTCTTTTCAGATGTAGGAATTTAATAATTTGAAGGTCAAAATGTTTTTTTTTTTTTTCTTAAATGAGAAATGTGTGAGTTCATAACATCCATGGCCTGATAACCCTGTGTTAATTAAATTGGATCTAAGTGTTAGATTCTGTCAATACCAGTAGCAGACCATTATATGGATGTAAAATGATTTTTCATTCTGTTGTTATAGATGTATAATTTGCTAGACCCCATATAAAGTAAAATGTGTTTCATTATTTGTAAACATTAGCAACTGTCTGTTATAAATAATAAAATTCTCTTCGGGTCAGTGAGGCAGCTATATGTGTATATTCATATATGTAAATCTGAATATTTTAGTGGTTGAAGAAAATGAAATAATGCATTTATCCACTGGATTTATATTGTATTATGCCAGAATATTTCCTTATGTAATCTTTAAATAAAACCAAGAGGAGAGCACCAGTTTTATGATTTCTCCATACAAATGTGGTGGCTATAAAACAGCTGAATGTCAGCAATTTTCAATGTTAGAAGGTATATTAAGACAGGTACCTGTCATGTCCCCATGATTTACTTATGTGCAAAATAAATGTGCAGTGGCAATAGTGTGAAAACTTTAAAAACTATTATAAAGCAATAGCTGGAAACAGAGCATTCTGATTGGCTGACTGAGTTCTTCAAAGGGTTATGTTAACAGCTGGAAACCCGCATGCACAATAAATCCACTAGAGTTTATTTTATAAAAATGATAAAAAAAAACAGTTTAATATTAGTGTTAAGGCACTTCAGGGATTGGGTTACTATTGTTCATTTAACTCTAGGCACATGTGGTAAATAACTTCATCTGATGCCTTATGTTACCCATAGTGTTAGACCAACAGTTCTCAAACTTGTCATAGTGAGCCTCCCCTAAGCCATGGAAAAGATCTTGAGCCTCCCCCAAACTACTGAAATTTTTTTGGGCCTCCCCATAGAAAAATAGTCTACCTTTCACAGTACATCAGGAATAAATTGAAACCTCTTTGCACAGCTGGCTCTCATGTTTATTAAGCATATTGTAACCCCCCTCCCCCAACAGGACAACCTACTTGCTGCAATATTTTGACTCCGAACAATTGTTACCCCTTACTGCCATACCTTCATGGGTCAGACTGCTTTTTCTGTTTCCCCTCTATCTGGCATAACCTTCATGCCAACCTCTGCCTCTCTTCCTCTCACCCTGCTCTTAAGCAGCTTCTCATGGATCATTTTTCTCCCTCCTGCTCCTATTCCTAGTACCTGTATGGTTAACACTTGTATTTGGACAGTTCTGCTGCCAGTCTAATTGATCAATTGTTCCTTGCATTGTTAGTTTATTGTTCTTAATTTGTTTGCATGTTTATTCATTTTGCATTGCTTGAGTGTTTTGCAATTACATTTTGAATTGTATTCTCTCACTACCCTTCCCTGGGTACTCCTGAACTAAGCCATGCCTCAGTGTACAGTACCTTCCCTGGTCACCGACTTCTGAATAAATACATAAATCCACCTACTATTATCCTCTTTCATTTTGCCTTACCCCTTCACATAAAATCTATAAAGTTCAAAACTGAAATATAATACTTTTTCAAGACTTGCTTGAGCCTCCCCTGGAACAGGTTGGGGCCTCCCCAGGGAGGCTGGCCTCACCATTTGAGAACCCCTGTGTTAGACTGATTGAGAGTAAACCAGTTCCTGATTCCTGGTCATGCCTTAACACATAAAAATCAAAGCTAAAAGCTATAAAGAAAAAGCCTTTGCAGTACCAAATATGTCACATTAATATGTAACAGAGTTGTCTGAGGTGGTCACACTATGCCAATGCATACCATTTGGTAGGAGCATGGCCTGCCATGCAGCTCAGGTGGGAAAAGGGTCTGTAACTCCCTGGATCCTGAAGCTATCACACATTGCAATTCTAGTGTCATCAAGCTATAGCACTCTGAAGAATAGTTTTCATGTAGTGGGTTAGTGAAATATGATAGCATTATGCACGTTATACAGCAAACCACTACAAAAATTATCTACTTTTGAGGGCAGTAATTACAACTATTAAGATCATGTTACTATGTATTAATACGTTTATTGGAAAACGCACTTTGTAATATTATTATACTGTTGGTGTATTTGTAACAGGATTCTTTTTTAATAAAGTAATGTTGATATGCATTGTGTTGTGTGTTTCTGCAACTGCTCACCCTTAATAATCAGAAACACAACATTTGCTAGCAAATGACATGATCTTATTTTATAAATTGTTTGATTTTTGTATAGCTCTCCAAATTACACATATACAGTACTCTCGGAAGCCCCAAACCCATTGAAAAGCATAATGGGAATGCAAATTGTTGTATAAAGAACAGGCTGACAATGCTTCTGGAGAGCAATAGTCACCTTCCATACATGCTTTCACATCAGTTTGAGCCAAGATAAAAGAGTGACACACTACAGTCACATGCTTCATCCCATTGGCATTCCTCAGTACCATAAATTCAGTAATTTTTATGGGCCTTACGTCCTTCTTCTCTTCCTGTTCACCTGTCAGGTATGTTAACTCGGAGTATACTAAATGCCTTATTTGCTCTGAAGCATGATCTCCTTCAGTCACAATATAAGTTTCCTCCTCCTAAAAATAGACAGATCAAATCTGTTAGTACAGAAAACTATAAGGACATTAGCAGAAAACTAAGGACCACATGTAAGCAAAGCAACAATAATGTCACTTCTCCAACCTTCTTACAGGTCAGGGATATTCACAGCAAATATATACTCAAACTGCCCAAATACTTTTCTTTAAAAAAAAAGTTTTATTACATCATAATATAACAAGTAAAAAAGGAAGTTCACATGAGCATTGCACAAGAGGTAGTCAGGGCTAACAGTCAGTGCCAAACCTAACTTTTCACACCAGTAGGAACTGCTTTGTCAGAGATCAAACCTTCCTATCTTTCTCTCTGTCTCTCTCTCTGTCTCTCTCTCTCTCTCTCTCTCTCTCTCTCATACATAGAGTGTTTCATTTGTCATCATTTACAGTATGTGAAAAGTAAGATTTGTTAAGGGCAGCAGGCTGTGATCTTGTGGTGAACATGAATCTTACAGATGAAAAAAACAGTGATTTGGTCAGTTGACTGTAGTGCAGTCACCTTCATGCTTCCTTACTTCTAGCCATGCTTTCACAAAATGACTTGGTCTGTTACCATTGTCAGAATACATGCCCCATTTTTACGGCATATATCATTTGATTTCTAAAGAATCACTTAGTTCCTCACTTATTTGCTCGTTGATTTATTGAAGTTGCTTTAATAATTATACCATTATTAGTTCATGACATTTTTCAGCTCCCAGCAGAGAGCAATTTCCTTGCAAATTCAAATACATTGGTTGCTCGGGTTTCTTTAAAGTATGCAATAAACCATAAAGCCTACAGAAAAGAAAGTTAATACAATAATCTGCAATCACATTTTTCCAAAACTTTAAGGATTTTTCCATTACATTTGCTTCTTATTTGCAACTCATTATTTTTCTGGGGTATTATTCCACTAAGTGCACTACTTCTCATTTAGACACGCGTGGTGAGACCTGACTTTGGTTTGTAGTCCATTGACAATGTTGCTATTTACCAGGAAGGGTATATTGTGCTGATAGAGAGGCTTGTAATTTTCACTAGAAGTGGTTAGGCATGTAGCAGAAAATAATGCAGTTAATTTAGGGAGAAATAAATTTTACTTTAGTAACTGGCCTGCACAGTTCTGCTGTAATAATTGCACAGGAAAGTGACTGCAGTTCATTCAAAGCACAGGATGCCACAAGCACAGCTTATTTATTCAGTTATTGTATGGCTTTTCTATCCAGGTTTTAAATTTCAGTTTGAACCTCACTATTTATACTTTTATAGAACAAAAAAGTTCTTCTGTTTGTTTATTTATTTCAAGAGATTCACCAGGAATGCATACTGAGCAGTAAAGCTCTTTTCTGTTAATCAGCACACTCTTTTCCCCTGCATGTGGAACACTCTTATTATCTAAATGCTGTCTCATACACAGGTTTCCCAGCAACTTGTTTGTCTGGAGAGTGTTTTAACATTTTGTTTGCTATATTGTTAATCAACATTCAGCAACTATATATTAATACTGCAATGGAGATCACTCATATAATTTTAATAACAGTCTCACATTCTTTGAATATCAGTACAGCTCACATTTAGTTTACCGTTCTCATTCCCTAAGAATTTAGGTAAGACTACTCTTGTAGCTGTTAAAGTGGTATTAACACTATTTCTTGTTTAAGAAGCCCCACTTTCCCAATTTTATCAACCGTTAGTGTCAAATAATACTTCCTTACATCCAACATACCCTTCCCCTTTTCAGGTGGAGCTCATGTCCCCTTGTTCTTGTAGTACTAGTAGTAATATTATTAGTTTACTGAACATACCAAATTGCACATTGCAACCTGTTACTAAATAGCAACTAATCCATAGGTACAATACAATACATAAATAGTAGACAGGGTAGTAATACATAACAAAATGTACACTTGAAAACACTGGGCATATATAATCAGTACCATTTATCCTTTTCTTGCTGATATCCTATTATGTACATAAGTAACTTGCAATATATGTTCATGTATTTTACTATAGTGGATTGCAGATATTGAGAAGGAAAATTTAAAAAGAAATCATCATGTGTTCTAACTTGGTTATGCCCACCAGGGGTCTCCACATCCCTGCAACCAGCCGTCCAGCCGGTGCTAACCCGTAACTCCACCAAAGCCACCTTCCTAGTACCCAGGGCAAGGACCTCTCTCTGCCAAAGATCCTTCCATCATAAAGCCCCGACCTGGTTTAACAACCTTCCTGAGGGAATATCAAAGATCCCCGGATTGGACAGTTCAAAATAGCCTCCGAAAACATATCATCGATGGCCAGCTGTGCTGTAATTGCCTGTAGTGGAACACAACCCTGTCTCAAACAGCCCCCCAAGTCCTCTGGGTTCCATGGATGACTGGGCAACTGTAGCAACTGCAGCTGTAATAACTTGTGTGTATATAATAACTTGTGTGTATATAATGATCGTGTAACTCAACGTATGTATGTATCTCACCTGTATGTAACCTCTGCCTATAACTGCACTTATTGTTGTCTCCCCCATCCACATGACAAGGTACCTTTGTAAACGAGTCTCTGACTCAAAGGTTGTAAAACTGATTACTTCAATAAATAAATAAATAAATAACTAATGGCATTACCATTCATCAATCAAAACTGGTTTAAGGAATATAGTAATACTTTTCAGGAATTGTTAGTCTTCTAGATTACAGAGAAAAGATATATTGTCTGTTGGTGAAAGGTACTGTATTACTTTTCTAAGAAGAGGATGCAGCCATTGCCTTCTGCGGGTTTCATACAGTACCACTGGCAAAGTAATACTGCATGTTTTAAGTCTTCCTGAGGTCCCATGCCACATCTACAAAATGCCACTGGATCATCTTTTCCTTTTTTAGTATATCTAGCTAATAATGTATATTGGCTCTTTTATTTATGGCCTTCAGGCACTAGAGCACAATAATGAAGATGTATGTTTTTGGCTCCTAAGATTGTGAGAAAATAAATCAATTCTTCATTTTTAAGATGGTGTGGTGGTGCCTTTTCTAAATAGTTTCTCCACCTGTTTGATACTACTAGGGTCACTATATTTATATATGTGCATAGTTATTTATTTACTTATTAGAGAGGCAACACTTGCGTGTCTTTCTATTATTGCATGAGTCTGTTTTGTTTGTAAGTTGAGAAGTAAAAAAAAGATTACTACAGCTGAAGTTTAATTTGCAGGACAGAAGGATAACAGAACATCGGGAGGATAACAGTGGTACTTAGCTGAGTACCACTACTGCAGATGAAAGTGTTCTGCGGGCAGTATTCCTCTACCATGCTGGTGACTGGAAGGGAAAAGAGCTAATGGTAGGGAGACAGAACAGCTGAGTGGACTGTGAGCGAGAATGCTGGAGGACAATCAGTCCATCAAACAAATAATGTAAACAGCATACATTTAAGTATGTATTTCTTTGGGTTCTTTTTTTTTTATTTTATGACTTTTTATTACATATTAACTGACAACAGTTGTTTGTGAGCAAGCGGATCAGTGTTTTGATTACTTACAGTTTCAGCTATGTTTCAGTCATTGGCAGAACCTGCATATCAAAATAATCTGAAACTTATTAGACAAGCTTGGAGACATCTGCACGATCTGCCATGTTCTGAGACATAAGAATGTTGCAAAAAGAGACTGGGCAGCACAGACAGCAATTGTAGGGGGAGAGAGTTAGAGAGAACAGGCAGAGGAGACGGAAAGAGAATGAGCTGGCAGGGAATCTGACAGTCATATTGAAGCTGTGATGTGAAAAAAAACATTTAGTTCTCACTGTTTCCTTCCCCATATAAATCCAAGAATCACATCATGCAGAGGCTGCTGCTCCCCAAATGCACCTCTAAGTTAATGTTCCTGACATGTTCCCCAGTAGTTAATGCCAGAACCAGGATGGCTTCCTCTTGTGTGGGTTTGGGCACTGTCTGAAACAGGAACCCATCCTGCACTGTATTCAGGATCAATAGGTTCCTGGCACAGGAGGTAGACAGAACATTCCAGTCTACCTTAGACAAATTGAAGTCCTCCATTACTATCACCTCACACTTATCTACTGCCATCCTGATGATGGTACCCAACTCCATCTCCTTGTCCTCATCTTGATTTTGTGGCCTAAAGACTACCCCAACATCATTTTCCTTTCATGTTGCTGTTTGTGTCTGTACCCACACCACCTCTACCTTTCCTTCCATGAGTGCCTTCGTAGTGGCAGTGATGCCCTCCCTCACATAAAGTGTCACCCGCTCCCCTTCCTTTTCTCCTTGTCACATCTTTGGAATGTATACCCTTGTACAGTGAGGTCCCAGTCATAGTGTGGGGTAGCCCAACTTTTGTGACCACCACTAGATCCATTTCCCTCTGCCATCATGGCCTGCAAGTCATCCATTTTGTTCCCATGACTTGTAGCATTTATTGACACTACCCTCCATTACTCCTGATTTCCCCCTTCTTCTTTGATCAAGAGTTACCCTTCACCTCTTCCTGTCTGCTCCCGTCCTTCATGAACCCTTTATTCTTCCCATTTTTTCTCCTATCCCTAGCCCTCTTGTATTCCTCCTACTTACCCCATCTTGATCCACCTATACTTTGTACATGACTGCACACTTCCTCTGAAATCTCCACCCCACTTCTTCCCTTTACAACCCCCTTTGTATTTTCAACCTGGAAGTGGGCCTGGCTACACCCTCCTCTGGAAAATGCTGGGTGGTTTGACCCTTTCTGGCCTCCCTTCAGTTTAAATTCATGTTCCTGCTAATGCATTCCCTCTATCTATTTCCCAAGTAGCCTGGATCCCCTCTGACCTAAGTACAACCTGTCAGATGTGTAGAGGATAACTTCCCAGTTCCCTATGTACCCAAATCCTAGCTCCCTGTACCATCCCCTCAGCCAGCTATTAAGCCTCTCTCTCCCATGTTTTCTAGCTGTACTGGTCCTCAGATAGGTAGTTCCAGACAGCACACCCACCACTTTCACAGCCCTACTGCAGGTAGGTAGCTCTTTCAAAAAGGCTACCAATCTAGCCCCTCCCCAACAAACCTGCCCCACTACTCTAAACCTCTCCTTCACTGTCTCTACCTCATATCCTACAAGGTCATTAGTACCTATTGCAGATGGACAACCACATCCAGATTTTACCCTCCCCTGTGCAAGTGGGCCTACCATCAGGCCTGTGCATTCTTCTGCCATTCTCTGGATACACACACCAGTCTCTTTCCTTGCTGACCCCTCTCCTAGCCTGTCTAATCCCTTCCAATTTTAAATCCCATATAACTATGAATCAACTGCCACCCACCCCTGTCCCACTTTTTTCCATCCCATTCCCCCATCCTGCTGCTCCCTTCCTGCTACCTGTGCTCTCCCTCCTTCTCCCAACAGCTCTCTGCATATCACCCTCTCCCCATTCTTATATGCTCCTAGTGCATTCCCAGCTCCAGTTGAATCATGACTTCCCTGTTTCTTCACCCCACCTTCTTCCTATTCACTCAAGGATGCCCTCTTCTCATCCTTTTGCCCTTGCCCTGCTTCTTCTTCCTCTCCTGTCCATTTGTAGTCTCTCCTGAATCCCCACTACAGATCAGTTACCCCTCTACCATCTGTGTTCCATCTAAGTCAACTTTCTCCCCACCAGTACTCAGTGGTTGGAAGTGATTATTTACTGGTTCTGCTGTGGGTAGTGCATCTGCCCCCTCCACTGCTGAGCCCATCTTCTTCTCCCTCTGGCCCTCCATCCCTCCTCCATAGGCCTCCTCTCACTCTGGAGCAGTGGGTCTGAGCACAACTGGACCCCCAGTCCCCCTCCTTCCCAACTTCTTGCTTCTTCCTCTTGCTTGGCCCAGCTCCCCTGTCTCCATGCTAGTATTCTAAACCCCCTCTTTAGCAATTGCACCTCAACCATCAAACAACCCAGATTCTACACACTGTATAACCCCTTGCCTCCCACATTGTTCCCAGGAACACTGCATCCAAACACCCCCTAAGCACAACTCCCTCCCCCTTCTTGCCTCCTGCCTCAGCATTCCTTACAGTCACTACCCCACCTGCCTCCTTAGGCTTGCCTCAGATAGGTAGTTCCAGACAGTACACCCACCACTTTCACAGCCCTACTCCAGGTAGGGAGTATTTCAAAGTGGTACTCCCATCTGCCTTCGCAAGCCTACCCAGATAGGGAGTAGTTCAAAGTTGTACTCACACTAGCCTAGGCAGGCCTGTCACAGATAGGGTGAAGTTCAAAGCAATTCCCGCACCTTTTTGTGTGCCTACCCCAGATAGGGATTCATTTGAAGCCATATACCCTCTTGCCTTCTCAGGCCTACCTCAGATAAGGAATACTCCTGACTTCTGTCCCTACCTGCTTCCACATGTCTACCTGGTTTGGGCATGTTTGCCAACTAGTAATTCCTGACTCCACTTACTGTTCCAGCCCTTTCACTTTAACTAAGGAGTGACTCTCCTTGTTAAGTATTAATTACTTTACATTAAGTAATGTAAGCACAGTGCTAAAAAGTATTCAAGATGTAAAACAGCAATGAAACTGAAATAATCTTTCCTGCCTATTAAAGTTAATTTGTGCACCACAACATCCATGCATATATACTGTATGTTCACAATAAAGAACTTATAGCAGGCAGCATGTACACCTCTTTAAATCCAACCCCTTTTCTGCTTGTGTTACCCCTGTTGTCTACCCTTCCTCTGGCTAGTATATACCACTTCTGATTAAATTGCTGCTACTCTGTTGACTTCTCATACTGTTATTAATATACGCCACTGTAACCATACTGGCTTCTCTGTATAAGTGTCACTATCACATGTGCCTCCTAGCATTGTAACCCATTTCCTGGTACACATAATTGCCTGTGTATGTATCCATCATGTTCGTTATCACTTGTGCTTGAAAACTATGTAACCCTACTGGAACTGAGATTGCTTGTACTTGTATTGTCTTCTATGTGATGAGGTACCTTTGGAAATGATCCTCTGGCTCAAAGGTTGTAAACCGATGTTTAAATAAATAAATAAATTAGTTTAATAGATATAACAAAATGCACTGTTTAGAACCTTGTTTGAAGTTATACTACTAGTTACCCACCATCAGTGTCATTTGCTTGTATCTAGTAATTTTTTCCCCATTGTCTACTCACAATGTTTGATGCCTTAATGCTGGATGATGCACTCTATACCTTTTGAACACACCTTCAATGCCACATTTCCACAATTAAATTACACATCACATTGAGTAACAGGGCTGTGCCAGGTGTTACACTTGGTGAACAACATCTTCTGCTGACTGCCACCCCATGCTGCCACCCACAGTGTGATGCCCTTGTACGCTGGCACTTTGACTCTGGACCACAGATGAGGACTGCTTGAGACAACTACTGAAATACAAGAGAAAGCAAGGTATAGCCCCCCATCCCCGCAGCAGCTAAGCTCCTGATTGGAGCAAACAACAATCCACTAGTGGCAGCAGTCCCAGAAAAGTAATGGGAAATAAATTCAATGTACACGCTGGATTATAAGATGCCCACAGGTCCAAAGGGCAGAAACTGGCCTGGCAGACCCTATACCTAGGAATCAGCTGTTTGAGTGGTGGAGGAATATAAGAACTATTTAAAATGTGCTCCCAATGAAGCTCCCAAATAGCGCAAACAACAATTCAATAGCTGTAACAGTCCCAGAAAAGGCTATGGAAGTAAATTAAATGTCCAGGCTAGGACAGAAGAAGCACAGTGGTCCAAAGAACAGTGGCCCAGCTGTCCTGGGAGTCCCCATACCTAGGGATTAAAAACTGTTCAACTGTCTTCAAGTGTAGTACAATATCTTATTCACTTTATCTACTAAATCAAAGTTATGCTCGGATCATTTCAACTTATGTGGTTTTATTAACCCTAAAATGGCAACATCCAATTTATCTTCCACCACAACTCAATCTAGCTATTGAGGGGCACTATATAATTTCCCTTTCTTGCTGTAAAACAAATCGCCTTTGTCTTTTTTGGAATAATTATCATCCCATTAGTCTAGGTCTATGCATGTGTCTCATTTAACAGTTGTTGCATATTACTTAACCTTTCACTCTGACATATTTTCACTATAGTTGTATCGTCAACATATTTCAGAACTTCACAAATAGCTGATATGTAATTTATTACAATTAAGAAAAGTTTGGGCCCCAATTTGATTCCCTGAGGGATGCCTCCCTTACCTACACCCCACTTAGAATAAGACGCAACAATTTTGACATGATGCATTAGCTATCTTAAAAATTCACTGATCCATCTATTAGTGCTGGATCAAAATTATACTGTACAAGTTTTTGAATCAGGGTCCTGTAGTTTATAAGGTCAAAAGCTTTTGAAAAGTATATTAAGATAGATCTACATACTGAACCTTCCTCTACAGAACAATGTGCTAAATATGAATATTTCTCCAGTGAGTGAATAGAAGATCTATCCCCCACTGACCCAAATTGTTAAGCATCAACAAGACTCTTAAATAGTCAGTCCAAAAACCAGTAAAAGCCCCATAAACCTTTACAATGGTCACAGTAAGGGATGTAGGCATAAGATCTTTAGTTATGCCTAAAGGAGGAGGAGAAGAAGCTCTGGGAATCACCACTGTGTTGTTTGCTTTTCATACAGGTAGAACTGCTTCTTCTTCTACTGTGTATTATATCATACAGTCATTAGTATCCTAAATTATAAGAGACATTGTTTTGGACTTAATACCCCAGAATATTTCTAGTGAAAAAAAAGAAACACAATCCTAGAATATGCACAGTATGTGCTGTCTTGGACTTTTTTGGGGGTGGGGATTCTGAGTGTTTTACTTTCCTTTTATCACCATTTTGTGATACATTTCATGAATGACAGTTGGTAGTGGAGAAGAATGTAGTGGTTGAGAGAAGAGAGTGTTAGACAACTGGTGTCTGTGTTGGGTAGGGGTTTTCCTACCAAGAGCAGGCAGGCCAAACTCCTGAAGGGAAAATAATTAAATAACAAAGATTTCCTTCTTGGACCCCCTTGGAAGCAGGTCAGGCAGCACTCCAGAGAGATAAATTAGGAAAAATAATGCTCCAGGGGACCCCATCAGGCACATGGCAGGCAGCGCCTCTAAAAGGAATATGTTAAATAAAAAATGGTTTCCTTTGTCCCCTCAGGAGAAGGGCTGTAGTGCTCCTGTGTGGAAAATTAAATATAAACTGCTTTCTGTGTCTCCTAAGCAGCAGGGCGGGCAGTGCTCCTGAGGGGAAGCAATTAAATAAAAAAGTGTTCTCTGTCCCAGTGGAAGCAGGGCAAGCAGCACATCTGGGGGAAAAATAATTAAATAAAATAGTGGTTCCTTTGTCTCACTGGAAGCATGCAGGCAGCACTCCAGAGGGGAAAATTAAACATAAATCTTTGTTTGTTTGTTTTGGTTTGGGAGCAGGTCAGGCAGCACTCCTGAAGGGAAAATAAATAAAAAAGGGGTTCCTCCATCACCACGAGAACAGGGCTGGCAGTGCTTGCAAGGGAAAATAAATGAAAAAGGTTTCCTCTGTCTCATTGGGAGAGCCAGGCAGGCACTGTCAAGGGGAAACTTCAAAACAAGTGTTTCATGTTACCTCAGGAGCAGGGCAGGCAGTACTTCTGAGGGGGACATAAATAAACAAGGTTCCTCTGTCCCTCAGGAGTAGTGCAAAGTTCTCCAAAGGGGAAAATAATGAAATAAAAGGAAAAGGATTCATTCCCCTGTCTCCTTAGAAGCAGGGCAGGTTGCACTCCTCAGGAAAAAAATAAATATAAAGTGAATGTTTTTGTATCCCCTTAGATGCAGAGCTGGCAAAGTTTCTGCCATGCCCTTTTACACTCACTGTCTTCACTGGATACCACTGGCAGATCTCATAATGAGAAAATAATTACATGAAAAATGGTTTCTTTGCCCCTGCAGAAGCAGTGTGAGCAGTGATCCCAGGAGAAAAATTATTAAATAATTATAGGTCTTCCTCTGTTCCCTTGGGACAAGAAAGGCCTTGGTCTGAATGGAAAATAATAAGAAAAGAATGGTAGTGTGGGTTGTCCGCTCAAGAGTAGGGCATGCAGTGCTCCTGTGTGAAAAATTAAATGAGAAACTGAGGATGGAGGAAAAGGGTGCCACTGGACAAGCAGCCAACTTGGGGATCAAGAAGGGGGTACACAGGATTCCCTGGACATAATTTAGTGAAGGTGGGATAGGGTGTACTACTTGAGAACAGAGATTTTCTTAGTGGTATGGTGAGGGAATGTTTTATTTTTAAAAGAAACGAAATTCTTAAAAAAAACTATGTTAGTGTAACTTTAGGGTTGCAGACAAACCACAAAAAGTCAGGAAATGCTGAGTTTGGTTAAAAGAAGTCACTAACCCTGCATGTTCTATGTAAGCAGGATAATAGGATTACATATCTCAAATGTCTGGGTCAATAACACCTCAATTTTTTGCTGACAAGTTCTGTTTTTTTAATGGAAATTGAATAGAAAATTAAAGTGTTTTACTTATCTAAAAATCAGATAAACTCTGGGAAATTAATTATGCCAACTGAGCTTAGAACTTCAGCATTTTAGGACTGTTTGTATGAGACCCTCTTTTTATGGTCATAAGAGTGCCCAGTCCAGATTGACTAAGAATAGCATCATGATCTACACTGTACTGTAAAACAATGGTAGGAAATATATTATTCTAACTGGCTGACAGCATTCTGAAAGGGTTAGGTTAATGACTGAAATCCTTTATTTAAAATTGAACAATTAAAATTTTAATTATGAAAACTTTGTTTCCTATGCACAATCCATACATGCCACAGAAATGCAGTGCATACACAGCCCTATGTCAAAAAGTCACTCATTGGGTGTTCTCTCAGACCTGAAATAGTGTGGGTCCCTACTGCACCAGATCCCCTGGTGTTGCACAGCATTGTGCACAGCAATAGTCAGGGTGATTGTCCTGGGATGAGGCATGGCTACATGTAATTCATTATGCCAGACCCAAGGTGTGGATTGACAATAGAGGTTCCCAGGCTATGCAGGGGCATTGACATAGCAACTATGCACCACTTCCTAGCAGTGACACATGGCCAAGACAGGTGTCCTACTACCTCATCCCTCCTATCAGGCAACAAGAGCTAGAAGCTACCATTTGGTTCATCAACTTGTATACTATGTCCCTTAAGATAATGTGGGACATCAATGCCCACAATTCTCTACTGTACACAGAGCAGGGGATTCAGTCCACTAGTGAGAAGGGCATCCAGTTGTATGCCTGCTGGCATTTTCTACTTCATCCATGTTCCTTCCCCTGGCCCTTCTGCACTACTATATACATGTAAGGTGGGACACAGAAAGATGGACTGGGATAGTGAGTGATGTATGACATACACCTGTCCAGAGATGTGGGTAAGCATGGCCCAGGTATATGCCTTTATCGATTACCCAGGCCGTCATCATGCACAGGCCCCATTCATTTTAAAAAATGAAACCCAATTAGTTTAATAATAGCATTAAGGTAATCCAAGGATTGGTTTATGTTTGTAAGTATAACCCTAGGGACATAAGGCTATTGGTTGCACCTAATAGCTCAAGATCTGCTAGGATTAGTTTAACTGAGGTAACACAAGCCTGTTCATGACTTAATGCTTAATTACCCTGCAATGTCTGTATGTTGCTAACACGAAACTCTGTATATCCTTACCCTGCCTGTATTTGTTACCATATTCCTTGTAATCTCCTGAATTGTACCTGAAAATAAGCATCTATTTTTGTCTAGTGTGCTTACCCAGTTAACAAAAGCTAAATATATAAAATTATTTCTTCTTTTGGAGATAGTTATACAGTTTTGTTTTGAGTATTGCAATATTACCTGACAAAAAATTACTTTTATTGTCATTTATGATTTTATTGTTAGGAACATGAAATTGTAATTTTCTTCATGGGAAATTTTCATTATAAGGAATACATTGGACAATGTCTTTTGTTAATGCTTTCTTAACAGCAAAGGGAATTTTCTTAAAATGCAGGATGAAAGGAGCTTCCAAGCATTATTTTATTTTATTTTATTTATTTATTTAGTTTTTGTTGACTGGGTAAGTGCACTAGATTAACATTGTAAATGCTATAAATATGGGTACCACCAAGCAAGGTGTTTGGTGAGTTCTGATAACAATATTGCTCTGGGCATTTTGACTTTTCTAATAGCACACATTACTCTAGTACAAACAGTACCAACATAACAAAATTCTGACAGACTGTGAATTGTGGAGATTAAATACCAATAAGAGAAAGGTATTGCTCTGTAGTTTGACCTTGGAGGAACCAAGGGTTGGGTATCCCATGATATTGGTGCTGGGTGAAGGGTGCCTACAATAACAGTGACCCCTTCCCCAGTGCATTGTAGGGATGGCCACAGGACAGTAGAGCAGCTGGATGGGGAAGTGGGCAAGTATAGTGACAGGATATCACTATATGTATGCATGCAGAGGGGTGGGAATGGGCACAAACAGCGAGGGGCAGAAGGGGATCCGAGGGGTAATGCCACAGTGGGTTTCCAAGCTGATCCCATGGTGTGGTGGGTGGGTTGCCGGCATTGGTCCACAGGGTACTGGGTTTGGGTCTGGGTGCTGGTGTACTTTTGTTGTGCCCAGCCTGAACCTTTTTTTATTCTTAATGCTTTCACACACCCACTGACATGCACCCCCCTGGAGTTGAGAATTCTTTAATAGGGGTTGTGGGGGGTGAAGACCCCCATGGGGGGATATGGGGAGTACAGCCCCCCACAGAAAACCTTAAAAAACTAAGTCCCTGGCACTGTTTTGCTGTGCACCGGGGTGTCAGAGTGCCAATAATAAAATGTTGGCAGTTCGACTTTGCAATAACGGCGATCACCTTTAGGCTTTCACTGTTATCACATAGAACTAAGGATTGTAATAAATAAGGAAAATATCTGAGTTATTACTGACATAGCTAATCAACTGCCATTATAATAAGAACATTAGTTATCCCCTCTTTGTGTCCTTAGTATTTAGGCCACAAAACCTTCAGACCTGAAACTTAAAGGAAAAATTCTTCATAGGAACTTGGAAAGACATGGGACTTTTATGCCTCTTGACTTTATACTTCTTAAGGTCCACTAGAAAATGGATAAGAGAAATGCTCTCCTGTGATTTTCTGGCAGCATTCTCTACCCATATGTTTAGCAGACATCTCCCAGTAAAGAAAAATAGAGCTGGTATGTGGCTCACACTTCCGTGCTTCCAACTTACACTTACACTGAAATCTGTTTGCTCTGCTCACCACTGCTCACAGTGGGTTAATGCAGCATTTCTTATATGCAATACCTCAGTCACATTCTAAGTAGAAAATGGGTAAAGTTGGGTCAATACCAACAATTTTCTAAGTGTGATAAGACACTTCAGTGTGTGGGGTGTTTGGGGAAACCCATCCTTCCAGATGCCATAATGGCCCTTCACCTGAGGCATCGGGCTCCTCCCCTGCAGCAGGGGAAGAGTGATATCCCTGAAAACCTCACACCCTGTTGGGTCTTATCACTTATGCATCTCCATCTGAACAGGAAGTCTTGCACTGAAACCCATTTCATGTTTTACTGGTCTAACTATCCTATCATGAGACCATAATATGACATGTTTCATAGTGTTTCTAGATAATAAAATACTGTATTTGACCATGGTCATTAGGTTCATTAGTCTTAATTAAATATATAACTATGGTTTCACACTTAATTATCTTTTTTTTTCAAATTTATCATTTACAGTGAATCTTTTCTCATTTCTGCAATTCTTCCTGAAGTGCATCAACTAGGACACTGCCTTAATGCAAATTCAGTCAGAACAAATTCTTTCATTCCATTGCATTAGAAATATGCTAATGGCATTTGGTCTACTTTCCTAATACTGTCTCATCCAATTGCAGTCTCTTTTCATCAGAGTTTCTATGTTGACACAGAATGTTGAAACACCTTGCAGCTGCAAAACTCTGTGCAAGTTCTGTAAATCTAATGGCTTTAGAAACATTCTGGTCATAGTTTAAAGAGCATGTGCTCACAGCTAATAACTAGGCAAATTGTTACTTTTTGCATTTTAATTAATTAGTACAGTAATTTCTACTTTTACAATAAAACTGTTGTTTTTGCAGTGGAACGTGGACAGTAATTACTTTCTACTTTTAGAATAAACAGTTGTTTTTGCAGTGGAACATGTGGGTTTCCACCTTTTCAAACTATTAAAAAATATTCACTGGAATTCTAATAGTTTGATGTCTGAAAATCTCAACTACTTAGGAACCAGTGTATCTCAAAACTTGTAGGTATATTTCTGTCTTTTTCCAAAGAAATTGATATTTCTATTAGCAACAAAGTATATCCTTTATATGGCTATAGTATTGTGATCCACCTTATTCTTGTTAAAAGTAATTTCCTTCTGTTTTCTTCTTCCAAAGTTAAATTAGTTAGGAAGCAAGTATTGATCACCTGCTAAATCTTAAGGAAAAAATTGCAAATTATCAACTATCACATATTTCTATTACAGCTCTAATATTTAGTAGAAGAAAGCTTTATTTCTCTGAAATAATGTGTAAACAGTTTTGCAGTTTCACAGAAAAATACATAGACAGTCTTGCCAGTAAATAATTTCTGACTTCATAATATAAGGATTCCATTGGATTCTTTGTTTCACTAGTAGGTGGTAAAGAGAAAAGAAAATACTAAAAAAGTAAGTTAAGAAACAAACAAAAGCAAATTATTATTGCAAAGGCATATAATGGTCCCAGACCTTCATTCTTTAAGATACTATCCATACAAGGCACATGCTTTAAAATTTCTCTACAAGTTCAGCATTTAATTTAATTAACTGTCAGTGTTCCTCCGTGGCTTACTCACCTGGGTGGGGCTGTGGGCACAGGCCATACTCGACGGAGGACTGAACTCTGTCACCAACTGAGTGTTGCAGCAGGTGTAGCCAGACCTGGAAGTGGGGCATCATCTGTGGGGCTGGCATTTTTCATGCTGTGTCCCCAGGAGGTGTGGCATGCAATGGCGTAAGGCACTGAAGCACTGATGTTTGGCATGCCTCCCCAACAGCTCAGCTTCAGCTGCTGCTCCCCCTGGCCTCTGCCAGGGATCAACCAGGCACTAGTCACTCATCCACCCTTCCCCCTAAGAGGAGAACAGCACTGCTCAGTCCTCCACCCCAAGCCAGCTGTCTTGACTCCCCGGATCTGTTCCTGAACCCAGGTCATTGGCATTACAAGCAGAAGCTCGGCCACTGCACTGGCAGGCCGACTTGATTAGTGGATATCTTTTCTTCCTGTGTTTATAAAGGTGAAACATCCACAGCCTTTATTCAGTAATAATGGGGTCTCTGAACATTTTAAAACTGACTTCTGAAGCCATCTACAGCTCCTTCTGCTGGCTATCCCAGGAGCACTTATTAAGGTATTCATATTTTTCATGCTGTTGCACTCTGTGTCATAAATGCAATTTATGTATGGCTGTGGAGGAGGGGTCAGAGAAACTGTCCAAAGAACTTCATATACATATGAAGAGCTTGTGGTGCCCAGGAAACACTAATTATTTTAACATTTATTGAAGGATATATTGTCATGTCCCACAGAGGTCTCCTGTATAGTATGGTTCTGTTGATTTACAGTATGTGTAAAGTGCAATTTGTTTAAAGACATCTAATTACTTGTTATCTATTTTAATAAGGAATATCACATAAAACAAAATAGTATTATCTGCATTTGTGTTGATACAAATTAGGTAACTATTTTCCCATGCATATAACCTCTGTCAACCTGAGCCATTAAGTGTTTGCATTAATAAATGCCTAAATGGCCAGTTAAACTGTTACAGTGGTGACAAAATACAATAATAATGATAGAAAATACTCATCAAGTCAAAGAAAAAAGTTTAAGTTGATTGGAGAATTTTGAAAGTAAATTCCTTAAGTACTGCAATATCTCAAGGTAAGCACTGAAATATATTAATTAAAATGTTATTTGCATCTCCCCATTAATCTTAATTTACAAATCATTGAAAGTAAATTGTTTCCAGCCACTACAGTAATAAGTCTCTGTGCAATAAATGCAGAAGGTAAGACTTTACTAAATGGTATTCACCTTGTGCCAAGCTAAGGTTTTGCAAATTGTTTTATAATAATTTGCATGATCAAGCAAGTTGACCTAAGTTTACGAGTATGCACCATATTTTAGATGTCCTGTATTTATTTTATAATGACAATATATGCATGTATTTTTTCTGCTATAATTTTCTGTCCTCCCCTTGACCCCCATCCCCCTCCCAGACTCCCCAGCTACATCACTCAAATTATCATGGACTTACTGGCTCTGCTCCCATGGGTTTACCACCCCCCGGGGTGGCAGATAGCCTGGCTCAACCCACATTCAAGGATCTAGTGGAGCCACACCAATGTCATCAAAGTGGGGCTTGTGAGGGACTGGGGAATCATCCTTCAAGTCAGTGTGATTTTCCATCTGATCTTCTCCCTTGCAGTGAAGCAGTGAACAGCACTGTCAGTGATGTGACTCTATGTGTGCACCTGTACATATGATGCCCAATGGCTGCCGCTCCTCCTCTACCCCAAGTTGCAGTAATGGCATTCTACCTACCAGCCACCACTGGGGGCCAGGATTATGCTGGGTGCCACACCAACCCCCCACACCAGAGAAGGAGAGCAGTCCTTCAAATGCTCAATCCTCCTGCCCTTGGCCAACTCTCCAATGATCTGAGCTCAAGGCATGAACCTGGGTCACTGGCATTGTGAGCGGTACAATCTGCTGCTGCACTGAATAGCCAGCTGTCCTGCAGGTATATTTCAAAAATCTCTGACTTTTTTTTTGGTGGATTAACATCTTATTTTAGAGTTTATTTGCTGTTAAACCTTGCTCTGTTTTTCTTTCTCTTCCCCTTTTAAATCATGCACCGCTTCCCAAATGTTCTACTCATTCTCTTGCATTCCTCTTCCAAAAACATTCTTCTCACTCCCACTGTCCACCTGTATCATCTGCTGCCTTAGTAGTAGCCTCATCTGGGACTCCTAGCTCCAACTTAAAGCCCTCTTGTGATTATCCCCCCTTCACCAGTACTAATTCCCCTCCTCCCTCCACACTGTATGTAAATAGTTTCCATTAAGCTAATCGTGAACCTGCTACTACTCCCAGCAAGGGATGTCAAGCTTAACTCTTTCCTCCTTTTCCTCCCTCTTTATTCTCCTCCATGGGTGTATGGTTCTCCATCCTAATGTTTACAGTCTCCTGTCTAAAACCGGCCACAATATTGTGAATCATACCCCTTAAGCCTGATGTGTTGGCCATTTCAGAGATATGCCTTTCATCCAGAACTGGGAATAAGACCATTTTCCCTCCCTTTCTGTGCTGTCTACAAGCAGCATTGTGTGGTCAGAGTGATGGAAGGGTGGCTGTGTATGGTTTCAGTTTGAGATTTGTACCCAGCTCTTTTTTCCCTCTTTACATGAACTAGTCAGTAAACTCGCCATCCTGTTATCACTCCTTCTTTTCATTAATGGCACCTAGCTGCTTGCATGGATCCAAACTAAATTCTATGTTTATAACAAACTAAAAACAGAGTACCCACTCTAGGTTGGGGTGCTTAGGATAAAAAGAGTAATAAATACTAAACAATCCAGCACTCACCACCTTTATAAATAATGGATGCTGCTCTCTGATAATTGTGAAAAAATGCCCAAATTTATTTGAGTGCCACAAATAACACCTTGATGCATTTTGGATATGATAAATCCTTTCTCAAAAGGCAGTTGGTCACACCAATTGGTCGCCTTACAGTATATAGTCAGTATAATAGTGACGTCATGATGATGCATCAAAATACATTCAAAAGTGTAGTGAATAAAGTGCATAATACTTGCAAATCACATATGTACATTCAAATTCTTATACAATATAAATATGATACACATCATTCTAAATGACATAAAATAAGATAACATGACTAATTACACAACAACATTAATTAAAAATTTGGATAATCAAGAATATAATTCACTCTATAACTTCGCTCTCCTGGTTGTCTTGATGGGGTGAAATTTCATTGTAAGAGGGTAATCAAGGAGTCTGTTTTAGTTTTTATCACAGACACAGCTGTGGAGATAAAACACATAAACTCAGAGAAATCTTTATATATTGCCTATTGCATCAATGCCTAAATAGTTCCATCAATAAATTAATTAACATTTTAGAACACATACCTAAATACATAAATAAATGAATAAATAAATACATAAAGAAATAAATATGTAGGCACTTGGTAAAGGATCACTACTACAGGTAGTCAATAAATTCCTGGAGCAGACCCTGGAATAAATCCATTCATATATTTATACCTTCAGCATCTGTACATGCATTTTTGTATTGAATGAAAACAGAAATGGTTAGTCATATTTTGACGCATCATCATGATGTCACTATTATACTGACTATATAAGGTGACCAATTTGTGAGACCAACTGCTTTTTGAGAAAGGATTTATTGTATCCAATATGTGTCAAGGCATTATTTGTGGCACTTAAATAATTTTGGACATTTTTTCACAATTATCAGAGAGCAGCATCCACTATTTATAAAGGTGGTGAGTGCTGGACTGTTTAGTATTCATTCATCTAGATTCTATTCTTGCTTCATCTCCTCTGTCTCCTTTTTGTCAGTTTCAGGTGATTTCCCAGTTCTGGAAGATTTCAAGAACAGCTGTCCCTTCTCTCAGCTAAAAATCTATTCCAAAACGTGTAATCACTTCTTCTCATGCAGCACATCTCTGAGTTAACCTCACATACCTCCCTGTGGCAGAGTGTAGCGGGAACTAATTAAACACAGAGCTAATCAAACAGTAGGGAGCTAAACAAACACAGAGCTAATCAAACATAGAAAACTCTAGAAGCCTCCAGATAGGGAAGACTCTGTAAATATCCAGGCAGGAAGCTAATAGAACACAGCTGCAGTCAGTGTTTATTAGGGCCAGTGTATGAAACCCACCTAGGCAACAAAAGAGAGAGAGCAAGAGATAGAGACCTGGGGAAAAGATGGAAGCTGTGTTGCAAATGGAAAGTTCAAGCTACAGAGACTTTTGGAAAGGACTGTAACATTTGTAAGTGGACATTGTTATACTCCAAGTCCAAAATGATAGCACCTGTGGCAGAGAAAAATGATCAAACTCACACTAAGGTTATCAGCAAATGCAGTGTGGTTTATTGACAGCTCAGGCTACATACGCAAAGCCCCTAGCACCTCGGCGGTTAAACCTTCCAAGGGGCATGATAGGGAAACAAACAGGTACAACTCAGATAGCCCCAACCAGGTGAATCACAGCATCTTGTGATAAGAACCAACCAATAATTAAATAAATAGTTGAATACAAACATCCAAACACACAATATTACAAAAACCTACTTACAGTTGTATATGTGCTGCTGATCTAAATAGCACTCAATTCAAAAATCACTACAGATGCAGCACAGTATTAAGTATACAAAAATACATGCAGCTTTCCCTGAAAATTCAGAAACTGCTTTTCTTAAAGGGGAAGGGGTAATATTTCTAATATATGAACACATATAACCAGATTTAATTCAAATATCCAGAATTATCCCCAAGAAAATGGGAAATACTGCAAAGTGCTCATAACAGTAGATAAGGAAGGGAAACCGGGGAGGTAAGAAGGGGAAGGAACAAAAGGCAACCTTTAGTAAATCAGGTTGTGATCACCCATTTCATGTAAATATACATATACTGTAAATATCCAAAAGAGGATCCACACTCTTGTATATTTCAGGTAGGAGGCCAGAGTACATCTTCTTATGAAGATAGTGACAGACACTTCCTGTAAAGATTGAAAAAGACAAAAATATACCATTTAGAAAAATTGAATCAAAAGACTGTAACCAATCTATCTTTTCTTTAGGAATGGCTTAAGGTCCCATTGATCATTGAGATCATCAGATTTTACACTCCTCAACCTATAAATCCATACACTTTCTTTCCTGAGCAGTGCATTAACCCTATCACCCCTATAAGGAAGGGGGGAACCCATTAAATTCCCATGAAGTTCAAGTCTTTAGGGTCAGAAGCATGATACCATGAAAAGTGTAATCCCACAGGTGTATCCAGCCTGGCATTACAGAAATTCCTGATGTGCTCCTGTATTCACAATTTGAGTGACCTAGTTGTATGACCAATGTATAAGATACTGCATGAACACCATCGTGTGTAAACAATAAAAGAGATATCACAAGTAATGAACTCTTTAATGTAAAAAAATCTTACCATTGCCAGTATGTATAAATTGTTTACCTGCCTTGCACTAGTTGCACACATTCCATCTATGACATTTAAAGGACCCTTTGGGTTTTCTGCCTAGCCAGTTTTCATTTATTTTTTTTCTGCTGGAAGTCTTGGGTGTACCAACCTGTCCCTAATATTTGGACCACTAGAAAAAGTAATTATTGGTCTCTCTCCCACACCTGCAGACAGATGTGGATCAGAATGTAACAGGGGCCAGACTCTATATACCACAGTACCTATTTGTCCAGCCCAATTATTAAATTCTGTCACAAATGTAATATGTGCTGAATCATTCCCTGTGCTTCTGGCCTGATAGTTCAGTAGATCTTCTCTATTCCTTGCTTAAGCTCTGTTCATTGCATCAGTAATGTTCTGCTGGCTATATCCTCTAGCGAGAAATCTCTGCTCCATTTCTCTAGCCTGGTCCCTGAAACTACTGTCACTAGAACAGTTCCTGTGCAGGCATAGAATTGGACAACATGGAATAAATTAGTCTTACTGGGTGTGCACTGTCTGCCCTCCAATACAGAATTTGCAGCGGTTTGTTTATGAAAACATTTAGTCTGAATGTCAGTTTCTTGCCCCAAAGGTTTAGAGATGGACAAGTCTGAAAAATCAATCACATCCACACTGATCTTGTGAGTGAAACATAGGTTAAGTGTATTGTCATTCATCCATATTACAAATTCCTCAATTTCAGAGGGGTCCCTGTTCCAAATACATAAAATGGTGTCAATAAAGTGGGTCCAAAATTTAATTCTGAGAAGGTATCTGTTCACTCCTTGATTAAATATAATCTCCTCTTCCCACCTACCCAGAAACAAATTAGCATACCAAGCTGCCATGGAAGCACCCATGACTGTGCCACACATTTGATGGTAAAACTCCCCCTGAAAACTCAAAGCAGTTATGGGTCAAGATAAAATGTAGTGCTTCCAAAATGAAGTTAATGGGTACATGGTCCTTCTCGGGTATTTTCTCTAAAAAGTACCTACATGCACCTCTACCATCCTCATGTCGTATGCAGGTGTACAAGGACTTGGCATCTATTGTGACTCAGATCATATTCTCCTCCCACACTGACTCAGATCATATTCTCCTCCCACACTACCTTTGACAATTTATTCAAGACATCAGTAGTGTCTTTAGTGTAAGATTTAAGTTTAACCACATGTTTTTGTAGAAAAAAATCAGTAAATGTTCCTAACCTACCTGTATCTGTCAGGGAGCTGATACCTGAAATAATTGGCATTCTGGGGAGTCCATGAGATTTTTTATGTATCTTGAAGAAAGCATAGTAACTGGGGGTTGCTGGATGTTCATTCCAAATGTATTCTAGTTTCTTCTCAGATATATTTCTCCCTCTAAGACACCAGATTGTAACAGTTGACACAACTCAATTTTGTATTTATTCATTGGATTGCAATGGAGTTTAACATAGCTGCCTGGGTCCTCCAGCAAACTCATTACCATACCCACATATTGTGTTTCCCCCATAACAACTATGTTACCTCCCTTGTCAGCTGGTTTGACAATAATATCTGAATATCCTGACAGGTCCGATAATGCTTTAAATTCACTAGATGTTACATTTGTGTTCCTTGGTGAAGCAGCTTTCTCTAGGATATTATTTACATTTTCCATAACCATTTTTTCAAATACAGCAATAGCAGCATTATTCACATTTGGCATGAAGTTAGAGTCTGGTTTAAATAGTCTTTTCCTCTCCTGCAATATATTTTTACTCGAGCTTGTAATTCTTACATCATTCTGTACCATGCCAGTGTCACCTGCCTCATCAAGCGGCTGTTCCAATGTTTCATCATGTAGCTCAATGCATGGAAAGTCAAGAGAAAAGTCACTACTTACAGAGGCAGGGGGGTCAAGTCCCCCCAGTTCCACTGATAGCATCTACTGTATAACCAGGTCCAGGTCCTCTTGTGGTTCCAGTGTAGTTTTAGAAAACTCCATTGTGTTCGCAGCACGATCTCCTACTCACTCCTGACTGAAAACATATTTTAACTTGATTTTCCTGAAGAGCTTGAAAAGCTCCACATTTACTTGAAATGCATTTAGTTGTAGTATGTGGATGAAGGAAAGTTCTCTTTTCAAGACTGCTATTTCAGTGTCCATTAGAACTCTCTGACAGATTAATTATTTGTAGCTCCTGCCTCTCTCCCTACGAAGCGTGCTCTTCTTGTTGTTGGGTGCAGTTCTTTTTTCCTCTTCTGCCTCTCCTGGTTTTTCTTTTTCTCTGGGTGGTGCAGGTTCTGGAGTACCTGTGTTTGAAAAAGGCTCAGGTGAGTAATCACTTCCAAGTAGCAGTTC
Source organism: Neoceratodus forsteri (assembly GCA_016271365.2). Lineage (NCBI taxonomy): Eukaryota > Metazoa > Chordata > Ceratodontiformes > Ceratodontidae > Neoceratodus > Neoceratodus forsteri. The sequence goes on from CM028130.1 coordinate 423,378,122, forward strand.
TGATTTCAAGAGTCAAAAAGTAGGATGAACTCCACTATTTATAATATTTCAGTAGACGTTATTTGTATTCCTACACCCACTGGGCAATGGTTTTATCTAATGTACATGATTAGAACAACTCTGTTTTGGGCCTCATGAAGTGGTGACACCACAAAACCGTTGCCCCGTGGGTGTTGGAATACAAATAAAGACTATTGAAATATTATAAATAGTGAAGTTCATCCTACTTTTTGACTCTTGAAATCAGAAGTGCTACCTGAAAGTGACTACTCACCTGAGCCAGAGGTGAGGATCTCAGAAGAATTAACACCTGACCAGCATGGGGAGTCTAGACAGATAGTTAACAGGAACAGGAATGTGTTCTCTGATAAACAGGTAGAACACAGGAAATGTTCCATTGCATAGTCACTGAGCTGGGTGTGCAAGTTAAGTTAAACCTATTTCACATTCCAGAAGACAGAAGACAGGAGGTAAAGGCTGAGATAAAGAAAATGCTACAGCAACTGTAGGTATTATTGAGGAGACTCATAGAGAGTTGTCTAGCCTGAGTGTGGTAATTCCAGAAGCGGATGGGTCCATCTGTTTTTGTAATGATTTTCGGAAAGTCAAGGAGATGTAGAACACCCTGTCCTGTATCTTAGGTGTAAACTACTACCCAGAGTCCACTGCCTCCTGGCATTAGCCACTTGTCTCCATGGTGTCGAGCTTGGGTGGGGGTGTGTGGCAGAGTATAGAGGGAACTAATCAAACACAGTTAATCAAACAGTACGGAGCTAATCAAACATAGAAAACTCTGGAAACATTCAGGTAGGGAAGACTCTGGCAACATCCAGGCATTAATTCTCCATACAGTATGCACAAGGATGTGGTGCTAGGAAACTCACCAGATATGACTACCAAAGGTTCCCTGCACACACAAATCCATAGTAAAATGCCTTAATTATTTGTGCAAAAGTATTTATTACATTTAAAAAGGAAACAGTGTGAACTTAACAAACGCCTGACATGTTTTTCAAAAGTGCAATGGTTCTTTTTCAAAGGCTAAAAATCTTGCATAACAGACCACCTCTTATATACACCTTAAGTAACATGCGACCACATAAAACACCCCTCAGTGTGAATCACAGAGATGGGTTGAAATACTATATATATTGACAGTCATATAAAATCACAGTTTCAACTATACTACTCTGCATCATTTTCTAAAATAATGTTTATCACATAAAACAAAACAGATTTTTTTAATGGGCAAGGAACAAAGCAGACTAGGTAAAAGGGGAAGGGGAAAAGGAAAAAGAAGGAGGGAAGTAAAAAACAAAAGAAAAAACTAAATACAAAACACATCATACATGGAAAGCCTAGAGATATCAATACAAATAAAAAACAATTGACATTTAAACATATATGTATATATTATACACCTTATCTCATAAATAAGCATTTATTGAATACATATAAAGTGCATTCACTACAATTACAAAATACACCTTCTTACGGAAATAGGACACAATACATAAGGATTAACTTACTAGAAAGCCCAAATAATATTCATTATAGCTTGAAGGTCAAAAATTAATCCATAAGACAAATAAACATATTTTTTATGACAAGAAAAAATAAATCTACATCCAAATAATCTGTGATGCAATAAAAAAGACAGATTTATATGGCAATTGATACAAACAATTTTTAGTCTTGGTGGGATACGAACCCGATGAACCATTACACTGTTAACTTTTGGACCCATAAATTCTTACCCTTTAATTTAGTGAACACATATTCTTATAACAGATCTTGTAGTAAATATTTGACAAGATAGATTTTAGTTCTTAATATTTCTCCTTCTCTTTTTCAAATATGGTCTAATGTCCGAGTGTGAATTAAGATCAGGTTTCGTGGTGGCTCCCAATGTAATAATCCAAAAGTTTTCTCTTGTTAGTATCAAATTTTAAAAATCTCCTCCCCTGGGGTTTCTGCAGACCATATCAATAGCTAAAAATTTAAAACAATGCTGATTAGAATCAGGACTGCTCATGATATGGACCGTAGTTGCATAAGTTTCATCTTTCTTATGTATTGCTCTTAGATGTTCCCCTACTCTGATTTTAAAACTTCTGTTGGTCTTTCCAACATAAAAAGCAGAACAAGAGCAAGTAGCCAAATGTATCACCCCTTCTGTATCACATGTTTTGCATTGTCTAACCTGATACTCTTTCATAGAGTTACAGGTTGTAAAATTCTTTGATGGGGTAATATGTGGGCATACTATGCACCGTTTACACTGGTAACAACCAATCTATCAATCAAAGTCTTTATTTAACCAGGCGATCACTGTTGAGCAAGCTCATTTTCTAGGTGGATCTGGGTTTGTTAACAAGGAACAAGGGACAATATACATTGGGTGCAACACACAAGAAAATAGTAATAATACAAATAAAGTGAGATACAATAATACAGTATATACAAAGTATCAGCAGGTAGCATTGACAGTAGTATATGTTTGGGACAGAAGATACAGCTAGTTTTGGGTAGGACACAATTTTTCATGAAAGTAAAGAAATATACATATCAGGTGCACCAAACACAAATAAAACCTAATATAAAAAGATATATAGTGATACAGTATGGAGAATTTAGAGCTGGAACCAGGGTCAAAGGAATGTGGAAGGGACAGATATGGGGTAGAAAAAGGGGAGAGGGAAGAGTCGATTATACATGTCATCAGTCTTTTAACAGTAGTAATTAGAGTGTGCTTGGACTTATAGGAGTCACTATTTAGGTAGACAGGCACAGGACTCCTTACTATGATGTAGATATAGAGATTTAAAAGCTGCTAGGCTGATGGGGTGAGTTAATTTCAAAGTTTTTTGCAGCTTGTTCCACAGTTGAGGGAGCACAAAGCTGATGGCTGCTCTGCCAATGTGAGATTTTGCTTTGTAAACATAAAGGTAGATATATGAGGTGCTTCTCAGGGCATACTTCCCCAGAGTGCACAAAGGTAAACAGACAGAGATATACTGGGGCAGTTTATTTGAGACAGCTTTGTATGTCCAAACCACAGCATTTTTTTGCCGTCTGTAAGCAAGAGATGACCATCCCACTGCCGTGTACAATGCACAGTGATGGGTTGAGTATGGAAGACCCATGATAAATCTTATGGCTCTGTGAAAAAGTGTATCGAGTTTGGCTAGGGTACCTGCAGGTCCCTGACTATATAGAAAGTCTGCATAATCCAATAGGGAAAGATAGGTAGTTTGAACCAGTTTCAGTTTAGTGTCTCTTGTGAGGAGATTATTAATCCTAAAGAACAGACCAAGTCTTTGTCTAAGTTTCTTTGCCAGTTCTTCTAAGTGATCTGTGAAAGTAAGTCTATGGTTTAACCAGACCCCCAGGTACTTGAACTTTGGTACATAGTCCAACTGCTCACCTAGAATGGTAGTGATCTGCAGGAGTGCCCCAGCAATTGCAGGATTTATTGATTTTTGAAGGGGTGAGAGCAACATTGATTTGTTTTGTTTTTTTTGCATTTAAGAGCAGTTTCTGGTTTATAAGATGATGTTGCAGCAGATTAAATTCATTTTGAAAGACTTTACAGCCCGCTTCAGGTGTGGGGCTACTAGCATAGAGTACCGTATCATCTGCGAATAGGTGTATTTGTGCTTCTTTGATGGGGGCATCTACGTTGTTAATATAAATGGTGACGAGCAAGGGACCAAGAATGGAACCTTGTGGTACACCCCACAATAGGGATTTGGTGGAGAAACTTCCCCTTCTGTCTTTACTTTTTGAAGTCGTCCTGAGAGGTAGTTGGAGAACCATTTAAGGGATACAGAATCCAAACCAATGTTCCGGAGGGATGACAGAAGCAGTCTGTGATCAACAGTATGGAACGCCTTGCTTAGGTCCAAGAAAACTGTGCAAAGTTTTTTTTTTGTCTAATTCAAGCTTCCAGTCATTTGTCACCTTGGCTAGAGCAGAGATTGTACTGTGCTGTGCTCTAAAACTGGATTATAACGGGTTGAGCAATTTTTCTGATTCCAGGTACTTCCGAAGCTGGGAGTTCACTATTTTCTCCAGCATCTTTGTCAGGATTGGAAGAAGGGAGATTGGCCTGTAGTTATTGAGGTCAGTGGGATCTCCTGACTTAAACAAAGGGACCACAAGTGTATTTTTACAAATGGGTGGTAGGTCACCCTGGGACAAGAATAAGTTGAAGAGATGAGTAATTGGGACTGCGAGGACATGGTAGCTGACCTTTAAGATGTAAGGGTCAATGAGGTCAGCTCCAGTACTTTTCCTAGTGTCCAGCTGAAGGAGAAGATCTTCGACTTCTTTAAGGGTGGTAGGCTGCAGAGAGAAGGATGGACTGGGAATGGGTTTTTCTTGTGTATCCAGTCTAAGTTGTTGGTGGAGGATATTCATGGGAGAGGAGTCAAAGGCTAGCCCTGCAGTGGCAAAATGATTATTGAGAGCATCAAGGATAGACGGTCTGTCCAAGATGACAGTATTGTTGATCAATAATTTTGTAGGTAGGGAATTTACAGTGGTGTGACCTTCAATGTCTTTGATAGTCCTCCAGAATTTGGAGGCATTTCTTGAGGAGCTCTCCAGCTGAGAGTGGCAGAAATTAGCTTTGGCTTCTCTGACCATTTTGGTGCAGAGGTTCCTCTCCCTCCGGAAAGAATTCCATTCACTTATTAAATTAGTTTTCCTAGCAGTTCTCCAGAGTACATCTCTGTTCCGCAAAGCACCTTTCAGGTCTTCTGTAAACCACCAACAGTATTTGTTTCTAGCACAAACTTTTACTATGGGAACATACTTGTTGAGAGCCCCTAGCACAATTTCTGAGAAAATATCATAAGCCGTAGTCAGGGACTTGGCTAGCTAGAAGTCCTGCCATCACATGGAGTCTCTTAGGTCTGATATATACCCATGGAGATCAAAGTTGCATATGCACCTTTTAAAGGAGAATTTTGGTACAGTTGTGGATTTAAGAGTGGATCTTACACATGCGATGAAGCAATGGTCGCTAATATCAGATAAAAAGACACCAGCATGGGAGAATAAATCGTGTTTAACTAAAATGATATCCAAGAGACTACTGTTCTTAGGGTTGAGCTTGTTAGGATGAGTAGATTTGTTTATTAGCTGTGACAACCCAAGGGAATCACAGAACAATTTAAGTGATTGGGATGCATAGGGAGAGGCATCAATAGTAGAAAACAAGAAGTTGTTATCCCTCTGTACAGACAGTTGGTGAGACCCCATCTGGAGTACTGTGTGCAGTTCTGGAGACACCATCTCCGCAAAGACATAGACAGAGTGCAGGCTGTCCAGAGGAGGGCAACCAAAATGGTGCAGGGTCTGCACCAGAAGACATATGAAGAAAGACTAAAGGAGCTTAATATGTATACCCTTGAGGAAAGGAGGGAGAGAGGGGACATGATAGAAACTTTCAAGTACCTCAAGGGAATCAACAAAGTCCAAGAGGGTGGCATATTTCAGAAAAAGAGATGTGCAAGAACAAGGGGGCACAATTTGAAGATAGAGGGGGACGGCTCAGAGGTAATGTGAGGAAGTATTTTTTCACAGAGAGGGTTGTGGATGCATGGAACAGCCTCCCTGAGGAGGTCGTGGAGTCAAGAACAGTGGGGGAATTCAAGAATGCATGGGACAGACATAAGGCGGTCCTAGTTGGGGGTAGGAGGAAGTAAGCTGTTGGTTAATTAGGATCTGCAGCTTATCTGTTAGGTAGGAAAATGGGCAGACTAGGTGGACCAAGCGGTCCTTATCTGCCATCAAATTCTATGTTTCTATGTTTCTAAGTGGGATGGATGCACTGGAGAGCCAGTCTAAGTTGAAGTCCCCTAGTATGATACACTCTGTAGATGCCGAACCCAGGATGTTTTTTGAAACATTTTAACAACTGTAGTCCAGCTGATGGGGGTCTGTAGCATCCTGTTATATATAATGAGACACCAGTGGCAATTTCAATCTTTAATGACAAGCTTTTGAATTCTTTTGGGACAGAGGTTGAGTCAATAGCTACTCCACCACCTCTAGTTTGCCTGTCGGCTCTAAACAAAGAGTAGGAGGGGATGTTAACTCCATTGTTACTGGTTGCCGGTCAGAGCCAGGACTCCATAATCACCAGAACATCTGGAGCAGTATGACATACCCAGGGGTTTGGATAGCCAATTATCCATCTTTTTGTCTACAAAATGGCTATGTACCAGAAGATCCCTTAACACCGGTGCTTTTTTGTAACACACTCTAACTGGCTGGTTAGAGATTTCCTGCAGCCCCCCTCTCAGCTGTTAAAACATGCCAGTGGCATTTTAGAATTATCTCTGTCTCACTAGATTGTGCTGAAAAATCAGTAACAAAGTTAAACCTACTGTCTGTCCCCACTACATCTTTCTTATTACTAAGGAGATCACACCTATCCAAGGCCCTCACCTTATTTTTAGCCTCCCCCACTTTACAGTGGTTATACCATCTCTGTAAGCACCTCTGCTCCCTTCCCAAAGTCCTCCATTTTAGTACAGTTTCATCTAATTCAAAGGAATTGTCCAGTTGGTATATTAGCAGTCACATGGGGGGGTGGTGGCAGCTATTGGCTCTCAGTAAGGTATTGCCATCTGTTTTCTTCCTATACAAATTACTCTCCAAACCTCCTATTGAATTTTTTAGTGATTTGTAAATCCAAATATCTGGCCTCCAGGTTACTACTCAAGAAAGAAAATCTGAGATGTGGATTAGTACTATGTAAAAATTTCAGGAAATCCTCTAAACTCATTTGTGTTCCCTGCCAGTCTATCAAAACATCATCAATAAAGTGTCTCCACACAATCAGTTTTGAAAAAAATGTGTTCACATTCCTATTAAAAATCACATCTTCCTCCCATTTCCCAACATACAAATTTGCAATTGAGGGGGCACAAGTGGCTCTCATAGCTGTACCTTTAACCTGTTGGTATAAATTGTTATTAAATAAGAAAACATTATTTTTTAGCACTTGTTCTAATCATTTTAACAAAAAATCTGTTGGTGGTGCAAGTTTTATAGACCTATTCAGGAAAAAAGCAGCTGCAACCAATGCTCCTTCGTGTGGCACATTCGTATAGAGTGCTTCAATGTCATATGTTATAACAAGCAAGTCTGGTTCAATCTTAATAGTGGGAAGCAAATTCAAAACTTCTTGTGTATCCTTCAGATAAGATGGAAGTTCCACAACCAATGATGTGAGGTAAAAGTCACAATATTGTGATAAAGCCTCAGTTAAAGAACCTATGCCACTGATTATGGGATGACCTGGGGGATTCACCAGAGTTTTGTGTATTTTTGGCAAAGTACAAAAGGTTGCCCTAATTGGGTGACTAGTAGTCAAAAACTCTTTCATTTTAATGTCAATGTCCCCCTTCAAAAAGGTTTCTGAAATCAATTTGTCTATACTACATTTGAAATCATACGTGGAATCTGAGGTTAATTTCTTATAGAAGTCCCTGTTTTGTAGTTGTCTCTCCACTTCCGATATATATGCTGTTTTGTCCTAGAGTACCACCGCTCCTCCCTTGTCAGCTTGTTTAATAATTAAGTTCACATCCATTTGCAATGTTTTAATAGCATTCTTTTCCTGTTCACTTAAATTATTAAAAAATTGAATTGTGGTGTGCTGAAAAAATGTTCCAAATCATTTGTTACCAACTCTTTAAATGTCGATATAGCTGCTCAGAGTAGAGTCATATCTGGTGAGTTTCCTAGCACCACATCCTTGTGCATACTCTATGGAGAATTAATTCTTATGTTAGAGTTGTTGCACAGATTGTGGTAGGTAGAGGAGGGAGCTTATTTTGCCCCTTAGGCAGGATGATTTATCTTTGATAAAAATGTCCTCAGCCATATTCTTCACCTAACTGTGTAAAATCCAATTGATATACGCCGTGCAAAAATTGTTGAAAGATTATAGATAGTGCTTACTTAATTTTAGACCACTTTATTCCAAGATGTCATATGAAGATACTCCAATTTTGGTTTTTGCCAGTGGAACAGCCGGTGGAACAAGTGGCAATAGAGAACTACATTTAAATTCATCCACTAATCTGTTGGACTATGTAGATCATATTCTCCACATGGCAGTAATGGCTAATCCTTTTCTGGTGGACAATTTAGAAGCAGAAATAATACAACCAGAGGCACAGTCTTTATTTTCATCATTCAGAGATTTGGAAAAGTTGGCTCATCAATTACAGCGAATATATTGGAACAATGTTAATTTAGAGGCTTAGGGGTCTCAGACTTATTAAAAATCCAGCCTGTGAAATGGATAATGCAACTTTTTTAAAAGAGTGGAATGAGATTTTAATTGACGCTAGTCTGAAACTAATACAACTGATTATTAAATATGGAAAGGAAAAGGAACAAAACCTGAAGGAAGAGATAAAGAAACAAGAAGTGGAAGTTTTAAAATATCAAACACATCCTGCATTTGACCAGCAAAACAAAAAATTAAAGGACTCAATTACTAAGTTGGATTATGAATTACAACAGCTTAAGAAAACTACATTTTTATGAGACAAGGGAGATTGGGTTTGTGGTACTATATTTCAATGGAAGAAGAAACATCACTTGAAAGGTATTTTAAAAACTCTTCAAGAACATAAAAATGTTTCATTTGAATATACTATTGATGCGAGCGATTCCTAGGGTGAAGATTCTAAGACAGAGCATTTTTTCGCAGGGAAGGTCAACCTTTAGATCCACAGCCCACTAATCACCAACAGCTAAACAACATGTACGAGCGACAACCCCCCTTCCCCCTCAATCCCCAGGATGAGCCTGAGACTGCTAGAACACCCGCAGGGTTTTCATGGAAGAGAAGATGTGGAAACAGACATAGAGATACAGTTCCAGGACAACTACACAGAGAAATCAGGACTGGATCGCAGTCGGGGCAGACAAACATACAGGAAATTTTACAGGGGACGGGGATGAGGACAGCAGAGGAGGTAAGTGAATTTTCTCCTGCATCACTTGTAAACTTATCAAAACATGTTCTCACTGAAGCAGAGACTGCCCTCCTTAATAAAGGTTTGGGTTTTGCATCTACAAAAACTATGGATACGGTGGGAACTTTGGTTGACTTGAGCTTAAATTGTCGTAAGTTGAATCTTCAGGCATTTTTTAGTAAAACATATATTGTGGGAGAATAACAAGATAATGTAACAAATACACTCTTTGGCAAGCCATCTGTTTTTTGTCCTCTACTCTGAGCAGCTATATCGACATTTAAAGAGTTGGTAACAAATGATTTGGAACATTTTTTTATTACATTTAAAAAGGAAACAGTGTAAACTTAGCAAACGCCTGACGTTTCGAACCCGCAACGGTTCTTTTTCGAAGGCTAAAAATCTTGCATAACAGACCACCTCTTATATACACCTTAAATAACATGTGACCGCATAAAACACCCCTCAGTGTGAATCACAGAGATTCGTTGAAACACTATATATATTGAAAGCCATATAAAATCACAGTTTCAACTATACTACTCGAAACATCCAGGCATGAAGTGAATCAAACACAGTTGCAGTCAATGTTCATTGGGGCAGTGTATAAAACCCACCTAGGCAACACAAGAGAGAGACAGACCTTGTGAAAAGCTGGAAGCTGTGCTGCAAGTAGTAAGTTCAAGCTACAGTATAGAGATTTTTGGAAAGGAATATGGAGTTTGTAAGTGGACTTTGTTATGCTACCTGAAGGCTGGGAATCAGTGCAGCTGGTGACCAGAAGTAGTGAGGAAATTGTTGTGTTTAGTTAAAACTCTAGACAGGAGTAGTTTTTTTTCTATGTTGTTAAAGGGACTATGAACCCAGTTAGTTGGAAACAACACTGCCTTAAAGAAACTTCCTTGTTATACTTGACCTCAGACTGTGTATGTCTCCTTAGACACACCTTCATCAGTCCATCCAGAGAAATAACGGAGGGCACTGTACCAAACCCTCTCTTCAAATCACTTCCTAATTGTATTTATTTAGTTATTTATAGTTTGTTGACCAAGAGAGTTACACTGAGCTGAAACTTATTTCAGGTACAGCTGGGTAGGGGGAAGGTCCTAGGTAGAAAGCAGTACAATAAACAAAAATTTAAAAATGCAGTGCACAATACCGAATAAAGTGACGTGTGCAATGTACAATACAAAATATCAAATTGTGCAATGTACAAAAATGTAACAATTTACAATGGCACATTACGGTATGACAAGTGCAGTGCATAACATGTAAGAGTTGCAAAGTCAAACAATTTTCATAAGTAGAAACATTTACAGTGTTAATTATAATAAAGTATTATATCATTAAAAAAGAGGAAACATAAAGGAGTAGTTGGCTGTGTTCTCTCCTCCCATGCCCACTGAAGCTAGTATCCTCTCTGATCTACCAGATCCTGATCTGATTCTCTCTTTAGACTACCAAAAAGTGAAAAAAGTGTGAGACAGATGTCTTTTTATTATCACATTGCTTTTTATTGGAATTCCATGCCAAAATGTTTAAGGGATGTTGAGGACTTTTATTCATATGTACCTAAATTTAAAAAGTATGTAACTTCTGAAATTTTGTAATTCGATAATGAATGTGTTCCATGATCTGTATATGTTTTTTACCAGTGGCATCTTTGAAAATGGCAGTTTTTTTTTCCATGGGTCATTGTTTAAATGAAATGAAATGAATGTCTAAACAAGGTCACCTAACACCAGTCCTTCTGATCTCTATACCTGTCTGCCCTTCTAGCTGACCTCCATCCCACTGATTGGTCTCACATCTCTATATCCACTGATATACATGATGTTCTAATTTCAAACTGTAGTCACTGCTGCCTGGGAAAGGCACACACTATACTGGAGGGCCCATGTTTAAAGATTTCATCATTCTGGGCCTGTTGGGAGACTGTTGTAAAATCCTTCTAACATTTGAGTGCAGGATGTGGTGTGTATGGCACTGCCCCTAAATCCACCCTAGTCAAACTGGACCCCCCCCTTTCCATTCATTCTGTTGCTGTACTCTTGACTGCCCTATCCACACTCATCACTGCTCCTTTTACTTCACCCTCTTTCTTCCCTCACATAAGGGAAAAAGTTTCCACTCTGGTTTGAGCCCACCCCACTACATAAGCTCCCTCCTGTTCTGCCCCCTCCTCTCCTCTCCTTCTATGCCCTCAAAACTGTGATCCACACTACTTTTATGTTTGCTTGTGCGTGCAGTGCACAAGAAATATATTGAGGTTAGTAGAGCATTGCAGAGGTGTGGCAGTGTTGTGGACAATGCAGGGGATGCTTTAGTGGGGCATGTCCCTCAGCCACCAATCAACAGAAAGCTGCAGATGATGGCAGTTTCAGAGCAAGCACCGCACTTGAAAGAAATCTGCCGCTCCAATCAGGGACAGTTTCGTCATTGCAGCAGTAGATCTCTCCCCCTCACTTCACAGCAACCAGGCGCATTCTAGCCATGCGCATTACAGTGCACAGTAATGTGCATGGCTGGAGTTAAGAGCAACTTGTTTGCTCGGTGTGCCTTTCCCAGTGAAACATATTAATAAATAAACAAGCAAACATAATAAATGAGCTGTGCTGCAGCTTTGCATAATTGGAAGCTCCTGCCACCGACCACCCACTCCCCCCAAACCTGACACTGGGGTGCCCAGTCCCTATGTTGGCATGTATTCCCCTTCCCCACATTAATGTGGCACACTGGGAGCCCACCCAGTGTGCCAAACAAATTATATTTCCAACACCAAGATGCCTACTCTCGGTGTTGGATGACTCCCTCCCAAGCCAGAAACATGTCTTCTGCTGACAACAGGGTGCCCAATTCCCATGTCGGCATACTCCCCCTACTCCCACTATTGTGGCACACTGGGAGCCCACCCCAGTGTACCAAAGTAGTTCTTTATCCTTTTCCGAAACCGGTATGCCCACTCCTGGTGTCGGATGTGCCCCCATACCCCCTTTTTTTCAGCCAACCTCAGAGTGCCCAATCCCTGGGTCAGCATTGATTCCCCCTCCACTAGTCTGGCACACTGGGAGCCCACTCCAGTGTGCCACAATTTATTTTTCATACTATTTCACCTGTAAAAAGGAAAACCATCCCCCCAAGGTCTTTTTTTTTAATCCTAAAGAACAAGAAAATGGTCCCTCATTGTCATCGCATCCCTTCCCCCATCCTGACACTCCTTATGCACACCCCACCTCCCTGCACACCCCCTCACATACTTACCTCTGGAGGTCCAGTGCTGTGATCTCCTGTGGACCAGGAACACATCTGCACTCTTCAAAAGATGACCACAAACTGAAAAACAATCATGGTATGCTCTATAATGGCAATCAGTGAGGGGTTCAACTTAGGTTGATATGGCAGCCATTTTTGGGAGTTTTGGTCCAAGATTTTCAACATGGGGTTCTTGGGACCCCACCTCATGAACACTGGCACTGTCATTTTGTTTCTCAGTCCTGAATGTGATTTTGTGGTTGCTGCATGGAATCACCTTTCGGGGGACTGATTAACTAAATAGCAGTGCCACTGTTAATGAGGGGGGTTCCCAAAAAGCCCATGTTGCAAGTTTAGTGAAAAAACTCCAAAAAATGACTGTTTCGAGTGTGCATTGTGCAGTTTACACGCATGCTTGTAACTTTGCCGATATTTAATATTTACACTCTATATTTCCAACATTGCCATTTTTTTTACATCTCCTTATGAACAGTACAGCTGTCATTTTTTGCATCCTGCCAGAAATATGTTTTTGCACCTGTGGCACAGAATGGTGCAGTTGCTGTGCAAAATCAACTTTTGGCACAGATGAATGAAATCACAGTGCCACTGTTCATGAGGGGAGGTCTCAAAAAAGGCCATGTTGAACATTTGGTGAAAACATTCCAAAAGATGACTGTTACAGACGTGCATTATGCAGTTTCTACGCATGCGCATAACTTTACCAATTGCTCATATTTTCACTCCAGATTTTCAACATTGTCATTTTTTTACACCTCCTCATGAACAGTACAGATGTCGTTTTTCACATCCTGCCCAAAATGTCTTTTCACCCCTGTTGCACTGAATGGCTCATTCGCTGTGCAAAATCACCTTTCAGGATTGAGTAACGAAATGATAGTGTCACTGTTCATGAAATGTGGTCCTAAAAAGCCCATGTTGAAAATTTGGAGTGAAAATCCCAATAAACCCTTGAGGCATTAGGGTTTCCAATTGTAACATCCCACCCTGTACAGACTGAGAGGAGTCGGGGGTGTATTGGGGTCATCGGCCAGAATGCTCATGCCATTCCACCCTCACCCCACCCTGCAGCCACTGACCAGCACTGAGGTGTGTCTTGTGGTCTTTGGCCCTAATGTTCACTCCATTCTCCTATACTGCACTCATCTCAGCTTATTTCCTTATGGAATGGGGTGAGTGTAAGGGCCAAAGACCCCAAGGCACACTGTGACACCTGTCAGTGTCTGCCGGGTAGGGTGAGGTGGAATAATGTGAGCATTATGGACGATGGCCCAAAGGGACACCCCAATGCCTGTCAGTCTCTGCAGGGTGGGGGTTGGCATTAGTTCAATAATACACTGCCAATCCTATTATGCATCTCTCTAACTTCTGCAGTACCAATGCCAATAACAGCAAGAAAACATTTACCATTGAAAAATGCTTGTTTTTTTTTTGCCCTATGTTAAGACCTCTGTCAAGTAGGCTGCTTCTTCTACAGACTACCCCAGCTTTAGTTAAACCTCACCCTTAAATTTGCAGATATTCCTGTTTTGATCAAAACACTATACTCTGTGATCTTATCTGTTCCTGTACTTGATCCCCAAATTCTTCTCCCACCACCCTTTCACTTTTGACTATGCCTATTTCCTCCTACCGTAGTAGTCCTAATTTATTTGTCTCAACTATTGCAGTATTGTATGCACCAGCTTGCTTATTTTACTTGCAATTATTTTGACCATCTGTGTTGACCCCAGAATTTTGCCTGTACTTCATTTGACCCAGTCTGTCCCTTGTTGTTTGATTGCTGTGTGCCTATCTTTGTTTTTTCACAATTTAATTCATAATAACTAAGTTAATATAGGATGTTATGAGTTAAGGGGACCATTGGTCCATAAGAAACTCGCCACCTATATATAGGTGGAAGAAACGCGCATTTATCAGATAAATGATGTCTTATTTTGGCCCATAAAACAACCAAGCTTATTTTTAAAAAATAGCCATGCTTTCACTATTGACAACATCGGATGGTAATGTATTCCAGACTGGAATCATTCTCTAGCTGTACCAGTTATTGTGGTTGTTTGTCCTATTAGTGTTCCCCTTTAGTTTTAAATGATGGAATCTTGTGGTAAAGGTACTTGTGTATCTTACCAGTCCAAGGGTTTCCATCAGGTAATCATCCTTAATAGCGTTATAAGTAAAGCAAAGATCTCCCTTGATTTGTCTGTACTGTAAGGAATACAGTCCCAATTGTTCAAGTCTTTGGTTGTAACTTAAGTTTTGAACAGTATTAATGTGTTTTGTGATTCTTCATTGTACCCCTTCCCCTAATTTTTACATCTAACTGTTGTTGGTGCACATAATGGAGCACAATATTCAAGATGCGGATGTACTAAGCAAGCAATAATATTTGACAGGGTGGGTGGTATTGGGCAATACCGGACCAGCCAGGGGCATAATGAGGCCCGACGCCACAGGCGGAAGGCCTTATAGCCCTTGGGTGGTCCAGTATTGCCCAATACCGCCCACCCTGGAGGGTATTATTGTGCTTAGAAAATGGGCACTTAAAAAAAAAAGTAAGTTTAATAAAAAAAATGTTAATGAAAAATTTGTTTCAAGTTAGTTTTGTAATAAAATAGTTCCTCCACCTGCATTAGAATGATGGTTAGAGGGCTGTACTGTGTTCAATAGTTTTGTTTTATTATTTTTCTTTCTGCTGTCTTTTCAAAGTGCACCCCCCCCATACACACAGACATGCAGACACACACACACAGGCGAAAAGCAAGAAAAAGGACCATCATTAAGGCATTGTTTATATTATTTTATTGTCTGTAGCCAGCGCTTTTGTGAGTGAGCACTACTAAGAGTGCTTTTAAGACCAACTGCTGAGTGGTTATTAGAGAGGCAGTGCAGTGCTTGAAGTTCATCCCCATCAAGGCCTTTCTGAAGTCCAGTTCTGGTACAGCTGCCAAAACTACCTTCCCCTCTCTTCAGCCCTGATGCTTAGCCTGTCAAGTCTTGCAGCACAGTTAACCTGGAAGTCTCTAAATAATGACAAGCAGCAGAGCAGAAACTTTACTTTTATGTATATATATAACGCAGTTTGCGAGAATTACATTTTTTTTACATGCCTGTCCCTGATGTAACTGTACAGTAATCAGGAGAGGTACGAGAGCATTGCCAGCTGAAAGGGAACGGGACGTTAGACGCATGCCCCTGTTCTTAGCCTGCTGTTCATTCAGTTCTGCCGCTCAGTCAACCCCAGGCAGCAGTGTGGCAACTTTATTTTTTTTTAACGTAACACAGTTTTCTAAAAGAGAATGAGAAGACTTTTTGTTTTCTTTTTTTGTTTTAAACATGCCTTTCCCTGCTAGACTTGTTCAGCAGTCAGGAGGGATGTGAGTATACTGCAAGTCAAAAGGGAACGGGACCTCAGAAGTGTGCTGACAATCAGCTGGCACCCAGCTGGAACACTGCTACAACACAGTACTGGGACATAACTTGTATTAGATTAGGTTTGTTTTTATTTAAAGTGGCACAGACTGGTGGGGCGAGGGGGAAGGTGGCTCCAATGCATCCAATGTACTTTCTGTTTCTGTGGTTTCCTGTCTTACTGCTCTGGATTATCCCAGAGACACTAAGCAGCCACTGCAAAGAACTGTACAGTTTTTTTGTTTTGCTGTTTTTTTTCCCGAAACTGATGCTACTTTGCTGCTGCTGTAAAATGCTGTAACTGCAGCTCAGTCAGTCAACTCCAGTAATGGCAGCGGTCACAGCAACGGCAGGCACAGAACAGCTGACAGGAGTGTGAGAGACAGAGTAAAAATGTATTTTAAACATTTTCTGCTTCTGTGTCTCAACAGCTCCTGCAGGCAGATGAAGCATCCAAAGACAGAGTGGGCTGGTAGCGGGGATATGTCTGGGACTGGCAAAATGACTGGTGAGGGAGAAAAGATCACTGGTGTTAAATTGTAAAGAAATGTTGAAACCACTGAAGGCTTAGCTGATGAATGATTAGTGGGTGGGCATGGGGGGGGCCAGATCGGCGTGGCTCCAATGTGTCAGGAGAATGATTTTAAAACATTTTCCATAGAAAAAGTGGTTGGGGAAAAAAATGCGTCATTCAGTACCAGTTGGTACAGGCTCTGAAACAAAGGTATACTGTTTGATGTGTTGTGTCAGGGGAAGGTACAGCACTGGACGGGAAGGGCGGTCACTTCCCTCGCTAAGCGACTGAAAAAACATGGCGCAGTTAACTTTTTCAACATTCTACCTGCCCATTACTATACAGAACCACATGAAGCAACAGAGACTGGGACTAGTTATTTTACGGTCTCTGTTGTTTCATACCGGACCGGCTGATTGGCGATTTTAGCCAATCAGGTTCAAGAATACACTTAGCCCATTTTCTAAAGTTGAATAGAGAGGTATTATGACCTTAGGGTCTTTGCTTTTAATGAGTTTTTAAGATGCAGTTGATAATACCCTGACATTTTTTAACAACTGTTTTGTTATGCATCTCAAAGGTTAGTTTATTGTTCATTATCACTCCAAGGTCTCTTTCATTATTAGTTTCTTGTAGTTGTATATTGTTTATGTTATAAATATTTTTGGTATTATTGTGCCCTAGGTGCATGACCTTACATTTTTTAATATTAAAACTAATTTTGTTGTTATGTGCCCAACGTACGAGATGATTTAAGTTATTTTGCAGGTCAACAGCAGACCGTGTGTTATTCACTACGCAGCCAAGTTTTCTATCATTTGCATACTTAACTGACCAGGTATCACCAGTAGTTTGCACAGATGAATCATGATCTTAAATAGTGTAAGTCCCAGAACAGAGCCCTGGGGTACACCACTCATGACAGGTCCCCATTCAGAGAGATATCCTCTTAGGGCTACTCTCTGCCTCCGGTTGGCAAGCCATGAGGCAATCCAATTCACCATATTATTTTGCAAATTAAATTTAAGAAGTTGGTCAATCAAAACCTTATGCGAAACTGTGTCAAATGCCTTAGAATAGTTGAGATATATGACATTTACAGGCAAACCTTCATCAAGGGCCAAACTCACAGATTCAAAAAAGTGAATCAGATTGGTTAAACAGGATCTACCAGGTTGAAAACCATGCTGATTAACATCTGTTAAGTTATTCTGGAGAATATGCATTTCTACACATTTCTGAATAAGTCTTTCTAACATTTTACAAATAACAGATGTAAGGCTTATTGGCCTATAGTTGTTAACATCTTTCTTACTGCCAGTTTTGTGAATAGGGGTTACTATAGCCTCATTCCAGTATGAAATAGTTTTCCCTTCTTTCAGAGAGGTATTAAAGAGAATGATAAAGGGACCCTTTAATTTAAGGGACAACTCCTTTATTAATTTGAGGTGTATCCCATCAGGACCTGGTGAACCATTGCTTTTCAGGTGATGAAATGCTTCTATTATCTCATTTTCTATAAAAGATATCCTTTCTAAAATTTAGTTTTATTTGTTACATGTTATCTGAGATTTTTGTGTACTGTTTTTTAATTCTGCCAGTCCCCATGATGCGTTTGGAAATGAACTCTTCCCAGTACAGTAGGCTTTACTGTAAAAACTTTTAAATATATGAAATAAATGCCTATTTTCTAATTATTGTCACCTTAATTTGGACATTGAGGACCTTATAATTGCACAAGTTATATCAATACTCTTTGATCTAAAAATATAAATGTATCACTGTTCTAATTCTCCTTTCTCTTTCTTTTTCTCCTATTCTTCCTTTCCTTTTCTTTTCAGTTTCCTCTTTTCTTATTCTCCCATCTCATTTTCTTTCCTCTTCCCTTGTCCTTTTGCTATCCATTTAAAATAAGGTTATTAGTTCATAATGGCGGTGCAAGTAAATATGTAACTTATTATCATCAGAGTCCTCTGAAATGATCTTTGATAGTATTGTGTGGAATTTTCAATTTCCGGAGGAACAATATTTTATAGAGTTTTTGAAATTCTGCTGAAATTCAGCTGAATTTCACCAGAAACAGAATGGTGGACTTCCACAGCAGAAAATGATTGTGGAATGATTTTCTGTGGGAAAATTGCTGTTCCATGAAATATTATTCTGTGGTTCTCAATATTTTCTGAAGAAATGGTTGCAGACTGATTTTCCATGGAAAAATGCTATTATGCAGAATATTATTCTGCAGATCACAGCAGGTGGACTTCAGCAGAAGAACCAGTGAAATCCCAGTAGAAATTCCACCAGCAGAATGGTCATTCTGCACTAATTTCACCAGTGAAATTCCGCATTCTGCACAGCACTTATCTTTGATCATTCCTTTCAGTTTAGCATGATTTTGAATGATTCGCGTCTTTGAACATATACAGTAGCTTTAATTTTTCAGCTTAGCTTTAAGTTTAGTGTGCTATAGAATTGAGCAGTGGGCCCCCTATATCTCCAAATGCAGATCAGAGACACTGAAAACAGAATACAAATGTGCTGACATATCAGTTGTTCATCATAAAATGTCTGCGGCCCAAAACATTTGTAAAAGTAATGATCATTGCAGTATTAAGTTTGCTAGAGAATTTTTCCTTGTGCAGTAACTATCCAATAATACAGTAATATCTGTTTCAGGAATATTTTATTTAGTTCCGTATGAAAACTCAACCCAAAGACTTTATCAATGACTGGTAGTTCCTCCAGAGAGATTTCAAAAAGCAGTATTAATAATGGTACTATACATTCCATTGGGTTCTGTGTCTCAGCCTTGTCTGAAACATCCCCCCCCCGACTTCTTACATTTCTACAAAAAGAAAGTCATCTAGATGTTCAAGCCTGAATCTTAACAAGCCTCACACTTTGCTCTTGGATTTTGTTACCTTGGATTACAGTTTCCCATCTTGAGTCTAACATAGAAAGTTTCCGCTCAATAGGATAATATTTTTATTGAATACATTCACTATGACTTCACTATTTAAATGAAAACTTTGTTTTTTTCTTAAGATCCCATAGCTGCCATTATATTTTCATTCAATAGTTGATCCATCATTTCTCCCTTATTTCTTTCACCAGCTGGCATTATTGCACATGTAATGAACTCATCCATGCTGTGTAATAAAATCAAGCTAAACAGGCATTTCCAAGTTACAGAAATCACAGGCAGGCATTTTAGCAGAAATCATGAACCAGGCCCATAATTCAAGTTTAAACTTGACCTGAAAATACATGACTATATTTCCCACATATGCCATCTTCTTGAATCATTAAGATGATAAAATTGTCTTCATGATTACAACCAACTACAATCAATGAAAACTTTGTATTAACCACACGTATTAATTACTGAGAACCATTATCAGACAATTTAAAAACTACAACATATAACATTGATTGCACTTTAACCATCTTGAATTTTCTCGTTAGTGTTCCCTGATGGCCCCATGAAGACAGGTTTCATGCTAGTTCAGACTGGTTGTATTACTGTAGTGTGGGTGATACTTAACTAGGCCTATCACTAGCAATTTCTTTTGGGAAAAAGCATAAAGGAATCCTTTCAGTATTTAACATTAAGAATAGTGTAGCAAGGCACCATGGCAGAACATAAACTTAAAAATATAAATAAAAAGCTTTTTTTTTCTTTTCTGGGAACTCTGTTTACATGTTCCCTACCTTACCCAAGAGCTTTGCTGACTTACACTATAACTAGTACCTTGTTTACACCATTATCATAGACCTATACTAAAATGGTGGTCGGTGTGACCTATCCCATGGTGTAACTGCTTACCCACCTGTGGGAAATAGTCAAGGTGCCAAAGCACTTTGACTGTAGTCTTTATAGCAGTGATCAGCACTGGACCTGGTTCCAGGGCTGACCTTTGTTTGGCATGATGTTAATTGTTGTAACATGTGTGCACTTGTCAGTAAACTGACAGTGGTAGTTGCAGAACCCTGAGATTATGCAACCAGTTGGTAAGAGTTCTGGGATTCAGGAAGACCTGAACCAATACTCCTTTGAGGCCAGAGGCCCTCTGGAGCTATCTAAAGATCTGAATAGTTCCCCTCTGACAGCAGCATAGACTTCCAATCAGAGGATAACTGCACCTTCTGCGTGTGGGCTACTTTCACAGCCCAAATGTCATGTTAGACATCCATGACTATCAAGTACCTTGGCTCCTGCTGGTTTGGCCAGACTCTGGTCAGTACAGGCCATGAGCCATTGGGATGGTAAAACTCATAGTGACATGTTGTTACTATAAAACACATACAAGTAATGGATATAAACTGCACAGAAAGAACATTTCCATAATTGCAGATTCAGTCACTGTGACTTTAACAATTAACATCTGAACATTTGTTAATTAAAATAACATTTCTCCCTCACTAGCTGAGATTACTGTTTTCAAAACATTCATAGTGCTTGAAGGCCATACAGTCTCTCTGGCAACATGTTACACAAAGACAGAAAGAAAAAAAGTGTTGGTTTAAATTCACCCATTTTGTGCTATTGCATAACTCACATCATATCATAAAATCAGAGGCTAGATTCACAAAACTTTGCGTGAGCAAACTGGATATTGCACTGAGTTGGCATCCCCAAAAGTCCGGTTTGCTGGCTCCACTGGGTTTGCACCAGGGCAAAGTGTGGAGGGTACCCCAATGCAAATGAAGGTGAGGGGACCTGTATATCAGGGCAGTCCAATACACAAAGCATTTATTTCACACAAGGGCATTTTGAGGGTTTCCCTTGCATGGAGCAAATACTGCCACCTGGAAGCTTGCTGTAATCCCATGCAATCCTAGTGTTGGCAGAGGTACTGCAGTGCCCCTCCCCCCCCACACTGATTGCCAGCACAAGTAAAAAAAAAAAAAAAAAAGGAATGCTCCCTGATGCCAGTGGTTTCCCTCCCACCCACCCCCCATGATTGTCAATCACCAGCCCAAAGAAACAATGCTACCTGGTGCCACTGGTGTCCCCCTCCCCACCGATTACCAGCCTGAGTAAAAAAAGAATGTTCTCTGGCACCAGTGGTTTCCCTCCCCCCTGTGATCAGCAATCAAAGGCCCAAAGAAAAAAGAATGCTCCCTGGTGGTTAATGGTTTCCATCCCCCCACCCATGATTATTAAAATTAGCCCCATATAAAAAATAATGCTCCCTGGTGGCTGTTGGTTCTCCCCTCCCATGATTGCCCAATCGCCGGCCTGAAGAAAAAATAATGCTCCCTGGTGGTTAGTGGTCCCTCCCCCCACCCTATCACCTGCCTGATATAACAGAAAGGTGTCCCTGGTGGCTAGTGGTCTCTCCCTCCACCCAGCCACCTGCCCAATATAACAGAAAGGTGTCCTTGGTGGCTAGTAGTACCACCACTCACCTGATCCCCATACGTGTATAAACATCATTCTCTGGTGTCCAGTTTTTTTTTGTTTGTTTTTTTTATCCAATTGTTTAACCAGGTGAGACACACTAAGCTGAAAGTTTGTTTACAGGTGCAACCTGGGAGTACAGGGAAATTAAGTGACTTGCTCAGGGTCTCACAGTATGCAAGTGGGGGCTGTGGGGTTCAAACCCAGGTCTCCAGATTTGCAGCTCAGAGCCTTAAACCACTGCGCTTTACTGCCTCCAGTTTATTCCCACCCACACAACTGATCAACTGCATATTAACTGGAAATCATTCCCTGGTAGTTAGTGGAACCCCCATACCCGATTCCCTGTAACATAGTTGTAATCATTCCCTGGCATCTTGCCAACCCCAACCCCTGCAGGTAGTGACCCACCCCTTCGTCCCCCCATGCAGACCCTGAGCTAGTGACCAGCAAAGCCCTGCTGTCACCACCATGGCTGGCACAGACTGAGCTATCAGTGAATGCATAATGTATACAGTAGGCACTCATTGATTGAGAGCCATTCATGCAGTGACTACTGTATACATTACGCGTTGATTGACAGCTCAGTCAGAGCTGGCCATGGTGGAAAGAGGACATGTTGGTCTTTGGCTTGGGGGTATGGATGGGGGGGGCAGGGTGGAGCATTATCTGCTGGGGTGGGGGTTCTGCTAGATGCCAAGGAATAACTGCCACTATGTTACAGCGGATCAAGGATGGGGGGGTCCACTAGCTAGCAAGGACTGATTTCCAACTAATACACCGTGGATCGGGTATGGGGGAAGAATACACTGGACACTGGGGAATGATGTTTATACACACAGATGGAGACTTGGTGCAGGGAGGGACCACTAGCCACCAGGGACACCTTTCTGTTACAGCAGGTGGGTGATCAGGTGGGGAGAGGGACTGCAAGCCACCAGGAATACCTTTCCATTATATCAGGATGGTGATCAGGTGGGGGGAGGGACCATTAGCCACCATGGAGAATTCTTTCTTCTTCAGGCTGGTGAACACGGGGGGAGAGGGGAGACCACTGGTACCAGGGAGCATTCTCTTTTTTTTTACTTGGGTAGGTGATCATGGGGGGGCACTAAACTCCATTGCAACCAATGTAAATGGGCCCATAATGGGCATGCAACTAGCCATGTAGCACCTTGCATGCCCAATGGGTTCATTTACATAGATACATAGACAGTGTCGGCAGATAAGGGCCTATGGCCCACCTAGTCTGCCCATTTGAGTTTGTAACTTCAGTTTATGTTTTCCTAGAACTCTGTTGCCCCTAACCCCCGACCTCCAGAATTCCTTTATGTCTATCCCATGCATTCTTAAATCCCATCCGTGATTGTTTCAGCCCTCACCACTTCCTCTGGCAGGGTGTTCCACTTGTTCACTACCCGTTCTGTGAAGAAATTCTTCCTCACATTCCCTCTGAATCATTATCCCTCCAACTTCATCCCATGCCCTCTAGTCCTGGAATATCTTTTTCGCTTATAAATAGTGTATTCTTGCACCCTGTTCCTCTCTGTAAGATACTTGTATGTCTCTGTCATGTCCCTTCTCTCCCTCCTCTCCTCCAGGGAGTACATATTCAATTCTTTCAGCCTGTCCTCATAGGACTTGTGATGCAATCCATGTACCATCTTTGTTGCCCTCCTCTGAACCTTCTCTACTCTGTCTATGTCCTTACATAGGTAAGGTCTCCAGAACTGTACACTGTACTCCAGGTGGGGCCTCATTAGTGTCTTGTATAATGGAACTATGACCTCCCTTTTCCTGCTGGTGATGCCCCTACCTATGCATCTCAGCATCCTATTTGCTTTACCTGCTGCCTTGTCACACTGTTTCCCTACCTTGAGGTGATCAGAGATGTTAACCCTAAGATCCCTTTCCTGCTTGGTGCATGCTATAGCCTTACCCCCCAACTGATATATTGTGCCAGGATTTTTGTGCCCCATATGCATTATCTTGCACTTCTTTGCATTGAATTTCAACTGCCAAACCCCTGACCTTTCTTCAAGTTTCTGCAGGTCCCTTCTTATTCTGTCTACACCCTCTGGTGTGTCTACTCTGTTACAGAGCTTTCTGTCATCAGCAAACCGTGAAATTCTGCCTTCTAGGTCCTGCACAATGTCACTGATGAAGATGTTGAATAGGACCGGTCCCAGCACTGATCCCTGTGGTACCCCACTGGTCACTCCTCCCTCTGTGGAGTGACAGCCATTTACCACCACCCTCTGTGTCCTGCCTCCCTGCCAGTTACCTACCCACCACATTACTGTCCTGCCCACACCCATATTCCCTAGTTTGTGTAATAGTTTTCTATGTGGCACAGTGTCAAAGGCCTTACTGAAGTCCAGATAGGCCATGTCCACTGCCCTCCCTTGATCCACCTCCCTAGTCACCCAGTCAAAAAATTCAACGTGGTTGGTCTGACATGACCTCCCCCTGGTGAAACCATGCTGCCTTGGGTCCTGCAGTCCATTGACAACCAGATGTTCCACCAATCTCTCCTTCAGTAATGCTTCCAAGATCTTCCCCACTACTGAGGTGAGGCTGACTGGTCTGTAGTTCCCTGCTTCCTCTTTATTCCCACTTTTGTATAAGGGGACTACATCTGCTGTCCTCCAGTCTTTGGGTACCTCCCCTGTTTCCAGTGATCAGCTAAACAGGATAGCCAGAGGTTCAGCCACCACCTCTCTTAGTTCTTTAAGGACCCTGGGGTGCACCCCATCTGGCCCTATTGCTTTATCAACTCTTCTTACTTCCAGTTCCTTCAGGACCCTTTCTCATGTAAAGGGACTTGTGTCCATTTCTGCACCATTCTCACCCCTTGTACTCCCTTCTGACCCATTACCCTCCTTTTCCTCAGTAAAGACTGAGCAGAAGTACCTGTTCAGTATGTCAGCTTTACTGTTGTCATCCTCCATGTGTCCCCCATCCTCCCCCTTCAGTCTCATTATCCCTCCCTTTGCCTTTCTTTTTTCACTTACGTACCTGTAAAAGGTTTTGTCCCCTCTACCTACTGATTTTGTAATGTGCTCTTCTTTCTGAGCTTTGGCTTCCCTTACCGACTTCACTGCCTCCCTTTGCTTTTCCTGGTACTTCTCCCTATTCCCTTCTGCCTGTTTCTTTTTGTGTTGTCTGAATGCAATCTTTTTGGCTTTCACTTTCTTTGCTACCTCTTTGGAAAACCATAATGGCCTCCTCTTCCTTTTCCTCTGGCTAACCTGCTTAATGAATAATTCTGTTGCTCTTGTAATCCCCATTTTAAATACTGCCCACTGTTCCTCAACCCCTGATTCCTGCCCCATTCCCCTTAATACCTCTTTCAAGAATCTCCCCATTTTCCCAAAGTCTGCCCCCCTAAAATCCAGGATACATGTTTTTGTGTGGTTTAGTTCTGCTCCTTCTGTGATTTCAAACCACAATGACTGGTGGTCACTGTTCCCCAGGTGCTCCCCACTGTTACCCCCATCACACTGTCCCTGTTTGTGAGCACAAGGTCCAGTATTGCTTTCTGCTGAGTTGGTTCCATGACCAGTTGCTTGAGGAAGGCATCCTGAAGGGATTCCAGGATAAATCTGCTCCTAGTTGATGCTGCTGCTGGGATGCTCCGGTCCACGTCTGGAATATCAAAGTCTCCAACCAGTACTACCTCACCCTTGTCTGCCATCCTTTGGATGGCTAGCATCAGCTCCCTATCTGTTTCTTCCTCCTGGGCTGGTGGTCTATAGACCAAACCTGTGCGGATGGCTGGCCCCATTTTTCTTTCCAGCTTAACCCACAGTATCTCTCCCCCATTTTGTTTCTCCTGGATCTCTGTGGCCCTTATGACATTTTTCACATACACTACCACTCCTCCTCCTTTCCTACCTTCCCGGTCTCTTCTGAATATGTTGTAGCCAGGAATGGCCATCTCTCAGTCATGGTTATCATTACACCAGGTTTCTGTGATGGCCACAATGTCTAGGTCTGACTGCACCATGACAGCCTCCAGATCTTCTATCTTGTTGCTAAGGCTCCTGGCATTGGCACACATGGCTTTCCATGATTTGACCTCCATAGGCTGTTTAGCTGTTCTACTCCAGCCCCTTCCCTAGTTGTCCTTTATCCCTGGTTTTCCTTGCTGTCTGCCCTTCTGCTGATTTTTGCCCCTTTTCTGCCTATCCACCTCTTGGGTGCTAATCTCCCTCTTTTGCACACTGCTTTGTTGAGATATCCACTCCTCTGGTTCACTGGTTCCACTGCTAGCAATGGGGGGTGAGCAAGTAAGTACTCTCCTTGCTGGTCTGCCACCACCCTTGGCTAATTTACCTGCTTGTCAATGTAGCTTTTAAACTTATCATTGAGTGCTTGGATTCCCCTTCAGGATGGATGCAGGCCGTCAGGCTTGAACAAACCTCCATCCCTCCAGGTGCATCCCCAGTCACCAATAAATCCAAACCCTTCCTCATAGCACCAGTTTTTCAACCATGAGTTAAAGTTCCTGGTGCATGCACCCCTATGCTCTGCCATGCCTTTCACAAGTAGTACTTCTGTGTAGGTGACAGAAGTAGCTACTTGCTTGAGACCCCGACCCAATTTCCTAAACTCTTTCTGAACTTCCTTTGGCTCACCATTTTTCAGGTCATTAGTACCTAGGTGGATAATGACATCCAGCTCACCCTCCCATCTTGTCTTCCCAGTGATCCCCAGGATCTTCCTTCTATCCCTCCATGCTGTGGCACCTGGTAGGCACCTCACCTCCCTGTCCTTCCCCTCCTGTGTTCCTAGCTGGATACCTCTTATGATGGAGTCCCCCACCGGTATTCACTTCCTCTTCCTCTGGGGTCCACTGCTCTCCCCACTGAGGTCACCTCCTTGGCTAACCTCCACATCCTTTCCTTCCACTTCTCTGGGTATCTCTATTTGGTTGCCCCTGTTTGCCAATGTGACATATGAGTTCTTGAGTGAAATAGGATCTGGGATGTGCCTCTGCCTGACCATCTTAACCTGCCCTGAGCCCACTGTCATCCAAGTGCTCCTCGTTCTTGGCATCCTTTGAGGCAGCGGCATTGGACTGGGTGGTCTCTGGATAGGGGTGATGGTACTCCTGACCCAGTTTACTTCCGCTCAGAGTCTGGCTACCTCATCCTGCAGTCCAGAGAGATGCATGCAGATAGGGCAGCACCTCAGTGTCCAGAAGGTCTGCCTGAATATGGCTGCCCTGCAGCCACTGCATTGCACCACTTCCCACATTATACTGCAATTATACTGCTATTCCACTACTTGTCTGTTTCTGAAGCTCTCCTAGTTCCCTTTTTATTAATTTACTGTCCTGAAAATCCTACCACTGATCCTCAGATACTTTTCTTTAAAAAAAATAAAATAAATAAATAAATAAATGAGTGAAAACACTTGTGCTGAGGGTGGGCTTCTTCCCCTTATGCCCTTCCTACTCCACACCCCTTACTATCCCCTGTGTTTAGCTCCTGTCAGTCAGATTTAACAGGGCATATAATTAAGAGTTGGGGGAAGGGGAGGGAGTGGGGTGAAAATTTGCAGCAATTAAAGACAGCAAA
Organism: Neoceratodus forsteri; assembly: GCA_016271365.2. Classification (NCBI taxonomy): domain Eukaryota; kingdom Metazoa; phylum Chordata; order Ceratodontiformes; family Ceratodontidae; genus Neoceratodus; species Neoceratodus forsteri. The sequence continues at coordinate 423,405,317 of CM028130.1, forward strand.
GCAATACACCACCACTACGTTTTAAATTTTCAACAGCCCAAAAACAAATCTAAGTAAAGACAGCAAGGAAATTACAGTGTCACCAAAAACCCACAATCTAAATTTAATAACAAACATAGCAATTACCAGTTACTGTAAAGCACTGAAATGAATATGTTTCCTTCCCCTTCTGGCTTCTTCTGAGAAAACAAAAATCACTTGCTACCTCAACTCTGACTAAGCCCCACCTCCAGTTATCATGTAGCTGAGGTCAGAGGCCAGACAATTAGCACCCCTCACCCAGACTACAGGGCAAGTCAGACAAGCCAAGACTAAATCTGCAGCAATTAAAAACAGCACAGAAATACAACACCACTCCGTTTTAAATTTTCAACAGCCCAAAAACAATTCTAAGTAATGACAACAAAGAAATTACAGTGTCACTAAAAGCCCACAATCTAAGTTTAATAACAAAAATAGCAATTACATGGCTGTTTTTGTGAATTCCAATTAGTGCTCCTGTGCAGTTCATTGTGGGGCCATTCTCCGGTATGCATGTCAGGGCAGCATTAGTGGGGTAGCACTAGTGGTACTGAGTTTACCACTGCTTCAACCTACCCTGTAGCTCTATTTATAGCCATATAGCATGGTACACTATCCAACTGTGAATAGCAATTTTAGTCACCTGGGTAAATGCAAAGCTAGTGCAAAATTTTGTGCTGTGCTTTGTGATTTTTTGTTAATCTATCCCCAGACCTTGTATCTAACTTGCCCATTTTGGGATGTCATTTTCATGAAAGATCCCATGCTTTATGGTGAGTGCCATTTAAGTGAGTCTTATGACCTGATATTAGTTACACAAAGCCAATCTTGGAAGCCAAATGTGTGGGAGGCAATCTGATTTATTTTATACAGCACACAAGCAAATCTTAATCTCAGTAGTTGGACCCCACATAAATCCACAATGGCATGAGTTTCATAGGACAAGCAGATAACAAGAATCCTGGACTATAAAATTCAATAGGTTTCACTTTAGACAACAAAACGGAAAGGAAAAAGATGTCATATAAGCAATTAGCAAGTAATTAAGCAACAGCCACTTTCAAATACATTTGTACCAGTGCACTCTTATTAGTAGAACAAGACATTGCTGACAGTCTTTTGGCTTCCCCATGGAAGGGGTGGGGTTGCAGGAAACAGTTCCTTTAGCTGATACCCTCAATAAAACAGTTCCAGTTTCAGCATATAACCAGTCCAGATGACAGTTTATACAGTTCTTAGAAGCATGCATTCACATTAGCCACTTGATGAACCCGAGCCCCACATGTAAAATTTCACTTCCAACCCTTTTAGTCTCTTTATCTATTTATTTTTATTTTTATTTAGCTTTTGTTGACCGGGTAAGTGCACTAGACAAATCCTACCTATTTTCAAGCACAACCCGGGGGAGGGAGATACAGATGAATGCCAGCTGACCTTAAACCAGATTAAGCTGTTGGTGGTACTTCTAGTGAATGAGGGAAATTTGGCCAGGACACCGGGGAAATTCCCCTACTTTGCTGTAGGGGGACTTTGTAGCTATTTGGCTGCTGGCCAAGATGGTGGACGCTAGTCAAACGACAGAAGCGCTGGCTCCTACTGTGCTACCTGCTACAGAAATGTCTGACATTGAGGAAATCCTGTCTGAACTTGACTCTAATGTGGTGCTTCCAAAGCTTCTGACCCTGTAATTGATTTAATTAACATATGTTTTCCTGAAATGATCCCCAACTTACCAAGTGATTCTGAATCTGAGCTGGCGGCCGATGTTCCAATGGACCAGAATCCTGTAATTGCTTAATGCATGTTGGAACAAGAAAGAGTACTACGACAAAACTTTGCTGTTGTTGAACGTGATATTTTTTGCAAAAAGGCACAACTTGAATCTTCACTGCGACAATTACATTCTGACAGCAGCAGTCCGACTGTCAACCCGAGTCAGCTGAATCAGAAGGATACACCTGGTCTATTATGGAGCCGCAGAGCTGGGGGGGAGCATGGAAGCTCCAGAAACAGCCGGTCTGCTTGGGAATCCAGCTCCCTTATTGCCCTCCACTGCTATAACGTCAGGAATGGCAATCACAAGCCCAGAAGGGCTTGGCCTAAGACGTGCTGTGGAGTCAGTGGCTCATATGGCAGGAACATCTACCTGGTCAGTACCTTCAGCACTACAAAATGCAGGCTGGAAATTTTACAAGACTTCAGTCAAGTGGATTTCAGATGATTCGCCGATTATTATACCTACCTCTAGTGCACAAATACCGGCAGCTACAGTAAACAGCTCAGATTTAGAGGTGCCTACAGATTTAGCTCTCACTCAAAACCCTGTGTTGCCTTTTTTGAAGCAGTCATCAGTTCCTCCGCAGAATCTGGAGGTCAATCCTAATGCTACTTCCTTAGAACCACAGACACCAGTAAATTTGATTAGCAAAACTGCACCAAAATCCTTTGCCTCTCTATTTAAAACTCCTATCTATCCTGCTAAGAGGCATAACACGGTTTGCTTAACTTATACAGGAGGCATGGACTCTCCTCCGGATAGAATCTTTGTGGCCAGGACTCTGCTAAAAAACTCAATGAAGTTTATTGACACAGAACTATATGCAGTGATACATGTCTCTGGAGAGACAACATTTGATATTAGTTTCAAAACTGTCCAGGGTTTAGAGAGATTTTGGATAAAATATAATCAGCTGAAGAACTCCTCTTTATGGTCTCCATTTATTGTTACTCCTTTGTCTAAACCTTCTCATAAGGTTATTATGGTTCTCTTCAGAAATGAGGGGGTAAGTGTTCAGGATTTAATCATCTGGCTGAAACATCGCTGCACCTTACTGGAAGATCCTGTGGCTATTCTTGACTCTGAAAATATCTGGACAGGGGGTTAGAAAGTTAAAGTTATGCTGCACACTAATGAAACAGGTCCACTTCATTTACCAAATTAATTTTTTTTAGGTCGAGATAGGGGTATTCTTTTTTATGCAGGGCAACCAAGAATGTGTTATAAATGTGGTTCATTGGAACACCTAAGTAGTGTATGCGATTTAGCCAGATATGTGATTTGTGGTGAATTGGGTCACTTCAGTTCATCCTGTTTAAATGAAAGTAAATGTAATCTCTGTGGGAAACTAGGTCATACCTTTCAGAATTGTATCTCTGCTGCGCACAATCTGCCTGATCAGGCTGATGGAGCTGAACAGCATTTATTAATTGCTTTAGCACAAAAGAAAGCAAGTGGTCAGGTGTTGTCTGTCCCTGAAGGCTCGAGTGACTCTGTCACCCCTCCTAAGCCTCCTACTACAAATGTGCATCATTCTAATCCTGCCCCCCACCTCCTTAGACAGTTCCTCTCCTTATGACTAGCCCAGTTTCTGTGCTTACTAGATTTCAGCACTCCACAACACAGAGTTGTTCTCCATCATCACCTTTGAAAGAGTCTGATATGCCCCCTCCTCCTACCCCAGGGAAAAAAAAAATGGCAGTAGAATCACTAGAAAACCCAGTAAGGAATTGGCGGATAAACTGATTCCTTCACATTCGACTGCAGTTCCAACCTCAAATAAATTTGATGTTCTACCGTCTGAACACTCTGATATGGACTCTGATGTATCCTCAGTAGACTCTTCAGTACCTGAGGGGACTACTGATACTGAAGGAAAAACCCATCCTCATGGACAGCAGAAACGAAAAGCAAAAGTTAAACTTAAAAATATGGACAAGATCAGCCGAAAAAGCCCTTTGAAGTGAAGCTAATGACTGAACCCTTTTCTTTCCATACTATAAATGTAAACAGTATAAAACAGGTAAACAGAAGACAAATGATTTTCTCTGCCCTGACCCACTTCCATCTAGTTTTTTTTTCTTGCAGGATACCCACTTACACACTCTGCAGGAAATTCAGAAGGCCTCTCAGGCCTGGTATTTGGGTACATCTTTTTGGTCCTAAAGCACAGAACGATGTGCTGGTCTGGGTATTCTTTTTAAATATCCTGATACAAAAGTTCTGAAACTTGTTGACCTACTTTCAGGAAGGGCTCTGGTTTTAGATGCCTTCATTCAAGAAGTACCTTATCGTTTGATTAAAGTGTACGCCCCCCAACAAAAAGCTCAAAGATGCAACCTCTTTTGGTTACTGGATCCTTATTTACATACCCCTTATAATGTAATTTTTGCAGGAGATTTGAATTGCCCCTTGATTGTAAAACAAGGCAAGCAATATTGTGATTCTAACTTGCCATCTCAGATAGTACTGAAGGCAAAATTATTAGATACAGTTCATCGCTTCATTAATTCAATACTTCCCACCTTTCATAAAGGCCCTCTACGCTCTACAATTGATCATATTTTTGTTTCTTCTGCTTTCTCTATACTCTCAGCCACAGTTTCTGCCCTTGAGTTTATAGAACACCATATTATCTCTGTAACCAGTGGTGTAACCTCAAGGCCACAGAGGGGTCTGGGTTTTTGGAAATTTAATTCCTCTTTGCTATCGAATCCACATATCTCTCTGCTTCTTTATAAATTTATTTCAGCAAGAAAAACAGTTCTTATTTTTTTGGATAATCCCATATTGTGGTGGGAAGACACAAAGTTGGAATTATCCAAGCTAAGTAAACAACTCAGTAAAGGGGTGGCCAAAAATGCTTATTTTGAATATTTACAGAACAGAAAAATACTTCAACAGCTTTATTCAGTCTCTTATGAGATGGATCAAGACTTCACCTCTCAGATTTTTCAGGTTTCTGAAAAAATGATTCATTTCCATGCCAATAGAGCAAAAAGCTTGTTATTTCAACAACAGTTTTGCACACAGGGTGATTTAGCGACTGCTTGTCCATATGATCATTAGCAATCTCAATTACATAGGAAATATATTTCTGCTGTCCGGGATCATGAGGGCAAAGTACATCAGGACATTAAGGATATCATTCAGGTTGTGTCTGAATATACTGCCCGAATGTATAGCCATTTGGAAGCCTCTGCTATAGAACTGCAATCTTTCCTGCAAGATTTAACTTTTCCATTGCTGGAGAATGCAGATATACATCTTTTAACATCTCCTATTACTGTCATGGAACTTAAAACAACACTATCATCCATGGCTGGTAAGAAATCCCCTGGTCCAGATGGTTTCCCCATTGAACTAATTAAATTTGTAGGTAATCTATGTCTATAGGAATTAGTTTTGGTCTTTAATAATATTTTGAGCACAGGGTTAGTTCCACTGTCAAGGAACTCAGGGAGTCTGACCTACATATACAAAAGTAAGGATAACCTTGATTTAAAGAACCAGCATCCTATTACATTCTTAAATTCTGATTTTAAATTACTTATGAAAATCTTGGCAAATAGGATCTCTGGTGTCTATAAAATTAATCTCCTTGGCTCAAGCTTATGCGATCCCAGGACAAAATATTCAGTCTCAGCTTTTTCTAATAAGGGAATTGGTAGAACAGGGGAAACTAGGGACTGTGGAAGGGCACCTGCTCTCCCTAGATCAATCCAAAGCTTTTGACAGAGTCTGTCATGATTCCTTATGGATCATACTGGAGCACTATAGTATTTTGAAAATTATGATTCAATGGTTTCAATATCTCTATCATACAGCAACTGTCTATCCAGTTATTAATGGCTGGAAGAGGACCTCTCATTCCTTTGTTGAGAGGTGTTTAACAGGGTTGCCCCGAGCCCGATCTTGTATGCTTTTTTATTGATCCTTTGTTAAGAAAAATCAATATTTCAAAAGAGATACATAATACAATTTATCATAATCAGACCCTTCCATACAAAGTTATGGCATATGCAGATGATATAACCCTTATGGTACATGATGAACCTTCAATACATAGTAGTTTGGCTATTTGCTACGAATTTGGTATACTTACAGGAGCTGCTCTTAATCTTGATAAATGTGTTGGTCAGCAACTACCATACGCCTTAAGTACCTTAGGATCTATTGCTGGTCTCACAATTGCTATAAACCCTTTGAAAATCCTAGGTATATACTGGAGAAATATGGAATTAGACAATTTTAATTGGGAAAAAAATTATTTTAGGTAAACAAAAGGTTGCAATGTGGAATAAATGAAAATTTTGGGGGAAAAAAGAGTGTTCCTTATTAAGTCTTGTTTGGTCCCTGTGTTTCTACGTATATCTTAGTTATGTATTCCCCCCCAAAAAAATCCTTGGAAGTTGGGATATTAGGACTCTTCTTCCAGGTCTGTTGGGGCAGTCGACTTAACCCAATAAAATGTAATATCTTATATTTTCCAATTTCTCTGGGTGGACTTAATATGCCTAACCCCATTCTCTTTTTTAATAGCTTTTTCATATTTAACAACATTCGACCATTATTACTGAATGAAACTCAAGGTTGGGAAATGTTTTTGAAACCAAATTGTCAACAATGGCCTCAGTTATGGGAAGCCCAATCCCCGAAATGTTTTAAGAGATCTGTAATGACTCCTGAGTATAGCAGATGTACTTTTTTACATATTAAGCAGTGGGGTTTACTTACTATTCATGTTCTTAATTTTTCACGGAAACAATTGTGTTTCCATTTATTGAATGCAACCTGTCAGGTGGAACTAGTCTTCACTAAATGTCCACTACAATACAGAACTACGTTGCAAGGATTCCTTGTCAATAAATGGATTCCTCCACATATGTGGGACTTTCACTGGTTGGCCTGTCATGGCAGAATAAATGTTAAATCAAATCAGAAACATAAGGCCCTAGAAGAAAGAATTTGTGTTCATCCAGATTGTATTCAACAAGAGGAAACTATAGAACATCTTCTGTTTTCATGTTCTTTTATTCAACATTTTGGACCTTTATAGCACATGAATGGTGGGAAGCTCTTTTCTCAACCTTATCTTTTGAAAACTTAATGTTTTTTTTTTTTTTTATGGTTCTTGGACTTGTAAATGGCATCTAAGTTCATTACAACTACTAGTGACCATCTGTAAATGGCAAATTTGGTTAACTAACTGTGCTTATATGTTACAACAAAAGGAGGGGACATTATTGGAATTATCCCAAAAGATAGTGCATCAACTGAAATGTATATATAAAATGGAGAAATCCACTCTGGCTAATAGTTGTCTGTTAGAGCTATGGATTGGATTTCCTTGGGTAACTGACACTGATGCTCCAATTACTTGATTGTAATACTAAATATTGTAAATAGGAATTAGGTAGCATTCCTTTTATAGGACATTGGATGCTTTTTTATATCTTATAAACATTCTCAAATTTGTAGGGAAAAGTGTGAGGGTGGTGAGGTATATGAAATATTAATACTGTATCTGTACTTATTTTGGATTATCATTTGTTTTAGATTCACAGTTGACTTATTGATCTTCCTTTCTTTTTTGTGACAGTGTGATCAAGAATGAAGGAAATACTTCATTTGTTATTCTCACTCACTCTATGTCCATATAATAGATTATTGTTTGTGTGTGTTTTTGAGAAAAAAAAGGAGAAATTTACCCCTAATCTTTGGTAAAGGGGGGGTTTTGGTCATTACGTTTTCTTGAAGGTTCAAGGTTATTAATAATGAAATATGCTTGTTTATGTCCTTGATTTTTTTCTCCTGTTGTTTATTATGATCTGTATAACTTATTATTAATTTGTATATAGTTTGTTATGATTTAAAAAAATTACCCTACTCTTTTGGTGGGAGGCGGGGGTTGGTTATGCCGGGTACTTGTATAATACAATGTTTTCTCAGTTTTGTTTTGTTTATTTTCCTTACTATGAGTTATATGGTATAATACCATTTTGTATTATTATTTATTGCAATAAAAATTCCCCTACTCTTTTTGATCAGTGCCATGGGATCTTTAACATCCACCTGAACTACCACCAATCCAGGCAGATGGGACCTTGGTTTAACATCTCATCTGAAAGACGGCACCTCAGAAGTGCAGCACCCCTCTCATGCTGCACTACAGTGTCAGTACTGGGATATTAACCCAAGTGCCAGTTGTGGGAACTGAACCCACAGCCCTCTGATCTCCCAGACTCAGAGGCCAGTGTGCTACCTATTGAGCCACTGACACTGATACCAAAAGATGCCAAAGATGAGATGTTAGCTAGGATGTTGATTTGGCAAGGACTTACACATTGACAAGCATTTGTTTTTACTCAGTTCATGGGGGGAAGTAATGATTGCTGGCATTCTCTCTTTCTCAATGATCTGATCCAGTGTAGAAGTTTAAAAGTGATGGGAGTCTTGTTTCTGAATCACTTGTTACATCATGATTTTGAGGCATGGTAGATGGCAGAGGATTGTGCATGCTGTTGTCTTTCTCCTGGTGTCCCGTAACATTGAGTTGCTGTAGAAAAAACTTGTTGCTTACAGGTGACATGATGATGACATTAGATGTTAAAATATTGTACCATCTTGATGGTATTGGTGCTCAGACATACAGTACCACATCTCTCGATGGCAAGATGTATTCAGAATACCATGGTTCTTGATAGCATTGTTGGATGATAAGCAATAACATAACTCTCTCAACGAATAGCCTTATTTTTATACAGTACATTTTACCTAGTAAAGCTGGTATGTCTCCCATCATAAGACATTAAGATGATTAAACTGAATTTTGCTTACATTTCATCTAGGAACATTTGATAAACATGTTTTTGCCAAAGTCAACAAAATGGGGTTTAAGCTCCATCCTAGTTCACTACATTTCAACACACATTGGTTTTGTAACAAGAAATGCAAGGGGGCACTAATGTTTCAAAAACCTCCACTTTGCAAAACTGATAGTACTTATGAGGTACTTGTTTATGTAAATTAGCCCCTATGCAATAAGGGGAGGATTACCTATGTGCTGTGGATCTGCAGTGCATAGGCAATCCTATGTCAAAATACTGCAAGTCAGGGATCCATTGGACCCCTGGTGGCATTCACAGAAGGGGCACATGCCCCTTGTGCACCCAATCCCTTAGCTGATCATTCTGCTATGTGCCATGGGCAGTTCAGAGGCATGTCTGGGAGTGTGTCTACATTACGTGCCATGCACTAAGGTGTGGAGTGCTGGGTGAGGGGGGACAAGATGTGGCAACAGGGATGCTGCTTATCTTTTTTGCCCCCTAGTGCCACCCACCAGCTGTGGCAGGACAGGGAATCCCTCCACTGTGCTTTCCCAGCTCACCAGTCTGACAGGGAGGGCTGGGAGCAGCCATTTGTGTACTCACCCATACTTTTAAAATAGTTGCATCCTGTGCCTTCCCAGAATCACCTGCTGGTGCAGAGCAGAGGATACACTTTGGGACCTAGGATGGGCATCCAATTGGATGCCTGCTTGTGTCCTTAGATCTGCCTCAGGTGCAGCTATGCATGGGTGGGGATAGAGCTGCAGACAGGCGCGCTGTGGGGGCACATGACTGTGTACACTGCCCACCCTGCACTTGTTCCCATGTGCATATGCACAAATACCTGGTCCACAATAATGCATTGTCCTCACTCAGTACCACTTATCTTGTCTGTTCCCAAAGTTCCAGATGGCACTGTATCCTTACACTAGACTCAGGAAAACAAGAATATCTCTACATCCCTGAAAGTAGAAATTATATGAAAAAGCTTGCATAAAAACTAAACAGGCATTTCCAACCTACAGAAATGACAGGCATGCTTTTTACCAGAAATAGTGAATTAGGCCCATAAATCAAGTTCAAACTTGACCTGAAAATATGTGACCATATATTACCCACAATGTCTCTGATGTTTTCAGTTTAGTTCTTGGGTAGAGATGGGCTGAAGTTTAATTTTGAAGGGTGAAGTTCTTGTGAAATCGGCAATTTTGGCATGCAGACTATTTTGTGGAAATTGAGCATTCCACAAAATATTTTGCCGGTGCAAAATTGAGAAGTTCTGCACATGAGCAGTGGAATGTTGCCCTCAAAATGAGAAATTTCATCTGAGAGTGGTGAAATTTCACCAACAAGTGGTATTCATCCCTTTTGAAACTTTAAGTGCTTTAGTTTGTGGTGTGATTTTGCTTTACTGTATGTGAGATTTTTTAACAGTACATGGTGTGATTTGTACAAAATAGTTTATTGCTGGTTTTTCATACAGTTTTATTCATCATGATCTTTATGAAGTAAAATGTTTGTTTAAATAAACTTGAATCCCTATTTTATCCAAGGATGTATTGTTTCAGTCTTATACTTGGTGTCTGCAGGAAGGAAGGAAAGGGGTCACGCATTGGCTTGTTATGTTTCGATGGACGACACAGGCATTACACTAGTTGGGGTTTGGAGTTACTTTTGTGCTATCTGTTGTGCTTATGCTTACTTTTATCTTTGGTGGATGGAATAAAAATGTGCTATTTTTGAAATGACTTCAAACACTCTCAATAGTTCACTATCCAATGTTTGGAGAGAGAAAATAAATATAAACCTTCACTACAGTGAATCCTATCTGGGTTGCAATGCTAGAGGGCTGTTAAACCATCCCTTACTGTCTATAGGAGGGTTAGTTTATCATCCCAGGGAAAGTCTTTTTTAAAATAAAATCAGCCCCTTTTGTCTCTTAGCTCTGCTAGTCCTGTTAGTTTATTTCCACATGGCTAAATGCATCACTATATTCTTTTCCTACATATTCTCAGAAGATCATATCTATTTTCTGGCACTGTAAAATGTTCAGTGGAACTTGATCCAGTTCATACATATACTGTATTGTGATTCTGTGAATGTGAAAATAGAGATTTCCAAAGACACAGTATTGTGAATTTGTGAACATGAAATGGTGATTTTGTGAGTATGAGAAGAAAGATTTCCCAGAGATATGATATTGTGATTTTGTGAACATGAAAAGAAAGATTTCCCAAGACGTTTGGTCAATAATTTTGGGCTAAGAGAAAATAAAAGCCAGGATTATAATTCTACCTGTAATATGGAGAAGAGGGTGGATATGGGATGTGAAACTGTGGAAAAATAGTAGCGAGTGGCAGAATTTCACCCGCAAGTGCAAACTTCCACCACTCACTAGTGAAACTTCGAACCTCGTGGGTGAAATTTCTCATTTGGTGGACAACAAATTTCTAATTTCTCAATAATGAAAAATGTCACAAAATGCACGAAATTCACATTTCTGAGTTTGCCAGCTTCACCTGTCTCTATTCTTGGGACTACCACCAGAAGTCCTTTGGAAGAACACAAATGTTGTGGTGAGACATAGGGAAAATAAAAGATTTACATGACCAATTATTAAAGAAGATACATAATACAGCTGTGAATGGAGTAATTGTGAAACTGCAGTGCTGTACCATAGTTTTTGTACAAGTATCATGAACAGAATAGTTCTACTGTTGTCAAGGATTTAATAAGGTATTAGGATATAAGCAGTCAGCAGATGTAAATGAGTAGCACCCAAAAGGGCAGCCACTATAACAACTGTTGGAGCCTTCATAAAGACGTGTAACTATTCAGGGAGGAAAGGGGCTAACAACTTACTAACAGTAGGAAAAAAAAACAGATTGTTATGGTTAAAAATATAATTTATTTCATATTGGAATTAAAAATATCACAGCACTCACCCTACCTAGACAGAGCCAACATTTCACACTGATCATGTACGTTTTCTCAAGGCCTTGATAAAGTGCACATGATTAGCACTAAACAATGGTTCTGTGTAAGTGAGTGACTGCTGTGATATTTTTTATTCCAGGATGAAATGAATTATATTTTGAGCTGTACCAATCTGTTGTTTTTTCCTACAGTTAGTAAGCTGTTAACCCCATTCCTCCCTGAATAGATGTAAATGAACTTAATTTAAAAAAAGTATGATTTCATAACAATTTCATAAGAAAAATTGTATGTGAATAGGGACATGTTTACAACACTATGTTCATAAAATACTTGACAGTGCTATGGATAGTCACGTATATGCAGCTGTATGTGACTGATGCCAGTAATACTTTAACAGAATTGTGTCTTGATGTGTCAGTTCAAACTGTGTAATTTAATTAAATTAACATTTTCAGTAAGTTCAGTAAACTATTACTTAAATATTTTCTTCTACAAGATTTTGTGCAGTTGATTGCTTTGCAGAAGGTGAAACAGATGGTTATTTGGCATCTCAGTTGTGACTGATGTGTTCTGGGGGTGGGACCCATGTAAGAATGCCCAATTTTAAAGTATGCTGTTAGAAGAGTGCCACCTGTGGCCAGCCCAGTGGTGCTGAGGGTTGAGGCATGGGATGCCACACCTCGCACCAAGCCAGCAACACAGGTTCAGGAATAAGCCTGGACTGTCAGGGGTCAGCAGGGGAGGGAGAGGATCAGGCATCTGATGAACTGCTCTCCTCTCCCAGTGTGAGATTTTGGGCTTATTCAGTGCAGCAGGGACATCTGGTGGAGACCAGAGGTACCACTAGTGCTTGTCCATACAAAGAGGCGGAGTGGCAGTGGACATCAGTGGCCTAGATCACGTGGACGTCATTGCACATCTGAACTCCAGGGGAAACTACACAAGAAAATCCCTGTCCTCAGGGATAGGTGAAGGCAGCTCTGTCCCACTGGGCCACACTTCCAATACTGGGCACTCTCCTCTCCAGGGCCAATCACCCAGTCCAGCACACTAGATTATAGATAGAGTGCCCTGTGTGGATACAGCAGCCCCACCATGGTGGGTTCAGAGCCAGGGGGGTCAGTCGGACTGGTGCGAGGAGAGGAGGTGTCTCAGGCGGGAGGTAGAGCCTGGAGGTGGTGAAGGATGCAGGAGAAAGTTCCATGAAGGATGGTGCACAAATACAGTTAAAAAAAAAAAAGAGTCCCACCCTTAAACTACATCCTTTAATACTGACCTGCCTTATCTTCTGCCTCTTACCTACCCCTTGGTTTGCAGATGACACTGTGGTCTCCACTCTGCTCCCACACCATAATGGGGATTTTGGGGAGTTGCTATTAGGAAATCAAGGAATGAAGGGCAGAAGATGGGGTCACACACCAATGCACCGGTTGAAGATTGGGATCAAGTATTTTTAAAATATGCTAACTAGAATTCAACTGTTTAAGGAAATGGAATCTCCCATCACACATGCAATGGAAAGGAATACAGTTTGATGTGCCTGAGTGCCTCAGAAGGCCTCAAATGATAAAAAGACAGGGAAATAGGAGGTTAGGGTTGTGGTTGATTTACAAAGATGAAAGGGGAGATGGTGTTTTTTTTATAATTTTATTTATTCAGGCTTGTTCAACAGAGATGCATCCTTTTGTTTTCAGTGGGGTCCCTTTGCCCATTATCACAGCAGGTTGGACTGAAGCACTGAATGGTTAAGTGACTTGCCCAAGGTCACATAGTTAGAGGCTCTTGGGGGATTTAAACCAGTGCCTATTCGTTTCCAAACCTGTACTCTAGTCACTAGACCACACTTTCTCCTTTTAAACAAATCTGGAAAAGAGAGGAATTGGAGCCCCACTGCCTACCTCTTCCTCCTATGGACAGTATGCCAGCATTTTTGAAGTGCTGTATGCATAGCTGGTGAACTGCCATTCTCCATCTATCATGCCCAGAGACTGTACCTTGAATCTTTGATGGAATGCATCTTCTGGTAACCAGTCATAGATTCCAGAGCTGCCCTGTTATTTCCTTCTGTGGCAAGTGATAGTTATATTTCAGTGTTGAAGCTTTCTGATGCCCCTCCCCCAAAACTGCCCTGACCTGCTGCTGCCAACATTGGTAGGTATAAAGGGAGCCCAGGTAACGTGCAGTCAGCACTGTTACCCCATTTCAACATGGCTGGCCAAATCATGTTATGCTATGGCAGAGCTCTCCCCACTTCATGCTAGCATTTGGCTAACTGCCATGGAATCATGGTGGGGGCTATTAATCATTCAGAACCAGAGCTCATGTTGCAAAATTGAGAAATTTATAGATAGTGCTCTGGTGTGGTATTAAGAAACATTTTAAACAAGCAGCACAGCGTGATCAAGTACCCAACCAGGCACTTCCAGTGCATTTCATAAATCTGAACAATTATAAATTCTATGCATGCTAATCTCTCCTTGACTGCACAGAGTGCAACAGTTTGAGAACTGTTGTTGCTGAATCCTCTTTATCCTGTGACTCTTTCCTTGACACACAGTCTATCTTTTGATGCAGGTATGCAGGCATGCTTTGCTCTATATAGGCATGTTCATCGCTGCATAATAATCACATTGCTGCTTGGACTATGAGCATCACTTTGAATGTTGTTTTTTTTTTACCACAGACAATGTATCCAACATAGATAAAGCAATGGCCAATGAGCATTGCAAGAGCATCTGTTGCTCAGAGCACACATTCAGTCCCTTGGTAAATGTTCCTCGTGTCACAGTGTTCAGTCTGGGAATATTGAGACAAAAGCACATTCCTCTTGTGTCCATTTTACTGCTCTGTTAAGGCTATCAATCAACTACATGAAGTCCAAGACTGCCTTGGTCTTGTTGAGCAAAAGTTGGTCTGGGATCTTACTATCCATGTTATAGGGTATCATTTACTGTAATACATAAATCTGCTTGGTAGTGATAGAATATTCACTTAATAAACTATCACAGGTTTTCCAAGACTAACACTGCAGTCTTCACTCCTGGCCAGCTCCTAAATAATACAGTACATCGTAACAAAAATGATTTGGGTATAGAAATGGAAGCTGGCATGAATATGAAGCCTCCACTACATGCAAAGATTGCTGGTTTTATGTCTACCACATTGAAATGCAATAACATTGGCACTGTCATTTATGTTTTACATCACTTGGTTGCTTGACGTAACATACAAGCGGGCTGCCGAGACTATAGTCTGTATGAATTATATTCATATCAAAACAAAATGAGCTAAAAGCTTGTAATGTTAAATTTATTGGTTCTACAATAGATGCATATCCTTGACTTTTTCGTTAATGAACTTGGTAGGCATTGCTCCTTTACCAAATTGTCTTTTATGAATTGTATTTCCATAATTTGTGTTAACTTTTTAACTTAATCTATAGCAGCAGCTTTCAGAATCTCCTATTGCCTCCACAAAAGGCATCATTTTAAAAAACAATCTGTTCAAAATCCACCTGCCACTATTTTAAAAACTGAAATGTGTCCAAACTGGAGCAGCTCAGAATGCAGAATTCTGCTGGTGGAATTCACATGGAATGGCAATGTGGCTTCCAAAATGCTTTTTGGAATTTCTTTTTGATTTCAGTGGAATTCTGAAAAGCATATCAGTGTGGGCCAAGTGGTCCTTTTCTGTTAATAAATTCTATGTTTATATGCAAACTGCAGAACAATAAACATTTCATGGATTATGTTTGTGGAAAATTAATTAATGGTTTACATAAATTACAGAATACAGTTCTGTGGTTATGGTTAACATTCCACATTCAGAATTTGAAATACTGTTCCAAAAGGAAATTCATCTAATTAGAAAGACTTTCAAATATTCTGCAGACTTTTAGCAGATTCTGCACAGCTATATCCAAACTGTCAGAACATCTACTGTATTCAATGTACTAACAGCAACCTATTTTGGTGACAAAAAAGAGGTGCAATTAATTGCTACATAAAATGACATAAACCACATTTGTGTCATTATTTTACTGCAAACTCTGACTTTTTGTCACAAAGAAATGCATCATAAAAATGACAGCAGAGCTGCTTGGATACATTTGCACAGACACAAATATACTATAGGTTGACCATGCATTTGCATTTGGATCTGTCTTTTAAAAATCATTTTCAGTGAGTGAGTTTTGTACCCTGTAATGAAAAATAACTTTACATAATAGTAGAAACATAGAAAACAGTGGTAGGTATAGAACATGTGTACATTCTTTACTCTTTGCTGCAGACCAAGAGTGGTATAAAGACCAAACCTAAACTAGACCACCATGAATGTCAAAGTGGAAAGCTAAGTTTGCTGGCCAACTCTCTGACCCACTGAATGACTGCAATGTCAAAGGATGATTTGGAGTTGGACCCTACATTTCCTTTCCCATGTCACAAGGTGCTGGTAAAATTGTGCAGGACTAAAAATGTTGTTAGGCAGTACCAGCTTTATGATTTAGAGGGATTTCCAACTAGATTTATTATGGGGGCTTCCTTAACAAATTTGTACAATGTTTTGTTTTCCAATACCACCAGTGACAGCTTTACATTTATTATAAATGTACACAGCAATGTTAATCCTTCAGGTCTCCTCGACTCACACTATTCTTTCCTGTGCATCTATCTTTGTGTGACTATTCTACACCTTGGCATGTAATTTTGTGGCACTCTGATACTACATTAGAAATCCATGCACAGCCTGGAGGTGTGTGTGTGTGTGTGTGTGTGTGTGTGTGTGTGTGTGTGTATCTATTGTTTAGAAGACAGTACGCACAACAATTTATAATGTGATGCATTGAATCTGGTCCCCCAATAGCTAGAGTCTCCCAGCATGTGTATGGAAACACTGGTGCCTAAAACCACCTAAAGTATGTTGCTAGGAAAGATTAGGTGGTTGAAAGTAATGAGGCTGTTATTTGAACTGAAATGCTGGTGTGTTTTGGGCACTTTGTAGCTAGCAAATTTTTTCTTAGATTATGTAATCACAACTTGTAAAGAAGTTTAATAGATTATAAGTGAACAGGTTTATTTCTAGCTTTGCAAAATCCTCCAAAGCATATTTCTGGTCAGTTAAATTACATTACTATATTACGTGTGTCCAAAGTTTGATAAAATTGTTATGTGATCTCATTTCAAAAAGAAGGACCTTTTTATATCATCTGTAAAATGCAATCTAGTTTAAGAATTTCTGTCTGATTAAGATCCCAGTTGCAGAGTATTGGAAGATGGCAACTTTCTCTTCATTTTTTCTTTAATACAGTTCTATAGTACATAAAATTTGTTGGCATCATTTTTAGTATCTACTAGTCATTTAGAAGTATTGTATACTGCAGAAAGATCTATTTCAGCTATCAAATTGTCTGGAGCATAACTATAAGAGAAATGTATTTATTCAGTGTTCATGCAGTGATTGCCCAGTTCATATCAATATTATATTATGCATATAATTTCTGGATGTCACCACTGTAAGAGGGCCCTCCATAAGCTCTTATGATAAAAAAAAACTGTGAAGCACAGCTGAGCAGCCCTGGTAACAAAAAGTCACACATGACAGAATTATAACCATCTGAGATTCAGTAAAAGTGTCTTTAAACCCACATTAAATCAGTTTTGGAAGAAAGTGGTTTAAGTTCAAATAACCATGATTTATTGAAAAGACAAATAGAGAAAGAACCCTGAAGAAAACTAATTGTTACAAATGAATATTGATATTGGAACTTTGAACCTTTAGTATTCTTGTGATGTTTACAAATAATAATCTTGATTAACTAGAAATTGATTTTTTGATTTATAGTAGGTTAGAATACATATATGTACTTCAGAAAAGTAAACCTGAACAAATTCCAAATGCTCACAAATACTAGTTATTCAACTTTATTAGAAGGATATGCATATTAGTAATTCTTTATATGCTTGCTAGAGTGCCCATTAACCATGGAGGTTGACTGCAAGACGGTGAGAGAAAGTACGTATAGGTTTTGCAAAAAAACACAGAAATTCTTAGCCCTCTTTGATACATACTCATGAAGGCCAGAAGAGGTACTCATGCATAATATGACAACAGCAAAAACAATAGAGGCATATAAAGTCTTTTTGATATGTAGGGCATTTCAGAAGTCATCATTTTTGATAATGGGCCACAGTTTTCCTCTGTGAAGTGTAATTCTTTTTTTGCACCCCAAAATACCCCTTTGCCATTCTGAATTTAATGGTGCTATAGAAAGATTGGTACAGAATCTTAAACAAGTATTAGACAAGACCAGTAGCTACAGTATGGTATAATATTGAAAGTTGTATAGCAAACTTCTTACTAGTTTAGCAAAACACACCAGATAAACAGCACTTATGTTATTGCAGAGACAGTTTTAAACCTTGCTACAGAATTTGAAAACAAGCAGGTAGCATAGAATCATTCTCAGCATGAGATACTTTCTCCTCATGGACTTTGTTCCACTACTTGAGAACTTCAAAATTACTAGGAAGTTGAAAACAGAAAGAACTGGAGACCTAAAGAGTTGTGAGTCCTGAAACGTACTCGGTTGACTTGCATGGTAAATAAAGAAAAGCTCATCTAAACCTAAAGTTGGAGTACCTATTTAAATTTTGAAGAGAATGCCTATAGTGGGAAATGCCCAAATGTTCCAATAGAGAGAATGTGTAAATATAAAAGACACAGGCCCATATTCATAAAGCAGTTTTCTGGAGTATAAGAAATATAGAAACATAAACAACAGCAGTAGAAAAAGACCAGTGGTCCTTCGTGTTTGACTATAACACCCTATCATAACCAGAGAACATTTGCCACTACAGGTTTTTTGTCTACACTATCCATCATCACTCTTTTATTTTAGGAAAATCAAACCAAACTAAGTCCCTAAGCTTTTAAGACAATTGCCTACTAATAAAAGTGCTGGCTTAGATGGATTGGAACCAAGATTTTTGAAACTTGCTACCATATCCATATATCAACCACTAATAATTATATTTAACCTTTCCCTGATTACAGGAGAATTTCCCCAGCTTTGGAAACATACCATAATTAAACCAATTCCCAAAATAGGTTCTCAAATGGATTTGGACAATTACCATCCAATATCTATTTTGCCTCCCTTAAGTGAGATATTAGAAAAGTTAATTAATGAACAATTTGTTGAATATCTGGGGGCCAGTTGCTTTCATTCTCCAGAGTCCAGAAATATTTTAGTATACTTACAGCCTTGGCATGTTTTAACAACCGTGCCTTGAGGTCTACGGATCTGGTTAAGCTTACTGGTGTAGTCCTTGTAGATTTGTCAGAGGCTTTTGATTTAGTAAACCATATCACGCTGCTCCAGAGACTGAATGACATTGGCCTGGCAGAATCACCTTGTGCATGGTTCCAAAGATACCTTACAGAGTGTCCTTTAAAGGTTTATTATGGTGATCATATTCTAATACTTGTCTGTTGGAGCAGTGAGCACCCAAGGGGCCCATTCTGGGTCCCCCATTAGCCTCTTTATATATAGACCCTATCTCAAAAATTCTGACTCAGTTAGACCTGTTCTGATGATATATTTCTTTATACTAGCACCTCCTCAGTAGACTTAATAAATTAATTTTTTGAATTCTGATTTTGCAGCTTTGACTACTTGGCTGTTGCAACATTGATTATTGTTAAACACAAAGAAGACTAAGTGTATTGTATTTGGCTCTAAACCAAAATTACTTGTCAATCATTACAAATATTTGATTTGGGGGAATGATGTTGCAGCAGGTAACTGAATTCAAATATATGGAGGTCTTACTAGATTCAAATTTAATTTTCACTTCTCATATAAAGAATATTAGCTAGCAAATAAATCAGAAACTGGGTGCCTTGATTAAACTGAGAGTTTGTTTAACTAGAGAAGCTAGGTCTATAATTTCAAAAGGTATACTCCTGGCCACCTTAAATTACAAGTTATTTCTATTTACACATCTGTCTGGTTTTGATTTAAACTTAATAACTAAGACACTTAATGCTATTTGTCATTTTGCTATACTCAAGATATATAGCACTCATCATTGCATGTTACACAACAAAACTGGTTGGTTAGCACTAAAGTAACATTTTGTACATAATCTTGATTGTTCAGTAGATAATATAATAAGAACAAAACACTTATCTCCATTATTTAATGATATAGAGTTTAGAAAAGAAAGTGGAGTATTAAACTCTTCTACGAGCACATGACTATCAATTCCAAAGATAAAAATAACTATGGGGGAGTGTGCCTTTTCTATGCAGGCACCTACATTCTGGACTACTCTACCTTTATCCTGTCTTAATGTAAGCAGCCATTCGATTTTTAAAACTCAGATAAAGTCCTAGTTGTTGCAACAAATCAACTGTAATTGTTTTTAATGTAGTATGTTATTGATGTATTGTATTGTACCTGTTCTATTGTGTATATTATTGTGCCATCTCAGTCGCATTTGTAGCAGCTCTGGGTCATTCTTGAAAGGGGCCTTTGGCTCAGTGTACTCATCAGGTCAACAAAATAAATAAATAAATAAAATTGTCTTACTACTATCCCCCACAAAGTAACTTCCGTAGAAACATAGGCAATGATGGCAGAAAAAGATCAATGGTATTAAGAGTTTCATTTTACCCCACTAGTCATAAAACATGTTGTTAGGTTTATTTTTTGCAAATTACATGTTGGCTAAACAATATTTCCAAGTCTAGATCTAGGTCTAGATCTATTCTTGGCTACAAAAAAAAATGTGGATTTGCTTTCATATGTTCCTATTACAGTATCTCTAGTGCCTCCACTATTGCTGGGGTGACATTGTTCCTCTTCAGCCAACACATATCCTTTTCCTATCACTGCCCAGTGCACACCCTCTTCTGAAGATGAGGTCATCTTTTGGAATGCTTAAACATCTATACTTTGTATTGCATCACAGTCTTTTGCTTAAGACATGAATCCAGATCACTGGAGTGGCTGGTATAATTATTGCTATAGCACTACCAGGCCAGCATAAGGACTTTGATTTTTGTTATACCTCAATTTGTATATTTTGTACACATTAACCGATTTGTTAAAAGTGGTGGAATTATTGCTTAAATCCCTAAAAAATGTAAGCATTTTAGACCATTTATTCTGATTTTCTAGTTATGCAGGGTTATAAATCCACATCTGACAAACAATCAAACCACCCAGTCAGCATCTACAGTGGGGCTTAACCTTTTGTAATACTGAGGCACCATTCTTAGTTACAGTCAGATGTGGTACAAAGTGGGTTCCTTTTGTCTCTGCCATTGTTATGCTATTCAAAGCTCCTATTCTCAACACCTTCTACAGATTACTAGAGAAGCAAGTCTCCTGTTTGTTTAAAGCCTGATACAAATGACCATTCTGAATGGTACTGGGTGCAAATGGGGATTATGTCCACTAACATCCCGATACATGAATGCAAATATGGCACTGCCTGGCATTTTGACAAATGCCGTACATATGTTACAATGCACAAAAGTGTGCCAGACACTCAAATATTGACTCATGTAGTTTTCCCCACCTCACCCCCAGGTTAAAGGTTCCCCTGTTGTCCTGTGGTTCTCTGACTCTAAACCCCATGCAGGATTGCCGTTATGTTTCAGTGGCCCTCATCTCATCAGAACACAAATACCCAAGCCCTTGACTAGCCTTATCCTAAACCAGACTCCCAGCTATGGCTTAAGCTCAGTGGCCAAATGCCCCTGTCCACATCCCCAGACATTACTCCTCCAAAGGTGCTAGCACATTCTCCTGTCATGCCCCTCAATACTGGAACTCTCTCCCTCTAACTATACACTTAGCCTCATCCCACACCGCTTACAAAAAATCATTAGTTAACCATCTCATTGATTGCTGCTCTTGCTCTTGTTTTGAACCACCCAAGCCTTCCGTCTCCTCTACAAACACTGCACTCCATTACTATTCTCTATGAATCGTTTCCCTATTAAACAAATTAATATGCTCTGCTGTCCTCTTCCTGTTACCCTATTGTCCTACCCTCATTACTTCTGGCCTTCCCCTCTCTCCATGCCTCAATTCTCTATTCCATCCTACCCTCCTTATCTAGCATCCCTACATCTGTCTATTCCCAACTTTCCTATAGCTATCCTGCATGACTATTATAGTGTCCACAGACATCAATGTATAATTATACCTTAATTTGTTTCCAAATGAAGCTCTTATGACCTTATTTTTGTATTCCCTCCTTATACTCCTGTTTTGACACTGTATTGTATTTTACCCTACCATTTGTTTATTACTGATACATGCACTGTATTCTGTTCCTTGAAAATTGTGTAATTATGTACTATAATTACTGTACTGTTATTGTTTCATATGTGCTGTTTTGTAACCTCCTGGGTTGTGCCTGAAAATAATCATTGCTATGGCTAGTGCACCTCACCTGGTCAACAAAAACTAAATAAATAAAATAAATAAATCTTTCTCCTCCAGTGTCCATGTACCCTGATGGTCCAGTGGTCCCCCCCTCCTTAGCTGCCAATTGGTGGAGTTCCTGGTGATCACCACAATGACTGCCTACCTATATAAATACCAATCAAATGTATGGACTCACACAACTGTGACTCTGTTATCACCTGCTGTTAGCAAGTGGTAATCAGGGGAGGTCAAAGCTGCATGCCACTAGGCATGTAAGGGCAGCTGTGCATGAGTATGGCCCTGCACATGGCAGCCGTAGATCCCTACCCAGAGCACCATAGTAACTTTTGCAGCATAAGGAAAACATGTGCAGTATCATCCAATGCCACTTACTGATAAGCCAGTGACATGCTTATTGATT
This sequence comes from Neoceratodus forsteri, assembly GCA_016271365.2. Taxonomy (NCBI): domain Eukaryota; kingdom Metazoa; phylum Chordata; order Ceratodontiformes; family Ceratodontidae; genus Neoceratodus; species Neoceratodus forsteri. Next base: position 423,427,747 of record CM028130.1, read on the forward strand.
TTTTTTCCTCTCCATTTAGCATAGTAAACAAAGTCTGTGGTCATGGAAATAGGGTACTGTTCAACACCAAGCTAAGGATTTATTATGACAGTGTATTCCCCATAAATCATAACCCCTCCATCTTTGTTTACATTTGGTGAGCACCGCACGTGTTCTGCAAACTACTGGGGAAATTGTGCTGCCTTAATAATACTCTTTTAAATTCAGGCCTGTAATACACACTGCACTGTTTGTTGCTAGCCTTCAGTGTCATTGAGCAGCCATTCATTAAGACAATGAAACCTGAAACAGACAAATGTTACACTACATTGAATCTGTAGAGAATATTCAGTGAAAGCACTTTAGGAGAAACAACCTTTATTTAACCCCTAAATATCTAACATAGACTTCTAACTTAAACTCTTTCTGCTAAAAACCTCCTCTGTCGTCCTGGTTACTTTCTTTGTTTTACTTTAAATTCTACTTCCCCTCCAATTCTGCCCCCACCCCACCCCATATGTGATTCTGGGAAGACCATCTTCAAATATTGTTCAGGGGAAATCAGTGTCTGAACATGGTCAAAAACTTTTAATTTTAAAGTTAAAAATGTGCCTCACTTACAAAAAGAGAGAAAGAAGTCAGGGAGCATATTGTATGTTTAAAAACGTTCCCAAACAGCTAGCTACTTTATATTCCCCTCACTTCTTAAAGAGGATAACTAACTACTTAGAGAAGTAATGTTTCTCAGTATTTTATGTTAAAATATACATTTTCTGTATGCTTCAGAGTCTCTGCTCATTTACATACAGTACATGCACACTAGTTCATGCAGTTGTCCAAGGCTGTTTGTGTGCGCTGATGTGTGAAATTGCTGCCATTTCACTACCAGTCTCTCATTGCTTGTAAGTGCTTTGGGATACAATGTGTATGAACAGCACTATGTAAATTATTCTCTTTTCTCCTACCTCTTCCTTCTTCTTCTTCTTTCTCCTTCCTCCTCCTCCTTCTCTTTCTTGTTGTCCTTCCTCTTCCTCCCTCCTCCTCCTCCTCCTCCTCCACTTCCACCACATACAGCTTTATCAACAGTAAAGGATTGAATTATAGGTACCAGAGGGCAGTAACATTAACCATGCAGAAATAGAAAGTATTATGGGAGATGTAGTTTTCTTAGCCCATATGTCTGCAGTTGGTAAATGAACTGGAGTCATATTTTCAACAAAATGGGAGCTTCAGAACTATTTTAAATATTGCAAAATCAATAAAAAATTATGGGATTGGTGGAAAAAGAGAAAACTGTTTTATCACCAACACTAAGTCCATATACAGTATTTCTTTACTCTGCTTTAAAGATTTCAGTTACAGAAAGAAAGATTAAGTCCACTGTCATTGAGACTTAGATGTTATTCTTTTATCTAGTTAAATTGTGAATAATTTATAATAAATTAACTCATCTATTTAAAGATGCATATACAATTCTAAATTCTAGGGATGATAAAATAGATATATAGTAAGTGTCCAAATAGTATTTATAGTATGCTAGTCATTATTTGGATCAGAGCCCTATGTAAGAAAAAAAATAATTCCCCCCGTCCCCAGGTGAACATAGCTAGTCACATGTCCATTGACCCCCCTCAGTCATCTCCCCTACTGCTCTCCTCTGTTCACCCATAATGTAACCCCACTAATAACCAGACTATATTTTTACAGTCCTCCTCCCTAATATGACCCCCAGCCCATACTAAAGACCCCTGTAAATATCTTTAACAAATGGTGGGCAGGACCAGAACCTAGTGAGTATGATTAAACATACTGGGACCTATGCATGATGGTCAGGGAGCCCCTACCCAGAGTACAGCCATCGTGCATATGGTGATACATCACTGAAACTTGCTTTCCCCTGCTGTGCGACATAAATGTATGTGGAACAGAACTGCTCTGAGCAGACATATGCATACTACTGCCAGAGCAGCATTACACAAAACCTGAGGGGTGTGGTCACGTACCAGCATGCACCACACATGTGCATTCATGACATGGCATATGTCTGCCTGGCATGTAGGTGTGCTGGTACAACACAATGCCATGGGGGGGGCTGCCATAAATTATAAGTGTGCAGGGCCTGCATGACAGCATGCAGCACTGTCACACTGGCAGACCACCAAAGCAATAGGACTAGGGTGGGCATCAAGGGTTCCAGGGACTGAAGAGAGCAGGAGTTGAAGCCCCAAACCCCCACCATCCCACTGTAAGGACAAACAACCAGTCCAGGGAATGTTGTAGGAACTGTCCACCACTGGACATGCTCCATGACTGGGCATTAGCACCTCCTCCTTTGTACACCTGTGCCCTTGTAGCCTGATTACATAGTATGGGTCTGACATATGTAGGCCCACCACAATATGCCACTAACACCCTGGCATTTAACAGCTACCACCCTAGCACAGAACATATGCCACTGCCTCCACCTGCATTTCTGCATGCCACACAACAGGCCCTCAGCCTTGCAGCAGATAGAAACTCTGGGCCCCACCCACATGGCAGGTGGACACACAAAAAGCCCCATGGGCCAGACAGATGTGGCCAGCAGCATGCCACCGCTGACAAGAATAACCACCTGGACAAAGGACATACTGTACCAAACTACTTTAATAACACTGAAGACAGCACCGAATGTGCATAGCATGTACACAGTCATCAGTGGACTGGAAAAACAGAAAAAGAAACAAAATAAATCAAATGTACTGGAGAAAATCAAATACACATGGAAGAGGGATCTGGCCATTCAAATGTGACAATGACCTATGACACCAGCTTCTATATCTCTGGGAAGTGTGACATGGGACAGAGTTCTCCAGCAGTACCCACAGCACTATGCAGGCCACTGTTCCCAGGGACAAAAGCCTTGGTCTCCTTCTCCTAGGATTCCTCACTAGGCTCCATTGACTTGGTGGCAGTGTAGTGCCACTCTACAAGAATCACCTTCCACAGTGGTTCATGGCATCCTTGGAACAAGAAGAATATTAAGGACAGGAATGAGTGGGATGCACAGCCACAGTAGAACACTGCTGACAAACAGACCTCCCCCACCAGCACAGCACCACCTCATATACCATTGCTACAGTGGCTCTGACATTGCAAAGACTGCTACAATGATAGGAATCAGGCAAAACCCACTGGTCACTGTGGTGGTCTCTGCAGTGGTCTCTGCAGTGATCAGGAGTGCCTCGCTCGGTGTTTGCCCCCCCCGGTGCAACTGCGACTCAGAGTTAGAATCCTAGAGACCGGGGGTGTGGGTGGTTGGGCCCCCCCACAAGGGGGGGTTTGGGGGCACAACCCCCCAATGGATGCATGGAGGCATCCCTGACACCTCAATGCCGACAGTCAGCACTGCGGCTGTCGCTGTTGGGGATGTGTCCATGCATGCTGTTGCTGCGGCATGGTAAAACTGCACCACCTACGTTAGAGGATTCCATCTGAGCCCAGTACTTGCCCAGTTAATCTTGTAATAGGCATCACTGGACCCCATCCTCCTGGACAGCCAGTCAGGAATATGTAGCCTCCACAGGGCCCTTCTGGGGATGATTATTGGCATTGCCTCATCTGGTTGCTCCCTCCACATCATCACCATGCTGTCTGACCTCCCACAATAATCCCATGCAAAAAGAAACAATGAGACACCATCAGTGTCACAGTACACATGACACAACACATGGCATGCACATCCTCTCAAACCCTTGCCAGTGGCATACTTATCTGTTCAGGTTCTGTCACATCCCAGGCAACACCCTATGCCCTTGCTAAGTTCTCAGTGATATCCCCCACAATTGCTGTATGTAGTCACCTACTCTTGTATTAGTGGTCTGAACAGGTACTCAGCTGCCATTGCATGGTACAGTGTGACCAGGTGATGCCTGTGCACACCACATTGCCCTGCAGGTGTGCCTGGTACATATCCCTCTAAAGGGCATCTGTTCAGCACTGCAAGTGTGGAGTGCAGTTCTGTCTGGACCATGGTTCGGGGGGACACACAGATGGGTGGTGGTAAAACAACATATGCTTGCTGTCCTCATTGCCAGACACAGAAGATGTGCCTAGAGCTATTAATGAATGTCCCTCCACTGGATGTTGAGTGGGACCATGAACAGGCACATAGGGCCAGGCCATGGCCATGCATGTTCTGACCCAGACTTAATGCCTAGGACACACTCTGTCCCAAACAGTTCCATATGGACCACACAGCAATCATCTGGCTTTGCAGTATGGTACATGCCCATGTTGCCCCACGTTTACGTCAGTCAATGGCAATGTCAAACAAGACCAAGGTGCTAGTGCCTCTTTCTAGAGGGTGGCAGGGGATGTCACCAGCATCAGTCAGTCATTTGTGTTCTGGGCACTGCATCAGGTTACCAATGCCCTACTCATGTGCATCATATTCCCCAATACACAGACCAACATACAGGCCATAAAGGAGGCCATATATGCCATGCATTGCATTCCCAATGGATTTTTATTTATTTTGTTTTTGTTGACTGGGTAAGTTGCTCTAGCCATAGCAATTACTATTTTCAGGCACAACCTGAGAGTTTACAGATACAATATACAGTTGAATTAGCATTTGATCAACAGAGGTAGAAACAAATACAGAACATTTAAATACAATAAAGTAAAAGCATGGACAGTAGTAATACAAAGCAGTCAGAAAGCAACATGATACAAATTCATAGGCAATAACATGGAGTGAATAAGAGAGCAAGTGCAATAAATAAACCAATTAAGCAGTTATCCAGGTAGAGAAAATTATATAATACACAAAACCAAAAATACCCCCCAAAGTATAATTATACATAGAGGATAGAGTAAAGCTAGGATATGACTAGGGAGAAGTGCAGTAAAAGGGGACAGATGGAAAAGTATAGACAGAAAGGTGAAAAATAGAGGGATAGGAATTTGGTAAAACTAAGGGTGCAAGTAGACATATAGAGGCGTGTGAAGTGCATACCTGAGATGAGAGGGTGCATGGATCAAGGGAGAGATAATGGGCTAGGGTGGTTTGAAGCAGGAGCATGAACAGGAGTCAGCAAGATGATCATGAAGCAATTTCTTGAAGGAGGCATGGGAAGGTGCTACTCTTTTAGCTAATGGGAGTGAATTCCAGTGATAGGGAGCATAACAGGAGAAAGCGCTAGGACCTTTAGTAGAGTGGTGCAGAGGAATAAGCACAGGGGCATTAGTAGTCAAGCGAAGACCATATTTAGATGGCTGGATGAGGACTAGATCCACCAGGGGTTTAGGCGTTTGGTTATGAATGACTTTATCTATGACCGAGCCCAACGCAAAGTCTCTAGATGCAGTCGGAGAAAGCCATCCGAGTTCTGAGTATAGTAGGCAACGTTGTTTCAACTGATGTGATGAGGACTCATACCTACAGATATTATTGTAGGTGATATCCCACTTCCTGAGAATAGTTTTACTCGCAGAGGCATACACTACAACTCCACGGGTGAGTGATGGAAGGAGTATGCCACGGGCTATGGCAAGCTTCACTGAAGGTCTGAGCATATAGCTGGAACAATAGGCCATACCGAGTTTTATGTTAGTCAGCTTGCAATATTGTTGAATGTGGAGATCAAAAGAGAGAGTTGGCTCAAGTGTGAGACCAAGGTATTTAAATGATTGTACAACATCAACGGAAGAGCCATTTAAGGTAGTAACTTTGAAAGTGGGTTGGTAGAGTTTGAGCTTTGCAGTAGTACCAAATAGCATGGCTTGAGTATTAGAGATATTCATTAGCAGTTTGTAGCTAAATAGCCATTGCTGAATTCTTTGAAAGTCAAGTGAAAATTTTTCGTTCACTTCTGTGATGTTTTTTAGCACTGGCATAAAGGACAATATCATCTGCATATAGTATGGAGGCTGGAGAAGGTTAGAGGTAATATCATTTATGAAAATGGAGAAAAGCAGAGGCCCAAGAATAGAACCTTGTGGCAAGCCTATGTTTATGGTCGCGGAATCAGACAAGGTGGAGTTGAATTTAACTTGCTGGGTGTAATCTGATAGGTAGCTGCCAAACCATGCTGTGGCATTTGGTGAGAAACCTAGGGAACTAAGAGTGGCAAGGAGGATAGGATGGTCGACTAGGTCGAACGCTTTTGTCATATCTATAAAAATAGCCCCTGTTAGGAGACCAGAGTCCATGGCAGATAGGGTATCAGATGTGAATTTGAGTAATGCAGTGGTGGTGCTGTGACCTTTGCAGAAACCATGTTGTGCATTCGTAAGGAGGTCATATTTCTGAAGAAAGTCTATGATTTGGGTGGCTACGAGCTTCTCAAGGATTTTGCTGAGGACTGACAATATGGCAATAGGTCTATAGTTGGAGGGGTTTTTGCAGTTACCCTTTTGAAGACAGGGGTAATCCTGGCCGTCTTCCATAGAGCAGGAACATAGCTATGACACAGCGAGAGGGTAAAGATCCTTGCTAAAGGTGCGGCTATGTAAGGGGAAGCAAGTTTTAACAGCTTGGGTTCAATACTGTCACAGCCTGCTGCAGAATGGTCAGAAATGTTATTGAGCAGCCTAAGTACATCCAGACGGACAACAGACTTGAAATGAAATTTGGGCCCAGAGTCATTAGGTTGAGCATGGGGGTTAAGGGAAGCTGGGAAGGATGATGTATAGTTTGTAAGATCATAGAACTGTGCATTGAAAAAGTTAGCAATTTTGGAAGGATTGCTGCAATGGACACCATTAAGAGACATATCAGTTGGGGTGGGGCAGGATTTGAACCTAGGAAGGTCTTTATGTGGGACCAGAATATTTTGGGGTCACCATAAGATTTAGTTAAGAGATCTTTACAGTAGGTGCTCTTGGCACATTTAATATCCTTCTTGCAGGAATTTCTGAGTACCCTATAGGAATTGAAGTCAGCAGGCAGTCCTGTCTTTTTATAGTGACATCAGCTTTTATCACGCAGGCGTAGTTTGGAGAGAAGGTCGGACTTCAGCCATTGGGTATGCTTGTTTTTTACTAGACGGGTAATGAGGGGTCAATGTTTGTTCTGAGTTTCCAAAAAGCGATTCAGGAATAGGTTTAACGCAGTTTGAGGGTCATCCAAGTTAAACAGAGGAGTCCAGTTGATGGAAGCAATATCCTGTAGGAAGGACTGGTGGTCGAGGTGTGCATAGTTATGGAAAGTGATAAACCGAGGCTTTGATTGGGGAGGGGCTTGGTCTTACCCCAAAAGCAGAAAGTGGGGAAATGATCAGTAATGGAATCGGCTAGTGTGCCAGAAGAGATAATATTTTCGGGGTGGTTAGTCATAACCCAGTCGAGCAGAGTTGAGGAGTTAGAGTGATGGGCAGTTCTTGTGAGATCAGTAATAACCTGGTGAAAGTTGAAGCTTTGGATCTTGGAAAGTAGTAAAGGTTGGGAGTTACCCAGCCCAGGATTGGGGATCATTAACTATATCTGTCATGATCCTGCCACCATATGTGTACAAGGAGGCATACTGCAACCACAAATAGTATCACAGCATGAACTGACAGATAGTCTGTAATTCGGTGGGTATGATCACTAGTGTGTGTGGCAAATATCCAGGGTCGTGCCATGTTACCTACATAGTTGATGTTTCCAGGCCCAGCGCTCTCCTCAGGTACATGAGGGTAGGGATAGATTGTTGATCACTGGGAACCTGTATACTACACAGTAGGCATAATACTGCATGCCATGCAGCAACATGGTGCTAACCCTTTTGTTTACTCCCCATCATTGACAGCAGATATTCACTATGGCCATACCTAATGACCCTGTACCTAGTGGCACATGGCGAGGTAGAAGAGGCCTACAGTGATGCACACAGGAAGACACGGTCTGTGGTGGAGCGGACGATAGGGCTCTGGAACATGAGGTTCCAGTGCCTCAACATGACAGGTGGCACTATGATGCCTGCTCATGGTAAGGCATGCAGACTGCACACTGCATGTGCCATGCAGCATACCATAGCTGTACAACAGCTTATACACAACCCATGGGACAGCCATGGGGATGGTCTACTTACTAACTGGGAAGGGGAGGCCTTGCATGGCCATTGTTTGGAGTCACTATTTGGATGAATAGCAATGCATGGAATTATGCAGAGTATATTTAGCTGCTAGGTCCAGGGGGGATGTTGAATAGGCAGATGAGACACTATGATTAGAGATGCAGCAAAAAATAATTTTCCTGGTGAAATTCCACTGAAATCAGGAATTTTGTTCCGTGAAATATTTTGCAAAATTCGTACATTTCGCTGAATATTTCGCAAGTGCAAAATACATGTGTATTTAAAAAAAAATTGTTTTCCCCCCTCCTGAGTCCTGGCCATTGTGGCCAACATTAAAGTAAATATTTAAACCCCAGGATCCCTGATGTCTAGTGATCCCACCCAGTGAATAAAATCCATTTTAATTAAATGGCTGGCTATCAGTGGACACTACAAGCTCAGCTTACAAACAGCTGGGTGTGAAAATAGCCATTTTACTTTGATTTATGAACTTTGTAAATTGGGCTACAATGAGTGGCAGTTTATGTCTCAGTGGGCACGAGCAGTTTCATTACACATTATGTAAAAAACTCCGATTTCTGGAGCTGAACTCCTCACTGACACAGAAATGGCAGAAGCTTTCTTTGACAGTCATCCTTACCAGGATGTGGACATTTTTAATTCCTGGTAAGAAAGTGAAGAGAGTCTAGAGTTAAATGCGTTTCATAGCGCAACTCGAGTAGTGCAGCCCTATACAGTATGTGTGAGCCGCTAGCTGTCAGATGAGTAATGCCGGTTGCAGTTGGCAACAATGATGATGAATCTTCAGCTGATAGTGATTCATCAACTGATCAACCACCAGCTCAAACTAACTCATTTGTTTGATATGGCATGGTAAAAACTAATGAGTCAATAGATACTGTTATGAGTGAAGTTTGAAAATCTGTATTTCTTTTTGTTCTGGTTGTGGGTATAGTCTGACAGTATTCACTGAACACTGACACCACACGGGAATGAATAGTCAAAGTTAGATGGAAAACATGCTTGTCAGCATCAGTTCTATACTGATAGGTTTAATTATCTGTTCACTGTTTATTTTTTATATTGTGTTAGTGATTAAAAAAGCAATACAAAACAAAAACAATGCTAGTCATTCATATACAGATTTTCTATTCCATGACATGACAATTCTTTCATGTGTTCATGCAGATTTCTCTAGATTGCGGTGCTGGGAGAAGACAAAGGATGGGCAATCAAATCGTATTTGTAATAAATTAATGTAAACGGGTCTTTAAAAACTTGATTTTAATTATGGCAAAAGTTCACTACTATAAGCATCAAAGTGTTAACTGTTAATATGATTTCCACGCTATGTGCATACTGTTATTGTTTGTGTTGTAGTCAGGGGAGGAGGCGAGTGCAAGAATGTGGTGTATAAATGCACCAGATGGATCTGTAAGTAACTGGTTTGCTAACATCAGTTGCAATTGTCAGAATGCTGTTTCACCTTTGGCAGATACAGCCTACATAAGCATCTGTGCCCAAACTGCTTGGAAACTGCGTGTGCAGTGAATTGACCTATGATCATCCAGGCTCAGAACAAGCAGAACTCATTGGCTTATAATTTTGTATTGTGACTGAGTTATTTATTATTAATTAATGTAACTTGTTAGTCAATTACGTATTTCTAACATTCCAAACCCCCCCCCACCCCAAACACACACACACACTAGTCATCAGATATAAAACAAACATGATTATTATTATTACAAGTTGTCCCTTCAGTTACCTGAAACCCTGTCCTTATAATTAATATTTATTCCCCTGATCATATCGGTATATTCCCTGGTGGCTATTTGTCATTGCAACCCCCTATCCTAGCGGGTACAACACAACCCTACTACATTGTGAACTAGTTTTGTCCGACGTTCACAGCCCACCTCTATCCTCCACTGCCTGCTGCCCTCCGTCTGGGATGTCACTGAATTAAAGATCATGTACATGTATGAATATGCGCTCATTTATTCACTCAGTAACATTTCAGACAGGCAATGGACAGTGCTTGTTGGACCTTCTTAGTTGGAACTTTGGTTGGGGAGATAGGTGTAAGAATTACCTGACGTGGCGGGCTTGGTGGTTTAGGGTGTGGGGGGTAACTAAATGTGACAAATGAGAACAGAACTGAGTGTTTGACAGGGAAACAAGAAAGCAGTAATGGTCACTTTCTTGTTTAATTTACACTGGTGTTTGATTAGGTGTCATGCATGTGATTTGATCTGGTCCGCCAATAAATTAATAACAAAGCTATAGAGAGTAATTAAAAAAAATTAAGCTGCAGCCAGAAGAGAGCGACGCAGAATTAGAGTCAGTCAGAAATAAGAGAACATATGACAGATGTACAAAGAATAATTGTAATCAGTTCAGAAGAAGATGGACGGCATCCACAATCTGAATGAGGAAATAAAGTAAATCAGATTGGTAGCACCAGCACTAGCGGAGAGAAATGGGCACAAAATGGCCAACACTAGTTGGGGGGCAGAGGGGCAGACTCTGGGAATAACAAACAGAGGGATCACACATGGATTGTAGGAACCATGACCAGGGGGATGATGACACACAGCTACAGGAAACAAAATAAATAAAAAAAAACTGAATACCGTGGCAGCAGCAACTATAGAATAAAGCTACTGCACATTTGTGATCTTCCCATTTTTTCTCAGTATCAAAGCGAGAATAATTATACTTATGCAGGCGCGTACCATACAAAGAGTTTGTTATAAAAATTAGAGTAAGCCATCTGTCAGAGTATGTGAATAATTTACATAGCAGTTATTTCTAATACAGTTGTAATGGTCATTCAGTGCAATAGAGTCAAACAGTACCTATACACAGTGTCCAGAAATCACTTTTCTGAGACAGATGGTGTCAGTAAAACAGTTGGGTTATCAGAGGTTATATTACTACATTACAACAGTTGCAAACAAAAAATACCGAATACTACCAGAATTGAAATATTTATGTCTAACCTATCGCTCAGATCATACGTGCTGGACACTGAAAGCTGTAAGGTAATTTGACAACAGTGTGCTTCAGGAGTCTGTTACATCACATCAGAACTGATTGCGTGTGGAGGTTACATTCGAGGTAAAAAGCTGGCTAGAACTACAGAGAAAATATTAGTCATCGGACTTCACACACAGTTGAGCCAGACACTGTTAAATGAGCCTAAATAGATAAAAAAAAGACACACACAAGCCAGAAAAAGTTTCTGATCTTTATTGGCAAAGGGAATAACTGCAGAAAAACGTTTCTCATCACCTTTAAATACACTGTTTTCATCCTCTTCAAATGTGGAATTTTGCCCACAAATGGCAACATTTTGCTCACAAGTGGTGAAATTTTGCTTTTTATGGGCAAAAGTTCACATTTCACAAGCAGAATTTAGCATTTCGCATCTGCAAAATATTTCTCGAAATGCGTGAATTACACAAAATATTTTGCAGAATTAAATTTCTGCATTTCGCCCATCCCTGACCCTGACTATGATGATGACCCACCCTGTTATTTGCACTTGTGCTACATGGTGGGATATTTGTGCTTGCGCCGTATGTTGTGGTATCTGTGCTTGTGCTGTGGGGGTGATGCATGCTTGTGCTGTACCGGGGGTGGGGCATTACTGTTCCTTGCCAATTTGTCACCTCTATATGTTGAGGCCCACATAATAACATGGTGAGTCTTTGTGGGAGCCTTCCACCTGCCCCACCATGTGTGCCTGTCTGCGACCCTGAGGATGGTGGCATGTGGCTTCTCTCCTGCTCTTGGGTGTTGTCCAAGCGTGTTGGTGTGTGGTATGGGGGGGCTCCTTGGTGTTGTCTAAGTGTGCTTGTGTGGGAGATATGGAGTGCTCCTGGATTACTTCAGTCCTGGGTGGCGTGTGTGTGTGTTGGACTTGGCTTGTATGGTTTCAGCTACGTGTTAGAGGATATCACCAATTTGATATATTTTACTCTGCATGCCCCTCATCTCATTGGTTAGCTCCTGTAATTGTACCATGTGCTCCTGCTGTGAAAGTAGCCTGCCACATTCCAGCAACTGTACTTCTGGGTAGTAGGTGTGGAGAATTCCCATCAGTGCCATGCTATGTGCACCATGCGCAGGACAGCAAGAGGGACCCTCATCCCCAGTGTCCCCATGCTGCTTTGTGTGCCCCTTGCTGCTCTCCAGTGTGCTTCTGTCTGTCCCTGTCAGGCAGATGGACTGTGACCTGTGTCTGCCCAGTGGTAATTGATGGTCTGCTTGCCTGCCAGGGGTCTCAGTGACCTGTATATTGGGCTCAGGTGTTCCCGGTGTGCCTTTGGGTGGTGTTTGTGCCTATGATGTGTAGATGGCAACTGCATGTCATGTGGGGCAGTGCCAATACATCATCAGCCTCCTGCATGTCCAGTGCCTGGCTCCCATCCTCTACTAGGTCCTCCTGTCACCTTCCTCCTCTGCAATGTCCATGTTCTCCTGGGGGTTGCCTGTGGGTATTGAAGAAAAGGCCTGTGTTACTGCCAGAACATTTGCAGTCTGCTGCCAGAACCACCTACCTGTGTTGGCCTGCCCCCTTCTGGCATGATGGTCCAGGGGCACTGAGTTTCATCCATTGGTGGCACTGCCTCTGTAAGGGGTTTGTGTTCTAACACAGGGTCTATAGGAAGCAACACAGGGTGGTTAGCATGGCTGTGCAGTCCCACACCCCTGAACCCCTGACAGTCTGTGTGGTTACTGGCATAACGGGTACTGTATCAATGCCCTTTGAGTGTATCGACCATCATACATTCTGTTGATGGCAGGCTGTGTTCCTGGGTGGGTGACCTACCATACATCGTGGTCTGTGACCTTTGCCCGCTGCCAGCTTCCTCTTGATGGCAGATCAGAGGTCATGCCCCTTGTACTTGATTGCAGCCAGTGTATGTGCTTCCAGCCCTGCAGCATTCATTGCAGACTGAATGTTGAGTTATAGCCTGGTCTTGGTCTCTGCATGTTCCTTCAGGGACTGTGCCCATTACAGTATGGCATAATGCTCCCTGAGGTCCACTACCATGGCTGCCACCTGACCCATGGAAATGTTTGTGAACCATCACTACCCAGTCCCCCATATCTGTGCATAATCCTGGGACATTATCAGTCCTCAGTCCAGTCCATCAGTGTCAAGTAGTAAGTCCAGTAACAGCTGGCTGTGCAACTCTCTTGCTGTCCTCTGGCCCCACTTACCCCACCACATCCATAGTGGTATTCACTTCTGTGGATGGGCACTGTTCACTGTGCAATGGCAGAGTGTTGCAGATGTTTGTATATGGTGGGGGTCAAAGGCCATTGCCACACACAGGACACCCACCTTGTGTTTGCTCTGCATGGGCCTATACATGTTTGTACACCCCACACATGCCACTGTCTGTCCTCTGCACATGTTTGTGCATGGTGCTTGTGGTCACCTGCCTCCGTGGTGCATCTGGTCATGTTGGCGGTATGACCCATATGGGAATAGTTCATGGATGGTAGTGCATAGGCTCCATTTGGAGCATCTACCACCCCCTCATTTGATGTCATCTTTCTGAGCCCCTCCTCCCTAACTCACACCATTTATTGTTAGGCCAAACACCCCACAGTTTTTACCCCATCTCTAATCCATGATGTAGTTACAAGAGGTCAAATCCCAACTGCTCTATTGGCATCCACTGCTTATACTTACAAGGACACTAAGAGGTTCTGAAACATGCAGTGGTGATGGAAGTGGTCCATTTCAGTAATGTTTGTAGAATGCAGTAGAGTATTGGAAGGAAGTTCATCAATCCATTACAACAGGCAACCAAGGGGGTTACATACATTGTGTATTGCACCAGATTTGCTGCAAAACATAGTTTGGGCTGTAAAATATTTTGTGATCTGGAATATGAACATTCACCAACCATTTTCCTGAAGGCATTTGCACTTCCCTAATAAACATTCATCTGGACAACAAAATTGGTACAGTGAGAAGCCTGCAGATGGAGGAGATTACATTGCATTGACTAGTATGAAAGAGAAAAATAAGTTTAATATAGTACTTCTAAAACTGCTGAAATGTGTATTTGATGTTACACAGTAGTACTGACTGAATTTAAATTAATAACCTAACAGGCTGCAATTCTGGAAATTGTAATAGTACAGTATTTAGTGCTGGTACTCAAAGCATAAAGGGACACTGTCGACCTTTTTTGCATCTTATTATTTCTACTTAAAAAACACATTTTATGATTGCTTATCTTCTCTAAAATTCACTGATGTGGCTATTTGTTTTATCTTTTTCCTTTCTTAGTTGAACTGAAATGCATGCTAATGGTGTAAGTCATACTTCCGGAACATTAGGAAAACCCCAAAACAGTCAAGTCACTCATTATTCCATAGGTTCCTTTCGTCCCACTGCATCATGAGTGGCTAGACTGTGCTGTGGGTGTTCCCAAGTCCAGTAAACATGCATTGGGAGTTTATCAATGGAATGTAAACAAACATGTTTTTGTGTGGTAACACCATTATGGTGGGCAGTCTGTCTTTCACATTTTAAAAGAACAAAGGAATCAGAATCAATTACTGATTACATAAACAATATGTACAGAATGTTACCAATCATAAAACATGTTTTTTAATCTCGGGACATTTTGAGGCCTAAGGGGGTTGATGGTGTCAGCACGAGGTCATACTGTCGTTGGAAAAACAGCACAGTAAACAATATCACAGTCAAAATAGTGTGTGTGAAAAATGGAGTCTGGAAAACACCGACCTAAACAAAATAGCACAAACCAGTTTTTTTGCAGGGATCCACCTCACCCCCACACACCGCGGAACTAAAATAACTAACTCCGATGGGGTGTGGACTGAGGGGATAAGGGGAAACTCAGGAGGGGGATACTTAAGTCTCTGGCAGCATTAAAAAAAAACTATCGGGGGACGGGGCATCAAACCCCAATCCTCAGGTCCACACTGCCTCAGGTGCCTATGCCTTAGCTACTCCACGACAGCAGCTGCTCAACCAGGCACAGCACCTGAGGCTTCTTCAGCTCTTCCTCCAGTCCATGGTCAGCAACAGGGGTAGTGGTAGTTCCCTACCACTATTATACCCCTGTCACTCTAAATGTTTCCACACTTTACACTGCACGGTTATTCCTGTGCTGTTTCAGCAGCACTGTATTGACTGATGGTGTCCCTTTAACTTTTGGAATGGCAAACCTTTCTTGGTTCTAATGTGAACACCAAAAGGTTCTACAAGGTTCCTATAGTTTAACTTGCTTTTAATCCTGTAATTTGCTTATATTTACATATTGGTAGTATGATAATTACATGCTAATAACTGACTTATATGTGAAGGTCATATAACAATATATGTGTGTAAGAGGTTCAAATACTTTGGGCCCAATTTTAAGTTGAAAGGGACTGTTGGTAAATTGTTGTGGCATGATTTAGCAACAGTCCCTTGCCTGTTACCCCTTGAGCTATGCTCAGAGGTATGCTATACTACGCTTAGAAGGGGTTGGAAAGCCCTTCTCCACCAGCACAGCACATTTGCAATACCCCCTGCCTTTAAACTTTTTTAAGCAGGTGGCAGAGGTGTCAGACAATCACATCCACTGTACAGGGATGTTGGGAATCTGAGAAGTGCAAGGCACCAGAAATTAAAAAGGAGGCACACAGGGGAGTTCCATGGGACTACCATGGAGTGTTTTTTTCTGGGGTTTGTGTTTGGGGCCCACTGGCCTCCAGGTGTGATGTTGAGAAACAGAATAAAGGACTTTTCTTGAAGGTCACACAAAGCCCAAAGGTACTGGTCAGGTGGATGGGGGATGTGATTGTGTGACAGACAAGGTCATACATGTCTATGCATAGCACTGCATCATGAGAAGATATTCATGAGTCAGTAATGGGCACAGTTGCTGTGCATGAACCTAGTTTGTGCATGGTGGCATCTAGAGTGCCTCATTCAGTTTCCAAGATTGTTACCTCTCCTGTACCACCCACTTCCTGAGTACCTAATTACTGTCCTTCCTGCCAGACTCCTTCTATGTATTCTAGTCTAGAAATTTTAATAACTCTAGACATTTGTAATCCTGTACTGTCTGGCCTGGATAATCAAACTACGCCAGGCAGGGTCTCAAGCACAGGCACAGTGCAACTGGGCTGCACCAGGGCATGGACCTGGTGATATTCAACAGTGCTGCACCATGGCTCAGCACCATTGAATATGGCACTGAGGGCGCATGCACTGCGTATGGTGCAGTGGCACCGTACCAGCGTAAGTGGCAGAATGAGAGCAGGGGGATGCACCAGTGCAAGTGCAGTTGCACTAGGTGCATCACCCTCGATATTCAGCACTGGGCATGCAGATGAGGTCATTATGCATGCATGGCACAAATGGGGCCATTTGCATGTCATTATGGCCCCATTTGCATGCGGTGTGCTGATTCCTGGCAACTTGTGCCTGGTGTTCCACCAGGCTGCAGCCGTCGGGGTCCGATGCCTTGCAGTCCCATGGCGGTGCCCGCTCCCGTTCATGGGCATACGTAGAAAGAAACTACTTAGTGGTCCAGTGGACTGCTCCCCATTGCCCGATTGCGGGCATCTGTATAATACATCCCCGGTGGTCCAGTGGCCCGTTCCCCATCACCCGATCATGGGCATCTGTATAATAAATCTCTGGTGGTCCAGTGGACTGCTCCCCATCGCCTGATCATGGGCATCTTTACAATAAATCCCTGATGGTCCAGTGGACCCCCCCCAGCAGCACCAGATCATGGGCATACATAAAGCAATGTCCATGGTGGTCCAGTGGACCCCCCCCCAGCAGCGCCCGATCGCCGGCATACATAAAGCAATTACCATGCATTTATTCACATATCGGGCCTGTGTAGTACAGTATGGTCTGCATGCCCATTGGTCCATGTGGTGGACCAATAGGCATACAGACCGTACTGTAAGCAGTCAGTTGGCAGGTGGCCGCGCGGCATGTGGATGGGGTGCTGCCACCTGCTGCTGACTGGGAGGGTGCTGGGTGGTGGGGGACCCCAGTGGGTGGGGGGAGAGGGGTGGTTCCTGTGGACCACCAGGGTTTCATTCGCTATGTCCGCCCACAGTCAGGCGCTGGGGGGGTTTCCACTGGACCACCAGGGACATTTCATTATGTATGCCTGTGATCAGGTGCTGCGGGGGTTCCACTGGACCACCAGGGATTTATTTTATAGATGCCCATGATCGGGTGATGGGGGGGACTCTACTGGACCACCAGGGCATTTTTGCTATTGCCACCCAGAATCGGGCAATGGGGCTGGGGGGCACAGCGCTCCCAGGGCAGGGCACTTGTGGACAGTGTTCTGGGTGGCCAGGTTGCCACCCACAGCCGGCAGCTGCCATGTTGTGCCCTGCAATAAAGCAGCTCACCTGTGGGTGGCCAGGACTTGCTCCTGGTTTTACCAGGCACATCTTTGTGCCCCCCGAGTGGTGCAAGGCTGGTGGGCTCAGCATATGCACCGCAATTCCCGGGCTGAATATCGGGATGTGCTGCATATGCATGGGCATGCCCCCTGCACTTGCGCTGCATACATTATTGATGCGCCCTGGTGCATCGGGAGCTGCGCAGTGCAACATGCCCCTTTGAATATCATGCCAGGGTGCATTGGTGGGTTGTGCCAGGCCTCTGTCTATATGCTGTCTATATGCTGTTAAGCTATTACCTGATTTATGTATCCTGTTTGTTTTATGTAAGTTCCCACTCCCCTTTCCCCAGGACATACCGTGAGATGAGCATTTGTTGCTCAGTGTAACTTTCCTGGTGAAACATTTCAATAAATAAAATAAAAATAAGATTTGTGCTAGGAGTTTCCTCTCCCAGTGTAAATCTAACTTCTCAGTTTAGTAATTATATGAGTCAGTGCAAATATGACTTGTTTTGTAGTTAATAAAATTGTGAGTAAGAATTGGACCCAGTGCATACTATTTGGGTACTGGATCATAATACTTTAAACAAAAACACCAACGACAACAAACACTATGGAAACAAAGCACCAGGAAACACGGCTACCACCAAAAACACTGACTAGTCAAAACCGTGCAATCCGCCACAAAAAGGAAAAAAATGAAAGAACTAGCAACAACACAAATCACAATCACTTTATTAGCAGACTGAAATCTCCACACAGGGGAACCACATGCACTAACATGAAAGAAAGAAAAAAAGCAAACATGTAGAAATTTAACAAAAAACATGTGCATGCTCTGCAAAAAAAAAAACATATAAAGAAAAACCCTGAACAAAAAAAAAATCACACCTACAGAGACAAATTATAAGCTAGTCCTTCAAATATTCTTATCTAGATCTAAAAAAAAAAAAAACACAACCACAACCCACAAATGACACCCACACTAGTACAATCCCTACGACATCATGTAATGGACAGGCACCACAGGAGACTCGAAAACCACCAAGCCCTAGCACCAAACCACTACACAACCTACCCCACAACATGCCCTACCCACTACACCAAGTAGTCAGCACAGCTCCTGTGTGGAAAAACTCCACACTTCACACCAGACACAAACACCTAAACATCCTTATGCAGGGGGCTTTGCCTCCTGCACACCTCAGTGTTGGGGGGGCTCTGCCCCTCCACACCCCAGTACTATCATATACCAATGGCAGATCGCACTACGGCTGAGCACTGTACAAACACCATACCACATTACAGCTAGCTATGGCAAAAGCAACAGCAACATGACTGACCATGCACTGATTTTCTGTGCTCTATTATTGATGTGCTGTTATGCAGTCGTGCACATTCCTTAGACATATTCACCGGGTACCTACTATTTGATAGCTCCTTCACCTCAAAAAGGAAGAAATATGACTACTGTTAAGGTAGTGTGGCTCAGTGATTACAGCACCAGACTGTGAACCTGGAGCCCCAAAATGAAAGCCCATCACAGTCACACTGTATAACGTTAAGGGGGAACAGTAAGCACTAAGAGCCCCACAGTCAAGTGTTGGCCTGGTCTGAATTTGCATGTTATATGCAAATACATTATTTTACTTGCTGTTTACTACAGTAGAATATATTTAGAATGTTTCTGTTGACTTGCAAGCTGACATTTTCTATAACTACAGATCCCAGAATCCCCTGCTGTTGATTTCAGAGGAGGCCTGCAGCAATAAGAGTTTCAATAGCCTGCAGTGCATGTTAGCACTTTTATAAGATCCAGTCAGATGTTTGCCAATCCCCTTATCTCCAATGGCTAAATATAGTCCTCTGGAATTGTACTTAGCCCAGGGAGAACAGTGGGACCTGCAAGCAAAAGCTCAGAGCTTATAAAAAAAATCTAACATGCACTGTAGGCTATTGAATCTCCCACTGATGTAGTCCAGCTCTTACGCCAGCTGCATGGGATTCTGGGGTTTGTAGTTATAGAAAATGCCAGCTTGTAAGCCAACACAAAGAGTCTGATACAATCTACTATAGTGCAATAAACATTAATTAAAACAATGTTTTTGTACTCAAAGTGGAAATTGGAACATGAATCACACTTGGGTGTGGGCTCTGTGCAGAATGTTCCACTTTAAAGGAGAAGTGCGCTGAATCCGAAAGTAATTTTTTCCTAGTAGAAGTTTTTGTAATGCTGGCTCCAATTATGAAATTGTTTAATGTATATGGACTTATTAGCACTCTGGTGCTAAGTGCAATTTTACAAGAGTATGAAATTGTTTATGTCCCTCTCAACCAAAGAGTTCTATAGTAGAACATGAATGCACTGAGCCAATAATGAAAGAACTGAGAGGACATAAGCTTCATCACATATTTCTAGAATGGTACTTACTACTTGCATGTAAATCAGAAACACAAACTAGGATAATAAAAAAGCAGATAGAGATGGAACTGGATCCAGTATTTTAAAAACAGCTTTTACAGTGAAAAATAACTTAGAAGTTCAGTGCAGTTCTCCTTTAAAGAACAAAAGGTGCTGTGTCAGTGTGTTGTCTGAAAACAAAACAAACTAGTAATATTAAATGCACGCTGAAAATAGAAATAGAGTTAAAATCAACATTTTGACCATATGTCTTCACGAGGAATTATCCAAAAGAAAAAAAAAAAATGAATGCGGAACTAAGTGGAAAAAAGGATATACTGTATACTGTATGTAAGGAAAGAAAATAGGGGAAGGATATGGGAGAATAAGTGATAATGGGCAGGCTAAGAATAAAAGCTGGAAAATAAAAAGGTGATGATGCATATGAAAAGGTATAGTGGGAGTGAATGAGCTGAGGATTTTTCAAGTAGGGCTAGTTGACAGGACCTAGTAAGGAGTCTGAAAGGCGTCAAATGTGATGGAAGGAGACAAAGACAGAGACATCTGTAGAAAATGAAAATAGATGTGCCCACATAGCTGAAATGCCCACGTGATCATGCCCATACACACATACACTGGATGGAAGTGTGTGCAGGCATGCCCACACATCCAAACGTACCATGCACACATGCAAGCACAGATAAGACAGGGGTGGCGATAAAAAGACAGGCTAAACTGGTAAACCATATGACAGCTGAAAGACTTTCACTTTTTTTCTTCTTTAAAGAAGTCACTTGAAGCCAGCCCAGGGGCACTGAAGGTTAAGGCACTGGATGCCACACTTCGCTCCACAGTGATGAACAGAGTTTGGAAGCAGACTTGGGTTGCTGCTGTTCATCTGGGGGTGGGGAGGAGAGGATCAAGCATCTGAGAGACTGTTCTCCTCTCCTGAGGATAGAGGGTTTGTTTGCCCGGTCTCTGACTGCTACCAGGTGGAGGAATGGTAGTAGCGCAGGCTAGGATGGCACAGGAGGGAGGGACTGTGGCCTGGTGAGTATTGCATGCCTCCAGATGCACACTTCAAATTGGCCACAGGAGGCATGTAAGAAAATGGAAAAATTGGAGATGGGGCTTAGTGAAGCCCAGCCTGTCTCTCATGGACCCATGCTGCCACCCAGACCACCATGGTTCGAACTGAATTGTGAGAGGGTGGCTGTCCTCCCTCTTCTGACCCTACCATGGGGGAACAGTGGGGGAGTTTGACCATCAGGTAAGTCCCAGGGAGGTAGATCCCAATCTGTGGGAAATGGGGACAGCTTAGATTAACCACCCCAGATCCCGGTGTGGAGAAAACCCAATATGAAAATAAAAAACAGAAGCCATTTGATCTCTTAGTGCTTACATCTTTCAAGCTATAAAACCCAAAAAAATGCAGGATGCCAATGAAAATGAGATGTTGCATCTCAGCTGGGCTACCCTTGCTAAATAACGTTTATTACTTTCCTAGAAATTATTTAGTTTGTGTGCAAGGTTGTATATATGATTCGTTCTGATTATTTTTTTGACTATAGGGCATTATACTTGTGAGAGTGGCAAGTGTATATAGTATGTGAAGATGCTATGACAGTCAAGCAACAATATGAAGTGGTTGCTTTTGTCTTTAAGAGTTTCTTACAGATTTATAAGTTGCATATATTGCTTAATTCATCAAACAGATTTGCTGTCAGGCTCATGTGTTGACTATATTTTAACACTTGAAACATTTTGAAAGGTTGCACTTCAGAAGTCTGCAAGACATTGACTAAGGTGAATATTTAAGCAATAAGGCTCAAGGGAGGTGTGGTGCTCTTGTGAAATACTACCACACCCAGTGGTGCCCAGGCATGAGGCAAAGCCAAGTGTTATAATCACCCAAGGTGTGGTGCTGTGTCGCCATAACACCACACCCTAAGTGTTTGTTAAAAACCTTTTAAAGGACTCCTGATGCTAGCTAAGTGAGAAAGGCATACATTATGATGAACAAATGCCTTCAAGCCCATCCTGCTTAATCATTTTCTCTGCAAGTTATACTGCCCAGAGAACATTCAGTCAATTCTCTTATCAGCCTACTCTACTGCCATAAGGACTGCCTCCCCCCCGAAGCCCTCCAACTTTCAGTTACATCCTCTGTCATATCCATCATCGACTATGGGCTCCTGGTCTATGGGGCTGCGGACAACACCGCCCTCCACAGAGTCAAAATGTCCCTTAACAAAGCCTGCCATCTGCTCACAGGTAGTAACAGGCTTACCCACACCTGCACACTCTATTCACTGGCAAACATGCTCAATTTTGAGGAGAGGCTACAGTACCAGACTTGCCTCTTCACTAAGAAAATTACAGCAGGTTTGGCCTCAATTGGCTCGTCCATGCTTATCTGACCTCCTCCCACTACTCTCTCCACTCGCAGCTCTTCCAAATCCTCTCTCCACGTACCCAGAGTCAGGACCACCCTGGCCCAGAGGTCCTTTCACTACCGAGCCCCTCTTGGTTTAACTCATCTCCCTGCAGTCATCTCCTCTGAATACAGATTTGGGCTTTTAAGACTACTGTACAGCACCATCTCTTCACCTCCTGCAGCTGTAAATGCCCCTAACTACTGTCCATCTCTCTCGTCCCTAGGTCACTACCTTGTTAATGGCAGTGGCCCACCACCTGACAAGGGACATTTGTCCTGCCTACTTTGCCCTACATGGTTCTCCTCTGACCCTTGGCCTGTATATAATCCCTCCATTAGATGTTTTATTGTTATGTTCTACCTTAACTATTTATAACTACATTGAAAAGTGTGCCTTCCTTAGCTACTTGCCTGTATATGAAATTTTAATTCTTGCTCTTTGTCTATTCCTTAGCAATATCTTATTCTCTTGTAACCTACTCTGATGTGGAGCCTTTGTAAATGAGTCTATGACTCAAATGTTTGTAATTCTGATGCCATTAATAAATAAATAAAAATAAATACTAACCATAGTGCGTCCTCAGTGACAACCTGTCTTCCAGTGACTGAGCCCTCCACTAAGAATGTTCCAACCTCCATCCCTTAGTCTTGAGGTCTTCATAGTACTAAGGTGAGCTGCAACATAATGCCAACAGACAGACACAGTAGGGTGCTAGGGATTCCAAGGTAGCTGAACACGTCATGTTATAGCTCTGCATTCTGTAGTCTTCTTGGCTTCACTAGCACAAGCTGGCATTATGCCCAAAATGTTCAATACTACCAGGAGATTCCTAGGTTCCACATTCTGCTTAGAGTGGTATCAGATGATATTCAAGGGGGGATGTTTGAAAAGGAAAAATAGGATGCCCTGCAAAGAAACCACATGGCATGATGATCCAACCAAAAGACTGTATCAACCTTGACATCACAAACATCAAGACCCAATGAGAACACCAGGTCCAAAGCATGGCTGTGTTGGTTGGTGCAGGAGACAACCACATGTGCAAGGCCCAGAGATGTCCCAAACATAAAGCTTCATGCTCTGCATACAGCAGAGCCAGCTAGGATGCAACACAGTATCTTGCAGTCTAAATCAAGAGTGCTGCAGTTTGCTGCAGGAAACCATGTAATTTAATGGTAGCTGAGCCCTTTTGTCATTATGTATTTTCCAATCTCCTTTACTGCAAGGTAATGCATTGCATCCTAGCTGGCTCTGCTGTAGGCATTGAAATCCTCAGTACCCAAAGCCTGGGGGCACGCAAAATCAGTTTGAGCATGAACACCATTAGTTACTGCAGGAATTAATTTCTATTTCTTGGGGGATGGACAGACACAGCATACAGGGCTCCTTCCTAGCAAAGCATTAATTAAGTACAGTAACCCACAAATGGGGTTGAGAAAAGGAGCCTCTTGACCTTAAGCATAAATCAACAAGATTCTCAATCACTGATTTAGAATGTGAAAAGGAAATGATGGGCTCCTTATATGGGATATTGGTCATATCATGTAAATTTATTTATTTATTTGTTTCATTTTTGTTGACCGGGTAAGTGCACTAGACAAATCCTGCCTATTTTCAGGCACAACCCGGGGGAGGGGGATACAGATGAATGCCAACTGACCTTGAACCAGATTAAGCTGTTGGTGGTATTTTTTTAGTGAATGAGGGAAATTTGGCCAGGACACCGGGGAAATTCCCCTACTCTTTTCGATAAGTGTCATGGGATCTTTCACATCCACCTGAACTACCACCAATCCAGGCAGATGGGACCTCGGTTTAACTTCTCATCTGAAAGACGGCACCTCAGAAGTGCAGCACCCCTCTCATGCTGCACTACAGTGTCAGTACTGGGATATTAACCCAAGTGCCAGATGTGGGAACTGAACCCACAGCCCTCTGATCTCCCAGCCTCAGAGGCGAGTGTGCTACCTACGGAGCCACTGACAATGCCACCTTTGTCAAATTTTACAAACAGTTGCATCACCCAGATTTTCAAGTCAGTGCAGCTGAGGTGGAAAATCTTTTAGGTATCTGTTCCTGCCCATACCCCCAACACTCTTTCAGCTCACTCACAGTCTAGTTCATAGATCACAAAAATGTCAAAGCAAGTGGGGCACCTTTTATACACCAAACATTCACTACATATTGAATGCAGTTATGTAGAGATCCAGCTATCAAAAGAACCCTGGCTGAGGAGGCTACCTGGGCATTACAGGACATACAGCATATACATATTTCAGTGGTGCTACTGAAGGGAGATGATAGTTATAAGCAGAACCAAAGTTCCAATGGGTATTAAACTGAACAATCATCAATAAGTTATGTTATCCTATCCCAGTGGTGTGATGCACCACTAAGCGGCTGTAGGTTGAAGTTTATTTTAATGTTCTGATTCATAGGTAATCTCTTTAAAAAAAAATGTTTCATATTTTCTTGGAATAGCTAGTCAGTGAAATGGTTCAGCACTCTTGTTTTGTATCCATTGCCAATATTTCCAGCAGTGTTCCTCCTTCTAGTTTAATTAGGCTCTTCTTCACCTAGCTACTACTCCACACTCTTTTATGAAAACAAACTCCAAGGTCCCTCAGAGGCCTGTGCTCCCCTCTTTCTATCCTCCTCCTCCTATCCTGTCCATGCCAAATTAACATACATTTCTTTCTTGTATTAGTAGTATATCTCCTGTCTACCTGACTGACTTAATTCTGGGTCAGTCCCCAAAGCCCCATCATCCAGCTTCTCTGTCTCTTACTTATTGTCCAGCCAGCCTCTGCCAGAGGACTAGGGAGCCCAGTCAGCAGTGTGGGGCCTGTCAGGAAATAGGCCTTTCATCCTGGCAGCTATTTTTCCCCTTCCGTTTTCCCCCAGGCCTATGGCATGTGCAATGAAGTATATGTGAATGCTGCCTCTGTGAAGATTCCCCCCAGCATCAAGTGGGCAGGACACCTTTGCTGGCATCTCACTGCACTGCTACCTAAAACCAGTAAGTGGCAGATGCCTAATTGGATGCATGGCCTCTCTCCCCGAGGGAGGAGAGCTGTCCTTGGGATACACAATCCTCAATCCCCTGGCCAGCACCCAGCTGACCCACGTCCACTTCTGAACCCAGGTCCACCAGCATGGCAGGAGGTGAGATGCCTAGCTCCACTCTACTTGGCCATGTCAATAACATTAATTTGTTTAGAAAAAACAAACAAACAAAAAAAAACAGTTTGTGCTCCCTGTTAGAAACTCTGTCACAGCCCTCTGTTGCATTTTCAAATGGTCAAAGATGGCCTTTCAAAAAAAAATGTCTTGTTAGTGTGGAGATCCATGTGGAAAGATCACAGAGATATGGGAAGATGATCATAGTCTGAAGCTAAGAGGTATACAGCTACTGTTTGTGGAAGTAAAACCAAAATTTCCAATTATTGGAATGGTCATGAAGCATGTAGGTCAATGATTGTAAACCAGAAAATGAGTTGGCTATGAGAAACCAGTACTTGCTAACTACTGCATCTCTACATAGAAGTACATTTTTTACCTGAAAAAGATCTAAAAATATAAAAATAATAATGAGTGTTTCTATGGAAGGAAAATTTGTGCTGATTCTAATTGTATTGTGGCATTTAATTAGTATACCACAAGCAGTATTTTGTTTTAGATTTTGAAAATGTTATTAAGTTTTCTTGCATACTTTGCTCCTCTTTTTTTCAGTTCCTATGTTATTTTAAATTCATTATGTAACAGTGTGGTGGGGAACCTACTAAGAATCATACTAAGAAGTGATAGATATACAGAAGGCTGTAACCTATATGAGTATATCTCCAGCAAACTAGTGAATCACCAGCGGTTCAATAAATAATGGTCTAAGTTGTTTTTAAAGTTCTCAGGACTGACGGATTCGACTACAGCTGTTGGGAGTGAGTTCCATAACGGAATTATTCTTTGGGTGAAAAAGAAATGTCTGTTATCTTTTCTGGGATAAGTTAGTGACAATTGATATATATATATATGGCGTCTTAGATTACAATACCATAAGTTGTAAGACATATCCAATTCAATCATAAGTTCAGGGTCTTTTGATAATTTATACATAAATAACAGGTCACCCCTGGTCCTCTGCTGCTCTAATGAATATAAGTTTAAATCTCTAAGTCTCACATCATAGTTCTTATTGTGCATATTATTGAGCATTTTGGTTACTCTCCGCTGTACTCCCTCCAACCTATTTACATTCTTTCTCAGGTAAGGACTCCATAATAGTAAACAATAGTGCATGTGAGGTCTCAGGACTGATGGAGTCAACTACAGCTGTTGGGAGTGAGTTCCATAATGGAATTATTCTTTGGGTGAAAAAGAAACGTCTATTATCTTTTTTGGGATAAGTTAGTGACAATTGATATATATGGCTTCTTAGATTACAATCCCATAAATTGTAAGACATACCCAATTCTGTCATAAGTTCAGGGTCTTTTGATAATTTATACATAAATAACAAGTCACCCCTTGTCCCCTGCTGCTCTAATGAATATAAGTTTAAATCTCTAAGTCTCACAACATAGTTCTTATTGTGCATATTATTGATCATTTTGGTTACTCTTCACTGTACTCCCTCCAAACTATTTACATCCTTTCTCAGGTAAGGACTCCATAATAGTAAACAATAGTCCATGTGAGGTCTTATATAGGCTTTATAGAAGGGGAGGGTGCATCCCCGCTCTCTAGAGGTGAATGATCTCTTTATATTGCCTATTAATCTGTTTACCCTATTAATTACGTGATTACAGTGATTTTCAAATGATAGATCAGGTCTGATGATAATATCTCGATCTTTTTCCTCTAATACTGATACTAGGGAGCAGCCATTTAGGGTATATTGATTTTGTTTATTTGTATCTCCCAAATGAATAATGACACATTTGCTGATGTTATATGTCATATCATTTTGTTTTGCCTATTCCTCAGGTTTTTTTATATCATTTTTAAAGTTTAATATGTTTTCATCTATTTTTACTTGGGCCTCTAATTTGGTGTCATCTGCAAATTCTATGGCAAAGCTTTTTACGTTTTTGGTCAGATCAGATATGAAGATGGAAAACAGTGTGGGTCCCAAAACTGATCCCTGTGGCACACCACTGGTAACTGAACCTGTTTTAGACAAATGTCCCCTAACACATACTCTTTGTGTATGGTTGTTCAACCATTCCTCCACCCAGTTTGTTATTATACAGTTTATTCCCAATTTTCGCATTTTTGTTATCAAGGTTGTGTGAGGCACTTTATCAAATGCTTTGTAAAAATCCAAATAGACAATGTCCACTGGAATTTTTTTCTCAAGAAGTTTATTAACCTTCTCATAAAATATCTAATTACTCGTTAGGCAGGACCTCTGGTTTTTAAAGCCATGTTGGGACTGGTCTACTAGTTTTTTGTTTTCATGTCTTCCTCAAGTTTTCTTTGAGTAGAGATTCAAAGATCTTGCCGAGTACACTTGTAAGGCTGATTGGCCTATAGTTTGATGTTTCACCCTGGTTTTCTTTTTCAAAATTGGGGGTAACAACTGCTGTTTTCCAGTCATTTGGTATTATTCCTGAAAATAGTGACAGATTGAACATTTTTTACATTGGTTCCACTAACCATTCTTTGATTTCTTTTAGAAATCTTGGATATGTTAATATTAATTTTCTCTAGTTTGTTTAGACTCTGTTTTTTCATAACCTCAGATAGATTCTCAGGGTGATCACTTGTGGTAAAGTCAGTTTGTTTTTTAGGATTAAACACTGTACAAAAGTATTTATTAAATTCTTCTGCTACATCCTGAGGCACTGCCATTTCATTTGAGTTGACAACCAAAGGGCTGATAGATTTTGTAGCTTGTTTCTCATTTTTTATGTAAGAATAGAAGTCCTCCCCCCCCCCGTCATTCCTGTAGGCAAGTCTGAATTCTAGTTTTTTTTTCTGCTGTTATGCTTTGTTTGCATTTTTTTAGAATTGACTTGTATTTATATTTATTGTAGTCATTGTTGTCTCTTGTTGGTAATCTATAGGCCCTTCTTTTTTTTTAGCTATTAATTGTGATATGTAAGGTGTTACCCACAATGGTATCTTACCCTTCTGACAGTCAAATTTAATTAAAGAGCTACTGATGCCTCAAAGAAAACTTAAAAAAAAAACAGCATAATAATTAGATACAATTCTGCTTGTATTTCCATTTATATTTTATATATGTGTATGAATATATGATTGGTATCCCTTAAAATTCATTTTGAGTTCATCTGCCTCAGTAGCTTACTCCCTACTTCAAGTCATAATCCTCTGTTGTGACATCACAATCTATTGCCATGGGAGTAACTGTAGTGTCACAAGCAGTGCATTATGACCTCAGGTAGGGAGAAAGAAGCAGGAATAGATGAACTCTTCAAGAGCAAAGATCCTATGTTCATGCAGATTACATGTGTAATAAATAATGGGGAAGAGGAATATAGAACTAATGGGAAATACAAGATGAACTGTGTCTAAATATTATGTTTTGTTAAAGTTCACCCGAACATGTCACCAGCTCTTTAAGAGTTAATGAACTATAACCAGTTGAAAGGATATGGTAAAAATATGTCTTTATTCATTATTATTATAAATAGAATAAAGTATGGGGTGGTGTGTGTAAACTCAAAGTTTACACACCCCTCAGTGCTAGTTGCTTTAATAAACCTTTTGAGCTTTGCTCTCGGGGTTTATGTAGCATCTAACACCTTTGGGGGTGTAAACTTCTCATTACACACACACACCACCCCACACTTTATTCTACTTTTAATACATACCCGAGGTTTATGATACCATATATGCCCTGTAAGTGAAGCTCAAGGGATTTATCAAGCATCACACATCATGGGTGTTTATTAAATTTGAGTAATTACAGCTGGTCTGCCAGTGCAGCAGTAGTGCTACCGCTTGCAGTGCTGATGACCCGAGTTTGGCAGTAAACCCAGAGCATCAGAGAGTTGGCCTGGGGGAGAAGGGTAGACTAGAGCATCTGCAGGACAGCTTCTCTCCTCCTCCTCCTCTGGGGTGGGTGGGTGATGACTCTTTGCAATATTCTGACTCCTGGCAGTGGACAGAAGTCAGTGCACTATAGCGTCTCAGCAGGCTGGTATTAGTGGTTGTGGCAGACATTGGCATGTATCATGCAGGGATGTGTGCTCCATGTCACTGATATCATTAAATGTCTACACCATCAGGGGCAATGCCACAGAAAGGAAGAAAATCCTCTTTAGCTGTGCACTATGAAACCCAGCTCCTGGCTCCACTGTCTCTCTTATGGGGACCTCTGGATTAGAATGCTCTCTGCTTCCTCTCTTCTCAGCCTCTGGAGGGAAGGGGAGGGAAGGGAGCCCACCTTGTGAGTTATAGCAGTCTCTGGTAGTTACAGTGTAAGAGGGGTAGGGGGCATGGGTACCCCAATGGTTTACATGGGGTACATCCCCTCTGGCTGAAGGGACCCAAAAATAGAGTTAAAAAAGTTTGAGTAATCGGACCATCCCATTAATTATTTTATATGGTATAATCACTGACCATGATATTGTTTCTCCCCCAAAAACCAAATGACATTATTTACAGGAAGTAATGAAATAATCACATTGTTTGCCAGAAGTGCTTAATTCATTACTTTGGAATAGAATAGACTTTGGCAGGGAGGCTATGGAAGGTCTTTTGAAATATGGTGTAATCAATATTTAGTTTGTTACATTGAGTAACATAGAAACATAGAAACATAGAATTTGACTGCAGATAAGGACCGCTTGGCCCACCAGTCTAGAGTAGGTGCTGAATTAGCTTTTCTGGCACTGAAAGTGAAAGTGGCCATTTCAGGAAGTGCTCTGTGGTGTCATTAGGTGTAAGCATTAGGGTCTGGAGATCTGAATCTTTATTCATATTTCCCAAATAAATTATTTCTGATTCCAAAAACTGACACATGGCCTGTTTGGTTGCTTTTTATGGGACTGGAGAGGTGGGGGATTAAGACCCTAATCTTGTCAGACCCTAGAAACACCCCTGGAATACTATGCATCCCAAGTGCAGCTGTTCTGTGTGAGACTTCAATTTCAGTTTATGTTGTGTCAGGGAGATTTTTCATTTAAAGGTAGCTTCTGCAATATTTAGCTGAGTTTTTAATTGCTTCTGTTATGGTACTATAAATATTGTGGTTATCTGAAACATAAAGTAAAAGTTGCTGACTCACTATTTCACTTACTGATGCAATTGAAAGAGTGAGAGAGTGAGTCCTGAGAACAGCTCCTTTGCTTGCAGGCACATGTTTGCCGTAGTAACCAGCTGATTATTATGATAAATAATAATTGGCCATCAACATTGAAAAATCATTGTCCAGTTATTATATATACAATATTCTTTCATTAATTTTCTAATTTCTGCTTTGATCTTTCTGTTTTAGTATCCCTGTGCTTTTTAATTATTTATAATTGAACAATCTATTGGGGAACCTGAATCGCAAATAGCCAAGTTTAGATATACACATGAATGTGTAGACACACTATCTTTTTATGCTTATCAGTGAATGTGCTAGCACAGAAGAATCCTCTTTTTTCCTTCCAGACCATTCCTTTTCCATAATGGCAAGCCACTGTTGTGGTGAAGCTATGACAGTGCTGTCTTCACCCACTGCCAGCTATGGCTCCAGTGCTGTGGACCATCACAACAGTAAGAAAAAAAATCTTAGCTCATTCCTTTTGCTGTTGCCTTCACCCTGCAAGTTACAATCCTGTTTACAGCAACAATTCTGTCTGGTGGAAGTAGGCTGTTGGTAAATCTAGGATCTGCAGCTCATCTGATAGGTAGGGAAATGAGCAGACAGGGTGGGCCAAGTGGTCCTTATCTGCTGTCAAAGTCTATGTTTCTATGTTTATGTTCTGTGTGCATTTTAGAGAAGAAGCCTGAATTTTAATTTCTGGTCCATGAATCTCTAGTGCTCCATGCATCACATGCCTTATAATTAAATTTGCTTGTACAATGGCCTAGGGATGAGTCCCTTGGCCATTGTGCACTCATGAAAATTACCTATTTCAGCTGTGCTCATACAAAACAGGCAATTGTGTGCAAGTACAGGTGGTAAATGTGGCTCCACCTGAGCTGACCTGATTGAATACAGTGTAGACCTATTTAATTTTCATGACTGGAGAAGAACAATTCTGGGATGAATTAAAATTAACCCCATGCTATGTGACACTGTTGAATGCAACTAGCCTAGTACAGGCTCAAATGATGCTATCGGGGGAAGGCGGGGAATTGTTTAACCAGAAAAGGCACACTAAGCCAGAGCTTGTTTCCAGGTGCTGCCTGGGAGCACAAGGAAGTTACAGTAAGTGACTTGCTCAGGATCACACAGTGTGCAAGTGGGGGCTGAGGGGATTCAAACCCACGTCTCTGGGTTTGCAGCTCAGTGCCCTTAACCACTATACTATACTGCCTTTAGGGCCACAACAATTGGCTATGTAAATGCCTTAAGGAGATCAACCCATTTTCTTTGTCTCTCCTAGGTACTGTTGCTCTTTTTTTCTGTGATGACAACCCTGGTGGTCCAGTACTTGTGATGGGTAAACACCCACTTACAGTACATATATAACCCCCTCATCTGCACATCACATGTAGAGACCATTGGATGGCCACACTACCTGGGCTCCATCTTTACTTATAGTATGTTATTATATGATGTACTCTGTCTGAACTAAAGAGATTTTATAGTTTCCAGCTCAAAAAAAGTCATAATTGGCATTAGCAGTATTCAGCCTTAAATAATTTTTACCCAAATTGCCATTTCAGAAACTTCTGTTTTTTATTACTGAGGCATTTTCATAAAATGTGGATCTTTTCTCCTTGGCCATCATCTACTCTCATTATTTATTCCTGTTGTGAAGTCATAATTGGTGATGTGCGGAATTTTCACATTCCAGCGGAACAGAATGTTTGCAGAATTTTCGAAATTCCACCCAAATGCTGCTGAATTTCATCAGAAGCGGAATAGAAGAATTCCAAGATGCAATAACACAGAATGGGATTTCTGCTTCATTTCCAGATAATTAAATTTCATGGATTTCAATATTTTCCACAGAAATTGTTGTGGAATGATTTTCTCGAAAAAATGCTGTGCCATGAAATATAAAGCATGTGGAATTCTGCAGAAGGATCAGCAACATTCTTGTAGAAATTCCACCAGGTCTCAAATAAATAGATGGTTTAAGGATCAGATTGGTACATCAAGAAAATGTTGTATTAATTAAGATGTTGTATAGTGTTTTAGGAACCTTGTTCTTCAGGGTACCCTTTGGTGTCTTGAGGCACATATGTGCTATGTATATTGTCATTGTTGTATTTATGTCTAATGTTTATATTTATATCTATGTTATATACTGAACCAAATGCATATTGTATGTTACTAGAATCTTCTTATTGTATGGAGTCCCTTGTAAATGAGCATATTTTTTATACCCAATGGGTTACTACCATGTTCATTTTTATGAATAAAATCATTATTACTGCTACTACTCCATGCTAATTCCACTGGAGGAAATTTGCATTCCACACAGCACTAGTCATAATTCCATGCTAATGATGTCACAACACGTTCAATGGAAATTATTTTCATGTAACAAGCAGAGGATTACTGTACAAGTTCAGGGCAGGAAAAGTTATAGGAGCACATGGAATCTGAGGAGAAAAGAGACTGTTTATGCAAATATTTTTATTAATGAAGAATGACATTTCCTGAAAATCATATTTTTGTTTAACGCTGAAGATTTGAGTCCTGGTAGTGCCACCTTCAATTTTATTTGGCAGAAAAAAGGAAAATTAACAGTAATGCTAAATTCATAAAAACTAAGTACTGCCATTATTGTTTGGCTTTTACTAAACACTTTCTGAAGTGCAGCATGGGGTATACAAGGATTGGGGCAGCATGGAAAGCCAATAAAGGCTCTGATGTGTATATTTTCTTATAGTTGCTGTGCCACTGGGAGCAGATAAAAAATTTAAATATGCGAGTACACCAATGACAGCTTGTTTCACTTTTAGTAAGACAAAAAAGGAAGCTGACAAAAATAATTAGATCCAGCTGCTAATTCTCCAGCTGGCAAGCAATCATAAAAAGTGCTGATCAAAGTAGAAACAAAAAGCCCAATTCTTAGTCATGAGGGACTGGCACTAAATCATTTTTGGCATAATTTAATGCCGGTCCCTTGCCAGTGACCCCATTCCCTGAGCAATGCTAAAAAAAAGTTCAGGCAGCCCTTCCATTCTAGCACATATCAGTGGTTCACTAGTGCACAGAAAAAAGTTGGAGTTGGCATGTAAATTCACAAAGCAAATTTACTGCCAGGGCAGCCCTGCCTAAGGAATTGTTTTACCAGGCAGTATGGGTGTCAGAACTCTACAATTACTGTGCAGGGACATTGGGCATTGTAAGTTCAGCAAGCAATCAGTGTCAAGAGAGGACACATGGGGGAACAGGGCTAGAAGGGGAAACCATTGGACTATCAGCCACTGTTGTTTGCTGAGGTTTGAGTCAGAGCCCGCCGGGCTATCTGGGACAACATGGAGGGACAGAAGGCTGGATCTAGTCATCAGTCCACAACAGGCTGAAGGTAAAGGTTATGCCGGTGGGGGAAACTTTGAAAGACTGCACAGGGTCATGCATGCCTGTGCATGGCATTGCACCATATGCAGACATGCACAACTTCAGGCTGTGCTCAAACTCAGTTTGAACAAGTAGTAGTTGAAATGTCTCATTTGGGGAGGGGTCTCTACTCCCAGTGTAAATCTGATCTCAGTGTAGCAGTTTAATGAGTCACTGCAGCAGGATGCTTTTTGTTGATTATTTTGTAACTCATAAAATTATAACTGATAATTTGACCCAACATGTAGCCTAAGGGAGTGACATTGTCCCTTTAACTTTAAATGTAACATTTGTAATTAAGGTATTAAATATTTTTTAGCAAATACCTGCTCATTAGATCCAGAATTCTATGTAAATTGCTTTGAGTATTAATTCTGTTCTGGGCAAGAGTAATGTTTCATTCCTATCCTACTGCACTGTATTTTGCCAGGACACAAACTCCAGTGGCCTTATTTTCAAAGAGCCTGGCAGGGCCAAGGGACTACTGTAAGTTTCTTCCATAACCTACTGGTTTGGGGGAAGATCCTTACACTGGCAAACGTGCTTTTGCAGCATTCTTTGCATGTGGATGGCATTTGCCTTTTATCCTCAGGTATGCAAATAATGGTGCACCTAGCAATACCAGGCACAGTGTTGCTCCAAAATTACACAAACAGATCAGTGCAAGCTGCCATAAAATGTCAAAAACATCACAAAAAGGCAACCTTTTGGAAAACTGTGCATGTCAAAATAATTGTTGTTGTGCAAGGGTGCCCTCCCTTGTGCATTTTTTCCACTTTTGAAACTCTGGCTCCAGTTACTTGAACTATTTGCAACAAATCTATAGCACTCTTGCACAAGTGAGACATACAGTAGCACAGAGTGAGAAAATGCTGATGAATGGTATAACAGAATATCAGCCCTATGATACTTTCAACTGAATTTCCTTGGGGATGAAATTAATATGAATCTACTTACATCTCAACCATAATAACAAAACAATTTGTAGTCATCATACTGTGTGAAAGGATAATGATCCAGTATTTGTAATAGCTACCACAGTTCTCAGTCCTTTATTGGGGGGGGGGCAAAAGTTGGGTTGACTTGTTAAACGCCCATAAGCCATAATACTTGACTGATCTGCTAGGCCCTTCCTCCACCAAACACCATTTTAACACACTACATGCCCTATCCTAACTGAATCCCTTAGCCCTGTAACTTTGTATGCCAATGCACAGATCCTATAGTCTTCTTTTAACCTCTCTCAATCCCAATCCATGATTTGGAGGTAGGGCTTTGCAAGTAATAAATATGAATTCCTAAATACATGAATAATGGTCATGTATTTATTTAGTTTTTGTTGACCAGGAAATGAGGGCTAGGCAATTCTTTTTAAATTCAGCCTTGTCTGAGGGGCAGGTGGATACAGATGCAAAGAGTCATACTGAATCAAGTTGAGCTGTTGGCGGTATTTTTTAGTAGCTGTTCATTATTTGGTACTGTATAGTATACTGGTATGTAGTAATAACCAAATGGGCACTCTTAAGCCTCCACCAAATACTGTATATGGCACAGAATGCTGCATGGATAGTGAATGAATCAGTCTCTACAAGTTTGAAGGCCCCAGTAGGTTTATGAACTGTGCCAAATAACAGTTCTGTGCTATGTAAGTAAGGACACTGAGAACCAGTTATGTAGTTTCATCAGTGTATTGTCACAGCAAATAGCTTTGTCCAGAATATGTAAATGAAACTCTCAAGAACTATCAACTAGTAAGCAGGTTACAACATAAACAAAGGGTGAGGCAGGAAGGAAGAAACTTAAAAAGAATTCTTTGTGTGGCAGAGACAAAAGAAATAAATGAAATGACCTAAAACCAAGCGTTAGTCTTTCCGTTTGGACTTCAGTGTAATTGAAGCAAAGCTTCAGTTTGTCCTACTTATTTGCTAATCTAAGGAAATCATGCACAAAATGAATGATGTTTAGCTGTCTTTAATTCAAAAGCTTCTCCCGTAATTAATTATTGATTGTTGACTGGTATGTACCCCTGAGTGGTTTATTAAAGGCACTGCTCATTGCTGTTCATCTCTTGTTGAATACTGGATGTGTTTTTGCTGTTCACTATTAGATGCCATCCTGATGGTTTGGCTCATGCCTGAACATGGTCTCTGGGACCAGTGTACCCACCTGGTTAACAAATAAGTAAATTAATTAATTAATTAATAATATAATAAATTAATATGAATTAGCATATTCACCATGTATATACAGCATGAACATAAATAATGTCAACCAATCAGTAAAGATGTTATGGGGTTGAATAAATTGTATGGAATCCATATAAAAAAATAAAGGTTTTAAATCACTGAGGTGCTATATGTGCATGGTCAGGGCATTTTCAATTTCAATCCAGTATGTCCTAACTTCAGATCAACTTACCAGTTCCAGTAGAATCCTTCTGATGGTACACCATTTTACAGCACTATGGAAGAATTTACCATGAAGTGGCCATCCCAGGCTACATTATATTTTGGAAGGACAGGTCAGGGAAGTAAGGCTAAGGGGTTGTTTGATATGTTTGGGAGGGTATAAGGGCCGCTGAGGTACACTGGCAACAGGGGAACAATGAAGGACTTGAGATATTATGGGACACCCTAGAGACAGGTTTGGGGTCCTTATTTGCATGGGAGTGGTGTACAGGCCTCTGACACAGAGGTAGGATATAGACAGAGTTCTGGGGTAAGCCATTAGCAAAATGGCAAGCAAGGACAAAGTTTTGATTATGAGGGATTTCAATCTACCGAATGTAGTTTGGGTCATTCTCACTGCAACTACATCAAGAGGCAGAGCCATCCTCAACTCCATACAAGGGGCATTTCTCAGGCAGCTGGTTTTGGAACCTACTAGGGATGGGGCAGTTCTAGACCTGGTACTTAGAAATACAGACATTGTTTTTTTTTTGTAGGTATTACTTTTTCTCCTCCTACCACCGGCTTGTATCAGGAGGGCATCTCCAGCCTCATCCCCCGGTGTCCACCAGCTGACGCTGACCTAGCCCCAGGGCTTACCCCCCCAGTGGGGTCAGCAAGGAGTCAAACTCCCCCACCGAGGGCCGGATTAGGTGGCCAGTGCCATGGCTAGCTGGGGTGGAGCCTGCAAGGTGCCCTCTGCCATCCTGCATGGTGGTATCCTTTTTCTCCTGTTCTACCAGGAGTCAGGACCATGCCATGATGTCAGTGGAGTGGAGCGAGCACACATCTACATGCACTCCCTCCAGACATCTGGCCCAACTCCTCCCCTACTTGTGGTGCAGTACCCTGTCCTCCAGCCTCTGCTGGGGGGCAAGCAAGCGCTGACCACCAAGAACCCCCCTCCCCAAGAGAAGGGGAGCAGTCCATCAGTTGCTCAATCCTTTTGCTCCACTGCTGACCCTGGACGGCTCGTGCTCATTCCTGAGCACAGGTCACTGGCGTATCGTGAGGTAAGGTGCCAGTGCCTCAGTCCTCAGTGCCACTGGGCCAGCTGAAATAGAGACATTGCTAATGTCACAATGGTGGGTTGTCTCCTGGGTACAAGTGATCACCATACTATGTGGTTTGGCATGCAGATAGGACAGAAAAAAAACACACTAAGACAAGGTCCCTGGATTTCTGGAGGACAGGTTTTAAAGAAATGGGAAACTGCCTCAAAGAATGTCTCACAGAGGAAAGGAAGAGGGGGAATGGAGGCTAAATGGAGATAGATTAAGGAGGGTATAGCTCAGGCAACAGCATGCTATTTGAAGGATGTGAGCTAGGGAAAGAAAGAGAGGCCAATATTTTTCTCCAAGGCGGTGGAAAAAGCAGTGAAGGAGAAACATACAACATTTAGAAAGTACAAGGAGACCAGAAAGATGAAGACAGTGAAATATATCTGGAAAAATAAAAGGGAGGCAGGATGGAGGGTGAAGGAAGTTAAAGCACTAACAGAGAAACA
Source organism: Neoceratodus forsteri (assembly GCA_016271365.2). Lineage (NCBI taxonomy): Eukaryota > Metazoa > Chordata > Ceratodontiformes > Ceratodontidae > Neoceratodus > Neoceratodus forsteri. The sequence continues at coordinate 423,465,683 of CM028130.1, forward strand.
GAGAGCTAAGAAGGTCAAAAAAGGGGACAAGACCTTCTTCAGGTATGTGGGGAAGAGAGGAATTAAAACAGAGGGATAGCGAGAGTCAGGAGGGGGACTGCGCAGAGGAAGATCAAGAGAAAACAAAAATACTAAATGATTACTTCTGCTTGGTCTTCATGGTGGTGGTGGGGGGACAGACCAGCATGTTGCAGTAAGTACCAGGGAGAGGAGGGATGTGGACACAAGTTATTTCTTGGTGGAGAGATTCTGGAAGGGATTGGAAGTCTTAAAGGCAAATGAGCCGGATAGGATTCATCCAAGGGTCCTAAAGGAACTGAACATGGTGCTAGCTACTCCTGTGGCAGTGATTGTTAGCACCTCATTGGAGATGGGAAAGTTCCAGAGGACTGGAGAATACCAGATGTGGTCCCTCTGTACGAAAGTGGCAGTAAGGAGAATGCTAGCAACTACAAGCCAGTCAGTCTCACATCAGTGGTGGGGGAAAATAATGGAGACACTGCTAAAGGAGAGACTCATAGAGCACCTGAAGGCAAAAGGGCTGCAGGACCACCAGCAGCTTTGTTTCACAGTGGGGAGGTCATGTCAAACAAATATCATAGATTTCTTTCATTAGGTTACCAGGGAGGCTCAAGGGAGAGCAGTGGATGTGGCCTGTCTGGATTTCAGTAAGGCTTTCAACACTGTGCCACACAGGAGGCTAGTTAAGAAACTAAGGCTGGTAGTGGTGGAGAAAGTGAAAAGTTGGGTATCAAACTAGTTAAGGGATAAGAGGCAAAGGATGGTGGCTATCAGTAGCCACTCAGTTGATAGAAGAGTGACTAGTGAGGTGCCACAAGGTTTGGTGCCAGGACTGGTCCTCTTCAATGTCTTCATAAGTGACATTGCATAGGTAGGAGGTTGAGGGTAAAGTTTGTCCCTTTGCAGATAATACAAAAATCTGCAACAATGCTGACAGACATGAAAGGGTGGAGAGAATGTTAAGGGATCTGAGGAAACTAGAGAAATGGTCATGGGGGTGGCAGATGGGTTTCAATGCCAAAAAGTGCTAGATTATGCACTTAGGGATGCAGAAGCCATGGGCTGTGTATAAGATGGGGGAGTGGAGCTTGCAGTCAACAAGAAAGAAAGAGACCTTTGGGTTATCATATCTGATGATCTCAAGGTAGCTGGGTAGTGTTTGCCTATTTTCCCTATTTGCAGTCATCTCTCTGTTCTGAGGGAGGAGGTTGTTTGTCTCCATGCTGACCTAGCAAGGATTTGGAAAACCTGCTCCCCCACCCAGGGACCACCCAGACCACCACCACTACCTCAGAGGTTGCCAAGAAAAAGGAGTGGATGGACCACAGTGGGCTCAGGGAGGGTGAGGGTGGTGGAACAGAGGCACATCCCTCCAGTTGTGCCTCTTCACAATTCATTTGCCACTCTGGCAGAGCATGGTTCCTTTATGGAGGCACCCACAGTGGAGATCAAGGTGGATGCTGGGAACATCCACAGTGGAGACTCACAGGAGTGTGGCACAGGACCTCACAGGGGAAGGAAACAGCTTCTGGTGGGGGATGCATTTGTTAGGGGTAGAACTGGGGAAGGGAGGGGAAATGGAGGTAAGGTGTCTGCCCGGTGCCATGGCTTGGAGGGACAGGAAATGAATCCTCAGGATCGTGGGAGCAGTTGCAAGGAGGAGTGAGCTCAATGTCATTATCCACCTAGTGACGAATGACCTGGCTGAGAATGGGATCAGAGCAGTGCACCAGGAGTTTGTGGAGTTGGGGAGGGGCCTTAGACAAGTAGCACACATGGTAATTTTCTCAGACATGCTACCTGTCTATGGCATGGATGAGGCTAGAGTACTCTACACCATGGGATTCAATGACTGGTTGAAACACTGGTGCAGTGCTCAGGGATTTGGCTTCATTGGTACTGGGGCTCCACCTGGAGGGATGCAGGCCTATTCAGATGTGATGGTCTGCATCTATCCAGAAGGGGAACCAGAATCCTAGGTGATAGATTCAAATGCTTCATTGGCAAGCATTTAAACTAGCCAAGAGGGGAGGCACTGAAAGGGAGAAGAGAAATCCTAGCCCCCAAAAATAATCAGGGTAGTTAGTGAGGTAAATGCCAAGATAGAGCAGTCAATAGGGAGAAGGGCAGGGGTAAATGGAGAACAAGACAAAGGCAGTAAGGACAGGGATGGGGAAAAAAGAAATAAAGCCATAACAAATTGGAGGGTAAAGAGTACCAATGTCAATAGTCTAGGTAAAAAGCTCCCCAAAATGGTGGCCTTGATGGAAGAGGGATGCCTGGATATTGGAGCACTCACAGAAACATGGTACATAGAAAACTATGACTGGGATGTCAACATACCAGGGTACGCAATCTACAGGGGAGACAGGGAGGGAAGAAGAGGATGAGTAGCTCTCTATGTAAGGGAAGGGAACAAAGCAACAGAACTAAAGGGTAAACAGGGAGGAGAGGAGGCACTGTGGATCACCCTGGAGACTGTAAATGGCTCCACAATCTGCACAGGGGTTGTATACAGACCCCCATCTCAGGGGGAGGAAATGGACAAGGAAATGATAGAAGACATCTTTAGGATGGCAGAGAAAGGGGAGATATTGCTGATGGGGAACCTGAATATGCCAGATGTTAACTGGAGCACCTTTGCTGCAGTCACATCCAAGAGCAGGATCATTCTCAATGCCCTACAGTGGGCATGCCTCAGACAGCTAGTTTTGGAACCCACTCAGGAGGAAGCAATCTTAGACCTGGTACTCTCAAATGGGGACCAAGAGAGGATCTCTGATCTTGAAGTGAGTAGCCATCTGAGAAGCAACCACCAAAGAGTGTGATTCACAATAAACTTAGATGTAGAGTCAAGCCACACAAAAGTGAAGGTACTGGACTTCAGGAGAGCTGATTTTGTCAAAATGGGAGAGTGCCTCAGAAAAGCACTAGCAAACAGGGAATAAGGTGGGGTGTAGCAACAATGGGGAAACATCAAAACCGCCATCACAGAGGCAACAGGCCTTTGTGTGAAGCAAATAAACAAATCAAAATGAAAGAAAAAAACATTATGGTTCTCAAAAGAAGTGGTGGGGAAGGTAAGGGAGAAAAAGATGGCATTCAGAAAGTATAAGGAAACACAGAAGTAGTAGGACAGAGAACTGTACCAGTTAAAGCAGAAGGAAGTGGGGGAAGGCAGTCAGAATAGCAAAGTCCCAAACCAAGGAAAAGATATCCAACTCAGTTAAGAAGGGAAGATAAAACCTTTTATAGGTACATTAGAGAGCAAAGAAAGACTAAGGCAGGAATACTGAGGCTGAATAAAGAGGAAGGTGGTTGGGCAGAGAGCAACAGTGAAAAAGCAGGGATACTGAATGAATACTTCTGCTCAGTATTCACAATGGAAAAGCAGGGGGGAGATACATAATCCAGTCAATAGAAGCACTCTGGATAGGGTGGTTGATATTAGTCCTTTCACAGAAGAAAGGGTTCTGAAAGAACTTTTAAAACTGAAGGTGGATAAAGCAATGTGGCCTGATGGGATTCACCACAGAGTTCTAAAAGAACTAAGGGAAGAACTAGTAATACCATTGACTACCCTTTTTAATAAATCATGGGAGGATGGTGTGGCACCAGAGGACAGGAGGAGGGCAGATGTGATGCCCCTTCACAAAAGTGGGAGCAAGACAGAGGCAGGAAACTATAGACCTGTCAGTTTGACCTCAGTGGTAGGGAAAATGCTGGAATCACTTCTGAAGGAAAGAATTGCTGAGTACCTAGAGGCCAGGGGGGCACAGAACCCAAGGCAGCATGGATTCACAGCAGGAAGGTCATGTCAGACAAATCTAATTGATTTATTTGGCTGGGTGACCAAAGTAGTAGACCAGGGAGGGGCTGTGGACATAGTCTACCTAGACTTTAGCAAGACATTTGACACAGTCGCACACAAAAGATTAATAAACAAATTAGCCAGCCTGGGAGTGGGTCCCAGGGTGGTAGCCTGGGTAAAACACTGGCTGGACAACAGGACACAGTGGGTAATAGTAAATGGAATCCACAGTGAAGAAAGAGGGATTACTAGTGGGGTACCACAGGGTTCCGTACTGGGGCCAGTCCTAATATCTTTTTAAGTGACATTACAGAGGGACTGGAAGGGAAAGTATGTCTCTTTGCAGATGACACAATGATCTGCAACAGGGTTGATAAGCAAGATGGAGTGGAAAGGATGAAAAGGGACTTGGCAAGGTTGGAGGAATGGGTCAAATGTATGGCAGCATAGATTCAATGCAAAGAAGTGAAAAGTAATGCACCTGGGAAACAAAACCCAGGAGAAGAGTACACAATGGGGGGTGAGATACTGACAACAACAAAAATGGGAAGGGACCTGGGGGTAGTCATATCTGATGACCTAAATGTGGGCCGTCAATATGAGAAAGCAGTAGGGAGGGCTGGGGGATACTGGGATACATAGAGAGAGAGAGGCATCACCAGTAGAAAACAGGAAGTTGTTGGCACTCTGTACAGACAGTTGGTAAGATCACATCTGGAGTACTGTGTACAGTTCTGGAGACCCCATCTCCACAAAGACATAGACAAGGTGGAGGCTGTCCAGAGGAGGGCAACCAAAATGGTGCAGAGTCTGCACCAGAAGACGTATGAAGAAAGACTAAAGGAGCTTAAGATGTATAGCCTTGAGGAAAGGTAGGAGACAGGGGACAGGATAGAAACTTTCAAAATCCTCAAGGGAATCAATAAAGTCCAAGAGGGTAGTATCTTTCAGAAAAAGAGATGTGCAAGAACAAGGGGGCACAATTTGAAGATAGAGGGGGGACGGCTCAGAGATAATGTAAGGAAGTATTTCTTCACAGAGAGGACTGTAGATGCATGGAACGGCCTTCCTGAGGAGGTCGTAGAGTCAAAAACAGTGGGGGAATTCAAGAATACATGGGACAGACATAAGGCAATTCTAGTGAGGGTAGGAGGAAGTAGGCTGTTGGTTAACTAGGACCTACAACTTATCCATTAGGTAGGGAAATGGGCAGACTAGGTGGGCCAAGTCGTCCTTATCTGCCATCAAATTCTATGTTTCTGTTTCTATGTTTCAGTGTGACAAAGCAGTGGGAAAGGCTAGCAGGACGCTGGGGTGGATTGGGGAGGGATTTCTAGCAGAAGGAGGGAGGTGGTGCTGCCATTGTATCACTCACTGGTGAGGCCCCACCTGGAGGTTTGTGTCCAGTTCTGGAGGCCACATCTCTGCAGAGATATGAAATAGGTAGAAGAGGTATAGAGGAGACAACCAAATTGTTGAGGGGGTTGCACAAGAAGCCATACAAGGAAAGGCTGTAGGAACTCAACATGTACTCCTGGAAGAGAGGAAGGCAAGAGGGGATATGACTGAAACCTACAAGTTCTTCACAGAACTGAACCAGGTAGAAGTGGAGAATCTATTTCAGAGAAAGGAAGGAAGGCACTAGAACAAGAGGGCAAGCAATGAAGCCAAGAGGCAGAAAGTTTAGGAGAGATGTGTGATCCAGAAGCAAATGATTTGATACCTTTTAATGGTCCAACATAGATGTAACAACAAGAACAAAGTGCTCTAGCTTTCGGACCAACCAGTCCTTCTTCAGAAGCTCAAGTGGAGAGATGTGTGGAAATGTTTCTTAAAGGAAATGATAGTGGATAACTGGAACAGCCAGCCAGAAGAGGTAGCGAGGACAAAGACTGTGGGGAACTTCAAGCATGCATGGGATAGGCACAGGGGCATATTAGAGAAATGGGGGGAGAGAGCGACATCTATGAGATTCTAGGGTCAGTGGTGATGGAATAGGAAGGGACAAGGGGCAGACTGGATGGACCTAAAAGTCCTTTTCTGCTGACAAAATCTGTATTTCTATTTATGCTGCACAGTTCACCGAAGAGTTCACATTTCATAACTGCTATATTGAAAATCATTAGGCAGTGCATCTTCTGATACATATAGTTTCAGATCTGAAATGATTGATGTGAATTGTGAAACAAATGTCAGGATAGTGAGATTCTAAGAAAATCCTCTTTTAAACTGCAGAAGGAAGTAATTTGCAATTGAAATATCCAGAGCATTATGGCTTTTAAGAGGTAGTTCTCACAACTGGAGTTCATAGAATTATTGTATAAAGCTATTTGGACCCTGTTTTGTGCCAACATCACCCCCTGTCATTTATTTTCATGATATCTCCCAGAAGGGCTGTCAAAAGACCTAGTTCTAATGATGTCCTCAAACATTTGGAGGGTGTGTGACCATAGAAACATAGAAGCTGATGGCAGATAAGGACTGCAAGACCCATCCAGACTGCTCATTTGTTCTACCTTATGAATGTGCCATAGGCCTTTACTCTGTCAAGGGCCTATTTATGCATACTCATCTGTGTTGCTCCCTTACACCTGTCCCATGCCTGTTTGAAGCCCAGCACTGTATTCATATCTACCATTCCTGAGGTAGGCCGTTCCATGCATCCACCACCCTTTCTGTAAAAAAGAAATTCCTCACATTACCCCTTAATTGGTCTCCCTCTAATCTCATGCTGCTTCCTGTTATTTTTCTTATACTGAAACATGTTAGACTCTTTCACCTTGTTAATGCCCTTAAGATGTTTGAATGTTTCAATGATATTGCCTCTCTCCCTCCTTTGCTCTAGGGTATACATATTGAGTACCATTAATCTGTCCTCATATGTTTTCTGATGCAGTCCCTGCACCATTTTGGTTGCCCGTCTCTGGACTGCATCCATTTTGTTAATGTCTCCAGATGGGGCCTAACCAGTGTCTTGTAAAAAGGGATAATTATCTCCCTCTTACAACTTGTGATACCCCTACTAATACACCCCAACATTCCTCCAGCCTTACATATTGCTTTAGTGGCCTGCTTGGATGATTTCGAGTCATCTGTCATGATGATGCCCAAGTCTCTTTCTTCCCTCGTAATTGCCAGCAACTCCCCTCTCAACCTATAAGTAGCTTCAGGGTTTCTGAAGTATTGTTGCTGTACGATAAAGCAATCTATGTAAAGAATGTAGTGTCTTTGATCATATAGGGTGTGTGCTGATGCTGTTTCTTGTGTTAATAATGTGATTTTTATTTAATATAGCTGTTTTCCCTAGACAGTTATCTTTGCCTACTAGCTGGACCTTATGCCAGCAACTTCCCAGCTCCATCTGCCACTCTCTCCACTGTCAGTGCCTGTTGGGATCCACATGGTGTGGGGCCCGAGTGAACCAGAAGCTGTCATGCAGGCTGCCTGGAAGACATAAGGATTTTCTATTTTTCTCTTCATCCCCTTTCAGCCCTCTCACCTCCATGATGCACAGCTCCATCCCACCCCAGTTGAGACTGCTACCATATAGGAGTGCCATTCCAGACAGGAGTGCAAAATGCTGCCCACTGGGCCACCAGGGGGACATAATATGATTTTTTTTTAATTCTCTCTCATTTTTTGTCTTTTCCCACCTGTCCCCACTCCAATGATGGTGCCCCATGGCTGTACCCTTCCACTGACTAAGAGGTTGGAGGAGGGGCTGACTCCATAGCTGATGCCAACCACTGCTTACTAGGCCAAAGAGCCCACACCTGCCTTCCCACCTGACAGCCTTACCCCACATATCCTAATCACACAAAAATATCTATTTTCAAGAAAAATGTCCATTTGTGAAAAAAACATGGGTTTTCAAATAAAAACAGCAATTATTCATGAAAGCTGAGATGTTTGCTTTCAAATAGCAGAACAGTTTTTCAGCTAAAAAGAAATTTGCACCAAACTTTGTCATTTTTGTGAAATAACCTTTGAAAAATTGCACAAGACAATTTGGCCCAACCCAAGGTTGGGGATTTAGGAGAGATAAACCATAGTAGTTTGCATTTTAATTTATCTGCTCTGGCACTTTCATTCAAATTAATAATGTGAAGAACATTTGTGATTTATTTTGTAGTGAATGGTCTAAGAGAGAATTTAGGATATGCATATGTGTATCGAGAAAAGGTGGCTAGGTAGTGGGGGCTGGTATCTGTATTTTGGAGAGTCCCAATATTTTAATTAGTGAGGAGACTAAATATGCTTGTGACATTGCATGGATCAGTAACAGGATCTTCATCAGCTCAATACTATTTAAAGGTAGGGTCACTGTTATAAAGGATAGAGAATGGTTTGTAACCCTTCCCCATAATTCTAGAGCTAGTATTGTACATGTTGCCATCATTTTCAAAGTATTGCTCTTCAACACTTTGAGTGGTGGGTTTACTTTGTGCGGTTTTAATATAGGGGGAGTGGCGCCATGTGAAAACAGCTAAGTAAAAACAGTGACCGCCAAAAACAGCTAATACAGAATAGCTCAGTCAAATAGAGCAAGTTTTGCTTTTGTGAGGGGCAAGCCGCCTGCACCACCCTTGTGGGGAGCTTTGCACCCCGCCCCCCTTCTTATATAAACCAACTCAAGGGGGAACAAACCTCGGGGAGAGGAAAGATTTTCGGTTGATGTATTTGACTTCGCTGTTTTGACTGGTCACTGGGGGGGGGGCAGCTGCAGTAGCATATTTCCTGTATTTGGCCAAGGCAGCATCTGTCACAGAGAAGAGCTCTAAGGGCCGGTATTGGAATTACAGTTCATGAGCTATGGGAGCCATAGAAGGACTGTCATTCAAATGATCATCCCTTCTCATTTTAAGGAAATGATGGTGTTGAGAAAGGTACAGTGGATAACAAAAGCATAATGAGGGCTGATCTTCTTTCAGTCCAAACATAATTACAGCATTGTTTAGTGTTCTGAGGGGAACCATAGAGGGTTTCAACACTTGACACATGTAGCGTATCGGGGAACATGTTTGCTACAGATCCTAATAAACTTGTTGCTGAAAAGGAGCCAAAATGACTCAATAACAGGGACAAGCTAAATCTGACACTGTCCAGGCCTGCAAAATAGATAAAAATGCCATTAGGAGTGAATGCTAACCAGTTAGGTGGTGTGGTTCTGGGTTTCTGATTTTCTGAGTGCAACAGCTGATTGGAACACCATTGAAATAGTTGGTCAGAACTACACATGACTCTACATTGTCCATTGTACGGTCAAGAATTGAGCCGAGGTAATAGAAAACTTGTTTTTAAAATTGTCAGGAAATGTTGCCAAATTGACCAAAACTCTATTTTACTTACAGTAAATGTTTAAAGAATAAAGTTCCTCATGTAGATCTTGGAAGCATTGCTTTTGTTGGGATCATTTTACATTATCCTGTTGAAACTGCACCAGGTTAATGAACCATTTTAAACTATAAATGCATTTGCACTTGCTATGCATAGGAAATGTGTTAATAAAAATATATCATACGCATCTTGGCCTCCTATTGTTGAACATCGTATTCAGCACAGTGTGCTGGATAGTGATTTATTTGCTTAGATTTTCTGTTAAGCTCAGTTCCATGTCATAAATCCCTTGTTTTTTGTGTTCAGTAGCGGGAAGATTTATGTGGCCATTGCATTATGAGGATTTTTTTCTTTCTTGCACATTAGATGGAACTGCACAGCTGCAAGCTTCAGACGCAGCATTACAGACTGATTTCAAGATTTAATTTTGCTAACAGAAGTTCGTAAAGTTTTAGGATATTATGATCCAGGGAAGGAACACAGAACTGTGGAGCAATAGGTCCAAGGTTTAAATCCTGTTGCAGCCAGTGGTATAATGTATGACATTTAATCATCCCAAATGAAGAATCAAGTAAAAGGAGCCAACTGAAAATATAGCTGTTGCATCACCAGTAGGCTATTCTCTATAAATCAATTGTCAGAAAAGAAATATTGTGTACAAAATACTTCTAAACAGTGGTAGAATGATGTACTACAATATTAAACAATGAAAAATTCCTGTGTCCTCTGATGCTTATAGAAAGGAATCACATACTTAGTAACATGAAATGAGAGTGAACAAGATCACAAAAAAGTTCTCCCGAGCAGTCCTGTTTTTGCAATTTGTCTATCAACCTCTACAATAAAGGGAAGTCCTGAAAACACAGGTTCCTAAAAAATCAAAAGATGGGTTGAGAGGAATATGTGCCAATTAGGTCCCACATTCAAAACTAAGCCAACTGTCAGACAGCAATCAATCTTTGCAAAGGTGTGTTTTCTTTGTTATTTCTCACATTTTTCAACCACCATCAAACACCAACATTTTTTTGTATATTGTATCCACATTCTCAGGGTTAAGGTTGGCTTTACATTTAATACGTCTTTTCATGCTCTCTTGTTTGAATGCAAGAAGAATTTTCCCATACATGCCATGTTTTAAGATCTTAGGGGCTATAATAATGTTTTTGGTAGACTGCCATACTACTAGATTCCCAAGATCTTGAGAAAATTGCTATCCATAAATAAAAATCATCTTGTATGCAAAAAGAGATTTGTAAATGCTGGGTTAAATTTAAAGCAGACTCCTTCTGCTTTTCTCTGATTTATAGGCTCAGAGGGCCACACCGGGTTATCAGTTAAATGTAAGGGCAAATGTAACCCTAAGGAAGTGGTTAAATATACTACAAAAGACTGGTGGTGTTTGATAGTTACTGAAAAGTGTGAAAAGCAAAAATAAAAAAAGTAAAATTATTAAGAGTGAAAAAGTCCATTTTAGACAAGCCATACATATTTTAGAGATCCGTTAGTTGTTATGAAGATCAACAGATGACTGAGGAGAAGTGCATTAAAGGCTTACACTAAATCTATGTCAGAATTAATAATATCAGCTATCGGCTGGATTCAGAATTATTTGCCTTTCTGCTGTCTGCACCCCTTAAGATAGGGCTGTCCACCTAATGTGGTGTGCAGGCTTGAGAAAGAGCTGGAGCATCAAGGGACGTAACTGTTTGGTGAGTGAGGCCACAGGGAGGTGTTGGGTAGTGATTGAGTTTTTAGGCTAGGGGCAGCATTTATGCACTTCAGAAATTATTTAGGAAGGGACTTTGTGCTGCTTGGACCCTCAGGCCACCAGGCAGCAATCTAACAGTGAAATGCATCTTATAGAAGCTGTACTTCCTTTAGGGACTGCATTCAGCCTTCTGCCAGCACTGACTAGGATCCTAGGCTAAGTGCAAACTTGAGTCTCTCACAAGATAAACCAACATGATGGGTGTTAGCTCTTATTTTAACTTGGACTTTGATTGTAAATAACCTTATTTATTGTAGGCAAACATTTTAATTTCTGATTACTGTACCAGCAGATGATGCCCATTGAAGTACACATTGTATATACCTCTGGCTACATGTTGCTCCAGAGAGCCTCTTAGGTTTGCCTCATGGCCATTCATTCTCTATTTTCTTGTTTTACTTTAACCCATAGAAAAACATCATAAATAATGAACAGAGCACACCATGTCACCACTCTGTCTTTTATTTTATTTCAAATCCTTGTGTGACCACTGTACCTAAAGAAATTGCTTGTATGTATGACCAATTCATGAACAAAATGTTTAGATTCCATTCTTTCTTTTGCTATAACTTCTACAACACTCATTCTTACTTACACATACTGGGGAGCACAAATGTTTATTTTTATTTCAGAAAGCTCTTTTGTTATTAGAAGCAACAATAAATGTGTATACACTACATGTGAACATATAAAAAAGCCACAGAAAAAGACCATTTGGTTTATCCAGTCTGCTTGTATTGCAGGGTCCAAGCTTATGCTACTGATCCTAACTCCCCTCCACCCCCCCATCCATTCCATTGGTCATTCTCATGGCCAAAGGAAAGGATGGGAAGACTGGAGGGGGGCAGGGTCAGTAACATCACTATGAGGGTGTTTGCCAATTTCAATAAGTGAGGTGACAGTGCACCAAAGAAAGTTACTTCTTCTCCATTTTGTTGAGTAAGCAGTATTGATTGAGCCAACAAGTGTATGCTAGAACAAGACACTGAATTTTGTCTTCCTCTGTCTTTAACAGGAGCATGGGGATCAGGCAAGGAGGAGGAAGGCATAGAGCTCGCCCAGGGAAAAATGAAGGCATCTATCTTCCAACAACCATTGTCTGGGTTCTGGACACAAACTGGGGGTAGGAGGGCAGATGCAGGGTCTGCAAATGTATCTGTGATGAGAGGTCTAAACCTCTTCAGTATCAGACAGGAAACAGGAACAGTTAAAGTTGCTTGGTACAACAGTGACATGTTTTATGATGAGCTGTCTGCTATAGCATTTTCAGTGGCAGGGATGAAAGAGGCTGTAAATTGTAATCTATCATTCTGCTGAACTGCCAGTCTCAAAGAAACAAATCTTCCTTGCAAAGTAGAGGCTGTTATATTCTTTCAGTACAAGAAATTTTACAGTACAATGGTTGACTAGTTTGGAAAGCTGTTACAAAATGAGGCAATACATTTAGAACATTTTTTAGCTCTTACTGGGCATCTCTGAGTATATTTTTGCTGAGTCTTTTTCTCTATGTGAAAGACTGTTGTCAATGCTTTCCATTCAAAAGAAAATGTAGATGATCACTGTGTACTGAGGAAACAGAAACTGCCTGGAAGACAAATGTAAAAACAACTTTAATGAGTCAATACTTCTTTGATTTATTTTGTATTATCTGTATTAAATTATCTACAGGAATTTATGTGTGGATGTGTTGTATTTTTAAGTAACACTTGAGGCTTCTTGGAACAACTGCTAGAGAAGATGTTACCCAGCTGGTTTATAAATGGGAAAAGTGCCATTTTTATTAATAAGAGAGATCCATCCACTGTGTTTGATATCACTTGGCTCGAATGCCGAAGTAAAAATCATGTCTAAGGATATGCAACTGGATGTAGACCAGTGGCTAACCATGGGGAAAACCACTGTATTTGGAACTGGTGTAGGAAAAATCTTAATCTGGAATAGAAAAATTCTTAAACTTCACTTGTCAGTGATTATATCTGACTAAGCATCTACAAAGAGTTTGTCTTCAGTGGTGAGCAAAGATTTACAGGAAAGAACTAAGATTTTAGGCAAACAGAAAACTCTGTCTTGTCACTTAGAGAAGATCAAGGATAAAGCTGAACTGAATAACAAATGAAACTTGGGAGTGCTTCAGAATGAGCATGTGCTTCACAGGTTTGTTGGGCCAGGTGGCCATTTTCATATTTATTTATTAATTTTATTAACTGGGTAGGCTCTCTGAGACTTGAGTCTTTTTTAAGGGGAAACCGAGAGTTAATTACAGAGACAAAGCAAAAATTACATAGGCAAAATATAAAGAAAAAAATAGTACAGTGATGCAAGGAGTCCAAGAACAATACCATTTTTTTCATATAGGTATTTATCCTCATATGTCCAGGGTGGGGGGGGGACTGCATCAGCCCAATCCCCAGTGCCACCTAGGCTGGCTTTCCACCTCTCCCAGTAAGTGTCTATTCAGAAGGCTCCCCACAAGTTCCCCCTCTCATGGCAGGGCCAAAGAGGAAAGTCCATCCTTCCCCCAGTACATCAAGTCTGAGACAGACCAGGTTACTCATCAAGCAGCAGTGTGGGCATGTAGATGGCTGGGCTGGGCTTCATGAAGCCCCCCCAAGTCCATTTTCCAATTTTTCTGTCCCAACTCTTCTGTGCAGCATAGGACTGGTGTGTGAAGGTATGCCCATCCTACATACCCAATCAGTGCCCTCCCATACTTTGCCTCCCTGACCTACTCTATCCCCAGGACTCCACTTGGGGGCAGCTGAGGCTGGGATGACAAGCCACCCCTCCCTGGGAGAGAAGAGCAGTTTCTTGGATGCTCAGCCCTCCCCCTTCCTCAGGCAAGCCCCAAATGACCCAAGTCCATTCCCGAACCTGGGTCGCTGGTGTGATAGGAGGTAAGGTGCTTTGTGGTGCCATAGCCCTCAATGCCACTGGACTGGCTTGACAATACAATTTTTAGTAACAATCTTTATATACATAGGGGAACCAAGGTTCAGCAAGTGCAGTTCACTGGCAACAAGGCTAACACACTGATTAGTTATTTACATTTCACTGGCTGTAAATTTCAAAAGCAGACAAACTGTAAGCTGGCATAAGTAAGCCAAGGAAAGACACATCCAATCAATAAGGGTCATTGACAGCAAGAGCATAGGCTACACTCCAGCAGGAGAACTTGAAGCCTTTTCTTGATTCCTCCTAGTGAGGAACAGCCTTGCAGGGTTGCTGGCAGGGAGTTCAAGAGTGAGGATTCTTAGGTGGCAAACAATCTCTTCCCCACACCGGACCTAATGCTGGATACCTCTAAAAGAGTACTACTAGAGGACCACACAGCTCTCCTTCAGGATTTAATTGCCAGGATGTCAAAGAGGCTGGGGGGAGGGTTGGCACACTTGACAATTTTAAAGGCCAAGCAGAGGAGAGGGTACTCTAAATGTCCCTTCAAAGAAGGCCAGTTTAACAAGCAAAAGACATTGCAGTGATACTTCCCAGGTGGGGCTCCAGATGCAAAGTGTCCAATTTTGTTAGAGAAAATTTTGAGCTTGTTGATCTTACAGCACCTCAGGGAATGACAAATTGAAGCACCATATCACAGGAGGAGAAGCAGACTACTGTTAGCAATGTCAAGCTGCGAGTCCTTAGTGAGGTAATTACCTAGGTTGTAGAACAAACTAATTTTTTATGAGGGGACTTGGAGATATAGTCAATGTGGGTTCTAAAGGTGACTTCCTGGTTCCAGTAAACCCCCAAGGTATTTGATAGGCTTCACCACCTCAATGTGGGCTTTAGAGGACATGGAGAAGTTAGCAGGTGCTGCCTAGTTACAACAAGGTTTCTAGGAACACACAGAATTGCTTTGATCTTTTTGACATTAAGGACCAGTTTGTTTGAAGGAAACCAGTTTTCCAGTTCTAGGAGGTCACCAGCAAGCTTTGTAGTGATTAGGTTGGGATGGCATCTGTAAAGCATGGTAACCCATGAAGTGGGGTGCATGAGGAAGGGTGCCGTCCATTATGATGACACCTTCCTTGCACAATTCACTCACGGCGACCGATGGCTAGGGCGACCGGATGAGGTGGTGGGCGAACTATACGACAGGATGTTGCTATACATACATGCGCTGGGGGGAGAGAGTGAGCACAGTGAGTGTGGGCTGGGAGGAGGTGGAGGGGCTGTAAGGGGTGGTGCTGCGGTCATCAATTGAGCTGCGGCATGCCATCAGGGATTGGATAATGGCTGGGGTGGCTGAGGTACTGGGTTTGATCCGGGCGCTCGTGCGATTTTTATTGTTCCCAGCCCAAACCTTTTTATTTTTACTACTTTCACCCCCCCTGACATGCATTCCCCCCGGAGTTGAGTATCCATAAGTAGGGAGGTGCGGGGGGCAAAGCCCCCCCCTACAGAAAGTAGTAAAAATATGTCCTGGTGCCATTGTGCTGGTGCACCAGGGTTGTCAGAGTGTTGAAAATGTGTTCGTCACTCTGACTGAGCGATAACGGTGATTGCCTTTAGGCATTCGCCATCATCACATAGACCCATAAAGCACAGCATTGTCAGCATAAAGCTCTATGTTAGCCCCTCTGTAGTTCTTAGGATTGTCATTAACAAAAAGCGCGAACAGCAATGGGTCCAGGATGGAGGCCTGAGGGACACCATCAGTAATTAGTCTTTTGGAGAACTGCATACCTTTCCACTTCAGCAGCCAAGACCTGTTAGTCAAGTAGTGGGAGATCACCACAGGGGGTAGGCAATCAAGGCTAAACAGCTTTAGTTTTGGTAGAAGAAATCCATGGTTAACCAAGTTGAAATCTTTAGTAAGGTCTATGAAAACTGCTCAATTTAGAAGCCCCTTATAGATGGCACCCAGAGTGTCTGTAGTTAAACAAGGGCAGTGTCAGTTCCATGGCATTTTCTAAAGCCATGCTGCCTGTCAGCAAGTGGCTCTGTTCAAGGTAGTCATGAAGCTGGTTATAAAGAAGCCTTTCAAAGTAAAATGAGGCAGTCATTTTCCACAGGCTCTTTGGGACCACCACTGTGCATGGGTACCACGAGGGACATTTTCCAGCATTCAGGAATTCTCATCTGAAAGAGGGATTTATTTAGAAGTATGGCAACTGGGAAGGCAATGACTGGGTGGCTATTTTTAAAAGCTTTGGCTCAAGTTTGATGTACCTTGCTGAGTCTTCCACCTTCACTTGTTTAAAGAAAATTAGCACTTCTTTCCATGTGACCCTGCAAAGGAGGAATTCTGGGGTTAGGGCAACTTTATGAAAGATATTGGATCGGCTGTTTTCTTTTGGAACTTTTCTTTTAGAACTTATTCTCATTAGGACACCATTCAGAAAAACTACTATTAGAGATTATCAAAATGTAAAAGTTTCTATTTTGCAGAACTGCACACAATATGCAATTTCCAACAGAATGTATTTTACATTATGTAATTTCTGCCACTTTCACCAGAGAAAATCTACATTATGCACAATTCTGTCCATAAAAATGTGAATTCTGCATTCTGGAATTTTTTTTTTACTTATTATTTTTCTGCGCCTACTTGTCCCCCAACCTCCATTCACTCATGCCTCCAAGGAGTGACACCCTTCCAACCCTACTGACCCTCAGAGTCTGCTTCTAGAGTACCACATTCACCATCAGGGCCTTGATGGTCTGGATTACCCCCTGGGTGGGGCAAGGAGAGATCCCCCTTACCTTCCTCTTCTTCCCCTAAGGTGAGCTGCACAGCAGGGTCTGCCCTGTTCAGTCAGTGGGTGGTGAGACTGGCTCCAGAGGACATCATCTAGGTGGCTGGAGGGACGATTTTCCTCTGAGTTGTATCGATCCCCCAACATTGGCAGGCAATGAGGAACAAGGCTGCTAAAGTGCATGG